>OY759241.1:15244169-16565276 GCA_963662185.1 Eilema griseolum
GAACACTGGTATGGTTTCATAATCCGCTACGCAAGAAGGGGAAATCTCCAAAACTCCAAGCTCGCTGGGATGGGCCCTATACGGTTATTACGAGGATCAATGACATTACCTACCGCATTAGGAAGGGGGTTAGGGGAAAACCAAAGGTAGTCCATGTGGATAGGTTGACGCGTCATCATGGAACAAATGATGCTCGGGACGAGCATGACTAAGAGGGGGGTAATGTTACGACCGCCGTCGATATCTCGAAAACTAATAATCGAATCTTCAAGAAATAAAAACGCATTGTTAGTGACGAGGTACTCTACCGATTGGCATAGAAAAATCTAGAATCATCAACAAAAAGTCACAACCTACCTACGAGTACCTACACTCTCAAATATAAACAAACAATAGGTAAATATCGAGAAATTACTCGAAGGTCAGCGACGGCGGCAAGATCAAAAGAATAGGTTTTTATCGCTCGCGAACTTTCTAGATAATTCGATCCTCCTAATTGAGAGGTATAAAAACATGCTCGCATAGCAACACGATTCATTCAGTCTTTGAGATCGATAACGAACACAGCGAACTTAAGCGACCGAAGAAGATTCTACCTGCGACCTGAGCAACGACTGTGGACTACTGTGAACTACTGAGCGACTGGAACTGTTGAAGAAGTACTGTGTGTACTAGTGATCTAATTGTCTAGTTTGTGGTGAGCTAATAAATCTCTTCGTTGAGTAAACGGCATTTAATTGTACCCCGTGCACGTAACAATATGGTCCTAAAGATATTTTAAATTTATGAATAATTACTATTATGCATTTAAGTTATAATGTCAATGAAATAATTATATAAAATTATAAGAAATACTTATAAATATTGAAATAATAATAACGGATTGAAAAATTAAATAATGTCACATGTGAATAATGTCAGATGAAAATTAACAATGTCAAATGTGAAGTGTCAGATGAAAATTAATACCCACATGTGAAATTTATTTCGCAATGTTTCTAAAGGAATGTTCTTAAATGTCATTGTAAACCTTTGAGGATGCCGTAAGGCGAAACCGGTCAAGTGTAATAAGTAATATAGTAATGTGGAAAAGTACAAGCGAGTTATCAATATGTGTAATGACTAACCATACTAAACTACTGTTTTTGTTTTAAATTGTGTCTTGATCTCCACATGCGCTTAGCACAATATTTTTTTTGGTATTTTAGAATTTTTCTTGCTGACTATACAACTTTTTCAAAATCTGAGAATGCAGTTCAGTATATTTTAAATAGTTATGGATAGTCTCAAGGAATGTTTTGCTGTAATTATAAGGGTTAAGTCACTTGATCTTACTGCCCCGTCTGAAAAATACACCTCGTATAGATATGTCACATAACATCTAATTCATACATTTGTGATGAGAAATGGCATGAAAATAGATGATCATCACCATGAGACATTATATAGGTTCAGGTTAGTCACTAATACGTGGGTAGGTTAATAAAAAGCCAGTGAAGTTATTAAATAACTATATTTACATTAGAGAATCAACGGTATTAGATTTACAATATTAAACACCATGAATTACGAAAATATAAATCGTCCATCAATCTATTAGACATTAGTAAATTTCATGATAAAATCACAATAAAAACACTAGGCCTTATTTAGTACTTATTCGCTTTTCGTTTCCACTTTATTCTGTCTCCATTTTTGATCCTGTAATTGACAAACGTGTAGGTATTTTGAATGTAAAGAATTTAAAGTCAGATAATCGTAAACATCATGATTATATGCTTGTCTATTAGAAATTTGATACCGTGTTTTATGGTATGACTTTGGCATACTTGGCTACTGCATACTATACCAACATAGTGGTTATCCTGATATATGTATATGCGACCAACGAATCATCTTGTCAGCGAGCCTACCACGAAGCACAATTGAATCCCATATGATTCAATTACGGTTCAGAGGGAGAGTGATGGAGCTATACACCGGTGTATAACTCTATCTCTCTCTCTCTCTCCCTCTGAACCGCTGCCAAATTTGAATTGCAATTTAAATCGCTGATGCGCGTCGTGGTAGGCTCGCTGGACTACTAAAAAAAACAAATACACGTAAACCTGTAAAGCTATTTTTATGGTCGTGCCTACATAATGTTATCTACAATAATTACAGCAGCCAAGTTCTATCGAGTGACTAACATGACTACTTTAATTTAATTACTGTACTAGAAGTAATTCAATGTAGACAAATGTATAACCAAGAAGCTTAAAACCGCAATCCAAAATACTATAATAGCATGCCACATATTATATGATTACTAAAATACCCAAGTAGATACCTTATGAATACCCATGCATACCTATGCCCTATTTAATTAGTGGTGATAGTTACCAATATACACTTTCTAAATGGAGATTTAACAGGAAGTCTAATTTTTGCTATTTTGCGTGGTTTTTGTTGAGGTCGTTGTCATCTCGTAAGTAGTAATAATATGTATTTACCGAAATTTTGTATGCTTTGTACTACATAGGTACATATTTATTCGAGAAACGTAGCACTAATCGATTAAAGCGATTAAGATAGAAAAAATTGAATCAGTTCAGACTGGATTCAAACCCCCAATCTGTTCCTTACAGGGAGAATGCTCTGACCACTGAGCCACCAAAGTTCTCCTATTATATAAATTTCATTCAAATGTAGCACTAATATCCAAATTTTGAGCATGGTATATGGTGTATTAAAAAGGGTAAAATACATGAAATACGTAGCTCCTTAGAATATGCCTACAAGACGTGAATATTCACATAAAAAAAAGGAATAAACAGGTTGAAACTACAGTCAGCAACAAAAGTAATTTAACATTCTACGTTTGTTGTCGGTTCGGTTGGCGCCACATTATACGAGACTGCCTTGTTAGTTCATGGTGGAATAGAATAGAGCCACCCCATCTCTTCCTGTGGGTGTCGTAGAAGGCGACTAAGGGATATGGCTGTTTTCCATCCGACAGTAAACATTCAGGCTATGACTGAGTGCCCGCTTGACGGCAATAGGCTCGCCTCTTATTGCCGTCAAGCGAGCGAATTGTGGGTGTTAATACACCTCTGCCTGCCTTGACAGATGTGAGTATATGTATGTATGATCAATACTTGTGGCGGAATCGTATGCTTTTGTTTAAGTACCTACATGGTTGTGAACAATGCAAACGCGCCAACATAGGTTACGACAGGGTCATTAGCAAAAAGTAGGTACACAACAGTTTATGTACAGTTATAATTTACTGTTAAATATGAATAAATATCCTTAGTGTAACGTTTACAAAGCAAATTTTTTCTTAGTACGAATAAGCCGAGCGAAAGGGTATATTTTAAAATCGGTACCAATGTATTACACTACCAAACTACATAACTCTTGAACAAATACAACTTTCACCAACAACAAAAGCAAATCTCTATAGGTACAATACATTCATTCTACCTACCCATACAAAAAAATAGGTACTAAAAATATTAATGTATATGGATGACGTGATCACACTACAAAACTTTGACTTACCTACCCATGCCAACCACAGCACCCATGGCACCATATGCACAAGCAAGCACTTCTTTTTAGGCCTTAGGTACATATAACGTGTAACAAAATGAACTACCAGAACATTTTTTGTATACTTGTGTACAGTACAGTACTTGTGTAGGAAAAATAAATAAAAAAGATTGCAAAATTTTACATTAATGCCTCTGCTAACCGTACCAAATCTATTTGGGTTGCAGTAAGCAGCTGATTTTAGGAGGTCAATGACCGGAGGGTGTTTTGTAGAAAAGTTTCATGACCCGATGCACGCTCATCACGACTCGAGATTCCTCAAATTCCGAATCACTGCCAATCTGGTAGTGTTAGCATACAAACATGAGCGTAATATGGAACCATAACCGATACTGATCAACCCCCAAAGTTCCGAGAATTAATTTTGTTGCACCTTATTTATATAAAGTTTATAAATAACTATATATTTTGCACATCAGCCTTGAATTCAAGAAATATCGAGCATTTCCGTATGAAGTATCATTCTAATTAGAAATATGATGAGAATATGAAATAGACATTGCCCGATAAATTTAATGTTCCAGCAATTATAAACTCGTGATACTTAATTAACCCTAATAACTATTGCCTTCTCAAGACCAGCAGCAACCATTGCCGATTCCCGCTGCAGATAAGTAGGTATTATGAGGGACATTTATGCATAAATGCGCATTATAAAATTATGTAACCTAATTTAAAAAAAAAAACTGATGTATCTTACGTCTTCAGGCAACAAGATATAAGCATTATTTTTTTGATATTCGTAATAGTTTGAAATAAAAAATAATTGAGCAAGCACGAGGACGTAACTAACAAAAAAGTCTCACCGACAAAAAAGCCTTGCTGACAACCTTTAGCCCCAAAGTTCATTCTCCACTTCCTGTCTCAAATGGTAACTAGCAGAAGTATTCTGAATAGGTATATGTACGTACAGTCAATAACGAAAGTAATTTAAAAAACAACTATACAAAATCAGTGACATATTAGATTATGGAAGTCTGTTTCTTGTTAATTCGACGAGTAAACATTTTTCTTTTATTTAAGGGTTCATGATTTGATTCCTTTCTCATTGACTTTCGTGGCTGACTGTGCCCAACTTGAATAAAAAAGTAACCGTAAATTTTATAAAGCCTGTAGATACAGTACAGTACATATTATATGCTAACAAGTAGGTAGGCGTTTGTTTTAACAATGTGCAATGGAAGGTTGACATCGACTGACCGATTACCGGTGGATAGTTTAAAGACCCTGAGTTATGTAACAAGCACGTACCAATATCGCGATCTCATTGGATAGGCGGTAGGCAATTGCTCGTAATTTGTATCGTAGCTTCAAACCACCCTGCAATTTCTTGCGCAATGTCTGCAGTATTGTGTACGTGTTGAGACTGTGCAACGTAAGAAACATAATCGCCAGGTAAGGTATCTGTTGAAGGGTGCAAACAAATAATAAATAAAGTAATATAAAAACTCAACTGTCGCTGAAAAGCAAATTTATTCGTCAATGCATTGAAATAAATAACACAGCTATAAACAAGAGCTAAAACAACCTTATAAATAAATCGAATATACAAAGTATAAGTACAATATCACTAAATTAATATTCATTTGTTTTGGTCAAACCACGAGAAACTTTCTGTCATGTAAATGTTATAATTTTTGTTCTAACATTATGTAATAACTTTTAATAACATTTTTGGGATACAGTACATGTTTATTTATTCTCTGATATCATATCTTGGTTTGTGATTAAGTATATTATAGCGATAGATAATAATAGTCAGTGATTAAAAATATGACTAGTCATAAAAGCGGAATTTTTTGATAATATTATATAACTACTAGTTAATCACTAAATTAGGACGGTCAATCTATTTCGTATTAATCTATTGCTTATCCCACTTGTAAAATCGTATCTCTATTAAACCCAAAATTAAAATAATTTAACATCTACAAATAAATATGCATTCCTATGCTAGTGTGATTATAAACACTAAACCTTACATATTCATCACAAACGCACACAAACAAAATCACCCATATTAATATAAGAAATTAAAAACTACTTGTGCCTAAACTTTCAAAGTGTCGAATAAAACGCGAACAGCTTTCGTTTTAATAAATGATGGACCCAAGGAAACAATAATATAACTGTTCTAAACTCTTTATAGCTGTTTTAAAAACTGAACTTAGCCAAAATGTGTAATACTTCAAATAAAAGCGATTTATTTAAGTACCTGTAAACAGTCCAGCCAAACCAGAAAATTATTTCGAAGACTGTCTACCTTACAAGGAACATCAGATAAGTAATGAATGTTATTTGCTGATTGAAATTAAATTTAATGACGGGTACACACCAGGCGAACGAAGGTGAACTATGAATATTATTATTGTGGACGTACGTACACGGGTCGCCATGTCCGTGGGATTCAATTTTAATATTTAATTTATTGGTAATATATTTGGACTAACCTGAGCATCAACTCTGGCTACAAGGATTGTTTCTCCGATATTATTGCTATACTATAATTTTTAATAAGTATCTCGGTAGATACTTATTAAAAATTATAGTAGGTATATATTTTACGAGTGTTTAAAGTTGTTGATTATCGCTGAGGCGCCATTGAGACCTGAACCGACAGGCGAGTCTTAAGAGAGCCGAAGACTGTAATCATCAATACACACGTGTATCATACAACGTTTGAAATGACTTTGACTTTTTCAACACACTTGCGAATAAAATGATACTAAAAATAATTTTATCTTCTCTCATACTGAAACGTAAGTATTAAAAATTAAAAACAACTTTATGATATTGTTTACGCACAGGGTATCAAAATAAATTTAAATAATTACATGTACTCTTTTTTCATTTCGATACAACTTCAACTGGACTCAAGTAGGTTTCAATGCATTTTTTCTTCATAGTCTGTTGTGGATGCAGCGCAACATGCGCGTATACATGTAGCAAATAGATTTTGACGCTAAAAACAACTTTGTTTTTTACGCAAAATTATGTTAACTATTTCATGCGGTCAGATAAAAGTGTATGAAACTGCTAGTAATTTGGATTAAGAACCCTTATTATGCAACATTTTCATTACCTACTATTATATAGTACCTACCTATTTAGCTGGTTTTCAATTCAATAGTTTTGTTTATTAATCACGTACAAGTTCAAATTATCTATTTTAATACGAAGTTGCATAAAATAAGTAATCAGTAGGTATATTAATTTAACATGATCTTTTTGAATCGAAACTTTTTTTAAGAATGGAGTAACCAAAAAATAAACCTATAACTCACATGTGAATTATAGCAAGGAAAAGTCATAGTTTGATAATAGTAGGTGCCATTTTGTGCCTATTTGCGGTGAAATTAGAGCCACTGTATGAGCAAGTGTGTTGAAAATGAAATTATATTTTTAATTTCTAACTTATTTAGTTATATACGTAATATAGCTTGTGTAAATATAGTTGTCTGATTGTCTCTATCTAGTTGACATTGTAGGTAATTAAACCAGAAAATAAAAAGACTACACATACAAAGTGTTCAAAAACACGTTTAAAAGCTGGAGCTTTTAAACGTGTTTTTGAACACTTTGAAATACAACAAAATTTATATCATGCATACCAGATCTATTAATTGTATCTAAGAAAACCCCTAATATGAAGTCACAAATCACGAAATTGCAAGATTATATTTAAAAAGAATTTTTACATTGTATTGTAATTTTTTTTATAACCATGCCGAAACTAATCATTGGCGTAACTGTTTGATCAAATGGCTGCATATAATTCAGGCGGGTAATCGAACGGCACCGTTTAGTTAAGAGCTCAGGCGGTTAATGAACGACTGATTAAGTTAGTTGACTACGACCACGTTGGCTATGACAGAAGCTAGTTAAGCTATGCTAACCATGGGTTTAGATAGCGTTGAGTGAAATGTTGTAAATTTTTTATTTATTTTTACTTAAATTTATATGACCTCATAAGTGTAACGAAAGAAATAAGAACTCGTTGTTTTATTCGCAACTTTGAAGGGCACATTTGGTACGTCACAAAAGTTATGTCTGCTAGTTTGTAAATTCCTATTAGAAGACATGTTGAACAAACATCAGCAACACGACCTATATAAAACGAATCACTTGCATAATTCTCTTCACCTATCATGTGGGAATACTTGAAAGCTAAGTGACAATTTAACAATTATTATTTCAAAACTCAGGTACCTACATCAAAACATGCGTAGATAACTACTATAACTACTTATAGTAATAAATAACTCATGCAACATAAATAGGCTTTGAATTAAACATTCTAAGACAAAAAATATTGATAATTTGCAAGATAAAAACA
Organism: Eilema griseolum; assembly: GCA_963662185.1. Classification (NCBI taxonomy): domain Eukaryota; kingdom Metazoa; phylum Arthropoda; class Insecta; order Lepidoptera; family Erebidae; genus Eilema; species Eilema griseolum. Next base: position 15,252,100 of record OY759241.1, read on the forward strand.
TTAATAATAATAAGTGTCAAAACATTAATGATAATAAGTGTCTTATAATCCTTAAATAATAAGTAATTTATGTCATGATCACTGTGGAGTTTACTGGTAAATTATTAAGAATTTATTAAATGCAAATGCAAATAAAAATAATAAGCAAATGTTTATTATTTTCTTTTATCATGCTAAAAAAACATTTTGCCTTTGTATATTCAATATTAACGATTAAAAAATATTAATGCACTCAAAAATAGAATGAACAATTTAATTAGGTACCCATATTGATTATTTATTTTGACAAATTATCTTAGAAGCCCTTCAAAAAGTTTTATAGGTAGATTCAGTGTAATTAATTATTAGTCAAACCAAGTAGCCTTGGAAGTACTAGTATACTAGGAACCCTGAATATTGCCTAACTATGCAAGTACAATCGTTGTTTGGATTGATAGTAGTGATAAAAGTTAGTTGTTGAAAATTTAAATAACGATCGATGACAAAAAATGAATCATCGTTTTATAAAGTAATGATAATTTAATTTAAGAGTAATAAATATCTACGTACTACTTCACATCTTTTATTGTTTATCCGGTTTAAACCATCTTATTGTTAGGATTATGTTTAGGTACAGAATTAACTAATCAGTTATCCATTGATACCATGTATTAAGTGTATTTTGTGCGATTTATCTCCTGATAAAGATAAACAGGTATTTATGCAATAGGTACCTACTTCTGTAATTAATGGTTTTAATAAGAACCAACTTAAAAACAAATCATTTTGGCACCAATCTTGTTCATTTCTTTAAAAGTTAATTAAATGCAACCAACAATCAACTATAAAATCATATAATATAATATAATGTATGTCTACATGATTTACGCCGAAAATCAAAAAATATCGTTGTATCATTATATACTTTAACAAAACTCTTTGAGAAGAAGTAGAAGAAAAAACCTACTGTAAATTGATTAATATATTGTGCCCCTGCATTACAAAATTCGGTAATATAAATAATTATTGATAAGAATAAATTATTATCTATAAATAAATTTATCAGAAAATGTTACATAATCGTATATGGTTGCAAATCCTTACAATCCGCACGCGACACTTCTCATAAATTTATAATATCTAATTACAAAATATTCATTGATGTTAAATATTCAAATAGATTGTCATAAAATATATTTACTTATTATTATCCTAAGTGATTTCCGACAGTATAATAAACTAGCTATTACCCGCGGCTCTGCTAGCATGGATGTTGGTTATTGTGACAAGACATAGCTAATGCTCTTATCAAGGTCTAATCTACCTCTATACCACATTTCATCAAAATCGGTTTAGAGGTTTAGGCGTGAAAGCGTAACATACAGACAGAGTTACTTTCGCATTAATGATATCAGTAATGGATACTTAAAATAACCCTTTTGTAAATTACCTAAGAGTTATTTTAAGGTTATCCCTATTTTTAATCTTTGTCTTATAATCGCGTGCGGCTGGATGTAGAAAAATGTAAAATGCAATTCTGAACCTTATTACCTTAATAATAAAAAAAAATGTGAACAATGAACTAAGTTTTACGTTCTATTGTATTATTGGTCCAAGGCAAAGTATGTCAACACTACCAATGCATTGTGATCGTTTTAAATCAATATTCATTCAGGTATCAAACATGTACATCTAAGATAGCAGGGTAACATAATATTCCAAGTCTAGTAGTCCACGGGATCTCGGAAAATCGTATTATTATTTATTTTATCAAAGTACAAATTCAATACGTTATCATTTTCAAAGCTGCATTTTTGAGACTAGTTTCAGACACAATTTAAAATGATTCAATGCGTATAGGTACCAAGTTTGTCATTTATCTATCGTATACAAAAGCTCATAAATAAGATCACGAATTTCGCGTTTTTTGGGATATTAGTAGATTCAGATTTTATTTTTTCACTATTTACATGAAAGACTTTCGATACCTACTGTTCTAAATATAAATCGCATTCGGATTACGTCATATATAGCAGTTATGATGTCATCCGAAAGCTATAAGACAATGAGTGCTACTCCGTACCGAGAGAATTTGGCAGATTTTAAAAGAACCTGAAACCATGAGCTCCTTTCTACCAACATCGATAACGACTTCTAAAGTTAATTAAGGCAGAGAATCGGGGGAATTTAACTAACACATTACATTCTACAATAGGATTGAAATTATGCTAAAACTTAAATAACACATTCGAGAGTTTAATTAGGCCGTCCGCTTTTCTAAGCAGGCAATCAGCGTGGGCTACATCGCAAATAATCGTCGAACTGCCTAACGAAGCGTTAGTTGCACTATGAATTTGTACGAACTAACAGCAAGCCACGCCGGAAGCCTACTCTTCGCAGAGGACGGCCTTATGATGGTAGTTCTCCTAAAAATGATAATACATTCGAGAGTAGATCTATCTAAGAGGATAACACTACTAAAAATCGTACAGATAGAAATATTCGAGTTTGTCTAAGAGAGGAATTCTACTAAAAATGATTACAACACAATTAAATCACACAAGCTTATCTTTGGAGAGGAATTAGTTGAAAGCGAGAACGATATCTGCCAAATTCTTTGTTTTATCTACATCTACCTACATCACAAAGGCGTGCACTGTTGGATTCCATGTCTCGTTCAGTTCCACTGTACCTGTTCGTTGAGTTTCTGCGGTATGACGATGAGAGTGGTAGCGAAGTTCCCGATGCCAATAAGCAGGAATGACATACTTAATGCTGGAACCTGTTGTAGTTTGTTACAGGACATGCATTTTATTTGTTCGCTTAATATTTAAATTTCATCTTATGATAAAATAACAGACCTATATATATTAGTATTTAATAATAAATCCCGAGGTTTGCGACCAATTTTAGTGAATGTAGACACACTTAACATGATCAAGAACATCTCTAATATAGTCAGCTAGATGTTTAAAGAAAAGACAATGGGACCGCTTTGAATCTCTTAAAACGACATTTATAACAACAATTCTTACCTGCCAGGTGGCATCCGGATGATAACTGAGACTATATAAGGTATATGCAATATATAGTTGGAACACGTATCCACCAAACAAAAATGGCAATAGGTACGAGAGGCCTCGCCACATCCACGAGTGGAAGCCCTCTATAGTAATATCCATATTATGTCGAGCACCTAATGCCTTTAGTTTGTATAACACTCCACTTTGATATCTAAATTGCATGTATTGAACTACACCTGTGAAAAATGCAATTGTTTTGTTGAAACTTCAACCAGTCAAAAGCCAATTAATTAATAAATAAGTTAAATAAGAATAATAGTCCTTACTGATATACGCAATAAACCACATGAACGTATGTCTAAACATATTCCACGGCTCATTCTGCGGCCAGATGAGAAGCACTCCGGCGACCACCGTGGATAGAAAGTGGTGCAGCCGCCACCAACCCTTTATTCTAGAACCATTCACCTTCAAAATGCTCTCCCGGATTGTCAACGTACAGTAGTACCATACCAGAAGGAAAAGTAGTATTAATTGTAACGGCCTAAAAATGGAAAAAATCAGATAATGTATTGAATGATTATAACGTTTTATAAAAAAAACATACCTACTATTATTCTATTTATGTGCAATAACCCGGGACTGTTGAAATGTAGTGTAATAATAAGAGACAAGATAATAGGTGACTAGTCTATCGCTGTCTATATTTATTCTATATACTATAGAACACATTTGCAGATCCTATGCTGCACTTTATACATTACAATAAAAAAACAATGTCAAGACTCAACAAATCGCAATCAGAATTCGAACCTAAGAGTGAGGTCATAATCTAACATCAACTAAAACTTATGAACTAATTTTCTAAGTATGGAAATCCTTAGGGATATACACATTATATACACAAAACATCAATACAAATGATGTCTGTCAATTCTTATGATAATATGTTTCCCCTCATTAATTATTATCATAACATCAAATCAATTTCATCGTCTAAGGATGGGTACACACCAACCGATTGAAGGTGAAGCGATTAAAATCCGTAAAATCCACTATCGATCGTGTCTATGAACTGCACGTACACGAATAACCAAGTTGTTTATTCATGTACGTGCAATTTCCTCCTTACCCTTAAAATATATATATTGCATAAGAATAAATTGTTTCCCAACAAAACCTTCCAGCACTAAGAAATTACCCCTAGATCGTTCCTATATTCTTATATGCAGACGTTGACTCTGAATAATATTATCTGTGAATCAAGTAAATCATGATATATAGAAAAAAACCTAACACTGAACTAATGAGAGAGAGACAGATAACTTAACCACTGCGTCGCCATACATCATACATTAAATAAAGTAATAATTACCTGAAATCTATGTACAGATTGGCAACAGCTAATACGAACGCTATAGCGCTAAGGATTAACTTGAACTTCTCATATTCGTCCTTGTATTTAAACCTGTTGGAAAAATTGAAATTATCACCTGGTTTCTTAACAGAAAATTATAGAATCGAATATAGTTAGGTAATATATCAAATTCGAAGGTATTTTTTTTTATATTGGAATGAATAAAAGGTAAAAATGTTTGGAATGGAATGACTTGTAATTTCACTTCGTTTGCTTCAATATTTATTTTCTTACATATTGGTCAGATGCCAGCACTTTTGACCTGGCATTTACTTAAAATATCGTCGATCTGACTGACATGCATATGCGTACGCCTAGGTTGACATTTAAGTAGTTGAACATTTGTCCAGAGAGAGACTATAAGAGTATATGATACAATAATTTGGTGATTAAAAATTCTTTAACACCAACTAAAGATTCACACCTGCATCGTGTAATAACCACAGCAAGAGTAGGTGTCACTTAATATTCTTTGTGTGGGAGCGACCCTGCAACGTCTGGCAGATGTAATCAAAGGTCGTTTCACTGCATTAAAATGATAATGCATTATTTTAAAGATATGTGTATTAAGTATTTATTGGAGTATAAGATAAGCTTGATGGTTGTATAAACCTTGGTAGGTACATTTGTTCAAAATATTGTAATTTTAGACGGTTCGGCTGATTACGGTCCTTTTTTTTTTTTTTTTTTTTTGAAATGTTTCATTTTTTTTGTCGAATTGCGGAAACTACCTAACCATGGATATTTTTTTTTTTTTTTCACAGCAATGAAAAAAGGAATATTGCGGTAATTTGAGCGTTTTAAACAACATTATGAAATTATTTCATATAAAATGTAATGTTAGAGTTGACGAATCTACGACGAAATAGAAGTTCTATTCAATTTAGACATCGTCGTTAGCGAGACGCGTGTCAAAGGTACTTATGGTGCGAGGACTCAGGTCCGCACACACTCACCGAGTGTCCGGCGTGGGAGACGCCGAGGCGGGAGCTTGTGGCGGCCCTGGGAGTGAGGGTTCTCACGCTCTCCACCTTGCTCGCGGCGATGGTTCGCTGCGCGGATGCGTGGGCGGCCGGCGCCTCCTTCTGCGAGCAAGTAATGCTCGTGAAGGAGGAGGCGGGGCGGGAGCGGCAGCGGGAGCGACGAAGGATCGCTAGACAAGCTGCCCGCGCACGAAGGCAACTCGGGCGTCGGAGGTCGATGAACGACCTCCGCCCCCCATGAGCGCCAGCCTGGGGGTGACAGGTGAAGCCGCCTGTCACCCTTGCAGAAGCAGGCCGCGGCGGCGGCGCGCGTGGCGCGCCTCCCCGTTTCCGGGGACGAGTTGGGGACTCTGTGGTCCCCACACCCGAGAAGAGGGCCAGATCGTGAGAGATGGCCCTGGGTCGGCCGGGGTGCGAGGGATATGCCTGTCAACCTCACCTTCGGCAACCGAAACGACCCACAGGCGGCGTGCGTTTTAGTCGGTTCGAGTCCGACATAACCTCCTCCACCGGGTCCGGTGGGGAGGTATCCGTGGGGATTTTGCGCACGTAAAAAAAAAAAAAAAAAAAAAGGTACTTATGGTCGACAAAGTAGATACAGACGCATTTTTCAAATAAAGTTGTATGTTAAGGTGAGGTGCTTTACTTTTTTTTTTAACTTTTATGCATATTAATGTCTAAATAAAGAGTTTGGTTTGAGTGAGTTTGAAGTGAGCAGGATTTTAGGAGTTCACGATGAATAAAACCTTTAGCATATTAAGAGGATTCGTAATGAAAATACGCCTAACTTGCGATAAACTAAACACCTCAACAAAGTCTAGGGAAGGGAACAAGATGACCCCAATTTTTTTTTCGTGTAAATCTTGTTTTGCAAATAACTGGCAGCAAATAAATAAAAATAGAATAAAGTAGATTACAGAGTTGTTCGAAATTTAAAAATAAATTTAAATAAGTAATGATTTTCGAATATGGAGGGAAAACTTTTAAAAGTGTTTGATTGTGCAGTTTCTCTGAGGCAAAATAAAAATTATTTTCTTTGATTGTAAATAACGTTTATTATCAATAATACGTCTTTTACGTATGGTTTTATGCATTTTTGTGACTGTAGTCATCATGTCACGTCGTCATTTAAGTCGCGAAGAGATGTTAAGGGCTGTTGGTATGCTGCAAGCTGGACGAACTCAACGCGACGTAGCGGATGCTGTCAACACCCAACCAAGCGTAATTTGCAGATTATGGGCACGCTACAGGTCTACAGGGGATGTTGCCGAACGTCACAGGGGACGAAATAGGGTTACTACCCCGCGACAAGATCGTTTCTTGCAAAATTCCGCAAGGCGGCAACCCACGATTACTGCTCGTCAGTTGGTCGCAGGCCTCCAGTCTCAGCATCAAGTGGTTATTAGCGATCAAACTGTCAGGAGAAGACTACACGAAGCCAATCTTCATGCTCGCAGACCGCTTAGGGTTCCAGCTCTTCGACGTGGAAATCGAGGTCGTCGCTTATTGTGGGCTAACGCACATTTACAGTGGACCGACCATCAATGGGCACGGGTTCTGTTTTCCGACGAATCTCGCTTCGATTTTCGTCCTGATTCGAGAAGAGTGCGTATATGGCAAGTTCCTGGACGTCGGAGTCGTCTCCAGAATCCGCAAGAAGTTCATCCTTACCAAGGTGGAACAATCATGGTATGGGCTGGAATTCGCCTTGGTGGAAGGACCGACCTCGTTTGGATACGGGGCAATTTGAATGCAAACCAATACATTCAGGAGGTTATACACCCCATGGTAACCCCTCATCGACAGCAGTTCGGTCAAGATTTCATTTCATGCAAGATAATGCACGATCACACACCGCGAGGGTAGTGGTCAATGCGTTAAGCGAGCACAATATTACGACGTTGGAATGGCCTGCTCAGTCTGCCGACCCCAATCCCATAGAGCATGCCTGAGATTTGCTTGGGAGAAGAGCTTTCAGTGATTCTTTAGAAAATCTGAACACTGAAGAACAACTTTTTTTACACCTTCGCAGTGTATGGAGCCATATTCCACAGACGATGATTGACAATCTCATACTAAGTATGCCACGCCGTTGTCGAGCTGTTGCTAATGCTTTAGGAGGTCCTACAGATTATTAAAAACGTTTAAAGTACGGCTAATTACTGTATTTCTTACTACCTCGTTATTTTTGTGCCTAATCATAGAAGGTTGTAATACTCAATATTGGCACTATTCAATTCTTTCTTAAAAAAAAAAAATGATATGAGAATGTTTTTATTAAAATTAAAATTAAAAACGGTATAAAAATACCCTTCTATTGATATAAAACACTCACTATTACAAGAAAGGGTTTTTAAATAAAGATTAGAAATATCCTTGTTCCCTAGACTTTGTTGATGTGTGTATATAGCTAACTGATTGAACCACGTTTATAAATATTGTTACTTAACAATGTGATGATTAAAATATACGGTCTTTAAACTCTGTACCCTGGTCAAAAACGGAACTTCGACCATCTTAAACAAGTTTTTATGGCTGTGCGCAACAACCTCCAACAAGCGGAACTTCTGACCTTGAGCAATCCTCTTATTGAGAAAAGCTGACGTATTTTCCGTCAACAGTAGTCCAAGGGTCAACGACAAAAAGTGAACCCTTGCGAAGTCTTGATAAACAAGTTTACTGACTATTAGCTGGGGAAAACCAACACCGGAGGTCTTTAGAGGAACTTAGGGAAATATTTGTTTATATAAGTATTTTAAATAGTCTGAGTACACGAGGAATCCGTCTTTCGTCCATTTATGTTTAGCGTAGTATTAAGCGTTTTTCCGAGGACAAGTTGGGGACTCTGTAGCCCCCACACCCGTGGAGAGGGCCAGATCGTGAGAGATAGCCCAGGATCGGCCGGGGTGCGAGGGATATGCCTGTCAATCTCACCTTCAGCAATCAAAACGACCCGTACGCGTACCCGAACGTATATATTTTTTTAATAATCTAAGGAGTATTGCTATTTCTGATATGAAACTAGGAGATTGACTGGTACAACTACTCCGGACTATTTTGCTTAGGACAGCCTCTTCTGAGCCAAGGTGCTACCCATTATTGTTATTGAGACATGATATCAAAGTTAGATTTTCATTTCATTATTTATTTGAAGTATTCGAAAAGGGATTTCTGAGACAAATATGTCTTTAATATGGACAGACTTCGTCACAGAGTTAGTTTCTGATTAAGTATTTATAAATGTAATCTTTGCACTTAGTCTTATCAAAATATTGTTATCAAATTTTGTTTGAGAGATTATATCAGGTAATGGTCCTTATATGTATGTAGGTATGTGGATATTGAAATTAACATGGTCAATGTTTTCTTATATTCACTATCCCTTTAACATTATTGTATATCATGGCATAAAAAAAATTATATTAAAAATGATAGATAGCAAAAATAATAGTATCTATTTCTAGTATCTAATCTGTGCCTTTACTTGTGCGAAACTTACTTGTCATTTTTGTTGAGGATAGATACATTAACATTTCCGAGTATGATGCGAAGATACAAACTGTTCTGTTTCGGTAATGTAGCTTTGATCTCATGGAGCATTGCTTTCCTTTTCATTATTTCCTTCTCCAAATTCGCAACGCGGTCATCTTTTGTCACACCTTTCTTATCAAACCTGTTTTAAGAATGGCATAAATTTTAAATTCAGTTAGGTATATTTAGAATACAAGCAGTAGATATACTAATGGTTACCTGACTACTTTGACTGAACACAATTCCACATATTTTCTCTTTGAATATGCTTTTAAAAAATAAAAACTACCCCTACATAAGTTACGTTGTCCCGATATCTTCACTGTACTAGATGACAGTGATATATTAAAATTTAATATAGATAATTTCAAACACACAGATAGCTGTGACTAAAATTATAAAATATCAAAAATTTTGTGAGGTTGTATGGCATAAGCTATAATTCCACTGAACCAAATTTGATGAAATTTACCACAGAGATAGACCATGCTTTGGGAAGGAACATGATCAACATTGTGAGTGTAGCCGGGGGGCAACAGCTATGTTATATAAGGCTTGTATAAAAATAAATAATTTTATAATGTTTCACATACTATTACTGCCTAACTAGGAATGTTTATAACACTAACAAATATGTAAACAGAGATGCAAAGGTCAAACTCTTAGGTTCAGAGTCCAATTCTAATAATTATTAGAAAAACAGTAGTCATTCAATAGGTACCTACTAACTGGTGTGACAATAAGACTGGGTATTTGCACACATCTTCAAATGATTATGTTAAACATCCATATTATTAGGATTTATATCATGTTAAAGTACCTACTCAGCTGTTACATTGTAACAATTCCTAAACAAATCAGTGCTAAAGGAAATATGTTATCAATTGACATTAAACACAGCAATGTCACCAATTAACACATTATTCTGACCTTTTGACTGCAGAGGCTATAATGGACATGCGATATTTTTGGTGATTGATCTCTTTCAAGCAAGCCGCCTGCAGCTCACCAACTTCCTCCAATTTTGTAGCATATTCCTTATTTACAGTCTGCAGAAAATGTATTATAAATAATAAGTTGGCAGGATTATAGGCACAAGTTATTCAATATCTTACTAAACTTTCATATTAATTATGTCTATGATATAAAAAGACCCAAGAGTAGAAAAAGTACCTATAATGTTACAATTTATATAATTATGTTTATTAATTAATATTAAAGTATATTACAAGAGAATCCACCAGAATAAAGGGCATTCCAAATGCATCAATTAATAAATTCAATCAGGGAAAGAGTAGGTGATAAAATAATAAGGTTTGTAATTACGAAATGATAATACCTCTAAGCGTTTATAATCTGCAACCAAATCTTCCCATTCCTTAATACACTCGTCAACATCCATTTCTGTAGTGTATGTTATTTAAATAATTAGTTCTTTAAAACACATTCATTAAAATGATGGACGAATAAACACAATATTCCATTCCACTTCGTTTCGTTTGACCTTTTCCTTCTGTTCTGATAACTGTCACTTCACTTCAAGTCACTTGTCGGCGCAAGCCAACCCCAGCTGACGCGTTGTCACAGATTATTATTTTATGATTAGGGATGTTATTTCTGATAAAATACTATTGAAGTTTAGGCGAGTTTTAGAAATATTCATATACACACCTCCTCTTTCTAGTTAACTGGATAATCATGCGCTATTTTATTTTTATTAATTTTCTTCTTGTGTCACTGTTGGGACTGAATGGTTCACGACCAAAATTGTGCCATCTCAACCTATGGTGATCTGCACAGAGTTATACAGGGTGTATTTTTGAAACGGGGCAGTAAGGGTAAGTACCTTAACCGTTGCAGTTACAGCAAAACGTTCTTAGAAGACCTTCCCTAACTTTTTGACATATTTTGAACTGCATTCACAGATTTTGTAAAAAACTTACAGTTGCCAAAAAAAATGCAAAAAATCCAGCATTCGATTCTATTTCATTTGGGGATCAAAAAACTCTATGAGACCATTTTAGCTTTCAGTACTAGGAAAGACAGAAATCGCCAAAAACGTTTCCCATACATTTCGGCAACAGAAACAAATTTCTACGATGGTCTAACTTTTTGTTATCGCCAGGAAGTGGGTAGAATTGACTGTAAAGTAAATAAAAAGAATTTTTACCCTCAAATTTCGAATTTGATTCGAAAATCTGTGTGTTATACTTAGTTTCAGCTGAGAAACTTCGTATGAGTTATTAATTAAGGATTTTCGCTAAAATGTCTTCTAATCGTGAAGAAATTGACTTATTAGAAGCGTATTTTGTCAATAATCGAAATGCGGGAGCTGCATTAGTGTGGTACCGCAATAAGTATCCGTTGCGGCATGTGCCAACAAGAAAGGTTATTACAAATCTTTTGAAAAACCTGGAATTGCAGGGTTCTTTCAAAAGAAAGCGGCAGCCTCGTGTGGACATGGACACGGAGATTGCGGTTCTGACTTATGTCGAAGCATATCCAGAGGTATCGTCCAGGCAAGTCGCCCTTGAAGTAGGTGTATCCCACTCCCTTGTGATAAAGATATGGAAGAAATACGGCTACAAGTGCTATCGATATGGGCGCATAGTTCAAGTGTTACATCCGGGTGATGATGTTCGAAGGCTTACTTTTTGCAGATGGCTAAGAGGAAAAATAAGCAGAGATCATGAATTTTTAAATTACATACTGTGGTCAGACGAAACGAATTTTTCCAATAACGGTATGTACAACAGAAAAAATCACCACTATTGGTCCAAAGAAAATCCACTAAGAGTTACGGCAAGTCATAATCAGGTTCGCTTCTCATTCAACTGTTGGTGTGGTATAATGTCCAATCGAGTCATAATGGTGGAATTTTATGAAGGGAAACTGAATTCTGCCATGTATAATGAAGTCGTATGTATGATGGACGAATGGCCCCTGTCGGAATTGCGAAAAGTTCATTTTCAACAAGATGGTGCTCCGCCACATAACAGTCACCTTTCACGTTCCAATTTGAGCCGCCTATTCGGTACACAGTGGTACATAGGTGGTTCGGTACACATGGTCCAACACAGTGGCCACCTCGTAGCCCCGATCTAACACCACTTGATTTTTTTTTTATGGGGCTTCGTGAAAAACGAGGTGTATAAGACGACGTACGCCAGTGTTCAAGAGCTCAAGGATGCATTAATGACCATTTTACGTAATATTCATCCCAGAACATTATTAGCCGCCATTCGTTCAGTGCAAAAAAGGATAGACTTATGTATTCGTGAAAATGGAAATCATTTTGAGCAATTTATTTCATTAACCAATTTCTTAAATGTTTAAATGATTTTTTTTATTTAAAAAAGTTCAAAATTTTACCTGACCTATGAGTTTCGAGTTGATTTATCATATTTCCGTACGAAATGTATGGGAAACGTTTTTGACGATTTCTGTCTTTTCTAGTACCGAAAGCTAAAATGGTACCATAGAGTTTTTTGATCCCCACATGAAATAGAATCGATTGGCATAAAAAAAAAATTTGAACTTTTTGCATTTTTTTTGCTAAGTTTTTTACAAAATCTGTGAATGCAGTTCAAATGTCCCAAAAAGTTAGGGAAGGTCTTTTAAAAACGTTTTGCTGTAACTGCAACGGTTAAGGTACTTGCCCTTACTGCCCCGTTTCAAAAATACATCCTGTATACTGTGGTGTGCGCTACGTTACTTCAGTGAACTATTCTTATATCCTCTTTGCTTTATAAATAATATGGTTTACTGACATATTCTATGCCGTCAATGTAAAACATTGGTAAAACAAGTGTAAAAGATGCCAAACAAAAGTCACTTCATGTTACGACATTTTTAACATCAAGTCCGTGCGAAATGTTAATCACGTGTCCACTGACCAGGCAATCACAGTTTCGGTTGCTTTCCATAGCATTCATGGTACTATATATACATTGCTATTCAATTCTCTCCTAATATTAACCTGTTTTAATAGTGCATGGTAGGCCATCAGGACAAGCCTTTGGTCTTCTCACTGACAGCACAAAAAGTTCAGTGAATAAGAACGATGAATGGCTAGGTCTCGGTAACTATGAGCACAATTCTTCAACGTTTTCCATAAGTTCTTACCAGTCAGGGACCAGAGGAGATTCCTTAAAAAAAATAGCTTCTGGCTCCCTGACTCTTAAACCTAGGAATCGAACCAAATGATATATCCCAATTGCTCCTTAAGTTTTTCTACCTACTTACTTCTTTTAACCCTTAAATGCATGATTTTTTATTTAGTTATGATATAAATATTTCAGTATAGATTTTGAGTCACAGATAAAGGGAAAAATAATAAAAAAATCTTTATATTAATAAAAAGTATATTTTTGAAAAAAAAAACAGTATGTAGACGATTGGCAACATTATGCGTCTAGGTTGGTGATGAAAAATCTTGTTCATAAATAAATAACCCTATGGATCTTATGTCCCATAGGGTTATTTATGTATGAAACGCAGCAAAACAATTTCTATCCTTTGTATGGCAAAGGGCCACCTGACACTTGGTGCATTCTATGCGTGAAAACCCCTTGCAACCTGGTACTTTGCACCTATTTTTTGTATTACACCGTTTCTCATTATGGTCCACCCCATCAGTTCTAACGTCTTTAGGTGGAACAGGCTTCATAGGTCCTTGGTGCTTTTTTGCATCAAATTCTCTCTCTAAACTACTACTGGATGGTCTCCCTCTTTTATTTTCGATAGACTTTTTATAGTTACACAATGTGTCTGCTAAGTCTGACCTAAATTCTCCAAGGTTCATAATTTTTTTTGTCCCTTTATTTACATGAGCTTTCTTATACAACACCCAAGAATTTATAACCGCCATGTCTATCATATGATAAAAAAGCCGAAGGTACCATTTTCGACTTTTTATTCTGATCCTGTACCTTCCTAAGAAACTGTCCATGAGGTCTACTCCTCCCATATAGGCATTGTAGTCTAGTAGTATGGTGATTTCCTTTTTGTCTTTTTTGTCGTATCTGTTTACTGTGCCTGCGGGCTCAGCACCAACGTAGGTAGACGCTAAAGTCACCATCTTGTTGTCCTTCCAACAAGTGACTGATATGTCTACACCTTCGTAATCGGTCACTTGTTCTTCATACGTACCCCGAGGTACAGAATCCTTCATAAATTCCTTTTGTGTCGGTAAGCACCACCTGACAAATCTCTAGGTATCACCTCTTCGACTATAGGAGGGTCTTCGTTATTGTCAAGGGGTTGATCTTCTAGTTCATGTAATAAGTCTCCTACGTTTGAATAATAATCGATATTATCATCATCGAAATCCTCACCATCTTCGGAGACCTCACCATCATTTAAAGCAGCAAGAGCTGCTTCAATTTCCTTTTCTGCCAGCGAGCCAGACATGCTGAAGAGAAAAGCCAAATAAGCAAAATACTAAAACTGTACCCAGATAAAAAAAATTCAATAAACGCATGATGTAGACATTTGGCAACATACATAAAAATCAAGCTTGAGACACATGCAGGATTAATTAGCAAAAAAAACGTTATAATAGTGGTTTCTTACCTTACGTCAAATATATTTCTTATTTTTGTAACACTTTTTGACAAATAAATTCCGCTAAATCTCAATTCAAATGTCAACAATTATCACACAATCAACTTTTCCCAACCTTCACTTTCGTTATGTCAAATTGCGCGCAAATTTTAATTTCCAACGACCCTCTTCTATTTTTTTTTCACCATTATGATATTAGCTATGATTTAAATAGTCGTTCTGAAACACTGGTCACATGTATTACTTTTTAAAAGTACATAAGTGGTATGTAGACTTTTGGCAACAATATGCATTTAAGGGTTAAACATCGTGCATTCAGTAAAAAATTGGATTCAGCCACTTCAGAGATTACGCGTACAGACAGATACAGACATTTTATTAGAATAGATTTCCAAATCAGCTTTACTAAACAAGTATACTTCGATGAATGATAGGAAAATGAGGATAATAAATAAAAACACACTATAAAATAAATTAAATACTTGTTTATTTACATGAAACGCGAACCAAATCTATTTGGATTTCGGTATGTAATAATTTTGACGAGTTACAGCAGTTATTACGAGTAACTGCAAAATTCTCCGGCAAACCGTCCAAATACATCATAATACCATGCTTGGAGTCACAGGTTGCCATACAAACATAGATTTGCTTTTCATTTTATTCATGTTATTTGAAATTTAGGCTAAATAATAATACTATTTATAGATCTTAAAAAATCAATATCTCATTCTGTTTATATTTTTTATTCTAAATAAAAGCATTATACCTACACCATTTTACCTATTCTAATCAAAGATTAAGATCTGGATATAATCAAAAAGTAGATAGGCTAGAATAAACTGCTTTTTTATCATTATATATTTTATATAATTTGCAGTAACGTGAGGAACTTACTAGTGATCGTGTTTTGAGTGACGATCAAGAGAAAGAGGGATGAAACCATTTAGAATTTACAGCTCAATCTCTCCCCCTGGATCGTGAACGCGCTGCGCGGCTTGTAATGCACGTCGCGATAGGCTGTTAGTGAAACAAACTACATATAACGAAAAAGAAAACTACATTTATACAGACACCAGATACTCCAAGGCAACGAGCTTATAATATCATCATTTTGCAGTTACGTATTCAGAGAATTTCGCAAGTATAAAACTAATGTTGATATTATTCTTATGGTAATTACATTTTAAAAGTGCAAGATACTTATTTTAAAATTGTAATACAAACGATTTATGAAGAACAATCACATGTTCAGCAGATTACTTACTATAGTAGGCGATTGCCTTATTTCAAAGAGATTATATTACTATGCCAAGACAGTACAGCACGCGTAGTTATAGAGAGCGCTCTTTGACTTATTTTTCTTTTTTTTTAGTCCAGATGAGTTTATTCTAACTAAAAATAGCAGACAAAATCATTTGCCCATAAGAACTACTAATAACTTTGTCTTTTAAACAACAACAAAATAAAAATAAGTACTTATTAAAGAATTATAGTTATTTAACAATTACAATATAATATTTTTGCATTCATATAAAATCCCTGTAGAATAAATGTTTTCCTCAAATAAAAATGGATCGCCTCATAAAAATATTGATTAGTATTACAATTAATAAGAGACGAATATAAATGACAATTGCAAATAACAAGAATGACTAGAAAATTCTGTTGTGATGATACATTCAGAATATAAAACGCAAATAATTGCTGTAAACAAAGCTGCTATTTCTTCAACGTGACGTTTATTTAGTTGAGCGCTCTCTACAGATACGCCACAACACTATTGTAAACTCCTTGGTATCTGCATATTTACGAATTTACACCGACAAAGCGAATATAATCCTTTATAAGTTTCTAGCTCTATCCAGACAGCTGCGGCGCACAATGCATACATTTCGATTAAAAATACAAAAGCAATAATGACATATTGTAAGAGCGATAACTCCCTAAATATTATTTATTATTATATTAGCGTGGTGTTACTAACTGTCACAAACTTTGTAAGCAATGTACACTTGCATAATGTCATGCATTTAAACACGGCGTTTATAACGTATGAGCGTACCTACGTAAACTATACTACGAACTAACCTCTACACACCAGGCAACAAAATTATTCTGTATTGTAATAAATAACTATTGATAGTAATAATAGATATTATTTAAAAAACTAAACATCGACTACGGAAAACAAGCCTATGACAAAGACGTCACTGCGAGGATACGAGACATTTTATTCAAGCAAATTGGTGTAGTAACTTCAATACGATACTAAAATAGATACTGCCAAATTATAAACCTTTCTGTTGCCTTCACCGTAGTCGAGTGAAAAAGCAATTAAGATTTACCTCTCAAACTAGCTACCTTAAACAGGCCTGTAATTCAAAGTATTAAGTTTATATCACACATTAATTTACTTACATAATTATAATGACAAATGAAATGGACTTATAAAATCAGATAATATTTAATCATGTAAAATATTAATTGTATTACAATTACCCATTTAGCAATTCAATTCTCAACACTTAACGAAATTGTTGTTGGAGACAAAGAAAATAAACACTGGCAATACTAATAAATAAAATTTTGAAATATAACTCACTAACTTATAGTTAAAGTTTTGAATTGCCAAAACTTAAAATAAGTCCCTATGAAACCGATTGATACAAAATTCTACAAACGTTGCTACATATTTATATCCATGGTTTCGTTGTCTCCATAGATCTTCATCCATGTGGTTGGCGCGCTTGCTAACCGACATAATGAACATCGTATCGAGCTGAGACAAACATCAAAAGCCTTATGTACATTACTTGATGAAGCATTTACGATGAGTCCAAGTGCTGTTCACTAATCATTATTGAATGGTTGTCATGAATAACTAGCTATAATATCAAATTTAATAAAACTAAAATTATCAATAGAAAGAAATCAAGGTACAAAATCTGATTGGCTGGGTAATAAATCAAATTACTTATTTATAACAAATAAAATTTATATCTAAACGTTTTACGAATAAACAATAACTATAAAATAAAACAGGACATTGACAGTTTATAATAACGCACAGCTCACTCCATCGTTTCGTGGGGGTACATGACGAGTGCTACGTCGCTGCTAACTAACGTAGCTTCCAAATATATCCAACATTCGGAAACAACAGTTCAACTAAACAATATACAGAAACTATATGTGCCATTACATTTTAATGGAATGTGTGAATCTAAACCGAAGAAGTTGAACACGTAACGAAAATCGGGGCAAAAGATTTCGCCAATTAAGATAAAAAAAGAGACATAGCATCGTCAGGTGTACGAAAAACTACAATGAGCAGAACGAGATGGCCAAGTCCCTCACAACTGATTGACCATACAGCAGCTTAAATCGCTCTCATTGTAGCTACAACGCGAAAAAATAATGATAAGGATATCATCGGTGAGTTTAAGTTACTAAAATGGCAACGCTTCTAGCGACACTCCCAAATTTTGACAGTCTGATCGACGCTGCCGGATATGACGTATGGCAAGCTCCTGTGGAAATCTGAAAATGAAATACATATCGTTATAGCACTTCAGTATATAGTAAAAATAACTATAGTTAGTCCACTATATTATTGTATTTAGATAGCTGACACACAGCGGGCGATATAATTTTGTTCTAGCGTCATGTCTAAAACTCCGAACAATAATTAGGCACCAATAAATCATATTTCATTGAAAAGTTCACGTCAGCCAGAAAGTAATTTTAGGGATGTAGTAAGTCGATCCACTGTGTTTGAAAATGTTCCAATTGAAATCGACTATGAGAACATATAATTTAAAAAAATACATACTGGCGATTTTTATCTACATTTAATTAATTTAAGACTGATTATTTGTTACGCGGGCCTTAAAAAGGATTTATCGAAGGTACGTTATTGTACGGTGTTGAGCAGTCCGACTGGGGAAGTACCTCCGCCCTACAGAATACCGCGGTGATGGGGTGTTCTCAGCGGTGAGTAGGGTAGTCAGAGCTCACTGGAGAATTTGTGCTGTCAGTGGGATGACTAAAGGCTTGTCCTGCTTTGTCCTACTTATACTATATTTATCGATTTGTTTTATCGAGATTTGAAATATTTATGGAATCACTACCTCTATCTGTCTAACATACAATAACATAATGGACGGCGTATAAGCAAAGACATTATTGGTAATGCAATTATAAACAACAAAAATTTATTTTTATTTTATTACTCAGACTCTAAACTCTACCATAGAATAAGAGTAAGAATGGAATGGTATGGTATTAACAAACATTCAAGGCGTCCCAAAATTCAAGAATTAGCCGGCACTAGAGGATGGATGAATTAGAAAAATAATCTCTATTTTTTTTTTATTAGGTACTCAAACTTTTTTGAAATTTAGCAATCTTGGATAGTTGAGCCAATTTTTTAAATAAGATGTTATAGTGGTGTTCATAATTTTTTTTTCACCAACATGAGATACAGTTGATCGAAAGTAAATTTCTAAGAAAATTTTACGAAAAATAAATACTTTCGAGTTGTTTTTGTCAAATTACCA
The DNA here is from genome assembly GCA_963662185.1 of Eilema griseolum. Lineage (NCBI taxonomy): Eukaryota > Metazoa > Arthropoda > Insecta > Lepidoptera > Erebidae > Eilema > Eilema griseolum. The sequence goes on from OY759241.1 coordinate 15,271,160, forward strand.
CATATTTTTTTGATTTGTGATGGATTGCTGTGCTTCTAATGTTGCTGAGACAGAAAAGAGTTTGAAAATATTTGAATAATTGTGTGCCTGATAGTTGTAAAATCGAAGGATTTCAAAGAACGTCGGAAAAATAGTAAGTTTCGTGATTTGGTTTCATGATAACTCCATAATTTATATTTTAGAAGAATTATGTATTCTAATAAACTCTTCCTTTATCTATGTTTCATCAATACGAAGTGTCGACGGTTTGTTGGGTTTAGAAGTATCTCATTGTTATGTTAAGTATAGCTAATCAACACCCATTTATTTATTTTCGTATAGCAGTCAAATTTCCCACTTGCGTAAAAAGTTGCGACTGTGCAACCCCGGGGCCGCTTATCGTTGTTCGCTGAAAAAGCCAGCCGATCAAAAACGATAAGGACAATTTTATTGGAAATTTAGGAAAGAAAATTTTATATAACCGTTTTGAATAGTTAGCAATTATGTTAACTATTCAAATCAATTGAGATAGGAAAAATTGAATCCCGCCTGATACGATACAATTTTTCCTATGTTAATGTGCCGTGTGGTTCCCGGCAGAGTAGAATTTGGACCACCCATCTCCTCCCATGTGGTGTCGTACAAGGCGACTAAGGGATGGGGCTGTTTAACATCAGACAGATTTATACAGCCCAGACTCAGCCTCAGAAGAATGGCTTGAGTCAACAATAGTGCCCGGAAGACGGCAATAGGCTCACCCCCTATTACGTGGGACCGAATTTAATTATTGGTGAAATGTGGGTGTTAATTCATCTCTGCCTGACCCTCCGGGGATAAAGGCGTGATTATATGTATGTTAATGTAAGAGAAGGTAAGTAAAGTGAGTAATGAGTAGGAGTGCGTGTATGACCGAGGCTGGTGGCGAAGTGCTGGTGCGCGTAGAGCGTCTTGAGGCAGCGCGTGTGCGCCACGTCCCACACGCGCAGGGTCTTGTCGTCGGACGCCGTGAGCAGGTAGCGCCCGCCCGGGTGCCACGCCGCGCCGCGCACCCAGTTGTCGTGCCCCACCAGCGTCGCCAGGCACTGGCCCGTGCTCACGTCCCAGATCTGTACCCACAGACGATACCAAACACTTCAATACAACACATACTAAGTACGATCGCCGGCAAACTTCCTGAGCAAACGTTAGAAAATTGAATGGAATTTTAAAGTACTAATATTCAAATCGATTAAGATAAGAAAAAGCGAATCAGCTCAGGCGGGACTCAAACCCGCGATCGACGACCCCAAGATGAATGTATAAGAAAATTTGGATGGCTTCAGGCATGGCTTGGTGACTCAGTGGTAAGAGAGTTCCCCTGTAAGGGAAAGATCGTGATGTCGAATCCCGCCTGAGCTGATTAGCTTTTTTCTATCTTAATCGATTGATGATGACTATATGGATACAAATATGCAATATGAGGACAAAAAACCGATAGAACTATGATTGATAAATGCGCCCAGGAGTCAAAGCGTCTTAAAAATTCCAAGCCAAGAAGTTTGCCGGTCAGAGAAAGAAAATAACTGTTTAACTTATATGAATTTATTGTCCAGTTTTACCAATCAGTGCTATTAATACTGCTAAACAAGCTGTTCAGAACAATAATTGCGTCACGGTTCCGCGAGTAACATGTGAATGGCGGAGAGATACGGTACGCAGTGACTAGATAAATGTGCCAATGAATTTTGACAGTTATTTAAACTGCAATAGGAATCCTTATTATAATATCATCTGTATGACAGCTACAAGATTCGCGTAACTGATGATCGGTCAACGGCAAATCGTCATACCAAAGTTTTGGTCTATCCAGTCAGCCTAGAGGTATAGAAAAGGTCGGCATTTTTCCGATATATACAAAATTGAAAAATTAACCCAATCGAATTGATAACCTCCTCCTTTTGAAACTCGGTTAGAACAACATATTTAGCACGCGTTACCTTGACGGACTTGTCCCGTGAGCCGCTGGCGAGGAAGGGTCCGGCATGGTTGGCGCGACGGTTGTCGGCGCCGGCGGCCTCGTTGATCGCAGCGGCCGCCGCCTCCGGCGCCCACGATACGCACTCCACCACATGCTCATGCTCGCGTAACTCCATCTGATAAACCATATAACATTGAAAAGTATATATAGATAGATAGATAGATAGATAATTCTTTATTGTACACCAATAGATTACAGTAAAATTTGTAGTGAGCATGCATACAGTTTAATGTACAATGGGCGGCCTTATCGCTGGAAGCGATTTCTTCCAGGCAACCTTTCACCAGTATCATACTAGTCTAAGTCTCGGTCGTATCTGAGCTTTTCACCTCGGAGTTGAGTCTGCTTTTTCCTATCTAACTGCGATGCGGCTAAACTTCGATATTTTCTGTGAAGCGACTGCTATTTAACTCTACAACCAACTGGCGATGTCGAACTTCTGCAGTTAGACCAGTTTTCGAACTTTTTAGGGCTCTAAATATCCGTAAGGACTGCCATAAACGTTCGTATGGCATCCGGGACCTGCGGTTTATTGTGTTCCCCCGAGCCACGGAGGGGTCTCAATATCTTAAAAATGGTCACCATTCTAACACCGACTTGGCTATGGTTTGCTTATCACGAGTAATGAGCCCCTACGGTAAACCGTATACAATTCAGAAGTATAGTATACAGGAAAAGAAAATATCGAACTGTATTGCCTGCTTTCAGTCTGATTAATAAATTCCAAACCGGTTTTCTTTATAAGATTAAGTTACTGATCCATTATATCGAACTGTATTGCCTGCTTTCATCTGATTAATAAATTCCAAACCGGTTTTCTTTATAAGATTAAGTTACTGATCCATTATATCGAACTGTATTGCCTGCTTTCAGTCTGATTAATAAATTCCAAACCGGTTTTCTTTATAAGATTAAGTTACTGATCCATTACATGTACGATAATCTATGAAGATATTTCGCCATTGATGCCATTGCCAAATGTTTTTCAGATGGTATTTTTGGAGCCCCATTAATTTCTTCGGGACTCATGTTTAAGCTAGTACACATGTTAATTGATTGACGAAGCCTTGGCGCTGGCTTTTCTCTCGAGGTTGGGAGAACAGATGGCAGTCGCTCCAAAAAAAGGTATACCAACTAAAAGTGTGAGGTGATGAGGCATATTATTTTAAAGATAGAGTTAACAGATAAATGTAAGCCTATCATGTAAATCGTATATGATACTGTCAGCAATTTACGAAAATATCGCTCATTGAAATAAAACCACTTTTCTAATTCTATCGCGATCTATTTGGTCTAATTTTATTTTTACACTTGATTTTTTGCATGACCTTTTTGCTAATTTATTTGCACAAAATAGGTGCCCGCATGCGTGGTTGAGGATGCCTGACAGAAGGAAAGGCCTATGCAATAATTATTTGACTATATTTTTCCTGTCGAAAAATGATCACTTTATCATATAATCAATATAATGAAAAGAGAAATATTCCTACGACTAGTAGTTAAGACATTTGATTTTGAAAATTCAATTTCTCGAGCAAGACGAGAACGCTCCAAACAAAATCGTACTTGCAAGTGACGTCACACGCCAGTTGTGCAAATGTATGGAGTGCAAGAGAATATCGCATTTATCTCGGTATACGTTGCGTTTACATGTGTATAGATCATAATAAAAGTAATTTGAAATTCAATTAGGAATCCATAAGGTTATAAATTTGAAATTAAATTTATGGTATATATTTTGACTTACTTTGGGAATTAAAAATAATGATAAGTCATAGTTTCAGTTGAATTAGGCAATTACTTATTTTGCGAGGCATATTTTCCTAAGAAAAAACTAAGATATTAAGCGGTATTGGGAAGAATCGGACGACCTTGTCAAATAGCCTAAGAAACACATACCAACCTAGTACAGTATACAACTCACTAGTCAAATTAGTTACTTATTACTAAACGAAAAAACTGTAAGTTATAAGGAAACTTGTATGAAATAAATTATTGTGACGTCATAATATTTATTAGTCAATACATTTACTATTATAGGATGGGTAGATGATTAAAAATAAATATACGCAACGTTTACCGCTCTTTCACATGTCTTAATTTAATAAACTAAGTTAAATAATTTGTTTTAACTACAGGAAAATACTCAATTATGAAAGGAAATGAGGATGTATAAATATATTTCTGCCTGGTTTGTGTATGTGTGTGCGTATGTGTGTTTGTGTGCGTATGTGTATATGTATGTGTTTGTGTGTGTGTATGTGTGGGTTTGCCTAGCTTCAGAAGTATTGGTGTAGTAGTTCGTACCTTGCATTCATTAGTATCGGCATTCCAGATGCGTACTGTTTGATCATTGGAGCAGGATGCCAGCAATGTGCCGTCCGGCGACACGCGGACCATGCGCACCCACTCGCGATGACCCTTATATGTTTTGACACAGTACCTGAGACAAAGCAACAGTTGGTAAAGATGATTGAAAGCGTCTGTAGGTTAGTGGTTAGGATTAGGAAGTCGGCCTTTCGATCAAGAGGTACCGGGTTCCAGACTTCGTCGTTACACTAGCTGGAGAGATTGAGGGAATTTTTGTGTGATTTCAGCAGCTCTTGAATTTAAACGTACGTCATGATCTTAAATTAATATGAAACAAGTCTATCGCGATGTCAAAAATATATAGCGTTGTGTATGTGGAAGAAGAAAGGCACTCATGTTTGCTAATGGACGTATTAGTTTTAAAATGACCATCTTTAGCGCCAGCGGGACTTACGATCGAGAGGTCCCGGGCTCGAATCTTGGCCATTACACTACCCACGTGAACCCACTCCTAACACAAGCAACTTTGCATTTGGAGGGGTTAGAGGGAATATTAGCAATTTCAGTTCTAATATTCTTTAAAAAAAAGTAGAATAAGATCAGGAATGTACAGTCAGTAGCAAAAGTATATGGTCATATTCAAATTTAAGCTAATAGTTTCGAATAATGATCTTACCCAGTCGCAACTTCCCAAGCCTTGATAGTCTTGTCTCGACTGGCGGAGTACACAATGTCGCCACTGGGCGAAAAGGCGACAGATGACACATTATGGTCGTGTCCGTGCATCGTCTTCACACACTCGAAGGTTTGGTTGAATTCCCACAGCTTGATTGACATATCAGCGCTACAAGATGCTGGATACGAAATTGGTTAATTAGATTATGTTTTGTTAATGAGATTAAATGAGGTTACTTTGTTATTATCCAAAGTTTACTACAAAAATAACTGTGTTTTATACAGGCTGATTATAGCTTCAATTATCCAAATTAAAACCTAATCGATTTACTAAGTTTAGTATGACTTCCACCAGTCATGACTTGTGGTTCGATGACGCACACATACAACAATTATTACAACGTGTACTACATAATACAAGTAATGTAAATAAATATTTAAGAAAGCAAAAATTCTAACTTTAATAATATAATCCAATAACGAATTTATTTAAATGAAAATCGATATGAAATCGTTGTTACATGGATGGGTTCCCGGCATAGTAGAATTTGAACCATCCCATCACTTCCCATGCGGTGTCGTACAAGGTGACCAAGGGATAGGGCTGTTTAACATCAGACAGATTTATACAGCCCAGACTCAGCCTGAGATGCATGGCTTGAGTCAACAATAGTGCGCGGAAGAAGGCAATAGACTCACCCCCTATTACGTGGGATCAAATTCAATGATTGGTGAATTGTGAGTGTTTATTCACCTCTGCCTAACCCTCCGGGGATAAATGCGTGATTATATGTGTGTATTTGAATAGGTACTCACCAAGTAGTTTTCCATGATGGTCGAAGGCGATGTCCTGAACTGAGTCGGTATGACCCTTCAGGGTTCGTTCGTACTCGCCACTCTCGAAGTCCCATACTTTAATGGTTGCGTCCTCACTCGAGGACACCATCAAACTGAACACTGGGTGAAATATTACCTGAAAGTTATAAAAATAGACTTTTATTTATTTATACTTTATGCACGATGTACATTGGCGAACTTAATGCCGTAGGCATTCTCTGCCTTCGTGTTTGATATTTCGAACTCTATTTGTTAATCGCCTAGCTAGCTGTTCATATGAAGCAGCGTATTAACAAAAGGATTAAAAATCGGCCGAAATCTAAAATCTCACACCATTCATGGCTGTAATACAATTGAGCGTAGTTTTGTTCATATACTCGTAGACTGAGACCGTGAGACCATTAAGAAAGAACAATACCATTTTACATCGGCTTTCATTGAATATGAAAGTTACGATATTTATTTGTAAATTTGTTACAGAGAGTGAATGTTGTTTGTAGAATCGATAATACCAGTCATCAAAAAATGGGTTATTTAAATACCAATGTAATGGTAAGGTGTAAGGAGCTAATATGTTATTTTATGGGTATAAGTATCCCATGGAATACACAGTTCCCGCTAATTTGTTTACACAGTAGTTTTGTTAATGTGTTAGGAAATTATGTGCAAGTGTACATACCTACATAATTTGCAAATTTACATTTATATACAGTCACGTCTTTTTTCTTTCCGTTGGAATAGGCAAAGACAACATGTCTATGACCGAGCATTTATTTATAACGTCATCGATTTATGTACGCCAAAGTGAACCCTGTTCGGGTTGCTCTGAATACAAGTATCACCACCACATCTTATCCGGAGGGTGTCATAAGAGGCGATTAACGGAAAAATACGCAGGCGATATCCCTGCGAGAGAAGGAAAACTTGAAATAAAACCTTACACCAACCCGTCTGACCAGGGTAGAAACCATAGGCCAAAGTCTCCCAATATTGGGAGAAGCTTATGTCCAGCAATAGCAGGTGGTGCTGCTACCTGGACCCTCCCATTCAGGTCCCATTTAGTCTAGTAAATGATGAAGTATCAAAATGCAGTATTCAGGACTATTTATTGTAATTTTTTAAAAGAAAATAATTTCGTAGTAATGATGATACAATAAATTAATTAATTATATAACATTTCTGTTTAATTAGTATTAGTGCTTTCTTAAATCGTTCAACGTTGAAAGACAAAAAAAGACAAGAGGAAATAACCTGATGCCTTATGTAGGTTAGTGGCAACTTCAATAACGCATGATGTTATAAAATCGATAGTAGTAAATAGTATGTGTACTTAATAGCAAGTTAAGTACAGCATGTCAATAATAAATATATTTAACAGTTAGTATGTTTTGTAAAAGTAAAAACGTGCTAGTCGTTGGCAATATAACTAGTCCGATTTAATAAACATAACATAAAACGCCTATATCCCCGAAGGGGTAGGCAGAGGTGCTAGCACCCACATTTCGCCAGTTTATGTTTAGGTCCCAATGTAATAGGTGGCGAGCCTATTGCCATTAACCGGGCACTTATAAACCTGCGATAAATACACATATAACTTAGAAAAGCATCGAAACATCATTGGTGTGTGGCATGGTAAAACCTGGGATCGAACGCGAGAATTCGTCTCAACAGTCCATTACCCATACCACTAGGCTACCGCGGCCAATTTTAATTTGTCGATTTAATAATGTTTGATAATATGTGTGTATTCTATTTTGGACTAGATTTAAATCATCCCATTACAGTGTAATGTTTTGTCAGTCAATATTTTGTATGTAATTTATTTTATTTTGTTTTTGCCACAGATTTTATCTGATATCAATGTAATTAAGACCCGATTTAAACGTTTGACCTTGATCAAAGTACAACTTGTATAATATAGCACCCATAAGTTTCAGCAATAAACATGTTCTAAAAATGGAATCAGACCGGTTAATTGCCAGATTAGTGTTTAGCAGTAATTTCTCTTTAGCTTTATAATTATTAATGTAGATTTGTTTTATATGAAGAAATTTACCGGATTTTATTCATCAAAATGCATGAAAAGGCAGACTGGTAAAAGGGTCTTTGTCATTGGTTAGTGAGTTACTGAATATAATATTGTAATATGAATTTGGAAATAATTTCGAAACCATCACCTAAATACGTTAGGCTATTTAAAAAATAGGTACTTGTATTTAATTCTAGTCGTGAAATCATTAGAATTCAAATCAGAATGTCTATGACATAACTCGGCATCATTTGCCATTCTACGTATTTGCATTATTTAATGTACGTAATATTTTTTTTAAACTATTGTAGTTAATTTTGAAATCCACAACAGAGATTGAACAATGATACCATATTAATAAAAAAAACGCTCATTATGACCCCTACTTCACAGGATCGAATGCTTTCTGATAATATTATGTTCCACATGTTAACGTTGTAGCTGTGATTGTAGTGTGAATTTGTTCAATATTATTGGCGCTAAATCAATAGTTTATTATTGTTCATGAATGTCATTTCATCAATAAAAGTATACAGCATTACATATAAGTTTGATTTTTGCACTACATATCTGATTCTAGAGTCACTATGACCCATCGTCCTCGACAAATAAAATTGTTAATCATTGGCCTTTAAGCATGTAAGGAAGAAGCCATGGCTTTCTGACAACAACGAAAACGGTCGCTACGTATAGAATTTACAAACTAGCATTTCACGGAAGACTTTAAATATCGTGAGGTCACACGAATCATACTCATAAAGTAAATTAGCTAATAAAAGTATTATAGTTAAGTTTTTTTTTTTGCATGGTACAAGATACAAGCTACTGCAGTTATCGAACTAGAACTCGTGAATAAAGCGATATTGATACGTGATATTTATTTTAATTTCTCACAGATTAGGCACCGTGCGCAAGAAAGTACCTAATCGAGTTACGAGTCGAAATATTTATTTTGAAACTATTATCAAACTACTTCATCGGTCGTAATTTTCTGGTAATACGATTGCTGTATAGAACTCTATGTTTACCTTAGTAATTGTGGCCCGGTGTCCGGTAAGACAGAACTTCTCGGGTGGTCGGGGTATCCACTCGGCGGGTGTGCGTTTGGCGCGCGTTGGCGCGCCTTCGATAAATTCCTTCTGAGCCTCCGACAGTTTCGATTCCAATTCCATCACCTGGTAAAGAGATAAGCACAAAATTAAGTACAACATTTTTTTTAAATTGTGTGGTTTCTGCACCTGTATATGTATAATGCTGATTAAGGGACTGTTACATAAACCTACCCCGACAAGAACTAACACTTTATCCAGTTTTTTAATGCAGTAAGTTCCATGGTATAATTATTAGTCGGTAGGGATGGAGTTCAGTTTCCTTCATTTGCTATTGCTACGGTAGAGGTCTTTTTATACTTTTCTGTTGCAATCATCTGTGTTTGGAAACCTAAGGAGCTTCCGACACGTAACAGATGCTTTAGTTTGTTTATTCACGGCTCGTTTAGATGAAATCTATTTATTACCAAAAAAATGTGCATGTCTTCTTAAAAGAGAAAATACAAATGTGTGAGTAATTCCTTCATCATGACGACGAGCTATATTGTGCTTAAAAGTAAACATTAAAATTTAATATTAGAACAAGGTTCCAGACGAAAACAGCACGGATCGACCTGATTACCATCACCTTGGGTTTCATTTGTTTAGATACTTTAGATAGTTGGCATTATTCATGGATAGAATATAGTCAATGGATAAAACGTGTCACGTCGATTTGTGAGAGCGTCATTGCGTCGCGGCCGGCAAGTCGGATTCGACCGCCCGCCCAAGAGAATCGTTCAGAACGACCTAGAAACGTCCGCTGGACGATCGATGGCGTACACAGCTTCGATCGTGCTCTTATGCCGTTACAGATTCTTGTTATGCACGTTTTTGTCATCAATACATTTAACTGCTAGCAGTTTAGCAATATATGACCATTGAAATACCTGAGAAAGGCTTCTTTCAGTTATATAAGTTATTGCGTATAGGGGGACACTAATAGGCGTCATCATCTTTTGTGTTCACTATCGATTACGTGTAATCAATTATAGAAAGTGTTACACGAGTTTTAGTGCAACACTATAATCTGTTGTTTTTTTTTGCGATGTAGGCGAACTGAGGTAAATACTGCGGTAGACAAAATATTGTTTGATATTAAAAGTAAGGGATAAATGTATTAAATAAAAAGTGTGATAAATAATACTGTGGAAAAAGTACAAGTGTATATAATGTATGACAACAATTTCCAAGTACCAAGTAACAGTATAAATACAACAGTATAAATAGTATAACTTTAACTATTTTAATGGTCCTACATTCTCACTACCTCAATTAGGATTAATTTGATTGCAAATATACCTCTACACTAAAATAACAACATCGTGTTTAGCAAAAAAAAAAACACTAAGTATAATTATATGGAATCATACTTTTCATTTCTTATTTCAAAAGGATCTCAAATAACTCAATTCATTGAACCTTTTTCTAAGGATACGTTCAATGATTACTTACTTGTTTAATCTGATCCAAAAGTATTTCCTGCACTTTAGATAGATTTGACAGATCACAGAAAGACAAATATAGAAGAATTAATTATTTGTAGTCTTTTTACTGTTACTTGTGTGTTAAAGTGCTTAATAAATAAATTATTTATCTTGCATATTATAAATTGAGAAACGTGATTGACTGAAATCGAATGCCACGTTGCGAAAATGATAAAGCACCTGTAATAAACAGTGAACTATTTCTTTAAATGAGGACGCTAGTTTAAAGTATGTCAGTGCATGTTTTACTGAATGGTACTTAGTATAGTAAACATAAGTTTAGGTACTTATTACTAATTATACCGAAAGGAATAGATATTAGAACCAGTACGTAGGTACTGGTACTAATGGCTCAATTACAAGCAGGTCGAGTTAGTCAACTTAACAGTGATTTGGGTCAATATAAAGAACATAGAAATTGTAATACCGAATACGGTGTGTTTGCTTTATCATGAAATAGTGGCACATGTGTAGTATATTATTGTCATATTTTGTGAATGAATTTAATTCGGAGAGGACGCACACTTTTCAATACATATTATGCCAGTTCTCACAGCCCGGAGATAATCACGTACATAGTACTTAGCATTTTTCATTTTGTATAGTGTTATCTAAAATCCTTCTGAATATCATCAGCTTTAAATGATGTTTGCTGTTTGTTGTTCGTTTTTTGCGAGGTAGCCGTATTTCAAATTATATTAAACATTTATTTATACTTTGTTTTTTTATACAACCTCAATCAATCAATCAATCAGCCCACCGCAGTCCACTGCTGGACATAGGCCTCTCCCAATGTGCACCATTTTCTCCGATCCTCCGCCTTCCGCATCCAGTCTGTCCCAGCCACCTTTTTCAGGTCGTCCGTCCATCTGGCTAGGGGGCGTCCTACCTTTCGTTTACCTTCTCGCGGTCTCCACTCTAGGACTCGTTTGCTCCAACGGCCATCGGTCCTTCGGCAAACGTGGCCTGCCCACTGCCACTTCAACTTGCTTATTCTGTGGCCTATGTCGGTAACTTTAGTTCTCTGTCGGATAACCTCGTTCCGAATTCTATCCTTCAGAGAAACTCCAAGCATAGCTCGCACCATAGTCCGCTGCGCGACTTTTAAGCTATGGATCAGCCCCACTGTAAGTGTCCACGTTTCGGCACCGCAAGTCATAACAGGTAGGACGCACTGTTCAAAGACCTTTGTTTTGAGGCATTGCGGTAGGGGTGAGTTTGCGAAATGCTGCCCAACCCAGTTGGATCCTTATATTTTGAACAACTTCGAGCGTCGCCCCTTCGATGGCAATCGGTCTCGGTGCAACATGTTCGTTGAACATAATTTTGGATTTATCCAAGTTTACACCGAGGCCGACGCGTCGAGAAGCTCCATCTAGGCTATGCAGCATCAGGCCCAGTTGCTCCAACGATTCCGCTACAATGACGATGTCGTCGGCGAACCAAAGATGTGAGATGTACTCACCGTTAATGTTTATACCCCGCCCAGTCCAATCCAGAGTTTTGAAGACGTCCTCCAGTGCGTTGGTGAATAGTTTGGGGGATATAACATCTCCCTGTCTCACTCCACGTTGGAGGCTATTAGGTTTCATCTTCTGGTCTTGGAGTTGGACGGACATTGTGGCAGTGTCATACAAGCATCTCAGCACCTCGATGTATCGCCAATCGACACGACACCGCTGCAGGGCATCCAGAACTGCCCAGGTTTCGATGGAGTCAAAGGCTTTTTCGTAGTCCACAAACGCCATACACAGCGGCTGATTGTATTCTTGGGCCTTTTATACAATCTGCCGAACAGTATGAATGTGGTACACGGTGCTATAACCTTTTCGAAACCCGGCTTGCTCCGGTGGTTGGAACTCGTCGAGCTTACCCGCAAGACGATTTGTGACGACTCTCGAGAACAGCTTGTAGACATGGCTCAGGAGTGAGATGGGCCTGTAGTTCTTCAGCAAGGTCTTATCTCCTTTTTTGAAGAACAGTATCACCGCACTCCCGCTCCATGCCCTAGGTGTTAGACCTTGTAGGATGACGGAATTAAAGAGGCTTACTCGCTCTTTCAGGATTGGAGCTCCGCCTGCTTTCAGGAGCTCAGTAGTAATTCCGTCATCACCTGGGCACCTGTTGTTTTTCAGTTGTCTGAGAGCCGCCTCCAACTCGCATTGCTCGATATCGGGTATCTCCTCGTTGTAATGGCGCGTGAGTGGGGCTCTGTGGTCTTCATCGCCGTGTCCCGTCGGTTTACTCGTCCGTGATGCATTTAGCTGTCCATAGAATTTCTCGATCTCATCGAGAATCTCGAACCTTGAGGCAGTCATTTTACCATCCGCAGTTTTAAGTTTCGTCAGATGGGGCCTCCCCAACTGCTCTATTACCCTACCCTATATTTCGCTCAATCGCCTCCTGGACGATATGGGTGTTGTAGCGTCGGAGGTCGCGTCTAATCAGCTTTTTAATTTGTCGGTTTAAGGCTCTCTCATCTGACGAAGACGACGGTGTGGATGAATGCTCACGTCTCTTTCTCATAAGTTCGAGAGTCTCAGGAGAGAGCTTGGACTCTCGCTGTTTGCGTTTCCCGGGAAAGAACTTTCGAGACACTTCCTGTAATGTTTTGACCACTGTGTAGGTTTTCTCGTCAATGCCATTTGTGGTCTCCAGCGTTGCGAAACGATTTTGAAGTTCCAATTGGAATTTTTCGGACCCTAGAGTGACTTGGAGTGGCGTAGGTCGGAGAGTAGACCGTATCATTCGGAATCTTTCAGTCTTGATGTTGATATTTAGAGAGCCTCGGACAAGTCTGTGATCGCTTCCGGTTTTAAACTTGTTGATCACAGAGACGTCTCTAAATATGTGCTTACTGTCCGTTATCAAAAAGTCTATCTCGTTTCTTATCACAGAGTCCCGACGTTGTCAAGTCCACTTCCTGTGGGGTTTTTTCTTAAAGAAACTATTCATTAAGAAGAGCCCCTGCGCCTCGAGGAAGTTGACTAGCATTTGTCCCCTGTGATTTCTGCACCCCACTCCATAAGGTCCGATTTTCGTCTCACCGCGTTCTTGTATTCCCACTTTAGCATTGAAGTCCCCCATAACAACGTTGTAAGTGACCTTGGCGGTGTGATTCATTGCCTGAGCAATAACTTCATATACGGCCTCGGCACTTTCGTTGGGGTGAAGCGAGGTCGGCGCATATACCTGTATCACCTTCAGCGAACGACTCTTCGTGATTTTTACGATAAGGTACGCTACCCTGTTTGACACACTACCGATTATAACAACGCTGCTAATGAGGTCCTTTTTTAACAGAAAACCGACACCTCCCTGGAAGAGCTGTTCACCTTCTCTGAAGTAGAACAAGTCGCCTGACTCAGTGGTTGTCGTGTCCTCCCCTGTCTTCGGATCTCGGACAACCCTAATATATGCCAATTTATGCGACCTAGTTCTACCTCTAGTTCCGCGAGGTGCCCATCCAGACGAAGTGTACTGCAATTGTACGTTGCCAGTAGTAGTCGTCGGTTTTGGTAGCCTCCCGTAGCCCGGAGATTCTTCGCACCCCCCGCCCCGCCGTTACCCGAACCGCTACCTTGGCTGGGAATAGCGGGACCGCCGGGAACTGGGGGCCTTTTGTTGTGGCGTCTATTCATCTGGGAGGGTTTAGCCTACTATTTGCCACGCTGGCCAGACGGGTTGGCAACGGGTTTGTTCTCGAGTTTTCCTTCTCTCAGGTCTTTCTGACCTCGGCAGAATATCGGCCAGGAGCCGCAACTCCTCCCCTAAATTTAGGGAGGAGTTGCCGCTTCTGTTGCCCAGCGTGCACCGCGTGGAGGTTGTCTAGCCCGCACATATTATACAGCCAAGATGCAGATAAGCACATGGCCCACCTGATGAAAAGTGGTTACCGAGGACTATATGGTATGTATAATATTAGTACTATTTTGTGACTACGGTACCTTTTTCTGCAATCTGATGACCGAGGTCCACTTCTTCTCTAGGAGGCCGCCGAACTTGCGATCCATTTCGCCGCTCATATCAGCCTCCTTCTTAAACGCTTCCAAAGCGTCCGTGTAGCCATTGCTACCTAAGTAATCGGCGATAGCTTTGTTCCTGTAACAAAACAATTAACATATTGTCAAATGTGTTGCTAAGCACAAAACTCGAGAACTCGAAAACTCAACTCAAGAAATTTATTCGGTTATTTTCCTTTTGGAAGATCCTTATGGAGAGAAAATACATAAAATTGGAAAGAAAGTAATATAAAAAAAACACTTTTACCAAAGGTGTTTTAATTTACTTCTGTGATTTTCCGGGACCGAATGATAATGTTTTTTTTTGTTGACGCCAAATGATTGACAGCTGTTGGAAACATTTATAACTTTACATAATATGTAAAGTGATTTAGAAATTTGTAAATGTTTGCAACTTTACATAATATGTAAAGTTATTTAGAAATTTGTAAATGTTTGCAACAGCTATCAATCATTTGGCGTCAACAAAAAAAACATCATCATTCGGTCCCGGAAAAGTCGACACATCAATAAAAAATAATAAGCGGACCTCAGGTTCCAAAGTTCAAGCTTTGGATGATGATGATGCTCCACTTTTCTAAAGATAACATAGCATTTAGAATATACATATAACCATCGACAATACTAAGACGCCAAATAAGGTCAATACTATTATTCATTCACTTCACCAGTTCACCTTATTAGTAGATGATGTCTACTAATAAGCCTAAAAATCATTAAGTTATATTTAAATATTACCAATTACCACCAAATACATATTAAAATATTCTTCACACGTGTGCTCCGTAACAAGACAACGGATGTTATTGCTAACAAGATGTAAAAAAATTAAAAAGCGTAAATCACGGCGCGACAGCAAAAAAATATAATGAATAAAAACCAACAGCTGATGATCTCAAGAACATTGAATTTCCTTAGTCACTTTTTTAAGTTGGAACTTCATTACTCAATTCTATACGAGATATATATATATATACTTTAAAAACATGATTTACTGAAATAACGCAGTGAGTAGGTATATGAAAACACATACTAACGACCAACTATTAGCCAAAAATATTCAGTGCATATTGTATAATGATGCCTTGTTTTACATTTTCTTCATCTTCGTTACCATTCAGGTTGGATTACATTATATATAGGAACTGCGGTCAAGGAGAACTAAACAGTGTAGCGTTATAACTCATTTTACTAATGAATTTCATTGCGCGTGAGCAGTGTGAGTAGGTGGCGTACCCTATTTAGTTAAAAAAATCATTGATGAACACCGACTGAACCAGAAGTACTCCTACAGTTCTACTACTAAAAGAAGTTATAGTAAAATCGATTAATCTCTAAACATATCAAAGAAATGTTTCATATTATAATTTGTAGAAAAGTAGCTGGCTTTGAATCTAGTAACCTGTATCAACAAGATAAGATAATAACATAAGTGTTTGCAGAGTTCATTGTCTAACGATGTTCAAAGAATGAGGAAATTGATATGACAGATGTTCTACTTAGGTATCTGAAATTAACAATTCTGGTAACGTAATCGCAAGGTTACTGTATAATGTCGGCCGGGGTGCGAGAGATACGGGTCCGGTAGTCTCACTTCCGGCAACTTACGACCCTCAGACGGCGTGCGTTTTAGTCGGTTCGAGTCCGATATTACTTCTACCACTGGCTCTAGGGGTTCCAGGGGGATCTTTTGCACGTTAAAAAAAAGGTTACTGTATAATGTAGGAAATTCTGTTAACTAGATGATCTTTTGAGGTCCGTTATTTCTGCGGTACATAACGGCTGGGTAGTTGGTTGTTATTTAAACTTTTGAAACTTATCTAGGTATATGATACTGTAAATTTTAAGTTAATTCTGCATCGAGAATAGATAGCTTAATATTACCATTGGCGTATACGTATTACGCTATGAAACTTAAGAGACAGGAGATAAGAAAGACGCGGGACGCGAACGATGCAACTTGGTCACTCAGTGAAATAGAACCGAAACCAGCATTGACACCGCGCCGTAGGGCAAAACTAGTTAGTTTATAATTGTAGATTACGTAGTCCATTGCTGGAGACCATTAATCAACTGATGTAACATAACGATCTCTCTGACCTGGGTGCGCGGGCGTCGATTGATACATTTTACAAACAGGTGAGAGTTCGGAGTCGATTAGTAAGTCAGAGCTCTGTTAATTTTGTCTTTACACAATAGAAAGTGAATTCAAAGGTGATTAATTTGATGTGCTGTGCTGTGTTGATATTAATGTGTAGTTTCCATTAGGCAATTGAAAATAATGGGGTTAACCCTACTGATACACTTTTCTCTACTGAATATAAAAAGTTAACGAAAGTGACTGAATGTAGATATAAAAAGTAGGCCTTAGAACAGATATTACCAGTAGAAATCTGTTCAATTAAACTGAGTTCTTACGTTTACTTAATAAAATGTAGAAACGTAATTTAATTTGATGAAATCTGCCCTTAGAGGTGTAGAGATAACACAATAATTATACACTGGTGTTCAGCTTCGTGGCACGCAGAGACAGGACAGTATCAAGGTGAGCAAGGGGTTAACAACCGTGATAAGCACAAATGGTTATCATTAAGTATCTAGTTTGCGAACTAGAAACTCGATGAGGACCATTTGGCTGTAGCCCACGGCTATATCGAAAGGTTTAAGTGAAAATCAAATGTCACGGGAAAGGCTCTGTAGTGTAGTCCAATTATATAAGTATACCTAGGTTAGGTTATAGTAAGTTTCATATTGTTTATTGAACTTCTCTCCATCCCAAGATTGCCTGAAAGAGTTCGCGATAGTTTTATATTCAGCGATAGCTATTATTACTGTAATTCATAATATTATGTCATATAACTGATATTGGTGTACAATGTGTTATCTATCTAATATTTAACTTTGATATTCCAAATCTTATATCAAATATGATGCGAGTATGTGGCTTAATAGTAATTTGTTTAATTACGTTATTAATGTGTCGTATTAAATGATTACGTAATTCAGTTGCTCAAGATTATATTATTGTGGTATTGTAGGCAGCCGGTTTCACTCTTTCAAACATCAGTTTTTTTATATACACACCTAATTAAAAGACAAAATAAAAACATTTGATTAGAAAATTGTGAATAACATTGATGATGTATGCTTTGTCCTTGGGTATCAATTGCCTTATTGACACGCGTCAACTCAATTCGACATCGGCACAAATCACATGATTCGTAATGTGTTCAATATATGATGAGGTCATCAATCGAGTAGTAATTTATTAATATTAAGTAAGGTTGCGCGAAAAACAGATTCATATAAATAACGATGATAGTGTCCCCGACATACATTGTGCATATTAACGACATATCTTTTGATAATACCTATTCATTGTTATGCGGAAGGCAATGCCAAGGACACAGGTATTTATATGGGTCGTGCCAAAATCCTTCGATCCCACTTTGGAAAACAGCCTCGAAAAACTGGACATTTGTTAGTCTTGTAACTAGTGTGCAGACTAGCTTTAGTTGGTATCTACAGGCTCTGGAATACTCTAGATACCAGATAAAATATTTCATTTAACCAATTCGTACTCACAAGATTTGAGAATCGTAGTTAATAGGATAAGTTAAGATTTTATGTTTGCAACGACGATGTGATATTAAATTTGCATCTGCAATCAATCATTATACTATTCTACTATTCTGGTATACAATTTTTGCTTCTTTTATTAGCATATATAAATAAATAATATAAATATTCTACAACATTCTACACAACGCTATCTAGACCCATGGTAAGCCTAGTTTAACTAGCTTGTGTTATGGAATCTAGAATACGGATTAACATCCCTGCGAGCCGGTTGTGGGTACTCACTCTACTTACTTCTGAAGTTTACTTTCCTTAAAATGTCTCCGATAATCGGCACATGTACCTACGGCTAAATAAGAGTCATACCGGGAGTTATAACCCTCTCGCTTCATAAATCTGTTCTACAATCTACTTTCACGTTCATTCTTTCTCAGTTCGAATTGTCTTAGCATTACTTATCTAATCACCACATTTGACCAACAACACCAATTTATCAGACCGTAACGCTCCGTTATCACGCAGTGCCTCACATAGACCTCTATACAGTCTTGAATACCCATATAGCTTCTTCTTTATTAAATTCTTCTTATATATCCCGCAACTAGATATACCTTTGAGCGGATCTTTTCCTATGCCGATAACACGGCAGTTGTCTTTTCTGGAAAGACCTGGGAGACCGTGAATGGTGCCTCTGAATCTGGTTTTGTGGTAAAAGTTAATTGGTTAAATTTAAACTTGCTCACACTTAATATAACGAAAGCTAACTTTATTTGTTTTGCCCCAAGTAAAATATCGCTCCCAGGCTAGGAATACGGACTACGAATTCATACTTGTGCGAGTTCGCGGCATTACACCTGTGACTGCAAAAACATCCAACAGTTGGATTCAACCAAATATCTGGGCATAACAGTTGATCAGAGATTATCATGGCTCGAGCTGAGTAGAGTGAGGAAGCTCATTTGGATATTTAAGACTCTGCACCACCTGATGCAATAGTGCAATCAGTTCTTACATACTCCATACCAGTTTGGGAAGAGGCTGATAAAACATCTATGTTAGATCTCGTAAGAACTCAACGATAAATTTTATTATAAACCTCATGTACTTTAGGCCACACATGTAACCAACTGAGGATCTTTACAAAGACTGTGAGCTGTTAACAGTGAGGCTTTATGTCTCTATATATATATATATAACAAAGTAAACGTCAAACTATTTAATATATCCTATGCTGCTATATGATTGCAGAAAAATTCTGACCGAATGGCTAAAGACTTAGTCATATGGTGAAGTCGAATGTGTTTTGGTAAGGTTGTTTGGGGATAAATAGTCATTGGATTCAGATTAGCACGTACAGCCAAACATACACACACAAATAATAATTTACACTCGCAAACTTTCTCTTCACATAAACATACACACATAATTATACAAACACAATAATACAAACTACACAAAGAGAAATATTCCGAACATCTGTAATTATCAATTGACTTCGAATTTCTAACTTTTGGATGTAAAAAAAACTTCATTATTATTTTTTATCAGCATGTACATAGTTAAGTTTAGCTTGTACTTAGTTTTAAGCCTTGAAACTTTTAAATGAATTTTGAACGTAAATAATTAGATGCGAGGTAGCTCCAACACAAGTATTGTAATGGGGCTGACTCAGATTTATACATGTGAAAAATTATTGGAAAATGAAATAAATACTCATTACTATTGTCTTTCAGTTACCAGTATTTTAATTAAGACTCACACATAACTTCATCGTCATCTTACTGCCCTTGTCCGAACTTTATTTGGACTCGGCGCAACATATTTTTATGCATATTTTCCTGTGAGACGTCATCTCTTCATTTACTCCTCCTACCCTTGTCGTGTCCTCTTTCACACAATCCATCCAACCTTTCTAAAATGTCACCTTTGTATAATAATTATATATTTTACGGTATTCTTATGCTAATATGCCTTAAGTTTATTTTTGTTTTAAATAGTCCGCTTTATTACAGTTACAACAAGCAATAGTTTGCTAAATTAAACAGCAGAATAACTTTAAACTGTAAAACACCTACTAATTAATAAACTTTGACGACAGATGTGGTAAGTATCATGCAAGACGCATACTCAAACTTTCTAAGAAAGTAAAATCCGTGCGTTGGGGTTGCCGTGCTTGCCCTCGAGATTACTTTAGTAGTCTAATGACGATTTAAGGTACAAACATATGCTATTTATAAATGATTATGCTGAATTCAGTTGTGATTTGTGATTGGTGAATCATTTTCAATAGTAGGTCCTACCTAATTTATACCCGCGTTATTTAATAGAGAGATGCAGACGGTTTATGTAGTATTTTTAGACACTCGCTAAGATCTCAAAACGCTATTCTTTCACGCCTATACCACTGAACTTATTTTTATAAATTTTAATAAAATTTGGTAAAGAAATGGACTAGAGTTTGGGAAAGGAAATAGGACCTTTAACCGGTTGAAGGTGTGCCACTATTTGAGTTTGTATGAAAGTTCGTAATTTTCGAAGATAGCCTGATGAACTTGAACTGAACATAGGTTATGATTGGTCGGGATAACAGATATACAAGCGGGCGGAGTCACGGATAACAGCTAGTCTGAAATATATCTATAAAAAAAATGAGTATTTTATGCTATAGCATGTAGAAATACAAAACATCCTACGTAAATCAAGTTTTTGAAAACAAAACAGACAGGTTATGACAACACAGTGACTCATGCATGTCCTCATGCGTGTTTGTCCACATGTATGGTATTGTATGTCTAGTCATTCATATTATCTCAATTTTGAAGCAAAACTATTTTTAACGGATTCTATCGCGATTTTTTGGATTTGAGATTTTTTATTATTATTTGATTTTAGATCATTGAGATCTCTATTTTCAAAATTATAATTATTTCGAAAATAGTAAACTCAGATAAATAAATCCCTGCCATTTAGTATTTCGAATTTGTTAAAAATGTTTAGTATACGTCAGAAAACATGACATGATTTGATATAGTGTAAGCATATTAGGTGGAGGATCAGACGAAAACAAAAAACTTTGGAAGAGGCCTATGTCCAGCAGTGGACTGCGGTGGGCTAATTGATTGATTGAAGCGTATCAGACCTCGGGCTGTGCACAAACCCGCTGACTAACGTATAAAAACAGGCTATATTTTTATTATATCACTACTTTGTACACATTACTGCTGACTCAAAATAACTTAAGCCGAGATGCGAGTGCATAATTCGATTATCGTTCTTATGTAACAAAATAGTCTCACCATAAAAGCATCGATTCGAAATATATTGTTATGATTCTATACCTACTAGAAAAGTAAAAAGATACTGTGGGTTAAGCGTTTCATCTTACGTCTGGATTGAATAGAATTTATTTCTTGCTTGATTTACTAAGTCAGGCTTCTATATATCAAAGAGGTGAAACCGAATCGGTTCTGTAGACAATCGGTCTCGCGGGTGTTCCCATTGTTCACGTGAGACCAATCGAGTTACATCCATCATTTATTCTGGTTAATAAAAAGATTAAGCTGTACCCGCACAAATACATAAGTGTAATGAATGACAGGACACTTAGATATATTCGTTAGAGTACTTTAGAGTACCTTGAAAGTTATTAGTAGATAAACACTCTATTTTATTCAATATTTAGACAAATGTAAAATTTGCTTTAATTTGGGTTAAAGCCACGGCCGTCAGTGTCGACTTGAATTCTGGCAACTGAAAGTGACTTTGTATGAAGAAGTAAACTCATATTTATTCCACAAACTACGTAGGCTGAATTTTAATTTTTAAATACTATCAATCAATCAATTAGCTCAATATAGTCCACTGCTGGACTCTTCCAATGTTGGGAGGCTATTGCTGTAATTTAAAAAGGAATGCTTAATGAAGTGAACTGAGCTCGGTTAAATGCAAGTGATCAGCTATGATACGATATACCGGATAATAGAATGCGAAACAACGAACGGGAACTGTTAGATGGTTTTTTTAATTACGTACACGCTACTAACACGGTGTTCTTCATCGACCTATTTATTTGAAAATGCAGACCTCCGAGAGATTTATTGTGATATAAGTTTTTGTTATATCTTTAGTATAATTTTCCAATTTAATTTAATGCGTACATTATTTTGCTTTTCTACGACTCTACGTGGAATCGTACCCATGGACTTAATCCTCGTAAATTTTGTTCTGAGATATTCAGTATGGTAGATTAATTAAATGGGTAGGTAGTAATATTATCGGGCATTCTACCTCATAATTATTCGTCGGGCAGTCTCACTCTTTGTATGTACAAATGTCCAATATAATATACAACGAGTTTTCAGCACGTTCACGTTTCCATTTTGACCATTGTATGTATGCTATTTTCACTCTCTCTCTCTCTCTCTCTCTCTCTCTCTTTACACAATATATCTAAGAAATCCTATGTTTAACCTTGAGAAAGAGCAATGTTTTGAAGACAACAGGTAATGTTACAGTTCAGCAATGTCGAGCCAGAGCGAAAGTGGTTTCGTGCGCGGTGCGTATAGTTTGAGGTGCGGACCAATCTGGGACCATTGAGAAAATAACTTTCACGATACATTTCCGATATATTATTTATATTATATTACTCTGATTGCAGGGACAAACTGGTAAACTTTATGCTAAGCGTTTAGAACATTCTTTTATACATTAACTAAGATCGATCAATTTTTGCTCTCGATACGTAATAAACGTAGGTTAGTTACTTTTAATTTTTAAAATAAAATCTTTCACATTAACGTTTGTTCAGCATAAGCGTTCGTTACCTTTCTTTCGTTACCTTCCTTTTTTAAGGAGGTAGGACACGGCGGTGTTTCCGCCCAATTGAGCAGTCCGACTGGGGAAGTACCTCCGCCCTACAGAATACCGCGCTATAATAACTTCGTGTTATGTTCCCAGCGGTGAGTAGGGCAGCCAGAGCTCACTGGAGAATTTGTGCTGTCAGTGGGAAGACTAAAGGCTTGTCCTGCTTTCTCTTCTACACTGACGGCACAGAAACTCTGTATTTACAGGGTTGGCAGCGCGACTGTGACTCCTCTGGTGTTACAAACGTCTATAGGCCACGGTAACCACTTTCCACCAGGTGGGCCGTGTGCTTGTCTGCCACCTAAGTGGTATAAAAAAAAACCTTTAGTTAAAACACCCTCGATCTATTCGTATGTCAAATACGTACGCCTAATTCTGTTTCGTCGTTCATCTTGGGAGCCCGGGTTGTTTTCGCTAGCAGGGAGCGACGTCTGTCCGCTCAACCTTGAGAGGAAAACCTGCGCCCGAGCCTCATCCGTTTATATGCAAGTGTAGCATCATTCTAGCATGTGAAGTGATACCCGTAAAATACATACCTACAACGTTTTTTATTTTTATTTTCCCAGAAAATTTTAATGGACACTGATTACTTATACAACAGCAGAAGCATCGACTACTATTTAAGTATATTAACAATAATTTAAGCTCGTGAATGAACATAAATACGTTCGCCAAGCACATTGGCCAATTTGTATGGTGGTCCTCATTACCATTATTGTTACGCGACAGCCGATTAGTCATTCAAAACAAACATTATCGATTGTTATATTGAGTTATGGTATGTACTGTGTAATACTCTGTTGTTTTATAGGTTTACAAGAAACTTATTTTGTGAAAATTGATATACCTAAAACTTTCCGGTCTTTTACCCAACTCAGATGGGATCGGGTTAAAGTCTAATTACAAAAAAGAACCTAAATGTATTGAACCAGCGTGAAGTTACAATTTATAGCATACATGCGTAATCAATCATTTGTTGCATAACGGTAAACCCCGGACACACTCGCTTCGTCATTCAGGATAACAAACCAACTTATAATCAATATTCCATGTACATCGTACATTTTATAACTGTTGGTTTGTAGATAATTCTATAAATGAGAGCGGATCAAACCGAAGTTTAGGTTTATAGCACTAAAGATGAACTGGAAGTAAGAAAAATCGGTCAAGTGCGAGTCGGAATCGCGCACTGAGGCCATGAAGGTTCGACCCAAAACCGAACGCAGGGACGAACTTATGCTACATAAAATGTAATATATTTTATTGCGTTAAACTAGAAGAAACAAGACGCTTAAATGGCTATGATTACATTTCAGCCAATATCGTCCCTATATTTCGTTAGACTGAAATTTAAACGACCTTAGGTATTAGTACCTACATTTTACTCCTGATTAGATTTGACAAGCTATCGATGCTAATTCAAAATGCTTCTAATCCTAAATTATATTCAGATTGTAGATATATCCGTCATAACGGGATTACAAATGTTGAAAGCAACGGGATGGATGTAACGAATTGGAACGATGTTACAAGTGTAGAAGAAACGGCAATACACCATATCCGTATGAGCAGCACGTAACAACTAATAATTTGCATACATAATATTCGTGACTTGAAATGTAAGTGTCAGGCCCCTGTCTAAGCAAGACCACTGTCACATCATTCAATAAAATTCGGTCAAACTTTACGCTTTTACTGAAATAAATGCATTTTTGTCAATCCTCATAAAGACCTTTACATACGGATAATTTCTTAAACGGTTTCGAAATATTTGGATATTGTTTTCTGAAAACTGGTCCGAAACATAGTTGGTATTTCAGTATTACACGTTCAAGGTAGTGTGGAAAAGCTTAAATGAATAACAGCAAATGAGCTGCTTAATAATATTTTTCGGAATAGTTGATTTTTTGTCGCCAATGGATAGGGAACGTTACAATATGGTGCTAGAGTTGAAAATCGTTTTACTCACTATGGGGATGAAGGGGAGGCCGCCCACACGGCTTCGGATATCGATCGCCCTCACTGGCACCGGCTACATCACGTCAGAGCGACACTGCGTCATAGCGAATCTCTTTCCTAGATACCTTGGGAAATTAACCTCTCACGAGATTTATTCCACTATCAATATTTTTATAAGTCTAGGTTTAAGATACTACATATCTACCTATATATGTATTCACTATGGCATAAAATAACTGAACGAATATAGATATTTACAAATGTTTTAATAAGTAAAGCAATAATGTAAATGTGTCTTACGTCGTGAGATTAAGTTCCTCAGTTAGATATGAATGAATGAAAATAAAATGGATTTTAATGTACCAGTGTACTATGGAAATGAAAAATAGCTAGTTTATTAGAACCCCTCTAAGGGAGGTTCATTTAATTGCTCAAAATCACGTTCGTTTTAGCAGGGGTAACGTTGGCAGTAAACAGGGGTTGAAGGGCAAATGAAATACCGGGAAAACCTAAACATAATATCAGGGGCGAAAATGCCATCAATGTGATATTTTACCAAGGGGCGACGATTGAAAATATAAAAGGTTACTTTTACATTACTAGCAGGGCATTCGTGGTGAGGAAACCATACAAGAAAATAGTAATTTAAACGAAAAATGTTGACATACTAAAGTTCACGTAAACAAGAAATTTTCTACTTAGTAATTTAATTAGGAACGTGACCGGACGTTCAAATCCTTTGGACACGCAGGTGAACTTTTAATAGATTAATTTCTCCACGTGTTTGTTGTATTTTAGTTTTTAACATTCACAAGTGCTCGGTCTGAATGAATTAATAGACTTTGTCAGTCATTTGTATGCCTTTTCTGAATCCAAACAATAAATCGTTTTCGTGCTAATTGCGAAGGGTATTCCCATATTACTTTCCCATTGTTATCTTTGGTTTGGAGTGTTTCAACTAACAATACAATGCTGTGAATTGAAAACTATGGAAAGCTGTAACTTGCCTGTTACCAATCTTATGTAGCATATTTACTCAGTATTCAGTAGATATCCTGACTGATAACTTTCAGTTTCAACTTAAAAATATTTCCGACCTTTAGGGATGTAAAGATAAAACAATACGTTTTATGAACGTGTTTCTCAAACTAAAACAGTTGGTGTGTTCATCAAAGCAGAATAGCTGGATGAAATAGTTCCTATATTCTCTTTTAGTTATTTTACTTACTTAGAGTAAAGTATAAGTTTACACTTAATAAAACTACAACCCTCATAATAAATAACATGGGAAGAAAAATGTACAAGTTTTAAGATTAAAGGGGGGCTTACACAAAAACGTGAGTATATTATAACGTAAAAGTAAGGCGACACTGTCAATGTACGCGTCTGAGTATGCAGCATCGACCGGGCGAGGACTGCATTCTTGGCGATCCGCAACTCAGGCAAAGGCAGTTTAGCGGATGAACAACGGGTCTTGAACCTCACAACGGTTATAATGTTGTAATATCACGTTATATTATATTAATCTATAATGTTATCAAACCGTAATGATTAACTGACAGGTCACTAATTGCCTGTGTAAAGATTTACTGGTGATAATAGGGTATGTTGATAAATCGGCAATGATAAAATATTACTATTACGATTAAAGCAGTTAATTATTCTGAGAAATTGTAAACAATAGGTGCTTAGTGCTTTTATCGTAATATATTTTAGTGTTCTTTATTATACTTATATGTTAATTATTTCTGTTTAGATAGGCCAGGATATTGAGAGTGAGACATAACATCCTAGCCTAGCTAAACTGGATGATATGACATCATACCTACGACATCAACGACATACGGCGACAATAAAACACTTTTTTTAAAAATACTATGGATTTATAAGACGGGTCATTTTGGATTACCTTAACCGTTTTAATTATAGCAAAATTCCTTTATCACAGATTTTGGAAAAATGGTCAGAAAAAATACATTAAAATACTAAAAAATATTGTTTGTGCCAATAGATCCAAATAAAAAAGGTACTCTTTAGGACCATTTAAGGAATGAGTATTAGAAATGAGATACATCTACAGCCCCTACTGTCCTATGGAAAATTCCACCATGTACTCATTGTGATTATATCTTATTTTTTTATGTAATATAATTTTGAAAACGACCGAACTCTAAATTTGAATTGGCACTGTCAATAAAATTAAGCGAGTGTGTGCTGGTTTGGTTACCAAGATGTTAGGAACCCAAGCCAACTGCACCTGCGACGCAGTACACCTACTGTTTAACGGAAAAGGCTTTGGTATAGGTTTTTGCTCAAATTTGGGTAGTGAAAGTTAAAGCAAACCATAGGTCAGTCCTGTAAAAGTTCAGATAAGCCCGTCAAAAGGCAAAAAACGCAGGCGTGCGGTCATCAGGTTTCAAAGTGCAAATATTGGTTGTAATCGTGATAAAAGCTGAGATTGATGATGTCATTGGAACTTAATCAATTTATGTTATTTCTCTATAAATGAAGTCTCTTATTTTATTGACATACTTAACATGTTACCTTACCTATTCGCAAATATAATTATTGCGTACTTATTACGTAAATTTACCATGTACCAAAAAATCGTTATTATTATTTATTCTAAGGTAAATTTGAATTGTGAATGTGATTTATTAGGCGAATGCGCAATGATATTACGTTGCTGATTATGTTACGTTTCCGATTTCATAATTTTAAAACTTATGAATCTCGAACCAGTCATAGGGAACGATTTCAAAAGTTTTAAAATAGTATTTTACTGTTTTGCAAAATCTAGGATTGTATACTTTTGCAATTTTATTATTATAAAGGTTATGAGATATCAATAAATTTATCTTAGATGTCACTGTTACAAAACTCAAGGACCTGCTTTCAAAGTCCAGTTCAGTCCAGCAATATCTTTGACCATAGTTAGGTAGACTACCTCATAGGATTAATATAATATCCTTGGTTTTTGAACTTGGTCAAAAATGATATTTTTCGTTTATTTTGTAGTTTGATACCACGTAATGTTCTTTAGCGGCGCGCCGCAACCGTCTAGGTCGGATATTGGAGATATTGTTTAGAACTACGAAAGCTAAGTTCGTACCAAAATCTACGTTTCTTAAATTATTTTCGAAGTTTGACTGTTTTCTGTTTTATCCCCGTATTGTTAGTAAAAATAATCAACCCCAGGAACTCCAATATGTATAAATAAAATTAGCATTCATAGTTTATCACTTGTTATAGCCCAGAAGTTTCATAACTTCGCTACGTGTGGGCGAGAGCATGGTAATAAAAGAAAAAAAATCTGTAAAAACTCTCTTTGTACTATGGCGAGGGGCAGAGATGTTGAATAATAAGATAACTTGACCTGGCATAGATAAATAATTGTAAAGAAAACGGTAGCCTAAGCAAAACAATCATAAAAATAACAAAGCTAATTGCTATTTTGATCATAATAATATGCTTTATCTTTAACCCTCAATCGCCATAAAAGTTGGAAGCAATAAGAACAAGTTGAACAACTGACTGACGCAGATACTTCATTACGTATCTTGGCGACAATTATTGTAGGATGACTCACTTTCATAAATGTTAGTGCCGTGACGACTAATGTGCGTACATATACTACGGAGTACGGACATGCTTTACATCCCAAACGTACACTCAAGGCCAACAATACTAATTTGAGAAAAGTAGTTTATTTTAAGAACAACAGTTACGTGATGTTAAAACATTTATGTTTATTTTTTACCCTCACGTGTAAACCTGTGAAGTAATTGAACCAAATCAATTTAAGTGATCAACATCCTAAATAAGAGCTTTCTAACTCATCTAGACGTTTATGTAACAAGTTATGATCTTGATTGATTATGGTAATAACGAGTTATGACGTAAGTTGCTTTTTTTTCTATTTGGGTACAATGTAAGACAACATTCGATATGATCAACCTCGTTCAGTGAAGCCAACAGGAGGTGTGCTAAGGCGGGGTATGAACGATTCTTATCATGATAGTTTGAATATTATTCATGTAGCAATAATATGATAAGTTGCATTTGTGCTCCGCTGAACCACTTTCACTGTTCTGATATACCACGACCCTAAAAATTTATTCAAGGAGATTCTTCAAGCAGTTACAAAAAATAGATGTATTGTGGACCTCCCATTTAAAAAAATAATAATTATACCTCTTAGTTGACAGACAAGCACACGGCCCACCTGATGGGAAGCGGTTACCATGGCCTATGAACGTATGGAACACCAGGGGTGTCACACTCGCGTTGCCTTCCATTAATAAACTTTCTGATGCCCCTCTTGAAGAACCCCATATTGTAGGTGCTCGTTCTTGCATATTCTAGTTCTAATATAAATAACTCTACCCAATCCTATACAACAATCAGGGTCAAATAGATGGAGGCGTGACTCAAAATTTTCCTTTTTCAAAATTACGCATTTTGAAAAAGGAAAATGAATGGAGAGTTAGAAGTATCAAAGGGTCAATAAAGTTCGATATATCACCATAATAAAAAAATATATAGTTTTTTGATCATTTAATCCCGAAAAGACTGATGATTAACTAATGCATTCATCTTCAGAGTACAATCACCATAACCTCAATTATAGAAAGGAGGATTAAAAGAACGAAACCCGAAAGTGGAAGCTTAAACTTTCGACAAGTCATAATAATTAAACAGCGGACTTCTATTAGGTAAGTGCTTAGGGACATTGAATAGGAATTGTAACAGTATTTTTATCTAAGCAGAGCAAATTCTAGGGAATGTATAATCTTCAACAGTAAGAACATCATTTAGTGAAAAAAGTCGGTTGGTGTTTTAATTTGTGATCGTTATTTTTAATCAACAAGCACGTTCAATGACCCCGATTCGCCGCAGCAGATCCGAACCGAACACAGCATAGACCATTAACATTACTTACCATTGGCAAAGAAATAGCACTTTGCAACTCACTTGAAATTAAGTTTGTCATTGGAAAAAAAAAAGAGTAGATACAAATTATTTTTTTATGAATGTTTAGACCGCTATCGGAAGGTGGGGCTAGTATTATTTTGTTAGCTTATTAAATTTAAGTTTTGCGATTTGTATAATGAAGTTACATAATACGGATATTTTTATTTTGGACGTGTTGTTTGCACTTGTATAACAATAGCGTGTGAACAACATGACCACATCTTTGTATAGAAGTATCGCGAATTAGATCTCAAGCCGCCTTTCACTTCGTGAAACAAGTTAAAGGGTATAAGGAGCGGCAGAGCATTTTAGGTCACGAGTTCACGGCCGATTTGTGTATTTGTTTATAAACAATAATAATAAATCATTGTATATTATACTTTAGGAAAACTACCACTTGTAATCAGATATTGATCTCAACAAGTCTGCTTGTCACTGTCGCCAGCTCTTTAATTATCTAACTCTCTCAAATTGAAAGATTCACCTTAGCGCATAAGTAGAACACAAACAAATTACCAACATCATCTGGTACCTATTTATTTAAGATAAAACTTCTTTGAATTCTGCAATCATCAGCGGTGCAGGTGGACCGTTATTTGCAATTGCAACATCAATAATCGAATAATAATGATGGGATTTCTAGGTTCAAGATGAAAGCTTTACATCAGCATTGGATCGAGGAAGGCGCCAACGGCAACGTGGGGTCAACGACTTTGCGTTATGAGAACAACTGTCACTTTCAAAGGTCGTCCGTCAGGCACGCAGGTTGATTGTTCTGATGGTACTCTTGAATACATATACTTCCTACTAATATAAATGTGTAAGTTTATGAAGATGTTTAGACGTTTGTCATTCAACCTGAACGAATCTGGCGGAATTTTGGGACGGGGCCTATTAGTACTTTTTATCTCTGGAATATGTTACCACAGGTAACGGGATCAGTATTCCACACGGGCAGAGTCGCGAGCAATTGTTAGTATTTTAATAAATTAAGCACCGGGTAATGTTACACTTAGATTAAAAGTAACTAGTGACCTCTTAGAACGGTTACAGTTTACGGTGTGTTTGTAACAGTAAATTTGCATAAAAAGATACGGTGATTATACGAATATAAATGGCATAACGTCATATGCGATTATCTAGATAGGGACTCTATAATAGCAGCGCGAAACAGTTAGCAAGGAAGGAACACTGTCGTTAAACATAATTATATAGTTACACCAAACGATTTGGATATCGATTTATTGAACGATTAAGTAATCGAAACGAAGTGACACCCAGTCCTTACTAGTTATTGTTAGGTGTAAACGTTATTTAAGATTGTTTTTTTAATATACAACTTAGGTGGCAGAAAAGCACACGGCCCACCCGATGGAAAGTTGTTACCGTGACCTATGAACGTGTGCAACACCACCGACTCTGCAAGAACAGAGTTTTTGTGCCGTCAGTGCTGAAGAAACAATCAGGACAAGCCTTTAATCTTCCCCTTGATAGCATATAAACTCTCCAGTGATCTCTGGCTACCCTAAACACCACCCGGGAACACAACGTGAGGTTATTACAGCCGTGGTATTCTGTAGGGTGGAGTACTTCTAAAGTCGGAATGCTCAATTGAGACGGGAATACTGTCGTGTCCTACCTCCTGGCATTTGATTATTCTCATTAGTTTGTTGAAATTAATATTCACACGGTAATTCAAGGATTGTTTTAAATAATTAACTGAAGAATACGCTGCAACTAAACCTGATATTTTTTCTACAAAAATATGTATAAATTAACGTTTGTATTGCTTTATTTTTCTTCCCATTCTACTAGCAGACAACAGCAGCACGGCTTTTTCCAGTAAGCAGTTACTAGTAAAGAACTATAAACGTTTGCAACACTACCGGTGTCGTTACTGAAGTTTTGATGACCCTATCCACTTCAAAGAAGCTCTAGCGGCCCTAATCACTACCAGAAATAGAAGTCTAAGCAGCGAGAATATGCAGGCTGTACAGAAAATTGTCTCCATACACATTTCTGTCAAGCCGAGATACAGCCTACGTCAAAATTTTACTGAACACGACACAAATGTACAAATGAACTTTAAAATAAGATAAGATAATCTTTATTGTACACCAACACTATACTTTAAAATCTAATTTTATTGCTATTTATAAATGCGTAAATTATGATAAATCTTCGTTACTTCATCACGTTATAAAAACGATTGAACGGGTATGATTGAAATTTGGAATGGGATCAGTACGCAAGCGGAGCTGTGGGCAACAGCCAGTAAATAACTGATGTGTACGTGTTTTTGTAATCTTCGGAGGACAAGGTTAATATTCCATACTTTGTCTATTTATTATAATATATGAAAGGTTTTAGAGATTGGGTGTGTTATGCTACTTTTATTCTTGACTGTACTGAGACCTGTGAGTGAAAGACTTATACAGACTCTACGAGTTATAGCGATGTTGATGAAACCCTAATGTTTTAAAATTCCTAATTTCCCTTTTTTAATGTTTCTTTTCATTTCTTTCAACTTAATCGCCTATGTACCCGTTGATGGCAATAGGCTTATCATCTAAAACGTGATACAAAAAGGAGAAATGCGGGTAAGTATTTACCGATAAAAATGGGTATTTGAACTTATATTAGAGGGATAATAATACTTCCCCAAAAGTTCAATATTATGACTAACCACCCTGATTCCTATTTATTTCTCTATAGTTCCTGATTTTTAGATTGAATATTGTAATTAATACTAAATTCAGAAAGTTTCTAGTGAAGTATTGGTAACATTGCGTTAGTACTGCGACCTTGTTGCCGCCGCAACTATTTGCTTGACCGAATTCATTGAAACTCAATTCTGCTGTTTAAAAAACGCAATCGTATATTTTGAAGACAATGCTCCTTGTACAGTGTAACTGTACTGAACAGAATAATGAATCAATTTTACAGTTATCTGCTGAGACATTGACATGTTTAATAGAAAAAAAAAATAATCTAAAGGGATAGTTATTAGTGAATTCACCTTGAAATGTAGTAATTAAACAATGCAGAAGGTAAAAACTTATTCTGCATTTGGCTTTCTAATTCGGATTTATGACGAACTTATAAGCAATTTGTTGCTGTTCTGACCTCAACATGAACCGCAGAATTAGTGTTCATTTGATTAGATGAAAAGCTAGAAACCTGTATTTGTTCACATTATTATCATTTCCTTGTATTTTACGGGTGAGGGAAGTTTCGTGTAAACCACGGACGTTTTGGATTGAGAATCTTTAAATGTAGTTATGCATTTTACTTCATTTGGCATTTACGAGTGGCACAATTTACACTTCCGAGTTCGAAAGTTTGAAATGTTTATAAAAGAGAACCAGGCCACTAAAACTTCCAGTCACTCTATTTCTATTGACTAAGTACCAAATGTACAAATAACCGAAGTGTACTTAGTACATGAAAGTAAAGTGATGCAATTAACACCGACATCACATAACATCTAATACTAATAATTACGCGGTTTTAAAAATCAACCTTATTCACAAACGATCGTTAACAGAAGGATTTAGGCTTAAGATATCTTGACCTTGTTCGTATTGTGTAAAACTTTATAGAACACTTAATATTTTCAAGATTAAGATAACACATGAGGCAAGAGACCCATAGAGAAGAAACGGGGAGTTCGTTATAGTCACGTAACTTGAGCACAAATTCAATGTTATTTTTTTTATTAAGTTAATTTTCATTTCATTTTTTTATTAACTTCACATTTAAAGATTACATAAAAATACATGTTATTATAACATTCCTTAAAATCACGATGGTTTATGATGGATATTGTATCAGTCAATTCAGACATGCAAGTGAAATTATTGCGTAAAAATAAATACGTAAGCTTTGGTTGAAAATTAAAGTACAACGTTTGTTTAAATTACATACATTCAAAATCCACGCACGTTCGTCAATTTACTTACGCGGTCGCGATTTTACTTTGATACCCGACCACGGCGAAGCCCAAGAAGGGTTATGATTTTAACAGGCTATGTATGTAGGTTTATCTGTTCCTCATAACTCGTCAACTACTTTTTAGAACTGGACAAATAAGGTACCATTAGAAGCGTCTTGGTCGTCTGCTGGTTATAGGCTACATGACCATTACCTGAATCTAATGTGGCGCCCTCTAGCGGTCATAAACTACTGTTTTAAAAAATAAATTTGAGATAAATATGCCGTGTTTGGTATCGCCGGTATATAAAAGGGCTTAATTAGCATATTTCAAATATATGTAAATTATCGTTATTGCTTTCTCCAAATTAATATAAGTAAATAAAAAAATATTATCAAACTAAAACCCAACTACAAAAAATCACGCTCTAAAAAGTATTAAACAAGAAAATATCAAGGATAGCTGTGGTCGTATGTCACTTACTCTAACAAAACAATACATTCTACATATTTATAAAAGTGGCATACGACCACGGCTATCCTTGATATTGTCTTGTTTAATACTTTTAGATCGTGATTTTTATCTTAATACAAGAACAAGCTCAACAGAACATTACTAATCAGTGAGTGAAAATGAGAAATCAAATATCTTCTGTCATAAAACGCGGTACACTTGAACTCGTGCTTAATAGAGATATTATTTCTATACTCTCTCGATGTTAATATTACAGGACCATTGCCTAAAGGTTACTTATTAAATAGCAGTATCTAGGTACTACGTTACTATTATTATTGTTTAATACGCTTGAAGCTTAAGTTAGAGTTTGATACACTAGATGCGTGTATATCACTGCACTTGTGTTTAACATTTTAAATGATTGTCCAATCTATTTAAAAAAAATGTTTATGTTAGGAGCACTTATTACTGTTTCTGGCAAAGACTTCTAGGATTGACCCGGTTGGGCAGAAAGTGATACCTAGGGTTGCTGGCATACTGAGGTTTACTAAGTTTCATTGAGTGGCCTCTTAAGTGTCTGTTTGTGTTCCTGGTATACATGCTCTCGACCCTTGTCACATTGTAATGCACATTAAGAATCCTGCATGTCTCAATGAGGTCACTATCCTCCTTTACTTTTTCTATATATACCGTATAATTAGTTTGGACCGTTCAAGATATACTGCCACTATGTTTTTTTATGTTTAGCTCAGTCTAATACAAGACGGTTGATCCATGGTTTGTTAATATTGTAAGCTAAGATTTGGATTATATTGTCATAATTAGCTTTGAAGTGGTTGCTGTGTGACTATTCTGCTGTGCGTACTAGCACCTAATGATCACTTTGCCCTATATTGGGACTGTGTTCCGATTAAGTACAAAGGTTTTCTTCATTACAATGTCTTTGTCTGGAAAATATTCCGAAGTAGACATGTAGAACGAACATTAGCGTTAAATAAAAGGAGCTAATGGTAAGAAGAATTATTACATGCATATTAATGATTTCACCAGTTTTTACGCATGAAATCGGTAATAGGATATAATTATTATCTAAATGGTATTCAAGAATCGGTTGGATCTCATCATGCTGAAAATACATATTCCTATATACATATTCCTATATAATACTATGCTTTAGAGAGCACCATTTACCCTCAGTGTAATAAGGCTTATAGAAAACTAAAACTAAAATTAAATTAAAATTGCACTTTGCTCAGAGACGTTATTACTAAATTACGTTGTGAAAGCATCACTTAGTAATACATGACAATTTTTGAAGTCCATCAATGTTCGTGATGTACATACGGCCGAGAAAATGAGTATCGACCTTCAAATGCAAAGATGAATATTTATTTTCGTGGGTGTGTGCAAAATATACTGAATCAAATAGAGTAGAGTAGTAACCATTTTTTTCTATAGCAACTGGATATATCAGTTGCTATGTGACAAGACTCGTGTCACAGGAGGGTTTAATACATAGGGATGGGAGATGGCCTAACGCTTTATTAAATATGCATAAAGTCAATAATAGTTGATTACTTACAGCTCCTCTCGTTGCCGTTGTGACAACACCATTTTCATTGTGGTCGGGTGACGCTTGAGGCGGCGGGCCCGTGTGGTTCACTGCACTAGAGTCTCACTAATTCACGCGGGCGACGGCAGGAGCGCCGTTGCCATTATATCACCTGTGTACAATCACAAAAGATTTCTTTAATAACATTATTTGACGACCTAATTAATTGGGAGTATTAATTCATACATCCATACTAATATTATAAATTCGGAAGGAACTCTGTTTGTTACGCTTTCACGCCTAAACCACTGAATCAATTTTGTTAAATTTGCTAAGCGGGACGATTGGTATTCACTCGGGAAATATAAGTAAACACCTGAAAGCATGTAAAGCAATAATTTCAAACTCATTCCCTATCAGTAAAGTTATAGCTCTGCAACTTTATCATTGTTATGAACAGATAAATAAAAGTAATTATAGGGTTTAACAAGTTTCCACTGCTAGGTTTGAGGTTATGAGAACTCATACATATTCTCATTTCTTTCATACATGTTCTCAGGTACATAGAAACACCCAATAATTATAATTGATATAATAAACTGCATTCATTTATTCTCTGCAGTAACATTGAATTATGCTTGTGTAATCCTTTTAGTTCCTTCGAAAAAGAGTTCCTTTACTTATATGTGTGTGGTATTACAAAAGATGTCAGTATCCAGTATCATTATACTGTAGTGAGATAAACCTTGTTTGTGTTCACTAGATAGACATTATGTTTACCAACTTAGGCCAAGCAGACTAACTTGACTAAGATTACTAGATGTGTTAAGTTATGGGCAATATAGTGACATTGAAATATGGAAATTGAATATTGCATTTTCAGAAAATAGATATCTTGATACTTTTTCAATAGAAAACCTATCCTAACTGTAAGACTAAACAGGGCCAAGGAGTTTTTAGATAAAACTACTATGGATGAGATAAAGTGATTTTCCAGCAATGATCATTGCATTATATTTTTACAAAAAAGTTAATAAAATGATGCAACAAATTGAAACATGAGGAACAGTTTAAAGCAAAGATCTAGTTCAAACATAGATAAAATGCAATACTGTATGCCCTACTCAATCTGTCACTATGCTGAATCATAACTTCATTATCCTATTACTACTTTAATATGAAGTAGTAGGAGTATTTTAGCTGCCATGCATACATTATGATCTGACCAAAGGCATTGTATCAATTTTAATTCATTTATTCAGAATAGTGATACAGTGAGTGACCAGCTGCTTTTTTTTATACCACTTAGGTGGCAGACAAGCACACGGCCCACCTGATGGGGAGTGGTTACCATGGCCTATGGATGTATGCAACACCAGGGATGTTACACTCGCACTGCCAACCATGAAGAAACCTTCTGATGTCCCTTTTGAAGAACCCCATATTGTAGGTGCTTGGGAAAACCGCAGCAGGGAGGTTATTCCACAACTTGAGTGTGTGTGAGATGAAGTTTCTTTCATACCACACAGTGCGCGCACCGTCTTTCCTAGATAGGCTACAAGTAGCCTATGTTAAGGATAAGGAGTACCCTTCCCTTTGGTATGGTTGACAATGGTATATAAAGGCCCTTAACCCTCCAACATACCACAAGAATTATTGTTTTATTCAGAAGATTATCATCATCCTTGCATTAGTCCTGGTTGAGTCTGAGACTTTCACCTCACAATAAATGATTCACTATTTAATTTTGTTAAGATGTAATCCAAGTAGGAATGGAGCAAAATGTTGAAATGTTTCAACTTCAAAGTTTTTGCACTCGAATTGAAGTTTGTCAGCTGTTGGTTTAAAGCTTGTATTACATCACTAACAACTGGAAACATTACCATAAATTTTTTGAGTCATCAATAAAAATAAATATTCAAGTATCACCACATTTGGCAAGAATCTTGTTGTTTTATTTATTTAACCCTGACAGCTAGTACATGAGTGGTGAAGAAAACTGTGAAGCAGTTTTTGACCTATGGACAACTTATATTTTGTACTTTAATTTTGAAAACTACATTTGATTTTAACACTATTTAGTATTCATAAACAATAGTGACTATTACAACTATTTAAGTTGATGTAGGTGATTTATCTTTTCAATCTTTTATACCATGCATTAGTTACATGGTAAAAAATTGTAGGTGCCTATTAATTAGGATGCTACTGAATATTTATATAAACACTCAATAACTGTGTTTTATATTATACAAATAATTGCATCCTTGCTTAAGTGCAACTGTGCAAGACTAGTAGAGGTGCAAGTATAAAAAAAAAAATATTTTAAAGTTAACTGGGATTCAAGGATCTTCTTCTATATTTACAACAATAAATGTGTATGCTAAAGTGTATACTATAAATACATCTGATTTATAAATATTATAAATATTATAAATATTAATGGGATATTCAAATTTGATCATAATTTTAACCTACATTAATTAAAATATCAAGTTGCAAAACATTTTTTTTAGTCATAAGAATATACAGCTCTTATCATTATGTCAATGACCTGCAGTAGGTGATTGTATTATGCAGGTAATACACTAAATCTGTATTTGTACCTGTAGGTAATAAACCTGTATCTATCAGTAATCATCGCAGTCCAAACACCTACAAATATTAATATGTACTTTTTTTTTCCAACTATAATTAGAAGATTCTGTATATCGGAAACTTAAACAGTTTTTGTTAGTATTCTCAGTTAAATTAATAAATGTTTTAGATATTAATGAATAACATTTATTTACTTGATATAGTAATTTAAGAGGTGACAGTTAATGATCTTAAAAAGATAATTTAATAATAATAAACTTTATTTCACAGGAAAAGTTACACGATTAAGCACATAATGGTTTGCCGCTATTTTAGAATTTACATAAAATTAGGGTTCTCTGAATTCCAAACTAGTTATGTGTGTATTTATTGCAAGTTTATAAGTGCCCGGTTAATGGCAATAGGCTCGCCACCTATTACATTGGGACCTAAACATAAACTGGCAAAATGTGGATGCTAGCACCTCTGCCTACCCCTTCGGGGATATAGGCGTGAGTTTATTTTATGTTATGTTATGTTCCAAATATAGATAGTTTATGACATGCGATGATTATCACATGTCATTATGATTACATAGTGAACTGAGAACTCAGTAGGAATAGTACTTAAATGAAACTTTTACCTTAGTTTTCCGACTTCTAATCAATAAATAGAGGCATTAATACTGGCTATATGTATTTTATATAATTGGTAAGTTTAGAAATAGTTACTTCATATGAGTATAAGTAATTTGAGCCTAATCAAAATTTGCTATGGCTTCTATGTCAAGGGCAAAATTGCCTTTAATTTTGGCATGTTGTATAGAAGCCATAATGTGCCATTGACTTAATGACTTTGCAGTATGGTCCAGTGTAGTAGTGAATCAAACTATGTATTAAGATTGTCTTTGTCTGAAATATAAACTTACAAAAGTAGAGAAATGTAAAAAAACTTAGAAATTCTAATCCTTCGTGATTATGTTACAACAATTATTCTCATAGCCTCGGTGTATTTGTTTTCAATTGTAAGAAAACTTCAGACAGTTTCATAACTTTATACTGAAAAAAAAATGCTTTTTGGACTAGTACAGTATTTATGTAATTGTATAGCAATGTTATTTCCTTCAAGAACTCAACTTGTAAACACATAGCAATAAAATGAAAGATGTAGTATATAATATCGTATGCTTCTACGAAAAAGGCAATTTCCTTGTTAGTTTATGATAAAAAAATAGCTAAGAAATGTGAATGCAGTAAATGACTCAGAAATTAAACGTCAAATCCAATAGGGTTACTGTCATTTTGCCACATCAACGAAATTAACAAAACTTAATAAAATGTGATATTGAGTGGATAAAGGGGCGCTACAAATCTAACGTATGAACGACACATTGCCTGAAGCAGATAAAATTAGTAAAGAATAATATAATAGAACGGCCATATTGAACGTCTGCAAGGAACAAACTAGTATATAGTTTGATGGTTTTACTATAATACTTTCTATCTATCTACGGAGGTAAACAAATAATACTTACAGAACACAAAAACACTTAAAATTTCACTTTTGTCTGAGATAAATATCACGCACTCTACAATCACACTTCACACAAGACCCAAGGCAGAAAACCGTTTTCGTTGCAATGGCTCAAACTCACCCACCAATCCAATACAACATGAAGTTTCGATTTTCTTTCTTCTTTCGACAGTTACTGTTTTAACGCCATCTATCCTCGTACTAACCTAAACAAACCGAATGGAGATAGAAATATATAATTCAGTGCGTGGAACACGGCAAGAAAATATAACAAGGATTGCCATAAACTGAATCTTTTATTGATGTCAAATTGG
This sequence comes from Eilema griseolum, assembly GCA_963662185.1. Taxonomy (NCBI): domain Eukaryota; kingdom Metazoa; phylum Arthropoda; class Insecta; order Lepidoptera; family Erebidae; genus Eilema; species Eilema griseolum. The sequence goes on from OY759241.1 coordinate 15,311,345, forward strand.
TGTTATCACAGGTAATGCAGGTTTACTTTAATGACGGAGTGTAACATTATACACCATGAATAACATTAAGTAAAATACCTTGAAAAGTTTTGTACGCTTTTAAGTAACACAATAAAATACTATGAACAGGGTACGACTGACCCAAAAATTATCGTAAATAAATAGATTGTGTTAGTATTATTAGTAACGACTTAGATTAGGGTTAGTGCACATTATTATAATTTTATTTTAATTTATTTATTTATTAGATTTCTGTTGATGACGTTGGGTTAGTTTTTATACCCCATCAAGTACCTACCTATAATACGCTGGCTTGTCATTATTCTAGCAAAATAATACAAATTAATATAGAGGGTCAATTCTGTTAATTTTTACGATGGTTAAAATTTAGCTTCGATTTCGATACCACCTTATATTCATATATATTTTGAAATGGAATTAAATTTAAGTATTTGCAAGAATGTGGGACAAAAGGTGTTACTATTTTGTGTGTAATAAAAGAATGTGCAACACGTCTTCGAGAACGTTGCAGTCCTCGCGGTTAGAAAAGCCAACCGAGTGGAGGTCCTACCTCCTCAATTAAATTAAACTGCCAATACGTGCTACACTGTTACTTTATCCGTCTAATATGGAGAAAATATAAAGGAAAAACGTTTAATGGGATGTCATCCCAACAAGCTTTCTTTTGCTTGAGGGTAATAATAATAATAATAATAATAATAATAATCCCGCAGGGGCAGCTTGTGGCGAGCTGTTGGTGAGTGGCGACACCACGTACCCCGATTCTCCCGAGGATTAGGATTTATTCCCCCTCACCTTGTGTGCTTGCCTTCATTGGCCGGCCATGAGTGGAGTTGCAAGAGCAGAACCTATGCTCCAGGTTGGAAGTGTAAAATGTCATAACGCCGGGGGCACGCTGACTGGTATACCGGGAACTTGCGCCCCGCAGACTCACCTCTCGACAACCTTAGCCGCTCAACGGATGTTGCTCCATGGTCGCATTATATGTGGCTATTTTAATGGGGCCCATGCAATGAGTTGGCAAGTCACCGCCTGCCATTTTACAAGTTTGAGACTTATTGTCACGGCAGGCGTCCGTTAGTCTCCCCCTATAGCCCATTCACCAGTCCATACAATTCTCAATCCCATAGCCCATAATTTAGTTTCCATCGCGGCCACAGCACCGCACAGCAATAGTCTCTGCACCTGGCGGAGACCATCTCCCGGTGTATCATATTGTGCGCTCGGGGATGATATCCGCCATGTGTGTGTATTCCTAGCATATTAAATTCTCATAAAAGGGCCTCTACGTCTTGGTTTCGGCCCGACGCACGCCTTCCAAAGGCCCGGGACTCCATAGTCCCGAGAGTCATGGAATCGAGAAACAATAATAATAATAAATATTCTTTATTGTAGGGTCAAGTGGGGGACAGTGTAACAAAAAAGTTATTTTTCTTTTTAGAAATAAAACCGTTTATTGTAATGTCTCTTTATTTTTTACCTTAAAATCAACAGTCTTTACCTCCATATTAGGTTTGAAATAATATCAAAATTATACATAGAAACAATTTTTTTTTTAGTTTTCTGAGATCACAATTTTGTTATAGTATGCCCCAGGGGTGGGGTACAGTTTAACAGCTATAGGGGTACAGTATAACAAGATGGGGTACACTATAACAGTGAACATCAATAAACATACAAATAAAAAAAGCAACAAAAATATAACATCCTTTAACTTCAATTATGATCTAAACATATTTTTGGTAATCAAAAACAAACATAAAAAATGAAAAATCTTTTCTTAACATAGATTAAACTGCCTTAGAATTTTTTCTGGGAATGAATAGAAGTCTGCCTGACGTTTCGTTTGTTTTTTCATTTTAGGTAATGGCAATATAAGCTCAATATCATCCTGTTTGACAATAGCAAGATTCGGTTCTAAAGGAAAATAAAAGACATTATCAACTTTACTACTTTTGCGTAGATAACTGACATCATATTCATCTAACTCATTATTCGTCAATAATTTTCCTATATAATGCTTTGTCTTTTTTCCCATAAATTTTACAACAACAAAATCATCTTTTTCTGGAGTTTTCAACAAACAAAGAGGGATATCATCTGAACCGCTAGATCCAATATCTGAATCTTCATCTAAATTTTCGGAGCCTTCCTCAGAACTAGCAAATAAAACCTTGGTAACTTTTTCGACTCTCTTTGGTTTTCTCTTTACTATTTCCCTCATTTGGAGTTTTCTTTTTACGTTTCTTGTTTTCTCTTTCTTTGGCTGCTTCTTCAAATTCTTGTTTAATTGGTGTATCGGTAGCGATACAACTTTTCCCTCTTTTTCTTCCTTTTTTAGAGAGTCTGGCACCAGCCTTTGGATATTCTCTGCATTCAATTGGGCTGGCTAAATTGTCTTCCATTCTATTAACATCATTTATTCTTAAGCTTAAATTTTCTTGCTGCTTCATCGGATCACTGACTTTCTGTGTTTCTTCGAAATTTTGTTGAAGCGATGACAAAGTTTCAGGCGCCGTATTTTGATTTGAGAGCTGTTCGTTCTGTTCTTCAGAGTTTTTAGATGTCGAAGGCCGAGGCGATGGGTTTGTTTTTGAGCTTCCAGTTACTTTTACAAAATGCTTTATAACCTGAGGGAACAACTCGGTGTTCATCCAGCCCGTAGGTTGCGCTAAGCCCAATGTACCAATAGGGGCGTCCTTCAACATGGGAGATTTGAAATTTTTCCGAGGAAATACCATCTCCGGTGGCAGGGCATTGCCTGTGGCAGAAACTGCGCAGCATGTTGTCACAAGGGTTCCTCGTTCACCACTTGTTACTTTATTGAGCTGCTTTGATCCTTTTAATGCCAAAACTCTTTTTGGTTTTTGTACTGTCGTCGTACCAGTTTCATCAAGACAAAATAGTCTAGTACCGTCGCCAAAACTAGGACACCTTTTCATTACCTCTTCCAAATTGTTATAAAACATTTCAACATTATACCGGTTAAACGATGTAGCTCTTGAAAGGCTACAGGCTTCTGGTTTGCGCAAAGTTAAATCTGGATTCCTTTTTCGAAACCCATCCAACCAATCTTTTCCTGCAATTTTTTTAGCTTCCCAAGATGCTGGCATCTTTAGCTTGTGGTATGTAGCCATTTCATAAGCTAGTTTTCTAGTTTCAGTCGTGTCAAGTCCGTAGCACATTTTTGAGCACGTTATAAGATATTTTTTTAATGCTGATTCTTGATCATTTGAAAAAACTTTATTAACCGCGTAATTAGGAGTCAACCGCAGATTTTCAGTTTCCTCGGCTGAACAGGCCTTTTTTTTTAACATAACGATATAAAGTGCCATAATTTACGTTCTTTCTTTCGGCTGCTTTTCTCAAGGGTAATCCATTTTCAACCAACTCTATTGCTTCTTTCATATCATTAGCATCGTGTAGACCAATTTCCGTCTTCCTTTTCCGATTCCGAACTATCTTATTACTCCGAGCACACCTCGAAAAAAAAAAGATGTTAAAAGGGGGCACACTATAACATGTTACACTGTACCCCACACCGTATTGTTTAAAAGTAAAAATGAATAAAAATTATAGGTTAGAAATTGCAATTCACTTTGTTTTTTATTTAAACACCAAGTAATTAAAGATTAAATGAAACATATATTTACTTACCAGATATTATTAGTTTTCCAACAAGAACAAAACTTCAGTAGTTAAATTTTTCACATTTTTTTTTCACAAAACATAAATTCTATGACTATTCCGTTAACTCGGCAATTCGAAGTCCGATGACACTTGATTAAGATGGCGGCACATGAGGTTGTCAAAACACGGAAAGAGTTGCCATGACAAATAAGAACAAGACAGAGCTAACCTTGATGTTATACTGTGCCCCTTGTTACACTGTCCCCCACTTGACCCTACACCAAAATACACAAATGATCATGGATTTTATATATAATAAATGTACAATGGGCGGCCTTATTGCAAACAACAATCTCTTCAAGGCAACCTTTGGATGGACAGGAGTGTATAGAAATAAAAGTGGGTTTATGGTGTAAAAATCAATTTACAGACTACTTAATAAAAATTACTCAAATGAAATAATAATACATATACACTACATACAATGTCTACATACAATACAAACTATATCTAAATACAATACACACTAGATCTACATACAATACACACCATATCTACATACAATACATACTAGAATACATAGAATACCTATAAACAATTTATATTCGTACAGACATACACTTATGAAATATTTAATACACACATAGTTACAGGCGTCTTATATTGACAGATAATATTCAGTCACCAGTCTTTTGAAAGATACCAATGTTTGAGCTTGCCTAATAGAGACAGGTAATGCATTCCATAGGCGTGCAGCCACTACAGTAAACGATTTGTCGGTGAGGTTTGTAGAATGTATTGGAATGTGCAGTCTCAAATTCTCCGATGATCTCAAGAACCTCGAATGCGTTTCACGTAGGAACTTGAAACGTTCTTTAAGATAAGGGGCAGTGAGAGGGTTAAATAGGATATTATAAAGTAGAAAAAGGATGTGAGTATTCCGTGGAAGGCGATCAAGATAGCTGGCATCTGCATAATCTAGTATCGGGAGTAAAAGCGACTGTGCAAGCGAAACTTTTGTTTCCATTGGCAATTTCGCAATCTTCACAAGGAACCTGCTGAAGCAAACAATTTGCGACTAACATCCTTCGATTGGGTATTCAAGGACAACGTTCGATCAATGTGTATCCCCAAGTTTTTCACACTATCACTTATAGGGAGCGGTATACCATTAAAAATGAGTTGTGGCAGTTTTGCCCACTCTACACGAGCAATCACCCAGGGGCTACCTACAACGATGACCTGTGTCTTCGCAGGATTTACCTGTAAACCATAGCTGTTGCTCCACTCACATATATTTGCTCCAGATCATTATTTATGATAGCAAAAGCTTCATGGATTTTATTGAACGGGGCTTGTGTGAAAATTTATAAATCATCTGCGTAAAGGTGGTAGGATGAAACAAGTCGTTTGGATATAGAATTAATAAATATAGCGAATAGTAAAGGAGATAAAACGCCACCCTGCGGCACACCAACAGTAATATCACACCAAGAAGATATCGACTCATCAATGCGAATGGTCAACAATATATTTCTCTTCGATACCTATGAGTTAAGGAATCCACTGAGTACAATATTTTTGGTCCCTTCTATGAAAATTTTGCATGGATTCCAATATTTGACAGGGCCGGTGAGGTAATACGATTTACCTCGCCTGAGCGAGGTACGTCGAGCCAGATATTGCAACGAAGTTTTAGAGCCATTTAAAATTACCCACCTTTCATAGTCAATTGATTAAGCATGTGATAGGGCTTCTGCTATAGCAATTACCTCAATGTGTATAATTAAATATCAGAATCAAACCTCCACTTCACACTACAGTTGTGAAAAGGTTCTAAAAACGCAGCGCCACCAGTTTGTCCAGTTTTAGAACTTTCTTTCTTTTCTATAATTTCATTAAAATCATGTGTTTTATATTAAATTTGATTTTAACATTTAAATGAATTTATGGAGATTCAATTTCATTACGAGTCAATCGAATCGGAATCGATTCTTTATGAAATATATCTATTATCTTTAGATTCGAATAAAGTTAGTATAAACTGCGATTGGTTTATTACTTTACTTCTATAGTTCTGGTAAAGGATGTCCACCTCCAAGAACTGTTCCTTGACATCAGCGGCCGGTTTATTTACCTAAGGACTGAATATGGTTCTTAGTAGTGCACCAAATTCGGTGGTTCGGTCCGTACGAAATGCGGTTATCTGTTAGGACTTCTACAACTCTGATTGATAATGACTCCAGACGGCAGACCTCAAAGGATTGTTACTCATGATATAGAGTTATATAATATAATACTTATAGCAGTTATAGCAATGAAATCTTTACAGCCTGGGGTTTTTTATATAAATTTTGAATTCAATTCCAAATCGATTTTTTCATGCCTGCTGTAGTCGATTCCTAGACGAATCTTACTAATTCAGTTTGATGGCCTCTATTTCAACAAAACAAATGTCCGAATCGTGCGCCCATTTCGTAAGTTCCTCAAATGATAATTTTTGATTGACGCCCTGGAAATTTTATATTTCTACTAAAAGTAACCCTACGTAAACAGTTTTTTTTTATAGTAAAACAACAAACAATAGTTAGCATTTAATAATAAATATATTCCAAGATATATTTTTTTGTACATCACCAAAACCTACGTAGACGAAAGGAATCAAGTTTCATAAATAATGGTGTTTGCATAATTACCGCGATATTCAGAACATATAGTTAATTTATCACGTTTTGACTCTTTTTATATTGAATTAGTGCTTGGTCCTCAAAATGGCAGTGATCAGTGTTCACCTTTCACCTTGCAGCAAGTGAATAGATTTTGGTTTCAATCATCGATGTGTTACTCGTTAAAACGCGTACGAGGCACGGATGCTGACTCTGAGGAGCAGTGTGTGCGATGGTGATAGCAAAGAGCAAGAAAATCAAGCCAATAATGAATAATACAATGAAAAATATGGACTACAACTGGACACCTGGTCCAGAGGTGCCAGACAACCAGGAAGGTGGTGTTCCCAAGGCGATCTTTATTCCTCACTCGAATTCGTTGGCGTTCGATGAAAGACGTGTAACATTGGAGCAACCAGTCAAGGTAAATGATTCTTGTTTTAAGTACTTCTAGTAGAAAGTCTTCTACAGAAAACTGACATAATCATCTTGAAGTTACCCTCATAGCTGAATGTATTGTACACACGGCCAAGGTAATAAGTATACACCTTAACCTGTAAAGGTGTAAACTTATTTCTTTAACCACACATACTTTGTCTGACATGCAACTGTCTGATGTGTTAATTAGGTAACCAATGTGAAGAAAACTATTGTTTACTCGTAGTATGACTAAAACCGAAAACTAACCACTTTGCAGCCAAGTAGATTATTGTAATATTTTGTAAATTAAAATTACTTATCACTTATTTATGTGTCAGTGACTCGCATTTTTAACCAACTTGCAAAAAGGAGGAGGTTGTCAATTTGATTGGTATTTTATTAAAATTTTAAATAATAATTAGATTTCAGTTGTAAGTTATATCTATGGTATAACTAAATTCTTGTAATTAAATTTGTATTGCATAATATATATATTATAAACATGCTGCAATTCCATAATTTTAATAATAATAATATGCCAATGAAATATTGCGAACTATTGATCTTAATGAATAATATTAGTAACCAAAACCTGCTCTCCTAAATGGTGCAATAATAGTGAGTATATGGGGTTCCAAGTTTGATTCCCAAATTAAGCAAAGCTGTGTTGGTTGTTAATATACCCCTGACTTCCCTTTGGGGATAAACAGGTGTGTATGTATATAAAAGAGAAAGAATGAAGAAACATATTAGCAATAATTATAAATGGTGATGAGTTTATAATATGAAAAAATAGTAAGTGGCAAATTTATTCAATTACCAATTATATAAATAATTACCAATTAAATTAATACATAAAAAGTTTAGTTAATTACTTTTCTACAAATGCTTCTGTGACTTCTTAGTTTGGCATAATTATTTTTTATTCTACTTGATACCAATATCAAAAATTAACTATTTGATTTACTGAATCTATTTTCCTATTCCTAATTTTGTTCATTTCCTTCCTTCCTTCTTTATGCAAATATTTGTATAATTTTTATAACATATATCTACATACAAGTTGCTATTTTTATTACCATTTTCATTTACATCAACATAGTATTTTCTGTACTGGCTATTTTATTCTTTAAAATGACACCAATTATATTACTATATAAAACTATAGTACAAAATAACGACAGGTTTATATAATAATTATTATATTTCATACTCAACTAGCTGTCAGCTATTTCAAGCGCTTACAGTCTAACATATTTCATCTCTATAGATTCTAGTTAATATGAACATATTATTGAATTACCCAACAAATTCTAAACCTGGCAATATTTTTTATATTCATGCATTTACAGCGACAGGGGCTTGTCTTCCCTAATATCTTTATAATAAAATAAAATAAAGATCAATACAATGCTAAAATAGCACAAAATTGAATTACTAACAATATTAATTGATATATATGTGATGTGACTCCGCTGGTGTTACACACATTCATAGGTCACGGTAACCACTTCCCATCAGGTGCTACGTTCGTGTGCTTGTCAGCCACCTAAGTTGTATAAAAAAAAAATATGTTATTGAGAGAGACATTATATATTGTCTTTCTGTCAAAAATAAAATAATAATGATCCTAAGATTGAGACACAGTATTTTTCTTCTTATTTATCTTTTAGTGTCTAGGACCTCCTTTCTTATCTTAATCTACTGTCTAACTCTACATTGATAAGAAATTTATCGGGATAAACCTGTCAATTTAGATTTATCTCATGGTGTCATCATTAAGTGTTTATCAGGAATTTAAAAAATGTTGGGTTTGTAACACCTCATTATATTAGTTTTACATTATTATATTTTTTGCAGCAATTCATATCATAACCTAGAATTTGAGTGTCTACACAAACTTTGCACATATTTACTGGATTCTTAATTTTCAATAAACTATAGTAAACAGTAAACTAAAAAACAATATTTATAAACAATAAACTGAGTTATGCTTCATACAAAGAATTCTTGAAGTTCTCTTCTTTGTATCTTAATTTGCTTTCCTGTCCATAGCATTCTCTGGCCTGGCCTATATATATATGTATATATAATATAAGAATAAATTGAAATAAATTATGATACATTTTTAAATAGCATCCAAATTCTATGAGCCAAGCCAACACTTGAATTCTTCTCTTTCCCTTAATAACTCTTCTGTCTCCAACACTAAGAATTCCAACCATATACTATTAGTGTTTTCAAGATTAGTGGTATGTAAATCTTTCTTTATATTTTCAGCATACAGTTAATATACTAATGAAATAGGCAAGATTTAATTTTAACATCAATTTAGGCTCTAATAAGGAGAAGGTTGGGCAATATGTGACTTAGGAATTGTTAGTTGCAACATGCAGGGACTACTATGCCATTTATTGTATATTCTTCATAAAATGGTGCTCTCTTGCTTGACAACTTTATTAGATCGTTTTTCCACCCTTTTTGAAGGACTCTGGACTGTAAGATGGAGATACAGGTATTGGTGAACAATCCCAAGTGTTTTATTATTCAATAAATTATAGAGACAATATCATTACAGAAAACTTGTAATACCAATAGTGCATTTTTGATAGAAATACAAATATTGTAGCATTTTAGTCAGAGCACTATAGAAATCCCCATTTTCATAGCTTTTTCATAGGTCGAATGGCACATGTCACTGGTATTTCTTGCAAGGGATATTGGTACACAGGGTTTTCAATGTCACCACAGTTCACCACACGTACCTTGCCAGCACATGTAAAAGTTTAGATGTAGGTAGATGAGGTAAAGGCACAGTACTTAGGTATAATAACTCTGGTACCTACATAAATAAAGAGGTGCTGAATTGTTTAGTTACTTAATAAATGAAATTGTTCACACCACAATATATTTATATATATATATATATATATATCTAGCAAGGCGATACCTTAGCGCAGCTCATGTTATTCTAGTGAGGAAAGTACAGGGTGAGATGACTTGAAAGGGCCCATCGGAACATCCGCCACGGTATAGGCATAGTCTTATTAAGATAGTAATAATGTGGTATAAGCAATAAAATACTGCCAAATAAGTGACGCCTACGCATCTATAATGGCTCAAGCATGTTGGTGACCTCAGGACTTCCAATTAAGTGGACTGCACGTTTCTGCAATCTATCGAAAGCATCTAATAAGTATCTATTTTGCAAACTTAAGATAGAGTACATTATTCCACGCTCTTTCGCTGTTCCGTGTAAACCTTACTTCCTTTTTTTTCAAAACTCAAGTTTATGTCTTTGATGTCATTGCCCAGTTTCAAGTAAACTGTCAGTGATGTTTCCCGGAGAGTAGAGAGAAGTAAAGAGGTTGTGAACGCGCATGCCTTTATTCTTGGCATTATAATCGACTAGATTCTCGGAGCCCCAGTAAAAAATGAGACTTGATCGGGTACTGTATTAGGACACGATCAAGTTTAGTAACAAGAAGCCGTCAAGTAAACCTGTAATATGTGATGATATGTAGTTACACATTCTCGGTTCGATAAAAGCAGGCATAATAAATCTACCATTTGGCACTTACCAGGCATCACGTTGAAGCCTTTCCTGAAAGGTTGGAAAAAGAACAATAGATTGCGAGTGAGGGGGGAGGAGTTGCTCGCGTCCGTAGGACTTACCACCTTTCCTAGGCCCACCCTACACGTTCCCCCTGGGTGGTGCTAAACGAGCAACAACGCCGAACAACAGGCGGCGGTCAAATAACCTGTCACTGGTACCCATATGCCAAGGGGATCGACCTAAATGCCCCCTAAAAGTCGTGGCAATAGTGTCCTAGGAAAACACTATTTGTACCCGTCCTACCCCTTTTTAATGAAAATGTCAAGTAATAGAGATTGTGATATGTCATGCGAACCGGCTAACCCCCGGCGCCTTCCAGTACCCGGGCTGGAAGGTGTGAAATTTGCTACCGAAGACTCCACGGGGGCGGGTACCCAGGCCCCCGTGACAGTAAATGCTACTGGTCAAAACAAAAGATATGTGCAGCAAGCCTTTCACCCAAGCCTTCTCCAAAGACCTAGAAGTGCCTCAGTCGGAAGTGCTTTACAAGTCACCAACAGGAAACCACAAGACCCCCAACATTCATTATCCAACAATGAAATTCTACCAAGTACCAGTACGAACACTGAGGTACAAATTATAGAAGATTCGCCTACAGTACCAACAACCCCATCAAATACCTATGAGATAGAATGGCAGCAAACCATGAATAAAAAACGGCAGCGATCAAGCCCAGAGCCACTTAAGTCACAAAAGCAAAGCAAACTTGACACATATTGGCTATCCCAACCTACTCCAATACCAACTTCCAATAGCTTTGCTGTGTTAGAAAGCGACCAGCTGCAGGAACCTAACAAGCCTCCAATGTTAAAACCTAAAGTAGATAAGCCACCCCCGATTTTTGTTGACAGAGTAAGTAATATCCAGCCGCTTATAGAACTCATGGAAATATATGCACGTAACAACTATGATTTGAAAGTGCTCCGTAATGAACAGGTAAAAATCCAAACCAAATCGTCGGAAACATACACCGCAGTGGTTAAAGAACTAGAAAAAAAGAAAACAGAATTCTATACATACAAACCAAAACAAGAAAGGAGCTTCAAAGTAGTCCTAAAAAACATACACCCCTCTACCAGTACAGACGAGATAAAAGATGCATTAGATAGGCTTGATCACGAATGCACTAACATCTGGAACATAAAACAGCGCATCACTAAAAAAGCACTACCGATGTTTATAGTGGAATTAAAACAAAAAGAAAATAATAAAACTGTATTCGATATAAAATACCTACTTCATTGTAAGGTAGTATTCGAACCACCTAGACCTAAGCGGGAAATCCCTCAATGTGGAAATTGTCTCCAATATGGGCATACGAAAACTTACTGCAAGAGAAGTCCAAAGTGCATCAAATGTGCAGGTGATCATTTATCGGCTGATTGCACACGAAAAACTAGATCCGATAGTGTCAAGTGCGTGCTGTGTGAAGGCAACCATCCGGCAAATTATAAAGGCTGCAAAGTATACAGGGAGCTGCAGAAAATCAAATTCCCACCAGCGACCATAAAGGTTCAAAAATACAGACTACCATATGTTGGGGCAAAACAATCATACACCCCAGTAACAAATGGAACAACATATGCCGAAATAGTGAAAGATAAAACACCACCACAAGCAAATGAACCTAAAGTTAAAACAAACAATGACCAGAACTGTGACATAAAAAAATTAATGTTAACAATGAAACAAATGATGGAACAATTAACAGCAATGACAAATCTAATTCTAAATCTCACGACCAAATTAACTGCACATTGGACTCCATAAAACTGGTGCTGTGGAACTCCAATGGGCTGTCACAACATACCCTTGAGGTTAAAAAATATATTAAATTAAATAACATAGATATCATGTTAATCTCTGAGACTCATTTTACAAGGAAGAGCTACTTTAACATACCAGGATACAAATTCTACCACACCATGCACCCTGATGGCAAAGGCTATGGAGGAAGTGCAGTACTGATAAAGAACAACATTAGACATCACTTAGTTCATAACTACTGTACCGAGAAAATTCAAGCTACAAACATTGTGATAGAGGATTGGTCGGGACCTGTTACAATATCAGCTATATACAGCCCACCTAAGCATGTAATTAAGCAGGAGGAATATCATGATTACCTTAAAACCCTAGGACAGCGGTTTGTGTCTGGCGGTGACTTTAATGCCAAGCACACATATTGGGGTTCTCGGGTCATAAACGCAAAAGGTCGACAGTTAATGATCACGATAAATAAACTACGACTGGGCATTGTCTCAACTGGAGAACCAACATATTGGCCCACTGACCGAAAAAGGAAGCCAGACCTCATTGACTTCTGCGTCACCAAAGGTATTAGTAGCGCCGACTTCAGCTGCAAATCTAGTACTGACCTATCCTCTGACCATTCTCCTGTTGAAATATTGTTGAGTCGAAGAATTTTACAAAAGGAAAAACCATGCCGCTTACATACTGGCAGAACTAACTGGGAATATTTTCGAGATCTAATAACCGAATCCCTTGATAACAAAATTCCATTACAAAAAGATGAAGATATCATAAGCGCAGTTGAGCACTTTAACCACATTGTCCAGCATGCAGCATGGGAAGCCACGCCTTCAACTAACATTAATCGAAATGAAACTCAATGCTCACCATCCATCAAGAAACTATTATATGAGAAGCGTAAAGCCAGAAAGAGATGGCAAACCACACGATACCCAGAGGACAAAACAATATACAACAGACTTACTGCACAACTTAAGCAACTACTGAGTGAAGATAGAAATCAGAAGGCTGCAATATATCTTCAAAACCTGGACGCTAAACCCTCAACCGACTATTCACTATGGAAAGCAACAAAAGGTTTCAAACGCCCAATAACTCACCAACCACCCTTACTCAAAGCAGACAATTCATGGGCTAGGAATGATATTGAGAAAGCCAATGTATTCATGAAACACCTGCAAGACGTCTTCCGACCAAATCCCAATAACGGCTCCACAAAGACAAAAATGGTGGCTGAATTGCTGAGCCAGGCGCATCAACTAGAGTTGCCCATTCAGAAATTTAGCAAAGCGGAGATCAAATCTGCAATCAGAAAACTGAATGTAGGGAAAGCACCTGGATACGACCTAATTACGCCAGGCATTCTAAAAGAGCTACCAAAGAAGGGCATAACATTCTTGATGCAATTATACAACGCCATCCTACGGAGGGAATTTGTGCCCCCACAATGGAAAGTAGCAAAAATCATAATGATACCAAAACCAGGAAAGAGCCTCGAAGAAGCTAAATCTTACCGGCCAATTAGCCTACTCCCAATTACATCCAAAGTCATGGAAACGTTGATTCTCGGTAGGTTAAATCCAATTATTAAAGAGAAAAAACTAATACCCGACCATCAATTTGGATTTCGGGCAAAGCATGGTACAATTGAGCAAATTCACAGACTCGTTGATGGTATCGCTAGATCATTTGAACATAAAGAATACTGTACTGCTTCTTTTCTCGACATATCACAAGCATTCGACAAAGTATGGCATGACGGACTTCTGTACAAAATAAAAAAGACACTACCCATCAACTTTTACAGTTTAATAAGATCCTACTTGCTCGATAGACACTTTTTTGTCAGCCAAGGTGAAGTAAATACAGAGCTTAAAGAAATCCAAGCTGGAGTGCCTCAGGGTAGTGTAATGGGGCCTACTCTCTATCTTCTTTATACTGCCGACTTGCCGGTATCTGATGACGTTGTTATGGGCACATTCGCTGATGACACAGCAGTCATGGCATCAGATGACTCAGCAATTCAAGCTTCTCATAAATTACAGAACAGCTTGGATAAAATTACAACATGGCTCAAAGACTGGCGCATCAAAGCCAACGAAACAAAATCTGTTCAGGTAACATTTACAACCCGACGACAGACTTGTCCTCCAGTAACATTGAACGCTGTTGAGCTTCCACAATCTGATGAAGCGAAGTATCTTGGAATGTACCTGGATCGACGCTTAACATGGAGAAAACATATCTTTACCAAACGCCTAGCAATGGGTCAACAAGTGCGCAAGATGTATTGGCTGATGAATAAAAACAGTCAACTCTCAATGGAAAACAAACTTTTGTTATATAAGAGTATAATAAAACCAATATGGACATACGGAATACAGCTATGGGGCACGGCTGCCAACTCTAACCTAGAAATTCTACAAAGGTTTCAATCAAAAATGCTAAGGATGATAGTAAACGCACCATGGTATGTCACTAATGAAAGACTTCACCGAGAACTTGGCATAAAAACCGTAAAAGAAGAATTAAAGGAGAGAGCTACAAAATACAAAGAAAGACTGCAACTGCACCCTAACATATTGGCTCACCAACTTATGGAGGAAATATTCCCAAGAGTGAAGAGACTAAAAAAAAGAGTCCCTCAAGACCTCCTATAAAATAAAAATAAAAAATTAGAGGGCGAGTCATAGGACTTGTACCTCACAGATCATCTATCACTACTTAAATATTGCTGAATGTCTCCTAGACAGATCGCAATAATAATAATTAAAAAAAAAAAAAAATAATTAAAAAAAAAAAAAAAAAAAAATTTCGTTAGTATCGATGCCAATTCTATACTACGAGTCCTTAAGTACGGTTTAAAGCTATAATAATTACCATTACCATTAGTACCCAGACATTCATATTGTAAGCGTTAAATCACGGAATAAATTTAATGGCTCTTGATTGAGGCTCTTTCTATGAATGATTTAGCATCATATTCGGAAGCATAGGTACAAGAAAAGTATGTCAATAAAACACAATTAACAAACGTGTAACCCTCGTATCATGCATTTATCCATAATTTAGTTGGTATGCAGTTCAGGCATATTCGTCAGCGACCGGGACTATAAGCCACTAGCCCTTGTCTGACTCATCATGACCCCAGTCCAGAGGTGCTTGAGACGATCACAATTGTGCATTGGCAATTAAATTTAATGAGATTAAATTGTGCTATTTTAGACCGACCATCTGCTGGTGTACTTTAAGGAAGTCAGTACTTATCAGATTTATGTTCATAAGTAAGGTTTTGTACAGCTTAACTATTATTTATAGCAATATTGCTCTTGCTGGTGTGTTGTGTGGAAGTGGTGTGGCGAAGTAGAAAACAATAACAAGAGTGTTATTGTTGAAGCCTTGGTTTTATTTGATATGAAGTTGAGATGTCAATATTATCTATTTATTGTCCGTTTATCTTCACCCAGTTGTTTTAAAAGGACTTGCATTTCATTTAAGCAATCTACAAGTGTAGGGTTGTTTTGAAAGAAATTATGTTGTGAGGGAACTTGTAACATGACCAATTAAGGCCTTATCATACTAGCGATATACTGACAATACACTCAGTAACAAAATGGATTCCGACGAGGAAATACTGTTGTTGGATTTTGTTGTTAGATGCCGGAGACGGCAACGAAAGCATCGCCGTATTTGGGAAGATCCATTATCAATTAATCGAATGGAAGAGTGGTGCGATTACTTTGTGTTATTTTACTAACTCACTACAAATTCGCGACGTCTATGCCGCACAACCAAGGTGGAGGCGCCGCCGCCGCCGCCGCGTTTGCGCCACACCTCCGCGAACGCTCCGCCACGAAGCCGCTAGTATGATAAGGACCTTAATTGCAGACTGCCCTATTGCCCGACATTAGATGGTGACCTATTGGCTACAATCTAAATTGGGACAGATTAGGAATGGCCGGCTAGCGTTGTTTGGAAAATATTGATACACTTCACACAATACTAAACACGTTATGAATGAAACCAAATCTGAGGATTGAACAAAGTATTTAATCTTACTGCCTATAATATATTTAATAATAAAAAATGCGAAAGTTTTCGATGAATTTGGAACGACTGTTAAAATTTGGCACACATATTATTTTTTTTTTTATAGCAAGGAAGTTACACATATTAAAGTAGAAAAATAGGCTATATAGCAACATAGCCTACTTTTATCCCTTAATGTGTGTACGTTTCGGTAATAGTACCTAGTTGGTCAAACAACAATGGAGACATTAGTTCATCCATGGCCGGAAATGTGACAAACGAGCCTATGTCTCGTTAATTAATCGAATTAGAAAACATTACGACTATATGATAGACTGTATGACTCCAGACTAGACTCCGAATAAAAACTTAATAACTTGATTCTAAATTCTGAGATATTTTCTCCTTTGTATGATGGAATTTACTGTGGGTATTGTTGACAATTCTTGTGAAGTTAATACGTAGCGTAGTACTGAAGTTATTGTATTGTCTTTATAATTATAACTTGACATTAACTTCAAACGTGTTGTTTAGAATTGACAAACACTATTCGATGATTGCAGCTAATAAAGTTGAAAGTTCCGACTTGACGTTAAAAATAATTATGATTAATATCTTGAAAATTATGACTAGGTACATTAGATACATTTATAAACATCCACGCTAATGGAATGGGCGTGTACTTCTTTCATTAGTACAATAGTGTGACATCGGTTATTTTCATAGGAGGTAGGACACGACGGTATTCCCGTCCGAATTGAGCAGTCCGGCTGGGGAAGTACCTCCACCCTACAGAATACCACGGCTATAATAACCTCGTGATGTGTTCCCGGCGGTGAGTAGGGTAGCCAGAGCTCACTGGAGAGTTTTTGTGCTATCAGTGGGAAGACCAAAGGCTTGTCCTGATTTTGTGTTCTGCACTGAAGGCACTTAAAATCTCTGTTCTTACAGGGTCGGCAGTACGGATGTGACTCCACTGGTGTTGCACGCGTTCATGGGCCACGGTAACCATTTTTTTTATACCACATTTGTGGCAGACAAGCGCACGGCCCACCTGATGGAAAGTGATTACCGTAGCCTATGGACGTTATAGAAGCTACACTCGCGCTGCCGACCCTGTAAGCACAGATTCTCTGTGCCGTCAGTGTAGAGGACAAAGCAGGACAAGCCTTTAGTCATTCTTTAGGTGTGCCGTGTGCTTGTCTGCCACCTAACTTAGGTATAAAATTATTAAAAAAAAGTAGAATCTGCTGGACTTTTTCAAAATATGGGTTAGTACAAGTCCTATTTAGATTGTTTTTTAAATTTCGGTTATAAGAAAACAAATTATATTTATGTTCGTAATCAGTAGTGAGCAATCGTGATAGCTACGTACTGCGAACTGCATACATTATGCGAATATGTAATACTGGAAGATGCCTCGATTTGTTTTGGTATTGCAGGTTTCATCTAGTGCAGATAATCCTTATTTTGCTCTACACGGTCTCTAACTGTGACTAATACTAAAATAGTACCTACTTACTATAAGATTAGATAACGAAGAAGACGCAGTTTGTCTAATGCTTGAGTACTTGTTTAGTACGAGCTTGCTGTTTATATAATTAAATTGATCACGTAGTCGCGAATCAATAACTACAGCATGCATCTTAGTAATTATGTGTATGGATGTAACAATACAAACATAATTTGAATTAATTATACACAGTGCTGGTTTCACATTATGTACGTATGTCCGCATATCAGGATACTGAATTTTTACCGCATGTACTTAACCTTGATGAACCAATTAAGGTTTATTACTTATAGAGAGATTCTCCTCGTGTTCGCGGGATCAGTAACGCAAGTGAATATTCTGGTGTTGTTCGTGTACGTACACTACGTACCTACATTAGGATAATGCCAATGGCAAGGTAAGGTTAATGATATTCACGAGGATCCCCCAGCCAACTTTTACAACTTCATTTCTTACCCGAGTCCACCACTCCAAATTAAGACCATCTTTGGGGTGGGGTAATTTTATCTTCCAGCATAGAAAATTCTAGCCGTCATTTGCGCGAACTCTTTTAATTAAAGGATGGTTAGGTCAAAAGTGGCGTCACCTCGTCCGCAAATCAGCAATTTGACTAGACATCGCGGGAAACTGAATGAACGCTTATTTGATTTCAGTATATTATGTTACTTATACATGTGTAAATCTCATGCTATTTTGCTATGACGCGAAATTGCTCTGTGTGAGGACGATTCACGATGCGACGAAGATTCCTTAAAGAGACACGACCGCAACGTTTACTCTGTTTCGTTAGTCGAATGTAGACAGCCGTTCCCGCCATAAAGAAGATCTATTGAAAAGTTTATGACACGTGTTTTCGTCCTCACAGCCCTGTAAAGCCCCGTTCCTGTCTGTTGCCGGTCCGGGTTACCAAATGGCTCAACCGTGACGCGTTTGTCAATTGTGTTGTATTGAGACGCTGTTCTTGAAGAGTTTAATATATTCGTATTATCTACATTATCTAGGTTTATGAATTCTATGGTGGTAACTCATTCATGTCAAAGAAAGTTTTAACCATGGCCCATGAAATTTATTCTACCGACCGTAGTTTATTGCTTACAATACGAAAGTCTGGGTACTGATATTATTGTAATTGCTTTAGTCCTATTTGTGAATTTATAAAAATAAGTGCTTACAGAACAGATGTAACTCTAAAAAGTATTATTTTGATAATATCCTTTTCTTTAATAAGAATTTGATAATATTATGAATATTATGAATAATATTATTCTCCAGAAGTCCAGAAGTTATGTAGTTATCTGGTATTTATTAATAATATGTTACGAAGTACGTAAGAGGCAGAGTAACGGATTGTCGTCAGTGTATGAACGAATCCGATGTCTTCAGACGTACCGAAGTCTATGACAAATGCCGAATCAGTTCCACCATTCAATTGCATTCAGATAGGATGAATTCAATCGTACTGACTGTCTTTCCCGCTGTACCATCTATTGTGTAGCTTGTACTTGGGCACTTATTGTAAATTTGTATTTTTATTAGTTGGCTGTATTTACGCGATGTCTGACCTCGTCTCTAGGTTTTCATTTACTTTGCAAAATTTTTCTGCTTCTTTGCTTGTCCCTCTTTTAGAGGTTACTTACCCCGAAGATCGGGATGCTGTGACAGATGTAGATAAGTTTGCAGGTGAGGTTTGCTTGTATTCCAACGATCTTGATGGGTCCCCATACACTTATATAAGTGTATGAAATGTCAGCTTGATATTCATTTCGGTCCATCACAATGGAAATACAGTGACATATATGTTATTATAACTTGTTACTAGTTTATTACTAGTACGCCTACGAGCGCCATTAACCTGTTTCTTTAATCTTTGCAACTTTCACAGGGCTGAGGTTTGTTAGTTTTTGAGGCACTGAATCAATATATTTACAAAAGCACGTTACACACAGATCAACTATGTAACACATGATTTATAAAGTATGTACCTAGTAATATTTACTACACACTTTATACATCTAGCAGTATGGTTTATCTAGCAGTCATACTTACTACGAGAAACATTAAATAGTTCCATAGAATGCGCGCTTTATTAAGTGTCTTATAACACTGACATAAAAAGTTAAAAAGAGTGTGTCAATTGTTAGAAAAATTTACACACTCTTTTTAACATACCTACTATTTCATCAGGTCGCTTTTTGATTTCATAACGATACTACGTAGTATTATCTATTCTATGACGGTACACTGAAACAAGTCGTGTTAAACATCAGGGACCACATGATTCAATACTAGTAATACCCAGCTTAGTTAGTTACCATTTTGGGCTAATCCTATAAGTGGTATAGCAAAGATGGTAACAATATTTGCGAAGGCTGAATGTTGCTAAGGGTAAAATATTACTAAAGAGACAAGGCCTCTACATGACTGGAAAGGTTCTAAAAGGTTGTTAGTGACCTCAGGACTCCTTATGATTTGGAAAACACGACTGCAATCTTAAGTATTGTGATAAACCTAAGCAAATTTACAAGTTATGAAAAAGAAAATTGTCTCATCTTGTGCTCTCTTCGAGTTTATGTGATGCTGTTTTGATAGGACTCGATATCGCTCAATGCTATAATACCATTTTCATAATTGGTTATGAGTGTGTGACCTAGTTACAAAATAAATTTACAGTAATATCTTTATCATAGTGCTATAATTAAGATACAAAAGGACGTGTGCTTATTGAGCTAATAGGATGAATATTCATGTTTCCCAAGGCTAGATTTTTATTATGTGTTATTATGGTTAATTTGCGTTTTCTCAAGTACAATAATGTTTCGAATGCGCGAGGCTGACATTTGACAGCGCTAAGCATAGTAAGATTTACTGGTATGAACGACAAAGATTACTTATGCTGAATATTCAGCATCGGAGAGCTTCACGAAACAGGGACAGAGGCAGAAATGTGAGAATCTATGATCTGTTTATTATAGTTTCTCAAAATTACCTTGTATTGCTGATACAATATTGTAAATAACCCAGAAAATACAGTTTAATCTTAGCCTTCCTAAGGTCAAATAAGTCAGGGTTGGATAAGTACACTGTGATAAACACATTGCACTTAACGCAATATATTGTACTTGTAGCGTGTTGAGAACCATGGGATAGCGATGTGATTTTATTTAATTAGGGGTATTGGCCTTCTGTGTACTTCTCACTGACTTGGCGTTCATGACGGCTAAAAGCCCTTGGCCATAATGATGTTTATTAACCGCTCACACGATGTATATATTGTTTCAGATTGGACGTAACGTATATCGAGCAACTCCAAGCCCAACAAACACAATCTTCGAATGCAGAGTCTTGTCTCGTCACCATGCGACGCTCTATTATGACAAGGGCCATTTTTACCTTGTGGTGAGTGCAGCTAATTTTTACCTATCAGCTGATTTTTATTTCCACAGCCGTACTGGCTAGTAATAATGCAATGGCGTTATAAGGAAATAATTTATACGAGGTTTTTTATTATGTAAATTATATGAAAATTAATATCTAACGTGTTCAACTATGTATAATATAATAATAAATCTTACAGTTTTTGGTCTCAAATCACCGTACAATAGAAAACCTTCTGAGGGTTGTATTGTAATTGTAACCTATTTATTAACTAACTTCAAAAAAGGAGGAGGTTATCAGCTCGATTTTTTTATGTATGTTTGTTACGCGATATCAAAGCCAATAATGAACTGACTTTAATTTTTCATGCGGTGTTTGAAAGAGCATACTTTCAAAGTGGTCCCACGTTCAAGAAATCCGTATCTCATGCTGAGATCATAGAGTAATCCGCAAAAAGCCCTCAAAATTACGCCTGCTTAATTTCTATTAGCAATCAGCAGCTTCAATGTGAGTTTTTTGGAACTCAAACTTTGGAACACATCAGTAAATCTGTAAATTCGTTTATATGTATTTCGGTTTTCAGGGCCTCCATTTCGTTTCTTGAAGTCAGTAGCCGGTTTAAGTTTTTTGTTAAAATGTAATTTATTCTGTAGCTGTTAGTGGTTTAGGGTGAAAATTATAATTAAACCATTTTGTGTTTCACCTCCCGGTAGTAGGTATTAAGTTGTACAATGATTCCAGAACACGCTACCCGGAAATATAATTCCCCATGTATAATCAACCAAACTTAAATATATATAAACAAGAAGATTATTTGCATTGTATTTGAATAATTTAGTATTTTATATAATGCGGAATTATGAATTAATTAGATTGTGTTACCTGAATGACATGTCTACATAATAAAATATTATAACTACCACTATAAAATTGTTGTCACTAAATTAGTTTTGACAGATTTATTGATTAAAAACAATTCAAATGAATTTCGCGGTTGTTGATCACTGAACAATAGAACAAAGAAACTACTTTTAAACTAGCGTGGTAGCAGTACGGGTTGATCAATTGTCGTTAGTCAAATTTGTACACTTCTTTCCTTAACAGTAGTTAAAGCTAAGCTGTGACGATTAATGAGATCGCTATGGTTATTACTTCTATTGAGGGCGAGTGGAGGTGGTTTGTGATCGTATCATGTTAGTGTTGACAAGTAGGTATTAATCTATATAGTGGTATTTTAGTCACACTTCTTATAAAATATACAGGGCTTAAAAAAATTCCAGTGCAAATTTGGAAGCGAACAGCGAATTAGAACTCTGCAGAACTGCAATGAATACTTCGTTATTTTAACTGCTAGTAGAGTCGTTAGAGCACCTGGGTATTATGCTTAACTGACCTCTGCTGTTTCCAGAGTTAATAAAAGGAAACGTAAATTTCTGGAAATATGACCTATTTAAGTATAAGATAGGACGTCGTATGTTGTTCAGATTTGTCTCTCTATTAGATATGATACACGAACACTTATCCTAGTCTTCGTCAATATAAGTAGTTAAGCCATTTTAATAGATCCAACCAACACGCAACCGCAACTAGCCTGCTTGCAAATTGTACATACGGCGTCAGTGATACCATCATTATTATCAAACGAACATATTCCCACATTAATATCTATTATAATAATACAATCTTACGCCTATTAAATATCATTAAATAAAATTATAATATCAATAAAGGATATGGGACAAGAAATTTAATGGTAAATCGCTTTGGTCTGTCGCTTAATTCTCATTTACGTCCGTTAAAAGCCATAGAAATTCCACGGTGGTCTAATCTCTGAAGGTACGTCAATTATTACATGGCTATTGAGCAATCAAACCCTCGGACCCTTTGTTAAGATGTTGAGAAGCACGTGCATAATCTTGGACATATTTATTTATTGAACTTTATGCACAAGTACATAGGCGGACTAAATGCCATAGGCATTCTCTACCAGTCAACCAAAGGTGGTGCAGAGATAGATTAGTAGGTGCATTATTGAAAGTTACATTGCCTAGATAAACACTAACATAACCAGGTACAGTGACATGTAGTAGTAATATATATACTGTCTATCATTATGGAGAAAACATACCCATACTATAATATGTACAATACAGAATATATATATATGCATATAAATAAATAATTATGCCTAAATATATATAGATAAACGTACATATACATAAATATACCAAAACATACATATACCTAAATATATATTAGATAACTGTGTGATTTATTTGAGATCATTGCCTCGATGATTCTGCCAGTTATCGTCATATATCGTATTTTACTACTAAAGTCCACAACAACATAACCACACGGCCCACCAGCGCGAGTGTGACGCCCCTGGTGTTGCACACGTCCATAGGCCACGGTAACCACTTCCCATCAGGTGGGCCGTGTGCTTGTCTGCCACTTAAGTGGTATTAAAGAAAGAATACAAATAATCCCAGTTGCCATATTTGGCCCCCTCCCAACAAGCAGTACTGGCTTCTAATATATCATCCTTCAAGTTGTCTGTGCTGTAATGAATGAAAAAATCGTAGAGTTAGGGCCATATTGACGCGAAAGCATTTTCATTTCAGTCAAGTTTCTTCTGCTGCGTTCCCTATAGCATAGGAAGCTAGCCTATGCTTGATTTCTTTATTTTTTAACGGTTTACTAATTTATTTTCATAAGGCATATAGTTATCAGTTTCCTTTTCACATATTATATTTTAGTTATTCTAAACAAATGTACGTTTTTACAACGTTAAGTATTGTTGGAATGGCATAATTGTCCAACTAGGACAATTGGATTTATGTGACATAAGCGAACAACCGCGGTTTCGCTCGTGCCTAAATTAGCATACTTAAACAGCATAAATAGATATACACGTTTCTTCATTACCTTGTAGGCATTGTAACCTAAATGTTCTGTGAAAATTTGCTAACAATAGTGCAAAGTAAATTAAAAACAATGCTTGAATTGTTTAACTTAATAGCAGGTAATAATGTATTCATTCCTATCATGGACTACGTAATCTAATACAGTGCGCGTTAACGTAATACCTTCTGTGAGTAATGAAGGAAAGTCATATCACGTTCTTTCATTAGTTAATAAATAATCATATTGCAGTTTACCATTGGACATAGCCCTCTTCTAATTTTCACCGTTGTACCAGCTTATAAAACATAACCACAAACATGCTTCTGGACTAATATGTCACTCAGATAGATCTGAATCGGGGTGTTAGATTATCGGCGTATAGTGTATTGTACCTACGTTAAGGGATATTTGCCAAAGGACCGATGGTCGTTGGAGCAAACGAGTCCTAGAGTGGAGACCGCGAGAAGGTAAACGAAAGGTAGGACGCCCTCTAGCCAGATGGACGGACGACCTGAAAAAGGTGGCTGGGACAGACTGGATGTGGAAGGCGGAGGATCGGAGAAAATGGCGCACATTGGGAGAGACCTATGTCCAGCAGTGGACTGCGGTGGGCTGATTGATTGATAAGGGATATTCTACGAATAAATGATATATCTCATAAGCTTATGCGATTTAAAATTTTACCAATGTATCATTATTTCTTCAAAAAGTTTCCTTTGTCCCAAAGTGTGGTAAGGAACTAAAAACTTATGCAAATCAGGGGAATTTATTGCGACCGATACGATGTTTCATGTTATGGAAAACTTACTGATTATGTATTTAGAGGTCTAGATTTTCGTTTTCATTCAACACTTAATACTTATTTATTTCCGCCCACAAGCTATTTCTACGAGCGCTAGCAAGACATCATGCTAATTCTATCGAACTGTGACTCCGGTTTTAGAGGTTGTTTGGTTACAAACGTTGGTATTGTTCGCGTAAATCAACCTCGTAAAGTCCACAATGAGTTGTAAAGTATGAAGACACTAACGTTAGATTGTAACCTCGTGTAACGAATGTGCCTCATACATTGCAGTTATAATATCTGATGTTAAAGTGTCACTTGATAGTGACATTGTGGTGTAGTTGTTCCAGATTATTATATTAAATTATAGTGTTTACAAACTTCAAATAAAAACAATCGTAAATAAAATATAAATAACGTCAATTTTGAATGTCTGCTTGACGTCCTTTTAAATTCGTAGACAGGATAAAGTTCATGGAGAACAAAATACTTCAGATAGCCCTTAACACAATCATAATTAAACAATAATGTTACAAAATCCCAGCAGCCTTTTACTTTGGATCCATACTCTATAATAGTTGGAGTTGTATTCTATTTTTTATTTATTTTTTACGTGCGAAACGTCCTCACAGTTCCGGATTTCAATATTCGGTATTTTGATACGTCACCATCACCATACAGGATACGTGCAAAACACATCTCTTCCATGGCAGTCGGATAAAAACGGTCATTTCTCGACTACTGAGATTTCACCATGAAACAATTGCATCTGAACAAAAATCAGCACAATGGTGGGTTTTTTTAACGCTCTCAGTGTTGATAACCTCTTTTCTTTTCGTGCGAATAATCCCCACGGATACCCCTGCTGGAGCAGGTGGGACAGGGTTATGTCGGACTCGAACCGACTAAAACGCACGTCACCTGTGGTTGCCAAAGGTGAGGAGGTGACAGGCATATCCCTCGCATCCCGGCCGACCCAGGGTCATCTCTCTCGAGCGAGGGGACCACAAACTCCCCAACTCGTCCCCGGAAACGGAGAGACGCGTAATGTATTCCATATTAATTCTCCACTAGTCATCCACTAAGTAACACACATGTAATTTTATAACAATTGTAACGTAATAACTGAAAAATATTGTCTGAAATTAGGTTAACCCTGGGCTTAAAGGAGCTATCGACCTTTTCTAGATATAAAATCCTATTATCTCAATGTACTTGTCCCTGTGCATAAAAAATATACCTACTCATTCTAGACTCTAGGATAGTCAAATTTGTTTATTTTTTGAAGTCCACCTTGATCAAATTACACATATCTGCTCTCCACACCCCCTCCACTCCATCCGTCCAAAACTAATCAACAAACTTATTTCAATTCAACTATGTCCTCACTATGTATGTAAAGTTGGCGTCTAAAGTAATGATAACTCATAACTCACGCCTATATCCCCGAAGGGGTAGGCAGAAAAGCTAGCACCCACATTTCGCCAGTTTATGTTTAGGTCAGATTTCAAAATTAATTAATTTAATTTACTCGAAAACTAAACTAAGCTGGAAATTCGGCAAATAATCATCTACTTTTGACGCTGACTATCCATTAATTATTCTAAATTCTGGAACATGTATAATCTGCATTACTTACTGTCTGATATACTCTTCTCGAAAACGTAGTTATAATAATTATATGACTTGCTTTCTAGAACAGTATTTTTGGTCTTACTACCAGTAGTAACACCGGTAATTGAATTGCTCTTCTTATTACTAAAGTTGTTAGAGCAGCAATAAAAAATTGCCAATGTTAGTACCGTAAAATTAAAATTATAAAAACAAAATTTCGGGAATAAAAACAATAATATGTTATTTTTTTTAAAACCGTTGTAAATAAGTATTAAAATCAAACCAGAATGTCTACCAATCAGCGACGTATCAAAATCGAAGGTTCGGGATTTTGAACTTTCGGGATGCCGAACTTCAACTTCGGTGTATAGTATTTCGGTATTTCGTACATTCAGATTTTGAAATTTGGTATTTTGATGTATCACATATGGTCGGATAAAAACAGTAATTTCTTGACTACTGAGATTTCATCATGAAACAATTGCATCTAAACAAAAAAGAAAACAGCAAAACGATGGGTCTTCTTAACGCTATCAGTGTTGATACCCTTGTTTAAATTGTAGTTGAACAAACGAGAAGTCCTAATATTGAAAATGACGACAATACCCGGCACATTCAGAAGCGATTATTGACCAGTGAAATCTTGAAACGAAAATGAAATGAAAAACAATTTCTTCCTTAATTTTTTCATAAGCATAATTATATACATTGTTTCAACATAAATTTGTCATGTTTTGTTTTGTTTTTATAATTTTGATTTTACGGTAGTAACATGGGCAATTATTTATTGCTGCTCTAACAACTTTCAACTTTAGCAGTAAGAAGAGCAATTCAATTACCGGGGTTACTACTGGTAGTAAGATAGGTAGTAACACGGGCAACAAACCATAAAAAAAATTGCGAGTTGTAACTAATTTATTTATAGTAGGGCCCTGTTGATTATGTTTGTATTGTTACGTGCACGGGGTACAATTAAATGCCGTTTACTCAACGAAGAGATTTATTAGCTCACCACAAACTAGACAATCAGATCACTAGTACACACAGTACTTCTTCAACAGTTCCAGTCGCTCAGTAGTTCACAGTAGTCCACAGTCGTTGCTCAGGTCGCAGGTAGAATCTTCTTCGGTCGCTTAAGTTCGCTGTGTTCGTTATCGATCTCAAAGACTGAATGAATCGTGTCGCTATGCGAGCGTGTTTTTATACCTCTCAATTAGGAGGATCGAATTATCTAGAAAGCTCGCGAGCGACAAATACCTATTCTTTGATCTTGCCGCCGTCGCTGACCTTCGAGTACATTCTCGATATTTACCTATTGTTTATTTTTATTCAACAAAGTCTGTAGGTACTCGTAGGTAGGTTGTGACTTTTTGTTGACGATTCCAGATTTTTCTATGCCATTCGGTAGAGTACCTCGTCACTAACAATGCGTTTTTATTTCTTGAAGATTTGATTATTAGTTTTCGAGATATCGACGGCTGTCGTAACATTACCCCCCTTAGTCATGCTCGTCCCGAGCATCATTTGTTCCATGATGACGCGTCAACCTGTCCACATGGACTACCTTTGGTTTTCCCCTAACCCCCTTCCTAATGCGGTAGGTAATGTCATTGATCCTCGTAATAACCGTATAGGGCCCTTCCCAGCGAGCTTGGAGTTTTGGAGATTTCCCCTTCTTGCGTAGCGGATTATGAAACCATACCAGTGTTCCTTCTTCGAAACCGTTGGTGGTTGCATTTCTATCGTACCGGGTTTTCATCCTTTCACCTGTCTTCAAATTGTTTTCCCTTACTATTCTGTGCACCTCGTCCAGTCGGCTTCGAAGATCACTCACGTAATCCGTCACGGGCTTAGGACTATCAGGTGGCGTACCGGTTATTGCATCCACTGGTAGCCTAATCTCTCGACCAAAGTTCACTTTCGCTGGGGTGTGTCCCATACTGTCATGTACCGCAGATCGATAGGACATCAGGAATAGTGGGATGTACTGGTCCCAATCTCTTTGGTGTTCATCGACAACTTTAGCAAAGTGATTTTCCAACGTCTGGTTAAACCTCTCGACCATTCCGTCTGACTGCGGATGCGCTGGAGTCGTACGGGTCTTGTTCATTCCAAGGAGCTTGCACATCTCTTGAAATAGAGCAGACTCGAAGTTCCGTCCTTGGTCAGATTGAATCTCCATAGGTGCGCCGTACCGGCAGACCACTTCCTGAACCAGTTTCCTTGCCACAGTGACCGCTTCCTGGTTGGGTGTCGCAAATACTTCCGGCCACTTAGTGAAGTAATCTTGCACTACTATGATGTATTTGTTACCTTCTTCCGTCGTTGGAAAAGGTCCAGCAACATCAATGGCGATACGTTCCCATGGTGCTCCGACGTTATACAGTTTCAATTTTCCTTTGCTTCTTGTCGGCGGTCCTTTAACTGAAGCACATGCAGTGCATTTACGGCACCAATCCTCGACATCTTCCCGACAATGAAGCCAGTAAAACCGCTGTCGTACTTTAACTAGGGTTTTCTTGACTCCGAGATGCCCGCCAGAGACACCATCGTGACTGTGCCGCAAGAGTGTAGCCACCTTGCTTCGTGGTACCACTACTTGTAGAGTCACCTCTTTGCCGTCGTTGGATTCCCATTTCCTATACAGCACGTCATCTATCAGAGTTAAACTGTCCCACTGGGCCCAATAACTTTTGGTAGTGGAACTGTAAGCAGATATATCACTCCATTGGGGTTTGTTTCCAAGCTGCTTCCAGTGCAGTATAGGTTGTAGATCATCATCATCCTCTTGCGCCTGCTTCATACTGCTTCCGGTCCATTCGTCGTCAAGTCCATTCACCTTTATGACTTTAGTCTTTTCGCGGGCTTCGTTCTTCTGACAATGCTTACAATCTTCGGCCCACGGCCTTCGTGACGCAGTATCAGCATTGCCGTGCCCTTTTTCACTTCGGTGTTCCATTCGATTTCGGTGTTCTTCGGAGTTCGGTGTCCAGGAGTCCGTGACCCTCCTCCGTTTTCTCGAAGGACACTCTAATTGAATATGGCCCTTTCCTCTACAGGAATAACACGTTGGGACATACCGTGGCTTCCTCTCTGCAACCACCTCCCTGACCGCCCTGACCTTATTTTGAGCAATAGCGATGGTTGGGGCCTCATATCGTCCAGCCAGCGCCCGCCCCGCGGCTCTGGTGACATTTAGTTGTAACGGAACCTCTAGATCCATTTGGATCCCGGCGTCCGCTACCCTCCTCCTTTTTGTGGAAGGACACTCTGATTGGATATGGTCCCTTCCTCTACAGGAATAACACGTGGGGACATACCGTGGCTTCCTTTCCTCTGCAACCACCTCTTTGACCTCCCTAACCTTACTTATTCCGGCATTCTGCCGCACAGTTTCCACCTCGAGAGCATAAGCCAGTGCTTCCTTCAAGGTCTGATGGTGACGCAACTGTACACTAGCTTTCACTTCTGCGTCTCGTATACCGTTTAGGAAGGCCTCCAGCAGAGTGGTTTCGATCATAATGGGTGTCGATGAGTAGGCCCGACGAACGAGTCTTTCAACTTCTACAGCCCATTCCTGGAGGCTTTGACTAGACTTTTGTTTCTTCTCCCGGAGCTGCGCTCGGTAGACATTCTCCAGGTGTTTGTCACCGTAACGTGTGTCTAAAGCTTCCATCAAAGACCCCAGAGTCCTTCCTTCAGGCGGCAGGTTTTCCAGTATTATTAAGGCATCTCCTCGTAATGCAAGTGTCAAGGCCATAAATGACTCCTCGTTGCTCCAGGCTTTAGTTTTTGCCAATATCTCGAATTGGTACTTAAAGGCTGTCCACGAGGAAGTTCCATCAAAGTGTGGTAGGTCGAACATTGCTGATGATGGTGAGGTCACGGTAACAGGTCCGCAGGTTTCCAGCCTGACGATCTTCTTTTCTAGGACTTGCAAGCGGTCATCCATGGTCCCAGTCTTCAAGCTCAGCGTTTGCAAGCCATCTTCGAGGCTCTTCACCTTATCCCCCAGTGCGTGGATGCCTGCATCGATTTTACCCATGACAGCTTCCTGGTTGGCCTGCATCTCTTGCCTGGAGGCTTGCATCTCTTGCCTGGAGGCCTGCATCTCTTGTCTGGAGGTCTGCATCATCTGCTGCATAGTAGCCTGCATTTCTTCCTTGGAGGCCTGCATCTCTTGCCTGGAGGCCTGGATCTCTTGCCTGGAGGCCTGCATCTCTTGCCTGGAGGCCTGCATCATCTGCTGCATAGAAGCCAGCAGCGTCATCATGTTGGTATCTGATGAGGTTCCATCTGGTGCTGCCGTAGTTCCCGTTGAGACAGCAGCATCGGCCTGACTCCCTTCCTCTTCGAGGGTTCGTTGACGTGCGGCATCCATTTCCACTTGACGTCTGGTCCGTGGAGTACGCCCTTCGTCTTCACGTGGTAATAACGGCATTCCGCTTCTGACACCAATTGTTACGTGCACGGGGTACAATTAAATGCCGTTTACTCAACGAAGAGATTTATTAGCTCACCACAAACTAGACAATCAGATCACTAGTACACACAGTACTTCTTCAACAGTTCCAGTCGCTCAGTAGTTCACAGTAGTCCACAGTCGTTGCTCAGGTCGCAGGTAGAATCTTCTTCGGTCGCTTAAGTTCGCTGTGTTCGTTATCGATCTCAAAGACTGAATGAATCGTGTCGCTATGCGAGCGTGTTTTTATACCTCTCAATTAGGAGGATCGAATTATCTAGAAAGCTCGCGAGCGACAAATACCTATTCTTTGATCTTGCCGCCGTCGCTGACCTTCGAGTACATTCTCGATATTTACCTATTGTTTATTTTTATTCAACAAAGTCTGTAGGTACTCGTAGGTAGGTTGTGACTTTTTGTTGACGATTCCAGATTTTTCTATGCCATTCGGTAGAGTACCTCGTCACTAACAATGCGTTTTTATTTCTTGAAGATTTGATTATTAGTTTTCGAGATATCGACGGCTGTCGTAACAGTATTAAATGAAATGGTAACATTGTTAACCATTTCTTTTAATAACAATATAGTTCGTAACGAGTCAATATTATCATTTGAACACATTACAAAATCGATTAGCTGGCTACATTCTGTCTTGGAAGTTTGTTTTTGGACTTGATCTGGAATTTCTTACTCAATTTTCACTGGCACATTGTTCATACGGCCTCTATGGTGGCGTGGCGGTAGTATACGTAACCGCTACGCAGGTGGCGCGCGTTCGATACCAGCTCAGTGCAAATATTTGTATGCATAAATATGGCTATTTGCATTGGCCTGGTCGTGCCTCGGAGTGCACCTTAAGCCATCGGTCCCGGTTGCCATACGAATATCTATGACAGTCGTTACGTGTAGTTAGAGCCTTAAAAAGTTGGACTAGTTTAATCACAGAACTTCGATTCGCCAATTGGTTGTGGAAGTGAGACTGTAGTCGTTTCACGGAAAATATCAAAGTTCAGCCGCATCTTGGTTACACTAGAAAGGCGACCCCAACCGAGTTGGGAAGAAGCTCAGAAAATTATGATAATAGTTGATACGGCCAGTTGTCTGACTGTGCTAGATATCAGCCAGGGAAAAAAATAAAAAGTTTTCCTTCATCAGGTAAAGCTTTCATCAGACAAGCACACAACCCACCTGATAGAAAGTGGTTCCCGTGACCTATGAACGTGTGCAACACTTAGAGAGTTACACCCGTGCTAGCGACCCTGTAAGAACAGAGAGTTTCTGTGCCGTCAGTGCAGAAGTCTTTTCAGTTCAGTCTTCCCACTGACAGCACAAAAACTCTCCCGTGAGCTTATAACATGTTTTTATTCCGTCTCAAAGAAGGAAGTTTATAAGATCATTTAAAATATTAAAATAGCAAAATAATAATCACCTTTCTGCTGGAGCGTCTTCATACCAGCTTGACCTCTTCGACTTCGACTCGATGCAAAGACGGTCATTGAGGCTGGTCGACAATGCCATACTCGCAGGTGATGTGGAACCTCTCAGCCTTGGGAGGGACTTTGCCTTGCTGTGTGTGTTCTACCGCGTATACAATGGTTCGTGTTCAGATGAATTGTTTGACATGATGCCCACAGCTACATTCTATCATCGCACCGCTCGCCATAGGCAGGGAATTCGTCCTCACACATTTCGACCTGCGCAATGTGTGGTATGAAAGAAACTTCATCCCATGCACATTCAAGCTGGAATCTCCTGCCGCGGTTTTCCCAACCGCCTACAGTATGGGGTTATTCATTCAAGAGGGGCTTTAGAAGATTTCTTAAGGGTCGACAGCGCGAGTGTAACGCTCGTGATGTTGCACACGTCCATAGGCCACGGTAACCACTTCCCATCAGATGGGTCGTTTGCTTGCCACCTAAGTGGTATAAAAAAATTAAAGCCAAGTAACATACATATTAATAAGACGTAACAACACTTCTCAAAACGAAGTTGTGACATAGCGGGAAATCAGAATATCTAGTACGTAGGAGCACTAGGTATTCTGATTCCTTACTCTACTCATTTCGCAAAAAACCCACTTGCCGAAAAAGAGTTCACAATACTTGTAACATAAAAGATCTGCAGCATGAAAGAAGTCACTTACGCATTACAGAATTTGTAAAAAGAAAATAATCAAATAGGTGTCGTTAACTGTGTCACGAGATTAGTGTTTTTTTCTCATCTCAAAAATGTTCTGCGAAAAATATCCAACGCGCTTAATGAACTTCTTACTTACAAAAAATGGTACAATAACAATCGCGTATGGACAGAGTCAGGAGAACAGAATAGCCCTATCCTATCTTTTTGGAGCCTGCTAAGAAAGCAAATGCAAAGTAATCATGCATGCTTCCTTCCAGGTTCATGGACCAGGTAGGGAATACCTTTCAGTTATTATTCGGTTACAAGAACTCTACACCAGGTCAACATAACATGGTTTGTCGAAACCAATGATCATCCTCATAGCGATTTCCTAGAATATAATAGATTTCCTAGTTGCGTCCAATCCAAAGTTTACGTTTTTTTACCCTGGGTCTGCCTACAGGATTTTATTGTTATATTAATTTTTCTGGGAGTCACTACCTTTCTAAAATCCTAACCCCGAGTAGAAAGCCTCATCCGTGGTTTAACAGGTACACTAACTTTGATCAGGTTGGCTTGAACACCAAAAATCTTTGTAGGGTCCTTATACAGCGCCGAAACAGATGCGCTTGGGAATAGTGAAAGAAAACTAGATAAAAATGCACCGCGAGGAATTTTAAATGAACGTATGAATATATTTAAATGTAAAATTAGATGGTACAGATTGTGTACCGGCTCGTCTTAGTTTTGTATGTAAATTTCTCCAACTGGCTCCGCAAGTTAACGGACTTTTAATTTATTACGGTTAAATTTGTTAGTTTCAAATATTATCTATCCTTAAAAAGGAAGATTTGTTTTTATGAGGAAAGTTTATGAGTCGTGGTTGGCTTACTTAGCTTTTGTCTGTAGTACGAGAATTTTATTGTACGAGACTAATTAGTTAAACACAAGCTTGTACTGATTTTTTTGAAGGAGCATTACATTCTTACACCAATTTTGATAATTTTTACTGACAGCGTTTAAGTTTAATTGGTTTAACTATCATAGGTGCCAAAGTCTGTGTGAAGTGGAGTAGATAGTAAAAGCCGGAAGGTGGATCCCGGATACTGAGGAGAAAGTTTTGGATGCGTCTGAAACTAACGCGAAGATGATGATGATTCTGACACCTGACATAGATACAGCACAGATATGGAAGAGACCTAGCTAGACGGTTATAAATTTAAAAAAAAGTATTATGCACCTAATGGTAGATCAGCAGCTGATCAGGGACGTGAAAAAGCATATGATGAGGCCGTCAAGCTGAGTGTCATCCTTGTAACATTGTATATATGAATAATGGTCTTTTCTAAGACTTTGCCTTCAGCTTACCAGGCGAAGCGAAGTCTAATTGACGTGTCCTATATAGAAAAAACATATTAATTGAAACGGCATCCACAGTATTTAACTACCAAGTTATACGCAGTAAACCAATGGAATCTATACTGTTTTTTGTTTTTAATCATTGTGTCAGTGTTATTAATAGCTGTTGTCAGGTATTCTTTGAAACACTATTGTTTGTTTGTTTACAGGACAATCAGAGCAGCAACGGCACGTTCATAAACAACAATCGATGCTCCATATCGAAGGAGCAAGAGCCACACGAGGTGTACTCTGGTGACGTAGTGCAGTTTGGCATACCGGTCGTTGAAAATGCCGGTAATTCTGAAAAGGTTAGTTCACCATTATTTCTCTATCCTCTTGTACATAGTTATCATTAGTTCTAACAGTGGTGTATACTTTAGTTAGCGAGTTGACAGACGGCTTTTGTTGGTGATATGACCTCTAGTGCGATTCAATTTTATTAAAAGGAATGCGACATCAACTGCGTTTAACATCTGTCAGTGCCATGGTAAGAAGAGACCATATCTATCTATCTATCTATCTATTACCAATGCTTCGAGGGTTAGGTGTGAGAACTATTTATTTATTAATTGTTATGCTATGATTTGTAGTCATTCATTGCGCGTATGTATATTATACATAAATGATTTGAAAAATTCCAAAGAATTGTGTTTTAAAAGAAAGTACGATTATTCTTTAAGTATAAATATCAAGAGGGTAATGGAAATTATAATAGACAAATCATAATACTAATAAATTAATTCACCTCTGCCTAACCCTTCGGGGATAAAGACGTGATTATTTGTATGTATGTAGGTATAAATATATAAATATTAGTATAATGCTAATATAATTTCTATGAAATCTAGTGTGTAATATGTCCAAATTATGTTAAAATAAAACGTGTCTTTTAGTTGTAAAACTTGTTTTGACGTCTTGTGATCTTTAATCGACTTAAATGAATAATATTATGGTGTTATCAGTATTTTATATATGTTATGTATATACATTATGTCCCTCTTGGAGAAAATTACACTTCAATTTTCGCTTACTCATTTGTTACGATGTGTATAAGAAAAATAATGTATTTGCATACATTGCATACCTATACATTATATCGAATCAGATCATAAGAACGTTGAACGTACCCTTAAATTAATACCTATTAGTAGTTAATTTAAATAATGGTGCACATGAAGTGATTAAATGCGATAATATTCTATACTGAATTCAATTATCACAGTTGTATATAATAATTTGTACACGTCACAGGCTTACTTGGTCAGGATCATTAATAAATGAACATGTAAACCTTAGTTATTTCTTTGACTGTATATACAAATACAAACACTTATGTACTATACTCAAAAAATCATCTTATTTTCAAACAGACTGCAGTACGCATATGGAGAGTCGAAAGTCTTGTGATCAAATTAAGCTTAGCTAAGAATGAATTTATATGTGTAGGTATATACAGGGCGTCCCACGGCAATGCCGCATGGAGGGAAAGTACCTTAATTATTTTAGATGGAATATTTTACTGAAAGAAGACTTTATTTTAATTTTAAAAACCATTTGAACTGTATCCATACATTTTTAATAAATGCCTCGTTGAACCGGGAATCGAACCCGGTACATGAGAAAAAAAATTGGTCTGTAGTTTTATACCGATCGGAAGGCATCATCGTAAGGGTTATTTTTTACTGAATAAATTAGTATCAGAAATAAAGGGATGTCCATGAATTTTAACATTTTTAATACAAAATTAGAGGAGACTTTGCCTCTCGTATTGCAATTCCTCAGTGCACTCCCGGGAAGGAAGAAAACTCAATTTTGATTTAAGCTCGCCTTTGTACATAACATTTATTTTTCTGTATAAATGTAATTTTGTGTGTGTGTGTACAATAAAGTATAATAATAATAGTATACGATCAATATTAACGTATTATATTATTAGCTTCTTAATTATATTCTGATTTCTACAGATAAGTCCTACTTGTGAATTCTAAATCTCAATGGGATAAAAAAAAAAATTACGTAATACAATTTTGTGACGCGCTAGGGGTATTGTGTTTAGCAATCTATGCGTTTGTTTCTTTGTTACGATCTAGAGAGGAAACGGGTGGGCAGATTTTTACGATTCTTACGTCAATCGATTCGTCGCAATTTTGAGAGCTCTGAGTTGTGACACTCGTAACATTACAGCCATAATTGTAATCGAAAGTGACAATGACGACAACCAGACGCGATACTGTGCCAAGGAAAAAAATAATAACACACGTTAATATTTTAAGTACCTTTCATATTTAGGGTAGATTTTTTTTTATACCACTTAGGTGGCA
Source organism: Eilema griseolum (assembly GCA_963662185.1). Classification (NCBI taxonomy): domain Eukaryota; kingdom Metazoa; phylum Arthropoda; class Insecta; order Lepidoptera; family Erebidae; genus Eilema; species Eilema griseolum. Next base: position 15,347,995 of record OY759241.1, read on the forward strand.
GACAAGCACATGGCCCACCTGATGGAAAGTGGTTACCGTGGCCTATGGACGTTTGTAACACCAAAGGAATCACACTCGCGCTGCCAACCCTGTAAGTTCAGAGTTTCTGTGCCGTCAGTGTAGAAGACAAAGCAGGACAAGCCTTTAGTATTCCCACTGACAGCAGAAATTCTCCCCTGATACCCTGAATTAGGTTATTGTTAACGTTTATGACAAAAATTCGTAATGGTACCTTCTTAACAAAGTTACTGTGGGGTCGTACTAAACAAGCCTGCCGTTCACCCTCTGGAGCAGACAGAGACGCTAGATTTTATTGGTATAACACATCAAAAACTAGAACTATACCATTATTATTTGCAATTAATTTACCAATAATGATGCTCAGAAAAACTCAAATAAGTTTATGTGGCATCATAATAAGTAAACGAAATATGTAACTACTATAATTGTTTATAATAATAAAAAAATAAAAAACTAAATTATTTTAATACATGTACTGTATTGTTTATTACACATTATATTCACTTAACAATCGCTAATAAACATGTTAATATATACAGGCTTCAGTTTGTGAGAAAGTTAATAATATAGTTTCTTTATCTTCTTACAGAATACGTTTCCTCCTGTCGTGGCACTGCTCAAGCTCTATCATCCCGATGGCAAGGAGGCGAAGCTATCGTTTAATACCACCATGACCACACCGCTGCATCTTAGAGAACTTTATCAGCTTAATAATTTTGTCCAGGTAAATATTAAACCACCAGAACGCCCATAAAAGTGTGGTCCAATCACTGGCGGCACCAGTATGACCCTAATGTGCGTATAAGCAGCTAGCAGCCGTGTCCCGCTTCACAAATTTTCGTATTCAGTTTTTCTTCTTCTTCCAAAAGTTTGGCGTTATAGATTTTTTTTTTATATTTTTTTTTATATAGGACACGCCAACTTGACCTCACCTCGCCTGATGGTAAGCTAAAGGCAAAGTCTCAGGAAAGAGGGTCACCATTACAGACACTAAGTGCTACAATGGTGGCACTCAGCTTGGCGGCCTCATCAGATGCTTTTTCACGCCCCGCTTAAAGGCCCCGGGACTGTAGGAAGAAGGAAACACGTGTGCTGGTAATGAATTCCAGGTCTTGGTGGTGCGGCAAAGAAAAGAGTCTCCGAACCGCTTGGTTCTTGCTCGTATATTCTGCACAGTGTGAGGGTGACATCTAAGGCCTGCACGTGTTGTCCTATGTAGGAAAGGAGATGGTGGGATTAGTTGGAAGAGCTCGTCAGAACACTCACCGTGGTAGAGACGGTAAAATACAGCCAAGGAAGCAATATCTCTATGCATCTGCAAAGGCTCGAGGGTGTTCGTGACCTCAGGGTTCCCAATAATTCGGACCGCGCGTCGCTGCAACCTGTCGAGAGCATCTAGTAGGTATTTCGCGGAGCCATCCCAGAGATGCGAGCAGTATTCCACGCAGGAGCGAATTTGTGTCTTATAGAGAAGACACCGCTGCTCCGGCGTGAAAAAACGTCTCACTTTGTTTAGGGAGTCCGAGTTTCCGCGAGGCTGTTTTGATGATGCTCTCGATGTAATTTCTGTTATTCAGTTTGCAGCGAATATTCATGCCTAGGATATAGAGATTGTCCTGCAGTGGAAGTGGCGTGCTCTGAAGAGTGGGAAGGGGAAGGAAAGAAGATACCTTTGCTGTGAACGCACAAGCCTGCGTCTTCTTGGCATTGAACTCGACCATGTTCTCGGAGCCCCATTGAGAAATGTGATTCAAGATCCGGTCCAGTTCAGTGACAAGAAGCTGTCTTTTTTCCACGATATCAGACTGTTTGGCCGCAGGTTGTCCGTGATAACTCCCGTGTAAGGTGCTATCGTCTGCATAGCAATGTATGCTGCCGGTGGACAGCATGTTGTTGATGAAGAAAGAGAGTGGGAGATAATACAGACCCCTGCGGTACGCCAGCATTTATTTGCAAGAACTCCGAAGCCCGTCCATCACAGAGGACGCGGATACGGCGCTCCCGCAGGAAACTAGCAATCCAGTTGCACAGTCTAGGAGGCAGACCAAAGGCTGGTAGCTTGGAGAGAAGCGATTTGTGCCAGACTCTATCGAAAGCTTTGGCGATATCAAGACTAATTGCCAGTGACTCGCCGTGCTTGTCCATAGCCTCACCCCAAAGATGGGTAACGTATGCTAGAAGATCACCCGTTGACCGTTTCGGCCTGAAGCCATATTGCCGGTCATTAATTAAGGAGTGATCCTCTAGGTGACGCATGAGCTGTTTGTTAATGATGTGCTCGAAGACCTTGCACAGCACTGAGGTGACGGCTATGGGTCGATAGTTGGCTGGCTCTGAGCGATCCCCCTTCTTGGGGATCGGCTGTACATTCGCCTCTTTCCAAGCCGAAGGCACTGTACCCGAGCTGTAGGACAGTCGGTACAGCCGCGTAAGCATCGGAGACAACTCCGCTGCACATTTTTGTAAGACCACCGCTGGAATACCATCCGGGCCACTGGCTTTCCGGACATCGAGTGATTGAAGCACCGCACGAACATCGCATTGCCTGATACGTATTTCAGGCATTACGTGGTCACCATTGGGTAGTGTCGGCGGCTGTATACCGCAATCATCGACTCGGGAATTGGCCGCAAAGAGATTTACTAGCATATTGGCTTTCTCTTGCGGTCCATGGGCCAGGGATCCATCAGGGTAGCGCATCGGTGGCAGCGAAGGCTGACAGAAGTTGGCCTGCACGGCTTTGGCCAGTCGCCAGTATCCACGGCTGCCCGTGGGATGTGCCACTAGCTCTTGACCAAGCCGCGCAATGCGCAGGGCATCCGCTCTGACGTAAGCCCTCTTGCAGACCTTTGTGGCTCTGTTGTACGCCGCCTTGAAGTGGCTCACATTGGGATCGTGCGTGGCACGCGCCCTTACCCAAGCGCGATACGCGGACTGCTTTTGATCAACAGCCCTCGCACACTCGCGCCCGAACCAAGGGCGCACTCCTCGGGCACCGGTGACATCAGTGTACGGGATATAGTATTCCATACCCAGACCGATCTCACCGGCAACAGCAGTAGCACAATCCGAGGGTTTCTTACCTTCAAAGCAGCGTTCAACCCACGGGATGGACGCAAAATAGTTGCGCAGCCCATCCCAATCTGCTGACGAGTAGTGCCAGAGACGCCGCTTCCCCTGCACGGGTCGTGAAGGCGCTATAATTGGCACCTTGGAGCAGACCAGACAGTGGTCGGAATTGCCTAAAGCGGCTTGTACCGAAACACTGTACAGGTCTGGGTGACTCGTCAGCAGAAGGTCTAGCAGAGAGGGTGCTAGGCCCGACCTTCTTGGTATTCTAGTGACCTCGTGTACCAATTGGGTCAGGCCATGCGCCAGAGCAAATGCATGGGCGGCTCTTCCCGCATGGTCTGTTTTGGAGGAGCCCAACCAGGTTTCGTGGTGGGCGTTAAAGTCCCCCAAAAATACCACTTCGGCGTTCGGAAACCGTTCCTGCGCATCATCTGCCGCCTGACTCAGATATTCAAAGAGTCGAGTTGTCTCAGCATCTCCTGTATGGGAACGGTAGAGGCACACATAGATCTGACTCGTAGAGCCATGGTCTACGTGTACCCATAGGGTTGAAAAGGATGGGTCCTCAAGGCAGCGCAAACGGCGACAACAAACATCCGCCCTAACAAACACGCACACCCCGGCTTTTGCACGGAAATTTTCCTCGATAACATAGCCGGGGTAAAGCAAGTAGGTCGTGTCATCAGGGCGGCCTATTTGTGTCTCCGTGAGAAAGAGCATATCTGGTTTCGCCGTCTCAAGGTGTTGGTGGACGGCGTTGAGGTTCGCATGGAGTCCACAGATGTTAGTGGACTCCACCTCAAATAGCGAGCTTGTGGGAGTTTGCAGAGCCGCTGTGTTGCCCAATACTCTTAAATGCGCTGCCATGATGAAAAGGAGAAAAGGGCGTGAAAAAAAGAGGTAATTGTCGTCGCAGCACCGCGTGACAAAGTGCGGGATATTGGTTTTTTTCTATGATTATGAGGCATGGCGACACGCCGTACGGAAGGGCCCCCGTACCCCCCCGAATATGGTCGCCTGGCCCCCACTTCCGGTCACCAACAGGCACGACGAGCCATACCGGGATTATGCGCGGTCTGGTGAGGCAGCCTTCCAAGGTGGTTAGTCCCAGTTGGGCCTCTGTACTATACCGCGGGCGGCCAGCGACACCACCGTTTCTACGGGTCTCCCTGACCGGCGCGTCGCCCCGCACCATCCTCACTAGACTACGCCAAGACCCACTGGTCCCACTAGTGCTGCGACCACCATCACCCCTACCCGGCTATGCATTTGCTGATCCCTGAACGCAATCCAACCGAAATTTAATTACTATGAAGGGTTTTTCGCAATATTGCACGGTGGTACCAACCCGGTCGAAATTTGTGACAAATTTGTGCCGTCAAATCTCTACCACCATTATACTGCATATTATCTGAAATATCTTCATAAATTTCTCGGAAGGTATGTGAAAAATATTCGTGTGCACTAGATTAGATACAAGTGGACTAGTATAATATTCTTTCCTCCTATCAGTATAAGGTATACCTAAGCAAGGAAGTTCATTAAAGCAGCGGTAGCCTAGTGGTATGGGTAATGGACTGCTGAGACGAGATCTCGGGTTCGATCTCAGGTTTTACCATGGCACACACCAATGACTTTTCGAAGTTATGTGTGTATTTATCGCAGGTTTATAAGTGCCCAGTTAATGGCAATAGGCTCGCCACCTCTTACTTTGGGACCTAAACATAAACTGGCGAAATGTGGGTGCTAGCACCTTTGCCTACCACTTCGGTTGAGTTTATGTTATGTTATGGAAGTTCACACACTATAGACCTCGAATGGGAAACCAGAGATGTAATATAAAACTACATATCGCCAGCTACATTTTGATTTCTACATTTGGTCATTATTTAAAATAATAGTATCGATATCTCGTTCTTCAGGAAGCGATCCAACGAGAGGCTTCTCTAGAAGCTCGCCTGCGCACGTTACACGAGTGCGTGGAACGTACGCGGGCCGAGGCGGCGTCATCATGGGAATTGTTTGTGGGAGAACAGCGCCTTCTCATGCGTGTGCAGACCCTCGAGACTATGCTCACCATTGGCAAGCAGCCAGACCACAACCAACTCGCGCAGCTACTCACCGACAAGAGGAACTATCAGGTAATCAGCTGTTGAAATAAAAATGCTACCAAGTTACTCGCCTTGGTATTTAGGATTAGTTGTAGTTCCCTGATGTTGTTTTAGAAACTTATTCGATTAGAACTCGAAGGTTCCCAAGCATTCGGGAGACAGGTTATTGGTTTTAGCGATGGGCACATTCAGTTACGTCATTAAAAGTTTTTTTTCATACCATTTAGGTGGCAGACAAGTACACGGCCCACCTGATGGAAAGTGGCTACCGTGACCTATGGACGTTTGTAACACCAGAGGAGTCACACTCGCGTTGCCAACCCTGTAAGTACAGAGTTTCTGTGCCGTCAGTGTAGAAGACAAAGCAGGACAAGCCTTTAGTCTTCCCACTGACAGCACAAATTCTCCGGTGAGCTCTGGCTAACCTGCTCACCGCTGCGAACACAACAAGAAGTTATTATGGCCGCGGTATTCTGTAGAGCGAAGGTACTTCCCCAGTCGGACTGCTCAATTTGGCGGAAATACCGCCGAGTCCTACCTCCATAGTTATGGTGGGATTTTGCATACATACATTTGAACCTATAAAACATTAAATTTTTTAATAGTGGTTTAAAAAAGAAGAAGAATGAAAGAAGAGAATGCTTGTCGGAATCTAATTAATTAATTCTTTTAGTCATTTATGTCATATACCAATTATAACTGTCTCGAATATTTCCTCCAAAATTTTACATGCAGAGTGTTATTATGAAATATACATTTCAAACGAAGTAAGCTATAACGTTTCAATATATAAATATAGATAATTATAGTAAAATCAACTTTCTTAAATATTAACGAGTACACTTTATTTAATGACTGTACTTTAACTCATTTAAGATTGTGACAAACTGCTAAAGTGTCGATATCAAAGTGTTGCTAATAAATAATATTGTTAATTTATAATGCGACGACGACAATTACAGTGCGTTAGTTCATCATCATATCATTGACATGTGTCTCATTTGTAATGTATAGCATTTAGACTTACGCTACACTTGACAAAAGTTCCGCCGTGGATTTTCCGTCGTAACTTTTCGAAGTAAGGGTGGTTGGTAACTTGACCATATAGTGCATAGACACAGCCATTTTATTCGCAATACACATAGCAAAAAAACGGCATGAAAAACATGTTTTGTGTAAGCTAACATATATTGTCCTTTAAACTGTCAATGTATGTATTGAACTTATACCCAAGTAGTAGCCATTTTTTACGCCGGGTTGAAATTACACTTGCTGCGTTTAGATATGGAGTTTGTAAATAGCAACTTTGGTAATTTGAAATGTGTTCAGCCAATACCGATGGCGACAGTACATTTTGTAGCCGTGCGAATAACTATTTTCTTTCACTACAAAGCATTGCCTATAATTGCAGGAAGTGGCGCAAGAGAGTCTACGCGTGGCACACGAACAGCGACTGGCGCTAGAAGAGACCCTGGAACGGCGCAGTCGCGAGGTGGCCGCGTTACACCAGCACAATTACACGCTGCGTCTCACCGCTAACAATGCGCTCGCGGAGTTACAGGTACTTGTAACATAGAATAATAAAATTTATTGCCAATGAAACAATTCATTGATAACGGCTTTAACACTTCAACTATGTCTAGCTGCAACAGCTATCAAGGCTAGGCCTTCCCCATTCCGTGTTGTAAAGATAGTATGGTTATAATACGTTCGTAAAACCGTATATTTATTTTATTTTACTTTATTTATGCTTTTCTCACCTTGTATCTAGTAAATATTATAACTATACCATATCTTCCATTTTAGTCACATTACTGTTCACTCCAAGGTTGCCTGGAATAAATCGCTTCCAGCGATAAGGCCTTCCATAGTACATTAAACTGTATAATGCTACCTACTTGTCTCTACTGTAAATCTGTTGGTGTAGAATTATATTGTCTATCTACCCATCTAAATGTATTACAAGTAGGTTAAGAATAATCCCAAACTGCGCGGCTGTAGTTACTACTAATATTTCCCGCGATGACTATAATCCTCCCCCTTAGGGAGAGTGGGGTCGATCCAGTTCTCACGGAACCCAGCTGAATCTATTTATTTCCTTACGCGGGAATAGTGCGTTTTGGTCGGTGTCGGACTTAAACCGACTAAAACGCTCGACCCTTGTGAGTCGTTTTTGGTTGCCGAAGGTGAGGTTAAAAGACTCCCCGGCCGACTCATGGTCATCTCTCTCGATCTGGCACTCTCCTCGGGTGTGGGGACCACACAGTCTCAAACTCGTCCCCGGAAACGGGGAGGCGCGCTGCTGCCGTGGCCTGCTTCTGCCAGGGTGAAAGGCGGCTTCTCCCGTTACCCCCAGACCTGCGCTTATGGGAGGCGGAGGTCATTCATCGAGTGATCGGCTAACTTGATGAACCCTGTACAATCACACTAATCTGGGGCTCTGGCTCGCATCATTGATTGATGATTAGTTATTGGTTATTTGGTGGACCAGATAGTGCACATACGTGAACCTGTTGACATAGGGTTCATGATTTTTAACGATAACTATACGAGGTCGAGTAACACACATTACTGGCTGTTTAAATTAGACTATAAAAAGTGGATTATCGTTTTGACTATACATCCAAATGTAATATTATGGTTCGTAATTCTTCTTCTTTGAATATAGAAGAAATGAGAAGAATATTTCTAGTATATAATATGTTTCCTTACACATTATTGAGAAGATATATGATTAGAGTTCAATTATCTTTCTGTTGTCGAGCAGAAGCTGGCGGCGCGCTGCGAACGCAAGATGTGCGCGGCGCGCCTCTCCATCGCCGCTGCCGAGGAGCGCGAGCTCGCCGTGCGGAACCATCTCCCACTCGCTGTGAGTATGCTCATCATCATTATCTTATCATCATGCTGATCCCGGTTGCATCACTGGCTACCTCGGAGCCCAGTGCTGGTTTTCAGATTTGGTTGATTCGTTGAATAACAATATTACACTTTTTAAGAGCGACTGCCGTTTGACCTCTCAATCTCGGAAAGATCACTATTATCAGAGCCTCGTTCGTTGGTTAACAGGTGCACCAGGTCGCAGGTTAGCTTGGTATGGAGCTCAAAGATCATGATGTAGTCGATTTCACACCCAAACTAATATATATACCAATAATACTAGGCGATAGCCTAATGGTATAGGTAATGGACTGCTGAGACGAAGTCTCAGGTTCGATCCCAGGTTTTACAATGGCACACACCAATGATTTTTCGATGCTTTTCGAAGTTATATGTGTGTATTTATCGCAGGTTTATAAGTGCCCGGTTAATGGCAATAAGCTCGCCACCTATTACATTGGACCTAAACATAAACTGGCGAAACGTGGGTACTAGCACCTCTGTCTCCCCTTCGGGTACATAGGCGTGAATGTATGTTATGTTACTTTTATATGGGTGTATATTATTATGTAGTAGTTCATAAATAAATACAACTCAATTTAATTTCAGTATTCAGTACAAAACGGTGAAGCGAAGATGTTGGTGGTGAGCACGGATAGCAACAAACTAGCGGAGGCAAAACGCGGAGGGTCGTTAGAGGACGCGGTGCGAGCCCTACCGGACTATATCAAGCTACTACTGCCACAACAACTGCTCAACAAGGTATTTTCGCTATTAATAAATATCCTACAACATTCTACACAACGCTATTTAGACCCGTGGTAAGCATAGTTTAACCGGCTTGTTTTATGCTATGGGATCTAAACTGCGGATAAACATACTTAGATACTTTTTTTGTAAATACATACATATTATACATTGAAACATTCAGACCAATGCAAATATACATATTCATGCATACAAATATTTGCACTGAGCGAAAATCGAACCCGTGTCCTCTGCATAGCAGTCGAATAGCATTTTCAAATTCCCAATGATCGGTTACAACCTTACAACACTTCGGAGGCTGTAGTTTCCTCCGGTTCCTCACCCATTTGTACATTCTTCAGCATTCTTCATAGGAAGATCATTGACTCGAATATCATTGTTTACGAGGTGGAACCCATTAGTCTTCAATATGGTGTAAGTGCAACTAATAGGAAATCATAGTAAAAATGTTTTTAAAAATCTAACCTTACATTTAGTAATGGTTTCCAGGTTTGCGAAACGTGAACCATTTAGAAGTGTATTCAATGTATTACTGAGAAACTCTGAGGTAGAATTAATTCCATTCTTGTTACGAACTAATGTTATGATATTGTTTCTTATTTAGGTGGGGATCAAAACTATATCTGCGGATGGGAAGTCAGCCAAGGAGTTCGAATTAATATTGAAAAAGAATAATGTTTATAATTCAGAAAGTAAAGGTAAGCATACACTATTTTTTCTGTCAATGATCAAACACGATGTTGTATTATGGAATTTCTCCCAAATTTCTTCAGCGTTATTCTAAACTCACTCTTTATAACTATGTTTTCGTTGGTTGAAAGGGCTAAGGTTGAAATTAAATATACAAAATATGAAAAGAGGCCCAAATGTAGGAATATGGCAAGATGAATTAACAGACAGCTAAGAAAACAGTAATAAAAAACCCTGTCTCTCTTGTTTTGCTAGTAATATCCAAAGATATTATCCATTCTTGCGTTAAGGATTTCCTGAAAAGGTAAATGGAAATCTAAATGTATACATTGTAAGAGGTAGGACACGACGGTATTTTCGTATCGAGCGGTATTGAGCAGTCCGACTGGGGAAGTACCACCGCCCTACAGAATACCGCGGCCATATTAACCTCGTGTTGTGTAGGGTAACCCGGCGGTGAGTAGGGTAGCCAGAACTCACTAGTGGGTTTTTGTGCTGTCAGTGGAAATACCAAAAGCTTGTCCTGCTTTATCTTTTACACTGACGGCACAGGAACTCTCAATGCTTGCAGGGTTGGCAGCGCGTGTGCTTCTCTTAGTTTTGCACACGTCCATAGGCCACGGTGATCACTTTCCATCAGGTGGGCTATGTGCTTGTCTGCCAACTAAGTGGTATAAAAAAAAACTATTTAACTCTACAATGAAGTCATTAATAAATTAAATACCACACTGTTATACTTACAGAAAAACAAAACACGGAAGACAGCAGTGAAAGCGGCGGCAGCGGTGAAGATAACGCCGTTGATCCTGACTCGTGTACGGACGATGAGAAACAGTCGCGACTCAACCATGGTAAGGAATGCTTAGACTCTGATATGATAATTATTATTACGTACTCGTCACTCGGTTCGAATTTAAGAAAATATCAATTCAGTAGTTATTTCAAATCAATTGACTATCTTCATAACTACATACTTGTTTGGTTTCTTTTGAATTTTCCCAGGTATCCGAATCGGGTCATAACATAACATAAACTCACGCCTATATCCCCGAAGCAGACGTGCTAGATTCCACATTTCGCCAGTTTATGTTTAGGTCCCAATATAATAGGTGGCGAAGCCTATTGCCATTAACCGGGCACTTTATTTTTTTTTTTTACGTGCGCAAAATCCCCCACGGATACCTCCCCACCGGACCCGGTGAAGGAGGTTATGTCGGACTCGAACCGACTAAAACGCACGCCGCCTGTGGGTCGCTTTGGTTGCCGAAGGTGAGGTTGACAGGCATATCCCTCGCACCCCGGCTGACCCAGGGCCTTCTCTCACGATCTGGCGGAAACGGGGAGGCGCGGCACGCGCGCCAACCCCGCGGCCTGCTTCTGCCAGGGTGGTCGTTCATCGACCTCCGACGCCCGAGTTGCCTTCGTACGCGGGCAGCTTGTCTTGCGATCCTTCGTCGCTCCCGCTGCCGCTCCCGCCCCGCAACCGGGCACTTATAAACCTGCGATAAATACACACATAACTTCGAAAAACATCGAAAAATCATTGGTGTGTGCCATAGTAGATCGAATCCGAGACTGCGTTTCAGCAGTCCATTACGCATACCACTAGGCTACCGCGGTTTCATATAGGCAGTTAGCTGAGTAAAATGGCTAAAAATTAAGATTTCCTAGCGGCCGTATTGTATTGGCATTAATTTGATTGAACAGTCAAGTACCCCTTTAATGACATCTAAAGCCATACACTTGTGCACAGTTATTCTTTATATATACTTATTCCTAGATCCTGGCCACGAGACGGAGAGTTCGAGCCCGCTGGACGGTGAACTGCGTCCTGATAACAACGCCAACTCAACCTATAGCGAATCAAGTGTTAAAGAAGAATCTTCAGTAAGTAATTTCCCTTTTCATTATGCTTGAGCTTGTATGACGACATTAGACGAATTATATACAAAAAAGGCAAGCTTCAGTCGGCCTGTATATTGGCGCAATGTACCGTCTTGCCTTGAGCTCACCTTTTCTGTGTAATTCACGCCTTACTAGATGACTAATAATTTCAAAGCATGTTGAGCACCTTGAGCAACGTCATGGGCTTTCATTTGCAATGACTGTCTAAAAAGTGAAAATGTTTGACCATGCACGTTTCTTTATAGAAATGACCTTTATAGGTTTAAAACTTATTGACGGCTGACGCATTCTTTCGCCGTCGATGCAGCGTGAGAACGCTATGCTGTGTATCACACTCTGATTACGGATTTTTCAAAATGTAAGACAGCGATATAGCTGAATGTGAAAGGCCGACGATATTTTGTGTCTTGACCCTTAGCCGACGACGAAAGACGAAAGCGGGATTTGATTTTTAGGACCAGCGATTTGTGAGTGTTTTTGTTAGCTCGAGTCGAGATAAAACGAACGTGTTAAGCAATTTCCGCCACGTGGTTCCCGGCAGAGTAGAATTTGGGTCAACCCATCTCTTCCCATGCGGCGTCGTACAAGGCGACTAAGGGATAGGGCTGTTTAACATCAGACAGATATATACAGCCCAGACTCAGCCTCAGATGCGGGGCTCGAGTCAACTATAGTGTCCGATATACGGCAATAGGCTCACCATCTATTACGTAGGACCGAATACAGTTATTGGTGAAATGTGGGTGTTAATTTACCTCTGCCTAACCCTCCGGGAATAAAGGCGTGATTTTATGTATGTATGTATTATCCAATTTGGTGCAGTCGTTCGGAAGTTATGCGTCTACATATGTGGGGGGTTTTCATTTTTATTCATATAGATGTTGGCTACCCTGATCTCATTGAAAATAAATTGATATGCTTAGGTGCAATGCGCAATGTGCAATGCATGCGGCAAGCTGCTAAGGGTCCATCCTTATGTACGTATTTAGACCAGAGCAATCTGTTGTCTCCCAAATAGATTTCGTTGCGATGATAAAAAATTGGTTTTATTTTGCAATGCTTTATTCATAAATACAACTTACCTTGGAAGAGATCGCTCTTAACGAAATGGCTGCCGAATTTTGTCACATATATGTGGCACATGTATATATTCAGGTATGTCGAAATTTTTAATGAAGAACAAAAAAAATTGTATCCAAATAAATTTTAGCTAAATTTCACTTGCTATGACTTTTTAAGGCAGACAGAAATGGATTAGCAATTTTTGTATCGGTTGCAGCCATGTGAATCAATTTTAGCCGTATTACTACTGGCAGCAGAATAGATAAATTTGGGGTCAAAATTATATTATAGGAAGTCTGAATATATCATAAGTAGTCGTTGAAATAATGGAGAGCGATCTCAAAAATATTTCAAAAGTCGTTGAATATTCTGCGACTTTGTGACTATTTCGGCATCGGTTTGACTAACTTCTATTAGAAACGAACTATCTCATAAATCAATGAATCCGTTTACAATACATTGTAGAGTATCGATATAATATCATTTTTTTTTATTGCTACTGTGCATATTCTATGCAATATTATATATTTTTAAACTTTCGCGGTGTGAATTCATAATTATACTAGGTATCGGGACTTCTCGCGAATTATATCTTAGAACTTACTATTTCTGCCGACGTTTCGGATGCGATGCAGAAACCGTGGTCACGACTTGAAAACTGACATAGTGAGTGTGGTGTGTCGCCAGCCTAACCGTTCATAATAAGTGTAATGGTGGGTAGGTGCTCAAAAAATGTTCCCCGCATACATCTCGACGCTCGAAGACTAGTCAAGTCGTGACCACGGGTGCTGCAACGCATCCGAAACGTCGGTAGAAATAGTAAGTTCTAAGATATAATTCGCGAGAAGTCCCGATACCTAGTATAATTATGAATATTATATATAATGCTGTGATATACCTGAGCAATGAAATTAATATTCCCGTTCCTCGTAATAATTGCAGCAGTATTTGTTTCTTTGGTAGGTATATCGAGCATACAGTAAATTTTAATTTAAAACTTTAGTTAAGAAATAGAAAAAATTGCATCGGTTCAGGCGGGATTCGAACCCGCGATCTTTCCCTTACCCGTAACACGGATATATGTATAGAAGAATTTGGATGGTTCCGGGCGATTCTTCTGTTCTGGGCGGGATTAGTGGTCAGAGCGTTCCCCCTGTAACGGAAAAATTGCGGCTTCGAATCCCGCCTGAACCGATCCAATTTTTATAAATACTCATACAAAATGGTTTGAAATTTCATTCAATTAATACTTTAGTACCAACTATTTAAGTTTTTTTTTTTTTTAAGAATATTAGCAAACGCAATTACTAATATTCCTTCTAACCCCTCCAACTAAGCTAAATTGCTTGAGCTAGGAGTGGGTTCACGTCGGTAGTGTAACTATAGAGTATTATATTGCAATTCTAATAGTTACATGCTTTTCAAAGTAAATTACTATTCGGATATTAAGTCGGTGTGTTAAATTCAAATGAAGGTGGAAGTTTAATCATAATTATCTATACTAATATTATGAAGCTGAAAAGTTTATTTGTTTGTTTGAATTCGCTAATCTCGGGAAGTACCGGTTAGGATTGAAAGTATATTTTATTGTTGAATAGTCTATTTGTAACATGTGGACACAGTAGGCCTAAGACTCCCAACATTGGGAGAGGCCTATGTCCAGCAGTGGACTGTTATACGCTAATTGATTGGTTTATTGAATGAGTCCATTTATCGACGGAGGTTTTATCTCGCTACCAGAAAAGGGGGCGGAGCAGTGATCATAAATGTCAAAAAATCTGCCAGATTGCCATACATCTATTGAAAAATAAAGATTTGTATTCGAATAAACTCAAAACCTATTACATCGATTCCAAAAAAATATTTTACCATTAGAAAGTCTTATTATCACTGACTGACTGACTGATCTAGTCGGCAGTGCCTCTCACCCAGGGGAGGCGCTGCCGCCTACGGCAAATACTGGTCCTAAAAAGGGAGCTACCCTGTAGAAGGCTGCTTGAAGGTTTCACACATGTCTCTGTCTTTCGCCACCCCGCCCTGCACGTCCGCCCCCTCCTTACCTGAGCTAGGGTCACCGTGCTTCCCATTTTTGAGGAGGTAATCTTAAACAGTAGATAACCCAGAGTTAGCCGGGGAGCGCGGGATACTCTAGGCAATCTTAGACCCGGCATCTTAACAGACGGCATGCGGTTTTCGTTGGTACGAGTTCGACATAAGCGCTCCTGATGACCGATGGGAATGGTATCCGAGGAAACTTCCGCACGAAACAAAAGTATACGAATTTCTTGCGGGCGGAGGCGCGTGCAACAGCTAGTATTTTATGAAATGCATTTGTTAATGAGTTTCCACGCGCTTGGCCTCGTTCGAGGCTCGATCCGGCGAATCCGGCCCTGACACACGCTAGCGTGATTCATCATTTAGTCAATCTTCTCGGTTCGTAATGTGTTGATGTTCACTTCGGCTAAATGCGGTTGTCTTTTTGTTGGTAGACGGCCAGCCCGTGACTAATTTGCCGATGTAGTGTTTCTATTAATTTAAAATACAGTAAATGAATAGCTTAAGTACTAATGCGTAAGACATCTTACAAATTTTCCAGTGAATCGTCTGTTTACGTAATATCTATATATTTTTTCTGATACAGGATTTCAGTAGACTTACATTTTTTTATATGTAGTTTTAAAGTCAAGCACGCGCCACGAAATAAATAGTTTCTTGGCCGCGGCGTGGCACTCACAACATGTAATGTTGCCAGTATCGTCTTTTTATTTTACCAGATCTTTCATTGTTCAGATACGTATGTAAAACAGTTCTTGTATGAACTGCTAAACTTAAGAAGATAAAGAAGTGAAACATTTTAGCCAAAGTGTATCAAGAGATAGTCTTAGAGCATGTTGTGAAACCTCCCAGCAATGCACTTTTTAATGTTATTAGTGGGTTTGAGCTCCTCCGCCGCTGTAGCACTTCATGCTACCCTCCAAAAAAACGTGTACTGTGTATATTATAGTGTACATGTTGTGACGAGATTGGCATCAATATATATGTCAGGACTATAATTCCCACTAGTATATCATTAAAAAATGTGCTGGCAACTCTAAACCGTACTGTCATGGCCTGAACGAACCAACACACATTATTGCTGAGTACGGTGGCGATGGCATTTTTAGTTTCGAGTTTTATTGCGGGACATATTTTCTGGCGTTGACTATAAAGTAAAGCTAACAGTATTAACCAGTTCAAAAACCGACTTGATACATATTACCTCAAACTAGAGAATATAGAGAAAGAAAAAGGAAACACTGGATACATGCATTATCAGTTGTCTACGACTGCCTGACTGGAGTTCCTGAGATTAGCGCGGTCAAACAAACAAACTTTTCAGCTTTTTAATACTAGTACAGATTGATCATGAAGTAATCAGTCACTTGAAGAAGGACAAAAGCCCACGGCTTTGTCCGCATTTGCTATAATACAAGTTCATTATGAATTAATGACATTTATTGTATTATGAATTTATTTGATACAAACATCTAATCTAAGGTTAAGTTCCCTCTAAAAATAATAACTGTACAGTAGTGTACAGTCTACAATCATTACAATACAATGAAGGATTTCTAAAGAAAGAGCACTTGTGCGAATGACTTATAGGCACATGATCTTACGTGTTTGTCCGTAAAATCGGTCTAGAATAATATGAGTCATTGATTACGAGCTAGATCGAGTAGACCTGTACCCTTCCACGAAACATTATAACGCCGTAATATAATATAATAATTTATACTGTTTAAAAATGCACACTGTAATTCGTAATTAATCAATTTATATACGAATTTTAATCCTACATCATTAAGTGGTTGCACTGTTTAAGCAAGAAGCAGTTACTGTTTATTATTTATGAAATAAGTCAGTTAGTAGGTACGAGAAACAGATTTGCAATATTTTAATATTCGCGGTTAAGGGCGGCTTACGATACGAGCATATTATTAGGTATGTTAATGCACAATTTCACGGTGCGGTGGTTTCGTACGATGCTTTGTTCTTTATTGCGACTTGCGCAGCGGACGGTGAGTCAATCCACCGGGCGGTGCAGAGCGGGCAACGCCTCGCCCCGCCCACTAATAAAAGTTATTGTTGGTCCCTAATGCTTGACGGTTAGGGCGCCTTAAGATCCTTAAACAATCTGCGTTTGGAATACTGAAATATTACTTACCTATTTATACCTACCTATTTATTTTCTTTAGTCTAAAGACTCCAATGTTGTTGTAATCTAATTCCAGCAAGTTTATAATTAACTATGTTGTAAGTAACTATGTAGATTACACTTTCTTGGAACCGAACTAGTTTCAAACTGACAAAACATTGAATGGTCATATAATCTCTTGGAGCTTTCAGTAAATGCACTTGCTACTTCAACAATAGACTGTAGAAAGTCTGTGTACTTATTAATTATGTTGATGATTCACAGTCACTACATGAGAGGTAAAACTCCGCTCGTGGCAGAAATAAGGGAATTTAACAGTAAATAAGTCATTCAGCAGTGATGTCTTATTCATATTTTGCATAAAATAATTACTGAACGATAATACACAGTGTAATGTAACAGTGCGGAGAAACAAGCGAGCAATGATCCGCTCGTGGATTCCCGGTAGCCGGTGTAACATTAGCTGTACAAATGTTACATTATGCTGCGTAACGCTGGTCACCTTACATATTAGGTATTATGGCTCGTAAATGAAACAATTAAAATAAAACAGAAAATTCTATTATTTTGTTCAGAGCAAGGCGGGCGTGGAGTACGCTAACATCTTGCGCGTGATGGGTGGACTCAACGAAGAAATCAAGGTGCTGCGCGAGCGCCTGTGTGCCGCCAACGCCGACATCGAGCAGCTCCGAGCCGCGCGGGACGAGCTGCTCGCCGCCGAACCCGACGCACACGAACCGCCAGCGATAGAGGCTGATGATGCAGCTACTTATCGTTCACGGATCGCTGACCTGCAGGTATGTAATTTAATTTCTTAATGCTCAATACTAATCATATATAGTGCGAATTGGTCGAGGCATTCCAGCTTCACAACACCTTTACATTACCGACTCGTGCATTAAGTAGTTAAGAAGCTGTTTTAATAATTGTTTTTTTTTTGTGTATTCTAGGCTCAACTTACTCTTTCGACGGTTGCCGAGGAGGCCAATATCGCTAAGATTCAGCGGTTGGCCACTAGCGCAGCCGAGATGCAAGCCGAGCTCGCATTCCGACCGACGCGAGCGGATATCGACGATCTCACCGCCGTTGTGGATAAACTACGCGCCGACCTTCTCGCCAGAGAACAACAGATAGATCGACTACGAGTCTCTTCTACCTCCACTATACGAGAGAGAAACACACTGGAGAAGAGTGTCGAGACGGGCCGATCCCTTGAGGACTTACGTCGGCTCGACGACGACGACTCCACCACGGAGCGCAGCATCGACACCGGCAAGATCTCCGCCGAAATCGACGAGATGTTCCGCCTCGACTACGAGGACGACGAGGAAACGGACTCCGCCGTAACAGAAATCAACCGCGACGAGCTCGGGGCCGAAACTCCACCGGTCACCGACACGGCGGACACGGGCGACTCGGGCGACTCGGGCGACACGGGCGACTCGGGCGAGGACGCGTCGGCGGTGAGCGCGGCCGGCGAGTTCGTGCGGCTGGACGACGGGTCGCGGCTGCAGGTGACGCTGCAGAACGGCTCGCTGCACGCGCTGGAGGAGGAGCTGGTGCGCGCCAAGGAGCGCTGGGCCGAGGTGAGCGCCGAGCGCGCGCGGCTGGCGGCGCAGCTGGAGCTGCTGCAGCGCAAGGCGCCGCGCCTGGAGCCGCTGCTGCTGCTGGCGCTGGCCGTGCCGCTGCTGGCCGCCTGCCTGTACTACGTGCTGCTGCCGCACGCGTCCTGATGGACGGCCACGTGGGACCCGCCCGGCTACGCCTAGCCCCGCCGGCCCCCATGTCCGCGCTCGCGTTCTCTGCCCGCTCTCCTGGTACCCTCCGTGACCTCGAGCGTGTCCGACCGTGCCTGTTTTCGGACGCTTGACTCCTCGCCGCCGATGCCTCGTTTGGGTTATTCTTGTATGCGCTTCACGTTCTCGATCGCCGACCGGGGATTTCGGTATATTTATGGTATAGGATAATTTAGAGTATTATGTATATTATTATGATAGAGACGGTCTATTGTTCGCCCTCGGCTCGGGCGGGACGGGGCGTGAAGCGCAGCACCGTCGTGTCGAAAGTGCCATTTGCAAGCGAGGCGGCGGCGTCGGTGCACGTTGTTATTGCATGACTGTATATAACTTAGTATTGTTTCTGTAAAAAATTGTCAGTATCGTATCGATATATAGTATAAATTGATTGTTGATATCTGCCATAATAAATAACTGTACATTTTAAATTTTAAGGCCTAACGACTGTCCTAAGTTATTGTAATTATTGTTATATGGAAACTATTGAAATTCTCAACCGAGCTACATTTGGTGACTACTCGAATCAGCCGATACCCCTTGTTGGATATTTTAGGTATATGATATATTGATAGTGTGTTCATCTTTTTATTATAATATATACGGTCGGGTCGTGTGGCGCTCGCGGGCTGCAGAGCCTCACATTCATATTGTCACATCGCTTCGGGAGCTAAACATATCATTGTTAGGTTTATACGGTGTGGGCATTTAGTGGTCAATGGACACGGACGTTACGTTTCTTCGAATGTTTTGCATTTTTCTAGTCCTTAAAATCGACTTGGGAGTTGATAGTATGACGGTTATACGCTCCTGCGTTTTTTAATGTTTTAAAACTTGTTAACATTAGAATCTATTTGAGCCTATGTCTGTCGCGCACGCATTTTCGCGCAGCTCTGATATTTTGCATTATTTTGACATTATTACGTAGCAATGAAGCATTTTAATTGATGAGAGTCGTTGAGTCACGGCTGACGTTATGTGCCTGTAGACTTGTTTTTCGTTTCGAAATATATTTTGTGCCACGGATTATTTAGTTGTAATATTAAGTTTAGTCGAGAGAGTGTGGCGAGTGACGTGTGTAGTGAGACGCATCTCAGCTCAACGCGCGCGTCCCCGCGAGGCGTTTCAACTTACGGTCGACCCTCGAGATCGCTTAGCTCTGTGATGTGAAGGCCAATAGATAATTTTGTAACAAACATTGTAACTAACGATTGAATTATTATATCCTTAGATTATATTATAATTCTACCACGTTGAAGTCCACTGTCTATAAATATTTATTATTTTAATTGTTGCACTGATTTTTGTTATGTTCTATGTTTTATTTTGTGTTTAAACCACCTTATTGTAAATAGTTCGTATCTTATACTCGTTCGTATGTTTAGTTTCCTGCTGTCGAAGACTTTATGTTGTATTTTATTGAGTAAAATTAATATGCATTCAAAGTGGATGTACTGATAAATTTATTGGAAATAATATTGATTTGTTTAAAACTGTCTTTTCTTAACCCCGTTCGCTTCATTCATTTCGTTGGAAAGCACGAAGTTTGCGTCATAGGCTTGTACAAATTTCAACTATTTCTCATGGTATTAATAGCTTGTAAACAGTTTAGGTTTGAAAAATATAGAGAGCTGTGGTGCGCTGTATGACGCAGTTGCGAAATTATAGACTGACTAACTAGATACGTAATCAGACGTGTAAGAAATCTATTTATATCGTGAACATAACATTGGTTTTGTTTTTTACTTTACCACATAATAAAAACGGGTAACTTGAAATTGTAAGACGCAATTGCCTCACTACGTATCAAGTAGCTCTAACCATTACAACAGACTTCTGGCGGTCTACATTCCGAATTAGTTCTTACATTCAATCATTGTGACGATATCAATTTGCCTCCAGGGTGGAGTGAGACAGGGGATGTTATATCCCACAAACTATTCACCAACGCATTGGGGGACGTCTTCAAGACTGGATTGAACTGAGCGAGGTATCAATATTAACAGTGAGTACATCTCACATCTTCGGTTCTCCGATGACATCGTCATAGTTGTGGAGACGCTGGAACAACTGGACGAGATACTGGATGCTGCACAGCCAAAATGAATTCTCGACTCGTCAGCCTCGGTGTAAAACGGTTATGTTCAACGAACATGTTGCACCGAGACTGCTATCACATGGAGCATGGAGGAGTCTACATGGAGCAGGTTATATAGCTCGGTAAAAATAACTTCCTGAAAGAACTAGCCAGAAGGATCTAACTGGGT
This sequence comes from Eilema griseolum, assembly GCA_963662185.1. Taxonomy (NCBI): domain Eukaryota; kingdom Metazoa; phylum Arthropoda; class Insecta; order Lepidoptera; family Erebidae; genus Eilema; species Eilema griseolum. Next base: position 15,368,759 of record OY759241.1, read on the forward strand.
TAGGCCGGTTTCGCAAACCACGTCGGGTCTTCTCTTCACCCCTTAACTACCGCAATGCCTGAAAACAAAGGTCTTTGACCAGTACGTCCTACCCTACAGTGCCGAAACGTGAACACTGACGGTGGGGCTAGTTCATAACCTAAAACTCGCGTAGCATGGAACGAGCTATGCTTGTTATCCGACAAATATCTAAAGTTACCGACTTAGCTCGCAGAATAAAGCAAGTTGAAGTGGCAGGAAGCTGGCCACGTTTATTGAAAGACCGATGGCTGTTATAGCAAACGAGTCCTACAGTGGAGATCACGAGAAAACAAATGGAAGGTAGGACACCCCCTAGCCAGATGAACTGACGACCTAAAAAAGTGGCTAGAACAGACTGGGTGCGGAAAGAGGAGGATCGGAAGAAATGGCGCACATTGGGAGAGGTCATGTCCAGCAGTGGACTGCGGTGGGCTAATTGATTGATTGATTAATCATTGTCAGTCTATTAGTATTATCACAATGTTTGAGTATATGGGGCTCCACTAAGATAGAAAGAAAAAAAATATTTTATTCAGGCCCCACACAGCGGGCACCCCACCAAATGCAAACAGGTAGTACAGTTAACAGGTACATCAAATAAAAAAAAAACAAAAAATCAAAAAAATCTAAAAAACTGTAGGCACATTAAAATTAGACTACAGGTGCAACACTCCACACTATGCGAGCCTAAATAGGGCCCCATCTCAGCATTGAATGCTGCGCATACCCTTCGTTGGGTATGCACAGCGCTGGTTTTCAGATGAGGCCACCAAGATCTAAGGTCCAAGCCAACCTCTCCTGAAACCTATGCTTGGTAATTGACGGACAAAGCTCTGGTGCAAGCTTTTCTTCCACGGTCCAGAAGTTCTGTGAAAGCCAAATTAAACATAATTTAGAAAGGAGAAGTAGGAGACCGGACCACAGGCTTGGCTTGACACTCGTTTGAAGTAGATTGGGAAGAAGGTCTCGTGAAGAAACGCTAAGTAGTACAGTGCCATGCTTTTACCATCATGAATGGACTGGACCGGCTCGACCGAGGCCGTTACCACACTTTCATTTAAATTTCAACTAGCAGTAGCAGTATTAGATTGTGAGAAAGTGATGGATTCATTAACTTTTTTTATAGGTACCACTTTGGTGGTAGACTAGCTCACGGTCCACCTGATGGAAAGTGGATACCGTGGCCTATGGACATTTGCATCACCAGGGTAGTCACACTCGTGCTGCCGAACCTGTAAGAACAAAGAGCCGTCGTTGACATGGACCCACAAACAGCACAAAATCTCTCCAGTGAGATAACTCCTGTTCCGTTATCCTGAAATCAAATAAAATAATTTAATTACGCAGGTCATGTGATAATTATGATCGCCAAGATGTACATTTCGAACCTGCAGGGCAGGAAAGGTTTATTTAATAAAAATAATAATGGTTTAACAGTATTTTAACTACCACATTGTACTCAAGAAATCTCTATTTCCTAACTTGCAAACATTATTGGTAATTTTGTAAACTACGTCTATAAGAATGTTCGCGGTCGCGCTAAAGATGACCGGAAGACAAACTATCGAGAATCAATCATAAGTATTCCGCCATAAAAAGATGAGTTCCAATTCGATGCGTATTATTTTATGTAGTGTTATATGTATGTGTATGTTATATGTAGGTACGAGTATATGTATGTGTAACAATGCAGAATCAATAAGAGGAACACAAAATGTGGTTCAAGCGTTTCAAGTCTGTAAATTTTAGTGTGAAATATGAGGTTCACTCTGGTCGTCCTATCGTGGATAAAATCAGTGCCATCTTTGAAAAAGTGGAGCAAGATCGATATACTGAGTGTCCATTACAATGGCGGGACCAAGTCCTGAATTCTGTCAATTCATATTACAGTGTTTAGTACTAAATTGGTACTATTTGCTACCTTTGGTAAAAAAATTAGTACCTCTTCTATTTCAAAGTTATATTTAAAACAGTCTGGTCCCGCCACTATAACGTTATAATGGCGGGACCAGACTGTACCACTCGTGTCGGCTATTGTTAGCTGTGATTAGTTTTATGAATATTTAGTACCTAAATAGTACTCTTTAAAAATGTGTAAAAAGTGTGGCTGGGTACAGCATGTACTGGGCTGTTGTATTAAAACACTGATCCCGCCATTATGTTTGGTCCTTTCGTAAATAAACGTGTAACGGTCTATTATTTGTAAACTTTATTAATAAAGAAAGAAAGAAGAAAGAAGAAAGAAAGAAAAACCTTTTTATTTTGGTACAGCTAAGAAATACTTATATACTATACACATTAAAACAATAAACACAAAAAATGAACGAATAATATAGATATTTAGTACCTATTTGCTACCTTTTTAAGACATGGTTCACAAGAGTCGGTCTTTCATTATCATGAAGTAATTAATATTTTAATGTATGTACTAAGTACAAATTACCCCCCGGAAATAAACAAGTAAAGAAAAATTTTGTAATGTGCTGGTATTACTAATTAAAATCAAAATAAATCGGCAATAATGGAAATAATGAAATCACAATTACTAATTGAAAACAATTTGAAATCATCAAATTACAAAAAATCGTTGGTTTTCATTTTCATATAAATAATACAATGTGGAGTCACATAAGTTTTACATTTATCAATTCGTGTTTTCATATCATCGTAGCATTTCCATTTGTTATATCTTAAACAATTAGCTTTGTAATGTCCTATGTCACCGATAACCGGTGGTGTATAATCAATCACAGATGCGAGTTGATATTGGTGCTTGTTTAAAGTTATAGTTTTAGGTACATCGTTTATATTTATTTTTGTAGTTTCGGTGAGCTCCAAAAAAATTGCTTTTGATAATGTGTATGATATAGTTTTAACACTTTTTACACATTTTTCAAGAGTACTATTTAGGTACTAAATATTCATAAAACGAATCACAGCTAACAATGGCCGACACGAGTGGTACAGTCTGGTCCCGCCATTATAACGTTATAATGGCGGGACCAGACTGTTTTAAATATAACTTTGAAATAGATGAGGTACTAATTTTTTTACCAAAGGTAGCAAATAGTACCAATTTAGTACTAAACACTGTAATATGAATTGACAGAATTCAGGACTTGGTCCCGCCATTGTAATGGACACATATACTGACAATACACTCAGTAACAAAATGGATTCAGACGAGGAAACACTGTTGTTGGCTTTAATAATGCGAAGACGCCGCAGATGTAAAAGAAAGAATCGACAAATTTGTGAAGATCCGTTATACGAGTAAATTAATCGAATGGAGAGAGCCATTACTTTGGGTTATTTTGCAAACAAATAAACGAATCTATTTTGTTACTATCTAAGTGTATTGTCAGTATATCGTAAACTCACTATATAGTATAGTAGTATAACTAAGAATCCGCGACTTCTACGCTGCCCAACCGCGGCGATTCCACCCCGCCCTGAAACCCAAGTATGAAAAGGCCCTAAAGTAACAAAATTATTATTCAATACATAATGTTAGCCTTTCACCGCTTCTTGGCGTCAAGATTCAAACGAAATAATAACACGGTCATATGGAATATATGAACCCACTACGTAGGTACTACTTAAATAAATAGATTCTAAAATAATGCAATTATCGACGAAAGGAAGTCCAATAATATGATAACAGAGGACAACAATATCTTTCTCTTCATTTTTTTTATTGTGTGAGATACCACCTTTACCGGAGCCGGTGGGGGAGGTTTCCCCCACCGGCTCCGGTAAAGGTGGTATCTCCGGTAAAGGTGGTGGCGTGCGTTTCACGTCCAACATAACCATGTTGGACGTGAAACGCACGCCATCTGAGGTTCATAGGTTGCCGGAGGTGACGTTACCGGAGGCATATACCTCGCACCTCGGCCGATCCAGGGCCATCTCTTTCGAACTGATTGTCTTCGGATATGGGGACCACGGTATCCCCATCCAGTCCCCGGGCATGGAGAAACCGGGGAGCCGCGGCCGCGGGTGTAAGGTGGCTCCGCCCGTCACCCCCAGCCCCGTGCTCATTTTTTATTTTATATTTTATCTAGGACACGCCAAATTGACTTCACCTCGCCTGATGATAACTAAAGACAAAGTCTCAGGAAAGCGGGTCACCATTATAGACACTAAGTAATGATACAATGGTGGCGCTCAGCTTGGCGGCCTCATCAGATGCTTCTTCACGCCCTGCTTAAAGGACCCGGAACTGTAGGAAACACGTGAGCTGGTAATTAATTTCAGGTCTTGGTAGTGCGGCAAAGAAAAGTCTCCGAACCACTTGGTTTTTGCTCGTATATTCTGCACAGAGTGAGGGTGATATCTAAGCTCTGCACGTGTTGTCCTGTGTAGGAAAGGAGAGGAAGCGGAGGTCATGTTGCGATCTCCGATGCCCGTATAGCCTTCGCTCGTCGCGAGCTGTGCCGTGTGGCCTATGTAGCCACTCCCCTATGATCTTACCGATATCTCTTTCTACCATGACATGTTATAAGTAACCGTTCGTGTCCTGGATGTGAAAGAATGGACACGAACGCTCATAGGGCTAGCAGCTATATCAGCTACAGAGAGAAGGCAAGTAGTCGATCACTATCATGACTTACCGATCTCATATTTAGAAGACGGCATGCGAGAACAAAATCCTTAGCCTGTTGAAAACAGTAACATTACACCTGCAAATTGTTTGAATAAGGAATGAATAAAAACATTACAGTCCATCAAATCTAAGAGGTACCGTTTGACGTTTCATATTTTTCAAACCGAAACAACTTTGTTCATACGTACATTATTCAGTTTCGATAACCTTTTTCATAAAACCATGAATTTAGAAAGATTTCATTATTGTATCTAAAAATGTACAATTCTTAATATCTAAATGTAATTGAAAACTTTCAAACAAAGCAAAATAACACATATTTACACAGTAAATAATTTCTAATAGTTATATTCTTGACCGCATTACAAAGTTACGTAGTTAGGTCACTGCACGTAGTGTTGCGACTCTTCGGATACACTTGTATGCAAAAAAATCGTTTACATATACGAAAAATCGAATGTATTATTTACAAATTACACTTGACAACCAAACAAATATTTTTTCATGTGAATGGGATTTATCTTACATATTACGATTACATAACTAAATAGTTATGTAATCGTAAAATATGAGATAAAACCCATTCACCAAAAATACGTATTTATAAATCAAATATATTTGCTTCTTTAAAAAGTTGTCGAAAGCGATTTGTCGATTTTTGATTTTCGCGCCCAAATAAGTCGGGGTTTCTCGCGCTAACGCTGTCGAAATAGTAAATGGAGTCAGGGATAGTGTTTTTTACATTTATTTTTGTGTATGATAGTATGGGTTTGCATATTACAGAGAAATAAACAAATTTTTAACAAGCACATCCATTGATTTTACAATTACAATTTTTTCTTCTAAGTCTTATTTCTACGTCTAAAACTAATAAAAATAAGGTATGTAGAACCCATTCACAAAAATGTTGTTGCCTGATGTTATAAATTAACGACGTTACTGCGCGACCGCATAATGCACTGAATACACAGATACCCTAAAATAAATTAATTTAATTATTTTTAGGTCAATAGGCAAAATCGCAGGTGTCCAAGTCTCTACAATTTTTTTTTTCTGGCAACACTGCCAACTACAAGCGCACGCGGTCCGCTCGGTCGGTTCGGCGTCAGCAGTCTCTCGCCATCTTGGAAGCTGACTGTGCGCGTACTTGCTTTCTCGTTTGTGTTTTACAATTTGTGACTTGGCTATTACTTTTCTGGACTGATCATTCTTTATCCGTTTACCTTGGCAATATTTATACTGGACTCCGAACTAAGCAAGTGTTTATTAATAATGTCGAAAAGAGGACGTACTTTGAACAGCCAGGCTCGTGAATTGGTGGTGAAATTACACGAGTATTTTGAGCGTGAATCTCAAAATGGTGGACTTCTACTGCCAGTTACACAAGTTCGGGATCGCGTCGGTGAAGCTCTCGGTATTGGTAGCCGCACCGTTGGCAAAATATTAAGTGAAAAATATGGGCCTTCGGGGAGTGACAGTAACGTACTTCACACACCGAAAAAACGAAAAAGAAATAAACCTGTGACAGGCATCGATGAATTCGATAGTCATGCTATTAGAAACCATATATACGGGTATTTTACAAGAGGCGAATTTCCAACATTGGCAAAGTTATGTGCAACTTTAAAAGATGCCGGGCTGTATAAGGGAAGCATAGAGTCGTTGAGAACGGTAATAACAGGAATTGGCTTCAGATACAAAAAAGTTGACAAACGAAAAATTGTTATGGAGCGACATGACATAATTATGCAGCGACTAACATTCCTGCGCGAAGTTAAACAAATTATAAACTGGGATAATGTAATATTTTTGGACGAAACTTGGCTAAATTCCAACCATTCTGTGCCGAAAACATGGACTGATGATTCTGAAGCTTCGTGCTCGAAGGTGCCGATAGGAAAAGGTGGACGCCTCATAATATGCCATGCTGGGTCAGCGTCTACAGGCTTCGTGGAAAACTCTTTATTAGCTTTCCAATCCAAAAGCACTAAAGAGTATCATGAAGAAATGGACGCAGTAAGGTTCCGAGAGTGGTTCTTAAATTTATTACAGAATATCCCTCCTAACAGCACAATTATAATGGATAATGCCCCATACCACTCTGTGCAAATTGATAAAGCACCTACGTCAGCCAATAAGAAAGCAGATTTGGTGGCATGGCTGCAAAGAGTGGATGCCGACATGTCACTATTAAAAGCTGAATTATTACAGTTAGTGAAATTGCATAAACCACCAAAACCGACATATGTAATTGACCAATTGGCCGAAGAGCACGGGCACAAAGTCATACGACTTCCTCCGTACCATTGCCAATATAATGCCATTGAACTGATTTGGGCCCAAGTTAAAGGTAATATTTTATAATATTATAATAATAACACGAGTACTTCTAACATTTATAATTTAAACAATGGTTTTCGTCTGCTATCAAATAGTTACATTATTGTTTTACAGGTTATGCAGCAAGACACAACACAAAACCACCCTTCAGTGTCAAGAAAATGGAAGGTTTATTAAAGGAAGCATGTGCCCAAGTTACACAGGAAGATTGGAGTAAAGTAGTACAAAAAACAAAGAAAATAATAATGGACGACTTCGAAAGAGACGTACACTTTGATAATGTAATGGACAATCAACTGGTCATTAATTTAAATGACGATGATGACGAAGACGACGATACTAGTACTAGTAGTGAATAAAAAAATATCCTAAACATTTCTTTTATTTAATTATAACAATTGATTTCTTAAAATTCGGATATTATAGTAATCGATCTCTTAAAGTTCGGATATTATAGTAATCGATTTTTTCATCCCATCCCTATCATTCAATTGTCAGAACTGTCAAACGGTACTTCTTAGATTTGACGGACTGTAGGCACAGTTGTCATCAGAAGTGGCTTTACACCAAAAAGAATATAGAGATAGACGATCTTTACATTGAAATACATTTTTAGTTATATAATCGTATAATCTTCAGAGGTCAAATTTAATATTTTTCAATTTTCGTTTATTACTTTTTTACGTAGAATTTTAAAGTGAATGTGGTCAGTAATTTGGAATATGGCACCTATACCTAACCTGTACCTAACTATAGGAATATAGGTTAGGTTTTCACCTACTACCTACGTAATATAGAGAAATAAAAAATATCTAATAATTTATACTCAGGTTAGCTATTTATCAAAATTCAATTATTAAACAACCAGTCTATGATCAATTATTATTTTTAAATGTTTTAGATAATATTTTTTATTGAACTATACCTACGATAAACTTACTACCTTGGTACGTGTTAGGTTGACCAAAGACAGTGAATTCACGTAATTTATATCTAAGTTTCTGAATTGTGCACTATGGTATGGTATCACGGGCTGTTATCCCCAACTCCACGCCATGGCGCGGTTTTTGCGTAAGGGTGGGCATTTCACTCGATCCACCCCAACACTCCTCGATCTCCCGGAGCGTACCTGGATTATTGAAGTACTTAGCCCTGCATGTGGCGGTTGCAGGACAGTGTAGGAGCTAGGACCACATGTGCCGTTGTTAGTGTACTTAAAAGTAACATCATCCACCGATGTCAATATTATGAAATAAAATATTATGACCATTACATAATGAGACCCGTACCCGTACTCGTTTCGGTAGAACTTCCCAACTGCTAAGTCAGAGGTCAACGGTAAGATTCCTGCTCTAATATTTAAGTAGTTTATTCGCAGCCCATTAATTACTTACCCAAGTTACGCTAGTAGGTACTATTATTTGTTCTGGCTATCCTAGAATAAGCGTCGGTAGCTTAGTGATTAAGGAGTCAGCCTGATGGTGAAGCCAGAAGGTCCCGGGTTCGAATCCTGACTGCTGATGTGAACCCCCTCCCGGAGGGGCTAGAGGGAATATTAGTAACTTCGGTTCTAAATATTCTTTGAAAAAGAAAAAGTATTCACTTTATTCTATTTATTTATTTTTTATTGTACACTTACATAGTATTTATACAAATTACTGAAATATTATGTGCAAAAGCGAGCTTAACTCAAGGTTGAATTCTCTTCCAGCAAACCCGTGAGTGCACGACATAGAGGACATATCTTGTATAGTGCTATCATAAATACCAATTTGCACCAAAAAGCCTGACCTATTTGCTTCAAGAAACAATAGCTCCTCAAAAGTGAAGACAGAATGTCTCCTAAAGATGATTCATCAGCCAAGAATTGATAACTGCGCACGCATGATTATAAAGAATTCGATCGTTATCTATGTCGCAGACTTGTGGTATGCGTGTTTAGTAGATTTTTATTTATCCATTGTTAATACAACGCTTATTTTTTAAAGAATCAAACACTTTTTTTTTAATTGTGCGCAAAAGCCCCATGGAAACCCCACCCCCCTCTTCCGGAGTCGGTTGGGGAGGTTATGTTAGACTTGAACCAACTAAAACGCTGGCTGACTGTGTGGGCCGTAGATTTCCGGGGGTGAGATTAAATGAGACATCTATCCCGCACCCCAGCCGGTCCGAGGCCGTGGCCGTCTCTCGGGAGACGGGCCTCTTCGAGTGTAGGGTCTACACAGCTGACAATATGGGTTATAGAATGCGGATAAGCTAACGGATACTTAAATAAGTGGAATAAAACCCGCGGCCGATGGCGTAGCAGTCGAACGCGTTACTACCGTTACGCCACACAAGTTATAATTTTATTAAATACTTTGTAAATATCTGATATCTAAATGATGTTATTTGTCACCGTGGAGCTTGTAAAGACTACCAGTAAGTAAACCTAGCTAAATTTATTTTAAAAAGTTCCTCATACATTACATTTGGTTAAACAGAGAAGTTACTAATATAAGTGTTTATATAAACTTAAGTAGACAATAAAAAATTGGTTACAGATATGGCTGATCAAGGCTACAATATAGGTACGGAAACGTGCTTGTTAATAGACCAAAATAAAAATAGACAAAAACCACTGTTTCTTGTTGGAGTCTTTTCAGGTCTGGATAGCGCTTCGATTCGGTGGTTTCAGTCTTTATTTTTGACGTTTTGTAAGTGCTGTTGGTAATGGTTTACACAGAATAAAATGATTACTGATTTTTAAATCCATAACAAAACATCGATATCATTTTAAGGATGGGATCAACATATTTCATCAATCATTAAAGAATTTCAATCTTTTGATGATGTTGAGTAAAAAATCTTCGAGTCTTATCATGAGTGTCGAGGTCGATTTTCAGCCTAATCACGAGGCGGCCATGTTTGATATTTTACGTGAAGCGTCAAGAGACCGCCATCAGACCTCCATAACCCATGGCTACATCGAAGTTTAGTAGAATATGATATGAAACAATATCCAGTGCGTTCTCACGGTTTACCCCATATTAGGTTATTATGCAGACAAAATCGAGTTGATTGCAGTGATGTTTGAGTATTGTTCTAATACGTTATATCAAAGTAATGCTTATACTACAATAATTCTACCTACCTTTAATAGTCACGAGCTTTTTCATTATTGTAACATTAATTTTGCAGTGTGCACATAGTTTTACGTTAGAATCCAGTTCAAAACTCTTAGTTTTAAGTTTATTTTTGTAAAGATTGTAATGTGTTTTGTGCATCAAATAAATAAAATAAAAAAATAAAAATTCTGACGTGATATCTAGCTATACTTCTGACAATATAAGTGGAACGTGTAGTTGGTAGGTCTCTACGCGCATCAATAAATTAACAATATAGGCCTTTACCTTTGATTATGTTATTATTAGCGGAAAGTAATTTGAAAAATAGTAGGCAATGTTAATAGTATATCACAATACAGGTATGTACTTATTAGTAGACACATGAATAAGCATAAAAATCGTATAAATGTCGGATTTGTTAGAAAATTTACCAGGATCGAGCCTAGTTGTATGGGTAATGGACTGCTGAGACGAGGTCTCGGGTTCGATCCCAGGTTTTACCATGGTACACACCAATGACTTTTCGATGCTTTTCGAAGTTATGTGTGTATTTATCGCAGGTTTATAAGTGCCCGGTTAATGGCAATAGGCTCGCCACCTATTACATTGGGACCTCATCTTATATGTACCTACGAAAAAACCTAAATATTTTTGAAAAACTATCTGATGTACACCATTTTAATACGAGAAACAAAAATAAACTAGTTGTACCAAAACTTAGGCTTCAAAAGGTTGGTGATTCATTTGTAGGCAGCTGCATAAAAATATTTAATAAAATTCCTCAGGATTTGATTAATAAGCCAATAAATAAATTTAAAATAGAAGTGAAAAAAACTTTAATGAGTAAAGGTTACTATAAAGTGGATGAGTATCTTAATGATGTTAATGCGTGGTCAACATAAGTCTCTTGCTTGCTCGCACAAAATAAATTGTAAACTAAAGCAAATTTAAAAAAGACAAATAATCTAGTTCTAATATAGTTCGCTGAGTTTCTTGCTGGTATCTTCTCAGTAGAACTAACCTACCGAACCAGCGAAAGAATCATTTTCCAATGATTTATTTTTAAATTATTTAATACATTTATATTATTTCTTGACATATCCAATTGTAAAATTTTGACGTTCATATGTACTCTTTGTGTGCCTAAACTGAATAAATGAAATTGATTCTTTGATTCTTGATTCCTAAACATAAACTGGCGATATGTGGGTGCTAGGCGTGAGTTTATGTTATGATGTTATGTTATGTTGTTATTTACCAGGAAATGTGAAGTGATTCGTAATATTCTTTGAAATCCCAAAAAAGAAACACTACGATTATTATTTTTGGTTTAAATATTAATGTACTGGGTACATTTACATAACGCCAAACTAACATTGGATTATTAAGATTTTGTTGTATTATTGTTGTTAGAAAAAATCCGGTCAAGTGCGAGTCGGACTAGCACATCGAGGGTTCCGTAACTTAACATATATAAACCGTAATATGTTTTGAATGCGTTTACTTCAACGACCATACACATAATATGGTTTATAGTCTTTGGTTAACTTAGAAGTTTGAATTGTGCACCGTTTCAAGAAGTTATAGACCTGATTATGTAAACCTGAATTTCAACTTGATACCTTCACGCATTCCTGAGAAAAAGGTCCTGATAGACAGACAGACGGACAGACAGACGGACAGACAGACGGACAGGCAGACGGACAGACAGACGGACAGCGTAGTGATCCTATAAGTGGTCCTTTTTTTCCTTTTGATGTAGGGAACCCTAAAAAGAACTACTGCGTATAGTACCAGTGCGTATAGTACCAGTAGACTTCTGCTCAATAGTCAGTGGAGGGAGTGCATATGCCTCGCAAGGTTAATAAAATAATAATTAGGTTGATTTCTATAATCGGTCACTAGTGACTAGCACTGTTGCAACTGTAAGTATTAACTCTACATAGGTACATACTACAAGGTTCATCCGGCCGGCACGATACCCGTATGGTGAATCTATAGAAAGACAAGATCTTTGCTTCAAGTTTCATAGAAATTGGTTCAGAAGTTAGGTCATGAAGGTCTCAGTTTGGCTTTCAGCAAGGTACCTCGACAGAAGAAGCATTCGATACAGTCCCCATTCCTATCCTCGTGAGTGAATTAGAGAATATAGGAGTTAGGGGTACTCCATTGGCCCTCCTAAAAGATTATGTAAGCAGTCGGACACACAGAGTGAAAATTGGTGACCATTTGAACGATGAAGCTGCTATAACTTTTGGCACTCCCCAAGGCAGTGCACTATCTCCTACTCTGTTTTTCATATACAAAAATAATCTATGTAAAATGAAACTGGAGCAGGGACATATTTTTTCATACGCCCATGATACCGCCATCGTCTTTACCGGTAAAACCTGGGACTCTGTTCGCCTTTCAGCGGAGAAGGGCCTGGCTAGGTTTACAGGCTAATTGAACTCTCATCTCTTATCACTAAATACTGCGAAGACCAACTACATCGCTCTTACAATATATTCCTCTGCCCAACCTAAGACAGATTTTCAAATAAGGAAACACAGATGGAGCATTCCACTTAATACCTATGTACTTGTAGCACAATCAACACAGTTACGGAGACGAAATATCTGGGGGTTATGCTTGTCCAGCCTCTTACTTGGCAGGCACATACTGAAATGGTCACGGACACGGAGGCCGATCTGGCTATTCAAGACCCTAAGACACGCTACTCCAAAAACCATCTTAACTCAGATATACGTATCTTTAGCCCATCATTACATATTGTATACCTGTGTGGGGTGGGGCGGGCAAGACGTTGTTTCTTGATCATGTATTTTAAGCCATTCAGATTCCCTACCGAAAACCTATACGCTACCTATAATCTTTTAACCATCAGGAAAGTATTTATCTTGAAGTCAACGCCAAAAGTACATGTGAAATTATTTTATGACCCTCATATCTTAAAGAAAAGACGCAACCATAAAGTCTGGTATGTCAAAGGAGTCACATCTACATATGCTCAAAGGTAATATACCTGACTATCGTCTTTCATATACAACCAAATAAATAAGCTCCTAAACAACTATAGACTGACTTATCGTGATTGCAAAAAGACGGTAACATCCTGGCTCCTACATAGTAACTACTAAGAGCTGGAATCGCTCTTGAGTCCAGTTTCTAATACTTAATTAAAATGGTGCAATACGTTTTTCCTAAGGCAATCACATATTGGTCTGTACCAGCGAGAGCCGGCCTACCGGTCCCAGGTGCGGGTTATGTAGGGCAGCTGATTGTTCTTCATGGGTTAAAACAATCCCTCTCTCCTTATCTTCTCTCATGAACGGTAAATCAAACTCAAACACTACACATCACTCACTCACTCACACACTCACACACACATTCTCACACGGACAACTCAAATTTATTACGTTTTGTCTTCATTCTGTTTATTGCCTATTTCTCTGTTGAAATGTATACCTTATATATAATTTTTTGCAATCATTGAGGAGCTAGGTCTCCTGGCACAAGTAGCCTTTTCTGCTTAAAAGGAGACCGCCGAAAGAATAACAATTATTATTATTATTATTATTATTATAAAACTAATAACTTAGTTTTAAGAAAACAATATCATATGGGAAATCCGCATTTGAATAAGAATTATCTGTGTCTGTTTATGTTGTGTCTCTGCTTAAACTATATAAAATTGTAACCAATTGCTATGAGTATAAAGCCTTCGCTGAAATGATTCCGAATACTAGTTTCTTCCTCCATGATCAGACCAACTCGATAGTATCATATTATTGTATTGTCTTCCTTATTTAACCGTCTTAATTGAAAAGTTTCGAATAGATAGAATAATTAAAAAAAAGTTACTCAGGAACACAAATTGAAATAATTTGAAATGGATTACATTTTTTTATGACATACTTAATACAATTGAAGACAAAACTGATTAATGAACACCTAATAATAATTATTTATTTATTTATCTTAATTAGGTATTCATTCAGGGAATACAATGATAATGAAAATAAGTACTAACACAAATATAATTTTTACATCAACTTATTTAAAGAAAATGTAATATTATAAGTATATACAAAATTAAAATATAATAGTATATTATGATACGAGTGTGTAAAGTTGGTGATAACCGGTGAGGCGCCATTGAGGCGGTCTTAAGAGACCCGAAGACGGTAATCATCAATACACACGTGTATCTTACGACGTTTTTCAACACACTTGCGAATAAAATAATACTAAAAAATCTTTTTATCTACTCTCATACTGAAATGTAAACATTAAAAATAAAAATAACTTTAATAACATTGTTCACGCACAGAGTATCAAAATAAATTAAAAAAGCAAACATTTTTCCATTTCGATTCAACTTTAACTGGACTCAAGAAGGTATCAATGCATTTTTTCTACATAGGTGGATTTTGGAGCTAAAAATAACGTTATAATTTTACACAAATTATTAACTATTACAGATAAGATAAAATGGTGTATGAAACTGCATGTAATTTGGATTAAGAACCCTTATTATGCAACAGTTTCATTAACTGCATACTAGTACATAGTACATACATAGATAAAAAGTTTATTTAGAGAAACAATTAGTAAATGTGCAGTTGGTAAAATGTAATGAACTGTTTTTATGGCATAGTTTTGTTTATTAAATACGTATAAGTTGAAATTATATATTTAAAAAGTTGCACAAAATAAGCAAGCATATTAATTTATTGTATTATTGAACATGATCTTTATTGCATTGAAACTTTTTAAAAACAAAGCACTCAACCAATAAAATATAAAGAGCTATAACTCACTAGTGAATTTTACAAGGATAAAGTCACAGTTTGATTATAGGTGCCATTATGTGCCTAATTGCAGTGAAATTAGAGACACTTTATGAGCAAGTGTGTTGAAAAACAATTTAAAACATATAATAACAATTCTTTAAGGATTTTGGTTAAAGGGTTACTCATTAGGTAAATATCGTGAAACTTAGTAAAATCAAAAGTTTAAAAAAACATATTTTATGAAGTTGTATCAATTTTACATAAACTTCCCTAAACGTATCGCTGTGAAGGTTGAATTTCCTTTTTTTATTTCAACATTTTCTTTCTGGTATGTACTATGTACCAATGTGTGAAAGTACAAAATTCGCATAGCAACATCATAAAACTATTCTCGTATCTGTAATTATTTTTGTAAAATAAAATTTGTAATAATTATTATTTGTTAGTTCTTCATTGGTAAGTTGAATATTGACTGATTGTCAAGAAATTGAATCTTGACAAACAGTCAATTGACTTGAGTTAGTAAACTAAGTAATTAACATTTATTTGTATAGATAAAGCTGATAATTAGTTTTCAAAAGTAATTAAATTTTATGTGTAGTGTAGGCAATCATTTAGCTACGTACTCGGTTACAATTGTGTAGCAGGAATATCATACGAAGAATTCTGTTTTGCTCTGAAGTAGAAAAATATACCGTTAATTTCTGATTTCGTTCAACAGTTCATTGCGGTATGTTACAACGTCATCAAACATTGGTTACGCAAAACTGCTGAAAAAAATCATTCGAAGGTATATAATATCATTCGTTCGTACTGCACAGCTCTTCGTAGTCTGTGGCTATGGCGCACTTTGCGTGACATTAGATGCGGGTTGTTGTTGACTCTTCAATTTGCAAAATCCAGCGTAGTCTGTAGAAAAACGTATAAGCGATACAAACGGACGAAGATCCCACCGACCCGTTCATGTCGGCCGAGCTGGGAAGTTCGTCCGGGGGTAGCACTTGATACTGCTCTTCTTTCTTCGCGAATCTTCCGTTCTCTTCTTTGAGTTCAGTATTTATATTATTAAAAAGAATAAACGACTTAAAATAAATACAGGTTAGTGATTAAGTACTTAACACACTTGTTTTACGAAGGTTGGATATTGTACATCTTATATAATTGTATAAAAAGTATCTTACTTCTAATCCGAATATTTACTTAATTATAAATAATCCAAAACACATAAATAAATAATAATTTAAAACATAAACTAAGTTATTCACCTGTAGTACAGAGCGGATGCTAATGGATGTAGATTCGGCGCAGAGTGAAATAAGCGCTCGGCTGCCTTCCGTTGACCTTCGATCGGCGCGAAGCGAGCTAATGCTGTGGCGAATGTCCGTCGGACGAGCGCGCGGCGCCCGGCGTCGGCGGTGAACGAACTCACCTTGACAAATGCACCATTTGGCATTGTTCGCGGGAAAACCGGCGGCCTTGCGCGCGCGCCGCCGCCGCCGCCCGCGCCACCAATCACGAGCCTTCGCGCCACAGCCTGCGACTGTTTTGGCGGGAACCACTCGTCTGAACCGCTCTCTATGTCGCTTGCACGCCGCACCGCGGCGCTAGCGTCGCGTCGGTAACACCACAATTTCAGCGTGACGACCTTTCGATGTAATTTTGTGAATGACATACGGGTACGTACATCTGACTAAGTTCTTTTGTTCACAACATTTTAGAACCTAAGTTATTCTTAGTATTTTTGTATGTATTTTAATAGTTTCTCTTGTAACAATGTAAATATTTAGATAAATTAAAAAGAGTGTTCTTAGTTATCTCGTATGTTTGCATATGCGCATTATTTTTGACCGACTACGCAAAACAGAAGGTATGCTAAAGCAGGATTTTGGTAATTACGTGACTAATATTTGGGACGTTTATGATAATATTCCAGAAAGTTTTACTTACCTAGCCCTTGATATTTTTTAAGGTGGGTTCGTAAATCTTTTCCTGACGCAGTTATTTGTTGTAGCAATATTTATTATATTTCCGATATGACATTTAGTGCTGTATGTGAAGAAAGCCTAATAAATACCTAGTATAATCTGGTCATAATTAGATATTACAGGACTCAGTTGTTCAGGTACCTAATAAGAAACAATTTGGTGCCTAACGCTAATGAATAAATGGTAATATCGTCATGCTCGAGCGGTTACCTAGCTCCCCGACGAGATAAAACGGTAAGTCTGTAGCATTTTACGCAGTTCAAATAACTAAGTTGGAACGGCAACTATTTGGCCCATTATAGTAGTGTTTAAAATATTTTGCTTGATAAATTCACAACAGAATTTGTGACTGTCAACCTACCTATCTTAAATAATATCAAGAAAAGTTCAAAGATGAGTGAATGGCACCACTGCCACAAATTTCTAGTTGAAAATTGTAGAGGAGTCATTGTACCACTACAATGACTCCTCTACAATTTTCAACTTGAAATTTATTTTCCCGAGTCTTTCTATAATCTAGTTGGAGGGGGCTTTCAGTCTAAATATGAAACGGCTGTTTTTTTATATTTAGAACACGTCAATTAGACTTTATCTCGCCTGATGATAAACTGAAGGCAAAGTCTCAGAAAAGAGGGTCACCATTACTTACATATACCATGTTACAATTGACGGCCTCATCATATGCTTTTTCACGCCCCGCTTAAAGGACCCGGTACTTTTTTTTTTTTTTTTTTTTTACGTGCGCAAAATCCCCACGGATGCCTCCCCACCGGAGCCGGTGGAGGAGGTTATGTCGGACTCGAACCGACTAAAACGCACGCCGCCTGTGGGTCGTTTTGGTTGCCGAAGGTGAGGTTGACAGGCATATCCCTCGCACCCCGGCCGACCCAGGGCCATAAGGACCCGGTACTGTAGGAAGAAGGAAACACGTGAGCTGGCAATAAATTCCAGGCATTAATGGTGCAACAAAAGAAAGCGTCTCCGAATCGCTTGGTTCTTGATTGGATATTCTACTGCACCGTATGCGGGTGACATCTAAGCCCTGCACGTGTTCTCCTGTATAGGAAAGGTGAGGATGGGACTAATTGGAAGAGCTCATCAGAACAATCACCATGGTACAGACAGTAAAATACTGCACGGTACGTAACATTTCTACTGCAAAGGCTCTAGGGTGTTCGTGGCCTCAGGCTTCTCAATAATGCGGACCGCACGTCACTGCAACGTGTCGAGAGCATCTAGTAAGTACTTTGCTGAGCCATCCCAGAGATGTGTGCAGTATTCCACGTAAGTTACGATATTTTCGGTGAAGCGGCTGCTACCTAACCTACTGGTGATAACAAAGTTCTATAGTTCGATGTCCTAGCCCGAAAAACTGTCGTAATCGTATCGAGAGAACGGAGCATTGGGATTAGCCGGCTGCACGTACACATAGGTTCACAGTCGCAATTCTCCTTTCTCTCGAAACGTTTACGATATAATTACGATAGTTTCTCATACTCGGTGCTCAAGTTATTGAACTTTTTAGGGCTCCACCTACAATTTTCAAATAAAAGGAATTATTGTATTATTATAGAAAATAATGCAAGATTAACATACAGTTTGCTAACTCTACTTGACTCTACATTAGCTTGGGTCCTATTCAATATAGATGTTTTGATTAAATGTTGGTTCAACTATTAATAGATTTGAATACTGTCTTCGATATTGTTACGGTTGAATAATCAACTCCATAATAAATAAAAGCGAAAGTCCTTATTCCCGATCCCGCAGGGAGCCGTAGAACTTTGCTACGGCGTAGCAACGTAACGCCTTTACGTGCATTATAATAACATAGTTAAGAGAATGTGAATACTAATAATGAATAATGAAGTACAGTTTATCAATAACTTCTATGTTTTTTTAGACAACTTGTTCAGAACAAAGGTCGTGTCACGGTTCCTGGGTGAGATGGTAAAGAATTTTGAATTGCGAATGGAGAACGGTATGCAGAAACTAGACAAATGATTTAATTTTTGATGCTATGATAGTGGACCTTTTTGGTTGTCATCTTTATGACTCCTACAAAAAGTTACTGATCGGGTCTTTCGCGATACCATATTTATGCTGCCTACAGTAATTGAAGGTCTGTTTTTTTTTTATACCACTTAGGTGGCAGACAAGCGCAGGGCCCACCTGATGGTAAGTGGTTACCGTGGCCTATGGACGTGTGTAACACCAGAGAAGCCACAAGCCACTCTGCCGACCCTATAAGCACAGAGTATCTGTGCCGTCAGTGTTGAGGACAAAGCAGGACAAGCCTTTAGTCATCCCACTGACAGCACAAATTCCCCAGTCCAAAAGGTACTTCCCCAGTCGGACTGCTCAATTGGGCGGAAATACCACCGTGTCCTACCTCTTAGAATATCTGTTTTGAAATCTAAAGTTTACTACTGATTTTATACCACTGTGGACAGTAAGTCATAGTTTTATCCGAGTTAATCCCCAGTTTCTATTTGCTGTGAACAATATAATCCAATGAAAATGTGAGACAATAATTATCTGTATTATTGATAGAAATATACTAAATCCCTGTTTATTATGTCAACCGCTTTACACAACTGGCCGAGAGATGCGAACGAATTCAAACCCACTCCCAGCATAAGCAATTTAGCTTAGTTGGAGGGGTTAGGGGGAATATTAGTAATTTTAGTTGCTAATATTCTTTAAAAAAAAAACTTTACGAACCATACACAATGTTATTTAGAAACAAACTAATCGTATCTGAATAATGGAGCTTGCTAGTTAGTGTATATAGATTCAAAATGCCGATAAATGCATTTAATTTTTTAAATTTTATTAAAAACAGTTTAATAATTTTTTTGTAACATAAAAAAGGAAAGCTGAATAAAACTTTAGGTAAAAAAATATCAGGAAGAGTAGGAAATATTAGTCATTGGCCAGACGTTAACTATGACACCAATCGATTACCTCTGACATTATGAAAAGAGAAGTGTGAGACTGGTACATTTATACAGTATCTTGGAGGGCGAATTTCGTGGAGTACTAAAGTCATGAAAGGTAATTGGCCAAACTCTTTTTTTTTTTTACCACTTAGTTGGCAGACAAGCACACGGCCCACCTGATGGGAAGCGGTTACCGTGGCCTATGGACGTATGCAACACCAGGGGTGTCACACTCGCGCTGCCGACCAGGATCTTGCATTGTCGATATAATATTTGAGATTTGAATAGTCTATATTCTTCCTCTCAACCCTGTTACATTTAATACAACTATAATTTCGTGGCCATATTATGGTGAGGAAAATGTAGGCGAAGTATACGTAATTGTCGGAAATGTAAAGCATGAGCGGTGTTCAAATCCAATTATCGTGAGAAGATAAAATATTTACAACTGTGATATTTCCAAATGAGGAGGTATATAAAATACCCTACATGAATGAAATGAAAAGCAGAAAGGCAAACTACAAACTAGGATTCTCTATAATGATATTAATACTTAAGTTATTTTTTCTATCAGGTCATTATACCATACCGGTGAAGAAGCGCGTGACAGGAGTTTATATAAAAATATACGGTGTTTATGTTAATAAAGTTTATATATTTTATAATATAGAACACAATAGACATGTCTGCGCCAATTGCGTAAAATGTTATGAAAATAACATTCAGCATAGGATCTTTCTAATAAAAATATATCATGTAAAAATATTATTAATAACTATCATAATAGACTGCTTTTTAACATCGGACGTATATATATAGCCCAGACTCAGCCTCAGATGCATGGCTCGAGTCAACAATAGTGCCCAAAATACGGCAATGGGCTCACCCCCTATTACGTGGGACCGAATACAATTATTGGTGAAATGTGGGTGGTAATTCACCTCTGCCTAACCCTCCGGGGATAAAGGCGTGATTATATGTATGTATGTATCATAATAGATTTCAGCTACCTTTTTCTGATTGTCCACCTGACTGAGGAGCAACTAAAGTCTCGCAATATTCTAACGTATCGTAATTAATTACAGAGAAAGTCAACCCTATCTGAGTTGGGAAAAGGCTCAGAGGATGAGGACTAGGCAAATAATATTCAGGTCATGTATTCTTGTATGTAACAATTGTCCAACATTCGTGCAATAACCGCTTTTTTTTCTCTCTAATCGATTCTTATAAAAGATTCTGGTGGATTCTATATAAGTATTTACGCAGTTTTTTGCACAATGGAAATTAATTACGGTGTTTTTAAGTCTCGGTGCCCTGTCTTATAAAGAGTGTGGGTGCAGCTCGATGTTCGGGTTTACAATGTGGGTTGACGGTTAGAACCTCAATTAATGCAATAATTTTGGTATATCGTACCCTTTTTTATTTAAAGGTCTGTGATTGATGATTCTTAATACCCCAACTGTGTGGTTTATCTGCTTATTAGTATACTTCAAAGGTGCCTGTGTGCCTTCTGAGAAACTGATCTTTCGTATAATTAGTAAAATCATTGATTGATTTTGTATCAAGATGTTGCACTCTGATCCATCCTTCCCTGCCTTTACTAATATCTGCTGGATGAGTGTACAGGATGCATTGGATTCATCTCAGATAAAAACTTAAATAAATTGGACTGACTGACGGTGACTTAAGGTAAGGTCTTATAGATCAGCCGTTGAGGTCACCCGTAATATTTATTCATATTTTCTACCTCGCAGCTCCTAAGAGATTATTACTATCCATTTTTCGAAAGGAATTCAAAGACGTGGCAATATTTACCGCTCGTTTCTTCACTATTTACAATACTCTCTCCCACAAGTTGGATACATATTCAAAACTGGTATATTTAGCCGCAAGTTACATCTCCCACAAAGAAAGGCACAGAAGTCACGTTATAGTGGGTTGTGCCTTTCTTTGCGGCTTTAACTAAACGTTTCTAGCTCGTTTGACTTGCACTTGCTGTCATGACATACATGGTACATAGTGTACATAAATGACTATAAATAGACATGTATTCCTCATGTTTATCGGTTAATTATCACTCTCTAGTTATGCATTCATAATGTCGACAGACCTGCCTGTAAATGAGGGCGACTTCTGATTAGTAATGATTAATGTTTATCAGATAGTTTATATTCGAGAATGCCACATTAATTGCTATGGAAAATTGTTTAATGTCTTCCTTTCATTTGTCATGGAATTTATCATATGGACTTTAAGTTAATAAGGAGGGTCATTTATTACCTATTTTGATTTCGTAGTTTTGTTCTCATATTAATAGTTGATGCAATTTGACACCCAATGTGAATCTTTTTAAAAAAAAATATTACAATATCTCCAGATCACTGGACACACACGCATCAGCCCAATAGTTGCTAGTTTTACATAAATAATAATAATTCAAGTGGTTCTGCCATAGCGACTACTGGAGACATTTCCTATCATCATTGAATTTTGAAACTATGAAGTTAAAATTTTGGCAAGACGGTTACAAGTTCAGCATGAAATTTAGTTCTAATTTCCATATATGTAGGTCTCTTGGTAAGCATCTTAAAAACATGGTTGTCAAACATAAGTGTAGCACGTTACTATACTTGCATATACTTCAAATAATATTTCGCTACTTATAATTTACACAGCGAGTGTCTTCGGGTCCGTGTGCGCAGGACGTGAGTCAGGTGTCGTTCACCCTTAATGCTACGCGTCATCACAATACCTAGTCCGTCCGCCATTATATTTTACGCCAGTTTTTATCACAGTCTCGGCTCAGTTGACCCTCGTCCGTTTCATTTGAGAACGTGGAATGATGCCTATCGACATCTTATCGGTATTCAACTATGATTTAGTAGACTTTAACAAGATATTGTGAGGCAGTCTAATTAGTATAAATTTTTAGAAATTATTGTTGTAACATTAAATACTCTATTTAAACCTTATTTGTTTAAACTTTATATTGTACGTTGGGTAAATAGTTAAAATGTAATCTCTATTGTGGTATATTTATTGAATCATTATTTCATTAGACGTGAACGCTACTAA
This sequence comes from Eilema griseolum, assembly GCA_963662185.1. Taxonomy (NCBI): domain Eukaryota; kingdom Metazoa; phylum Arthropoda; class Insecta; order Lepidoptera; family Erebidae; genus Eilema; species Eilema griseolum. Next base: position 15,391,631 of record OY759241.1, read on the forward strand.
CTTGGTTTCATTACTTATCAATTCTTGGATTTATCATTAGATAATGAATATTTATTGAGCGTGCATCCGGGAATTGTGAATCACATCGCGGCACCGTTGGCACGGGCAAACACCAGTGCGATAAATAAATCGATTAGCGGTCGACCTAGGCTACATTTTTTAAAATAACACAGCCTGTTTTTTTAATCCAAGGGTAAAAATATAAAGATTAAAGATTGGTAATTAAGTGTTAATTAAGTATTCCAAATAGGATATAATCAGCAGGTATTTGTCTACTACCATTACCCCACTTAGGGTATGGACTTCGGGTAGGTTACCCATACTGTATGTATAATTACTAATTAGTGTAATTACACCTATAACGATACCTAATATCTAGAGACCTGAGTAATTTAGTAAAACTATTAAAATATGTGTATTGTAAAAGCAACTGTAATTTTATTAATGGTTAAGTGCCATTCCTAATATAAGAAAATTACACTAATGTTGATTAAATATAACAGTGTTCATAGATTTTAATCATTTGACTTATGTACGCTTCACTGATATGGGTCTTCATATAAATTATTATGAGGCTAGTGCTTCATTCAGTTGTAAATCATACAGACTGATAGTTTAGCTATCTTGGAATCATATTTGATTTTTTGACAAAATCTGATGCGATGCCTGACGCCTCACGGTGTGAACTCAACCTAGTATCTACCTAAGTACAGTACTGCTAGCTAAAATAAAATTAAAATAGATGGGCTCTCGTCCTAAAATAAATATTTATGCTGTAAGAGTTAACATTACTGGCAACAATTTGCTTTGTAAAGTTGCACGGCGTGTCTGCAGGTCGTAACTCCATCCTATTACTTCTCAGAATTCGGTGTTCAACCTCCGTATGGAGTTCGTGTCCTTCCGTCCGTCGCGTCTTCAATATTTATCATTCAGACCATGAACTATATAAATTACCATTGTGATTATTTTAAAGTGAGTACTGTTACTAATAATAAATTCATTGCAAACGAAGTTCTGTTCGAAGTGAGGTAACGATTCCTATCATTGTTGAGTACCTAATGGGCTTTTTGCCGTGCATTTAGCACATTATTGCGGGATTTCTTCGTTAGTATTCCTTGTTATTTTACCTCAAACCGTATGAAATGTTATTATTTTGCAATATAAGGACATATCCTTCAAATTTTGTCAGTATTACTTGTTGTTGCAATGTCTATCTGCCTTACTACTTACAAACACATCGCTGACGGGACTGTCATCCTAAGGAAACCCGTTTGCAGTTAAATATCTGAAACAAAAGAAATATTTATTATTTTCTTCATCGATCATTGTATTTTGTTCTTAACGATGCATTGCATTAACGTTATATTGTTATTCTGATTTATTTTTCAAGGTTAGATTTTAACACTATAACCATATATACTTTTTCTTAAATAAGTACTCTAATATATCATATTAAGCTCGCTCGTAAGCAGATACCTTCTCGTTGCTAACTGTAGTTTCGAAATTATCGTGTATTTTATGGGATCATTAAAAATAAAAAGAGTAATGCGTGCGTAACTACCGTGAACAGTCCACTTCTAAGTTTCGGAATCTATGAGTTTTGTCTAGTTTTTTAATTAGGCAACGAAGTATTCTACAATTAATGTTTCCTTATGAATAATTCGTGTGTTGGAGGAAAGAAGGGGGTAAGAGGTAGGAGGAGGGGGCGGGGAGGATAGCCGACGCCGTTCGGTGCGGCGTGTGCGCAGCCAAGTGTGAATTTAATCACACAGACATAGCCCAATATGTGTGTGATGTTGATGTCACCTGTGTGTTATATGTTCAAATTGTTCAAGTAGGACTTATCGGTACGTTCCTTTTGGTGTTTAGCACATTAATTGAATATCCTAACATACATACCTAGGGCCTTAGATGAAGCCCTTTTTTAATTCATCTAAGCCTAGGGCCAATTCTCGTGACAAAAATCTGTTGACAATTCAGTTCTTCCAAATGTCACAAACGATCACGATGTCAATATTCAATCTTGAAAGATGTGTTACGAGAATACAGTTTTTGACATTTTGAAAAGTGAGATTCTTTAATTTCTGTCCTTCTGTAATTATAAACACCGTTGTGATGATGTTCTAATTATAACACCATTATCTTCTACTATTACCTATTCCTTTTGTATTTGGGTTCATTCACGGTTTCAAATATTATCTCTATTTGCAGTCATCCTAAGAATCACTCCCTTCTCGGCAATATAATTTTTCATATAGTCCATTCATCTTCTATTACGTCTTCCTCTCCCATTATAACGGTTAGTTGAGGTTGAGCTATACGAAGTGACTTGAAAGTAGAGATATATTTAAGTATTGTTTTAAGAGGCAATGTCACCTATCTTTTTGGAAACTTATCTGGATAACGTAAGCCCACGTAATATTCCAAAAATGAAGAAAAGGATACGAGGAACAGTACCATTAATGACGTTTGTTTAGTTGTTTAAGGAGTTGTCCTTATAAATGAGAAATTTCGGGTACGAATTCTGGCCATTACACATAACAGTCTTAACACAAGCAATTCAACTTAGCCGGATATTAATATTTCAGTTCAATCAATCAGCCCACCACAATCCACTGCTGGACATAGGCCTCTCCCAATGTGCTGCATTTTCTCCGATCCTCCGTCTTCCGCACCCAGTCTGTCCCAGCCACCTTTTTCAGGTCGTCCGTCCATCTGGCTAGGGGGCGACCTACCTTTCATTTATCTTCTCGCGGTCTCCACTCTAGGATTCGTTTGCTCCATCGGCCATCGGTCCTTCGCCAAACGTGGCCAGCCCACTGCCACTTCAACTTGTTTTTTTTTTTTTAAAGGCCTTCGTAATACCTAATATATTTCACGTTTAAATTTTTTAAAGTAATGCTTTTACTTAACATGTCATATTCAACTACAATTGGCTACACTCTTCTAACAATTTTCTTTTCTGTCACACTCATAGTTCCAGGCCTGATTACTGTTTTCTTTGTGCCATCTATTCTTTTCTCTCTTGAAAATAATATCCCCTAACATTATATTTAAAAACAAATACCAGCTTTTCACTAACTCAAAGGCATTTATATTATTACCTCTTATCTGCACAATATTATACCTATCTGTATATTATTAATATGTAATATGTATGCCATATTCAAATTCATGCTTTAATTTAGGATTAATTTGAATATACCTACAATAGTTATTTATAGTTTTATTATCAAGTTTTATATTATTGGCTTACAATTAGACAAGAAATTCTGTGCTTGGACCTGTACCTAATAGATAGGTAGGTACTTATATCTGCATCGCCCTAAATATAAGTTATTGATATTGCTTCTGTATTATTTAGTGTGAAAAGGTTTAAATCGTAATTAATATAAAAGACGTGAAGTGAATTTATGTATTAAAGTATATGGCTGTCTGGATTGCGCTGAAATTTTGCATCTAAGTAGAGCACACTGCACACCTGGAATGCATGAACAGGGTCAGTATTCTTTGCAGGTGGACTCGTGAGCATAGACTAGTAAATAAATAAATATTTCAGTAATTGCGTCCAATTGAAGTTAACTAACGAAACCAATGAACTGCGGGTTAAAACGCCACATTGAGCGATTCTGCTTACTTTATGAATTTTCAGCAATCACGACCATCCATTCACTAAGCAGATTCTAATTTCGTGTAAATATCGCCGCATGAAAAAATGTTATCCTAATACAATTCCAATAAAGTGACCTTTTTAGACTTTTTTTTACGTGCACGAAATCCCCACGGATACCTCCCCACCGGAGCCGGTGGAGGAGGTTATGTCGCACTCGAACCGACTAAAACACACGTCGCCTGTGGGTCGTTTTGGTTGCCGAAGGTGAGGTTGACAGGCATATCCCTCGCACCCCGGCCGACCCAGGGCCATCTCTCACGATCTGACCCTCTTCTCGGGTGTGGGGACTACAGAGTCCCCAACTCGTCCCCGGAAACGGGGAGGCGCGCAAGGCGCGCCACCGCCGCGGCGGCACTTTTTAGACTTGTTATTATCTGAACAATAATGACGAAGTCTGCCATACTCTTCATTATTCCATTTCAGTTATTACTAATTTAGTTAATAGTAAATTAAACTAATCTAGGCCCCCTTTCACGATCGTCAACGGTAACTTGAAAACCTTTTGGTAGGTATAAAATAGGCAACATTTCATTTATCACATTAAGGTAAGTTATGCTCCTATATTTCCTTCTTAAACAACAAACGAATTAAATCTATAGAACTAAGTATTCTACGTACATAGCTCGCAGAATAAGCAAACTAGTAGAAGTGGAAGTGGGCTGGCCAAGTCTGTTAAAAGACTTGATGGCCTTTGGGACAAACGACTCCTAAAGTGTCGACCGCGAGAAGGTAAACGGAAGGTAGGTAGGACACCCCTGGCCAGATGGACTGACGACCTGAAAAAGGTGGCTGGGACGGATTGGATCGGATTGGAGGATGGAGGATCGGACGAAATGGAACACATGGGGAGAGGTCTATGTCCAGCAGTGGGTTGCAGTGGGCTAATTATTATTGATGATTCTACGTAAGTACTTCTTTCTCGTAGAGTAAACTGCACCGTTTGTTAACTAGCTTAGCAGGTAGTTTGGTAACAGGTTTGAGTTTGACAACAATTGTTTTCAAAGATTCCTAGGCCTTAGTGGAGAAGAAACGGCGCAACAAACTCCTCTGCGGCATTGCTTCCAAAGTAGATTTCTGCTATGTTTTCTGGTAAAAAGTACTACTACTAGTATTTTCATGGTATTACATGCACGATTTTGTAGCTATTACCAGGTTGTGCAAAAACCCATTTTCCTTGTTTATTTTCAATGAATAATTACCAGTTAGACCAATCGGTGACTCATTGCTACCACTAGGTTCAGTATAATACTAATGAATAATGTATTGTATTACGTAAATTTTATTTGTCTTCTAGAAATGAAAGCAGGTGTTTTTATAGCAGGCACGTAAGTGATTCAAGTTCTGTAAGAACTTCTAATCTAACCAATGCCAATGGTTTGTTTTGGTTTCGGTGATAAAGGTCCTCAAAATTTATTTACGTCAGATTACTTCAGATTAGAATGATTTCATTCCGTATAGGCGTATGTCCTCTTGTTTCTGCGAATGAAATAGATATTCTGTCCCGTCATAGTTGTTATTTTTGATCGGAAACAGTTAACAGAAACAAATTGTGATTGTATTTTCCGTCCTAAGTCCATCTAATATATTATCAATACAATACAATCACTGTGTATCGTGATCGTCAGTAGGTGATAGTTCAAGTACTGATTTGCATATTATATACATATATATATTTAATTGAGATATAATTTGTTGGCATTCTTTGCGTTCCCGTTGAATCAAATATTAAATTTTCATTATAAAAGAATGTGAGTAGCACTATTCATTGCAGTAATTCGGTGTACCGCTTATCATTTTTGAAGGTACACTAAAGGTTACAATGATTTCTAAATTCCTTTAACTACCTACTAGATACCTAGTAGGTAGTTAAAGGAATTTAGAAATCTTTGTATACGTAATACGTAAAATCAAAACAAAGGAATTAACTAGTGATTTTAAGATTGGTCATTTACTAATATGAAAATGTAATTTTTCCTACTTGAAACGTTGCATACAGCGTAAACATCAGAACCAAGTAAAACGAGGAGCAGCGCCAACAGCATCCTGGCTGCGTTATCAAACCGGTGGGACTCCCCCTATTTAAAAGGTGGATGGTGGTCCACACAGACAAAAACACAATCATTAAAATAGATGTACCTAATAATAGTATATAAGTGAAAAATGTACGTACTAACCTTCTATGAATTTTTTCCGAAATAAAATTTATTTAATTTATTTTTAAAAGACGTCGTGTTGCATAGTTTCAAAGTATTGTAAAGAGTTGAAAGCCTCCATTTCATATAGATAACTATATTAAAGTGTTGACTCAACCAAAAATATGATTGCCTTGAAATTTTCTTCGGTAAACATCAAAGACATCATCGTTCTCCTAGCCTACGCGTTTATTTCAAATGATGATGACTGTTTCGTGTTGTTGAATGACGGCGCGGGCGCACGCCTACCTACAGCTCGGCAGCTAGCACACACGCGTACGCCGTACGTGTGTGCGTTATCGTTGTGTCAAGGAGCCGATAGGCGATAATGGCGTGTCACGAGTTACGTCAACGTCAGCTGCTGCCCTGTAGGCTGGTGTTCGTGTTTGGCACACCGAGAGACCGGCCCGAATAGCACTCAAACTACGCCTGTAGGCCTCGACTATAACGTTCCTGTTATCAAAATTATGAATTAAGCATTATCATAATCAAATACATATAGGTACTTACTTAAGTATTTGATAGAGACATTACTGAGTATCTTACAACGAAAACAGCGTTGATAAGGTCTAGATTACTCTAGATAAAACAGTATCGCGGCATTCTTATATATTTTAGTAAATATTAGAATACCAGAGCGAAGTGATTTAGTTATATGATAGACGGGAAGTTATAAAAGAATGCAGAAGCGATATGGCTTGTTACTCAAAACTATGTATTGCGGAATGTTTCTAAATTTATCAGGTCATTCTCTGTAGTGACGTACGATGACAAAAATAAGAGATAAGAATGGTTATCGTTACATCACGGCACAGCTGTTAAACTAGTTTGATCAGCATTCCTGAGGGAACGCCAACGAGCTCGGCGCACGGCGAGCGACGACCGCAACGTGCCAACACGTCAACTTAAAAAACTGATTACATGAAATACTCGTACAGTTATTTTAGTAACATATACAATACAGGTACATAAATGCGCGTACATAAATTATAACGGAGTTCGGTCGGTTCGATACCCGCTCAGTGCAAATATTTGTATGCACGAATATGTATATTTGCATTAGTCTGGGTGTTTCTATGTATATGTATGTATTTACAAAAAAAGTATTTATGTATGTTTATCCGCGTTCTAGATTCCATAACACAAGCTAGGTAAACTATGCTTACCATGGGTCTAGATAGCGTTGTCTAGAATGTTGAGGAATATTTATTATTCCATGGGAACTGCTTTTTACTATCCGTTTTCGATATTGAAGGTTTACCAAAATTTTCTGTATTCAATTTCGTAGAAGCGTTTTACAAATTATGCCAAATGTGGAACTGAGGATCTCTTTCCCCCTTCCTTCATAATTAGGATTATTTTGTCTCATACAGGAGTTGCTGCCAGCCGACTCTCCGACTCGAAAGGAGAGCATGCACCAGAGACTTAACCGTCAATCAGTAGGTGTATCTACTTGCTGGTGAGGTTGGTTTTCCAATTTCTCAATCAATATAAGTGCCAATTTTGACATCACTTAATATCAAAGTTTCCGGTGGACTTTTTATGTCGGACCAAAAATATTATGTTTGTAATGCTGATTTATGATATGATATGTTTCCGCCTACCTCTTTCTTGTTCAAAGTAGGGCATCTAAATTTTATTTAATTTGCCACAAGATGAAAGAACGACAATTACAAAAATTAGACTTAATTTTGTTTTTGCAATTAGCTAAGTAATTTATTTACCACAACCTCCACCCCCCCATTAGCGCCGACCTGGGGGTGACAGGTGGAGCCGCCTGTCACCCTGGCAGAAGCAGGCGCGCCTCCTCGTTTTCCGGGAACGAGTTGGAGACTCTGTAGTCCCCACACACCCGAGGAGAGGGCCAGATCGTGAGAAATGGCCCTGGGTCGGCCGGGGTGCGAGGGATATGCCTGTCAACCTCCGATCAAGAACCAAGCGGTTCGGAGACTCTTTCCTCTGTCGCACCATTAAGGCCTGGAATTCATTACCAGCTCACGTGTTTCCTTCTTCCTACAGTCCCGGGTCCTTTAAGCGGGGCGTGAAAAAGCATATGATGAGGCCGTCAAGCTGAGTGTCACCATTGTCACACGGTATGTGTAAGTAATGGTGACCCTCTTTTCTGGGACTTTGCCTTCAGCTTCCCATCAGGCAAGGCGAAGTCCAATTGACGTGTCCTATATAAAAAAAAAAAAAAAAAAAAAAAAAAAACCTTCGGCAACCGAGGTTCGAGGTTCGAGTCCGACATAACCTCTCCCACCGGCTCCGGTGGGGAAGTATCCGTGGGGATTTTGGGCACGTAAAAAAATATATATATAATTTATTTACTTTGGTAAAAATAGGTACGGTATAGAGACATACAACAAATTATTTATCGATACAAATTAACTCATAACATTTTAGAATACACTTTAAGGCCAGAACGATCTTGAAATACGATCATTATGTGAGACTCGATTCACAACTGAGCGTTGTGAGTGGAGACTGGAATAAGTACGAACCTTAGTTTGAACACACAATTATGTTAATTAGGTAGGTAGGTATGCCTTTAAATATTTTACAGCTTTGCTAAAACCGTTACCTTTGTAACAAGCAGTGATGAATTTTGAACATAAATGACGAGATGGCCTATTTGATAGATAGGTATAACAAGTTCTGATCGTAAGTGTAATTGGGTAATCAGTTTAAAATAATATATGAATCCTTTTATACTGGGACAAGACAAGATATATCGTAACGTCGAGAGCTGTACGTAACGTATATGACACATACTTTATGAACTAAAGAGCCATGATCTCATACAAACTGAAACTGCACACACCTATTATAATTCCAGTGAATTATACATTCATGATGTAATGTGTTTGCATGATTCATTTCCAAATGTGAAATGGTATCGAGTTATGGGATATTTGACTTTTGGTGTTATTGAAGATACTCGTACGTACGATGACCTAAGGGGATTATGTATTGCTGGACGTGGAGGTTACAAACTTGTAGCAAGCCATAGTTTATTACTAATTTAAGACTTCTAATTAAACCTCTTAAAACGCATGTTTATTACTAACCAGAGGGCCATGAAATTTCAAATAATCATCAAAGTAATGTGCGTACATTACATTGATGATTTTTGGAGATTTCATGGTCCTGTTAGAAATAAACATGCGTTTTTAAGAGGTTTATTTAGAGGTCAAGTGTATATTATGGGTACTTCATCACTTATAAAATATGAAATAAGTCAGACAGACAGAAGAACAATTTTAAAATGGTTGTTTTATTAATTTTATTATCAGTAAGTACCACGCAAACAGACTATTTAGAGGTCCTATTCAGATATCAATCAATTCAGCCGTACTTGCTGTCTTCAGACTATTTATACTGTTGATTGATGGCACTTGGTGGAATTTGTTGTTACACTTATGCATGAACTTTTTCGCTTTGTTTCGGTTACGGCAGCCTCAAAGGTTAAAGGCGAAACAGATCAGGTATAATAATTTTAAAAAAACTGTGGAGAAAGTGCCAATGTATTTCAATATGTGTAGTACCATATAAACACTTATATGCACTTATTTAAAAACTGTTATTTTGCCATTACGAACAGACATTTCCAAATTTATTTTTTTGTATAGATGTATACATCTAAAGATTACAATTAACAGTTAATTTTGCTAACCGGAAGTTCACATGAAGCTGATATTCATTCAGCTTCAAACATGTCTCAACGTGAACCCAACGAGACGAAACATGTTTCATTCGACAAACTATTCTCTATCTAATGGAATTTCTATGTCCAGTTCCATTATTACTTTAAAGTGTCTAATAAGTCTTAAGGGGAAGGTAAACAGGACGAATTAAAATACCTTGTGGATACAAAACCAGATAGATAAACTTCGTCAATTAATCATTAGCCACCATTCTCGTCAATAAATGAAATAAAATGATTGAAGAAGCAACGCAATCATGAACTTAGCGAAATGATGTCGTAAACAACATTATTATAACACACTGGTGACAATAATAGACTAGCATTGAGTGTTCCCAAATTACTTTCGAGTGTAGAATTGGCGCTAGCGCAGCGCCAGCAACTGACACCTACTCACTGACATGCTACCGACACGCATAAACAATTTATCATCAAACACTAGAGGTAAGCAAAATGCTTTTATTAAAAGTAGGTACATTTTCTTACATTATGAATTGCTGGCTAATTCTTTGTCAGCACTTCAGCCGATTCTTGGCGTCATTGTCACATACCTACTTGTTTTTACAAAATTGCAATGCTTACTTAGAAATATTTGAGAATAAATGTTAGACAGGTACTATTATAAATGCAAAATTTTAGATGAATTTTATTAATGCTAATTTTATGAAAGACTGAACGAACCTCAATGCAATTTAGCACATATAATACACGTAGGTACATAGTGACTGGGATAGACTAGATGCGTAAGTGTGGTGCTATGTCGCACATTACGAGAGGCATATATCCAGCAGTGGACTGCGCTGTAGGCTAATTAATTTATTCATACATAGTAGCACATAGAGTATTTCACTTCAACGTGGGAAAAGGTGTCTATTGGTTGAGGCAACGCGATTAGCATTTCATACAGGCTGAGCCGCGAGCAACAGCCGGTATTCTATAATTTTGAAATGAACATTCTCACTTTACACTCGTATGCCTAGTTTATAGTAAACTTTATCTATATCACAATATTATACGACAATCAAAGGTGACTAACGGCATTTAACGTCATTCAAACGGAATTGCGTATTCAAAATGAGTTTCAAATGATCTCAAACACATAAACTAAGTACCTAAGTTCATTGACAAATCACGATTTTGCTGTTCTAAATGAATTATTTATAACACGTCTGACGCTAAATAAAATAATCGATTTTGACTGCATACGTAATGAAGTTCAGAGGAATTGCAAAGGCGATTATCTATTGAAACATTCGCTATTATAATAAAATATGTGTTCCCATGGGTTGTTTATTAATAATGTCAAAATATAAATATCTCGTAGGACCAATTATGCAATTCCATGTTATATGGATGGTCCTTTTTTATATCTTTGATTGTTTACATGCTGTAACGATCCTGCTACTTTACTACAAACTTACTTAATATGTCGACAGTTTATCATTACCATCACATTATATTTCAGCTCTTATCATATATATACATATTTGGAGTTGGTGCAATATTTGATTATTTGTGTAGGCATTCATCTCTGCTTGTATTAATTTCAACATGTACTCGCTTTCTGCCCATATCATCTCTACATTCATGTCACACTTATCAATATATTTATCTATTAATAGCACCTATAAGTAAACAATATCTATGATAATTTGGCCTTGGAAGTGAGTATGATTGCCACGCGTGTAGATAGTCAAATTTATGAGATACAGCATAAGTGTACAGTTTTTTTTTTTATATATGACACGCCAACTTGACCTCACCTCGCCTGATGGTAAGCTAAAGGTAAAGTCTCAGGAAAGAGGGTCACCATTACAGACATTAAGTGCTACAATGGTGGCACTCAGCTTGGCGGCCTCATCAGATGCTTTTTCACGCCCCGCTTAAAGGCCCCGGGACTGTAGGAAGAAGGAAACACGTGTGCTGGTAATGAATTCCAGGTCTTGGTGGTGCGGCAAAGAAAAGAGTCTCCGAACCGCTTGGTTCTTGCTCGTATATTCTGCACAGTGTGAGGGTGACATCTAAGGCCTGCACGTGTTGTCCTATGTAGGAAAGGAGATGGTGGGATTAGTTGGAAGAGCTCGTCAGAACACTCACCGTGGTAGAGACGGTAAAATACAGCCAAGGAAGCAATATCTCTACGCATCTGCAAAGGCTCGAGGGTGTTCGTGACCTCAGGGTTCCCAATAATTCGGACCGCGCGTCGCTGCAACCTGTCGAGAGCATCTAGTAGGTATTTCGCGGAGCCATCCCAGAGATGCGAGCAGTATTCCACGCAGGAGCGAATTTGTGTCTTATAGAGAAGACACCGCTGCTCCGGCGGGAAAAACCGTCTCACTTTGTTTAGGAGTCCGAGTTTCCGCGAGGCTGTTTTGATGATGCTCTCGATGTAATTTCTGTTATTCAGTTTGCAGCGAATATCCATGCCTAGGATATAGAGATTGTCCTGCAGTGGAAGTGGCGTGCTCTGAAGAGTGGGAAGGGGAAGGAAAGAAGATATCTTTGCTGTGAACGCACAAGCCTGCGTCTTCTTGGCATTGAACTCGACCATGTTCTCGGAGCCCCATTGAGAAATGTGATTCAAGATCCGGTCCAGTTCAGTGACAGTAACCGCAGAAAAATAATTTCTTGATAATTAAGTAGAGTTAAGGGCACATAGTTTGCAAAAAGCTCCTGATATCAACGAAGTATTTTTGTTTGATCATTGCTGATTCATATCATGGGTTCAGGAGTCCAAGATACTAGAGTAACTAGCAGGACAATGATCATTCCATTGTTTATATCAACAGTTCTTCCATTGCTAGCTGTCAGAAGGAAACATAAAGTAAAGTTATTATAAGTATAACTGAGAACTTGTATTGGGTAGATGTTTCTTGCAATGAGGCCGTCATTTTTCATAATTCAATGGATAGATGTCTATTTCTGATGAATCTCAGTTTTATTATGACACATTTCTGCATAAATTCCTGCAGAGTATTTAGAACTATTTACTATCAGGGTATCATGTTAGGCCGTTGAAATGCCGGCATTCATAATTTAGGAAGTTACTGGAATCGTGCCAACGTTATACGGAAACTTATAGGCGTAACAGCAACATGTATTGAACATTTTTCTACATTCCGTTCTAAATATATTAATGACGATGCTGAAAGTCGTGCAATAGTGACGTGCGGTGACGTGGCGCGGCCCACGTCAGGCGTCAGCGGCTCCCACAGAATCACGCGCTGATTCCTCCCGCGCATCTACCAATTCCGGTATACATTCGTTCCTTTTTAGTTTTTTTTACGTGTTTGGGTTACTATTATACCTTGGGAAGGTTTTTATTTTCATAATTATACTAAGTATCGGGACTTCTCGCGAATTATATTTTGGAACTTACTATTTCTGCCGATTTCCCGATACTTAGTATAATTATGAATTCACACCGCGAAAGTTTTTATTTTCATCAAACGGTACGAATATATGTTTCAATTTGGCAATTAATAGAAATATTTTACCGCACAATATTTATCCTAGGCCTTCTGAAAATCTAAGAAACATTTTTATTAAAGGTAGTTTTTTTAAACGGTAGAAGGTAAAAGGTAAAATGATTCGTAGTGGACAAACGTCCCCAAAATAGTTTTATAGTTAACTAAAGTTGCACACTCCATCTAGGTGTCGTACAAACTTACATGGTTAGTGCTGATATAAGTAGAATCGCATTGTCTATATTATTTTCTAGCAGCAAGGTATTTATAGTTTTATCATTTGCTCGACACACTGCTTGGTCATGTCGTATTACACATTATAATACTTTAAACCTGTCATTAAATATACTATAGCTTAACGCTCTGGTTTATGGTCATTTTAGTTTTCGTTCAATGTATCTGCTACCAATACGGTTGTTTAGAATAGGTGTTTTTGAGATTTGTTAAAAAAATTATATTATTCCTTTTCTTTATTATCGCGATAACTATTCATTATTTTAATTAATTCTTTCAAATTCAAATCCATTTGCCTGTAAGAGTTCAATTTGAGCGGCATATAGCTTTACATAATACTTATTCTTTTAAATTTAAATGACTCGGTAATTTCAATTTGGAATTTCTTTCTATCAGTACCACTTAGATTTTCAAGTTCATCATTCATCACACATCCATGTATGGACCTAGATTTGTTACAACAAATAACTTTCATACAATATATTTGATCGATTTTATCATTCGAGGGAAATTCTTAGTAGTTTTGTATTTGTTGTTTAATATTCTCTTTATTAAGTATGCGGGTGCATTAAAGAAATTCTGCGAAGTAGAAATATGAATAACACTTAACATTAATGCAATTTATTATTTTGCGGTTTGTTAATTTTAATTTATTCACTTGCTGTATAGAGTAGTAGATTTAGGATGATGATTAAGTGGCCATAGAGGTGCCTGCCACTTAATTAATGTACCATGATCTAGGTATACAGTACAGATATTAGTTATAATTAGGAAGTTTTAAATTTAGATTATCTAAGTGGAAAATCTTAAAGACTTTTAGAAAAATAATATCAATAGAGCAATGTACTTATATCTAATATGTATATCTATCTAATATAATAAAATATGTAAATGTACGTCAAAATAATACTTTTGAATCTATTTATCCGTGTGAATACAAGTATCAATACCCTATCTCATTCGAAGGCTGTCGTAAAGGGCGACTAACGGAAAAATACACAGACGATATCACTGCGAGAGAAGGGAAACTTGAAATAAAACCCTGTACCAACCCGTCTGGCCAGCGCAGCGTGGAAACAGTAGGCCAAAGCCTCCTGACATTGGAAGAGGCCTATGTCCAGCAGTGGACAGCGATGGGCTAATTGATTGATAGATATTATAATAAATTCGAATTTACTAATCTGGCTTTATAAAAAGTGGAATTGTAAAACATTAGTTGAGACAAATCCCTGGGCGGTTACATGAATGATACGAGTGATATACATAATACTACACGACATAAACATGACAATAACTTGCTTTCTAAATTGATGTGAGGATTATTGAACTTATTAGTCAAAAGGAATGAAGATATTTATAAATATACGCAAACATTACCCATAAAAGACACGCAGGTCTAACATGCAAAAGGCAAATGTTAGGTCTAAGTTAAGTCATCGAAACCGGCTCTGTGACTCATTGTCGAGGGACCAACCAGCCGCGACACTGCAAACCCTTGTATGGACAATATTGCACTCAATTAAATCACGTTAATACGTATAGCTAGCCCAAGATAAACCTTTTTAAATTTCTTGATAATATCATCGATATACCTAAAAATAAAATAGTTCTCAACAATATTAGTAGAACTTATTATCTATCTAGAATCTAGGCGCTATTGTCAACATAATTGTGATGAAACAAAAATAATCAGGTATGTAAAATAATCGTGGTTATTATTCAGAAATAGGTATGTCAGCGTCATATTTTTGATAAAAACAAAGGCCACCTGATGTTAGTTCTTTGTTCTTTACAGATGAGTAATTGTTTGGCATTATGCGGCCGCGACAGGTCCCGACTTGAAGCTCGGAGGCAATCGGCCTCCTCCGGGGACCTCGCGATAACCTCAGATGTTTATAAAAGTTATAACTTTTTGTTGCTTATTCAGAAATAGGCGTTAACATGATGCGAGGTTTGCGGCTTTGACATAATGATAGACCTCTACAAGGTGATTCACACACAATTTTAATATTTAAATTATATCAATTCCAGTTTGATTTTAGAATCTGTTATGAAGTAATTAAAATTGCTTATAGGATTAAAGAAATTCCGATGGTAACTTCATAAATAAATTACCTTGGTGTCAATTAAATTTGCACAAGCTATCTGTTATACATTTCCCTGGATTTTTAGACTTTCCGCATTATTAATAGGTTCCTCAGTAACTGTGTCTAGATTTTAATTTTAATTCTTAGTTTCTTATCTTTATTAATATTAGGAATTAGTTTATAAATTTAACTTATCAGTGACAATGTCGCAAAGTTCAGCGCTCGTTGGTTTGCGGCGGGCGGCGGCGGCGTGAGCGCAATCGTGGCTTTGACGTCACGCGCATGATAGGTGTTTTATCGTTCACATGTTACAGCCGATTGTTTCTGAGGTAAAGTAACAATTTCGTCTGCCAGTGTTCGTAAACTTGCTTTCTTAGCATAGCATAAAATTTACTCACTTAAACGTCCAAACTTAGAGGTATTTCCATAGTTGTGTACTGATGACGTGGCTCAGGCATTTTTTTATTAATGTTACGGTTTTAAATCGAAGATAAATCTGACTTTGTTTAAACTTGGGATATTAATTTTCTTCTCTTCTTAGCTGTTCGAGTTCGACGAATGTCAAACTTCTAGTCATAGTTGTCGGTACAGCACATTCAATATTTGAGTAAAATTAGGTGCTAAAATCGATACGAAATCTATATTCACCATTATAAAATAAAACACCATCATATATATGACAGAAGACTTGCTTATGTCAGAGATAGAGCTTCTCTTAATGATCCAGCACGCGAGAGAGGTAGATAAAAAGAGAAGCGGAAATGCTCGTCAGTCTGTCAATGCGGCGACAATGTCGTGCTATTTGCGTTAAACGGGCGATTTATTTCAGTCGGTCGAAACGTGAACGTCCGCAGCGGAATTTCGGCCGCGAGGAATCCGAATCCGTTAGCTTGCAGCTCGTGCGACGCGAGAGACCTGCCGGTAGCTCTACAGTGAAGTCAAAGTCGACAGTGTGCTTGCTGATAGGCCCAGATACCTGTTGCCAGGCGGCGGAGCGCGCTGCATCGACACCGATCGACGCCACGGTCAGCGCGCCGCTCGCCGAAACCCCCTCTACGACAATGACAGTATTCGACCACGAGGAAAATTCGAGATGCGTCTGACTCATCACCCCGTTCACCGACGCCCCGCCACAGTGGACGCTTCGCGACAAGCACTTTCCATCCCACCTAATTGTTGTTGATTTCGAAATTTTTCAACCATTTTAGCGGACATAATTCTGACGTCAGTTTTGCAGGTGTAATTTATTTTTCATCTTACCTAAGAAAAGTCATCATCCACATGGTTAGACCGACACATGCATGGCGCTGCGGCCGGTGCTCACTCACTGCATAGTGCACAGTAATATCCGATCGTAAATCACACTAAAACGACAGCGAACAGGAGCTCGCACGACTGTGGGCGCGCGCGCAAACACGTTGTGCAGGCCTGCGCACATTCACGGAACTGAGTGCGCCGGCGCTCCATTTGGGTCACTGTCATACGGTGGTGGGTGGTGGGGGACACGTTCGCCAGTTTGCCTCTGAAAAATTGGCGTCTCGCAAATATGTTTCATCGACGCGGGCGTTTTCCCTTCGCATCGTGCACCAATCGTTCGCAATAGAAGCACAACGCGCCGCTTACTCTTTCTTACATGGTTATGAATTCGCGACTTTTTCGCCCGGAGATCTATCTACGACTGACGAATGCGACAACACCTGCGTAGGCCTTGTCTCGTTTTCCATTTCAACCGGTCAAAGCGTTAACTTTATGAGTTAAGTTGAATCTTATAAAATATCTCCAATATCAGCGCTTTCGTTTAGCGGTGTTAGCTTAAAAATATTGCTATTCTGTTTTAACCTTTTGTGTTTATAGTTGCATATAGGTTTAGGTTAGTGGTCAGTCTGGTGGTGATACTACTATACCAAGTCTAATGTCTGGATATATAAAATTATATAATAATAGAAACTTAGTAACGAACACCACCTTGTTTAACATTAAATAGTATACAGCGTATTGTTGCAGTCCTATAGTGACTAATATCAGCAATAGTTATGTAGAATGAGATTATCTTTTTCACGACGCAGCATTTCCAATAATAACATAATTGCACAAAATCACGTTCGTAACCGAACTGGTTGAGAAAAGAATAATTATTTGTCTATTCTCATTCATAATTTCGGCGCCATGGCGTCTGCGCTGCCTTTGCTTCAAGTGCCGGGATCGAGCGGCTGGAGAAAGTTGTCGACGAAATACTTGTTATAGATTTTCAACCAATTCATAAAGAACATCTTGTTTGTAAAGTAAACTACTTCTTTATTGATGTAATTATTCTTAGTCCGTCTTTAAATTAATATGAGATAGGCATAAATAGTTAAGTTGTATCTATTAGATGCAATTGTATTTTAAGAAAAGCTTTAATATTGAAGTTTAGTTTAAGGCATTGTAGATTAAAGAAGTAAATTACAATTCTCTAGTGAAATTATTCTCGTTTATTTGCACCTAAGAGTTCAGTATAAAATTCGCTCACTTGAACGTGCTAACAGCCTTTTTTGTGTGTGTGTTATTGGCATACCGTAAATATGGCCTTGCGACCGAATTTTGAGGAGTTTTAGTGCGTGCTGCTGTAGATCCTAGTGAAGTACATAAAGTTAGTAATGAAGGATGCCTTTATTCTGTTTGATGAAGTCACTTAGCCTTTGGAGCTGCTCTATGAGATGAGAAGGTTCTTAAATGAATTAACGCAGATAACCTTGTCGGACATTTGTTTGAAGTAATAGTAGTAATAGTTGATTCTTTGATTCTTTGAAGCTCTAGTATAATTAAATTATATTATCAATGTTACTGTGCAATTGTGTTAATAAAACCTTGTTTTGTAAATTATTTCTACTTATTTGAAGTTTATATGTATAAAATGAGTTTGTTT
This sequence comes from Eilema griseolum, assembly GCA_963662185.1. Taxonomy (NCBI): domain Eukaryota; kingdom Metazoa; phylum Arthropoda; class Insecta; order Lepidoptera; family Erebidae; genus Eilema; species Eilema griseolum. The sequence goes on from OY759241.1 coordinate 15,409,892, forward strand.
GTTTTCGCAAACCTATTGATTTATTTTGTTCCTAACCATTTTGACTAAATATAATTTACTTTCTTTAGTAGGTATGTCCCATAGTTGGTCTTTAACTACTTGGATAATTAGTTTCTTCAAGGTTGTCAGGAGCAGTAAATATTGTTATAACAGCATCGAGCTATTTTTACTTTTTTTAGTTTTATTCCTTATATTTTTACGCTAATCTAGAGTATTCTTAGTTTTATAATAACTTTGCTACGATATGCGTTTACTAAGGTATTGATACAAACATGTATTGTCTATTTATTCCAATTTTGTGAATCCATTATTATCCAAATAGTCAGTAAATCTAGGTTTTGTCAAGTATGATAATGACCTTAGTATGATAATAACTTGTTTATAAATCTGTAATTTTTTTTATTAAAAAAAGCTACCAGAATTTTTTACTATGAAAGTTTATCGATTCAGGGTAATTATATCGAGCATTTGAAGACTTTTTTTAGTTTAAAAAAGTTAGTGTTCTGACAGTCAATTCTCTTTTTTAATCGTGTGGGAACTTCCGAGTACCATCTCGACGTGGGCATGAAAAAGTGTTTACGTGGCAGTCGAGTTGAGTCATATTGCTCGAAAAGATCAGTTGCTCACGCTGCGGCTAGTAGTTTCTAACAGGTCTGGGCCAGTACTGAAGACTGTGCTATTTTGGAGAAGAACCAGGCCGTAGTCCCTTCTGGAAAACAGCATAGGAGACACGACCCAGTTATCGTCTCAGGCCCCTTAATAAGCTAAGGGCTATAAACTGTGGCTATCGTGCAGCCGCTTTGCAATCTATCAGTGTATTAAAACTTCATTTATTCTAAAACTATACTTTTTTTTTTTTACGTTAGCAAAATCCCCACCGGAGCCGGTGGAGGAGGTTATGTCGGACTCGAACCGACTAAAACGCACGCCGCCTGTGGTTCGCTTTGGTTGCCGAAGGTGAGGTTGACAGGCATATCCCTCGCACCGCGGCCTTCCCAGGGCCAACTCTCACGATCTGGCCCTCTTTTCGGGTGTGGGGACTACAGAGTCCCCAATTCGTCCCCGGAAACGGGAGGGCGCACCAGGCGCGCTACCGCCGCGGCCTGCTACTGCCAGGGTGACAGGCGACTCCACCTGTCACGCCCAAAACTATACTCTATACTACTCTAACCCATACTATAAAAACTCAGTAATTTTTATTGCTTTATCGATACAATGATTACATTACCCATATTGGCTTTACAAAAGTCACAGACTCTACATTTAGAAAGAATCAGATTACAGAAACATCATCTATAACTAGAATTTTTCATGTGATAACATAAACACATAAACAAGTAATGGGCCGTTGTCCTTACCCTCAATAATAGAGTTGCTACAGAACTCTACTTGTTCCAAGGAGTGCTTAAAAAAGATATAATACTTGTGATACCGATTTTAAGACCGTTTTTAAACAAGAATGTGAGTATTCTTGTTTAACATTCTTGTTGAAAAAATATGCTACAAGCATTTTTTCGGGTAAATCTTTTTCTTGAATTTATTTATTTATTTATTTATTTCATAGTAGGAAAACTTACAGCTATCCATTAGTGTTAAAAAGATATATAAAATAATAGACGGCCAATTAGAAGTTTTCACTGCTAAATATTGATTGAAAATATTTAGTAAGCGGTAGACAATCCACACAAACACGAAAACAAAAGCCGAATATAAAAAAATTACAAAAATTGTAAAACAATAAAGAAAACAGGAGCATTACCAAAATACAATATGTTTACCTATTGTCAAAGAAACAAGAACTAAGATCCTTTTTCATTTTAGGGATACTCGTTGCAAACAAGTCAAGATCTACTTTACGACACTCTAAATTAAATGAGCGACAAGCTCTAATGAGACACGAGTTCTGTCTATATGTAGTTTTAACAGCAGGTACATTTACAATGTTTGTCCTTCGTAGGAATGCCAAAGGCACACGTAAATCAATTTTGCTTACTAACTCAGGGACGTCAATACGACCATTCATCACATCAAATAATAGTGACATATCTGCAATTTTCCTTCTCTCATACAGCGGGAGTATATGAAATTTTCTACATCTTGCTATATAGTTAGGTAAGTATATTTGAGAACGATATTGAATATACTTTAGAAATCTTCTCTGTATACCTTCAAGGCGATTGATGTATATATCATAATTTGGATTCCAAACTGGGGAAGAGTATTCGAGGTGACTACGGACGAACGCGCAGTAAAGAATTTTCATTGTCTTAATATTATTAAAATCAGAGGATAACCTAATGATAAAACCCAAAGCTTTGGATGCTTTCTTGACAACCGATTCAATGTGAGAATCAAATATCAGTTTTGAGTCGAATGTCACTCCAAGATCTTTAATGGCAGTGACTCTCGCTATTGACGCATTTAATAGTGTATAATCATAAGCTATTGGGTTTAGTTTACGTGTAAATGTGCAAACGTAGCATTTGGAGACATTTAAATCAAACCTGTTCCGAACGCAATAAGTTTGAAATTTGTTCAAATCATTCTGCAAACAGCAAGCATCCCCTACGGTTGTTATTTGCCTTAGGACCTTCATATCGTCGGCATATAGCAGAATTTTAGAGTTTTGAAAGCATACACCGACGTCATTTATGAAGATATTGAATAACATGGGACCTAGCAGGGATCCTTGAGGAACTCCAGATGGTATAGATACGGCTCTGGAGGTATATCCATTAAGAGCCACTATTTGACATCTGTTTTGCACGTAAGATGTAAACCATCTGTATAAGTTACCTGAAATGCCCATTAGACAAAGTTTGCGCAATAGTAAATTATGATCAATACGATCGAAACATTTACTGAAATCAGTATAAATAACATCGACCTGGGACCTCCTTTCCATGTGTTCTGATATATAATCGCTACAGACCACCAGATTGGATGTAGTTGAACGGCCTTTTATGAATCCATGTTGATCATTACTAAAGCCTAGTTTTAATGCAAAAGAAAGATGCTTATGAATTACTTTCTCCATGATTTTTGCAAATACACACAACTTAGATATCGGTCTATAGTTTTCTATACAGTCTCTGGGTCCCTTTTTATGAATCGGTGTTATATACGCTGACTTCCAAATTACAGGCACTTCTCCCTGAGAATATGATTTATTGAGTAGAATTGTTAACGGAACTGATAAAGATTTGGCACAATTCAGTATGAAAATTGGTGAAATATTGTCAGGACCTGCAGACTTTGATAGGTTAACCTGTTTCAAAAACCCAAGAACTTCGTCTTCTTGTACCTTCACGGAACGGATGTCAGTTACACCAGTAGTTTGGTTACCTATATCATCAATACCACCTGAAAATAACGAGTTGTCACTGTCAGTACGTTCTCTAAAATTGGAATAAAAGTATTCCCCGAACATGTTGCAGATGTCTTCACCATTACTATAACTTAAATCCCCAAACTTGAGTACAGGCGGGTAAGAATTAGAATAATGTTTAGATTTCACGTACTGCCATAAAGCTCTAGGGTTTTTTGAGATAGCTAATTCTGTATTTGCAATATAGTTGTTAAACATGTTCTGTTCTATATCTTTGATTCGCTGACGCAACACAATGAATGATTGATGATCAGAGATGTTACCGTATTTTTTAAACTTTGAGTGATATTTGGCCTTTTCTTTTATGATTTTTATCAATGAGCTTTTATACCATGGAGGGTACCTGCATCGCGTAAAAACAGTCTTCGTGGGTATAAACTGCTTTTGGAGTTCATTGATAGTGCCGTAGAAAAACCCAACCTCATCTACAAGGGGTCTACTTCCCAGTTCTAATGACCAATCAACTTGGTTCATATCCTTGTTGATGGCGTTGTAATTTGCTTGATTATATAAATATTTTAGCCGTGGTCGAGAATGTAACTGCTGGGTCTGAATAAAGTCAACCACGAAACAAACTGCTTTATGCTGTAAGTCTTCTTTTACTAGGGGATTCTGACAGTGCATAACATGAACTTCGTCAGTGGACAGTACAAGGTCTAGTATCCTATCATTAATATTTACATGAGAGTTATATTGCAATAAATTACACACAGCAAGATTATCACAAAATTTAGCCTGGATAGGTGCTTCTAAATGACTAGGATATAGGTGATATCCATCAGTCACAGTTTGCCATACGATATTACTTTGATTAAAGTCACCTACAACAATAAACTTTTCGGATGAGTTCTTCATAACAATGTCAGTAAGATTGTCTGAAAAATTATTCAGTTGTCCCATCAAAGACTGACCACCTTTCTGGATGCACACATAAACCACACATATATTGATTTTATGGGAGATTCTGGGTTTCGATTGATTTAAGGTCAAGGTTATCCATAAGTCTTCAGCAGAGGAGCACCAGTCTCTGCGAACGTCAGCGACGAGTTCACGACGTACCGCTATTAACACTCCTCCACCTAACATCTAATCCGTTAGTGCATAGTCCCGGTCACGCCGCCAAACAATATATCTACTATCAAATAATTCACTATCCTCAATACTGTCAATAAGCCACGTTTCCGTCAGGCAGATGACATCAAAACAACTAAGACATACATTTCTATAAAATAAAGAAGTTTTCGTCCGTAGTCCCCGAACATTTTGATAAAAAATACTAAGTGGTGTGAATTTGTACAAAATACATAAATATAATAACAACATAAAGCGCACTCAATATCGTCACCAAGTACAATTTGCACTCAAAAATTCGTTCTATACCTAATAAAGTGTTATAAATTCTGTGAAGTGGGTACAATTCAAATGCATTGGCTAAAGCTGTATCTAAAGAATAAACAATATATATTTTGTACTCTAACTTAAACTTAATTATATTCAAGTAGATGTCAACTCCATCGATAAACAAATAACGTTTAAAATTGCATAGATTTAACATGAATGAATAGTGACTTCCGACCACAGCGAGAACAAAAGGCGGGTCAGAATGGAATGCATGCAAAAAATAAGTACCTGTGTTTCTCAAAGTTGTCGTAAATAGTATGAACAACGCATCGGAAAGTCGTCCCGACCTGCTATTTAAAAATACTTTTTAAGGTCCTGTTCTGCTCTAATTTGATACTTTGGTGAAGAGTTATTTCTTCGCACATATATTTTGCACGCCCGCACCCAAACATAATCATAACCACGTTCCTTAGCTAGAATTTTGGTCTTATTAAGTAATGCCTTATTGTCCATAGTTAGATGATCGTTAATGAAAATCTTCTTATCCCCTTCGAATCCCAGACCAGTATTTAATTTTTTGTAAATTCTAGCAGCGGCAATAAAATCGTTCTTAAGATAACTGTTGTGTACCGAACATATTATTGTTTTATTGCTGTTATCATTTCGCATTGGAATTCTAGCGATATAATTTATTTGTTCTTTGGGAATCCGGCAGTTGATCCTCTCTCCTATGCTGGATAGAATATTGAAGAGGTTTTCAGAGCCAGACACAGGGATGCCTTTGATCTCGATATTATTACTTCTAGATCTCTGCTCGTTTTCACGATATTGAATTTCTAGGATTCCGATGCGGTCTTGTAAAGTCAACACATCCTGTTTGGTCTTCTTCAAACCCTCGACCTCTTGCTCAATGCCTCTTAGCTTTTCGGTCAGATCCATAACCGAGCTATGCACATACTCTACAGATGACTTCATATCCGATATAGATGTTTTGACGTCCGAAAATTCCGCTCTCATGGATCTGAGTTCCGCCAACTCAATGTTAATTGATTTCAAGTTCTCCATTATAGATGGCAGTGAATCCATATGAGTGGATAACCTCTTGAGTTCCACAAGTACACTGTCAATATCCGCTGGGGTAGTCTTCGAAGATCCAGCACGGGGACTTATCGTTAGGTTTTTACAGTCAATGCACTTCCAAGTAAGCTTCCTGTCGCCAAGTTTTCTCCAGCCAGCCTCTTTTATACCAGCACAAGGAAAGTCAAAACGCCCATTGCACGCTGAACACATGACACCGTCGATAGACTCAACCTCACACCTCTTGCACGTAAATGTAGACATTATATTAATTTACGAAAGTTTGAGAAACACTGTTACTGTCGTCAGGTACACGAGCGAAATTATCGGAGTGTATGCGTGCGTACCGATCAGTGTCCACCGTTGAATTGTGAATGAGTACAAATCATTGTTTAATACAAAATGTATAATATCTAAATATCCAAATTAGTCATCATCATCATCTGAGTCTTTTGCCAACTCAGTTGGGGTTGGCGTTCTAAATAAGTATTATCATTATATTGTTAACTGATGGTACTTGGTAGAAAATCCTATTACTTGCTGTTTTGTTTAATAAATATTTTTTTCATAAAATTATGAAACTGCCACATTTAAAGTGTTAACCATAAATATAATATAATATAAATTTAAGTCGAAGTGACTTTTGATGAGTCACACAATGTTAAAAAATAAAATAAACCTTTCACTAGACAGTTGCAAAAAGTAATGCCAGTAACTAATACATAATTATTCGAATTACAGCAATCTAAATGACGATTCAACCTCTGTGGTTATTTTGGACACATGTATTGACATAATTGATGAGTTAATTCGACTCGAAAATACAGATTGATTGCTGCGGGGTAAATTATTATTTCGTTTACATAAACATGAAGGCATGTCAAGTTTTGTGGCTTTTTCGAAACACACTAGAAAATATTGAACATAGGCCACATCAGGATTTTCGTAATCTGATCTGTCACTTATTAATTGAGTCACGAACGCAGACTTTCCTTTCCAGGTAAGAATGTTAGATGGTTGTAGTTCATATAAAAGCTAAAATATACCAAAAAAAAGAGAGAAGAGCGAGAACAGGTCCTCGATTCTATTAAAGCAAAACCACAGTCATACCACAGAGACATGAACAGAAAAATGGCATTAAATATTAGACTTTATTTTTTTACTCTTAAAGACCAAAATTAAATGTAAAATAGTCTCACAGTTTTCATTCACTCTGAAAGAAGCCTTTTAATTTTGGGCTTAAAGCCATTGTGTTAAAGTCTAAAACTAAATAAATATTTTTACTTTAGCAGAACGAGGCCCAGGAGTGCGGACCTTGGGTTCTAAAGTACGAGCGTAGGATGCAAAGAAGGAAGGCTTAGACTGAAGAAGATTTTAAAATAAAGCATGTAGGTCTTCAACAAGTATGCAAGCAAGGCAGCTGGCACACAGACTACCACGTAACATGGCTGGATATTATCTACAATTAGGTAAACGGGACCTGATTGATTGATTTCAAAACTCATTGGGCTCTAACATATACGAGTTGGATGATTTACAATCTTTTATAATTCAATATATCGCCGTCATCTGATTATAGAATTGTTAATAGATAATAATTAAAAGATTGATTGGACGTATAGACAGTTAATTAAACACTTAAATTATATCCAATCAAATGGTTATCAGAGATAGTTTATGACGACTCTTTTCCTGACAGTAATGGCGGTGCAATCGTGCAATAGAGTTCTAGGAATTCTTACGAATATTACACCTGGTGAAGTAGGACTTGGAATATTGCCCGTGGAAGTCATTATTTATCATGTTCTTATACATCTATAAATATTTTGCTGAACCGGACCGGTTATGATGGTAAATAGGTGTCGATAACTAATTAAACTGTAAATCAAATCAAATGATAAACGATTGTTGATTTACAGTTCAATTAGATACCAGAACCTTTTATCATTAGCTTCATGTTCATCAAAGTATTAATAGTTACATTGCTCATAAGTATGTATCTACCTATTTAAATTTTTGTGTAATCATGTGCATCAATGCTTATTATGGCAACAATTGGGTATTTTCCTGTAGTTAAAATAAATTAATTAACTCAGTTTCTTTTATACCACTTAGGTGGCAGGTAAGCACACGGTCTGATGGCTAAGATGGAAAATGGATACTGTGGCCTATGGTCGTGTACAAAACCAAGGGAGTCACACTCGCGCTGTCAACCCTGTAAGCACAGAGAGTTTCTGCGCGCTCAGTATAAAAGACAAAGCAGGACATTATTAAATTAAAAATGTTAAAAGAGCGGTAAAAGTTGCGTCTGTTCTTATTTTATCATTTAGACATAAAATCACGCCTGTTTCCCATAGGGGTAGGCAGAGATCACGGATCTCCATTTGCTACGATCCTGACATACTACTCTCGCTTCATTCATTCTCATTACATTCTTCATGCATGCACGTCGGTTTAGGTCCTAACCTGCCCCTATTCTAAAACTTCTTCGATTGTTCCAGGTATGTCCGCCTATTTCTTCCCCTTCCGACGGTACCATCCACACTCGCCTCATACACCTGTTTCGTTAGTCTTCTTTCTTTCATCGTCTCAACATGACCATCCACACTCGCCTCATACACGTGTTTCGTTCGTCTTCTTTCATTCTTTCTTTCAACATGACCAAACCATCTCAATATTCCTCTCTCAATTCTCATCACTACATCTTCTACCACTCCACATCGCTCTCTTATCACGCTATTTCTCACTCTATCTCTTAAGGTCGAGCCACATGTACTTCGCAACGCACGCATTTCTACTGCATTCACTCTACTCTGTTGCTTTTTCTGCCACACCCAACTTTCGCTACAATACATTAAGAGTCGGCACTAATACTCCTCCACGTGCATCCAGTCGTGCCTTTTTGGACACTTTCCGGCTGTTCATAAAGACGTGTAGTGCCCCATAAATTCTATTTCCAGCTGTCACTCTCCTTTCAACATCTTCTTCATGCTTTCCATCTCTCGTAAACAATATTCCCAAATATATGAATTCATTCACTTGTTCCACTCTTTCTCTATCTACACAAATCCTACAATCTGTCACGCATTCATCTTTTTCAAAAACCATAACTTTTGTCTTACTAACATTCACTTTCATTCCTTTCCTCTCAAAAGCTCCATGCACTGTTGTTACCATCTCTTGCAACTCATCCGATGACGCAAGTAAAACCTGATCACATCAACATAGGGAAGAAATTTGACGAGTAATTCATTCATTCTTACACCACATTCTTTATCTTTCAAATCTTGCAAACAACTGTCCATGAATAAGTTAAACAGTCATGGTGACGCTACACATCCCTGTCTTACCCCCTTTTGGATGCTAAACCATTCAGTGTATGACCCATGTATCCACAGGCAAGCTCTGGAGTCCTCATAAAGAGACTTCAGAGCTCGAATAAGGTTGGTGCTCACCCCATACATAGACAGTACCGATCAAAGTTCATTCCTCACCACTTTGTCAAAGGCCTTTTCCAAATCCATGAATGCGATGTGATTACCACTAGGCTACCGCGGTTATAATACCTGATCTTAGTATGATAATAACTTGTTTATAAATCTGTAATTTTTTTTATTAAAGATATGTGTGGTACCAGAATTTTATTCCTGAAAGTTTATCGATTCAGGATAATTATATCGAGCATTTTAAGATTTTTTTAGTTTAAAAACGTTAGTGTTGTGACAGCCAATTCTCTTTTTTAATCGTGTGGGAACTTCCAAGTACCATTTCGACGTGGGCATGAAAAAGTGTTTAAGTGGCAGTTTTGCTCGAAAAGATGATTTGCTCACGCTGCGGCTAGTAGTTTCTAACAGGTCTGGGCCAGTACCGAAGACTGTACCATTTTGGAGGAGAACAGGTCGTACTTCCATCTGGAAAATTAGCGTCGGAGACACATAGTTATCGTCTCAGGTTACTTAATAAGTTAAGGGTTATAAATTGTGACTATCGTTCAGCCGCTTTGTAATCTATCAGTATATTTAATCTTCACTTCTTACCTATTCTAAAATGGGTATGGTATGGGTTAGAGTAGTATAGTTTAGAGTATAGCTCTAAACTATACTACTCTAATCCATACTATAAAAGCTCAATAAGTTTTTATGCGTCGATATAATGATTACATTACCAATTGCCCATATTGGCTTTACGATGTAAAGTCATCGACTCTACATTTAGAAAGAATCAGATTACAGAAACATCATCTCTAACTAGAATTTTTCATGTGGTAACATAAACAAGTAATGGGCCGTTGTTTTTTTCTCAATATGCAGTTGCTACAGAACTCTACTTGTTCTGAGTGCTTAAAAAAGATATAATACTTATGATACCGATTTTAAAACCGTTTTTAAAAAAGAATGTGAGCATTTTGTTCAACATTCTTGTTGAATAAAAATGCTACGAGCATTTTTTCGGGTAAATCTTTTTCTTGAATGAGTACAAATCATTGTTTAATACATAACATAACATGACATAAACTCACGCCTATATTCCCGAAGGGGTAGGCATAGGTGCTAGCACCCACATTTCGCCAGTTTATGTTTAGGTCCCAATGTAATAGGTGGCGAGCCTATTGCCATTAACCGGGCACTTTTAAACCTGCGATAAATACACACATAACTTCGAAAAGCATCTAAAGTAATTGGTGTGTGCTATGGTAAAACCTGGGATCGAACCCGAAACCTCGTCTCAGCAGTCCATTACCCATACTACCAGGTTACCACGGTTTAATACAAAATGTATAATATCCAAATATCCAAATTAGTCATCATCATCATCTGAGCCTTTTACCAACCCAGTTGTGGTCGGCGTTCTAAATAAGTATTATCATTATATTGTTAACTGATGGCACTTGGTAGAATTTTTCATAAAATTATGAAACTGCCACATTTAAAGTGTTAACCATAAATATAATATAATATGAATTTAAGTCGAAGTAAATTTAGATGAGTCACACAATGTTAAAAAATAAAATAAACCTTTCACTAGACAGTTGCAAAAAGTAATGCCAGTAACTAATACATAATTATTCGAATTACAGCAATCTAAATTAAAGTATGACGATTCAACCTCTGTTAACCACAGAGGTTGAATCGTCATACTTTAATTTTCTTTTGGACACATGTATTGACATAATTGATGAGTTAATTCGACTCGAAAATACAGATTGATTGCTGCGGGGTAAATTATTATTTCGTTTATATAAACATGAAGGCATGTCAAGTTTTGTGGATTTTTCGAAACACACTAGAAAATATTGAACATAGGCCACATCAGGATTTTCGTAATCTGATCTGTCACTTACTAATTGAGTCACGATGCCCTGATGCAGACTTTCCTTTCCAGGTAAGAATGTTAGATTGTTGTAGTTCATATAAAAGCCAAAATATACCAAAAAAGAGAGAGAAGAGCGAGAACAGGTCCTCGATTCTATTAAACCAAAACCACAGTCATACCACAGAGACATGAACAGAAAAATGGCATTACATGTTAGACTTTATTTCTATACGTTTAAATACCAAAATTAAATGTAAAATAGTCTCATGTCACTTTTTCATTCACTCTGAAAGAAGTCTTTTTATTTTGAACTTCAATGGCATTGCTTTAAATTCTAAAACTAAATGGATGTTTTTACTTTAGCAGAACGAGGCCCAGGAGAGCGGACCTTGGGCCCTGAAGTACGAGCTTTGGATGCAAGGAAGGAAGGCTTGGACTGAAGAAGATTTTAAAATAAAGCATGTAGGTATTACTTCAACAAGTATGCAAGCATGGCAGCTGGCCCACTGACTACCATGTAACATGGCTGGATATTATATACAACGAGGTGAACGGGGCCTGATTGATTGATTTCAAAACTCTTTGGGCTCTAACATATACGAGTTGGATGATTTACAATCTTTTATAATTCAATATATCGCCGTCATCTGATTATAGAATTGTTAATAGATAATAATTAAAAGATTGATTGGACGTATAGACAGTTAATTAAACACTTAAATTATATCCAATCAAATGGTTATCAGAGATAGTTTATGACGACCCTTTTCCTGACAGTAATGGCGGTGCAATCGTGCAATAGGGTTCTAGGAATTCTTACGAATATTACACCTGGTGAAGTAGGACTTGGAATATTGCCCGTGGAAGTCATTATTTATCATGTTCTTATACACCTATAAATATTTGGATGAACCGGACCGGTTATGATGATAAATAGGTGTCGATTACTAATTAAACTGTAAATTAAATCAAATGATAAACGATTGTTGATTTACAGTTCAATTAGATACTAGCACCTTTTATCATTAGCTTCATGTTCATCAAAGTATTAATAGTTACATTGCTCATATGTATCTACCTATTTAAATTTTTGTTTAATCATGTGCATCAATGCTTATTATGGCAACAATTGGGTATTTTCCTGTAGTTAAAATAAATTAATTAACTCAGTTTCTTTTATACCACTTAGGTGGCAGGTAAGCACACGGTCTGATGGCTAAGATGGAAAATGGATACTGTGGCCTATGGTCGTGTACAAAACCAAGGGAGTCACACTCGCGCTGTCAACCCTGTAAGCACAGAGAGTTTCTGCGCGCTCAGTATAAAAGACAAAGCAGGACATTATTAAATTAAAAATGTTAAAAGAGCGGTAAAAGTTGCGTCTGTTCTTATTTTATCATTTAGACATAAAATCACGCCTGTTTCCCATAGGGGTAGGCAGAGATCACGGATCTCCATTTGCTACGATCCTGACATACTACTCTCGCTTCATTCGTCGGTTTAGGTCATGACCTGCCTCTTTTCTAAAATTTCTTCGATTTGGTCCAGGTATGTCCGCCTATTTCTTCCCCTTCCGACGGTACCATCCACACTCGCCTCATACACCTGTTTCGTTAGTCTTCTTTCTTTCATCGTCTCAACATGACCATCCACACTCGCCTCATACACGTGTTTCTTAGTCTTCTTTCATTCTTTCTTTCAACATGACCAAACCATCTCAACATTCCTCTCAATTCTCATCACTACATCTACTATCACTCCACATCGCTCTCTAATCACGCTATTTCTCACTCTATATCTTAAGGTCAAGCCACACGTACTTCGTAACGCACGCATTTCTACTGCATTCACTCTACTCTGCTGCTTTTTCTGCCACACCCAACATTCGCTACCATACATTAAGAGTCGGCAATAATACTCCTCCATACAGTACAGCAAGTCGTGCCTTTTCGGACACTTTCCCGCTGCACATAAAGTTGAGTAGTGCTCCATTCACTCTATTTCCAGCTGTCACTCTCCTTTCAATATCTTCTTCATGCTTTCCACCTCTCGTAAACAATGTTCCCAAATATATGAACTCATTCACTTGTTCCACTCTTTCTCCATCTACACAAATCCTAAACTCTGTCACGCATTCATCTCTTTCAAAAACAATAACATTTGTCTTACTAACATTCACTTTCATTCCTTTCCTCTCAAAAGCTCCATGCACTGTTGTTACCATCTCCTGCAACTCATATGCCGAGGACGCAAGTAAAACCGGTTCATCAGCATAGAGAAGACATTTGACGAGTAATTTATTCATTCTTGCACCACATTCTTTATCTTTCAAATCTTGCAAACAACTATCCATGAATAAGTTAAACAGTCATGGTGACGCTACACATCCCTGTCTAAACCCCTTTTGGATGCTAAACCATTCAGTGTATGATCCATGTATTCTCACGCAAGCTCTGGTGTCACCTATTACCAATTAGGTTGCTGCTCACCCCATACATAGACGGTACCAACCAAAGTTCATTCCTCACCACTTTGTCAAAGGCCTTTTCCAAATCCATGAATGCGCAATAGACCTTTTGACTCTTGGAATAAATTTCTCGGCTCTGTATGCGAAAGTGTTGATTGAGAGAGTTATGAAAGAAACGGATAAGAAAAAATGGGATGCACAAGCGGGTTTTAGAAAAGGAATGGGACGTCCGGATCAGGTCTTTAAAAAACTCATAACTCTCTCAATCGTCACTTTCGCATACAGTTTGCCGACGATGCTGAGTAGGCTAATGGCCTTGTGGTTTTTGCAGTCTTGATGCGAGCCCTTTCCTTTGTAAAGTGGAACTATAACGGCCTTACACCAATCATTTGGTACACGAGTGTGACACCCCTGGTGTTGCATACGTCCATAGGCCACGGTAACCGCTTCCCATCAGGTGGGCCGTGTGCTTGTCTGCCAACTTAGTGGTATAAAAAAAAAACACGACCGCTTAGGAAATTCTTCCAAAAACATTTTCACTGAATTACTCTATCTTGCGCGCAAAAAACAAGTAAAGAATAAAGCACATGATTTTATGGAGAATTAAAGGACATGAAAGTATGATACATATACAGGTGACAATAGTGAATAGATTTTTATTTGCAGAATTCTTATTATTTCCCCTTGCCTAATGGTAAGCTGAAGGCAAAATCTTATTAAAGAGGGTTACCATTACAAAAACGTACCATGTTACAATGGTGGCACTCAGCTTGACGGCCTCATCAGATGCTTTTCCACGATCCGCTGTGGGAAGAATAAAATACGCGTCAAAGAAAAGAGTCACCGAACCGTTTGGTTCTTGATGGCATATTCTGCACCGTATGTGGACAAGACAATATTGTTAATTTTTAACATAACATAACATAAACTCACGTCTATATCCCCGAAGAGGTAGGCAGAGGTGCTAGCACCTAGTTTATGTTTAGGTCCCAATGTAATAGTTGGCGAGCCTATTGCCATTAACCGGGCACTTATAAACCTGCGATAAATACACACATAACTTCGAAAAGTCATTGGTGTGTGCCATGGTAAAACCTGGGATCGAACCCGTGACCTCTTCTCAGCAGTCCATTACCCATACCACTAGGCTACCGCGGTAATATTTTTCGTGCAATAGTCGATGTGCCATGGCTTCCAGGCGTTACGAGCAATAGCATATGCATGATGATGTAATAAATTTATTGAATGACGCGAATGTAGCATTTTATCGCAGAGATAATTATCGATTATGATTGTCAATTTTGCAAATAACGTGTGAAAGATAAAATATATTATAATTAGCCTAGAGTTAGTTTACTTTGTAACATATACCACGATGAAAGTAATTACTCTTTCACCAATTTTTTTTCTAGTAGATACGCTGAAGAAGATTTTCAATACAGTATACAATAAAAAATTAAAAAATAATACCCAGTCTGCTGCTAAAGAGATTGATACAAGTTGGATAGTAGGCAGGATCAATTAATAAACCAAAAGAAAATGTATTCTATAATTTAGAGAAATTCGCTGGATTCGTGCAAAAAATTGAAAAGCAGATCGAAGTCCACGCGGTCGAAGTCACGGACACAGGTAGTAATTAATTATTATAATCGACGCAGTCCCGTTCGACATCATTAGATACTTAAGTCAAAAATGTAGACATGTCTCAGTAGTCAATTTTTTAAATTTCTTTATGCTGAACAGGAAAATAATTAATCCAGCTTTACAATTATTTATTTGAACAGTGTCCTTACTTTCATAGTACGAAAATGTTTAACAAAATATTTAAATGACCCGAAAATAAGAAATAACCAGTTGGTATGCAAATTATATTTTACACAAACATACACACACACACACACACATATACGGTATAAAGTTTAACGAACTTATTTGACTTTATGATTTTATGTCACACACTTAAAATAACTATTATATAACCTCTACACCAGTACAGATAGGTGACCGAGGTTTATCGAGGGCTTCAGGGTACAGATAGGTGACCGAGGTCTATCGAGGGTTTCAGGGTGCAGATAGGTGACCGAGGTCTATCGAGGGCTTCAGGGTTCAGATAGGTGACCGAGGTCTATCGAGGCCTTCAGGGTACAGATTAGTGACCGAGGTCTATCGAGGGCTTCACGGGACAGTTAGGTGACCGAGGTCTATCGAGGGCTTCAGGTTACAGATAGGTGACCGAGGTCTATTGAGGGCTTCAGGGTTCAGATAGGTGATTGAGGTCTATCGAGGGCTTCAGGGTACAGATAGGTGATCGAGGTCTATCGAGGGTTTCAGGGTGCAGATAGGTGACCGAGGTCTATCGAGGACTTCAGGGTACAGATAGGTGACCGAGGTCTATCGAGGGCTTCAGGGTACAGATAGGTGATCGAGGTCTATCGAGGGTTTCAGGGTACAGACAGGTGACCGAGGTCTATCGAGGGCTTCAGGGGACAGATAGGTGACCAAGGTCTATCGAGGGCTTCAGGGTACAGATAAGTGACCGAGGTCTATTGAGGGCTTCAGGATACAGATAGGTGACCGAGGTGTATCGAGGGGTTCAGGGTACAGATCGGTGATAGAGGTCTATCGAGGGCTTCAAGGGACAAATAGGTGACCGAGGTCTATCGAGGAGTTCAGGGTACAGATAGGTGATAGAGGTCTATCGAAGGCTTTAGGGGACAGATAGGTGACCGAGGTCTATCGAGGGCTTCAGGGTAAAGGTAGGTGACCGAGGTCTATCGAGGGCTTCAGGATATAGATAGGTGACCGAGGTGTATCGAGGGGTTCAGGGTACAGATCGGTGATAGAGATCTATCGAGGGCTTCAAGGGACAAATAGGTGACCGAGGTTTATCGAGGAGTTCAGGGTACAGATCGGTGATAGAGGTCAATCGAAAGCTTCAGGGGACAGATAGGTGACCGAGGTCTATCGAGGGCTTCAGGATACAGATAGGTGGTATCGAGGGGTTCAGGGTACAGATCGGTGATAGAGGTCTATCGAAGACTTCAGGGGACAGATAGGTGACCGAGGGCTTCAGGGTACAGATAGGTGACCGAGGTCTATCGAGGGCTTCAGGATACAGATAGGTGACCGAGGTGTATCGAGGGGTTCAGGGTACAGATCGGTGATAGAGGTCTATCGAGGGCTTCAAGAGACAGATAGGTGACCGAGGTCTATCGAGGGGTTCAGAGTACAGATCGGTGATAGATATCAATCGAAGGCTTCAGGGGACAGTTAGGTGACCGAGGTCTATCGAGGGCTTCAGGGTACATATAGGTGACCGAGGTCTATCGAGGGCTTCAGGGGACTGATAGATGACCGAGATCTATGGAGGGCTTCAGGGTACAGATAGGTTACCGAGGTCTATGGAGGACTTCAGGGTACAGATAGGTGACCGAGATCTATCGAGGGCTTCAAGGTACAGATAGGTGACCGAGGTCTATCGAGGGCTTCAGGGTACAGATAGGAGACAGAGGTCTATAGAGGGCTTCAGGGTACAGATAGTAGACAGAGGTCTATCGAGGGCTTCAAGGTACAGATAGGAGACAGAGGTCTATCGAGGGCTTCATGGTACAGATAGGTCACCGAGGTCTATCGAGGGCTTCAGGGTACAGATACGAGACAGAGGTCTATCGAGGGCTTCAGGGTACAGATAGGTGATAGAGGTCTATGGAGGGCTTCAGGGTACAGATAGGTTACCGAGGTCTATCAAGGGTTCGGGGTACAGATAGGTGACCGAGGTCTATTCTGGGCTTCAGGGTACAGATAGGTGATAGAGGTCTATGGAGGGCTTCAGAGTACAGTTAGGTTACCGAGGTCTATCGAGGGTTCGGGGTACAGATAGGTGACCGAGGTCTATCTAGGGCTTCAAGGTACAGATAGGTGATAGAGGTCTATGGAGGGCTTCAGGGTACAGATAGGTTACCGAGGTCTATCGAGGGTTTGGGGTACAGATAGGTGACCGAGGTCTATCTAGGGCTTCAGGGTACAGATTGGTGATAGAGGTTTATCGAGGGCTTCAGGGGACAGATAGGTGACCGAGGTCTATCGAGGGCTTCAGGGTACAGATAGGTGATAGAGGTCTATCGAGAGCTCCAACTACCCATAACGACTGCCATGGATGTACATATGATAACTGGGATCGGTGGCTAAATGTGCTCTCCCAGATACGATCACCCGTCCTGAGACTGACCTGGCTAGAGTTGCAATGTGTTAACCTACGAGCCCTTACTAGTTTTATCGACTTGGTCTCATTGAACTTGTCTACCATGGTGAACGTTCCAATGAGCTCTTCCGATTAGTAAGAAGGAGAGGGTGGCTCTCCTTCCTAAACAGGACAATATGTGCAGGGCTTAGATGTCACCCGCATGCAGTGTAGAATATTCCTTCAAAAACCAACCAATTACATCTCCCGTCTCCCAGAAAACCCCACAGCTATAGACGAAGAGTGAAAGTCAGGTTAAGGTCTGTTTTTTTTTTTTTAATAATTGATATTATATTAAGAAAAAAAATTAGGACTAATAACAATAGGAGTAGTAGGAGCAATACTGTGGTTTACATCGGTAGTGTAGTGTGTAGTTTACAGGATTCGATCCCGAGACCTTACGATCGTAAGGACGACTCCTTAACCGACGCTCGCCAATTAGGTATACCGAAAATGCATAATGCAATAAATGTAAGGTATAAACGCAAAAGCCTCACCTATACAATACATTCCTTAATACATACCTTGGCGTGATTTTGCTGAGAAATTAATAAAAGCATAGATATTATATACTAATAATGTGGTGTTGTACAAGGCGACTTAGGGATAGGGCTGATTAACGTCAGACAGATATATACAGCCCAGACTCAGCCTCAGATGCATGGCTCGAGTCAACAATAGTGCCCTATTACGTGGGACTGAATACAATTATTGGTGAAATATGGGTGTTAATTCAACTCTGCCTGACCCTCTATAAAGGCGTGATTATATGTATGTAATAGTTGCCGACCTCTGTGGTGTGGCGGTAAACCCTTCTACCACGCAGGTGGTGGTGGGTTCTATTCCCGCTCAAACAAATATTTATACGTTTGAATATATATATTTATATTAGTCTGGGTATTTCTTGATATAATATACTGTGGATATTTTTTTTAATTGTAAATCTAACTAAACGGAGTGTAAGTATGCTTACCCGCATTCTAGAACCCATATTATGAGCTAAGGTATTTAATTACTGAATATTTATTTATTTTAAGACATAACATATAACATAAACTCATGCCTAAATCCCCGAAGGGGTAGGCAGAGTTGCTAGCACCCACATTTCGCTAGTTTATGTTTAGGTCCCAAGGTAATAGGTGGCGAGCCTATTGCCATTAACCGGACACTTATAAACCTGTGATAAATACACACATAACTTTGAAAAGTATCGAAAAGTCATTGGTGTGTGCCATGGCAAAACTTGGGATCGAACCGGAGGCTATACCTACATATATTTTAAGATACATTTATTATCTTCAATGGGATGGCATGTATAAGTATAACTAAGAAAATCATATCGCGATAGTCGTATATAGCGCTTAGGTACTATCTAAAGTGGATTTATTAATTTAACTTCCCTTTTTGTTATTAACTAACGTTGGATATATTTTGGAAATGAAAAAAAAAACATCTCTACATCGTGTGCATTTTGAAGGCCTGGGTTATATCTACGTTATAAGATATTATTGGCGAAGGGTCTCTATAACCCAATTCCTGTCAGCTTCCCAATAGGCCGCAAGGTGTATCTATGAAACAAACTTGAACAAGACTTTTCCCACCAGCGTCCCTTTTCAAAATTTTCACCCTTCCATTTCTAGTTGGTTGTTCTGGACTTTTTCCAGGTTCATCTTCTTTCTAACCCTTCAACTCGAGAGAAAATCCTCAAGAAATATTCAAACCTTGCATGCAAGATGAAACGCTGGAAGATTTTTCTTCAGCCCATATCATGGTTAGAATAATAAAAGAAACACTTACATCCAATGTTCTGAGTTGATTGAAGTCTCAGCTAAGAAGCCTTAAGAATGTCTGGTTCTTGGCAACACCGTTCTCAATCGAACTCGCGAGAAACAAAAACAGAACGAATATAAAAACCGACGATTTGTATTATAATGAATGTTCCGTCGCTAGCAAGTCATTGACGTGAATGCTAGTGTTTGGCAACACATTAAGTATGACGCGGACATGACCTGATTGAAAAAAAAAAAGCGCGGCAAAATCATGGCTGGCTGGGCGGGGCGCGGGGCGGGACAGGGCGTAGCGCCCTTGGCACCGCCCCCTGAGTCACCGACGACGCCGGGTGCGCCCGCGCACCTCGCAACACAACCACGATGCACGACACGAACAATCAGTTTGAGGACGTTGAGGTTTAATGGATCAAAATATTTCCCAGTATTTGTTTGGCAATTATCTCTTGTGTCGATAGATTTGAATGTTAAAACGTCGTAAATGAGATAGACCCTTCATAGGAAAACGTTCTAATGCGAGATTATAACATCTTTACAGCACGGATTTTTATTTCACCCGTAGATGTGATGCTTACGATCTTTTGCTTGTGGACCGTTAATATTCAGGTAGGAAGAAGAGTATTTATGGATAAAAAATCTGTTGTGTACGGCTTCATGATATCTAATTCATAATTGTCGTAATGAGAGGTACTTACCACACAATACCATTTAATCAGATCCAAACCAAGAACAATTTACTTTCTAGGACTCATATTGGTTCTAGAAATCATGTCATTTTGTCAGTATCAAAGCAAGAAGTGTAAATAAAGTACCTACTAGATAGCACCCCCGCGTGAATCCCTTGGGGGTTGAACACTAACTAAATAGTATCGAACTACCTGGGACCAAAACTCGTAGTTTACGAAATGATAATACACCTCTGCCTATCCCTACGTGGATTCACAAACGTGAATACATGTATGTATCTATAAACCTACGATAACAGAAATGAAAGAAAGAAATTATTCTAATTACCTAATATTTACATTATAACTAATTTAATCTCGCCTGAACTGATTCCATTTTTTCTATATCTTAATGATGTTTATTAACTACCTACATTTGACACAATTTTATGTTTTATACACTTATACATTTCACGTAAATATATAATATCATCATCTTACTATAGTTGTCATTACCAAGTTTGATAACGTAGGTACCCTCATTAAATTTAATAATCTATTTTGTTGTCACAAGTCTAGGTCAGCTAGATAAGAGCATATAAAGGAAATTTATTACTGAGCAGATGGCAGATGGCAGATTGTAAAGTTCAAAGTGTCAAGACTAGTGTCTATAAATAATATAGACTATTGGCCCCAGTCCCGGCTTCATCCAGGAATAAACTAACAATTAAGAAGAGTTGGTAGCATATTAGTTAAGAAGGCAGCCTTACCATCGAGATTGCGAGGTTCGAATCCAGGTCATTATCCTATCGACGTGAACCCACTCCTAACAATAAGCAATTTAGCTTACCTGGATGGCTACCACGAATATTAGTAATTTTAGTTGCTAGTGGTTTAAAAAAAATCTTATAAGTAAACCGACTGCAGTGTCTCCTACCGGGTTCAACTTCAAATGTAAAGAAAGTTTAATATTGAATTTCATGTCTCTTAATATTTCAATAGTAAAGTACTAATACTAATTTTTCAAATCTACTCTCTTGAGAGGTAATTTTTTGAAAAACGCCGATAATCAGCTCACGTGTTTCCTTCTTCCTACAGTCTCAGGTCCTCTAAGCGGGGCGTGAAAAAGCACATGATGAGGCCGTCAAGCTGAGTGTCACCATTGTCACATGGTATATGTAAGTAATGGTGACCCTCTTTTCTGAGACTTTGCCTTCAGCTTACCATCAGGCAAGGTGAAGTCTAATTGACAGGTCCTATATTAAAAACAAACAAAAAAATCAGAAACAGAAATCATATGAAATTTCATACTTCATTGAAAACGACGATCTCTTATTCTACAGTCTACACCCTTAGTAGGAGCACAGATAATATAATATATTATTCTGTAGGAGGGAACACAGGGATGAAGAAGAAATCAAGGGGAGAAGCGGGTTGGGCTTACAATTGAAAGAGAATTGAGTAGATATAAGTACTCTCAATCTCTTACTCACTCTTGCTAGCTTAGTGGTTAAGGAGTCAACCTTACGTTCGAAAAGGCCCGGATTCAAATCAAATAGTGTTTACATATTTATTGTGTGAATACATTTCTCTTTAAAAAAATCGATGTCCCTTAATCCTTTTTGATTTTTAAACTGTCAAATAAGCAGCCTGATACTAAGGAGTACCTACGTGGGTGCAGGATAACCAAAATATGCGACAAAATGGACGTAACCAAATAGATAATGTTCTACTGTACGATCAATATATCGGTATATGACTCAGCAACCCACAAATCAGGTTCCACAGCATCCGTGTCTTTTTACATTTCTGACCTCGACTAACTTAGTCATGCAACTTCGATCGATCTCCCGGTACTGAGATTAGAATGTTAAAAAGAGAATAAAGGAGCAATGTATTCTACTTTTTTATGTTGGTATGCTATTTGAATTATTGTGGAGCCTTTGGTCTCGATTGTCACGGAACTGATGTGAAAGTTTCGAAGGAGGATCTAGTTTTAACAAACGGCCTTGCATACATGGTTATTGGTGTAATTTACATACGACGTAAAAAACATTACGCTACTAACTAGATACTAACAGTTTTTTCCGAAAACCAAATTCTATAGGCTGTCATTTTAGTTATAGAACCTTTACATACAGTTTTATAGCAAAACCACTACTCCCATGGCGAGTGTGACTAACGTAGGCTTAGTTTTACTTGATTATTTCTATCCTTGTTTAGTGAACAATTATAAGGTCGGTTTTCTACAAATCTTTACGTGTAAATAATTACATGTCCTGACGGTTTCATCAACGAGCCTAAACCGCTGCCTACCTACAAACGCTGAAATTTCTGCAGTAGAAGCTTTTTATAGTTTGATGTAAGCAACTACGGTTTTTAGAAACTTCACCACAAAGTGTGAAAATAAGGAATGTCCTACGCTAGGCTGGAAGTTTTTTATTTTTTTAATGAATGAGCACATTAAATTTTATATAGCTGCTTCGGATTAAGAATAAATGAATACGCAACAGGGTGTCCATTAATTACGTGAGTGGTTCAGGGGTGTGGAGGAGGAATCTTTCTCAAAAATCACTGTCAAATTGCCCTCAAGTACCTAACGCACAATATTTTTGTCATACAAATGATTCTACAATATTCACGCTATGTAATGCACTAACGAGTCAGGATGCAAGGTTTAATAACTTAGTTGTCTAGTTGTGTCCCATACCCTTTCCCATTCCGATCTCACCGAAACGGGCCACAATTTTTAAGTTTTCTTCTGAAACCTTCAGTGGTATACATAGAAGTCATTCATATTATATATTATTATATCAATATCTGAATTTTTCATTCGATTGCTAATACTATAATAAAACAGTAATTTATTATTTTTATATTATCAAGTGCATGCAAACGCGGCACTTTCAAGTCCGGCGTCCTCAAAGTCGTCCACAATGAGTCTCTCGAATGAAGGCTGCTAATCGACTGCTCTCGGGGAAGACGTATGACGTCACAGCCTTTTATGATACCTCTGCTTCTAAACCTTGTTTAATTTTCTATTTTCTTTCGAACTGAAGGATACGAATTTCGAACGGAAAGACAGATAATCCAGAAGTAATAGCAACCGTTCATAATGATTGAGCTTGGAATGCACATAAAACTATAACTATCTTATAATTAAAAGTCAGGTAGTAAATTTACTGTCTACCTAACTTTCTAATAAGAAAATGCCTTTCTTTGTGACTTGTGCAGTTGTCTTGTCGATTTTATTGACACACAAAGTTGATTAATACCTGTTTATAGTTTCGAACGAAGTGTTTCGTATGGTTCGTAAAGTGAATGTAAAATGAATACGAATATTTTCTGGAAGTTGTCAAAACGTAACGTTGCGTGGATTCAACATTCGGCTGGGTGCAGGTGAACGACCGCCAAACCGCGCCAATCCGCCATATTGGATTCGTCACGGAAAGCGCGCATTATGTCTTCTGCGCAAACTCAAAACTGAGCATCATCTGGTCGCATCTCATGCATATACATGCATTTTTTACGTCATACGTTTTTATTATACTACATGTGCCCATAGATTAAAAAAACTGCACACAGCACACATGCTAGAATATTCAGATGTGGATATTTTAAGAATACCCGCAATAATAACTTACTAATAGGTATTTTGTATCACACTCACAATTTAGCTACGAAATAAAGTTTGAGATGAGAATTCTACCTACATATCGAAATTTACATCATGTTTTAAAGATTTCTTAGGTAAAGCCCATAACTATGATTGATTGACGTTTCAGTCTAGAGGACATTGAAACCTGTCTTGGATTGACTCTTGATTCAGTTATATTTTTATTAAATCAACCTGTTTTAAAGATGAGTCATAGGAGCCAAAAATACAAAATGAAATTCAAAACAAATTAACTTAACTTTGCATTATAACGAAATATAGAGTTTTGTGAATTGTGCGTCACATGCGTCACATCACAACAGTTGTCATTTGATTCTCAGGCCGAGCATCGATTAAACTTCGTAATCATTTTGAAAATGAGATCGTGTTCACCTTTCTATCTCCCTATTAGATATAAGTGGCAACAAATTGTAATGGCACCAATGGCAAAGCAAAACCGTTTAACATATGTTTACTATAGTAACTACAATAAATAAATACATTAGAACAATCATGACGTGTAGGTAAGATATACATGTCTTTACTTTCTCTGACATGTTGGAGGTATGGGGTCCCCACCAACCACCAACACCTTTGGGGCCTGCCAACCTCACTTCCAGAGGCTGGCCTTTGCTTTTTCTTACCCTGTTTTTGATTCCATTTATGTGGAAGACAAGCACACGGCTCACCTGAATAAAAATGGTTACCGTGGCCTATGGACCTGTGTATAGTATAGTTCTTGAAGAACTCTTTCCCTATTCCAAATTCGTTTAAAGTGCTACTGTTTGACAGTGGATGGTTAGGAACAGTTGTCGCTACCATAAAAGCTAAATAGGCAAATCATATTTTATTTGAGATATTGAAAGTTTAAGGATTTTAATTAATCATAGATTTCAAGTAAAACAATCTCCGAATTTCTAGTAGTCAATACTTATGCTAGGCATTCAAGAACTGTATCAGATTTTCCAGCATACATCAAATAAATCCCGTAAGTTATAGCATGTAAGTGACATTCTTCGCAAAGGAGAAACTAGTCGGACGACATTCAGGGCTCGCCCTTAACCGCCGCGGACGCTGAGTACCGTTGTTGCTATTGCACTGGCGAATACCAGTAGGGCTGGTTGACGCCTGTTTCTGTCTAATACTGTCTGACGTTGAATGAGCCGCGATGACTTTTAATATGAAGCAGCGACCTAGTTTCGGGCCTTACAAATCTGATAATCCAGACTGTGTCCACGAATTATGTATGTTATAGTTATAGTATGATAAAATATGATAAATATGTCAGCGATTTGATCAAACCACGATGTGAAAAGAAACGATTTTATCAAATATTTCTAGCCTCATTGTTTTGTCAGTTTTCGCATTTACACTTCGAGCCATCTAAGCATCCTTTTCTATATCTTGGTCATTACATCTTCTGTTATATCTATAACTAGTTCCCGTATCACTCTATTCCCCAATTTAATGACCTTTATTATTACTCTGTTCTATGGATTTATAAGCAGCCAGTCAGCCCTATACGGCAATATCTAATAAATATGGAATATATTGGTTAGTTTACTGAATCACGATCTGTCTCGTTGGTGTGAGAGCTGCCATGAAATATTCAAAACAAAACAGGCATACCTACCTTTCTTTGTTACACAATAAAGAACTGAAATACTCTACTAGCACACATATTCCTTCTTCTTCCTTTACGGCTACAGAATAGAAGGTATTTCATAGAAATACGTTAAAACCAGTATCTAGTGTCGATGATCGACGAACTATCGAAATCATCCAGACAGGAACTACCATTTCAAGATCGCTAAATTTGGAAAGGTGACCCATATCTTCTGGATTCAGTCTTCTTCTGCAGTCAGTTGACAGACTGACTGTATAATGAATGAAGACGATCTATGAACCATAAAATTCAAATCGATTAAGATTTCTTTCGATTGGGTTGAAGTCGAACAAAGCATCATGTGCTGTCTCTTCGCACCCAATTCCGGTATAAATGCGTCAGTATAAATATTTGTAGACATGAATATGTTTATTTGCATTGACCGCATCCAGGTCAATTTATATGTATAAATTGTACCCGTATTCTATGTATAAATCGTATGTTGTACGTATTTACAAAAAAATGGGTATAGTCGCACCTAGGATTCATAACTCATAACACAAGATAGTTAAGCTATGCTAGGCTTACTTTGGGTCTAGATAGTGATATACAGAATAATTTATAATTTTCATAACATAACATAGACTCACGCCTATATCTCCGAAGGGGTAGGCAGAGGTGCTAGCACCCATATTTCGCCAGTTTATATTTATGCTTTTCGAAGTTATGTGTGTATTTATCGCAGGTTTATAAGTGCCCGCTTAATGGCAATAGGCTCGCCACCACATTGGGACCTTAACATAATTTTCTTAACTACTCGAAATTTCCGTCCGCAATTACCAGTGCATGTTACATGGCAGGCCTACTAGCTAGAGACTCGCACTTAGACATATAGATATGGCGCATAGATTTACTGTCGCATTAGGCACATTGTAGACCTATGTAATGTTTGATTTACTGACTCTCAAAGGCATTATAATATTCTATATTCGTAGATATGTATTGTATATAGGTAGGTAATATGTTTTTAGACTGGGTAATTTGTATACTTATTTTTATTCTGTGGGTCTGTTAGTAAAAATGACAATGGAAAAATATTTAAATTTCGAATAAAGATATCGCCTTCGGTTGCAAAACTGTATGTAGATGTTTTAATGAATTCATTTTTGTCATTTGTATTTACAAGTTAGCTCCAAAACGTGCGCATCATGCATCGAAATGAATTTAACGAGAGAAATTTTTTCTCCATTTTATTGTTACTTTCATCGTGGTCTTCATCAAAGGTCATCAATATGATAGACAGATTGGCATTGCATGACGAAGCCCCATTCGCGTTGCTTATAACTGGTTCAAAGAGTTTGAACCTGGTCGTAACAATCTCCCTGATGATTTAATTCAAGGCCATTCTTTTACAGCGATTAGTAATGGGAATTGTGAGTATTGTGTACTGTATGCTAAAATTGGACTAAAAGTGACATGAGTCATGAGTGACTTGTCAACAGAGATATTTAGTGACATGAATTATCAAAAACACCTCAATTAACAAAGCCTCACTGGTGCTCCGAAGTAGGTACATAGTTATTGAAATATTTAGATATTCAGCCATTTTTTTATACCACTTAGGTGGCAGACAAGCACACGGGTCCACCTGATGGAATTTCTTGATCCGATCCCCGATTTAGATTGATTCCAAAGCTGTCACGCTGAACCCCAGGAAAGATTTCCTCTATGTCTTCATCCTTTTCAGAGCGACTGTTGCCTGAGCTCCTAACCCCAAAAGGAAAGTCTAGCCTTGTCCAGGAATGAGCAGGTGTACTAGGTTCCGAAAGTCTTGGTGAGGCCCATAGCACAGTAGACCTAGACATAGGCGGTAAGACCCATCATAGGGGAGTGGCTAGAGAGGCCACACGGCAGCCTCTCGTACCGTGATCACCAGATACTTCCCGAAGCACGGGTGCTTCGGGAAGTATCTGCGTCGGATGGAGAAAGAGCCAACGTCCGAGTGCCATCACTGCGACACGATTGAGGACTCAGGGCCGCACACGCTCACCGAGTGTCCGGCGTGGGAGACGCCGAGACGGGAGCTTGTGGCGGCCCTGGGAGTGAGAGTTCTCACGCTCTCCACCTTGCTCGCGGCGATGGTCCACTGCGCGGATGCGTGGGCGGCCGGCGTCTCAAGCTACCCGCGTACGAAGGCAACTCGTGCGTCGGAGGTCGATGAACGACCACCGCCCCCCATGAGCGCAGGCTTGGGGGTGACAGGTGGAGCCGCCTGTCACCCTGGCAGAAGCAGGCCGCGGCGGTGGCGCGCCTGACGCGCCTGCCTGTTTCCGGGGACGAGTTGAGAACTCTGTAGTCCCTACACCCGAGAAGAGGGCCAGATCGTGAGAGATGGCCCTGGGTCGGCCGGGGTGCGAGGGATATGCCTGTCAACCTCACCTTCGCCAACCAAAACGACCCACAGGCGGCGAGCGTTTTAGTCGGTTCGAGTCCGACATAACCTCTTCCACCGGCTCCGGTGGAGAGATATCCGTGGGGAGTATGCGCACGTAAAAAAAAAATAGCACGGTAGACCTATTTATTGGCATTTATTAAACAATAAAAGGGATCGACCTCTACTAAGACAATATTAAAACATATCTATTCAAAAGTTGCCTGTAAGAGATCGCTTGCAGCGATAAGACTGCCATTTGTACATTTTTCATAATGTTATCCGTACCTACATGTGCAATAATTTTATTGGTGTACAATAAAGATTTATCTTCTCTTAATCTAATTTTACTATTTATATATTTTTACTACAATAAAATTATAGCATCTTATAAAGACAAATTAAATTGTATGAAAAGAGATTCAACTAAAGTAAATTGGCTGCCCAGCTATGACGTTATCGGGGACTCCGTGGTCTCCACACACAAAGAGGGCCGTGGGCCATCTCAGACGGTCCTGGGCCGGCAGGGGTGCGAGGTATATGTTTCAGTTAATCTCACCTGTCGGAGGTACGGCCTACGGCCAATCGGCGTACGTTTTAGTTGGTTCAAGTTCGACACAACCTCCCTCACCGACCCCGGTGAGGATTTTGCACACATTAAATAAAAAGCTATGACGTTATCTCGCTCTAACTGATGTAAGGTCGAATCTCTATTCAATGTAGAGTCCAGTTCCAGTGTACAACATAACAAGCACTTACTTTACAAGTATCTCCTCATTTTGTTAAAAATATTACTTTGATATTTGATAATTACATCTAAATCACAAGCATAATAATCATCGTAAAGCTAAAATTAGTATTAGTAAAAGCTAAAAGTAAGCTAAAAGTAGTATTAGTATTAGTATTAAAACATACATAAAAACGGAATCTTCATAGGATCACTTTTTTGTCCGTCTGTTTGTCTGTTAACACCTTTTTCTCAGGAATGTATGGAAGTATCAAGTTGAAATTAGTACCACATATTCAGGTCTATAACATCTTGAAAATGTGCATTAATCAAACTTCTATATCACATACAACAACCATATTCCTATTTCTTAATATAATTCGATTCCAATATAAGAAATCTCTGCTACATTAAAAATAGTTCACTACAACACGATACAAGGATTAATTTAGATTCAATAAGTGTTCGACTTAACAACTGCTTCATTTCGTCGAGGAAGGAACGACCGGCCTTGAGGAATGCCGCCGCCCGCGCTGTCGCCGTCGCTCCTCGCTTCACATTGTAAGCAGGGACCTACAGCGCGACAACAACATAATTACGACTGTATTATTACAATAATAACTTTACATGCCATTACGTATCTCACTAACTACTTCTAATAACAATACTTATAGAAAGAATCACTGGATTATCACCAAAAATGTGGAACAATGTCTACTTTCAAAGTAAAGTGAGATTTGCAACTAAGCTCCGGTCTCGCCGAGCGATTTCTTGATATCGCAAGTTTCATCTCAGTGAGCACAACCGACTCTTTATTAATTGGCTATTATAAACAATCTTTGTTGCTTTATTATAATTTTAATTAGAATATAAGTCATAGAGTATAATTGAATCTGAGCTATTTATTGCACGCTGAGGGAACTACGTTTGTAGTATAAAAAAGAAACAATTGAGCATTAATTTAATGTAAGTATTTTTGCAAAGAGCGGTATTTATAGCAAAAGTTATGGTCCAGATAAGTGTGTGTTAGGTGAAAAAGGAAGTAAATAGTTGTTAGGTAGGTATCCAGGAGAAACATATACATGGGCCATGAGCAACAAACATAATACGCATTAATGTAATAGAATCTATTTGAATTTATCCTTGATTTAATCTAATTGATCATGTTCATGATTACCCTTTTATGATGGGGTTATATGGCTATTATTCGACATCCCACTGCTTTCACAGGCCACTCTGCACGCACAATTGTCCAAAAAAGGAGGCTAAGGGCCGACAAAAGATTCCTATTCTATTTCATTCTCGCTTTCACAGCGGAACCCGGGGTTCGCATGTATTAATATTTTTTAATATTGTCAAAGGTAAATTCATTGCGCCATCTAGCCGCAGAGGTTGGTTTGGGTCCCGAACGTCGTCCCTATTGTGGCCGCGGGTGGATGGGTCGGGGTTAGCCCTCCATCCGCTGTGCAGCCTCCCGCGAAGGGGTGATGTACTGGTGTGTCTGGACATCGCCCAAAAAGGGTCCCGAACATCGTTGTAGATGCATAATATACATACATACAAACACGCCTTTATCCCCGAGGGTTAGGCAGAGGTGAATTAACACGCAGATTTCACCAATCGTTGAATTCAGTTCCACGTAATTGAGGGTGAGCCTGTTGCCGTCTACCGGGCACTATTGTCGACTCGAGCCATGCATCTGAGGCTGAGTCTGGGCTGTATATATATGTCTGGTGTTAAACAGCCCCATCCCTGAGTCGCCTTGTACGACACCGCATGGGAAGAGATGGGGTGGTCCAAATTCTACTCTGCCGGGAACCACGCGGTTGTAGATAATATAAGATAATAATATATAACGTACGTAGTGTAATATAGTTGTATTCAGATGAAATGCGCTCACATCTAGAAAGACAGATGACAGCAACTCCAAGTTGAGTCATACGAGTGTTTGTGCGCCTGGCGCGGTGGCGGCAGGCGCGGGTGAGGATGATTCATGGAGTTGCGTGATGTGCCCATTTCGCTGAAATGTGTACCCAGCGTTGTTTATATTTCTGTATAATACTCGTTATGTATGCAACACATGTTGTTATCCTACTCTGACACAGTCGTGCACAATTATTTTTTAGACGTGTAAATATAAAATTCGTACTAATTTGAATGTCATATTCTTATGGTTCAATGGCGCTGGACTGTTAGCTGATTGTTGTTCTCTTATGTTTGTTTATGTACCTACGGTTTTTCTGTCACTGCTTAATAGATTTTAATTTTTTTTTATAGGTATTTAAACTATCATGGTCACTCACATCAGTATCAAAATAAACGGGATATTCACCATGTATAACAGCGCCGAAATATCGGAAACTTAAAACAATGAAACCTGGTAAATATCCCGTCTATTTTGATACTTTTTTTTTTGTAATCCTAACGTCCATAATTTTAATTTAAATATCATTAGTAAATTTGTGTTCAGCAACTTTTGAATGACTGTACATAATGGAAAACTTTATATAATTTGAAGGATATTCACATATTATATAATGGTCGGTCTATCTATTGGTTATCGAATAACTAGTTCTATTGAGGTCATATTCACTCGGTATATTTGTTTAGTCGTATCGGTGATTCATAGCTGTGAAAAAAAAGAATCCGGTAGGCAACCTTAGTGTGGATGAAACTGTGGAGGACGTCTAGTTATTCATAAAGCTTACTAGTTATTACTAAATGTCTCACAGTTTCTAAAATTATTACGCGAAGGGACATCAACTGCCACAGAGAATTAAAATGAAATATGTATGTTCTGGTTCATAAATACGAGGTTCATAAATAGGAGGTAGGACACGGCGGTATTTCCGCCCAATTGAGCAGTCCGATTGGGGAAGTACCTCCTACAGAATACAACGGTTATAATAACTTCTTGTTTTGTTACCAGCAGTGAGTAGGATAGCCAGAGCTCACTGGAGAATTTGAGCTGTCAGTGGGATGACTAAAGGCTTGTCCTGTTTTGTCCTCTACACTGACGGCACAGAAACTCTGTCAGGGTCGGCAGCGCGAGTGTGGCTTCACTGATGTTACACACGTCCATAGGCCACGGGAACCACTTACCATCAGGTGGGCCGTGCGCTTGTCTGCCACCTAAGTGGTATAAAAAAAACCTAAATAAGTAGTATTAGTCTGGTATATGGTTAAACATATTTGGATACATTTTCTTTTGTGAATTATAGATATTATACATAGAAAACCATACATACAAAAATTTGCTCTGAGTGGGGATAGAAATCACAACTACAGACGTAGCAATCGAAAGTTCTATTACTATGCCATAGAAAAACTTAAGGGGGTAAGAATGAAGTTCACAAGTTAAGAAAAATCAAGTATTCCTCTAATAAAAAGATCAATCAATCAATTAGTCTGTCGCAGTCGAATGCTGGACTGGTCTCTCCCAATGTCGGGAGGCTTTGACCTACTGATTCCACGGGACGGGCCAGACGGGTGTGTGCAGGGGTTTATATCCAGTTTATTTTTCTCTCGCAGTATCATTCTCTGCGTATTTTCGGATGAGATGGAGTGGTGATACTTGTATTCTTTCTCCATCACCTCACGGATAAACAGAAATAAAATAAAACAGTTTAACTTAATGTCGACGGTTGAAAAGCAAAAAGGTACAAGCGACATCGACATTTCATACAAAAAAGGTCTTAAAGCACATGAAACACTCTTTACAACACAGTGTAATTTGTGTATCAACTGTTCTTGTCGCTTACGTCCTTTAGCCTTTCAACCGTCGATGTGAATTTCAAATGATTGTCTAATCTCTACTTGGCGTGAGACGTTACCTTTTGAGGCATCAATCCTAACGAAATCGTAATTAGGTATAATAAAAGCATTGCTCTAATAAAAAGGTTAATCAATTAAGCTATCGCAGTTCACTGCAGGACTGGCCTCTTTCAAGGTCGGGAGGCTTTGTGTTACTGATTCCATTTTTTTTATTCAACTTAGGTGGTAGACAAGCACACGGCCCACCTGATGGAAAGTGGTTACTGTGGCCTATGAACGTGTGTAACACCAGTGGAGTCACACACTTTCGAAGCATCAATCCTGACTGAAGAGGTAATTATAATCATAAAGCTGGAAGTTAAAACCTTGTGTGAGTCAATTTAATTCAAATACTAAAGAAACATTGTTTGATTTAATTGAGATCTTAAAACGAAACATAAAATGCAAACATCTCAACTCCATATAAAGTCACATACGAAATCATGTTAAGTATTAACTAGGTATGTTGCCACCGCAAAATGACAGTTCTTTAAAAAATTAAATGGGCAATCAATCAAAAAAGGAATAATCACAACGCTTAACGCACTCATAAAATATAATTTGCCTAATGTCAACCTCGTTTCTTTTATAAGTTAGACTGAAAAGTTAAGACTACTGTTTATATTGATATGACCATGTAACATAACGCAAATAAAACTTGAAATTTTACAATAGAACAATGACCATTATGGCGTACAATCCTTTCTTTTAGGCTTGTAAAAAAATGCAATAAATACCAATATGCGTTTACTGATAGATGAAATCGGTTGGTTCCCCGTGGAGTAGAATAAGACTACACCAGTTCTTCCTACGGATGTCATAGGAGGCGGCTAAGTGTTATGGCTGTTCTACATCCGACTGTAAACATACAGCTCATGATAAAGAGCCCGCTAATTGACGAAATGAGAACGTTTAAACCTCTACCGCCTAGCCCTTCGGGAAATTATAGGCGTGAATTTATGTAATGTAATAGATGAAATATTTATAATGCATTTTAGACAGTTTTAAAAAGTTAGAATAAAGTCGGGTCATAAAATGAAATGAAAACTTAAGTCATAATTAAAAGTCGAGTGCAGAGCGTCAACCTCCTGGGTACGGAGCGTGACGGGTAGCCGCCGACGACGACGCTGCTTTATAATTTCAAGTAATAATTATATTTCGAGGCATGCTCACTAATTAGCCTCGGAATAATTTCACTCCGTACTGCGGTCGCCACGCCACATTTGGAGCTTAAATCTTTCCTACGACCGATGAATGCTGTCTCTTATTTATAGTACCAACTCGTACTCTTCGTAATCCTTGTGTTTATCCCGTTCGCCTCCCAAGTTTTCACCTCAGAGACCAGGGTTCGCTTTTCCCCTTAATACTTCTACTAATTTAGCAAATCAATTCAGTACAGCGTAAAGCGCTTGCAAAAACTTGAGTCATTACTTAGTTTGATTATGTATTACTAGTGCTTATTTTGATTATGTGAACCAAAATCCTTTGCGATCTACCCAAAAGTGCGCAAGCCGGCAAACCAGCTGATTAACGGACGAGGTTATAACGCAGGCTTTTGTCTAAGAGTTGGGGGTCAGACGGTAGCTGCTCCCGTAAGAGTTCATATAAACCAAGGAGGAGCAGAAAAATGGACCCAGGCTCCAAAGTGCCCATTCAAAGCCTTGGATGCATCCATCCATCGTCTTTGATGTGGTCCTAAAGATCGTATGAAGAAAAAGGTCTACAAGTGTTCCAGATATGAAACTGGAACAAGCGTTCCCCTTTTATTTGGAATATCCAAAAAATATACACAGGTACATAATATACTTAAATAATTCTGTAAGTAATCTTACGAGAGAATCTGAATAAGCCTTATTTAACTTACTAACTTTACAACAATGAAATGTTCTCTCCTTAATTTTCAATAACGATAGCAATCTATCTAGCCCTGACAGATAAAATATAACTGTACCGCGCTTATCCTCAGATAGTTACATTAAGGCTGCGTCTGTTCTAGGCCTATATAAGGGATTAATTAAATAAGTAGAGCACCTACAGTACAGACACACAAGCTTTGCAGCATGAGATCTAAGATCAAAGCGCGGCAACCGCCAACTTCAGCGTCGGCCGTCGGCTCAGACGGTCGACCAGACACGAGGAGGTGGCTGCAGTGGGGAGAGAGAGGGGGAATGTCGCGGAGTGCGCGGCGGTGGAGAGTAGGGGGAGGGGGCGAAGGCTGCGTTACGTCATTCGGCCGCATCCGGGTTCGCGGCCGCCGCACGCGCTGTCGTCCGCTTCGTATTGTTCACAGCCTTTACCGACGCAGATAAACCCCCCTCTTAATGTTTTTAACCCCATATACCCCCCATATATACAAGAAATCTATAAAATTAATAAATAATGTTCTAGGCTAAAATACTCTACGCAGCTCTATCTGAACCCAAATTAAGCACAGTTGGTAATTTCGCGTTCTAGAATCCAGAATATATTTTTTGTAAGTATACATATTCATACATACAAATACTTGCACTGAGCGAGAATCGAACCCGCCACCTTGTGTAGCAGTCGAACGCACTGCCGTTATGTCACTGAGGCAAAGTGTGCAAAATTCAGGCTATTAAATCTAAGGGTATTTTCCCTCTACTAGTAACTCTGTATGACATCATCGTAAGCAGAACTATCATCATCATCAGGGGACTTCGGAAATAAGAGAGCGGTCTTCGGGCACCAACCGGGTTTGGTGCCCGAAGTCCTCTCTCCTATTTTCCTATCTCTCTATATTTCGTTTATCTACACTTTTACGGGTACACTTTTATGACTGCCGCTGTCTCTGGGGACGATTAAGTCATTAAGTCCCCAACTCGTCCCCGGAAACGGGTAGGCGCGCAAGGAGCGCCGTCGACGCGGCCTGCTTCTGCCACGGTGACAGGCTGCTTCACCCGTCACTCCCAGGCCTGCACTCATGGGGGCGGAGGTCATTCATCGACCTACTGTTTATGCCACCTTGTTAAACTTAATTAGTACTCGTGTTGCGATTTATTACTTAGGTACAATTACTAAATAAACCATTTGAAGTCATTATCTGTCCTTGTTAGATTTGCTATCGCGATTATTTGGTCTAATGTTCTAAATGTTGAATGGCAACTATAAATGTAGGTTGTGAATTGATTTGAAAATGTGTAACATCATCTCGTTTGAACTGTAAAATATCAAAAATACTGTTACTTAGTCTGACTGAACAATCTAGTCTTAATTTAGTTTTTCATGGTTCGTTAGTAAGTGTCTTTGAAGCCAGTTGAATATTCTCGGTTTGTGATTTTAAATGCACATCTTGTGCAGATTAAAATCTAGGTAGGTACTAAGTGGAGACGCGAGACGAAATTAAGAAACAAATTTACAGCAACGTTTCGTGCAGTAACTCTAGAGACTCTTGGCCCCGTCCATTGGCATTGTTGTTCATAGAATTCAACTGTGAATAGAATAATTTGTTTAATTAGTAGAACATTCATACTTAGTTGTTTTGAGTGTAAATATTACTTATATTCCCGTAATATTAAGGTTAAGAATTTTCAAAGGAATTGATTCCAAAATGTCATGTAGGTTATGTAATCAAAACTTCAATCATCTAATACAGCCAACAGGCTACGCTTTAGGGCAGGTTTTCCTCTCAAGCTTAGGAGGTCAGACACAGCCGCTCCGGAAATCGAATCGACATACCAATCAATAGCAATAAGTGCCCCCTGGGTTAACTGGGAAATTGCTATGAGGTTCTTATAGAAAATTTAGATTGTAGAGACGTGATTTTTAGAGCACGAAAATTTACTCACGTAACCTGTGCCTGCGCTATATTTTTTTTTGGGTCCAGGATGAAGGCATTAATCTCCCAACCCATCTGCAGGTGACAGCATGTAATAATTTGGCAGCGCACATTTTTGTTATTGTAAACTTTTGTTTATAATTACTTAATCAATTATCCATTTGCCTATTGGTTACCTACATAGTTTAAAAAATAATATCTACGACATACTGCGTGTCATCAAATTATTTGAAAATAGAAAACGCTTCGCAATAGGATAAAAGTCAAAATTATATCGCAGAAAAAATACTCCTAGTTTTAGTAAACATTTTAACCGGTGAGAAGAGTTAGATGAACTTCGATATAAGTACAGTAAAGCGAATTTAACTTGTACCGCACAAGCTGAGTATGAGTAGGTGTGAGTGTGAGGGAGAAACAGGCGCACAGACCGCGTCTGTCTGTTGCTAGGTGAAGCCACCACCGCCGCCCGCGCCTCGTACCGACCGTGGCAATCGGAAATTGTCTGAATTCTAGGTCAACACGACTATGAACATCGCTATATTCCATCTCACTTGCACAATTACAAGCCTCTTTGAGAATAAATGTGCGACATTAATAGTTTGGTTCAACGTGTATGAATATTTTATTATAGGGATTTAGATATGTAACAGATAGGCGTAGGTACTTCAAAACCCTTCATACTTTAGAGAGCTAGAATTCGGGGATATAAGCGTGAGTTTATATTTTTATGTTATGTACTCGTACATAACATAAAAATATAAACTCACGCTTATATCCTCGAAGGGGAATATTGCCAGTAATCGGTCACTTATAAACGTGTAGTGGCAGACAAGCACACGGCCTACCTGATGGAAAGTGGTTACCGTGGCCTATGGACATTAGTAACACCAGAGGAGTCACACTCGCGCTCCCTACCCTGTAAGTACAGAGTTTCTGTGCCGTCAGTGTAGAAGACAAAGCCTTTAGTCTTCCCACTGACAGCACAAATTCTCCAGTGTGCTCTGGCTACCCTACTCACCGCTGGGAACACAACACGAAGTTTTTATAGCCGCGGTATTCTGTAGGGTGTAGTTACTTCCCCAGTCGGACTGCTCAATTGGGCGGAAATACCACCGTGTCCTACCACCTAAAATACCTGCGATAAATACACACATAACTTCGAAAAGCATCGAAAAGTCATTGGTGTGTGCCATGGTAAAACCTGGGATCGAACCCGAGACCTCGTCTCAGCAGTCCATTACCCATACCACTAGACTACCGCGGTTATTTTTAGGTCCCTACTAAACTATTTTTGCACGATATGGACTGCTTTAACCTGTAAATGCTTAAGCTGTAATTTATTATACAGAAAAGGCATGAGGTGTAAGGCATAATCAAAGCAAACTCCACGCCTGTTCGTCGCTTTCTACCTTACACGGATGCGATCTTGCTTCGATTATGCCTTACTATAAGTTTATGCCTTTTCTGTATAGTTCACGCCTTAGGATCGTTAGGTTGGGCGTTAGAATTCCTTTGGGATTTGGCAAAGTGATGGTTCCTTTGTGTTGCAAGCGTCTTGTTACTCTATAGTAACCGATAACTTACCATCTACGAGATCTGCTCTGTTTTACGCTAGGAGGGGATACCAATGATAACTGTATCTACTGAGTTATCATATTTTGAGAAAATGAAATATATATCTATATAAATACATATAACTCAAAGGTGACTGACTGACTGACTGACTGACATAGTGATCTATCAACGCACAGCCCAAACCACTGGACGGTTCGAGCTGAAATTTGGCATGCAGGTAGATGTTATGACGTAGGCATCCGCTAATAAAGGATTTTGATTAATTCTACCCCCAAGGGGATAAAATAGGGGATGAAAGTTTGTATGAAACTTAGTCAATTGTAAACCGATCGGGCTGAGACTTTGCACACATAAAGCTACTATGACGTAGGCGTCCCCTAAGAAAGGATTTTGAGATGCAAGTTATATAAGACTAGCTGTTGCCCGCGACTAGGCCCGCGTGGATGTTGGTTATCGCTTTATGTTGATTCGTTGAGTCAACACTATTGAGCTTAAAATTTTTCTAAAATAAAAGTAGCCTACGTTACTCCTTATTACATCGGCTACCTGCCAATAAAAGTCCCGTCAAAATCGGTCCAGCCATTTCAGAGATTAGCCGGAACAGACAGACAGACAGTCTTTATTGGCAATTAGTTGATGTAATAAAGAGTAACGTAGGCTACTTTTATTTAAAAAAAAAATTATGCTCCATAGTGTTCACTCAACACTAATAAGTGATAACCGACATCCACGCGGGCGGAGCCGCGGGCAACAGCTAGTAAATATATAAATGGGATAGGGAACTTAGTTTAGTTTTAGCGACTTATATGGTGTAGCGGTTGAGCGTTCGACAGCTAAACCGTAAGTAAGGGGATTTCCACTAATCCTACTCATTGCAGGTATTTGTTTGCGTGAATATGTATATTTGTACAGCAAGAAGATTTTTTAGTAACGGTCTCTGTGGCGCAGCTGAAGAGCGTTGAGTCCTGCTTTGCGGGATGCGGGTTCGATTCTCGCTCAGTGCGATTTTTGTATGCATGGTTATGAATATTTGCATTGGTCTGGGTATTCTATGATAATATATAGTTAGCATAGTTTTATATTAATTTGTAAGTAATTGTATATTTTATTGTGTCAATAAAACCCTACTCACCACCGTGAACAAAACACGAGGTTATAATAAATTTGATAATCAAAGTTATTATATGTAAATAAGTTTTTACAAAAAAAAATTATCTATGTATGTTTATCCGGATTCTAGAGCCCATTAAACAAGATAGTTAAACTTTGTTTACTTTGAGTCTAAATAACGCCGGGTACAAAAATTTCTCCCCATCGGATTTCACCAGTGAACTGCTCTCTAGGGCCATACATACATATAATTACGCTTTTATCTTCGGAGGGTTAGGCAGAGGTGAATTAACACCCACATTTCACCAATTATGTAT
Organism: Eilema griseolum; assembly: GCA_963662185.1. Taxonomy (NCBI): domain Eukaryota; kingdom Metazoa; phylum Arthropoda; class Insecta; order Lepidoptera; family Erebidae; genus Eilema; species Eilema griseolum. The sequence goes on from OY759241.1 coordinate 15,449,200, forward strand.
TCTGTCGCACGTAATGAGCCTATTGCAGTATTCCGGGTATTGTTGAGTCGAGCACACATGATAGTTTAATTTTAATTGATTTGGCTAGTATTGATAAAATCCGTTTATTAGTTTCCTTCATTTGAGTAATCTGGTCATTGCCAATCAACATCATTAATTAATTAGGTACTTGGGGTTATGGGGCTCTATCAAGACCCTCGGGGTCACGTCCATCTCACTTGCAAGCCGATACTTATACCTGCTGATGGATGGACGAAGCTCTGGGGTAGGCTTTCATGTCAGAGTTGAAGGGTACAAGGGCAATTGTTCCCATAAAATTCGTATAAGCCAAATCTAAGACCCCGACGTAGCCGTGGGGATACCCAGACGAAAAGGAATAACATTAGGCCATTTTTAAGAGCTTTATATTCTTATTTATTTTTATATAGGACGCCAACTTGACCTCACCTCGCCTGATGGTAAGCTAAAGGCAAAGTCTCAGGAAAGAGGGTCACCATTACAGACACTAAGTGTTACAATGGTGGCACTCAGCTTGGCGGCATCATCAGATTTATTTATTTAATACTTTATTGGACACACAGTACCTACATCTATGTAGGTACTGTGTGTCCAATCATAAATAAAAACATTTCAAAGAAAATGTACAAAGACCATAGACTTATAACGCGTTATAATTATATGTAAGTACAAAGAAGAGCTTAACTCAAAATGAGTTCTCTCCCAGCAAACCTTTGATTAGCAGAGAAGCATATTGTAATGAATCTTATGTTTCTAGCCAGTACAAAACTTCGCGTGCTCAACTCGAGATCTATGAACACTCGTCGCTAGTGTCACAGCAATAGAACATGCGTGGCCAGAGCACTTTTTTTTTTCGCTAAAATCAAACCGGTTACCGAAAGTCTGCGGGCGCATAACGGCACGGGCCGGCGAGAGGCGCGGGATCCGTCCGTGGGAAGAGCGAGTTCCGGCTGTGCTACTTGTGCCACACCTTTCACCAAGCAAGGTCGCCGCGCGGCCGCGCCACTTTCTTTTATATAACCGCATCAACCGCATGCGCCTGCCAACGGAATGTGACACCCGAAATTTATAGCTATGACGTCACGTGTCGAGGTGAATCACCGGACTCAATATCATCAAACCGCTTAAACGGCTCCTACTGTCATTATGGAAGTATTTGTTTATATTGCTTGCCGATAAGCGTTTAACCTGGTGATATTATCATCAAACTTCTGATATAAAAAACGTAGGAAAATGACAGTCGGGTAAAAAAGGTAGGTAGTAAGGAGAGAAATAATTCCAGGTAGGACCGTCCAATTGAGCAGTGTGACTGGGAAAGTACCTGCGCCCTACAGAATATACGCGGCCATAATAACCTCGTGTTGTGTTCCCGGCAGTGAATAGGGTAGCCAGAGCTCACTGGAGAGATTTTGTGCTGTCAGTGGGAAGACCAAAAGCTTGTCCTGCTTTGTCTTTTACACTGACGGCACAGAATCTCTCTGTGCTTACAGTAGGTATTAATAGCGCTAGCTTTCTTGGTTTTTCACACGTCCGTAGGCCACGGTTACCACTTTCCATTAGGTGACCTGTCAGCCTGTGTGGCAGGTCATCTTATAGAAGTCACAGTCCAGGTATAATATAATTATAATTATAATAATACATCAGGTATAAAAAAATACAAAACTGTTTTCTGTACCTCTTTATCTGGAAAGAAAAGCTGTTGTAGTAGGTTTCGTATCTTAAGATTTCATTGATTTTATGAACTCTAGTTACCTATTACTTTTTCTGTATGGTAACTTGTTGATTTTCCTTAAGGGGAACCACATGGCAACGTATCACTTATCTAACTTATGCAGCTACAGTCACCCTCAAAAGTTGGTGAACACCAACAAAATTTACAAAAGATTTTACATTGTAATAAATCAATAAATATGTAATATTTATTTACATCTTCAGAGGACAAATTTAAAAATTCATTTCCGTTTATTATTTTATGTAAGTAAAGTTAACATCAAATATGTTGAGCTAATGCCGACAGTACCGACTGTACTTACGATAGTAACTTGCCTCCTATATTTACAATGTCCGCTGATTAGCCCTCTTAGCACAGAATAAATAATAGTACTCTCTGAAGAAAAAGCAAATTATGCTTATTATCATTGCCAAGTAACGATGGTCTAATTGATAAAATTTATGTATCAGACTGTACCTAATATATTTCTGAATAGCTTTCATTTGCTGTTTTGTATGTAACGATAAATGTCTGCAATCGCCATAAATTTTACGTAGACATGAATTACATTAATAAGAAAGCTCAATAAGTATATCACTTTCTATTAAATGATTTAACTTACAAAAATAACAGATTCTATAACAGGCCGTTGAAATCGATGAATTAGCAATAAGTATATTCTGATATAGATAATGAATTAATATTGCCAAAACGTTGCATGGTTTGGTTAGAAAGTGACAGGTACATCCGGCATTATACCGGAACTATGGCGCACGTTTTGCACGACGGAATGTTGTTACGTCATTCACCATCACCACAACAGCTGCCGTCATTCATAATCCTTAGGATCGGTATTTTTTAGATACTAGCTTTTGCTCGCGGGCAACGCGTGGATGTCACAGCTTATGTCCCTCCTCAACATCTAATTTATCCCTTTACAAATTTTATCAAAATCAGTTCTGTGGTTCAGGCGTGAATACATACAGACAGACAGTTATTTTCGCATTTATAGTTAATTGATTCTTTATTGCCAACGATTCTTTATCGTCTGTTAGGCAGTAAACCTTCTAAATAACAGACGAGAGGCTCTGGCGTAGAGTGATCTTTTTAGGTAAGCTACTTTTGTCACAGCACAAAAATTGATTTTTGTTATACCACTTAGGAGGCAGACGAGCACACGGCCCACCTGATGGAAAGTGGTTACCGTGGCCTATGGACGTGTGTAACACCAAATAAGTCACATTCGCGCTGCCGACCCTGTAAGCAGCCTTTAGTCTTCCCACTGACAGCACAAACTATCCAGTGTGCTCTGGCTACCATACTCATCGCTGGGAACACAACACGAAGTTATTGTGGCCGCGGTATTCTGTAGGGCGGAGGTACTTCCCCAGTCGGACTGCTCAATTGGATGGAAATATCAGTGTTCTACCTCCTTACTTTATCTATTTATAGAACCAACCTCACACTTTCTTTCATATTGAAAAATTAATTTCAGCACGTGTAGAATTAAAGGTAAGACAGCTCTCTGCAGATTGTACCTAGGTAATGCGGGTGACCGGTCGACCGTCTCGTCAAGACTATACGCGTATACCTAAGTCTAGCAGCAGTGATTTAAGTATTATTTATAACATGTTCTTAACAGAAATGTCTAGAAAACCTATATCTACATACTTAATAATTATAACATATAAATGTAGAAAGTTTGGTAAAGCGTAGATAAGTAGGTATCACAGTCGACGCGTAGATACTCATTAGAATTCAGTCATTCTATCACATTAATATCATTCCGCACTATTTTAATATTTATATCTATGTCAATTAGTCTTTTGTTTTAGAGCACGCATCAAAAGTGTTGAAAGTTTCGAAGGATAAAATCAATATGCAGAATTTCTGTCCATCATTTTGTACCTTCAATTTCGACCCATTTTGAAATGTTTTATACCACTACCAACTAGCCTATAATAAACTGTACCCGTGAATAAAACCTGGTTTAACATCGGCACGTGCACTGTTTAACATCTACCCAGAAAAATTATGAACTGAAGGTTAGTACTGGCTAGTACAATAAAATCACAGTGTTTCCATTATGTTATATTGGACCACCGACTGTTACGACATCTAGCGGTAGTATTTTATATTATTGTATTTCTTCTACAAATTCTTTTTAAACACTAGTACACACAGACTAGAGAAATAAGAAAATATTCTTTTTCACTTTGAATATCAACAAAACGTTATTTCCGTTTTGCAAAATGTTTTGTCCAAACTAAAAATCTGTAAGGACCCATATCCAGTATTCAAGGCCGTTAAATAATTTCTAAAAAATAACAATGTCATTGTCAAGTGTCAAGTCAAAAAGCGCTTCGGAGTTGGTTTGTCTCATGCGTCTCATACTTTATATTCCTGTTAATAAATAATGTTGAATAAGTTCAAAACTTGAAGTGAATCGATATTTTTTTTATGTTTTTCAATCTTAACTCATATGCTTAATATAGCGTAAGCGTAAAAATATGGGGGGATGACCTTATGGTGTTTATGGTGGCCACTTTCATCTGTTTGTGATTAATTGAGAAATTATTGTCAGAAATGAATACGCAATCAGGCTCTATAAGTCCCCGCAAGAAAATAAAAAGCCCCTTCCAAGATGTGCCCATCAATCCCAGGACTTGTATTACGTGAGTTGTTAGCCTTACACTTTGTATGAGCAATAGTTAAGTTTCTTAACCTTAACTCTTCATATGCATTCATTAGATGTGCTTGTGATATCTATGACTTTTAACTGGTTAAGATATGTATTTGTCATATATTTATAACATCAGTATAACCATGAACAATAGCTACCATTTTGCAACAGGTGGGCTTGAGAAAAAAACCAAACATAGGAAATTATATCAAGGTAATTTCTGGTTTTAGATGTACCAATGTTCCAGACAGTTTATTTGACTCAACAGCAGCTAAGAAACACTTCAGCAAGTTTGGACGTGTTCAAAAGATTAGATTAGCTGCCAAGAAGCATATGTGTATCATTGAGTATGATCAACCAAGCTCTGTTGAAAGAGCTTTATTAAATGCTGGTGCCTATGATGGGTTCATGTTTGATGTCACTCGCAGTAAGCCTCGAGTGTGAGTATTGATTGTATACAACAACATCTCATATATTCATCATCATTCCTCATTTATTGTCATTTTTTATTGACGTTATAGGGACCACTCCTATAACGTTAATGCCAAACCATGCATCCAGTTTTATTTTTAAAATATTTGATTTTTCTGTGCAAGGACTGCTAGTGTAGTGCATCAATATATAGGCATAATAATAATATCTTTACTAATCGTAATTGTCATAATACATGTCCATATGATTAAATTAGGTATTACTGGGTTAAATATAACTTTGCTTGTTGTCAATGAAGATCCTTGTATGTTGTCTGTTATTAAATTAAAATTAAAAATTAAATTAAAATTAAAAATTAAATTAAAATTCATTTATTGTCAGACCATCGATCCATAGTGTTAGTAACGATTTAACTTAAGAACTAATGTTAGTAATAAATACAAATGAATAACAACACTCCACTATCTGTTACATGTGTGGAGTGTCATCCAGTGCTGCAACAAGGGGGAGTCCCGCTGGGTTATGTAGCAGGCTTAAAATTAGTATAAAAATAATTTCTAAGTTTATATTTTTGAAAGAAGTAGTCATAACATTAATGAAGTTGTAGTAGTCATAGAATTATAGGAATCATACAGACATCAAACAGTCACACCTTTTTCCTAGTGGAGTAGGCAGAGACTTTAGTTTTCCATTAGCCACAATCCTGGCATACATCTTTCCCTTCTTCTACTTTCATAATTGTTTTCATACATGCTCGCCGGTTTCTGGTACTCTTGACATGTCCTTTCTTTAAAATTCCTTCTATCTGTTTGACATAATATGTATGTCTACATCAACCCCATAGGAATCATAAATCTATCTATTACAACTATATATGAATATACATCATCATCACATCCTTATTTTGATTTTTTTGGGGTAGACATTAATTTATAATTATATAATTTACAGAGTACCCACATATAAAAAAAAAAACTGGATAGTATACAAAGTTTTAAGAGCTTTGTTATTATCATTTTCATATTCTAAAATGAACTTATTGAGGTGAATTATTGTGTAAACTAGTGTTCATATTTTTTTTTATATAATCATTGAATCACACATTAATTATATTGTACTACATTCTTATTGTATTAACCTATCTATTTCACTTTCATTCCATCCTAAAGTTGTCTGAAAGAGATCATATTTAAACAATAAGTTAATTTAGTGTTTTATTAACTATAATAGTAACTTTTATTGATAAACAAGTATCCATTACACTTTTACAAATATGCAGCATTAAATATACATATTATGTTTGTAAATTATGAATGTACATGTCAAAAATAATTTCTTAAAAAAATTAAATTATGAATTTAAAAAACGCCTTTCACAAAAAACTAGTAGAGCACTACGTCATATTACGATCTAACGTCCCCCCCGAAAATGACAACGCTTGAATCAAAATATGTATTACTAGGTATATCAAAGTTATAGGGCTAACTAACGCAACTTATTTTCCACTTTTTTACGGTTGTTTTTTGTGACAGGGGCTTTTTAAATTCTTAATAAAAATTTTATTTTTCACTTTTTGTACTGATCTACTCGTCAAGCTCTTTGATTTGATACCTATATTGAGGAAAGTGAGAAAAAATATGTACTCCGTCATTTTGTAGCGGCGGCCATCTTGGACCTATTTAACACTGCCGATTAATATACTTTACAAACAAAAAAACTAATTCCAAATCGGTTCATCCATTCAGGAGACACACACACACCGAACACACAGAGAGACACGTCAAACTTATAACACCCCGTTGTTTTTGCGTCAGGGGTTAACAAACCAATAAATATCTGTACACTACATGTGTAAAGATATTTATTGAACATAACATAGATCATAAGAAGTTTATATCTAACTTATGATTCATAGAATAAACAGTATTAATTAATTTAATGATTAAAATTATAAATATTATGAATATGAATAATATAATTTATTAAATAACACAACTATAAAGTTTGCTCACTTATTATTTAAATTTTGTTAAAGATCTTATTAATTATTATAATGCTAATGTAGACTTCTTCTTTAGACGGCGTCGTAGCAGCAGGAAGGATGATGATCCAGATTGGGTTCCAGATTGTGAAGTTGAAAACGAGTTGTCAGCCATGGGAGGTGGTCCAACATACAGAGCCACTCGCTCTCACGATAGTATGTTCAGTAGTATTTTATTGTGATCTATTTTTTATATATTTAATAATAATGTTCAACATATAAAAGTAAATAGTTAAACTTCTTAAAATTTCTGAACTTATACTAGTGCCAGGTAAAAAAAAATTACACACATTGAATATAATGGTGTCCTTTTTTAAATCAAAAGATTTGCAAGGCATTATAAAAATGAAATTCGCTTCATTAGAACAAAGTTGCCAATATAATTTACTATTACTGTTAATAATTGTAAATGTGTAGTTGCACTAGTACATTTAATTATACTGGTTAAAAAGTCCCTAAAAATGTGTTAAAAATTAATTTTGTCCACAAAATATTAAACCTGGGTTTGGACTCATGGTTACCCCGTTTGATCACCCCAGGGTGACCATGAGTAGTTTCACTTACTCGTACTTACCCTGATGGTGTGACTAACAATAAATACTAAAAACACAGGACTTGTAAACAAAATGGGGTGACCAAACAGGATAACCACGTGTCCGACGCCTCAAACCTATTCCCTGAATGAAACTTACATAAATTATTGTGTCATCAGTGGATGAAGAAGCATCTCCTAGCCCCACAGTTCCATCACAAAGAATGAAAGCACTACAGCGTACTCTGAAACAAACACCTGTGAAGAAAAAGCTGCCAGTCAGAGAGATAAAAAAAGCTATGTAAGTAATACTACCAGTCTTTACACTTCCAAAAAAAGAAGTTCAAAAATTTATTCAACTGAAGTCCAAATTATTCTGTAATCATCAATCTCATACCGGTTCTCCAGTTGTAGCCAGTGTACCGGGGGCCCCTTTTTGTTTTTGATGGAAGTGACTGTGGTCTTCCCAACTACGCCATTTTTTATCAAAGCAATACCGCTCCTTAAAATTACTGTAAATATTTTTTATTTGGTTATTTACCAAATATAGGACAACTTTTTAAATTCAAAAAATAGCAACTAAAATATATAGGTCATCTATATAAATTTATGTATTTCTTTTATAGAGCGCAACCTGCTAATACCATAGAACCACCCGTGGCAGTGACAACGACACAAACCAATCTAAGTACTGTCGAAGCTGCGACAGAATTGTATCAGCTGCGTTCGAAGATATCCATCAGCCCTGACGAGCAATGGCGAACTCTTGATGCAAGAGATAGGTAAGTAGATTATTTCGCTTACGTATTATATAACGGAACTTACAAAACGTCAAAATTCTAAAAATATTAAAGACAAGTTCAGTAAATGGACCATCGGTTAGAAACGCTGCCCCGACCTGAGAATACTCCGGCAAGAAACTCAGCGGACATTCTTATATCTTTCATTGTATAAATCTTTCAGGATCTTAAGAGGTTGGGGAGGTGCAGGTTCGCGAATTAAAATAGGCGGTGCTACTATAGGTACATGCCAGGACATGTGCCCTGAAAAAGAGCTATTACAAAGACAATCGGAACACCAGGTAAGTTCCATTACTGTTAAGTTAATTGGTGCAAACTGTAAATTATTAAAGAATATAATATCGTAAAGATACCTGACATTGTCTGTGAACTGACAAGTGGTCCTATTTGTATGTGTTAAATCTGTTTTTTTTTTCTATGGCTTTATTAAGTTGTAAAATATCAGATGACAGATGATATAACTTCTTCCTGATCCCAGCACTAATCCCCATTATATGCAAATATTGGTATCTAACCATTTGACACAAAACACATAGGAAATTATCATGTAACAAACAATGTTGTACAAAATTATACTTGATAAAGGACAATGGGCAAAAATGTATGGCGCTTGTCCCATCGGCGGCCACATCTGTCCTATATATTTTTTAGTCGACAATTATGTATATATTAAGACTGCAAAAAATTACTTCGGCAACTTGTCTAGATAAAAAGTTATAAAGCGTTGATCATATAAAAAAATCGAATTAATTAAACCGAAAGTACGTAAATGATAAAACGTAATGCATATCTAAGTATAAGATAATGATGGATTAAAAAAAACTAAAGGTTTATTGGTTTTTAAATACATCGATTTATTGACAGACACATATACAATGCTCGTATATATCTAATGCTAGTATATAATGCTAGTATTCCTTCAAAAAAAGAAAATGATGGAATTCAATTGTCGTCTACAATAACATCGTTTAAAAAATGAGCTGGTAAACGGATCTCTTCCTCTTGGTTTCTCGCCCACCCTAAATACCACACTACACACATAATGTGGGCACAGCAACCAAGAGAGCGCTTACCGCTTAGACAACTGCAATAGTAGTTTTCTATGGCTTCTCTGCCGCTTTTCTCTCTATCAACTATAATGTACGAATAATATATTTTTGACCTAGTATGTCTAGATTGTATTCGACATCTTAGCAGCCAAACATTTGTTGCTGTGATGCCGTACCTGCCTAGGCCTGTAACATCGGGATCCCTATACGTTTCTATATTATAGAGACCTTGTCGCACATGCTCCGCATAATAGCTGCGGGCTAGCTTCATTTGGTATGTACCAAGTGCAAAAATGGTTAAATCCTCCTCAGTCAGCAAAGGAAAATCACTTATGTTGGGTTGGTTTCCTGTAATGCTATCGAAACTAGCCCGTCTACGATTAAGGTTGTTGGCTAGGACATACTCTGCTAGGTTATTTGGTTGGTTCATTCTTTGGTTTATAACCTCTATAAATGTTTCAGCGTAAACGCTATCTGACAATGGTTCTCTGCAAGCATTCAATAATGCAGCACCTATTCTAAAATCTGTCATCATATGAGGCAAAGCGCGATGGAAAAAGTCTTGTCGGAATAGTTTAAAATCGCGTTTGAACCAACCATTTATAACTTCAACAACCCAGCGGCACATAGTAACCAACCTAGGCTTATTTGCTTGTTCTGTCGTCAATTGATCTTCGTCTCGATTTTTTGTTTTCGGTAAGTGAGCTACATAACCATAGGCATGTAAGTCGTCGATTACGTTGCGAAACCCACGGTCTAAGATGAACACATCTCCATGTTCAAAAAACCAATGGAAAGGGTTTCCTTCGTCGTCAATCATATTTTTCATTATTTGTGCATCTGATTCTATGGCTGAATATGGCCCAAAGGCATCTAAAATGTGGCCATCGCAGCACACTATTAAAAACGGTTTCAACAAATTCGTGTATTTGTGTAGGCTGTATGATCGCTTTTGGAATAAATAGTTTGCGGACTTTTGTATATATTTATAAGTGGCGTCTGCTATCACAATTGCCTTTCTGTTTAAGGCATTTGCATTTCCAAAAATTGCATTTGTAACTTGTAGGTTTCGGTTAGCTACATCAATTCTATTGAGATGATCATAACCAAGATGCCGGGGAACGAAGTCCAGTAAAAGAGAGTCTCTGGCGAACGTTAAATGTCGTTCTAGGGTTCTACGGCTCATATTAAAAAGCGTCGCCAGCCTTTCATTTGCTTCACCGCTTCGTAGTTTCATTAAGTAGCATCCCAAAGATGTTTTCGGGCGTGTTGATACGTTCGACAATGAAGGAGTTTGTTCCAAAATATTCATAAATTGGTCTCGACTAACGCCTAATTGGATGTATACTTCATTTGGGTCCATGTCATCTATATTATCAAAATCTAGTATAGATCCTCGAAGCACCGCGATTTTCATGAGGCTCATGATATGCACAAAATGTGTGGCATTGAAGTCGTGGAGCAAGTTAGGGCTGTCAATTATTTGATCCTTGATTTGATCGATATGCAAGCCAGAGTCGAAAAAATTGTCAAACAATAATAATCGCACAGTACTCATCGAAACAATTGTCAACGATGGACTACGCTGTGCGCTTGAGCATAACGGTAATCGCCGAGTCGCCGAGTGCGAGCGGCACTCGTTGCTGATTGGTTGACGCATGAAACATGGCGAGACCGATTTTAACAAAGGTTCTTAGACCTCTAATAGAAAAAGTATTGAATATTAGGATACATAAATAATAATGAAAAAAAAATAGTATTTTAATAATAGTATTTTAACCATATTTTTTTCCCAAACGGTATTTCATAGTACTCCTTGAACAATATTTGTTGTCAAAGATCTCCCCTTTCAAATGACACTAGTTTCATTGATGGCCGCTCATGGGCCGCAATGCCCATTGTCCTTTATCATTTACCGACTTCCAAAAAGGAGGAGGTTCTAAATTCGATTGTTTTTTTACAAATAATGGTTAAATAAACTACTCATTAGACAAAATATTTACTTGGAAAAATTTCATTATGCCTTAACATATTTCAGACTTAATAAGTACACATATATGATATTTTATTTTTAGCACGAAACCGAAAAAGCCGCGGTAGTGGCCAGCAGGTGCCAGAATCAAATTCCACTTATTTCCCTTAGTTAAGGCAGTGTGTATTTTTATGATAAGGTGTCTATGTTATTAGTATTTATTATTAATACTACTAATATATTTATCTACTAACTTCATTTAGTTAAATGAACATTTTATATTCTAAGTAAAACATTTACGAAACCGGTATTACGTGAAATGATTCTTTTTAAATATAATAATGTTTGAGAAATTCTAACTCGGAAAGACTCTAGACTCTCTCTCTCTCTCTCTCTCTCTCTCTCTCTCTAGACTCTAGAAAAACTCGGGGAGATGGGCCTCGTCAGCATTGGGCTGCAACCCGTCTAAGAGAAGGAAAACTCTGAAATCAAAACCGGGGAGATGGGCCTCGTCAGTATTGGTCTGCAACCATCTAGGAGAAGGTCACTCCGAAATAAAACCAACTCTCAGGGAGCATACCCGAGAAAAAACCCCGATCCAAGGTGTTAGCCGACCCGTGCCAAGGATTCGTGACCAGAGGGCAAGCTGGTGTAACGGAGGGTGTCTGTGTTGGCGGTCACAGGACACACTTGAGATTCCGCCTTACCTCCGTAAAGGGCTCTGCGGGGGTGGACCATATTTTCCCTATGACTCGTGGGAACGCAATGATGATTCCAAAAATTTATCATCCGCATGGCGGCGACGCGGTACGCCACCCGTCACGTCTCGTTTCCAGTGGGGGCGAAAAGTGGCTCACGGAGAGCCGTTTTGCTACGTTGAATGTTGGAGGAGGAATGGAAGAAAAAATGAATGATGTTTGTAAGATGATGGATGAAAGAAGGATTGATGTGCTTTGTGTGAATGAGACGAAGAGGAAAGGATGTGACACCACCAAGCACGGACCCTACACCGCGTACTGGTCGGGAGTACCCAATACCGACAGAGCTTGCCAGGGAGTTGGTGTCATCCTATCTGCTAGAATGGCTGAGTGTGTGAATATATTCGAATGTGTGAATGCTAGACTGATGTGGATGAGAATGAAAGTGGGACTCACTCGTATTTTTGTCGTAGGGGTTTATGCTCCTGTAGACTCCGGTACGAATACGTCCCAGGAAGTACAAGAAGAAAGAGAACAGTTTTGGGAGAGTTTAAGAGATGTATTAAGAGAATGTAAGGATAATGAAAGAATAATAATGCTAGGTGATTTTAATGGATGGGTAGGACTGAAACGAGATGGATTTGAAAGGGTTCTTGGCAAGTACGGAGATGAACGAGTGAACGAAAATGGTAAAGGTTTGCTTGAAGTATGTTTGGAATGGAACCTTTGTGTGTCAAACACGATGTTTCGACATAAAAGGATTCATATGTATACAAGAGAAGCGAAGAATGTCAGTAAAAGTATGATTGATTTTGTAATAGTGGATGAAAGATTGAGAAAAAATATTCTAGACGCTAGGGTATATCGCGGTGTGGGTATCCATACAGATCACTTTTTGGTTATGTGCCGTATAAGTGATCTCTTTAAAGGATGGAGACGTAGAAGGCGTGAGCCCATAAGTGTTCTAGAAAGAATAAAAGTAGAAAATTTGCAAGAAGATAAAGTGAGAGAGGAGTATGGAAGCAAATTAACTGAAAGGTTTCATGATCTTGATAGTATTTGTGAGATTGAGGAGTTATGGAAGGTATTCAAAGATGAGATTGTGAGTGTGGCTTCCCAAGTATGTGGTATAAGTAAAAGAAGTAAAGTGCAAAAGGTGAAGCATGCATGGTGGGATAAAGAAGTGCAAAAGTTGGTATGTGAGAAAAAGAAAGCGTGGCTTGACTGGCTCTCAGTCAGAGCTAATGAGAGAATGCAGCAAGCTACAATTGAGAATGTGGATGAAGCGAAAGATAAATATAGAAGACTGAAAGGGATAGTGAAAGGAGTGATTGCTAGAAAGAAAAAGGAACAAAAAGACGTGTTTGATGAAAGGTTATCTGGGGATTTCCAGACGAACATTAAGTTCTTTTGGAAGTCCATTCGTTTAGCCAGAGGAGAAACACAGAGCTCCGAGCTGAACGCTATTAGAGACCAGAATGGAAGTATTGTAAAAGGTGAGGAATGTGTGTTAAAAAGATGGCAGGACTATTTTGAAAGTTTGTTTGAAAGAGAGGATGGTGTACATGCACTAACCTTGGTGATGGATGACTATGTTGATGCTGATAAAAGTGGTATTAGTATGAATGAAGTTGTGAGTGCATTAAGAAGTATGAAAGCTGGTAAAGCAGCGGGATATGATAAGGTGACAGTCGAGATGCTGAAGGCTGGACAGGGCCTTGTAGCAAGTCAGTTGTGCCGCCTTTTCAACATATTTTTTTTTTTTTTTTTTTTTTTATATAGGACACGTCAATTGGACCTCGCCTCGCCTGATGGTAAGCTGAAGGCAAAGTCCCAGAAAAGAGGGTCACCATTATTTACACATACCGTGTGACAATGGTGACACTCAGCTTGACGGCCTCATCATATGCTTTTTCACGCCCCGCTTAAAGGACCCGGGACTGTAGGAAGAAGGAAACACGTGAGCTGGTAATGAATTCCAGGCCTTAATGGTGCGACAGAGGAAAGAGTCTCCGAACCGCTTGGTTCTTGATCGGATGTTTTGCACCGTGTGCGGATGACATCTAAGACCTGCATATGTTATATATGTATGGTATATATGTTGGGTTAGCGGTCGTGTACCAAGTGATTGGTGTAAGGCCGTTATAGTTCCACTTTACAAAGGAAAGGGCTCGCATCAAGACTGCAAAAACTACAGGGGCATTAGCCTACTCAGCGTCGTCGGCAAACTGTATGCGAAAGTGTTGATTGAGAGAGTTATGAAAGAAACCGATGAGAAAATATGGGATGCACAAGCGGGTTTTAGAAAGGGAATGGGATGTACGGATCAGGTCTTTTCATTGCGAAGCATAGCCGAGAAATTTTTGGCCAAGAGTCAAAAGGTCTATTGCGCATTTGTGGATTTGGAAAAGGCCTATGACAAAGTGGTGAGGAATGAACTTTGGTCGGTACTGTCTATGTATGGGGTGAGCAGCAACCTTATTCGAGCTGTGAAGTCTCTCTATGAGGACTCCAGAGCTTGCGTGAGGATACATGGGTCATACACTGAATGGTTTAGTATCCAAAAGGGGGTTAGACAGGGATGTGTAGCGTCACCATGGCTGTTTAACTTATTCATGGACAGTTGTTTGCAAGATTTGAAAGATAAAGAATGTGGTTTAAAAATGAAGAATTTACTCGTCAAATGTCTTCTTTATGCTGATGATCAGGTTTTACTGGCGTCATCGGCAGATGAGTTGCAGGAGATGGTAACAACTATGCATGAAGCTTTTAAGAGGAAAGGAATGAAAGTGAATGTTAGTAAGACAAAAGTTATGGTTTTTGAAAGAGATGAATGCGTGACAGAGTGTAGGATTTGTATAGATGGAGAAGAAGTGGAACAAGTGAATGAGTTCATATATTTGGGAACATTGTTTACGAGAGATGGAAAGCATGAAGAAGATGTTGAAAGGAGAGTGATGGCTGGAAATAGAGTGAATGGGGCACTACACAACTTTATGAGCAGCCGGAAAGTGTCCGAAAAGGCACGACTGGCTGTACATGGAGGAGTATTGGTGCCGACTCTTATGTATGGTAGTGAAAGTTGGGTGTGGCAGAAAAAGCATCAGAGTAGAGTGAATGCAGTAGAAATGCGTGCGTTGCGAAGTATGTGTGGCTTGACCTTGAAAGATAGAGTGAGAAATAGCGTGATAAGAGAACGATGTGGAGTGATAGAAGATGTAGTGATGAGAATTGAGAGAGGAATGTTGAGATGGTTTGGTCATGTTGAGAGAATGAATGAAAGAAGACTAACGAAACAGGTGTATGAGGCGAGTGTGGATGGTACCGTCGGAAGGGGAAGACCTAGGCGCACATACCTGGACCAAATCGGGGAAGTTTTAGAAAAGGGGCAGGTCAGGAGTACTCTAAACCGACGAGCATGCATGAAGAATGTAATGAGAGTGAATGAAGCGAGAGTAATATGTCAGGATCGTAGCAAATGGAGATCCGTGATCTCTGCCTACCCCTATGGGAGACAGGCGTGATTTTATGTATGTATGTATGTATGAGAAATGAAAGTTGTTTGTAAAATGATGTTTCGTCAAACGTTTTTTGTTAAACAATAGTAAACTGCAAATCTTGCACTTAGCCCAGAGTTACGCTCTCCTACAGCTTCATTATTTGGATTATTTTGAATTTTACGAGAGACTCATTCATTAATCAGCAGGTGATGCCGGCTTGGACTCCAAAGATCTCAGAGGGCCCAATGATATTTGAATGATATTTGAACACATATAATGTTCATATTGGCAGGTGATGACGCTAGAGACGGTACCGGAGTCGGACGGCGAGCTGGAGCCGTGGCGCGCCGTGAAGCAATACAGCCGCAGCTCCGCCGACCAGGAGATCCCCATGTGCTACGAACTCCGTCCCGCCACTGTACTGCTACGTACCTGCGCGTACTTGCTGCATGAAATCGCTGATACTAATCGACAGGTGGAATTATTTTTACTACTGTAATTGAAAAGGCAGTTCAGAATGTCTTAAAAGTTATGAACCCCTACAATCTTTCTCTTATTACTGTTACAACTCAAAAATCCACTCTGGATACACAGTGTTAGAATAGATACCTTCCAGAGGTGAATTA
This sequence comes from Eilema griseolum, assembly GCA_963662185.1. Classification (NCBI taxonomy): domain Eukaryota; kingdom Metazoa; phylum Arthropoda; class Insecta; order Lepidoptera; family Erebidae; genus Eilema; species Eilema griseolum. The sequence continues at coordinate 15,465,262 of OY759241.1, forward strand.
ACACCCACATTTCACTAATAATTGTATTCGGTTCCACATAATAGAGTTGTTGACTTGAGCCATGTCATCCGAGGCTGAGTCTGCGCTGTATATATCTGTCTGATGTTAAACAGCCCTATTCCTTGGTCGCCTTGTACGACACCACATGGGAAGACATAGGGTGTCCCAAATTCTACTCTGCCTAGAACATCAATATTCGGTTTATCTCGTAAAATGTGTTGAAAAGATAAGAAAGTTTAGTTATTTTTTGTTCTAGGTTTTCCTGGCTGACTGGTTCCATTTCATGTGGGATCGATTTCGTGGCATTCGCAAGGATATAACGCAGCAGGCCCTATGTTGCGCAGGTGAGAATCACTTATAATATTTGAAGAGTGTGGTGCCTTTTTATCCTATCCTATTTTTTAGTCTTTTACTTGCCGCATGGCTAGAAAGTATGTATATTTCTTATATATATTATATATATGCGTATTACTAAACCACCATTAGTCAAAATTCTACCGTAATCATGATTAAAAATTTGAAGAACTTCAGTAAAGGTACGGAAAAGACTATTTCAGAATATGCATTGCACTTTTAAGTTTAAATAAATGAAGTCTGCAAAAGATGACATGTATTTAATGATTTTTATTTGTTTGATGATATACATGCCATATGTATTTAACTTATAAGTAATTTATTTATTGCTACAGATTCCATCCGTTTGGTTGAGATGTGTGCGCGTTTCCACGCTCACTGCTCAGCGCGCCTCGCCGACCTTGAACACACGCAGTTTGATCAAAAGTTGAACACCGACAACCTCACCAAATGCCTGCAGACATTGAAACACATGTATGCTGATGTTAGTCCTGAAGAAAAGCCCAGAGAGGCCGAGTTCCGCGGATATGTTGCTTTACTTAACCTTGGCGATGCTAATTTCTGGTGGGAGGTTAGTATTTGAAACCACCGAGATTTTAAATACGAATTAAAACAAACAAATAAGAAATCGAATACATTTTAAAACTTATTCACATCGTAACATAAACGTATCCGTTTTAATTGTTCTTGTTCTCTCTTCACAGATCAAGCAGTTACCACAGGCGATACAAAAGTCAGCACCTATAATCTTTGCTATTAACGTATTCAATGCTATAGACAATAATAACTACGTGCGATTCTTCCGACTTGTTAAAAATGAAGCCACGTATCTTCAAGCTTGTATACTTTTGCGGTACTTCAACGACGTCCGTGCCCGGGCCTTAGCCAGAATCGTTAAAGCGTACGCTCCTAGAGGCGGCTCTCGGTATCCTGTCGAAGATATGATAAGGACACTCGCTTTTGAATCTGTTGAAAACCTTAAATCCTTCATCAGCCACTATGGTCTAAGATTCGCCAGAACAGATGATTCAGAAATATGTGTTATACTTGATAGAAATCAGTTCATAGAAGACAGTGATCCATATCCTATTGCTCGGTCTATCAATCTTATTGAATCCAAGAGAAATTGTTCTGTTGGAGAAATAATCGCAGGGGGAGTTCTCCCTGATACAGGATACAGCCAGCACGTTTTGCACACCAGTTTCACCCCAGATGGTAAATTGAAAGAGTCTGCATTAACTGCCGATGATCAAGGTTATAATACGGTGAATGACAGCGATAAAGACATACAAGCTTTGAAAGCAGAAATACAAAGGCTCTCTCAAGGTGGTAAAGTTTACGGAACGGAAAGGGCCCCCGAAACTCGGGCGCAAGTTTTTGTTAAACTTGAACCTAAGTCTTCTAGTCCGAAACAGAGTCAAAAATTCACTACACCTGCAAGTGGTACTAATTTATTTTCATTTAAGCCCGCTATTCCGGTTGCCTCGAATGATATCATAAAGAATTCACCCGAAAAAATATTTAATTCGGATAAAAATATATTCTCGTTTTCCAAACCACAAGAAACTGCAATTACGAACACTATATTTGCAGGCAAAGAAACGGTAAAGAGTCTATTTGAAACGAAACCAGTTACTGCCACAAATAATATTTTTTCAAAACCTGTTGATGTTCAGCCAAATGCTCACTCATTATTTGGTGGTACCAAACCTGATAATAACATATTCAACATAAAACCTGACGAACAGCCTGTATTTAGTCAAACGTTTGAAAATAAATCTAAATCTTCAAATTTCTTTGAAGGTAATACTAAAAATGTATTTTCGGGTAATGAGGAAAAAAGTACAGGCAGTCAATCTCTCTTCAGTGGTAATAACATATTTGCGGCAAATAAACAGAAAAGTGCAGATAATCAAACTGTTTTTGGTAGCAAAAACATATTTGTAGCAAAGGAAGAAAATAGTACAGAAAATGAAAATAAAAATATATTTGCTAGTACCAAAAATAACATATTTGCTAAACCTGATACAGCTAAGTTTGAGAAGGCTGGTAATATATTTAGCAAATCAACTGAAACTGCGAATACTGAACCAAGAGATCCTTCTAGTGTGTTTGGTTCTTTTGGAAAGGTGCCTGCTACTACAAATTTATTTGCTAAACCTGAAAGTGACAAGGCGCAAACTGTATTTGCCAACGGTGAAGCACCTACCAAACTTTCACCGGGAAGCTTATTTAAAAGTGTCATGAGCTCTCAAAACGGTCCAGATGCTAAAAATTATTCAATATTTCAAACAAAAAATAACGCTCAAACTGTTGCTGATAACATACTAAATTCATTACCTGTAACAAGGGCCTCCTCAGTTTACGAATTTGATCAAAATGACATTGAGGAACAAAATAAACTACAGATGAAGCGTCTTCTCGAGGAACGAGTTAGAGAGGAGGAAAGAAAGCTACAGGAAGCAATGAAGAAAGAAGAAGAACTGAGAAGGCAAGAACTACAACGGCGGGAAGAAGAGAGGCGTAAAGAGGAAATACGTAAAAAGCAAGAAGAGCTGAAATTGTTAGAAGAAAAGCGCAGAAAAGAGGAACAGCGTAAACAAGAGGAATTAAAGAAGAAGTTGGAAGAAGAAAAGAAAGCTGAATTATTACGGAAAGCTGAAGAGGAAAGGAAATTCAAAGAGAGAGTTTACAAAGAATCTTCAGAACTTATTGAGGAATTAATTGATGAAGTTAAAGATGAAACTGTTAAAGGTATTATGAGCGAGGAATTGGAAAAATTAAAAAGTTTAATGCTGTTCGCTTGTACAACAACAGATGAAATAATTTCTAATTTATGCAGTGAAATTTGTGTGTCTGAAATGAAAGCGGAGATGTTTCTGACGCAGAAAATCAGAAGGAAATGGTTCTATATTTGGAGGAAACAATATGTAAAAAATATTAAAAGGCGTAAGCTTTTGGATGAGACGCCTGTGTGGTTGACTCAGAATACGCCAGTTGAAGAAGCGACTTTATTAAGACGAATAGTAGAAAACGCTGCGTTAACCAATATGAACGCCATACATAAAGGCTACAGATTCACAGGTGAACTAAAACAGTTACCAACACCTGAACCTTATAACATCATGGAAATAATTAGATCGCCTTTGCTAAAACGTATGAAACAAATAAGTTACCCATATGATAAGTGTTTCTTCTGGAAACTTACTCTTGTTTCACCTGGGCCAATGCAATATTTGTATCGAAAGATGAATATTGAAAAATGGTTGCTAGATATTTTTGGTGATAAGAAAAAACATGATGTGTCTAACACTCTAATACATGTTGGAAAACAATCTTGGAATCATTTGATGGATTTCGCTATATCTGTAAGTTTAACAAGTAAAGATAACGCTTCTAATTGCAATGAAGCTATAGATGGTGCTAATGCTCTACTTTTTTATGCTACCGAACGTGATGATGATCTTGTAAGTGTGATACAGGAAACTTTAAAGTACAAATATCCATACCAAGTAATTCCAGTTGCTGTTATTATTCCCGTAATGGAAAACGAATCTCTACAAACACGTTTAGAAGTCCTATTGGCAGATCTTGTGCAGAAAAACGTAATAGCAGCATACAGGCTATTTGTAATAAGTTCACATTCCGTTTCTGAAACTTTAAATATGACTACCAAAACAGCTATGAAATGGTTAGCGAAAAAATATCCAAAGAATCCACCTTTAGAAATAGATTACTTGAAATCTATATGCCAAAGGTACCTCGGTAATGAAATTTGGTGCAGATTAAAATCAGATACACATTATCGCATGAATGTAATTCTTAAAGATATTTATAAATTAATCAGATGTTACAATACAGCAGTCGAGAAATTAACGACAGCTATTACAAATGAAGATTTATTTAATTACTCATCATTTCCACTAGAGTTTCAACAATATTTAGATAGTGCATCTCCATATCCTAAGCCGTACGAGTTTATACCTAGTAGTACAAGGACTTCAGATAATGTGTCTGCAATCAAAAGAATTATGAATCAATTAAAACTGCCGGACCCATCATCAGATTTTAACCCAGTGAACGCGATCACCATGCAGCAACAGATAACAGACTATTGCACTCAGATAGGATGGTTTGAAGATCCTGCAGATGTAGTATGCAAGGTCGTCGCCGTCTTACCGAACCAACTCTCGAATGAAAGCATGCCTTGCGAAGATTTTAAACAATATTACGCACAGTATAACTTAGTAGACTTTATGAATATAATAGTTTATGAAAAGATAAATAGATTGAAGAATTTTGAAAACCGGTTTGCAGTATACGACAAATCTGTTTTACAAGATTATCGTAGTGCCCTTTGGTTGCATGAAATTAAAATTTTTAATGATTTGAAACACAAAGCCTTAGAGTACAAAGATGAAGTAGATTTCTTTATAGAATCGAAACGTAGAAAGCTAGAAATGGACTCACTGGAATGCTTAATGTTGGAAGATAAAGATAGAACATTAGTTGATGAACAAATAAAAGAAGCAGATGAGAGCATTTCAAAGTATACCAACTGTACAGAGGCTGTGAAACAGCTCGAACAGCTATTAGAAGAGGAGAAAATGAAATCGTTACAATTTGAAAATTTACTGAAAGCTGCATTGGGTAATTTGTGATGAACTAATTGTATTTTTGTATGATGAAATGCTGTTAATGATAATAAATAGATTGATTTTTTACTTGTTGTTTATTCTGTAACAGCCTAAAAGTGGAGAAATGTATACATATAGTGCCTTGGGGTGTCAAACATTACACCACTAGAGCCTTCGATTTGTGCTGAGTGTAAATATTTGTATGGATGAATATGTCTACCTGCATTTTGTCTGGGTGTGTCTGTGTGTATCGGTTGGTCACATTAGGCTGTAGGTCCTGGTTGTCATCTGAACATATGTAGCAGTTGTTATATAAAGGAAAAGGGTGAGTTGGCCAACAGAAGGACTATTCACCCGCCTAGTGAACAGCATTCCCTGCTGGCAGTAGTAGTAGTAACATTAGTCGGTCTAGGTATTTTTTTTTTTCCTCTGGCGATTCCGATGTTTCCGCCAATGACTTAGCTCGGGATTTAATTCATAGTTTCGACTTGGCGGAATGTGACTTGTTGTAATCTCGGATCAAAGGTTTTATGAATGTACAAGAGATGATGTATTTAACATCCAATATAGGCCGAAAGTCATGTAGCACGCTGGAGTACCTGAGTCAAAGCAAAACACACTGGTTGGTGGTTATAGCAGACAAACACAGTTCTACAGGTTAATATTATTTGAGTTAATGTAGCTACAGATCAAATATATGAGAGGAGAATTAGTATAGGTCAGAAGAGAGTTAAAATTCATGGGTCGAGGGATACGGTTAATGGGAAGGATATCATATAAAGAACCATTCCTTCTTGTACACTCAAAGAAAATATGATCCGCTGTGTGTTCATCTAAGCCACACTCACAGAGAGAGCTGTCCCTGATCCTGATTTTAGCTAGAAATACATTGGTGCAGGCATGACCTAAACGCAGACGACAAATTACCGAAGTAGCTCTCTTACTAGCTTCACGGAATTGGTAAAACCAAGGTCTAGCTGGAATATCAGGCTGGATGGAGGCATAGTGTCTACCCTTCACCTTACTGGACTTCTCCCAAAGGGTAGTCCATTTTGAGATCAAACAGGGTTTGGCAAGTAAGAGGATATCGTGAGCATAGACTCTATATTGGTCGAGAGCACCATTGGATATTGCTCCCTTGGCAAGGGAATCCACAAAAGTGTTACCTGCTATGCCCGTATGGCTTGGGATCCATACCAGTGAAATCAACAGACCCTTAGTCTGACATCTGAACAATGATTGCTTAATCAACAGTATTAAGGGGAACTTTGTTTTACTGGTGAATTGATTAGCTAGGATGGCCATTAAGCAGCTCCTGGAATCAGTAAAAACCACCGCCTTGCTTATATTATGAGATTCAACATATAGTAATGCTTCAAGTATAGCTATCGATTCGCCAGTAAAAATGGAATTGATATTTGGAGATTTATATGATAGTATAATTTTATATTTTGGGATCCAAACTGCAGACACCACGCAAGAAGAGTCAGAAGTTTTAGATGCGTCAGTGTAAATGGCTAGCCAATCCTTCCAATGTTGACTGATCAAATAATCCAGCTCCCTACCAGCGTCCACAGAATCCTTACTGATACCTGAATATAAGACCACATTAGGTGTGTAGATAATTGCATCAAATGTGGTTTCAAACAATGGGTTAGTTTTACACTGAAAACAAGGGAAAGGGAGACGAACATAATTCACAAAACTATTAAATAAACAGGGGTGGTTTTTATGTGTCCAATATCCACCTGAAGAAATGTATTCTGATAGTCTATGTAACTTGGGTATTAGGGGATGTAAGGATAGTTGGGACGATTTATATAGGTATCTGTCTGAGAGGTACTATCTTCTTAGAAATAGAGGGGGGTCTACACACTCCAATTGTAGTGCATTTATCGGTGATGATCTCATGGCACCTACAATGAGGCGCATGCTTTTGGCCTGGATCTTATCCAACAAGCTTAATGCTGCCTTATTGCATGGTTCCAAGAGGAAGCTTCCATAGTCAAGGTGGCTACGGATAAGGGCGTTGTACATCAGCTTTTGACAATAGGGGTGGGCTCCCCACCAGGCGCCAGACACTGCTCTTAAAATATTAATATTTTTTTCACATTTATGGGAAATGTAGTTAATGTGTTCCACCCCAAATAACTTTGAGTCCAGAACAAATCCTAAAAACTTAACGGTGTTATTTACAGGGAAATTTTGATGATCAAGAGAGATTAAACAATCAGGGATGGATCTACGACGGCTAAAAATTACCACAGAGCTTTTGGGAACCGAGCGTGATAGACCATGGTCAGTAAGCCAAATAGAGAGATAGGAAATTGCTGAGTTCAATCTGGACACAACATCTGCCATATGATCCACTGCTACATAAAGAGCCAAATCATCTGCATATTGTAAGATGTTGCAGAAAGAAAGATGTGACTGAGAGATCCAAATCAGCTGTGTAGATACTGTAGAGGAGAGGACTTAAGACAGAGCCCTGTGGAAGGCCTCTCCAAGTAATTCTGGAAGAGAGGGTTGAATTTTGAACTCTAAGACTAATGGTTCTTGTAGACAGGGAATTGGAAATGAAATTTACGATCTTCTCTGGAACACTCAGATTGAGCAGTTTTTGCCTGAGCACAGGAAGAAGTACATTATCATATGCAGATGCAATGTCCAAGAAAACGCCCACGCAATACTGATTTTTAGATAAAGCTATTCTAACGTCAGTAGTTAAAATGCTGAGGCTATCCATTGTCCCCAGGCCCTTGCGGAAGCCGAACTGAGTTTTCGACAGTAAGCTCTGGCTTTCCACCAGCCACTCTAAACGATTTTTTATTAAGTGCTCTAATATTTTAGACAAAGTACAAGAGAGCGCAATGGGGCGGTAGCTAGAGGGATCATCGCTGCGCTTACCTGGTTTCAAGATCGGTATTATGATTTGAGATTTCCACTCTTCCGGGGGGAAACCAGAGCAAAAAATGTGGTTGAGTAAATTTAAAAAGAAGGTTTTGGTAGTGGTGCTGTTTTTGAAAATGAATGAGTAAGGGATGCCATCTACCCCAGGAGAAGAATCCTTAAGGGACCCCAAGACGATCGAAAGCTCGTCGTACGTAAAACAAGCATCTAAAGGGTGTGAAGCCTGAGGACTGGAGGGAAAGAATTTTGAAGACTCATCAGCTGTGGGAGCTGTTGGGGGAGCCAATCTTTGCTCGAATTTCTGTAACCATCGGGAGGGGTCATTCGACGTAATATTGCTGTAGGTTGTAGAGTACCTGAACCTTCTAATATCTCTCCATACAAAAGATGCGGGGGTACGAGGGGCTAATCTTTCGCAGAATCTGCGCTAACCATCCTTTTTCTTTTGTGACAGGAGCCTAACTGTTTGTGCAGCTACTTTTTGGTAGTTTAAATAGTTATTAGTTGACATATTATGCTTAAATGCTCTTTCAGCCTCCTTTCTCATTCGGCAGGCAGACGAGCAGGCCTCATCCCACCAAGGAGGAGAGGGGATGTTGTTCCTGGGGGCCCTTTTAACAGGTATTGCCTTGTCAGCCGAGTTCAGAAGAGCTTGTTTAAACAGGGTGTAAACAGTCTCAATGTTATCTGAGTTAGGCGCAGGCAGGAGAGAAACCTCTTGTTCAAGATAACTGGAGTATAATTCCCAATTGGCCTTTGAAAGGTTATATTTGAGAAGGGGGTTAAATGGTGATGATTCCCTATGCCTGGCTAGTGATGTGACAATTATGGGGTAGTGATCACTCTGTTGTGAGTCACTTGATATCTGCCAAGTCAGGCAAGAGGCAAGGGACGCTGAGCAAACAGTCAAATCTACAGCACTAGGGCCTCTTTGGGTTAGCGAGGGCCTACGGGTGGCAGAGCCATCATTAAAGATGCAGAGATTCAACGAATCTAGCATCTCTATGAATGGGGATGCTAAAACATCACAATCTTGTGAACCCCAAGAAGTATGATGAATGTTGAAGTCACCTAGAATAACAAGCGGACAAGCTATAGAAGTTAAAATGTCATTCATCTCAGCTAAGGAAGAAACATCTGGATAGGGGATGTAAACAGAGAGAAAAGCAATGTTTGCCACTGTAATGGCAACAATATTGATACCATCACTATGAGGAGGTAAAGTCAAAGAATTAAAAATAATTGTTCTAGAGACTAGAAGGGCAGCTCCAGCATACCTATCACCTCTGTCATCCCGGAAACAGACATACCCAGGCACCCTGAAATGGCAGCCAGGCTTAAGCCAAGTCTCCTGGATGGCAAGGATGAGAGGTTTGTGCTTATTAATTAAATAAATTAAATGAGTTTTCTTACTTCTAATGCTCCTACAATTCCATTGGAGCAGAGGAGGGAATTTTACTGGTGAAAGTTAACAGCTGAGTAAGTTTTGATCTATATTTATCAGGCAGCTCAGTATCATCAAAGCGGGTCAACATGTTAATAAGTGTGGAGAGTAATAGATCAAGGAGATTATCATTCGCAGGAAGGTTAGCTTCTGCAACAAAGATAGCAGCACCATTAGGAAGAGATGATGGGGGGCAGAGAGTGATAACATTGTGGGCCTGCCTGTCATAGCCAGGGCCAGAAGCGGGTTTGTTCTGCCTTTGGGCCATGATAATTGTTTTTCGGTGAGATACCTGAGGCCCTTGAGACCTCCGGACAGAAGACGGGAAAGACTGCTGAGCACCAAGTTGAGGACTCAATGGTTGAGACATTCTGGTAGTGTCGGCAAAGGATTTTTTCACTTGGGGGAATCTGGCAGATGCCTCCATATATGAGATATTCTTCTGAGACATGGTAATCTTTATCATCTTCTGCCTAGAGTGTTCTGGACAAGTGGGATCTTTTGCTGAGTGAGGCCCTAAGCAAAACATGCAGGTGGGGGATCCTGAGGCACATGATGTACCCTCATGAGCTTGGGAGCAAATAAAACACCGTGGAGCAGACCTGCATTGTGTAGTGGTGTGGCCATAGCGACAGCATTTCCAGCACTGAATAAGAGGGAGAACGTAGTTCTCAACGGGGAGAGAGTTATAAAAACAATAGACGTGTGGGGGCAATTTTTGTCCTGAGAAAGTGACTACAATAGTCTGAGTGGGAATGTATGTGGCTCATTCAGTACTCTTCTGTTAAGCCTTCTTGCTTTCATGATTGAACCATATCCTGATGGGACCTCAATGGATAGGACCACTTCTTCTAGAGTCCAATCTACTGGAACCTGCCTTACTATGCCCATTCGAGAGCTTGCAAAAGAGGGAATAGTACAAATGTATTTGGCCCTTGCTAAGGATGGATGAGAAAGAAAGTTGTTGGCATCACTAGCGTTCTTAAATTCAACAGACACTCTGTTACGACCCACTCGCTTAACACTACCATCAACTATGTTGTTAATTTTATTGGCGAATAAGAAATGGCCGAACTTTATGGATCGTAACACTGTTCCAGCAGCGGCATCCTCGGCATTTCTTGTCACGTGAACCAAAAAAGGACCTGAATCTGAGTCTAAGTACTTCATTACCTTATCCTGAAAATCCGGATGGATGATAGTATTTTGTATAGACGGCGTAGCTTGGGAGGGGATCGTAATAGTTTTTTTGGCAGGGACAGCGTCTTCCTGTGAGGTATGGTTCATACGTTTCTTGGCTATGATGGATGTAGGAGTATCATCTAGCACAACGCGAGAACTACTGGGGAGCGGCGTGCCCGGCCGCTGGTCGGGGACGTTTCCCCCACCGGGGTCTGGTGGATGGTTATCCATAGGACAATCTAAGTGTTAAACACCGTTACTTACCCTGAATATGAATACTAAGCACACTTAGACAACACAGAAGCACTTAAATACTCCAGCAACACAATATTGTCAACAAAAAGATTTTTGGCAAGGACGAACACTTGTAGCAAGCACGCGTTCCAGATCCGAATCTCGGTCTAGGTAAATGAAACACAAAATTTGATAGTTAATTATTATTATCTTGAGGCTGTACAACTTTTAGGCATGCATCAACAAACTCGGTGAAGATGGGTTCTGTCATGTACTCTTGCATCAGTGTGTCAGGATGTGGAGATTGGTCTAGTAGTTTCAATATCTCTCTTACATGAGGATTTTCTAAACATTTCTTTAATTCTGCCGACTGTCCTGTAAAGTCAACATGTTAAAATATAATTAAGAAATGAATAAGTTGGTGTTTAAAGGAGTAACTATTTTACCCTGATCTATATTAAGAGCACTGTGTGCTATCACCTGGATTGCATTCCCAGAGGTGCTCATAATTCCGGTTGAATCCAAGCATGCACTTTGGGAGTTTGGAGTCTGCTCTCCTACTCATCTCTTCCACTATTTGGTTATTTTGGCTTTTCATAAAATTTTACCCTAGTGCCTGTCCATCAGCAGGGTTACCCACATGCAAGTTAGGTCGCCTTAGCACTTGGCGGGGCCATGAGTATATGGATACTCTACATTTGATCTTTGTTGGGAAAGAGGTGCGTATGTATGCATAATGTATATTTGTATTTTAAAACTCAGGTACTTACCTAATAATTTTAACTTTTCTATGGGTACAGTATCTTCTGTGGGATATTCATATTCTGCTTCTGATTCTCTTTTGTCGATTGTTTGTTTTGGAATTTCAGGTGGCGGCGAACAAGGATTCTGCTTGTGTTCTTTGTAGCATGCAACTGAGCAACTGTAAGAATATATTTTGTGTTATAAAGTTGTGTTTAAACAAAACAAGGTTAGAATTTATTATTTTTCTGCTTACTAAGGTATTCGGCATATAGGGCACTTATATTTTGAGTTTTGTTTACAAAGTCTGCAAATTTCCGTCATTTTGTAGTCAAACAATTATTTTTGTGAGAGTAAATCAGCAAAATGAGAGCAATATTATAAAATTAAATCTAAAAAACTTGAGTCAAAACCTTAGACAATAATACTCTTAGGTCAAAACCACAGACTAGTCAAAACACAAACAGATGCAAATTTAACACATGGAGTTGACATTGTTGACAAAGGTATTTTTACTTTGTTTTTGATACTGGACTCTAGTCTTTTAAGATTTGACTTTATTAAACTAATTACGCGAGCAAACGGAAACGAGAACGGAATTGCGAAGCCGCGGGTACTAGCTAATACATATATTACGCCACGGAGTGATACAATTGTAAATTAATCATATTATGTATCATGTCTGTACATTGGAGAAAATTGCAAAACACGAACGTTAAATTAACTATCCTGAACACAAATATATTATTATTTTTGGTTGGCATTCTTACCTATTATTTGATTGTTGAATATAATATGACCAAAATGTGCTATACATATTATAAATGTTGTAATATAAAATGTTAAATCTTACTTGGAAATAGTCCCGAGATTTCAATTCTGATATTTACACTAGCCACACAGCGTCGCCATGGCGTTGCCAGCTCATGATCTTAGAAAAAAATCCTTAATATATATATTTTTCTTGAAATATATAATATACATACATACATATTTTACAGTCCTGGGAGTCAGAAAATATTGATGCCATAGAAATTGTAGACCCACCCCAGGCTCGACGTAGCCTATTTCCCGAGGAAGCTGGCCAAAGCGTAAGAGTTTTTCAGTTAATTTATAAATATATATAGGTACCTATCTTAATTATACTATCGACTAAATAATTACCCTTTTCCGTTTTACTAACATTGGTTGACATTCGATTAATTTTCTTAGGGCTATGGACTTTTCATCTATACGCAAATATTATTGAAGTGTGTGCTTATATTCTTTATTACTGCATATGCTTTCGTACATATACCAAATGCATAATTGTTGTCTGTTCGTGGGCTTAACAACTTGTGTACAATATTTTGAGATGCATGTAGATACTATCTAAATCACTATGAATGATGATGATGGTAGGATTTGCAAGATTTGGGGCTGATTTGTATTGTTACGACAGCCGTCGATATCTCCAAAACTAATAATCGAATCTTCAAGAAATAAAAACGCATTGTTAGTGACGAGGTACTCTACCGAATGGCATAGAAAAATCTAGAATCGTCAACAGAAAGTCACAACCTACCTACGAGTACCTACACACTCCTTTTGAATAAAAAAAATAAAACCGTTTAACAGACAATAGGTAAATATCGAGAAATTACTCGAAGGTCAGCGACGGCGGCAAGATCAAAAGAATAGGTTTTTATCGCTTGCGAACTTTCTAGATAATTCGATCCTCCTAATTGAGAGGTATAAAAACATGCTCGCATAGCAACACGATTCATTCAGTCTCTGAAATCGATAACGAACACAGCGAACTTAAGTGACCGAAGAAGATTCTACCTGCGACCTGAGCAACGACTGTGGACTACTGTGAACTACTGAGCGACTGGAACTGTTGTCTAGTTTGTGGTGAGCTAATAAATCTCTTCGTTGAGTAAACGGCATTTAATTGTACCCCGTGCACGTAACAATTGGTGTCAGAAGCGGAATGCCGTTATTACCACGTGAAGACGAAGGGAGTACTCCACGAACCAGAAGTCAAGTGGAAATGGAGGCCGCACGTCAACGGAGCCTCGAAGAAGAAGGGCATCAGGCCGATTCTGCTGTCTCAGCGCGAACTACAGCAGCACCAGAGGGAACCTCGTCAGATACCGACATAATGACGCTGCTAGCGTCTATGCAGCAGATGATGCAGGCCTCCAGGCAAGAGATGCAGGCTTCTATGCAGCAGATGATGCAGGCCTCCAGGTAAGAGATGCAGGCCTCCAGGCAAGAGATGCAGGCCTCCAAGAAAGAAATGTAGGCTACTATGCAGCAGATGATCAGGCAAGAGATGCAGGCCAACCAGGAAGCTGTCATGGGTAAAATCGATGTAGGCATCCATGCACTGGGAGATAAAGTGAGGAACCTCGAAAATGGCTTGCAAATGCTGAGTAATGAAGTGGCTTTGAAGTCTGGGACCGTGGACGACCGCTTGCAAGTTCTCGAAAAGAAGATCGTCAGGCTGGAAACCTGCGGACCTGTTACCGTGACCTCACCATCATCAGCAAAGTTCGACCTACCACACTTTGATGGAATTTCCTCGTGGACAGCCTTCAAGTACCAATTCGAGATATTGGCAAAAACTAAAGCCTGGAGCAACGAGGAGTCATTTATGGCCTTGACACTTGCATTACGAGGAGATGCCTTAATAATATTGGAAAACCTGCCGCCTGAAGGAAGGACTCTGGGGTCTTTGATGGAAGCTCTAGACACACGTTACGGTGACAAGCACCTGGAGAATGTCTACCGTGCGCAGCTCCGGGAGAAGAAACAAAAATCTAGTCAAAGCCTCCAGGAATGGGCTGTAGAAATTGAAAGACTCGTTCGTCGGGCCTACTCATCGACACCCATTATGATCGAGACCACTCTGCTGGAGGCCTTCCTAAACGGTATACGAGACGCGGAAGTAAAAACTAGTGTACAGTTGCGTCACCATCAGACCTTGAAAGAAGCACTGGCATATGCTCTCGAGGTGGAAACTGTGCGGCAGAATGCCGGAATAAGTAAGGTTAGGGAGGTCAAAGAGGTGGTTGCAGAAGAGAGGAAGCCACGCTATGTCCCAACGTGTTATTCCTGTAGAGGAAAGGGCCATATTCAATCAGAGTGTCCTTCGAGAAAACGGAGGAGGGTCACGGACTCCGGGACCCAAGTGGATCAAGAGGTTCCGTTAAACTAAATGCCGCCAGGGCCGCAAGGCGGGCGCTGGCTGGTCGACATGAGGCCCCAACCATCACTATAACTCAAGTTTGCAATGGAAATAGTTTGATCATCGAGGCCACCTTAAACAATCGACCTTGCAGTTTAACAGTGGATACTGGAGCTTCACGTACAGTTGTTAGACCAGAATTACTGAAACGCACCATAAGGTGGGAAAAACGATTTCCAAGGTGCCAACTTCAGACAGCTACTGGCCAGCCAGTGACCGTTCTCGGTGAAACAGAAATGGAGGTAAGAATTGGCGACCAAATATACCAGCAGTCAGTGCTCATTGCATATTACTGATGACTGCATTTTGGGACTGGATTTCTTGAGGAACCACAGATGTGTCTTGGATATACCTAGAGGAGTGCTGAGATTCCCTGATCAGGAAGTTTGTTTACAAGGATCGCACCCGTGCTCTCTTTACTGTTTAACGGATACGACGTTAGTTCCTAAATCGGAAACATTGGTCAAAGTGAAGTTTCCCGCGAAGACTGAACAAAGAAGATGTCTTATTGTGGAAGATGCCGGCAGTCATCAAAATTTAATAACAGCAAGAACCTTACTGATACCGAACAGAATCGCTAGAGTGAGAATTCTTAACCTCAGTGATGAAATAGTTCTCCTGAAGAAGAATAGTATGGTCGGAAGATGTGAGGAAGTAAAGTGCCTGAGGCGGTTGAACAACACTTCGCCTAAACAAGACGGTACACAAATCTCCGAAGATCACATCGAACAACTCCTTGAGAATTCGAAGGAAAACTTAACAACATCAGAATTGCACCAAGCCAGAGACCTGTTGCTACATTTCAGAGACATCTTTGCAACCGGGAATGACTGTGGAAGGACTGGGCTCGTGAAACACCGGATTGACACAGGTGACTCCAGGCCCATAAAACAGAGACCTCGACGTTTACCATGGGCAAGAGAAGGGGAGGTAGCAGATATGATTAAAGACATGGCTGAGAGCAAAGTGATCGAACCTTCTACGAGTCCATGGTCATCACCTGTGGTACTAGTGAAAAAGAAGGATGGTAGCACAAGGTTTTGTGTGGATTACCGAATGTTGAATAATGTCACTAAGAAAGACAGTTATCCTTTGCCTAGAATTGACGATACCCTGGACATGCTTAGTGGTATGAAATGGTTTTCAACCATTGATTTAAAAAGTGGCTACTGGCAGGTGGAGATCAGTCCTGAAGATAAAGAAAAGACAGCTTTTAGTACAGGAGTTGGAAACAGATTGTGGCATTTTAATGTTATGCCATTTGGGTTATGTAATGCCCCGGCCACGTTTGAGCGCCTCATGGAAAGAGTAATGGTGGGCCTACTCGGAGATGTCTGTCTGGTTTACCTGGACGATGTCATAGTTATGGGACGCAGCTTCAAAGAAAACCTGAAGAACCTGGAAAAAGTTTTTACTCGAATCCGTGAGGCTAACCTTAAACTGGGTCCAAAGAAGTGCGCTTTATTTAAAAAGGAGGTCAGCTATCTTGGACATGTGATCTCCACGGAAGGAGTTAAAACCGTCCCCGAGAAGATAAGAGCTGTTCAAGAATGGCCTGTTCCAAAAAACAAAACGGAGATTCGCGCGTTTCTGGGACTATGCGCGAATTACAGACGCTTTATTAAACATTTCTCGGATATTGCCAAACCACTACACAGACCAACGGAAGATAAACGAGACTTCGTTTGGGACTTAGATTGCGAGCTAGCTTTTAGTACACTTAAACAACGGTTGTGCGAAGCTCCTATATTGGGTTATCCTACCAGGGAAGGAAGATTCATTGTGGATACGGATGCCAGCAACACCGGTATAGGTGGAGTGTTGTCACAAGTGCAAGGAGATCGCCATGTTGTAATAGCATACTTCAGCAAATCGCTATCCAAGCCGGAAAGAAATTACTGTGTCACTCGTCGTGAACTTCTCGCTGTGGTGAAGTCCTTACAGCATTTTTATAAGTATCTTATAGGAAGAGAGTTTACACTAAGGACAGATCATGCTGCACTACAATGGTTGCTGCAATTCAAGAATCTGGAAGGTCAAGTAGCAAGATGGATCGAACAACTACAGGAATTTCCCTTTGTGATAGAACACCGAAGCGGAAAAGGGCACGGCAATGCTGATGCTTTGTCTCGTAGGCCGTGTGCCGAAGATTGCAAGCATTGTCAGAAGAACGAAGCCCATGAAAATATTAAAGTCATAAAGGTGAATGGACTTGACGACGAATGGACCGGAAGCAGTATGAAGCAGGCGCAAGAGGATGATGATGATCTACAGCCTATACTGCACTGGAAGCAGCTTGGAAACAAACCCAATGGAGTGATATATCTGCTTACAGTTCCACTACCAAAAGTTATTGGGCCCAGTGGGACAGTTTAACTCTGATAGACGACGCGTGCTGTATAGGAAATGGGAGTCCAACGACGGCAAAGAGGTGACACTACAAGTAGTAGTACCACGAAGCAAGGTGGCTACACTCTTACGGCACAGTCACGATGGTGTCTCTGGTGGGCATCTCGGAGTCAAGAAAACCCTAGTTAAAGTACGACAGCGGTTTTACTGGCTTCATTGTCGGGAAGATGTCGAGGATTGGTGCCGTAAATGCACTGCATGTGCTTCAGTTAAAGGACCGCCGACAAGAAGCAAAGGAAAATTGAAACTGTATAACGTCGGAGCACCATGGGAACGTATCGCGATTGATGTCGCTGGACCTTTTCCAACTACTGAAGAAGGTAACAAATACATCATAGTAGTGCAAGATTACTTCACTAAGTGGCCGGAAGTATTTGCGACACCTAACCAGGAAGCAGTCACTGTGGCAAGGAAACTGGTTCAGGAAGTGGTCTGCCGGTACGGCGCACCTATGGAGATCCACTCTGACCAAGGACGGAACTTCGAGTCTGCTCTATTTCAAGAAATGTGCAAACTCCTTGGAATGAACAAGACCCGTACGACTCCAGCGCATCCGCAGTCAGACGGAATGGTCGACAGGTTTAACGAGACGCTGGAAAATCACTTGGCTAAAGTTGTCGATGAACACCAAAGAGATTGGGACCAGTACATCCCACTGTTCTTGATGTCCTATCGATCTGCGGTACATGACAGTATGGGACACACCCCAGCGAAAGTGAACTTTGGTCGAGAGATTAGGCTACCAGTAGATGCAATAACCGGTACGCCACCTGATAGTCCTAAACCCGTGACGGATTACGTGAGTGAACTTCGGAACCGACTGGACGAGGTGCACAGAATAGTACGGGAAAACAATTTGAAGACAGGTGAAAGGATGAAAACCCGGTACGATAGAAATGCAAACACCAACGGTTTCGAAGAAGGAACACTGGTATGGTTTCATAATCCGCTACGCAAGAAGGGGAAATCTCCAAAACTCCAAGCTTGCTGTGAAGGGCCCTATACGGTTATTACGAGAATCAATGACATTACCTACCGCATTAGGAAGAGGGTTAGGGGAAAACCAAAGGTAGTCCATGTGGATAGATTGACGCGTCATCATGGAACAAATGATGCTCGGGACGAGCATGACTAAAAGGGGGGTAATGTTACGACAGCCGTCGATATCTCGAAAACTAATAATCGAATCTTCAAGAAATAAAAACGCATTGTTAGTGACGAGGTACTAGAATCGTCAACAGAAAGTCACAACCTACCTACGAGTACCTACACACTCCTTTTGAATAAAAAAAATAAAACCGTTTAACAAACAATAGGTAAATATCGAGAAATTACTCGAAGGTCAGCGACGGCGGCAAGATCAAAAGAATAGGTTTTTATCGCTCGCGAACTTTCTAGATAATTCGATCCTCCTAATTGAGAGGTATAAAAACATGCTCGCATAGCAACACGATTCATTCAGTCTTTGAGATCGATAACGAACACAGCGAACTTAAGTGACCGAAGAAGATTCTACCTGCGACCTGAGCAACGACTGTGGACTACTGTGAACTACTGAGCGACTGGAACTGTTGAAGAAGTACTGTGTGTACTAGTGATCTAAATGTCTAGTTTGTGGTGAGCTAATAAATCTCTTCGTTGAGTAAACGGCATTTAATTGTACCCCGTGCACGTAACAGTATATTGGTGTATCATTGGTTGCATCATGACAAGCAGTATGATGTATGTATGTGTATAGAATCATAATAATTACCTAGCTTTGTGTGTGCACGTGCATGTTTGTGGTGACAGTTGGTTGTTGTTTTTAATAGTTTGTGGGGGAAGTCTTTAATGCTGAACTGGCTGAAGCTTTGGCAGTTGACTCTGGGAGTGAGATCGACGATGATGAGGAGGATCTGACCGAGCAACAGCTGCTAGAGCTATAAGAAGGTAACGAAGGAAACGAACAGCCGATCGAGAAGGACCACGTATTTGGAAATTTTGTCTGGCAAAGTGATCTTTCAACTTTTGCGGGTGTACAGGAACCATTTCATGAAGCGGTTGGTCCCACAATTGCGGGTACAACCCCGTTAGAAATATTTTCGCAATTATGGGACCAACCGCTTCTGGAAACGATTGTTACAGAAACTAATGAATATGCGTGGCAAGTAATCAGTGAGGCTTCTGAAACAAACATCCCTCAGCATTCCAGGCTTAACGACTGGGCTGAGACGTCTGTTTCAGAAGTCTACCGGTTAATTGCCGTTATGATGTTAATGGGAATATGTGTGTTGAGTAAGGTTGAAGAGTACTGGGCTACTGGCATATTATCTATGCCAGGATTCCGGGCCATCATGAGTAGGGATAGATATTTCCTACTTATGCGTTTCCTGCACTTCACCTCATTACATGACCGATAGAGGCGAAGACAGAAAAATTGCGAAAATTAGCCCGATTCTTGACTATTTAAAAATCAAGTTCGCAGCCGCATACAGACCTCGCAAAGAATTATCGCTTGACGAATCGTTGCTGCTTTGGAAGGGTCGTTTAAGTTGGAAACAATGTATCCGGACCAAAGCAGCACGATTCGGCATAAAAAGCTTTGAACTTTGTGAGGGTGCCAGCGGCTACGTTCTTGATATTACTATATACACAGGCAAAGGCACAACCGGGCAAGCGCAACCAATATTTGGTTTTACAAGCAGTACCGCGAAAGTCGTAGGTATTAAATTTAGTCAAAGACTACTTAGGAAAGGGTCACTGCTTGTATATGGATAATTATTACAATTCAGAAGACTTAACACGTTTTTTAAAAATAAAAAAGACAGACGTTGTTGGCACGCTAAATAGAAGGCGTGTCAACACACCAGATGATATAAAAAATATTGTGGAGAAAAGGATACCGCGGGGAACAGTGCTAGGTAGACACTGTGGTGATATTTCCGTACTCGCATGGAAAGATGTGAAATTAGTCACCACAGTGTCTACCTACCACAACGATGCACTCGTAGAAGGCCGCCGAGCGGGACTTGACATAACAAAACCCGAAGTCGTCGAGGAGTATAATAAGTTTATGGGCGGTGTAGATGTTAAGGACCAGAACGACACCAACAATTTATACTACGCTAACTCGATTTTTAGGTAAATTCGTTTTTTTATGCCAAAGTTCTTAAAATGTGCTATTTTATATGTAAAAAAAAAATCATGCAGAAATACACAAAAATAACGAAGTTACAAATTTTATAAAACGCTAAGTATAGGTATTTTTTGAAATCGCTCGATTTATATTCCGCTAACTATTATTATCGGTGTGTACGCGGGGAGGGGACGCGCCGCTTGTTTGTTTACACTAGTCTAACGCTACTTGGCGCTTTGTTAAATGGAAGTGCGCGGTTTTAAATACTTTATTAGTGTAATGATAAATAATAGAGTTATATTTACAAGTTCATTGAAATATTAATAGTGTTAGTGTGTTATTATAAACATGTCACGAAAACGAGCTAAATATTTAGTGGAATTAACCAAAAAGGAGGAATATTCATTGAGGAGTGTTCATGAAAATGATGAGATTCCACTTTATACTGGCGAAAGAGGTAAGTTTAATGTGATATCAAAGATTATAATGTATAATAATGTATATAAATATGGTTAATAATAATTTACTACATGTTTTTGAAAGTTTGAACCATTTTGCTCAAAGTCCGTATAACACTACGCTAACATTTACTTGGCGTAGTATAGCGCGTTCGAGTTTACGTTTTTGATTGGTCAAGCACAAGTTAGCGACTCTTATGTGTTAATCAAAGCGCATATAAAGCTATATTATATACTTTATTTACAGTTGCTTGACATTTTATACGTAATTCTAAGTACCTGCATACTTTATTATAATAATAATAAATTGCATTATACCTATTGTTATAGAATCGTCACCATTACCTGCCGAAGTTGATAAACCTGAATTCATGGCTTTGTATAATTACATCATGGTTGATGAGACTGTTCAAGAGCAAAATTATTCCATATCCAGTTCTGCAAGCCGAGATATAATCTCTTCCGAAAATGATGTAGTATTAAAAGATGTAAATTTAAACGATTTGATGGCGCCTAATACTCCACTTAATATTTGTTCACCAAAGGTATTGACTTCTATTCGTAACCCTTCTCCGATGATATTAACTCCACCTAGTATCGAACCTTTGTTTTCAGTCGTCACTAATGATCTTTCTGACAGCATAGATAATACCCCCGTACCATCACCCTATTGTGACTTTTGGGAAACTTCACAAAGCTTAAGCGATACTTTGATGCCGACTTCTTGTCAAAATACCGAAGATACAACTCTCACACCTGAAGTCGGTATATCTGTTCAAGAAGATTTTTCAGATGCCCAAATGGATAACGGCCTCATCAATAACAAGGATTCAGTATCAGCAATATCTACTCCCTGTAACTCTATTTTCTCAACTACAACGTGCAATGATAGTGACTATTCTGCCGTATCGACTCCAAGAAATAATAAACGTAGATCTAAAAAGAGAACTGATGTGGGTCTAAAACGTCTAAAGCTTGAAGATGAGTGGATAGTTAGGAAGAGAAAACGTCTGTGTAATAAAGGATTGGAGTATATAACGTCAAAAGGGAAAACCAAAGTTGCAAGAAACATGAAAGCCAGCTGTGTCAATTGTCGTCTGCAATGCTATAATAAAATAAGTCAAGAAGTTCGTATTGACTTGTTTGATAAGTTCTGGGGTACTGGTAATCATGCGAAACAATGGCAAATCATCGCCAAGTATGTCATACAAAAAAATAAAAAGACTGCCACTAATGTTGAAAACGAATCAAGTCGTCGATCACACACTTTACATTATCATCTTCCCATGAATTCCGAACATGGCATCATATTACAAAAAGTTTGCAAAACAATATTTTTAAACACCTTCAATATTAGTAAAGATTTTGTTTACACTGCAATACGAAAAAACATAATGAACAATGATTTTACTAATGTTACTGATGACAGAGGCCGCCATAAAAATCATAAATATATCATTTCAAATGAAATGAAACAAAATGTCATAGATCACGTTAATTCTTTCATCCCTGTTGAGTCTCACTATGTTAGAAAACGTTCGAATAAAATATATTTGGATCCTTCGTTATCTTTTTCAAAAATGTTTAAGCTGTATGTTGATTGGTGTACCGATAATAATTACAATGTTAGAGTCCAAACTGTAAGACAGTATAGAGATATTGTCAATAGTAATTTAAAGATAGGCTTTCATTTACCAAAAAAAGACCAATGTGACCTCTGTCATCAGTATAAAAATACATCAAACCCTACAGATGAATTGAATGAAAAATTTGCTAAACATCAAACAGAAAAAGAAATTTCACGTAAATTAAAATTAGAATGTAAACTATTAGCGATTTCTAATAATAAAGTAGCCTGTGTTGTATTCGATTTTCAAAAAGTGTTGTGTACACCGCATGGTAATACAAGTGTCTATTATTATAGACGTAAGCTCAATGTATATAATTTTACAATTTATAATATGGCATCAAAAGAAGCTTTTTGTTATATGTGGGATGAGCAAACGGCTAAGAGAGGGGCTAATGAAGTGGCTAGTTGCTTATATGACTTTTTTAATAAATTAACTTCTAAGGGAATTCACGAAGTCAACCTATGGTCGGACAACTGTGGGGGACAAAATCGTAACCGTATTGTTTACTATATGTATTTATTGGCTACTAAAATGTTTGAAATGAAGATTAGCCACCATTTCATGGAAAAGGGCCATACACAAAATGAGGGCGATTCAGTCCATGCTTTGATAGAAAAGACTGCAAGAGGTAGAGATATATATTCGCCAGATGAATGGTATTCACTAATACGATGGGCTAAGGTCAATGGGAATCCTTATAATGTTGTTGAGGTCAATCAAAACATGATATTTGATTTTAAAAGTAATATTAACAAAAAAAATTGGACTAAAAATTTAAATAACGACAAAATTATGTGGAACAAAATTAAAAGAATTGAAGTGTCTCCTGATAATTACGGGTTGTTGGATTATAAGTATAGTTTAGCTGATAACGAAAGCAATCAATTGCAATGTTTTAGAAAAACTTCTACTCGACTCTCCCACTTGGAACCTTTGCCCGAAAAAGCATACAAAAGCTTACTCAAAATTAAAGTAGCAAAATATAGAGACTTAATATATTATTGTGATAACAATATTATTCCCGAAAAGTACCACACATTCTATAGGAATATACTTACGACTGAAAATGATGAGGAGAATATAAGTGATGATGAGGAACTGAATTTTCTTATTGTTATCTACTTATTTAAACCGATAATAATTATTTGATATACGAGTATATGAGAATAGAAGTTATTAAAAGTAAAAAAAGTAAGAATAACTAATTATGTGCAATTTGTGATTTAAATATAGTTAATATTTCCTACTTATCGAGCTGTGATTGACCTGATCTCATATTATTGATAATTAATAAGTAAATAAAAATAATAAACATTTAAGTATTAATAAGTGATTATTGTGCCATTTTTGTTCATAATATATTTTTGATGGAAATTTTAATAAACACTGAAGTTGATTACTATGCTATTCTTGTTTTAATTATAATATTTACCTACATAAAATAGTGCTATCTACTCAATTTCACCTATAGTTTATAAATTTCAGCTTTAATACCACGTTGAAATTTATACATTATAAAATTAAATCTAAATTTATGAACTTCTTCATATTGTTTCTAGAAGTAAAATTATAATACGCTAACTTGCGGTCAGGTGAATGTATATGTATATGTACGCTATATATAAATTAGCGGTTTTTAATACCATGTACGCAAGTATCGCGTTTACCGTTTAAATAAAGCTAACTTAAATAACTTGGTATTTAGCAAATAAATTTGATATAATATACTTGATTAATAAACATACAAACCTAAAATTACAATTAATGCATAACATATTATGGAGTAACCATTATAATGCACTAAAAATTACACTTGTTAGTATTGTGCTCGCCCGCAGTACATTACGCTAACGCTAGTTAGCCGTGTATAGTGCGTAAAATATTATTCAGTAATTACGGATATATACAGCTAACTTGCGCTTAATAAAAAACTATGAATAATTAAGAAAAAATAAATATAAGGAATTACTATAAATAAATCAAAGATGAATAGTGCCAAATTACAAACCAATATCTTTATTAATATAAAAGTTATCACGATTTTCCCTTCATAAGCGTCTCCTGTAAAGTACACTTTTACGAGTTAGCTTAGTATAAATTGCTGGTGTCGAGAAGCTGTCCATGTACCTCCTCGAACGAAAACGAGGAACAAAATGGTATATAAAAGTTTTTAAGCGAATGTTAAATGTTTCAATTTTAAATTCATATATTATATACTCCAACATAGACCAAAACAAAAAACTAACGCATCGCCAATTTCGTTACCAAGTGGCCGCTGAAATAATAGCGAAGCACGTAATTACATCTCAGAGAGTGCGCCAAGAGTGCAAGGCGTTCACCCAATTGCTTACGCAGTTCGGTTGGATAGGTCTATGGACCATTTTCCCGAGCATTGTGAGGTAGAGGGTGAACGTCTTAATAAAAAAATTGAGAAGTATAAAAGGATGCGACGCGTTAGATGCCTTGCATCTAAAAAACGCACAATGAGTAATATTCGTTGTAGTGAGTGCAAGGTTTTTCTTTGTGTTGGTCTATGTTGGAGAGAATATCACACCCTGCCAACAATTTAAGTACGTTTATGATAACATTATATATTTATTGATATATTTTTGCATTGGTCTGGGTATTTTCTGTGTATAATATGTATGTATTTACAAAAAAAAAGTATATAAGTATGTTTATCCGCATTCTAGAACCCATAACACAAGCTAGTTAAGCTATGCAATGATACATACAATACTAATATTTTAACGAGGAAAGATTTGTATTTTTGTATGTTACGAATAAACTCAAAAACAACAGGACCGATTTCAAAATTTCTTTCACCTTTAGAAAAGTACATTATCACTGACTAACGTAGGCTTGCCCGGTTGTGCCTTTGCCTGTGTATGCCAAATGTTAGACAGGCAGATCTTAATATTAAAATGAATAACGAATCTGTCCAAATAGTCAATACCACAGTTTTTTTTGGAATAACTCTAGATAGTAAACTGCAATGGGGTTCTCATATCACAGCCTTGGCAGGAAGACTTAGCTCAGCTGCCTATGCGGTTAGAAAGATAAGGTCACTGACTGATGAGGAAACTGCACGACTAGTTTATTTTAGCTACTTTCATAGCGTTAAGTCATACGGTCTGCTGCTGTGGGGCTCAGCTGCCGATATTGAAACTATATTTGTATTACAGAAACGAGCGATCTATAGCCTCAGACCCCGTGACTCGCTGAAAGAACTTTTCAAAGAAATTAATATTTTAACAGTTGCTTCTCAATACATCCGTGAAAATATCTTATATGTACGGAAAAACCTAAATATTTTCGAAAAACTATCTGATGTACACAATTTTAATACGAGAAATAAAAATAAACTAGTTGTACCAAAACTTAGACTTCACAAGGTTGGTGATTCATTTGTAGGCAGCTGCATAAAAATATTTAATAAAATTCCTCAGGACTTGATTAATATGCCAATAAATAAATTTAAAATAGAAGTGAAAAAAACTTTAATGAGTAAAGGTTACTATAAAGTGGATGAGTACCTTAATGATGTTAATGCGTGGTCAACATAAGTCTCTTGCTTGCTCGCACCAAATAAATTGTAAACCAAAACAAATTTTAAATGGGCTGATTTCTTTGCCAATTCTTATAAAGAGTCTTATCTTGTTGGTGGTATAGCAGGAGGCCCATAGGCTAACATCATTTTGGCTCTTTGACACTCATACCTTAGCCCTACACACTACTCAGCACACATATTCCTTCAAAATATTTGTAATCTCTTTATAATCCCTTGATTTTGATAATTAGACAGGATTAGTTGTTTTTATTAATAACGATTCACATTTTACCAATAAAATGACACTCAGGTTTTTGAGACATACATTACCCCGAATGTTGTTCTCCATCAAGCCGTTTGGCAGATAAAAAGTATTGTAAAAATTACATTCATAGAAAAAAACCACTCCCGTCGTCATGCAAAAGGAAACAGTATGTAAATAAAAAAAATATAAGTTAAAATTATAATGTTCTCTTCTTTATTCTCTAGCTGGAAACTAAAATATACTTTGTATTCAAGGTATTCTTATTATTCACCTGTTCGTTTCGAATATTCGATTGCCCCTCAGACTTGTTTGTTAGTATTATATATAACGGTAACTTTTATACATACTAAAAAAATTATCAAATTTCTAAGTTTCATTAATTCCACCACAGCACCTACCTAATATTGACTTAGTACTAAAATATTGTGTTGACACTAAAAATGCCATATTACATTTTTAGAATAATTTTCTGCTAAAAGTGAACCGCCTCTATATGAGCACGAATCCGTGCTTCTCGCACTTCAACCACTGCGATTGGCGCACGGATCCGTGCTCCCCGCAGTCGTCTCTCTTATTAGTCTGTGCGTCTATCTGACCGTTCACGCAAACATACACAAAAAGTGAACGAAAAATATCAATGTTTTATGCCTTTTTCTGTATAAATTTTGTACAGATACTATAGTAATAGACAACACGAACGTGTAGCATTTATTATGTACAATTTGCCACAATAATTTTCATAGAGTAAAGACTATTCATACCATAATATGATATTTGCGAATGAAAAACGTTCTAACGGGTGGCTGTTTTTTCTAGAAATTTGTTGAATATAAATGAAATTACCATAAATTATATGGTTTATACATTTTATATATGATAAATAACATACAAGTGACCTAAAAAAGTAATTGATTGGCAACAAAAGCAATGATAATACGCATTCTGAGTTAAAGAACATTGGCACACAAATGGCGAGTTTTCGAAGTTTCATGTGATGTGAACAATGAGTGTTTCTAAGGATTTTTGTAGTGATATGCATGTGATTTATATGTCAACAGACAGTATGGTTATTGCTGTTTTGATGGGTAATAAATAAAACATAAAATACTGTATATAATTTAAATAAAATGTATTTGTTTTGGTAGTATGTACATAAATGGCCACTTGTTCGATTGTCTTGAAAAATTAAAAGATAGACTTATAATTTACCCGAAATATATTAAACAAAAAGATACATTGGTTAGTCACAAATTATATAAAAGTGAAAGGTTTATGCCTTCAGAACAATTTCATAGTAATAATAATGAAAATAGAACATGGTCCTGCGCGCTCGTAATTCGCGCCGCCATGTTGCCGCAGACTAGGGTGTCAGCTAATAATCGCTTCCCGCCGTTGAAAGGTTAAAACTCAATGAAGTAATCGTTTATCTAATGGATATAGCCGATCGAAGATCTTGGCGGCTCATGACCTCACCTGCCAGCCGGTACACTTGCTGAACACTGAAAGAGGCTCTGGTGGAAGCTTTTCTTTGTGGGTTGCGGCGCACAGATCACCTAAATAGTTGTGGTTGGGGGTCGAATGGCAGTCGTCCCCATAACAATCAATAATTTGATTGTTCGTGGCAATCAAGAAATCTGAACTGAGTATGGTCAGTGCGACCAGTGACCATTTCAGAGACTTTAAGTAACTTCAATTATATAACTTTTCTTCAAACAATATAAACATAGAGTTTGCTAAACCTACACACCATTCTACAATATTTACGGTGTAGGAGCCTACTACTTTCATCCAAAACTGGAAATAACCCGTTTAATTCGCATCGAAACTGTCGTGAACGGATGTAAACACAGATAATATAATTCTTTTATACTTATTAATGTAAGTTACAAAAAATAACATCGACTGACTCGCGCTAATAAGTAGGTAGGTAAGTTTTGTTGTATTAAGTTGTTGCCTGCTATTCATTGTGCACTCTGCTTCAGATGGACATGTGAAGAGCCTCCGATCAGTCTTCTATTGGACCGCTCTCGCCTCTTTTCTTTCATATACCTATCGTAAATTATGGATGAAAGTCCAGTGGTTTTTTATAGAACTAGACTATACTCGCGGCCAATTTAAACTGTCATCAGCTATTTTGGAAATAGCGTATTTACACGTCTAAAGTAACCAACTCAGCTAAGTGGTCGCTAACTGGCGCACTAACCCTACTTAGGTAGGTATACCTAGCATGTAGGCAAACCCAAATAGCTTTTTGTAATTCAACACTATCTGGCGGCGCGACGGTTGAAGTGTTTTCATGGAAGATAACAACGTGAATGGTCAGGTCGGCTGCTGTAGGGCTAACAGGGTAAAATGGGGTTACCTAGACTCTATACTCCTCTGCAGTCGATGGACCATAACTGCCGATCTGAATGAAGCTACGGAAGGTGCACTGAATGTCGCCGAATTTTGTGTTGGTCGCATTTAGCTCTATTTTTAATTGTTGCCATTGACGAAGAAGCAGAAGGTCAAGAACTCAATAATTGTGACTGAAGTACCTAAGTATTGATTAGATTTCATTAGACAACATAATTGCGTTCACTGAACGGAAAACATCGACGTCACTTTTTCTTGATCCCATTTACTGCTGCAGGTAGGTACTTCAAAAAAAAAAACAATATATTTTTGTACTTTATTCTCATTTCAAATAATTTTATGTTTACTTTTTTAATATATCATAATTACATACGTATATTTCTCATACTGCCTTGTACACATGATCGGTTGTACCTACATTTATTGATAAAAATACAACAGATTTATCACAACACACTTTTATAGGTATTGTTTTGGAACTAACTTATAAGATTCCATGAAATTTTAACATTATTTTAAATCTATCGATATATATGAAAGCGAAATATCACTCACTGAATAATCAGAAAAATCTCAAAAACTATAACACCTACCAACTTGAAAGTCAGGTGGTAGGTTCGCTAAGAACGTATTTTGAGAAACTCCTTTGGAGTGGCCAAAGGAGCCGTTATTGATTTTGTGAAATGTTTTATATTGTTGTTTGAGAATTGCTGACATCGTCATAATTAAATAACTATTCATATACATAATAATAAGAATATGTACCTATGTGATGATGTCAGCAATTCCTAAACAACATACATTAATAAATTAAATGGTCCTATTGTGATGTTTTAACAGATACCTACTTAGTGTTACTTAGGTACCTATATTTTACTAGACAAAAGGGCGTAAAATAATATTTTGGTCGTGATAGTTATATCTTACATTTTACTACAACTATTACTTATTAATAATATTTATTTTATTTGAAAATATGTTAAAATTGTTATTAAGTACCAATGCTAGCACACGCATCTCACAGGCACATTCAGGGCAAGTTACACACAAAATCAGTCACTTGCTATGCGGTACAGCATTTGAACTAGAACATTAAAACTTAATATAATAATATGTATGTATACTATTTGGTGATTATTATGGCGGGGACCATGGAC
Source organism: Eilema griseolum (assembly GCA_963662185.1). Classification (NCBI taxonomy): domain Eukaryota; kingdom Metazoa; phylum Arthropoda; class Insecta; order Lepidoptera; family Erebidae; genus Eilema; species Eilema griseolum. Next base: position 15,494,936 of record OY759241.1, read on the forward strand.
GTAGGTAGTGTGGAATTTTGGTACTGGATATCACTATAAGTAGATCGAGAGAAAGAGAGAGAAAAAAGAGAGAGACGTACCCATCCTGAAGACAAGAACACGACCCACCTGATGAGACCGTATGGTTACCGTGGTTTATGGACGTGTGTAACACTAGGCCCCCGATTAATTGTATGTCGTAGCATAATCACTGTTGTACCACTGACACTGCATAAAATGACATTACATTTTAGACTTTCCTGGTACAGTTTTAAAGTTCAAAATTAAATGAAAAAGAGTTTATTACATCTTTTCATTCACTCAGATGCATTTAATTTCGCCCAAGCAGAATCGGGGCCCAAAGGCGTCACACTCGTGCTGACGACCTTATAAAAACCTTCTGATGCCCTTCTTGAGGAACCACGTTTTAGACGCTTTACGTAGATTCATCATCGTTTTCATTTAAATAAAAAATATTCTTTGGTTGCCCCTAAAATAAGAGAGATGTTGAGAACTCAAGTCAAGTCAAGTATTAAATTTGGGAAAGATACACTATACTAAATTTAAGTTTGATTTAGTAGATGTAGAATCTACAAAATAGTCAAGAAAATTTTGTGCTTGACAATAATGAAATGTCATTCTTCAAGCATCCGCGGTTATACCGAGGTCGCTTCTTGCTACGTCTATGGTTTAAACGTGCTGTGCTGGTTATAATTCAGTATGTTTCGCTGGTTGGTCATCGCTGACGTAGTAAGTTGTATCAATGTTAGATATGCCGTAGTCAGACGAAGCTAACGCGTGGTATCTTGTACGAATGTGGTGAGCTGCAGCCTTCGGTTGACGGTTGCGGGTGAATATACCCTTCTTATTGCCTCCCACACGAGTAATTGCTGTAAAAATAAAGTATTTTGGTTAAATAGAAAAATAATAATTACGTGGACACAGAAATCTCTTGTAGGTAAAAGATAGATGAACCACCTCGTCATCCTAGCATCAATCAGAGTCGCAACCAAAGTATACGAGCTTTAGAGCCCGGAGTCCGCTCTGTTGCTTTATTTTTATTGGTTAAACGTCCACCATACGATCCTAAAATCAGTGGTGATATCGGGGAAGTGGTGCGGAGGGCTCTAGATCGTACCATAAATCGCCTCGTGTATAGGCAAATCGCAACATGAGTTTTATAATTTACCCTAACTCTAAAATCGTTTCGTGCGAGCTTACGGTTTAGTGACGATTAATTACCGTTTTGGGAGCGTTCTTGGGGCTGATTTATACGCAAGTGCCAAGACAATGCCGATTTCTTGCGGTTTTGAGAATGTCCGATCAATGAGCAGTCTGTTGCACGGTCGGTTACGTACCTACTCACTGCTAGGGGCGTGTCTAGAGTAGTAAGTATAGCCGATTTCATTCCAACCACCACTTTCCCGATAACCCCACTGATTTCAGGGTTGTGTATAGGCCGTTTTGTATTACCTATATGGGAGGTACATCTACCAACTTAATTAACCGTTGTTGTCGTAGCAAAGATAGGTAATCCGATGGCATTCCGATGTTCTGAGGTAATTAAACATCGGCATATTGACCTTTACATTGAAGAACCTGATTCTGTGAACGTTTGATGATAGGCACTTAAGTAATGAATAAATCAAATACGATAGATCACGTTGGTCTTTTTATTACGACAGACTTGCTATTAGGTACTTGGGAAATTAAATTTTATTACTTATAGTTTATTCATACATATAATCACACCTTTATCCCTGGAGGGTTAGGCAGAGGTAAATTAACACCCACATTTCACCAACAATTGTATTCGGTCCCACGTAATAGGGGGTGAGCCATGCATTTGAGGCTGAGTCTAGGCTGTATATATCTGTCTGCTGTTAAACAGCCCTATCCCTTAGTCGCCTTGTACGACACCGCACGGGAAGAGATGGGGTGGCCCTAATTCTACTCTGCCGGAAACAAATAAGGCCTATGCTCAAATAAGACCTGTAGTGCTGTATGTAATTACATCCAAAATACTTCACACACGCATAGACAAACACTGAAACTACATGCTTTATATTATTTCATTTGGGGACATGATAAGCCAAATCTTTTAGTTTATTTTCATCAAATAGTGTTGCATGCTGTAACATAATGCAAAAGCCTTGCACAATACCTAAATATTTCGATTTTACGGAATGCCGTATATAATTTTGCGTTTAATAATGATTAAACGCAAAATTATAACCATTTCCTGAAGACTGACTAAAAAAAGGCACTCTTAGCTTTGTGGGATTGGAACTCAGTACCACTAATCAACAGAATTCAATTCATTCCCAGCAAACTATAAGTGTTAATAAACATGCGCACCTACTTGTATTTGTAAACCACCACTAAGTATGTATATATCTATAATAATAATTCATACAATCACGATACTCATGACATATTCATTCTTATAATGACCATTCTTATAATAATGATACTCATGACATATTCATTCTTATAATCACGATACTCATGACATATTCATTCTTATAATAACGATACTCACGACATATTCATTCTTATAATAACGATACTCATGACATGTTCATCCTCATAATCACGATACTCATGGCAAGTTCATTCTTATAATCATGATACTCATGGCAAGTTCATTCTTGTAATAACGATACTCATGACATATTCATTCTTATAATAACGATACTTATGACATATTCATTCTTATAATAACGATACTCATGACATATTCATTCTTATAATCACGATACTCATGACATATTCATTCTTATAATAACGATACTCACGACATATTCATTCTTATAATAACGATACTCATGACATGTTCATCCTCATAATCACGATACTCATGGCAAGTTCATTCTTATAATCACGATACTCAAGACATATTCATTCTTATAATCAATCATGTATCAAGTATCGCTTACGGTTACAGCGGTACAATTTGCGTCTGTTTTGGGGTTGGGGGCGGTTCCGACGTCTCTTGAAAACCTTCAAAGATCTGCCTATGTGACGAGACATACATCATTAATTAACTAGTCATTTAGGTTTGAAGTAACACAAGTTTAAACATTCATTCATTTTGTACCTTATGATGCCAAAAACATAGCAGGTAGGTACGTACTTAATTTACAGTACATTCATTACCTATCTAGAGGTATAATATGGTCTAATATAAAATAAATTAAATTATTATTATTAAACCTATATGCAAGTTTGGATACTTACATTGTGCAGTCTTGAAGTCAGCGAAATTCCATATAAACTCTCCTGCAAAGAAGCCCGCTTGCCGCAGATGGTCAAAAGCCTTGAAGTGTTCGGACAGTAATACGCACTGATATTCCTCCGACCAAATGAACTCCGGATACTAAAAGCGAAAAACTATTAATAATATCTAACATATAATAACATAATACACATAGTATGGGGTTCTTCAAGAAGGGCATCAGGTTTCTTCATGGTCGGCAGTGTAACACAGTGTACATATTTGTGGATAATTGTAATTGAGTCTGACACTGGTCTGTTTAAAGCAGCTTGTTACCATTTTCTATTTCATATTTGCCACTCGTCTAAGATGATATACGTAGGTAGGTTCTGAATTGTCTTCAACCCTTGTCCCACAAATTTTGGTTAGATTGTATTAGTGGGTCAAGTTATAGTCGTGGTATTGCCACAAGTCCACATAAGAACACCAATTTTAGATTATTAGCCTTCCGCCCGCAGCTTGGCCCGCGTGGATCTCTTATCTCAGGTTCTACGAGTACTTAACCGATTGTAATCAAACCAATGTAAGATTTTGAGTCTGACTAAGACCTTTCTAACATAAAACCGCATCAAAATCCGTTCTGTAGTTTTTGCGTCCATCGCGAAAAAACATTTCCAATTTACAATTATATAATAGTATATTAGACTGCTTTGACGTAAGAATTCACGCAGAACCCTCATGTCCCTATAATAGTTGTTTTCTTAAAGTAATACAATAGTACCATTTTCTCTTTAAAAGAAAAAAGAAAACAACAACAATAAAACAGGAACACGAAATAGATCTTTTGGCCTGAGGGACACGTTCTTTCGGATATTTTCCGCCAGTCATCATAGTGTCTTTGTCTTTGCATCAGAAGGTTTCTTCATGGTCGGCAGCGTGAGTGTAACGCCCCTGGTGTTGCATACGTCCATAAGCCACGGTAACCACTTCCCATCAGGTGTGCTTATCTACCATCTAAGTGGTATAAAAATCACCATGGTGTCAGTGTTGTTATATTTTTTTTATTATTTTTTATTTTACTACAATCTGTCTTCTATGTGGGACATTCAGAAGTATGTTGGTTGGTGCTATCGCTGGCTTGCTCAGTATGTGACCTGTGTCACACCCTCATTGTTTACACAGTAGCTGTATTTACTGTGATTGGATTAGGTCTTGAGGTATTTTGCGCTTTAATCGTCGCGCTTTGTTGTGATTCTCCATTAGTGACCGAGCCAGAGTGTTTGGGTGTTGTTGGATTCGTTCTTTATAGGACTTGGTAAAGTAAGTGTTGTTATATGAATTAAATATTTTATTTAGAAGCAATACTAACATGTAATGAATACTAACCAAATGTAACCCGGCGATGGTATCCGCTCCGTATTCGCTCATGATGATCGGTTTATTGTGCAGACGGTACCAGTTGGACGCCTCCTCGATCACATTGTGTGTGATCTGCACTGTTGAGCCTGCGTTGGCGTACCATCCGTTGTACCGGTTGAATGAGATCACGTCTAAATGACGACCCTGGAATTTTTAAGTATAACCAGTTATGTCAAGGATACGACTGACTTGGATATGTACAGTCGACAAATGAGATACGATCACATTTTTACATAAGTATAAAGTAGTATGTAATGGTGCAACCGTATCTCCTTTGTCGACTGTTCTTTGGACATAACAAGGTCAAAAGCAAACTATTTCTTTAAAATTGTATCTTACTGATGAGGTACTACTCGTATTTTCGGACAATTTTAGAACGATCATACATACATACATAAAATCACGCCTTTATCCCCGGAGGGTTAGGCAGAGGTGAATCAACACCCACATTTCACTAATAACTGTATAGTTGACTCGAACCCCGCATCTGAGGCTGAGTCTGGGCTGTATATATCTATCTGATGTTAAACAGCCCTATCCCTTAGTCGCCTTGTACGATACCGCATGGGAAGAGATGGGGTGGCCCAAATTCTACTCTGCCGGGAACCACGCGGCATCACGATCAGTGTTTAGGATTTAGTTGGTTAAGGAGGCATTACGATCGATCCAAAATAGTCTTAACAGAAGCCATTTAGCTTTAGCTAGAGGAGTTAGTGGAATATAGAGTATATTATACACTTAATAATAAAATGTGAGTCTTTGTTAGGTTATCAAGTTAATGTCGAGTTGTAGTGTACCCGGCTTTTAATTGCTACATTGCATCGGGTAGACGTAGAAGAGTATAAGTGCGGCCATAATCGTTTTTGTAAAGCGTCCTCTATATCGTATACCGTAGCTATAATTTTAATATTTAGTAAACACAAACAGTTTTAACTAATCTATGAAGGTATCAAATTACAGTCGGATGTAGGTACGATATTTATGTTTAGAAATAATTATGTATGGATTTTAGGTGGGGTATTGGAATAGAAGTACATTTGGACATGTATAGTTGAAATTAAAAGCTCAGAATCGCTTACAAAGTATTGCTTGTATAACAATTTTCAACATTGATACTGTGACACATGATGTGTGAACAACTGAGATACAGTTTTTGACTAGTACAGGATGCTGGAGACTCGTATACTTACTTAAGTTAAACAGTGAAAAAACGAATTTAATGAGACTAAATTAAAAAAATAAACATTTGATTTCACTTACCGACTTATCAAACGCAGCTCCAACAGAAATCGCAATAGTAACAGGTCTTGACAGGTCCATAGATTTGACGTGTTTCACCAATTCCCTGATAAAAACAATCATATTGTAGGTAAGTTATAGAAAATACTTCAAAGTAAATTAATGACCTCCGAGAAGAAACATTTGAATACCTATGTTTAAAAAGGTAAGTATGAAGGTACCAACTACTAAGTACTTAGTTATTCTGTCTACAGCTTGATAGCTTGGACTTAGCGACGGTAAACGATTAGAGACCTATGGCATCGTATGGCTAAACTACGCCTAGTTAGCAGCTACCTATGCCCTAAGCTTGTTGTATCAAGTGGTGTTATTTTTTACCTGATAGATTAAAATAAGTCGAACATAAAAATTCCAAAAAGTGAAATGAATCTCATTGAATACCTACATTAAAACTAATTACGACATACATATCATTTAAAACATTAATTTATTACGTCATAATTATTATAGTATTCTAAGGTTTAATTCTGTAAATTTTATTACATATTTAGGAGAAAGCATTGCATATTTTGCAATAACAAACAGTAAATAATCAGCTTATGATTTGGCATATCGGAAAGAAGAATGCGAGTCCAACTATAATCAGCTTACTTCGATTTGTAGAGAGTTCTCTCTGTCGCACATTCGACTGACAGTTGGTTATAAACGTATTCAACTGTCAGTTCGATAAATGACAGAGACAACGCTCTTCAAAGAAACATCTTTAAAGAGCGTTGTCGTTGAAAGAAGATTGAGGGTGGCTAACAAGGCACACTCAAACTTTTTTTCGAATACGGAGGTCGAAGATTCTTCTACTTTCCACATTCCCGACGTGTCAACTGCTGTCAAGTCACAAGCAGATATCCAATCAATCAATCAATCAATTAACCCATCGTTGGGAGGCCTTGGCCTACAGTTTCCACGCTGAGCAGACGGGTTGGAACAGGGTTTTATTTCGAGTTTTTTTTCTTTCGCAGTGATATCGTTCGTATGCGTATTTTTCGATAGTCGCCTTTTACGATACCTGTCGAATGAAATGGGGTGGTGATACTTCGTATTATTTCTTTGTCACCACACGGATAACACAAACAGATACCATACGTAGAAATGTATTAGTTAGCCTACCGTGAAACAGCCGCAGTTGGGGATTAAAGTTCCGGGCAACCTGTTCCAAGGAGCACATTTATCCGAAATCGGTTCCGCAAACGGTACATGATACTTTGTCGTTCGGGATTTGTGCGGGTGCGAAGTTTTGCACGTTTCATGGTAGCCTTCCAGCTTGGTACGTACCCAAAATATTTGTCAGCGAGTTTGTTGCCAGACCGGGGCTCATTAGCGATGGACCACATGATCACACTGGGGTGGTTCTTGTCGCGCCGGATCATCTCTGTCACAGACTGCTTGTGCTTAGTCAATAGGTTGTCCGTGAACATGCTGTGGAAGAAGAAAGTCTTTAAAAACTTATTCTATTGAAAGAATGCAATGTATCTCCCGGAATGACGCGAGTTTTTATTTGTTTATGTCATGATGCCCGTAGCTACATTCTATCATCGCACCTCTCGCCATAGGCAGGGAATTCATCCCCACACATTGCGACCTGAGACGGTGCGCACTGTGCGGTATGAAAGAAACTTCATCCCACGCACACTCAAGCTGTGGAATGACCTCCCTGCTGCGGTTTTCCCAAGCGCCTACAATATGGGGTTCTTCAAGAGGGGCATCAGAAGGTTTCTTCATGGTCGGCAGCACGAGTGTGACACCCCTGGTGTTGCATACGTCCATAGGCCACGGTAACCGCTTCCCATCAGGTGGTCCGTGTGCTTGTCTGCCAATTTAGTGGTATAAAAAAAAAAAAGATACCGACGTTAACTGATTCCTAACACAAGCAATTTGGCTTAGCTGAAGGTCTTAGTGGGAAGATTAGTAATTTCGGTTCCTAACATTCTTAAAAAAAAAATCTTTCTTTACTGAGATGCGGTACTTTAGTGGGGTGCATCAGGGTTATTTTCTGCATGGTGCGAAAACAAGTAAAGGCTGAAATTTTTGTACAGTCTATCAGTGGTGAAGGCTGAATTTTATGAAAAGGGAAGCCGGTGTAATTTTTTATCTCTTATTGAACGGCCATAGCAATTTTGTATGGAATTCTGGGCGTTCTAATTTTAGATTCGGAACTTCATATAAGATAAAGATAAGATAAAATAAATACTCTTTATTGCACAACAAACATGGGATACATATGATGCGAAGTACGTATTTCAGCTACTTTTAGATACCGGATTTTAGATTCCGTATATTATTTAAAGATCTCTACCATGATGTTTCTTCGTAGACCCCTTGCCAATGCTGCCTATAGATATTCTCATTTATGGCTTCTAGAATGCGGACAATAATGTTTATTATATAAAACATAGAAACAACCAGGCGAATGCAAATGTACACAGTAATAAGTATTTCCATCACAGAGATCGTTAGAAAGATACATACATATAATCACGCCTTTATCCCTGGAGGGTTAGGTAGAGGTGAATTAGCACCCACATTTCACCAACAAATTTATTAAGTCCCACGTAATAGGGGTGAGCCTGTTGTCGTATTCCGGGCACTATTGTTGACTCGAGCCATGCATCTGAGGCTGAGTCTGGGCTGTATATATCTGTCTGATGTTAAACAGCCCTATTCCCTAGTCGCCTTGTACGACACCGCATGGGAAGAGATGGTGTGACCCTAAACTACTCTGCCGGAAATCACGCGGCATTCATATCATGACCAATTGCAGTATAACATAGTGAGATCAAGAATTTAAGAAAATTACTGTAGGTACTCACTCAATGTCTACTCCAGGGCACTCATCAATAATCATGATGCCGTATTCGTCAGCCAATTGGTAGATCTCTTCAGCATACGGGTAGTGTGATGTTCGGAAAGCGTTCGCCCCGAGCCACTTGATAAGATTGAAGTTCTTAACCCACAGGACTGGGTCCCAGCCTTTACCTCGGAGCTATAGGTACATGAAATTCAGTCAAATTAAAAAAGGAACTCTAGAAGAATAAAGTTTATCTGATTATATATGTTTCATTTGTTAGCCTGCCAGGTTTCTGGCTCTCAATTCTGCTAAAGCAGACATCGCAATTGGCATTAAATTCTTTTATCCTATTAAAGTTCAAAATTAAATAAAATACGTTTGGTTCAACTATTTGTTCATCTGCAAAGAGACTTTTAATTTTGGACTTTAATGGCATTGCTTTAAAGTCTATAATTAAATGAATTTTTAGCAGTGTCTGTGGCATGAATGGTTTTGCTTTAGTAGAATCGTGACCCTGGTCATCATCATATTGTATGAAATCACTGTCGTGATTACAATCAGAGTTAGCATTTACAACATAATGTGAAAATACGTAGAAATATATGTAGAGTAAACCTTGTCTCTTTTTATTATATTTATTTTACGCTATGTATTTACTAAGTTTCGCGTATAGTCAGTGTCAAAAAAGACAGATGATCATTTTCAGATTTCAAAAATTAGTTATTTTTGAAATTAAAATATACTTGAATCCAAATATAATTACGAACGTTACGTACGTTTGTAATTTGTACAATCATCATCTAAATATATTTGACGCCTACAAATTCTAAGTCGTGATGTGATATATACATGTATTTACACCGCTAAAAGTTAAATAGGTATCACATTTTTTAAACTTAAATTCTCTTTACTATTTACTCACTTCAAAATCTAATAATTTCGTCATTGGTTTATTATTAGCTTTCATCATTACTACGAGGAGGTAGGACGATGGTATTTTCGTCAAATTGAGTAGTCCGACTGGGGAAGTACCTCCGCCCTACAGAATACCGCGGCTATAATAACCTCGTGTTATGTTCCCCGCAGTGAGTAGGGTAGCCAGAGCTCACTGGAGAGTTTTTGTGCTGTCAGTGGTAAGACCAAAAGCTTGTCTTGCTTTGTCTTTTACACTGAAGGCGGCACAGAATCTCTCTGTGCTTACAGAGTTGGCAGCGCGAGATGATTCCCTTAGTGTTGCACACGTCCGTAGGTCACAGTAACCACTTTCCATCAGGTGGGCCATGTGCTTGTCTGCCACCCAAGTGGTATAAAAAAGTACTATTGTCTATAGCAAAAGCTTTCGAAACTTACATCAGAATCTTCATGCATGCCGAATCCTCGCATATAAAGAGGCTTATCATTCAAGTAGATAGTTGTGTTGGTCCACGTGACTGTTCTGATACCCACTTTCTGACTGTAAGTGTCCACAGTTTCTCCTAGGCGGCCTATCAGAGATACCTGTGGGCATAAAATCATAATTATTGTACTTGTAGTTACATACGTACATACATACATACATATATAAAATCACGCCTTTATCCCCGGAGGCTTAGGCAGAGGTGAATTAACACACACATTTCACCAATCATTGTATTCGGTCCCACGTAACAGGGGGTGAACCTATTGCCATATACCGGGCACTATTGTTGACTCGAGACATTCATCTGAGGCTGAGTCTGGGCTGTATATACCTATCTTTCTGATGTTAAACAGCCCTATTCCTTAGTAGCCTTGTACGACACAGCATGGGAAGAGATGGGGTGGCCTAAATTCTACTCAGCCGAGAACCACGCGGGTTTTAACTTGTAGTTAAATATACGAAAGGTATAGTATAGGTATAGTTATTTTATCATATTTTGAAGACATAATAGCTTTTTCTTTAAATTTAAATTGAAAAAAAAAACAACATTCAAAACGCGATTCGAGCACATTGCAAGAGTCTTTTTTGAGCACACTAAAGTACTTTCAGGCCTGTGGTGCTTAGCCGGGAACCTGTACGCAGTGCCAATTCCGACTGAGGCAGGACATTGTGGCTGAGTAAAGGTTCGCTCGGAGATGTTCCACGTGCCTCTCAGACTAGGTGGTATCCGCACAGTAAAAAAGGTTGTTTTAGGCTTCATTAATCAATTAGCCTATTGCAGTCCACTGCTGGACATAGGCTTTGGCCTACTCTATCCACCCTGGCCAGACGGGTTGGTACAGGGATTTATTTTGCATTTTCCTTCTTTCGCAGTTAATACAGTCTATACATTGGCTTAATGACTATACATTGACTGAAAACCAGGTGTAAAATTTCATTTATTTTTGAAAGAAGTTTCAAGTAAGTATAGTTAAATACCGCGGTAGCCTAGTGGTATGGGTAATGGACTGATGAGACGAGGTTTCGGGTTCGATCCCAGGTTTTACCATGGCACACACCAATGACTTTTCGATGCTTTTCGAAGTTATGTGTGTATTTATCGCAGGTCTATAAGTGCCCGGTTAATGGCAATATGCTTGCCACCTATTACATTGGGACCTAAACATAAACTGGCGAAATGTGGGTGCTAGCACCTCTGCCTACCCCTTCGGGGATATAGGCGTGAGTTTATGTTAATGTTATGTTATTGTTAAGAATATATGTCGTGAAATATAATATATATAGTTAATAGTTACCTTGAACGTGTACAAGTAACCGGGTTCAGGGTGCATTAAGTAAGGCCACCAGAAATGTGCGTTGCCGATCTCTAACAAGCCAGCGCAATCATTGTAGCCGGCCACTTGCGTGTCATTCTTGTCAAACACCTGCACTAGACATTGAACGACTTCCTCTTCCGTCCCTCTGTACGTCACATTGAAAACTATGAAACCTGTAAAAATTAATACATACTTTGAATTTTCTGAAACACAAGATTTATAGTTCAGGGACATGCCATTCTTCCAGGCTTACTCGTATATGATAATGTTTACTTTATTTGGTAATGGGGTTTAAGGTTTCTCTCTTTCAAAGTCTTTTTTCACGTGCACAATATCCCCACGGATACCTTCCCGCCAGAGTTGGTGGGAGAGGTTATTTCGGACTCGAACCGACTAAACACACGGCGCCTGTGGGTCATTGTTGATTACCGGAGGTGAGGTTGACAGGCATCTTCTTTGAAGCCTATACACAATAGTGAATCTCCTATTACTAATGAGGATTATTCTGATACGTCTGGCGGTGACTTCAATACACAACAGTGTAGCTCGTTCGATATTAGACTCACTATAGAAGTAACTTCATAAATCTGTAGCCATACAAAAGTTGCATGGTATTCTTCTTCCCTATGTATCCGTGCCTGACCATCAGTAGTATGACTTGCGAGTTATCAACACAAACCTCTCTTAGGCATCAATGTTTTAATTTAAGCTGAATGATGATGTGGTTATGTGATGCATAGGGATGAAAGTAATAAAACGAAATGACAGTCGTAGGGAGACAAGCAGGAATATGGTAATAACGTGAGGAGGAGTATAATTACCTGTTAGGCCTTGTATATCAGTGTTGACGATCACATCATCGATGTAGACTACTGGGGTAGAGTATAAGTAAACACTGCGATGTATGCCGGCGTAGTTGAAGAAATCAAACGTGTACGTTTGGTCTTGACGGATTTTCTTGGGACTGGAAAAGAAAAAATAATTGAATATTTTGAAAGGTTAAGCTGTTGCAGGCGGAGCCCGCTCGCGTGGATTTCGGCTATCGCGACTAATTTTAGCTTATGTCCTATCTCAAGGTCTAATCTACCTCTATACCAAATTTCATCACAATCTGTTCAGTGATTTAGGCGTAAAAGCGGAAAAGACAGACAGAAAGAGTTACTTCCACATTTATAATATTATATTAGTATGAAAATAATTCGGCAATAAGTTTGTCAAACTTTTTGATTAGTCTGTTGACTTTTACAGGAGCGACTACCAACCCCGGTAAAACCTCGTTCTTTATCAGGTGCATTGACTAGCAGGTTAGATAGATTTGGGACCCGAAGGTGTTCCCAAGGCGCGATACACCCCTAGGTGGATATATCAGTTTTATAATTACAAAACGGGTAAACACAACATTTTAAATTTTAACGATGCACAATTTTGATCTTGACATTTAAAAAAACAATCATGACCTCAATATAGGCGTTATTGTTATTATTATTATTAACTACCACCTCTACGATTTTATAGTTTGCAAAGGTTGTAACTAATATACAAACAATACCTACTTGAGATGTATTTATCACATACACAGCATTAGTCCTTCGAGCTGTGTCTGCAGCACTGGTGCCACGACAGAACTCGAATTCACGAAAAATTTTGAAGCACGAACAGTACTGTATTTGTAAAATGGGTAAGCATCGGTATTTTGGAGCGTTCTCGTAGGCACTAAACTGTTATTCCGATCACAGATAATTTAATAAAATCTTATGTCCGATAATCATTAAACTGACTACTGGCATAGAGTTGTGAAAACTGTTTGTGTGTAAGTATACAATATTCAAACTATAAAATCAGTTATAATTATAACTCAAATAGTCATTAATTAAGTTTTACTTAATTCATAATTATAGGTATCTGAAAAGCAATAACTACAGATCACTTATTTTATTTCAATGAGTGACGGTATCATAAAATTTCTAGTTTCTATACCAAGCAGTTTAGGATCTGCGTTGAAGAGTTAGGAGTCAGGACGTATAACATAAATTTATCTTATGGGATGAGAAATACTTATTACTAACATACCATGTTCACTACAGAACGGCACTCAATCAACCAGCCCACCGCAGTCCACTGCTGGACTAGACCTCTCCCAATGTTGGGAGGCATTGACCTACTGTTCCCACGCTGGCCAAACGGCCAACCCGTCTGGCCAGCGTGGAAACAGTTTGCGTATATTTATAAATATCTACATTCCTATTGACTAATACGTTCAATAATCCTCATATCAATTTAGAAAGCAAGTTATTGTCATGTTTATGTCGTGTAGTATTTATTATGTATATCACTCGTATCATTCATGTAACCGCCCAGGGATATGTCTCAACTAATATTTACAATCCTACTTTTTATTAAGTCAGCAGTCCACTGCTGGACTAGACCTCTTCCAATGTTGGGAGGCATTGGCCTACTGTTTCCACACTGGACAAACGGGTTGGTACAGGGTTTTATTTCAAGGTTTCTTTCTCTTGCAGTGATATCGTCTGCATATTTTTCCGTTAGTCGCCTCTTACGACACACTTTAGATGAGATGGGATGGTGATACTTGTATTCTTTCTCCGTCACCACGCGGATAGCATACATACAGAACGGCACTCACCCCGCATATATATCTTTGATGGTTCCTTGTGGGATTGTATCACTTAGTAGGGTGTTGTCCACGATGACTGTGAGAAGGTTGGTGGCGTTGAACTTCACTACGTCTGTGATCTCGGCTTCGAATGGCAGGTGCCCAATCTCGTGGAACATCACTGATTTTCCGTTCACGAACTGGAAATAGGAAACAATTGACACTGTTTAGTTATTTTAACAGAAGAGGATAAGGAGTAAGCGGACCCTGGCTGGGGAAACCCAAAAACAAAAAAAACACCAAACAAAGGATTTTGACGCGGTGTTCATAGTTATTTGGATAATTTTCTACGGAATATTAATGCGTATCTTACTGCTTCATACTATACTTATAAACTTTTGAAGAACAGGAATTCAAATTGCATCTGTGCGAAACCGGGTCGCATTGCTAGTGATTTTTTTTAATACCACTTAGGTGGCAGACAAGTACACGGTCCATCTGATGAAAAGTGTTTAACGTGACCTATGGACGTGTGCAAAACAAAGGAAGTCTTGCTCGCGCTGCCATCCCTGTAAGCACAGAGAGTTTCTGTATCGTCAGTGTAAAAGACAAAGCAGGAAAAGCTTTTGGTCTTCCCACTGACAGCACAAAAACTCTCCAGCGAGCTCTGGCTACCCTACTAACCGCCGGGAACACAACACAAGGTTATTATGGCTGCGGTATTACGTAGTATTAAAACATCGAAAAATGAAATTATCGATATCCATTAGTTCTTCATGCTGAGCCGATACCTGTTATCACTTTTACTGCTATCGTTAAACTTCAAAAGCGATAAAAGTTAAAAGTTTCTTGCGAAATGTGCTGTTTGTATTCTGTTTACACTTTACTTACATATTATCGTAATGCCTGATAGGTAAGTGTTAATTTCTTAATATTGCAGTATCTATATAGTATCAAGTCTTGAACAAATAAATATTAAGTTCGATTGTATGTTAGTACATAAATGTGTATACTTATCTCCTTAGCCGTCTGTAAATACTTATAAGCATAGGTACCTATATTGCATACAGGACTGACAGTTTGGTATCTTAGATAGATAGATAGATAGATAATTATTTATTGTACACCAATAGATTACAGTAAAACTTGTAGTTAGCATGCATACAGTTTAATGTACAATGGGCGGCCTTATCGCTGGAAGCGATTTCTTCCAGGCAACCTTGGGATGGACAGTAATGTAATAAAGCAAAAAATTTGGTGTAGTTAGCAAATAAACTACAAACAAGGTGTATTAAAAAAAAACAAAAACAAAGAAAGATATGAGAGAAGTTCAAATAAAGTAAAATAAATATACAACTTTAGCACATAAAGAGATATACGAAGTAAATAATAATAATTAATAATGTAAGTAAAACAGTGTATTATAAAAAATAGAACTATAATTAAAACTGCAGGAGCGCTGGGCGAATTCCACGGCACGCCAGCCTCAAAGACATAATCTGTCGTGCTCTTGTCACCGCCTACCGCCAGTGTGCCAGCTGTACTTTAACCATATTGCCATACAACGTGGCAATGCTGCCAGTCTTCTGGGAACGCTACAAGTTTATTTTCTTTTGTGCCAGTCTCGCCATATGTTTCTTTAGTTATTCGTCTAACAGTTCGTTGTCCGCACACCAAAAAAGAGAAAATGAGCAGAACCAGTCGTGGCAAAACGGCCATCACAGTGTGCCGCAACTATAGTTTTATTTTAATTGTTTAATAATTACATTCAAGGAGGTAGGACACGGCGGTATTTCCGCCCAATTGAGTCGGACTGCGACTGGGGAAGTACCTCCGCCCTACAGAATACCGCGGTTATAATAACTTCGTGTTGTGTTTCCCAGCGGTGAGTAGGGTAGCCAGAGCTCATTGGAGAATTTGTGCTGTCAATGGAAAGACTAAAGGCTTGTCCTGCTTTGTCTTCTACACTGACGGCACAGAAACTCTGTACTTACAGGGTTGGCAGCGCGACTGTGACTCCTATGGTGTTACAAACGTCCATCGGCCACAGTAACCACTTTCCATTAGGTGGGCCGTGTGTTTGTCTGCCACCTAAGTGGTATAAAAAAAATACATTGATTAATTTAGAATTAAAAAAAATTATAACTTCGGTTTTAACTATTCTTAAAATATATTAAGCTGTAGACATGCACTAGAGCTGTCCATTCTACGTCACTCTATACCACAACTATAAACTAAATGTCGTCCAGTAGATAATTTGACAGTAACTTATCTTTCTTAAAAATATCATTCCTTACCACCCCTTAAAGTTAAATAGACTTTCGCTTTTCAAATAATGCGTATCATTTACATTCTGTGGAAATTATGATTTAAAGTGAAAGTAAGTATGCGCAACTTGCAAATTTGCAACGATAGGAAATGAACAAGTATACCCAGTCATTATCTCACCACTACTGTCATAGACACAGATTTCTGACAAGTTAATCGTCTATAATTTAGCGCTTTTCAAAATAGTTTTGCGGTTTTCATTATACGACAAACAATGTACATTGTGAAAAATGGACACATATCATCGCTTACTCTTCTATTTCACTACATTTTTTGACAGTTACTCTACTTATTTATTGCATTTGTAGGTACGGTATGTGGCATAACATAGCAGTCATTATTTATAGCACAGTGGTATTTTTTTATAAAACACAGCTGTAAGTATATACCTACCATTAGATTTTTTGTCATTGGTAATCAGGGCAATGTATCTACCTGCGTAAATATGGAATAAAATGAATATAAAAAGAGAAGAGTGTTTAATAAATAAAAATTAAGTATATTCATTTCAAGCATGTTTGTGAAAGACTTTTGTTAAAATATATAATACGATAAATATAATGTAATGTAAATAATATAATGATCCTACGATAAATAAGATCAGACGATCTAAAGGATAAGAAAACATGATACATTAAACATAAGTGCATTCAACTCGCATATGTGATGTGGGTGTTGCAAAAATGTTTTATGCCAGTGTATATCAATGAACCCTCTCAGTAGACAGGTATTCACAGCAAAACACCTCTAGAACAAATGTAATTTCATTTGGTTTGGGTTTAACCGAAGTTAACCGAAGTACCGATGGCCGTTGGAGCAAATGAGTCCTAGAGTGGAGACCGCGAGAAGGTAAACGAAAGGTAGGACGCCCCCTAGCCAGATGGACAGACGACCTGAAAAAGGTGGCTGGGACAGACTGGATGCGGAAGGCGGAGGATCGGAGAAAATGGCGCACATTGGGAGAGGCCTATGTCCAGCAGTGCACTGCGGTGGGCTGATTGATTGGGTTTAACTAACTTAAAAAAAGTACCTACCTACGGTCTTACGACATGGTACCTAACAAGGTATTTATAAATTCGTGAAGCTATTATTGCAAGGAGGAAACGCTGTGGAGAAATGGGTTCCGGTGAAGCGTTATTAAATCTACCTGTCGAATACGTTTTCCTACATTCATTGGTCCTAGTCCTTACCACAGGTCCTTATACATTTCACAAGCTTCCTCTACTGTTAGTAAATCTATAATACAAGCCTGTTGATTGTACAGGTTGAAGGTATAGGTTTGAAGAAAATCAAAAGAAGGACCTACCGTAAAGTAAAAAATACTTAGGCATTTAAATTTCGCGCCGCCTGGTTACCGGCAGAGTAGAATTAGGACCACCCCATCTCTTTTCATGCGGTGTCGTACAAGGCGACTAAGGGATAGGGCTGTTTAACATCAGACAGATATTATACAGCCCAGACTCAGCCTCAGATGCATGGCTTCGAGTCAACAATAGTGTCCGGAATACGACAATAGACTCACCCTCTATTACGTGGGACCGAATACAATTATTGGTGAAATGTGGGTGTTAAATCACCTCTGCCTAACCCTCTAGGGATAAAGGCGTGATTATATGTATGTATGTATTTAAATTTCGAATCCACACTAATATTATCAACGCGAAAACTTTAGTATTGTGTTATCTGTGACACTTTCACGCCTAAACCGCTGAACCGATCTTGATGAAATTTGGTACAGAGATAGACTAGAGCTTGGGAGGGGACATATGTTATGTTTGGTCACGACAAGTTTTTTTGTACCACGCAATTGGGCGTGGCTAAGTCAAATTTTAGTAATTCTGAATAGACGATTAAAACGGCACGAAACGATTAAACGGTTTTTTTTTTAGTAAATTAACAGCAACACTGCATCGGTTCGGGACGCCTCGGGCCCGGCCTTAGAAGACTGACAGTCGTTTTGGTCTATTTACAATGTTTAGTTTGAGTAGCATAGTATCTGAAGAGTTCAGTTCCTGACTTCTTTGTAGTCCAATAAATCTTGAATGTCAGCCTTTTAGTCAACGTTTAGTTAGACTGCATTTGTATTTTTTTACGTGTAATACTCAGAAAACACCAAACACACCAACAACGCTTTGCCGGATATGGGATCAAACCAGGACCACAAGATCCGCATGCACAAAAGTGCGAAAAAATGAATATAGATTTTAGTGGAATTTTAATGGCAAAATAGGTAAGAATTAAGAGTTAGACGGATTGTTCTGGCTCGTTACTGGTAAGGTTAATGGCCTCTTTGTTTTTAATCACTTGAGTGGCTAGTGCGAGTATTTAATTATATTTGATTAACTGTGTTTGGCGAGCCTGTGCACTATTTGACATGGTATAGCATAGATTGGCCGTGACCATGTCATACAGTTTTGACGTAGACTCCCACAAGATGATAATGTTTTTCGAAAAGTTTATCGAATCCACCAAGTTCAAATTATTCAAAAGTATAGGATAATGCTCGCTTAAAAATTCGCTTGTCAACGAAGACGTTGACAAGCGAATTTTCTGAGAATTGGTAATTAATGGATACAACAAAACACTTCTTATTATCTTATTTATAGGTATGATGATAATGTTTACATGCGTACATGGTATTTAATAAAAACCCGTATGTTATCTTTAGTCAACTGTTGTGTGCAGTAAGTCCAAGAGTAGATATTTCTCAATACCTATTTTTTCTTTTACTTTTAAGTTATAGTTACAACTAACTCACAAGTCAATTCATTACCTAAATAAGGCTTCCTACGCAGCTAGAGTAGGACTTCTCTTCGAATTAAGTTTATTTACGATGTACATAGTTACCTGCCTAGCCCTTTGTAAACTTATAACTTCGTGGTAAGTTTCGATCTTCCTTACGTCCCGAGTCCTTTAAGTGGGGCGTGAAAAAGCATATGATGAGGCCGTCAAGCTGAGTGTCACCATTGTCACATGGTATGTGTAAGTAATGGTGACCCCCTTTTCTGAGACTTTGCCTTCAGCTTACCATCAGGCAAGGCGAAGTCTAATTGATGTGTTCCATATTTAAAAAAAAACTGAAATTACAACTACACTCCACTTTCCATAACACAAAATATATCAGAATGTAAATTTTATGTTTATTTTTTCATAATTGTGCCGCGTGAACGCCAACATGAATTATATTATGATGCATCAATGTCATTGTCCGTTTAAACGGAAATTTAATCCGTAGGTGTCTGTATCACAGAATGATTTGTGTGACTCTGCTTTTGTTGGATGGATACGTATGAGTATGTATAATACATAGGTACAGCTTCTTGATAATCTTGTTATAACGTTGTTTCGTTTCAGGGGATAAATTGCATAAATGAGATTAATATTTTGATTGTTTTACATTGGATCACATATATCCATGAGTGTATTATACATTCCTATCGATGTATAAATGAGGTAGGACACGGCGGTATATCCGCCCAATCGAGCAGTCCGACTGGGGAAGTACCTCCGCCCTACAGAATACCGCGGTTATAATAACTTCGTGTTGTGTTCCCAGCGGTGAGTAGGGTAGCCAGAGCTCACTGGAGAATTTGTGCTGTCAGTGGGATGACTATAGGCTTGTCCTGCTTTGTCCTCTACACTGACGGCACAGAAACTCTGTGCTTACAGGGGCGGCAGCGCGAGTGTGACATCTCTGGTTTTATACACGTCCATAGGCCACGGTAACCACTTTTTATCAGGTGGGCCGTGCGCTTGTCTGCCACCTAAGTGGTATAAAAAAATAGTTCCAGTAATCGAAGTATGGCCGTTTCGTGGTTCTGTTCTTGATACTGAAACTCGTACTGAAATTATTATATTTTTTAATTTCAATAGCTTCACGAATTTACCGTAAATATCAGTTAAAATAACCGTACATAAGTAGATACAAGATCAAATCAAAAACGCTTACACAGTATCTGCATGGTTCTGAGTAAGTGACAAACTACAAACTAGGTAGGTACGATCCGTGATTGATTTACAAATAAATCATTGTACAAAATGATGATCAGTTGTCCACAGAGCTGTAAATCGAAGCTTGACATAATTTGAATGCAGAATAAATCGCTCATGAGTGATTTACAGTTTGCTAGGCATTTGTACTTGGAAGACATTTATTTTGCTCATTCTGACCCAGTGAACTAGTCTTCGGTACTAGGATTGGAATCGGTTAACTTAGAAATTGAGTGCTGTCAATGTGTCTGAATGTGATGTGTGTATGTCACGAATGTTACGACTATTTTCACATCCTTTATATGACATGGCGTGTGATGGTTGTACGTACGTGAATTAAATATTAGTGCACTTATAATGAACAGAAATAGTTATGTGATTGAGAAGATTTCCAGAAGGTATTCAGTTTTGTTTTTTGACGCTTTTGTGAATAAAGCGTAATAGGTAACAGCTGGTGATAGTATGGGTAGAACAAAGATATTAAAAAGGGGTTAAATAAATATTGCATAAATTAAAATTAAGAACTAATGTGACAACCCTGACATAATTGCAAATGTTTAGACGGAGGCGGTAGTTCCACAAACATCAAAAGCGATGAACTACTGTATGTTAGATTATTCGTTATACTGTGCTGTAAGTATGTAAGATTATTCATTATACTGTGCTATAAATATGTAAGATTATTCGTTATACTTTTTTTTTTTTTTTACGTGCGCAAAATCCCCACGGATACCTCCCCACCGGAGCCGGTGGAGGAGGTTATGTCGGACTCGAACCGACTAAAACGCACGCCGCCTGTGGGTCGCTTTGGTTGCCGAAGGTGAGGTTGACAGGCATATCCCTCGCACCCCGGCCGACCCAGGGCCATCTCTCACGATCTGGCCCTCTTCTCGGGTGTGGGGACTACAGAGGCCCCAACTCGTCCCCGGAAACGGGGAGACGCGCCACGCGCGCCACCGCCGCGGCCTGCTTCTGCCAGGGTGACAGGCGGCTCCACCTGTCACCCCCAGGCCGGCGCTCATGGGGGGCGGAGGTCGTTCATCGACCTCCGACGCCCGAGTTGCCTTCGTACGCGGGCAGCTTGTCTTGCGATCCTTCGTCACTCCCGCTGCCGCTCCCGCCCCGCCTCCTCCTTCACGAGCATTACTTGCTCGCAGAAGGAGGCGCCGGCCGCCCACGCATCCGCGCAGCGAACCATCGCCGCGAGCAAGGTGGAGAGCGTGAGAACCCTCACTAACAGGGCCGCCACAAGCTCCCGCCTCGGCGTCTCCCACGCCGGACACTCGGTGAGCGTGTGCGGACCAGAGTCCTCGCTCGCGTCGCAGTGATGGCACTCGGACGTTGGCTCTTTCTGCATCCGACACAGATATTTTCCGAAGCATCCGTGCTCGGTGATCATCTGCGTCAGACGGTACGAGAGGCTGCCGTGTGACCTCTCTAGCCACTCCCCCATGATGGCTCTTACCGCCGCTGATTATTCGTTATACTGTGCTATAAGCATATAAGATTATTCGTTATACTGTGCTGTAAGTATGTAAGATTATTCGTTATACTGTGCTATAAGTATGTAAGATTATTCATTATACTGTGCTAAAAGTACATACATTTATATAATAACGCCATAATCCCCGGAGGGTTAGGCAGATGTGAATTAACACCCACATATCACCAATCATTGTATTCGGTCCCACATGAGCCTATTGTCGTATTCCGGGCACTATCGTTGATTCGAGCCATGCATTTGAGGCTGAGTCTGGGCTGTATATATCTGTCTGATGTTAAACAGCCCTATCCCTTAGCCGCCTTGTACGACATCGCATGGGAAGAGATGGGGTGGTCCAAATTCTACTCTGCCGGGAACCAAGCGGCTATAAGTATGTAAGATTATTCGTTATACTGTGCTATAAGTACGAATTTGAATAAAAAATAATACAAATTTTACGACATTCTACTCAAAGCTATCTAGATAGCTTGTGTGCTTAGTTTGGTTCTAGAACCAAACTAAGCACACCGCATTCTAAACCCATAACACAAGCTACTTAATAGCTTGTGTTATGGGTTTAGAATGCGGATATACATGCTTAGGTATTTAATGCTAATAGACATATTCACATACAAATATTTTCACTAAACGAGAATCGAACTCGTGACCTACGACGTAGCCGGCAAATGCCCTGGCGCTACGCCATAGAGGTCGTCAAATTTTGATCTTGACCTACATTATTTTGTTATATAATCGTGATATATTTTCGTTTTTTGTTGAATATAAAATTATATTCGTGCAGGGTATATAAAATCATATCATAACATCAAAAGGTACACTCGTGTTAACTAGGAGAGATATATATAGCTGCCAGCATCGGTCGGAGTCGGAAGTTGATTGAGTAATGGCTGTTACGCGAGGTCAGTGATTCTTGCCCTCTAGCACTGAACAACTAATAAAATTTCATATCGCTAGTACAATTGATATATCAGTGACAAGGACACTCGCACACAACAATGTGTTACCGAAGCTTCAACTACTAGGCTTGTGTTAAAATACTTACATCAATTTGTAAAATTGGTTGAGTTTTGAGGCAATAATTCGACAAAGTTCAATAAAGTGTAATATCCTAGTGTCGCAAATTCCTCTTCTTCGACTTAATAATGCTGAAATTACGAAAGAAACCAAATAAACTGTAATTTGTGAATTCAGCGCCATCTAGCGAGAAAATGGCCGGGAACAGCCCGTAGCTTTCTCTCGTAGCCGTCTCTATCTCTATCTAATATTCGTTTAAAAGCTTTCAATGCTCTTTATTAAAATACACATAATTAAGATATCATCCTAGTTCCCGGCAGAGTAGAATTTACCACACTATCTCTCTCTTCCTATGCGTTGTTTTTTATCTAGGACGATCGCCAACTTGTCTTCACCTCGCCTGATGGTAAGCTAAAGGCAAAGTCTCAGGAAAGAGGGTCACCATTACAGACACTAAGTAATGTTACAATGGTGGCACTCAGTTTGGCGGCCTGATGAGAGGCTTTTTCACGCCCCCTTAAAATACCCGGGACTGTAGGAAGAAGGTAAGGGATAGGGCTGTTTAACAGCAGAATGCGTGGCTCGAGTCAACAATAGTGCCCGGAAGTCAGCAATAGGGTCATCCTCTATTAAGTGGTATCGAATACATTGATTGGTGAAATGTGGGTAACGCCCACATTTCACCAATTATTTCACCTCTGCTTTCTGCCCTCTGGGGATAAAGGCGTAATTATGCATATGTAAGTATGATATCGTGTTTTTAATCACATTCTAGTTTATATAGCACTGTTGTCCATGGTATCGAGTGAAATACCTTAGCTCTAACATTTTGCATTAAGAAAGAAAAAAAGGAAATAAGTTACTTTTGTGCTCTAAACACAAACAAAAACAATAACATGCAAATATCAATTATTTGTTTTGTAAACGATTGTTTGTGGATTTTTCATTTCATTTCATAAACAATATTAAAATTAAAAGTTAAAATTAAATCACAATAAAAAACATAAAAATCAAATAAAGATTAAGTTAAAATATTGAACAACACATTATTAATTATGATGTCAAGAATTAATGGATAAAATTATATTGCATCGAAAAAGAAATATTTGTTAGTATTCAGCTACTTCTGAGGGTAACTGTACCGATCTATTAGTAGGATGAATCAGTTTAGTGGACACGCGGCTTTGACAGAATTATACCGACTCTGGTCACACGTAAATTTGTAAATTGGAATTTATGGCATATATATATTATTTAATATAATTATGTTCTTGCGCTACCGACGACCCTATAGAGTAAATCAGATTGATATTTGTACAAAACTCTAAAAAGGTAAAATGAATAAATCTTAACTATATAGTGTACAAAGGAAATAAGTATAGGTAGACCTTTTCATACAACTTCATGTGAAATAGCATATCCTTTGTCGACTGTAAAGTCAGCGTCAGAATAAAATCAGTCGTCTGTGACTACAGTCTCAAAATGATCTTAAAACTGTTATATTGCTTTAAGTTGTATTATTGTCCGAACGAAAGGTGTGTACTACATATCAGAACAATCAGTGAACAGGAAGGGGGATTACCAAAGTATTAAGATAATTTTGAGTACTTTATTCAAATTCAAATTTCCAAATTTCAAATTATTTATTTACCGCGGTAGCCTAGTGTACTGCGGTAGCCTAGTGGTATGGGTAATGAACTGCTGAGACGAGGCCTCGGATTCGATCCCAGGTTTTACCATGGCACACACTAATGACTTTTCGATGATTTTCGAAGTTATGTGTGTATTTATCGCAGCTTTATAAGTGCCCGGTTAATGGCAATAGGCTCGCCACCTATTACATTGGGACCTAAACATAAACTGGTGAAATGTGGGTGCTAGCACCTATGCCTACCCCTTCGGGGATATAGGTGTGAGTTTACGTTATGTTATGTTATTTCTCAAAATGTGCTACGTAGTTACATCTTTTTGACGTCAAATTCTGCTTAAAACTAATTTTATCACCGCTTCCTAGGCGCTAGTGGAAATGAAACGGCGCAACAAACTCTACTGCGGCATTTTCGTGACGGCTGCGGCATTTCGTCAAGATCGATCTGATGTCGACTGTACAATGTACATACCCAAAAAATGCGTGATCAAAACTGCTTTGTTGGAGTAGGTTACACACCTAGTGTTCAATTAGCCAGCTAAATTCGTGTCGAGCCCAACGAGAGCAAACTCGTGAGGCCGGTACCGGTGTCACATGATAAATTGTTCAATTATAATAAAGTGCCTCGCGACAGACACGTTCAGAATACTGTTACCATGTACTATAGATGTTAGTTCCACCCTTTTTTAGGGTCACCACACACGGGCCACCGGTCGATTACAACCACAAAATGCCGCCACCGACAGTATTTCATGAATTTTTCATACACTTTATGTGGAATCGTCACACACGGTTGACACCACATGGTATAATTCGTTGGTATACCCTCCCAAGATAAGTGGCAATAGATATTGATGAAGAATAGATGGGAATGATTAATGTTGGAAGAATTTTTATTTATATATTTATTCTTTATGCACGATGTACAATGGCAGACTTAATACCGTAGGCATTCGCTACCAGTTTGCTATTCCTCGTATTTTGATATTTATGACAGTCGTCACGTATGTCAATATCAAAAATTTAATCTATCTATTCTATTATATTCTATTCTACAAACGTTTTGCCAATTGTCTAGAGGGGTACGACATTTTATGTTGAGGGCGTTTTGTAGTTATAGCCGGTGGTACGTGTGCGGCGACCCTTATTGTTAAGTCCTGTTTTCACCGACAAGAAATAGGTATCCAGCGATAAATGTACGAGAAATATGACACTGACATACTTAAGAGTAGTTAGTTCGTAAGTATTGTAATTCATTCTTTTGCAGATTCCCAAGTATAATTTAAAACAAAAGTAACCTTGGTACTATTTCGTTAGCCAAATACTTTTGCTCAATATGAAAGAAATACAATAAGTCTAATCGCCTAATCTTTATTTGCTGAACGTGTGATTTTTTTACGACAAATAAAATTGTTATAGAAATTTGCAATTCTTGTGAATATTTATGTATATATTATATGAATATAAAAAGAACAAAATATACACAACAAATGCATTTTTACATATCTGTCTGTGTGTGGTCTGGCCATATAGGTAAGTGTGAAATTAATCAACTATGTAGGTACTTACCTATAATATCCAAATAAACATAAATGTTCGAGTTTTTTTAAAGGGTAACCACCACAGGAGATCGTCTAAACTCCTGCCTGCTGTTTTGGTAATGATCATGTTTGGAACCATAACTCCAGAAATGATGCTGAAGATCTACAATACGTTTATAAGACCTATCTTGGAATCCGCATTTTAAGTCTGCAGTCTCTACTTCGTTAAGGATATTGATCTCTTAGAGAGAGTGCAGCGAAGATTCACTAAAGTACCTAGGAATCTCAAACAGCGGAGATATGAGGAGCGTTTGTCAATGCTAAAGCTCACAACTCTGAAGGAACGGAGGAATCGTGGAGATCTAATAGAAACATGGACACTACGATATAAAGATCTTTGATACCCTATTTATTTGTAACGAGAGCATTCATCTAAGAGCATGTGCATACATCTAAGAAGACACAATCTGAAGTTACATACTAGAGTCTCCAATAACAATCCTCACAGACAGTTCATCAGTAACAGAGTGGTCGGACCGTGGAACAAGCTCCCACAACATGTAGTCTCAGCTGACAGTATCAACCAGTTCAAAAACAGACTGATACATTTTACCTCAAACTAAAGAAATAGAAAGATAGAAAATGGAAACTGGAAACAGGCATTATCAGTTGTAGTCTACGCCTGCTAAACTACAATAATAAACCTGGCAACCCTACGTCACTGTCAATCCTTGTCATTTTGTTCCATAATTTTTGCTTTTTTGCTTGGACTCCGACGCCCACCGGCTTCGAATAGGGCCCCTGCTACCGGTGGTAATGTGCGCCGTATGAGATGGATGACATCAATGAATGGGGAGGAACCAAGCTCACTGGAAACTGTATTCGCATGTTGCCTTTGTTTCAGGATCTAGAGCGGGCTGTCAACGTATCGGTGCAGCGGCTTTCTGATCAGGTGCGGGCCATCCAGGGATGTCATTTGTTGGACGACTCTGTTACTTGAGAGGCTACGCTCTAACTTTCGAAGTAGCCCAGGGGTCCCTACTGTGTGCAACGATACATTAAGAAGTGCTATGCGAGAGTATCGATCCATACCTTTTGATCAACGAACTCGCCTACCGCGTTTGCCCACACATAAAAAAAATGTAGCACTAGTATGTGCCCTAGATTCGTTATTATCAGATTATTTTGATAGGAGCGAAGATCTCTGTGATACGCACTCAACCTTGTATTGCGCTGCCGTCGCAGCATGCCGAGTGAGTAATGTTAAATTTCATAAAACAGACTTAGCTTCTCGACCGAAATCTGCTGTGCCGGCTTGGCAATGTAGGATTGAGCGGCGTATTGCTGAGACTAGGGCACTCATTGGAAAGCTCATTAGTTACAGGTCTGGCAATTCACGCCCAAGAGTCATGCGCTTTGTAACTCGGGCGTTCTCGGTGACTGATATCAGGCCTCAAGAATTTTTATCACAGAGCGCATTGACTTCTTGAAACCAAAAAACTTTTCGGCGATTTATACGTAGAGTGGATAGTTACTCTCTAAATCGCAAATTCCAAAGGGACGAAAGGTGGGTGTACTGAAGCTGGTAGCGACCTAATCCGGTTGGGAATGACATGCATCGACCAGATGATGATGCTACTAATTCAATCTGGCGTAGCATCTGGTCGACGCCTGTCGGTCATACTGAAGGTATTTGGATGCGAGTTGTCGAACGATCGTGAGAGTCTATAGGAGTCATGGAACCGGTTTCTATGATAGACAATGATGTTACCAATGCAGTCCGTATGTTACCTAACTGGAGATCAGCGGACCTAGACGCGCCGCATAACTTTTGGTTAAAATGGTTCCGGAGCTCAGCTCACACGGTTGGTTGGCAACATAATTCCAATTATGCCTGGAATCAGGATAGCTTCCCACTTTCATTATAACTGGTGTAACCCACTTTCTTTATAAATCACGTAGTACCACGGATCCTAAAAACTATAGGCCTATTACATATCTGCCTACAAAATATGAGCTCCTTACATCTATTTTGAGAGAAAAATCTCATCACACTTAATTGACAACTCTATCATGTCTATCTCTCAGAACGAATATAGGAGCCCCCGCTCCTACATTCATTCTGAGAGCCTGTGGTACTAAAGAACTTCTTATAATTGATATGGCCATTTACCAACAGGCCCGTCGTAATCGGAAGGATCTGCCGACATGCTGGATAGGCTACCAAAAGACCTATGACTCTGTGCCGCATACATGGCTCTTGAGGGTGCCATAGTTGTATAAAATGGATACAACTCTATGTACCTTCATGAAGACATGTATGGGCCAATAAAATTTAGATTAGACTAGGTCTAGATTAGACGAGGTCTTGGGTTCGATCCCAGGTTTTAAGATGGCGCACACCAATGACTTTTCGATGCTTTTCGAAGTTGTGTGTATTTATCGCAGGTTTATAAGTGCCGGTTAATGGCAATAGGCTCTCCACCTATTACATTGGGACCTAAACATAAACTGGCAAAATGTGGAGGCAACTCGGGCGTCGGAGGTCGATGAACGACCTCCGCCCCCCATGAGCGCCGGCCTGGGGGTGACAGGTGGAGCCGCCTGTCACTCTGGCAGAAGCCGCGGCGGTGGCGCGCCTGGCGCGCCTTCCCGTTTCCGGGGACGAGTTGGGGACTCTGTAGTCCCCACACCCGAGAAGAGGGCCAGATCGTTAGAGATGTCCTGGGTCGGCCGGGGTGCGAGGGATATGCCTGTCAACCTCACCTTCGGCAACCAAAACGACCCACAGGTGGCGTGCGTTTTAGTCGGTTCGAGTCCGACATAACCTCCTGGGAGGTATCCGTGGGGATTTTGCGCACGTAAAAAAAAAAAAACTGGCGAAATGTGGGTGCTAGCACCTCTGCCTACCCCTTCGGGGATATAGGAGTGAGTTTATGCATGTATGTATATATGGGAAATTATTATTAATAATATATAGTTATAGACTAATTATAGTCACGTTACAGACTAGTTTTTTTTAATTATTTTTTTTATTTAACATTTTAGTAGTCATAATAAACCACTAAGGATTGTGATAATACTACAAGTTATACTTAAAACAACCGATTGATTATTATCTTACTTAAACAATATAATTGACAAGGTAGGTAGTACACAGTTATACATTATAAAAAAAAAAAAGACAAAATACAACAACAATACTTCACAGATTCTGCAGAAAGTGGGATTTGAGTTTAAACTTAATATTAGTCGGTGATATTATATTCCTTAAATCGGAGGGTGGTTGGTTGGAGGGAGACTAATTTTGGTTTTTGTGGGAGCGACAAACGTCTGTCCTCCTAATCCCGAGAGGAAGACCTACGCCAATAAGCAGGTAAAGGTTTGACGCCTAAGGTCTTGGTGGGTTACATGCACACCCAGTCGCAACTAAGTATTAGCATCTATACTACGAGTATATATACTTTGTCTATACTAATATTATGAACCTGAAGACTGTTTGTTTGTTTGAATGCGCTAATCTCAGGAACTAAAGTTTCGAATTGAAAAAGAAATCTGTTCAATAGTCCATTTATCGACGGAGGTTTATAGCCTATAACCTCCGTCGATAAATGGACTATTGAATATAATAAACTACTACAAAAGGGAGCGGAGCACTGATCATAAAGGTCAACAAATCCGGCAGATTTTCGGTCCAAACGTCATTTGAACTCTAAAAAAATTACAGGCTTAAAATCTGCCAAAATAATTAGATTTTAGTAATATTTTCAATTTGTATAAATACGTAAGTAAAATATTTGCATGTCCTAGAAAATATTCGACAAAGGCAAACCAATACTTACTAAAATTACCTATGTACAGTATGTTTCGGTATCGGTTCGAAGCCCGCTCAGTACAAATATATGCTTGAATGTGACATTTGCATTCGTCTGGGTATTTTATGTATAACTAAATAAATATTTTTAGCTACATTCGAGAACTCATGTTACGGGCTATGTCTTGTATAGGCTATAGCTGGCGCTATTTAGTACGTCTTGACGAACAAAGTACTCAAAATGATCTTAATGTCTTGATCCCCTCCCCCCAATATTTTTATTAGCACATAATCTCCACGGATATCCCCACCACCGGAGCCGGTGGGGGAGGTTATGTCGGACTTGGACCGACTAAAACGCACGCCGACTGTGTGAGCCGCAGGTTGCCGGGGGGTGAGATTATCTGATACATCCCTCGCACCCCGGCTGGCCTTGATATCCCCTCTTGCTGTTGACCGGTTGTTCTGATATTTGGTAAGTACACACCTTTAATTCGGACAATAATACAATTTAAATCAAGGTTCGATCCCAGGTTTTACCATGGCACACACCAATGACTTTTCGATACTTTTCGAAGTTATGTGTGTATAAGTATTTATCGCAGGTTTATAAGTGCCCGGTTAATGGCAATAGGCTCGCCACCTATTACATTGGGACCTAAACATAAACTGGCGAAATGTGGGTGCTAGCACCTCTGTCTACCCCTTCGGGGATATAGGCGTGAGTTTATGTTATGTTATGTTAAATCAATAAAACAGTTGGATCTGCTCTTAATACCTTAGTTACAAGATCATTTTGAGACTTCTGTTGGCAACATTGCAACGCCGGCTTATAAATCGATGGAGCTCAAACGGAGCGGGCCCACTGTTACTCAAACCGTCGTTACAACTAGAAGTGTTTTTTTCAATATACCGTCCGATTGTTATATTCTAATAGTATTTCATTCCATACGTATTAGTTCCCTTAACACTTTTTAGTCAAGATCGTTCTGACTGATTAACTTAATGTCCGGTTTTGAAATGAAATGAAATGAAATGAAATGAAATGAAATGAAATGAAAATTTATTCGCAAGAGACACGGTGAAGATAAAGGTGTTAATTTGTCCAGTGTGGATAGTACAGCATATCTCGCCTGCATTAGGCATACGAATTTTTTAGGTACATTGTTGCTATTGTTGTTATCTCATATAAATATCATCATTGGTTAGTACTCCATAACCCATTATACCTGCACAAATTACACAGTCGACATTCTATTCGAAACAAAAATAAATTATAATATGTAACTAAGTATACAAAATAAATTCATGAATCAATCAATAGACGCCTTAACAATGCATGCGATAGAACAAACCGCAAAACCTTCATTCCAATGCGAATGAAATGCTCTGTTTTCTATATATTATAATTGGCACACTGTGCATTCGGAATTTTACAGTATTACCTTTAATATAATATCTTTCACAGAATCTGCTATACTGTACCTTTGAGTGGGCAGGGTCATTTAAAAGAGCCTGTTCTGGGTGTTAATGCAGTAAAGCTTTTATATGTTTATAAACATATTCTATGTATAAACATGTCAGCAATAGCAAACAGCATGTTTTATTTACTGAGTAACTGTTTAAAATTCCCAGCTACTGTGGACATAGATCGTCAAGAAGGATGTACCTTAAAAATGATGTAAGGTGCGCGAAAGCCGTTTATATGTTAATCATGTGAACGGTGTTCTATACGACTTCTAAAACAATTCTATTGAAGATATAGTAAGTAGGCTTGTCTCCTAATGTTTTTATTCTTAAGGTATAAAAACAGTTATGGGTAGTTTTAAAAACAGATATACACGTGACGAAATATAATTGATTTTGGTGGTACTTATAATTATTTTGGTGTCAAAGAATGCGCCAGAGGCCCGTCCGTCAAACAGCAGGTGTATTGGTTTGCATATGACGTTGGTTTAGGATCCAAAGATTTTGGTGAAATCTCGCACAATTCGAATGTATTTTGTCGTTGGGCAGAATACGTTCGAGTATATTAGCACTACGTAAATATTACATGCACGCAGGCTCATAACAATGCAGACAAACACTTCTGTAGGTATATTAGAAGTATTTGACTGCAGGTGATTAAATTTAATAAGCTCATTCGCCACACATAATGTGCAATAAATTTCTGTTAATTCTTTTAATGTTTGGTCACGTCAAAGTATGCAAGGACAACTTAATTAATGAAGTTAGGTATTAAAACTGCCAAAAATAACATTTCAATATTTTTTCGACAATACTAAGCTGACAAGGCTCACTTAACCTGAATAAGAGCAGTTTACCCAGATAAATTATTTAAATTTTTGATAATTTACATAATTATTTTATTATCAAACGTCAAGATATTACGGCCTTGAACTTCGGCTTCTATATCTATTGAATTTCGAGTTCATCAACATTGTGCGGACTACATATTATAATAATATTTACTTTATAATTTACGAAAGAACGGTAGAAAACATATACTATATCTACACATACTATTAATCCTAATATGGCCTCTAACTTGTTCCACACTCTATATATTTAAAAACATATAACCGTTATTGTATTTCATACCAATTTTGTTATAGGTATTTCAAGCACTTTCAATGAAAGATCAGAGGTCTACAATAACTTGACAAGACTGAAAAGGTTCGAAGCATCAAAACATGTTGACGAACTAAAACCGGTAATTTGTACGTGCGCGCAGTAATTGCATTAGAGGCCACATTCTCACTAAAATTCAATGATTTAACGTGATAGTTATTGTCTCCTACTTCAACTGAAAATTGGTACACCAAAACCTGTCACAGGCCATCAGGCTTAGATCTGACACAAAATTAGCGGAATCGAGGCCCAGACACTGCAAGATTTACATTAATTTTTATTGTACCTATTTCAATGCTTTTGAATGGCTTCTTATAGAGTGAATGAAAAATGTAGCGATCTTTTTTTCATTTAATTTTGGACTTTAACCGTAAAAAATAAAGTCTTAAATTTAATAGCATTTTCTGCAGTTTTTTTTATATAGAACATGTCAATTAGACTTCGCCTTGCCTGATGGTAAGCTGAAGGCAAAGTCTCAGAAAAGAGGGCACCATTACTTACACATACCGTGTGACAATGGTGACACTCAGCTTGACGGCCCCATCATATGCTTTTTCACGCCCCGCTTAAAGGACCCGGGACTGTAGGAAGAAGGAAACACGTGAACTGGTAATGAATTCCAGGCCTTAATGGTGCGAATAACCGCTTGGTTCTTGATCGGATGTTCTGCACCGTGTGCGGATGGATGACATCTAAGACCTGCACGTGTTGTCCTGTGTAGGAATATCCGATACTTAATAGAATCAGGCCCTGCCCTGCATGTGTAGCGACTTACCGGTGAGGTTGTCTTGGGCCCCAAAAATATAAATTCACCAAAATCAACAATGTATATTTATATTAATATTAGTAGTAAGTAATTCATATTAGCTTACCACTTCGGCTGCGTAGTGTACACTGCTGAACCTCAGCCATATGCGTTGTCCGGTGGTTCCCCACCAGTACGGCACGATGAACCGCCGGTCGTACCACACCACTCCAACATGGTCTCGTAGTGTTATGTCCTCTCCGACATCGTTGTACGACGACGGCACCGGCATTAGCATTATAGGACCTGTCTGTGAAACAATGTGGAAATTAGTAAAGTGTAGCATCATCATCCTCCTGCCCTTATCCCATATTTATTTGATGTCGGCACAACATGTGTATTTTCACAACATTCACTCACTTATAAGCCATATCCTTTCACACAGTCCATCCACCTTCTCATAGGTCTTCTTCTCTACTTGTCCATCACCATCCTCTTCCATACTTAATGCCTTTCTCCGACATTATTTTCATACCTACGCATAGCATGTCCGAACCAGGACAAACGAAACTAGTAAACGAAGCGAAATTAGGAAGCAAGAAAAAATTATAGTTGAATTTCTCAATTTAAATGGTGAATTTCTCAAACACAATCGTGATCGTGCGTGATCCAATGATATCCACCTTATCCTTTACCAATTTGATTTGGTATTATTAAAATGTATTAGATATTATGTGTAACACATCTTATGGGTTTTATAAATGATCGATGAATGAGAACAAAACCATTCTATTGAGTTCGTTCAAGCCGCGCTTAGTAATATTTTTGGAGTAAAAATAGTTCGAAGAGCGTGACCGCTATAATACCTTGAAGGCTTGACGTGTTTTCGAAGGCTTTTTGTTCTGGACACGAAGTCATTGTTAATATAGCAGTGATATATTTCCGTAGTGCTTTTTGGTTTGTCTATATTGTATACAAAGTCACACCCAAATATACGAATGCCTACATTTATTCATAAAAGCAATAACTCTGTTTCGTGTTTTGAATTTGTTATATTCTATAAAAACTCGAGTATATAAAAATTTAATCGTTTTATATACAGTACTAATCGATAATTTATTTGAAGGAATATCGCGTTCATCCACTAAGCTTTTTTTTTTATACCACTTAGGTGGCAGACAAGCACACAGCCCACCTGATAGAAAGTGGTTACCGTGGCCTATGGACGTTTGTAACACCAGAGGAGTCACAGTTGCGCTGCCAACCCTGTAAGTACAGAGTTTCTGTGCCATCAGTGTAAAAGACAAAGCAGGTCAAGCCTTTAGTCTTCCCACTGACAGCACAAATTCTTTTACATTTTATACACTTGCTGATTGAAAGACGAGGCTCGGTCACGATTTTTTCTCTCCAGATTGGGAATTCAAGGCTTCCTGAACACCCAATCTCTAGACTTTTACGAGTCGCTCCCGTAAAAGCCAAGAAAAACCATAAAGAGAGGAGAAAGAGAAAGCGGTAAGAATTCTCTCTGTGGGTATAAATACCTTTTCAAGATCCTGTTCGTACCAGCCGCCTCGATACCCCACTTCGGGGTCCGATGGAGATTTTCTGAAGTTCCATATACCATCTAACTTCTGCAAATCTCTAGTTTCCGTTGCCTGAGGATACAAGGCTCCTCCTGTGATGATATTTTTTCGCTTTGGTACTTGGTTGATTTCATTGCCAGAGACGGAATTGGGTACTACCGCATTCACTAGCCAGGACAGAGTAGCGAAGGTAACTAACACCTCCTTTGTCAGCATTATATCTGGAACAAGAAAAAAATAATGTTTAGCTACCCCTCTTTAGATTTTGAAGGCGCCATCTTAGCACCAGAGATGGTCAGGAGTCAGCAGCGGTGAGAGGGAAATGCCTAATGGGCCACGGGATGGAATCCGTGGGGATACCGTAGTGTCACAATATATTTTTAAGAAACTCATGTATGTAAGGAAAAATGTTTCAAAATTCTCAAGAGTTTGTGACCGGCATAACATAAATACCAGACACAAAAACAACCTTGTAGTCAGTGGTAGTCGACTTGAAAATATTAGTCATTCATTCCAGGACAACTGTATACGCTTTTTTAACAAGCTCCCTAATGAAATTAGGGATTTACCCGTAGATAAATTTTAAAATGTCGTTAAAAGTAAATTATGCCAGAAAGGTTATTATATAAGTATATATATAAGGATATAAAATCCAAGAATGCTTGGATGATAAACAAGCTTGGAAATGAGCTGTTCGCTCAACTATGCTACTCAAGCAAATTATTGTATTTGGATTAAGTAGACGTGTATGTTTGTAAATAGAAAAAAAAATGCCCGCTGAGTTTCTAGCCGGAGTCTTCTCAGGTCTTAGCCGCTTTTCGAACCGGTGGCCCATTTGCTAAACTAGTTTTCATGTTTCTTTTTATATTGATGTTTTGTAAGTGCCGATTTCATAGTCTATGCAGAATAAATGATTTTTGACTTTGACTTTGATATTCGCACGAAAAAAGGCTAACGCATTTGACGGAATATTCGTCGCGGATCTTCCGTGTACGACCGCGATTTTCCAAACCCCAATAATTCATATTTCCAAACCCCAATAGTCTACAAGGGGTAAAATTAATAATTAAAGTGTGAAAAATATTTATCAATCTTCGCGTTAGGCTTCGGAGTTCGGAGTCCGTGTGATGATAAATGGTAAAACCAAAAATTAATCCTCCAAAAAATTTTGTGAAATGTAATTGTAAAAAAATTAAAATTCTATTAATATAGATTTTTTTATTTTATTTATTATATGATAACATAACAAACAATTACACATTTGAGCCGTTTGGGGTTGAAACGCTGGGTTCGTGGGGTCCGAGCGCACGGTCGCTATACAAAGAATTAGCAAAACGACTGGTCGATGCTTCGCGTGACCAAAAGGGCTGGCCTCTTTTTCGCTCAACGGATTGGCATTGCCATCCAACGGGGCAATGCCGCCAGCCTTTTGGGCACATTACCAGCCGAAATCGATGGGGAGGGATTTTTCGATGCTTAATTTGATCCTTTTGTATTCTATTTTATATTCTTGTAAATATTAGTTTATACCTTATTACATTAGATTAAATTCTATTAACATATAAAATGGAAAGATAGTGATGAAGTACCAAGTCACTGGCTATTGATGACTGCAATATTGATCAGTTAGTAAAAGTGAAGCTAATGGTAAATGCAAGAAATGCAAGATTTCGCATGGTCTACTTATTCAACTCTGCCAATTGTCTGTTCCGCAATCGGTAAGATGAATGAAAGAAGATTCATTTATTTGTAAGAATATTGTATAAAAGTTGTTACTAAGTTGGTTGTACATAATATTCTGCTGTCTCCAGCGTACAAATATTGAAAAGTAGTAATACAAATTTAAATAATATCAGCATACAATTAATAATAATTCCTCGTTTAAATGATTTTTTTATTTATTTTTTTTTTTTTTTATATAGGACACGTCAATTGGACTTCGCCTTGCCTGATGGTAAGCTGAAGGCAAAATCCCAGAAAAGAGGGTCACCATTACATACACATACCGTGTGACAATGGTGACACTCAGCTTGACGGCCTTATCATATGCTTTTTCACGCCCCGCTTAAAGGACCCGGGACTGTAGGAAGAAGGAAACACGTGAGCTGGTAATGAATTCCAGGCCTTAATGGTGCGACAGAGGAAAGAGTCTCCGAACCGCTTGGTTCTTGATCGGATGTTTTGCACCGTGTGCGGATGACATCTAAGACCTGCACGCGTTGTCCTGTGTAGGAAAGGGGAGGGTGGGACTAATTGGAAGAGCTCATCAGAACACTCCCCATGGTACAGACGGTAAAATACAGCCATGGACGCAACATCTCTACGCAGCTGTAAAGGTTCTAGGGTGTTCGTGATCTCGGGATTCCCAATGATGCGGATCGCACGTCGCTGCAACCTGTCGAGAGCATCTAGTAAGTACTTTGCTGAACCATCCCAGAGATGCGAGCAGTACTCCACACAGGAGCGAATTTGTGTCTTGTATAGAAGACACCGCTGCTCCGGCGTGAAAAATCGTCTCACTCTGTTCAGGACTCCGAGTTTTCGTGAGGCTGTTTTGATGATGCTTTCGATGTAGTTTTTGTTATTCAGGTTGCAGCGAACATCCATACCTAGGATATTGAGATTGTCCTGCAGCGGCAGTGGCGTGCTCTGAAGAGTGGGGAGGGGAAGGAAAGAAGATACTTTTGCTGTAAACGCACATGCCTGCGTCTTCTTGGCATTGAACTCAACCAGGTTCTCAGAGCCCCATTGAGAAATGTAATTCAGGACCCCGTCAAGCTCAGTGACAAGAAGCTGCCTTTTCTCTGCGATATCTGACTGCTTGGCCGCTGGATGTCCATGATAACTCCCATGTAAAGTGCTATCGTCTGCATAACAATGAACATTGCCGGTAGACAGCATGTCGTTGATATGCAGAAGAAAGAGAGTGGGTGATAAGACGGACCCCTGGGGCACGCCAGCATTAACCTGCAGAAACTCCGAAGCTCGTCCGTCACAAAGGACGCGAATACGGCGCCCCTGCAGGAAGCTAGCAACCCAGTTGCACAGCCCAGAAGGCAGACCAAAGGCAGGTAGCTTAGAAAGAAGCGATTTGTGCCAGACTCTATCGAAAGCTTTGGCGATGTCAAGACTAATTGCCAGTGACTCGCCGTGCTTGTCCATAGCCTCACCCCAAAGATGGGTAACGTATGCTAGAAGATCACCCGTTGACCGTTTCGGTCTGAAGCCATATTGCCGGTCATTAATTAAGGAGTGATCCTCTAGGTGCCGCATGAGCTGTTTGTTAATTATGTGCTCGAACACTTTGCACAGCACTGAGGTGACGGCTATGGGTCGATAGTTGGCTGGCTCCGAGCGATCCCCCTTCTTGGGAATCGGCTGAACATTCGCCTCTTTCCAAGGCAAAGGCACTGTACCCGAACTGTAGGATAGCCGGTACAGGCGCGTAAGCATTGGAGACAACTCCGCTGCACATTTTTTCAAAACTACCGCTGGAATTCCATCCGGACCACTGGCTTTCCGGACATCGAGTGATTGCAGCACTGCACGGACATCGCGTTGCCTGATATGGATATCAGGCATCGCGTGGTCACTGTCGGGTAGTGTTGGTGGCTGGGTACCACAATCATCGATTCGGGAGTTGGCCGCAAAGAAATTAGCCAGCAGATTTGCCTTCTCTTGCGGCTCATGGGCCAGGGATCCATCAGGGTTACGCAGCGGAGGCAGCGAAGACTGACAGAAGTTGGCTTGCACGGCTTTAGCCAGTCGCCAGTAGCCACGGCTTCCCGTGGGATGCATCACTAGCTCTTGACCAAGCCGCGCTATGCGCAGGGCATCCGCTCTGACATAGGCCCTTCTACAGACCTTTGTGGCTCTGTTGTACGCCGCCTTGAAGTGGCCCAGATTGGGATGGCGCGTGGCGCGCGCCCTTACCCAAGCGCGGTACGCAGACTGTTTTTGTTCAACAGCTTCCGCGCACTCGCGCCCGAACCAAGGGCGCACCCCGCGGTCACCGGTGACATCGGTGTATGAGATATAGTATTCCATACCCAGACCGATCTCACCGGCGACAGCAGTAGCACAATCCGATGGGTTCTTACCTTCAAAGCAGCGCTCAACCCACGGGATGGACGCAAAATAGTCACGAAGTCCATCCCAGTCCGCTGACGAGTAGTGCCAGAGACGCCGCTTCCCCCGCACTGGTCGTGGAGGCGCCATAATAGGCACCGTGGAACAGACCAGGCAGTGGTCAGAGTTGCCTAACGCGGCTCGCACCGATACACTGTACCGGTCCGGATCACTCGTCAGCAGAAGGTCCAGCAGAGAAGGTGCTTGGCCCGACCTTCTTGGTATCCTAGTGACCTCGTGCACCAATTGGGTCAGGCCGTGCGCCAGAGCAAATGCGTGGGCGGCTCTTCCCGCATGGTCTGTTTTGGAGGAGCCCAACCAGATCTCGTGGTGGGCGTTAAAATCCCCCAAAAATACCATTTCGGCATTCGGAAATCGCTCCTGCGCATCATCTGCCGCCTGACTCAGATATTCAAAGAGTCGAGTTGTCTCAGCATCTCCTGTATGGGAACGGTAGAGGCACACATAGATCTGACTCGTAGGGCCATGGTCTACGTGTACCCAAAGGACGGAGAAGGATGGGTCCTCTAGGCAGCGCAAACGGCGACAGCAAACATCCGCCCTAACAAACACGCACACCCCGGCTTTTGCACGAAAACTTTCCTCAAGAACATAGCCAGGGTAGAGCAAGTAGGTCGTGTCGTCAGGGCGGTGTATTTGCGTCTCCGTTAGAAAAAACATGGCAGGTTTCGCCGTCTCTAGGTGTTGGTGGACGGCGTTGAGGTTTGCATGGAGCCCACAGATGTTAGTGGACTCCACCTCAAATAGCAAGCTTTTGGGAGTGTGACGAGCCGCTGTGTTGCCTTTTTCTGTGAATTGCGCTGCCATGAGTTTGGGTGGGAGAAGGCGTGAAAAAAGAAGTGATTGCCGCCGCAGCACCGTGTGACAAAGCGCGGGATATTGGTTTCATCTATGAATGTGAGGCATGGCGAGAGCCGACGCGCCGAACGGAAGGGCCCCCGTACCCCCCCGAGTATGGTCGCCGGGCTCCCAAATCCGGTCACCAACCGGCACGACGAACCATATCGGGATTATGCGCGGCCTGGTGAGGCAGCCTCCCAAGGTGGTTAACCCCAGTTGGGCCCCTGTACTATACCGCGGGCGGCCAGCGGCACCACCGTTTCTACAGGTCTCCCTGTTCGGCGCATCGCCCCGCGCCATCCCCACTAGACTACGCCAAGACCCACTGGTCCCACTAGTGCTGCGACAACCACCACCTCTGCCCGGCTATGCACATGCTGACCCCTGAACACAATCCAACCGAGATTGAATTGCTATGGAGGGTTTTTCGCAATAGTGCACGGTGGTACCTACCCGGTCGAAACTTGAGACAAATTTGTGCCACCAAGTTTCTACCACCAGTATTAGATTAGTCATAATAGAAGTTATATAGTTACAAAATGTCAAATCATAGTCAGAATAGGTCAATTTTAGACTCAAAACGTTCGCTTAGGAAGTCTTTCGTGGAATAGTAACATTTAGTCAGAAGAAATTCTCATAACCATAAAATGAGGTACGATCTACACTCAAACAACTTTGCCTTGACATGACATGATATTAGACTTGACATGTTAGTGGATTTGACAAATATGTATGTATGATTATTATCTATATAGGTAGGTATCAGCCAGCCCTGTCCCTATTCCGTAATATGTATGGGTAACGCAGACAGCGTTACCTAGGTCGTACTAAAATTAAAATTTAAATAGATTTGATAAATACTCATGCTTGATTATTATTACTCGTTAGTACATCTCTAGTCAACTAAGTCAGCCATGTGCTTATTCCGCAATCTATACACTCATTCAAGGCAACTATCAAGGCCTAGGTCATACTAGTATTGAAATTTCAGTAGATTTGATAAATATGAATGCAGGATTCTACGAAATGAAATTAATTTGAGATTTATTGTGGTCGAAATTTGCATTTGAGTACATTTAAAGTTTGGTTTGTAATCGGTAGAGCCCGTAATAAATTTATATGGCGTCAAGTAATAATAATTTGCGTCCGCTCTTTGTCAATCGCCTACATGATCATTACTTTTTGTGAGTAAATATTTCAACATTTGTATGTATACCTAGTATATACACAATTCCTTAACGACGGAATGCTAGAAATAACCTAATAACATTCAGACATCTTTAACTTTTCAGACAAAAGAGTATTGTGTAGTAGTGTGTACTCACCACGAGTGAATGTTATACAATAACATTCACTCGTGGTGTGCAGGTCGGATAATTTAAAATGTTTTAGACATCTATCTAATACCTACAAATTAACATACTATGATAGATGGTAAGACGATCTATTTAGGAATGAGATTTCTCTGGAACAGAATTGTACTGCGAAAAGAATCAGGTAAGTAGATTGTATTAAAACTCTGAGATTCAAAAAATATATTGCTCAGTGACGTTAGTATTTCATCATTTAGAATCCGAGAAGTATTTTCGCTTTGTCTCATTTCTTTTCGATATAGTGAATGCATCAGAAATTTCACTATTCCACGGTATGTGATATTGAAAGTGTTTCGCACATCAATACCTTGGTTGCCGGACCATGACCAACTATGAATAAATGAATATTAAATTTACAAGACGCCAATGAATGAATGAAATAACATTACAACATTTTTTAAAGCGCAGAATGCGTTTTAGTGAATAGAATAGAATAATTTATTTGCTCATAAACATGGTAACATAAGGTCTTACATATATATATAAATACAGCATGTTTAGCCGCAGACTGTGGCATGCAAATTTTCACATAATCGTTGGCAAATAATATTGAATCACTATTTAGTTTCATTGTTTGCCTGAAATAGTAATTGATTTTATGAAAATGAAATATAATTAGAATGTCAAGAGGAATATAGAATTATCAGAGGTCAATTTTAAGTGGTCAAACAATCTTAGTCAATACTATTTGCATTATCAGTAATATTTTAACAGTTTCACATTATAATATTTAGGACCAATGAGATTAAAGTCATAATTCAGAGCAATTATTAATATTGGAGGAGAATTTAATTATCACATCAATAGGTCACAGAATGTCTCGAGTTTTCTCCCTACAAATATTATTCCTTAAAGTTTAAGTATTCATCAATCGAATAAAAACATTTGTCACATAGCCAAACATAAAGTTCTTTGTTAAATGTATTCATCAGTTTCCGGAATTGGACTGGTAATTTATTATATATTTTTATCGCCATTGTGTAACAGTTTCTATCACTTGAAATCAACCTATTCCGTGGTACTAGTAGCGGTTTTTGTAAAACTTTTCTTTTGAATAGGGCATTTTCATCTCTTGGAAAAAGTGAATAATTATTTCTGACAAATTTGCACATTTCATAAATGTATAGACACGGAAGTGTTAGCAACTTGTGTTTTATAAATAGGGGTCGGCACGAGTCAGTCCATTTTAAATTGAAGATGGATCTGATGCACTTTTTTTGAACTATAAAGGCTCTTTGAGAATCAGTGGAATTTCCCCAGATTATAATACTGTATCTCAAAACAGAGCATACGTGGCTGTGATAAACCATGATAGCAGTCTGAATATTCGTTAGAGTTTTAATTCTACGAAGTGCAAATATGAATTTATTAATTTTTTTGCATACACTATCTATTTGGGACTTCCAGTTACAAAATCTATCAATAACCATTCCTAAATATTTTATTTCATTCACTTCTTCAATGTTATCATTGTTAAATTTGATATGTATCCCAGTGTTGTCCTTATCCTTGTTATTATATGTTAGATGTCTAATAAATTTTGTTTTATTACAGTTTACTTTCAGGTTATTAGAATCCAACCATTTACTAATGTCTGCTAAGGCTTGATTTGTGGTGTTTATAGAGTCGTCCAAAGTTTTACATTTTGTTAGAATGGTAGTGTCATCAGCGAATAATATACTGTATTGATCTGTAGCGTTTGGTAATTCGTTTATGTATATTATAAATAAGATGGGGCCCAGCACGCTCCCTTGTGGTACTCCATATTGGTTCACCGAAAATGTTGATCTATAATTTTGCTGGGTGTTAGTTTCATAGCACATTTTTTTTATTTCTGTGCATTGTTGTCGGTCTGTTAGATAAGTCTAGTGCTAGACAAACTGTCTACGACGACTTCAGTACAATTGCGTTTTTGAAGTGTGTGAATTGAAAACTTACGACAATTTATAAAGTGAATATATTAACGAATGAGGTTCTGGTAGAAGAATACCTATCCGGGTTAGGGGGTCAGCGGCAGGCTCTCCCGATAAGTGGAGATTATCTAAATCAAAGATGGAGAAGAGAAGAAGGACGTCCTTCCTTCATAGGCGCCACCTTAAAATCAGCGCTTCACATCATACAAAACACGTGTATGTGCAGCATCATACTCAGGTGGCCACCTTTTCGGGTCCGTACGTCGTTATTATGAATGTAATATTAATATGTATGGACTAGAATAAATGTTTTTTCATACTTACTTTCTTTCAAGAATAGCGGACCTCGACCAAGATGCATATTTCTGATGCAAACGAGATTGACGCTGATAATGAAGACTAAAATTAATCGAAACTCAAAGCATATCCTACTCCTACTAATAGGTATAATGAAAGGTATTATATATGTGAACATAATTGGATGTTTGTTAATCACGTTGTAATGGCTTAACAGATTTGGCTGAAACTTTGTACAGGAATAGAGTGAATTACGTAACAACACATAGGTTACTTTCTACCCCGGGAATAGGTTTATATGAGATGCGGGCACGGGACCAAATTCGGTATCAACTAGTATAAAAAAAAATTGAGATGGAGATGGTGCATGCAGTTTAAAGATACATTAAATCTGTCATAGATCCTAGCTAAATATACATTGAAGTTTATCCTATAATTTATTTTGCCATCAATTAATTGCTCACTCTTTTTGGTCTTTGAACTTTAAACCGGTTTCTAAAGTCACACCCTCCGTACTTTTTGAATTTGGAACATTTAACTACAACGGCTAGCAGATAAATATATCGAGACTCAGAAAAATAATTAACCATCATAATAATTTTAAGTGATGATCCCGGTGTCAGCCGAGGTTTTCATCTCGGAGCTCGGGGTCCGCTAGCCTTTTTGTGTTTGGCTATAACGGGAGCCAATTTAATCCGTTGAAATAATTTCAATTAGGGAAGAAGATATCAGGTGATAATAGGAGGTAGGACACGACGGTTTTCCTGTCCCATTTCTGTTGTGTTCCCGGCGGTGAGTAGGGTAGCTAGAGCTTACTGGAGAGCTTTTGTGGGAAGACTAAAGTCTTGTCCTGATTGTTTCTTTAGCACTGACGGCACAGAAACTCTGTTCTTACAGGGTCAGTAGCACAACTCCCCTGGTGAAGCACACGTCCATAGGTCACGGTAACCACTTTCCATGTATGTGGGCCGTGTGCTTGTTTACCACCTAAGTTTTACATGAAAAAAAAAAAGAGATAAGAATCGAATTACTAGGCCAAAATTGTATTGCGTAAAATGCAGTGCGTAAAAACAACACATTAAATTATGTGAGTAACAACATAATTCTTATGTAAATCGCATGTGTTTCACCGGCTCTCTAGCGCAACGTGCGCTCAAACAATACAAGCCGAATTGTTCATCAAAATTCTACGCAGATTCTGAGCACCACCGCGAGGGTATGAAAAGGTTGATACATAAATGATATGGCCGTTTTATTTACATTAGGATCTGTAAGCCTTTTTGTAACGTTACGGTTTAAACATTCTACAAATAACAACATACTGTACTTCATAATGGAATTAGACTAAAAATATGTATATATTTTTAAAGAAT
Source organism: Eilema griseolum (assembly GCA_963662185.1). Lineage (NCBI taxonomy): Eukaryota > Metazoa > Arthropoda > Insecta > Lepidoptera > Erebidae > Eilema > Eilema griseolum. Next base: position 15,539,704 of record OY759241.1, read on the forward strand.
ATTAGCAACCAAAATTACTAATCCCTCTAACCCATACAGCTAAGCTAAATTGCTTGTGTTAGGAGTGGTTTTATATTTTGCGCACATTAAAAAAGGTTTTATTTTCCTAATTATAAACATGTATTCAAAGCTTTATACCAACCCTAAACTTACTTTAGCATTTAACTGTAACATTTAATGTGTATTCAAAGCTTTATGCCAACCCTAAACTTACTTTAGCATTTAACAGAAACATTTTACATTACATCACACAAATACCAAACAAAAATATTCAACAAACGACCGCTACACTTCACACATTCCGTCGTGGTTCATAATGCATATTTGCATTTAATTTTTATCTCTTGTCATGTTAATATGTAACAACCTAAATAATTTTAGTAAATGATTGCAGAAATACCATCATAATCTGTAGCTAACATTGCTCACTGATAGCTGATTTAACTGAAGTATGACCCGTATAATGTATTTCGTTATTTTATGCGGTACTCGCATGCGAGGTTTTATGACATTTGAGAAAACTCGTGAAGTGTGTAAGCATAGAATCAGATGTTGTTGTCTCTACCTACCCCTTAACGTGAGCATGTGTAACAGCGTTTTTGTGATACAGCATCATCATCGTCATCTTTATGGTGGTTGCCCAGTCGATTCAAGATTGCATATTTGGTCTTTAGCCGGGGTGCCACCGCCTTGCAGGTTGACTTGGATCCCAAGGAAGGGCCCTGTACTTTTAGGGTATGTTCAATAGTTAAATAGAACTCGACAGAAAACTTAATCTCAAAAACCGTCTGCGAAGAATATATTCTGTCCTCCGTGATGGGGCAATACTGTAGATAACAGACGATAGTAGAAAGTTTTTTAAACTTGCTGTAATGATAACCAACTGCAAAATTCAAAAGTATCCCTTGAATTCAGCTATTTGCTTGTCCAAATTACTTTTTTTTAATGTGCGCAAAATCCCCACTGATACCCTCACCATCGACGCCGGTGGGGGAGGTTATGTCGGACTTAAACCGACTAAAACAGATTATCTGGGACATATCCCTTGCATCACGGCCTGTCCAAATTACTTCAATTTTTGTAATTTAACACATTACAATTATATATTTAGTGTTTCGAATTTCTCTAACTTTTGTTGTTGAACGCACACTTTTTTAATCTCAAGAGTGCTAAAATTACCTGCTTTCTATTTAAAAAAATACCTAGTGGCGACTTTATTTCAAGATTTCATCCCTTTTCGAAATTTCTTTACTTTTGAGTGAGATTTGAAGCATGAAATTCAATATTAAAGCAGTATCAAGATACTCAATTAAAACTGAGTCGATTGGTATTATAAAATAAGATCAACTAGATTAATTTCTATGGAGAACTCACGCTGAGAACGAAACATCTATCATCAAATATTTTTTGGAATAAAATACTCATGGTTCTTATAACAGTTTATTTGTATCTCCTATGCTTTCGGATTTCCTTATAATAATCAAGACAAAATAAAGATTTGCGCTTGCATAAATTCGTACGGAGCTAAAAATTGGTGGGGGTCTTAAATACACCATAAAACAAGAAATATCAGAAATCCCCATTGATTCCGACAGGACTTTGGCATTTTTTTAAATTCAAGGTATAAAGTCAAAATTACTGTATTCTAGCATTTATATCGTAAACAGCAAGAGCTATAGCAAAAGTAGGTTGGATAAAGTTGCAGATTTTGTAATTACCTACAAAATTAATCTATTATATTTTTGTGCGTATCACCATTTCGGGGATATCGCGATTTTAAAATTGAAAGAATTCAATTCTGTTGTAAGCCAAGTTACATGGTAATCTTGGTTTCTCTTTTCTTTCTTTCTCATAGTATGTATGATTCATCAACGCGGGCCTGAACCATTGGATTTACATAAGTAAGATTTTTTTTTGGCAAACATGAACACGGCACATCTAATGGAAAGTGGTTACCGTGGCCTATGGACGTGTGTAACACCAGAGGAGCCACTTTCGCGCTGCCGACCCTGTAAGCACAAAGTTTCTGTGCCGTTAGTGTAGAAGACAAAGTAGGGCAAGCCTTCAGTCTTCCCACTGATAGCACAAATTCGCCAGTGAGCTCTGACTACCCATCTCACCGGTAACACAACACGAAATTATTATTATGTACACGGTATTCTATTTATCTTATTCAATACATCTTATTGAATTGCATTAAATTATAGAATTTAGTAAATGATAACAAAGTAATTAAGAGTGTATAATTATAATACTAAATAGTTAAAGATAATATTATACTGCTACAGTTAAAACAAAGTCATCATGATCGTCTTCCTGTAGACGCAATTAAAAAAAAACTCACTAACATACTTATTAAAAAAGAAAAAAAAAACGTGACTAATGATTAATTACAATATTATCTTAAAAACTTGAGGGGCGATATCAATATAATTCATCTCATATTTTATAACTGACATACATTGCATTGGTCCAGTAACTCAGTGATTTGTTATCAGTGGAAACAGTAAGACCGTAACATTGTAATCTAAATAACATATGTTGTAATTTCATTTATGTAATCATCAACAAACAAAGTTTTCCCTAACATTAATTAACATTATACGATTGAACAGTTGCTTAAGTACACTCCCGATAAGGTTTGTTGTTATTGCAACAGATTATAAAACAATACGATTACGGACAACCACAAATAGTATAATTATCTAGCCCTATAGCTATAGCGGTAGCCTAATGGACTGCTGAGACGCGGTCTCGGGTTCGATCCCAGGTTTTACCATGACACGCACCAATAACTTTTAAATTTCAATTTTCGAAGTTATGTGTGTATTTATCGCAGGTTTTTAAGTGCCCGGTTAATGGCAATAGGTTCGCCACCTATTACATTGGGACCTAAACATAAACTGGCAAAATCTGGGTGCTAGCACCTCTGCCTACCCCTTCGGGGATATAGGCGTGAGTTTATGTTATGTTATGTTATTATAAAACAATACGATTACGGACAACCACAAATAATATAATTATATAGCCCTAAAGCTATCAGTCTCTGGTTCTTACAAAACAAGAAATAATTACACGAATGTTATCTACTATGAGATCTGATCTACCCCTGCCATTTGATAAGTGTTGCCCGGTTACGGTAATAGAATAGGTAGTGACCCCAGCTTTCGATTTAGCTCACGGCTTCACGGCTTCGGTTCAAGAAAAGAGAGAGCTTTGATTAAATACGGGTGTATTTAGCTGAGTGAAAGCCTTTTTCAGGATGCATTTTTATATTTAATTAACGAAACATATGTATATAAATTACTTTTTACTTTATTTTAATTATTTATTGTACACAGGAAATTAATACATCAACAAGCAATCACAAATACGTTTTGGTGAACAAAGGCGAGCTTAACAATTTTTTTTGTAGTCCAAATTTTATTTAAATATAAAAGTATACATTAAGTCCATATACATAATACAATTTAGTCAATAAATTAATCAAATAACCCGCCCCTGACTGTTCCCGGCGCAAAAGTGCCCATCACACTCGCCTCGTTTCCACGCTGGATTGCGATGGCCAGCCTTTGAACACTCCGTTGTCTCTATGAGACGCCGAGGCGGGAGCTTGTGGCGGCCCTGGGAGTGAGGGTTCTCACGCTCTCCACCTTGCTCGCGGCGATGGTTCGCTGCGCGGATGCGTGGGCGGCCGGCGCCTCCTTCTGCGAGCAAGTAATGCTCGTGAAGGAGGAGGCGGGGCGAGAGCGGCAGCGGGAGCGACGAAGGATCGCAAGACAAGCTGCCCGCGCACGAAGGCAACTCGGGCGTCGGAGGTCGATGAACGACCTCCGCCCCCCATGAGCGCCGGCCTGGGGGTGACAGGTGAAGCCGCCTGTCACCCTGGCAGAAGCAGGCCGCGGCGGTGGCGCGCGTGGCGCGCCTCCCCGTTTCCGGGGACGAGTTGGGGACTCTGTAGTCCCCACACCCGAGAAGAGGGCCATATCGTGAGAGATGGCCCTGGGTCGGCCGGGGTGCGAGGGATATGCCTGTCAACCTCACCTTCGGCAACCAAAACGACCCACAGGCGGCGTGCGTTTTAGTCGGTTCGAGTCCGACATAACCTCCTCCACCGGCTCCGGTGGGGAGGTATCCGTGGGGATTTTGCGCACGTAAAAAAAAAATGAGCCTGTTTCCTATTTCTTGTATAAAGTTTTTGGCTTCCTTGCTCCTAGCACCCCAAGGTATCTACCGCTCTCTAATATTTTTGAATAGTCAAAATTATATAGTCCACATAATATATCTAATCTATTAACCCGCCTCCTCACCGCACCCGGGGAAATGTGCCCTCCATCTCCATCATGGAAATGTGCCATCATCTGCATTTTAAAGTTTTCCATTCGCTCCAAAACTCCAGTTACCGTCCATAAGCTCTAAATTTATAAATTGACTGTCCGAATTGCAAGTACTAAAATTCAAAAATTATCGGATCTTTCAGTAAAATTGCTTTATCTAGTTCCATTGAACTGAAAGGAAAATATCGATGAGCACATACACCCGAATTACCTTGGCTGGCTAACTCTTAAGGCTACCAAAATTATTTGGTCAGCAATTAGTCTGCACATAAGTATTCTATAACACAGTGTCCATTTAAATTACTTATAGTTAATTATAACCACAAAAAGAACGATCAAGATTGATAATAAGCTGTAGGTACATATTATAATTACTGGTTAATCTTATAATCAAACAAAATAATTTACACTACTTATCTTTAAAACAAAACCAACATTTAATTTGTTATGTAAAATAAAATATGAATGATTTATATCTTATTTCCGCAAATGTCCGGTCACAGATAACTTGCAACCTTCCTAATGACCTCAGTACCTACCAGAGGATGCCCAAGATAGTGCAGAGTGGAGGAGGATATGAAAACCCGGCAAGAGAACTCTGTGCTCCGAGGCCTTGAGTGAGAAGATGATGAGATAACCTGCCTATTATTATTAAACAGATCGAAATACAGTGTTTTGCCACATTTGATGATGATGTTTATGCTTTCCAAAATAACTGACTATTGTTTAGCTGAAACTCAAAATACTTTTTCAGTGTCAGCGTTTACCGGTGGGACCAGTATAAACCACTAGTGTGAATTTCTTTTCCCTGTAGCCCCACCCCATCGCACCAAGCAAACTCAATTACGCTATAAACGTTCTGCAAGTTCCGTTATGTTTAATGGTTTAAAACTAATAAATATTTATAGTTGATAGACCAAGGAAGCTAAATTATTATTTGGGGAAAAAAATATTAGTTACATCTTTATTTATTTAGGCCGCGCAATAAAGTTTAAATTAAATACGTCTAGTGTATCTCTTACACGAAAACTTGCAACTGAGGTAGACTGAGTTTCACGATACGACCGTGTCTTTTTTATCAAGTAATAATTTACCTATCCCTGTTAGTAGGATTTATGGCTTGAAATTCTAATTAAAACACTTCCTGACTTTCGACAAAAAATATCGTAAATGACTAAATTTGTTGACCCCTAGTCTAGTAAAAAAGTCATTGCTTGCAATAGTCTTGTTGCTGACAATACAATCACCATAATCTTTACATAGTATACATTTCATTGAACCCCCATTCTGACGAGAGTCACTTAATCTCGATTTGCCATATTCAGTTGAACGACCTAAGTATGATGTAATCTGTGAAGAGCTTCGTAGGTTAATGATGCTTAGTAAATATTTAATAAAGAACATTGCAGGTGACTGACCGTATGCCTCTTTTAACGTATATACCATTAATATGTAGGACGGTTACGGCTTTTTTTACAGATAATAGATGGGATCAGTATATAGGTATATCCCTAGGTGATCTCATTGTGTCAACACAGGCAGAGCAAAGTAAATGTTAATAAAGCACTCTACAGGTGATTAGCCACATTATGCTTCTAACTAAATTATAGAAGAGATTTTATTGGTTTAGTTGATAATTTTGAATTGTAAATTGAGGTATTTTCTACACCATTTGCACTAATGCTGCAAATAGGTGAAATTTTAAGCTCAAATACTTCTTGAGTGATTTAAAAATATTTCGGCCCTAGAAAAGACAGCAACGACTGGTGTTATCCACTGGCGTAGTTAAATGATCAAGGATAGTGGTTCAATAAAAAATTAGGGTTTTTTTTCATGCATGAATAGCCCCTCGTACTCCACCTTACCGGGGCTAACTATTAGAAGGATATGTTGGGTTTGAACTGACTAAAGGCGCACCTTATTGTGTTGCGGTGCAAACAAGTACCTACACGCTAGAGAGGATACATCAGGGTCGTTCTGAACGTTGGGAACCCTGGCGTGATGTCAGGAGTTCCTGGTGCATGGAATTGTTTAGCTCTCTGATAGCCACGCCACTGGTGTCATCTGATCCCGCAATGTAGAAGATCCTACTAAAAATACAGATATCTTTGGCACCAAACTTTAAATTTTTTAAAAGTTGCCTCAGCAAAGTTCATGTAATAGGGATATGCAGCATGCAGCTATGGGAATGAATTTGACTATCGTGACTTCATTTGCATAAAGGTCTCAAACTCCATGCATACGTACGCGTGTTCCTACCACACAAACAATTTTACCCTAGACCCTTTTCCCAATTGCCTTTTTTTATTGTCACACTAGCAAAATTTGGTCATACCTATCACATTCTATAATTCAATATTAAGGTATGTGATATGACCAAATTTTGCTATTGTGATAATACACATAATTTTTAAGCTCTGACTTATAGGCCTGTATTCTAAAATTGCGCTCAGTTCTAATCTGTTCTCAGATAAATCGAGATTCAGGACAGTTTCGTTCTAGAATACTGAACTTAGATCATCATGCGTAATGCCAAGGACTGGAATGCCCTGCCCGGATCTGTGTTTCCGGATGTTGATTGCCTGCAAATTCAAGTCTAGAGTGAATAGGTTACTTCTAGACAAGCGTGGTCCACCGTCGACCACAATGTCACTTACCATCAGGTTAGATTGTGGTCAAATGCGAACCTATCTAGCATGAAAAGATGGGTAGATTTTGCATAAGATTTAAGTTTGTAAATAGTTTTCTTATCAGTATATACCTACCTATATATCTTAGTGTTAAAAGTGTTGAGAACACAAGGGTTGTTTGACGAGGCCGTTAAACTAGATATACATTTATGTATCTACGAGTATGTATTTTGATAATATAATGTAAATGTATACAATATTATATTCATTACTATGTACTACTAACGTTTTCATCCTAAAAGAGCTTTGTATCAAACATAGATTTTCATCGATTGCGCAAATGTGAATATTTAAAATGTGTAGTCATATCACTCGTAACGAAGATTCTTTTGAATGTTTGGTGGTACAGGGGAGAGTGGAAGGCCAGCGTTCTCGAGGCAAATCACCCACAAGATGGACCGACCTTATTATGTCCTCTACAAAGTGTTCCCTTACTGAGTGTACGCGCTGGGCCACGAATAGAGAGAAGTGGAGGAGTCTCACAAAAGCTGCAACGAACCTACCGGACGATTCATGACCAAAACCACTCCGCCAGGAGTGTTTTTTTATACCACTTAGGTGGCAGACAAGCACACAGCCCACCTGATGGAAAGTGGTTACCGTGGCCTATGAACGTTTGTAACACCAGAGGAGTCACAGTCGTGCTGCCAACCCTGTAAGTACAGAGTTTCTGTGCCGTCAGTGTAGAAGACAAAGCAGGAGAAGCCTTTAGTCTTCCCACTGACAGCACAAATTCTCCAGTGAGCTCTGGCTACCCTACTCACCGCTGGGAACACAACACGAAGTTATTATAGCCGCGGTATTCTGTAGGGCGGAGGTACTTCCCCAGTCGGACTGCTCAATACCGTATCCGTACATAAGCTCTGACTTACTCCGTACCGTAATGTATTCTACCTCCTACAACTAAGAAGAAAAAGACTATGTAGTCTGTGTTCCTAAGATATTCGAGTAACATAATTATTAAAATACCAAATTTTTAAGTGTTTTATTAATTGTGTGCAATTCGAATTAACTTCTTACTGTCAGTTTGTCAGTCAAAAACCTTGTTAATAACACAGACAAAATAATATACTGCGTTATTAGCATAAATAGCTTTTATGAAAAGGAATGTCACCTTTTTTAACGAACAATTTGTTTCCACAGTGTAATAATATCCATGTAAGATTAATATCTATAATAAGCATTAATTGCCTTTATTATTAGTAGGTGTCCGTGTTGTCTTAAGATGAACAATAGGTGTATCTGAATATTCTTAATATTAATTGTTTGCTAGTTGTTATTTAGGTGGGTACTGAAAAATACTAAACAGCCTATTTGGTATATCGGTGGTGAACGCGTCCGCTACGGGTTTGATCTCCGCTCAGTGCAAATATTTTTATTTGCACTGGTCGTGTCTCGTAGAACACATTAAACCGTCGCGTCGGTTTCGGCTGTCATACGAACATCTATGGCAGTCGTGAGGGGTAGTAAGAGCCCTGAAAAGTTCAATAACTGGTCTAACTGCAATGCTTCGATATTGTCATTGGGTTATGGAAATCATTTGGCAGTTGCTGTTGCTACATAGAAAATATCAAAGTTCAACCAAGTCCACAGTTAGACTGGTAAAACGGACCCCAGACTGCGACGTGAAAACTTCCGATGTGACTAGGATGGGATTAACGATAAGATGAAGACTTGGATAAAATACTATTTTCCACCACATGTAAACAAACAATTTTAAGACCTTGTCTTTGCAAAATAATAATATAAAAAATGCTTTAAATTTTTGATAATGAGCTAAAGTTAAATATATTGCTACAATTGTAATAAATACTGCATAAATCTCATAAAATATAAAAAAAAAATTCATGGAGTCCTCGTACTTCGCAAATATTTTTTGTCTGTGAATTTATCTACTTCTATAAGCTATCTTAGATCTGAAAGTTTAATTTGTTATAACTTATAAAGTTATAACCAAATATTGCCGCGTTCGTGCCTACCATAATTTATACACGAACATACTTTATAGATAATAGGTCCGTGAACAAAGTTAATCTGTGAAATTATCCACCGTCATCACCTTCCCTTTTACTTTTCCCACCTCAGCTAGGGTCGGCTTTTCTGTCTCGCTAATAATTAATTAATAATTAAATCTATACTATATAATATATATAATATTATAAAGCTGCAGAGTTTGTTTGTTTGTTTGTTTGAACGCGCTAATCTCTGGAACTACTGGTCCGATTTGAATGATTCTTTCAGTGTTGGGTAGTCCATTTATCGAGGAAGGTTTTAGGCTATATATCATCACGCTACTACTTAAGGGAGCGGAGCATTGATAATAAATGTTAACAAATCCGGCAATTTTTCATACATATTTTGAAGACTAAAACATACGGGTTCAAAGGGATATGAAGCTTCAAAATATACCCCGGGCGAAGCTGGGGTGGGTCAGTTAGTACATTATATGCTCCCTTCAGTGGACACGGTCGACAATTCTTATTAAGCTTCTCTTTCACATAATTATCACGAGCTTCTTCTACAATGTAGAGTCTACATCGATAAATTTCGTACAGGCTCGCTCGCATATTTTTGAAGTCGAAAACATAAGCTGTGCTTTCCACTCCTCTCAATAGAATTTGTGCCCACCATGAGGTTTTGTTCGAGATGCAACCTTTTGGTTCAACTTGTGTATGTGTGTGTAACAGGAGGTAGAACACGACGGTATTCCCGTCCCAATTAAGCAGTTCGACTGGGGAAACAAAATATAGCGGCTATAATAATCTCGTGTTGTGTTCCCGGGCGGTGAGTAGGGTAACCAGAGTTCATTGGAGAGGTTTTGTGCTGTCAGTGGGAAGACCAAGGTCGTGTCCTGCTTTGTCTTCTATACTGACGCCTAAAAATCTCTCTATCCTTACAGGGTCGGCAGCACGAATGTGACTCCCCGAGTGTTGCACACGTTCATAGGTCACGGTTACCACATTCCATTGGGTGGGCCGCGCGCTTGTCTGTCACCTAAGTTATATAAAAAAATGAGTGGAATCCCAAAGATTAGGTAGAGGAAAGAAAGAAGCAACTCTGGATGTCAATGCTGCCTGCAATGATATTACATAAAAAAGAGGCAGATATGTTACTAGAGCGCGCCTGGTGAAGACGTGAAAACGTCCCAATTGGGACGTATCGCATTCAGTGCATGTCTTGCCAACGCCGAGTTGTCACGTATGTAAGCGCTTAATAAAATTGCAATAAAATGCCATCGTGTGCTTTTAAAAAATGTACAAATTACGACACTAAGATTAATAAAACACAAGGGATCTCCTATCACATGTAAATACATAAAATATTACCGATTTATTAGTGTTTTCTAATAAAATTAGTTTAATAATATTCTTAAAATAATGGCGGCAGAAAAACGAGACAAAAATCTTTTTGACATGAGTACGACAAGGACACAATAACACTGCACGCATAGATTATCAGTACAGATGGGACATTTTCACTTTACTGCCTACTAAAGTAATAATTGACCTGCTGTTCAGTTTCATTTGTTATTTAAAAGTTTGTAATCACCAGTATTAATCACCATCACCAGTATTAAGGTATATCGCGACATATCGATTAAGTCAGGACCATATTGAAATTATTTTTGGTATCATTCGACGCCAAGGTGGTTACAACAACAATCCGAACACCATTCAATTTAAAGGATTGTACAAAAAAAAATTCAATCATTTAGAGTTACGTAGTACTTTTAGTGGCAATTGTATTCCTTTGGAAAATATTCCTGTACTTACGTGCTCATCATCAGGAATCATAAATATTAATTCGTCGTCACGACTTCCTGTTTTACACGAAACTGATAATATTGTAGATGTCCTTACATCCAGTGATAAAAAATCGGAAAACAATACTAATATTCTTGCTGGAATGCTTAGTAACGAAAGTTCTTCAGAATCGGCTAAACAAATATTTCTGGTTGGATTGCATGAAAATTAGCAAAAACTTTAAAATGTGAAACCTGTGAAACCTTGTACACTAATGAAAAATTGTGGTTCCACAAATTAATTACAATTAGAGATATGGGAGGTTTATGCTATTCATCAGAAGATTCGTTTTCCGTTTGCTAACAGTCAGAAAGTGTTATTAAATCTCATTTGAATGAAAAAGGAGTTCATTTTGTAAATAATGAAGATGTTGATAAGTTAAAGTATCGAATTTTAAAAAAGTTTTTAAGCTCCAACATATTTCACTCACTTTTAGACCATTCAAAGCAACAAGCACCGTCTTTTAATCATCGCATAAATTTAATTAAAACATTAATTGACAAATATACTGCTGTTCGGCTTCATTCTGCTCATAAAAATAATCCCGAAATAAAAAAATTTCTAAGAGGCAGAAAAGAAATAAATTAAATTTATTCGAAGGCGTTTATTTTTTTCTTAATTATCGTTTTGTTTCTTAATTATCATTTTGAATTTTATATTATCATTTTCCGAAATGAATAAATACGTATATTTTTTTCATCGAATTTTATTTCTTACCTACCAACAAAATACCCCTTCTGTTCAACAAAACTAATCTATGCTTCGAAGCTATACTAGAAGCGCAATCGTCCGAGTTATAGCTATCTTTTTTACTCACGTGCTTATCCCATCTTTCGCACTACTTTAAGGCTAATTGTCAACTGTTGTGCACTGTATAGGTATGTTTAGTCTGCTGGATCAGATTTGACGAGTCAGTTACTATGAACGTAACATATCTTGTATATAATATCATTGGCTGCCTGTATATTCTTAGTATTGAACTCGACCTAGGTTCCGAAAATTCAGTGGCACAAAATACGAATTCAACAATAATTTTAAAGTTGATCTTATGTGATGTGATGGTAATTGCTCTGTCGAATCCACACCGATACTGGGAAAAGCTCTGTAGCTACCTAAAATCTTACACTGGTCTTTAATTACAATTAGGGACCAGTGTGAGATTTTTGCGAAAATGCAATTTCCTAAATTTTACGAAAATAGTTTATATTTTTTTTGAACTGCAAGTCTGATGGCCTTACCGTGAGCATTTTGAAAGGTCTGTTGATAAAATTTATTTTAATTGCTGAGCTACGAATATTACTCCCGAAAGCTGTTGTTCTAAATGAAAGTAACTTTTTAAATAAACTGTATAAAGATTAAATTAAAATCGTTTTACATTTAGAGCTGTTAAACGCCACCAAGTTAAACGTAATTTTATTCATAGGGATTCTTGTTTGCATTTTGCCATTTTGCAAAAATAATAAGCATTGTACAGGCTGCATCCACTGTGACCGACGGGGTGGGGGAGGACCTAATGGGCCCCACCCGTTGGGGTAACGATAATGTAAACAGATCGTGTAACAACAAATAGTCTTGTCCAAGCACCGAGAAGCAAGATTAGCTGTTAATAGGTAGCTTATATGTATATTTTATGTGTACATATTAGACAATCTGTTTAGAATAAAATTAGGATTTTGTGATAGGGTCGAAACTTGGAGTGGGTACGTAGACAAAACTTGTGTCACGGTTACTGGGTGAGACGAGAATGAATTTTGAATTTCTAATTTGGAACGGAACGCAGAAATTAGATAAAGGTAACTCCTTTATGCATTTTAACATCTATCTGTGTGTGCATAGGTTGCTTTTTTAAAGAGTAAAGTCGAGTATGTATGATGCCTACAAAAAGTTATTGGCATGGTAAGGTACCGGTCAGCATTCTAAGTGTTGTCGATCTTAAAATGATGCCCCCTAACTTGACGATTTCGATAAATGATTCATCTTGCCCCACATAAAGAACTCGGGATTGTACCTATTATGAAGACGGAAACACAAGTGCGGGTAGTGTACCTATTTCAGTTCTTTAACATGCGACAAAATGGCATTCAGGGGCAGATGACCCTTGGATTTATTACCTACCCTATGCTTTAAGAGTACGTTTGGTACCTCTCTAGCAACTTTATTTTGGGATCAGCTAACTAAAAGTGTAGATACCGAAGTACCTACTTACGATCTTGTACTCTTTGTTACGCGATAATACACACACATACTTTATCCTTGTACTTTTGTTACAATAAAAAATGCAATAAGTATGTAGATAGAGCATACTACAAATAAACGTTTTGTTATGCAAATGAAAAGGCAAAATGTATGACCCAAATCTATTATAATATGCGAACGCCCATGATACGATCTGTCCACACTAGTAATAAGTTTGATGAAGTTCCTGTGTGAAACACTTGTGTACATATTTATATAATAGCATTTGTTTCGCTTTGTTAAGCAAACGTGCTATAAAATGCCAAAATTCCGGTAAAGGCCAATCGGTTACTATTACTGTGTCAATGTTTATTATAAGGCTGTGTTTACGTTCGAACGGAGATGAGACATAGTGAAGCTAAAACGTGCAGAGTTGGCTGATATATGTTAATATTATTGTCTTGTCACTTTCTCGCATGAATGGATATAATCACAGTGGAACACACCGCAACGGTGTCGTCGTCGTCACTATTCCGGTCATGTATGACGGAGAGATGAATTAGACGGGTAACGCGAATTGAGGGTACTTTATCGGAGTGGAGAAGGGCTGTGCATAAGCGCTTTAAATAGAAACATACATATAATCACGCCTTTATCCCCGGAGGGTTAGTCAGAGGTGAATTAACACCCACATTTCACCAATCATTGAACTCGGTCCCACGTAATAGGGGGTGAGCCTATTGCCGTCTTCCGGGCGCTACTGTTAACTCAAGCCAAGCATTTGAGGCTAAGTCTGGGCTGCACATATCTGTCTGATGTTAAACAGCCCTATCTCTTAGTCGCCCCGGAAGAGACGGGGTGGTTCAAATTCTACTCTGCCGGGAACCACGCGGCTAAATGGAAACAAGTGCAACAAACTATCAGGGTATCGGAGGTTATAAAATGACCTCCGTCCCCCATGAGTGCGGACCGATGGTGACGGGTGGAGCCGTCTATCACCCTGACAGAAGTAGGCCTGCAGCGGCGGTGCGCGAAGTGCGTCTCCCCATACCCGGGGATGAGATGGGGACTCCTTGGTCTCCACACCTAAAGAGGACCGTCTCTGTAACCTGCGGCCTACACAGTCGGCGTGCATTTTAGTCGGTTCAAGTCCGACATAACCTCCCCCACCGGCCCCGGAGGTTGGGGTATCCGTGGGGATGTTGCGCACATTAAAAAAAAGTGCAACAAAGAACAACAACAATGTACAACGCCCTATACCACTCATACAGCTTGCGATATAGCTCTACTCTAGATGCTGCTGTTTCTCTCTGCTCCACTCTGTATCTCTTCTTAGTTCCTATACGTCTAAGTGGAAAGACCTTAAGGCTTTAATTACAATAAATCTGTCATCATATAACGTTAGTATTTGTACAAAGTAAACAGTTTATTGTATAAAATACGATAAACAGTTTATTGGCGACATCTGTAGTGTGCTGGCTTTAATGGGAGTGACTGCTGTTTAACACCTCAACTCTAACCTGCCTCAAGCCTGCGCCAGCTACAGGCAAGTCTGGTGAAGTTGACTTGGGGCTGAAGACCTTATGGAGACCGAAAACATCCAGGCATCAAATCATCCAAACATACATCTAAAAAGGTCACATTTAGCGATTCTGCTTAAAACTAGTAATTTTATGTTTTTTATTTTTTTATACCACTAAGTTGGCAGACAAGCACACGGCCCACCTGATGGGAAACGGTTACCGTGGCCTATGGACGTATGCAACACCAGGGGTGTCACACTCGCACTGCCGACCATGAAGAAACCTTCTGATGTTCCTCTTGAAGAACCCCATATTGTAGGTGCTTGGGAAAATCGCAGCAGGGAGGTCATTCTACAGCTTAAGTGTGCGTGGGATGAAGTTTCTTTCATACCGCACAGTGCGCACCGTCTCAGGTCGCAATGTGTGAGGATCAATTCCCTGCCTATGGCGAGAGGTGCGATGATAGAATGTAGCTACGGGCATCATGTCAAGCAATTCATCTGAGCACAAACCATTGTATAGGCGGTAGAACACACACAGTGAGGCAAAATCCTTCCTAAGGCTAAGAGGTTCCACTCCACCTGTGAGTATGAGATTGTCAACCAGCCTCAATGCCAGTCTTTGCAACGAGTCGAAGGGGTCAAGCTGGTATGCAGGTGCTCCAGCAAAAAAGGTGACAGCAGTACTCCATGTGAGGCCAGACCTGTGCTTTATAAAGAAGGAGTTGCTGCCCCGCAGTGAAGTACTGCTTCGCCCTGTTGAGCACCCCGAGTTTTCTTGATGCCAACTTAACCTTATCCCGCAAATGACTTCGGTATTGGACGTCTCTGGAGATATCGACACCAAGGATCCCGATACTCGAGGAGATATTAAACGGTGTGCCCAGGAATTGCGGCGCTACAATGAAAGGGGTTTTCTTAGCGGTGAATACACATACTTGTGTGTTAGTGGGGTTGAATTGGACTAGGTTTAGTCGTCCCCAATCGGATACTCCAGAGAGAGAGAGTAGTCTCGATTTCAGACACAAGTTGTCCGCGACTTTTCTCCACCTCGGACTGAGGGGTATTTGCACGGCCCGTGTAACACGTGTCCCCGGTACTGTCGTCCGCATAACAATGAATGGAGGGAATTTCCAGTAGATCTAGATTCCTATAAAATTCGTTAAATGGTCACTCATAGAAGCCGAAATACAATAATTCATGCACTAAGCAGATTCTCATTTCGTGTAAATGTCGCCGCAAGATTAATAAACACGATTCCAATATCTCCTTTTCAGGCCAGAGCTGGTCATTAAATTTGGAAAAAGCACATAATTTCTAAAGTATTTCACTGGTTTAGCAAGAGCTTTGTGACAATGGCTTAACGTTCTACCACGAGTAGGTACTTAGTTACTCGACCACTCGACCGCTGACCCTGTTCAAAGAAACGTCTCATTAAGCCAATGAGCTTAATCACTCGGCTAATTTGTCCCCTAATTACTGTATGCAAGGTACTGTTCATTGTACGGAAACCAGAATTGAAAAACAAAAATAAAAATATTTATCAATTATATTTTTATATACATACGCTCACGCATATTTCCCTCCGGGGTAGTCAGAGACAACAGCTGGCCACTTGTTATCCTTACATACTTCGTGATCTTTCTCTACTGTCATTAAACCTTTCATGCAAGTTAGCAGGTTTCAAGTGATTTTAAATTATGAAATAGGTAGGTCTTATAACCAGCTTCACTTGCGTACTACTACTGATTCCTATTTCACGCCAAAAACCTCCTCCTCTACTTAGAGGAGGAGGTTTTTGGCGTGAATTGCACTTGCAAAATTTTAGCCAGAATCGTTCAGTCGTTCGGGCGTGATAGAGAACTAATATTCATTTAGATTCAGACAGCCTCTGTGGTGTGTTGGCAGTGGAAGCGGCCGCTACGCAGGAGGCGTGGGTTCGATCCCCGCTCAGTGCAAATATTTGTATGCATGAATATGGATATTTGCATTGGTTTAGTCGTGCCTCGGAGGGCACTTTAAGCCGTCGGTCCCGGTTGCTATAAGAACATCTATTGCAAGTCGTTACGAGAAGTAGGATCCCTAAATTGTTAACAACTGGTATAACTATAAAGCTTCGAAATAACCTTTACGATGTAGACTTGGTTGCCTTATGTGTGCTTCACAAAAAATATCAAAGTTCAGATAAATCCGCAGTTAATCTGGAAAAGCGGACCCCCAGTCTCCAAGGTGAAAGGTTCCGATGCGACTGGGATTAACGCGATACTATGAGAAGAGGTGAAAGTAATGTTGTAAATAAAATAGGCATGAACGTAGATGGCTTTAAGAGCAGAGGTAGGCCCAAGAAAAGATGGATGGATTGCGTTAAAGAGGATATGGTAAAGAAGAGAGTGACACTACTATGAGAAGATGTGAAAGTATTGTTGTAAATAAAATAGGCATGAACGTAGAAGGCGTTAAAGAGGATATGGAGATGGAAAGATGGATGAATTGGGTTAAAGAGTATATGGCATAGAAGGAAGTGACTGAGGACATGACATCTGACAGGAATGTATGGAAGATAATGACATGTTGCGCCGCCCCTAATAAACTGGGACAAGAGCAAGTCCCTTAGTAGATGATAACTATCTATTGCCTAGTATTGGTGGCATTTTTTTTAAATGTTAACCAGAGCTTTTTGTTTTAAGACTTTTGTTCGCCTAAGATGTATTCAACGCGCATTGAGCAATTTTCAATTCAAAAATATGGTTTGTTGGCAGACAAGCACACGGCCCACCTGGCGGAAAATAGTTACCGTGGCCAATGGACGTGTGCATAACCAAGGGTGTCACACTCGCGCTGCCAACCCTGTAAGCACAAGAGTTTCTGTGCCGTCATCGTCAGTGTAACAGATAAAGCAGAACAAGCTTTTACTCTTCCCACTGACAGCACAAAAACTCTCCAGTGAGCTATAACTATCAATTAAAAAAAAAAGGAAAAAACATTAATTAGCCAATCCATTGCTGGTCACAGGTGTCTCCCAATGTTAGAAGTCTATAACATGCATAACTCAATCAACTAGCCTATTATCAATCATCAATCAGACCTTATTTGCTAAGTTAGTATATACTTCAATCAATTAGCCACTGCAGTCCACTGCTGGACATAGTTAGTACTTAGTAGTATAGAAAAAAGAGAGAAAAAAATACTAGTGCAATATTAGTTTCATACAAAAATAAAGTTCGGATTCACTTTTTCTATAGGATATGATGTAACAACATCAAACATATTGAAATGAACTCAAGGAAGGAACCCAATTCATAGCAGTGGTGTGCTTTCATAAGGAAAGCATATTGGCAAAAATTTACATTTTACTTATTGCATATCTCAATCTGCATGCAGCATGTGACTTGAAGGATGGCATGAAATCTAAATGCAGTATAGAAATCTAATGCTTTCCATATTGCATTTGGACTCGTAAATCGTGGTAAAGTTGCGATTTAATCAGTGGGAGGATAAAAGAGACTTGTTTATAAGACAACAGGGAAGGAATACTAATCCTTAACGAGAAAGCGGATCTTACAAGTCAGCGTGTCCGTGTGACTGGGTGTTAGAAATCTGATATGTATGACCGTAGGTATTTACTTGTATGCGAATCCGATAGGTTGGTTGCGTCGGTGAAGTGCCGAAGGATTTCTGATACAATTATCAGTATTTTCCGGCTGTTATCGAGTACTAGCTCAATTGTGCATTCAATTTAGTATTTAGGTATTTAATTTACTTTTTGTTAGTATAGTATAGTAAAGTGTGACAGATTTGACCGATTATCTATACAATTAGTCTTCAGATAAATCGAGATTTAGAACTGAGTTCCATTCAAGATACGAACCTAAGTGAACGAAGTGTGCGAACGTAACGACAGCGGCAACACACACACACAGCGGCGGTAAAGTGTGTAATGGGTAACATGCCTGAAGGTGGAATGTGGGTATTTATTCACCTCACAACCAACTATCTAACATCACACGACCGAACTGTCTTTCAGCTTGATAAGGCGATGATGAACTAAATGCACATCACAAGAGTCGCTTTAGAAGTTTACATGATATTGCGACATTTGAAAGCATTTTTTGTTGTTCCAATTCCAACGTATTCATTTAGGACTTGCTACTTAAGTTTTAATCCTCGTATTTGGTGGAGCTATCATAGTGCTGGTAGAGCTTCAATATTACTAATCTATATTGCTGTTCGTTAGTCTTGCTAAAACTCGAGAACGGCTGAACGGATTTATCTTATCTTGGTCTTGAAATGTTCGTGGAGGTCTAGGTAAGGTTTGAAAGGTGAGAAAAATTCGAATAACTGCCGGTAACCGACATCCACGCGGGCGGAGCCGCGGGCAAAAGCTAGTACACATATATTTATAAAAACTAATTAGTGTAGAGAAGCGAAAATACATACTTTTTTCTTACGTGCACAAAATCCCCACGGATACCTCCCCACCGGAGCCGGTGGAAGAGGTTATGTCGGACTCGAACCGACTAAAACGCACGCCGCCTGTGGGCCGTTTTGGTTGCCGAAGGTGAGGTTGACAGGCATATCCCTCGCACCCCGGCCGACCCAGGGCCATCTCTCACGATCTGGCCCTCTTAACGAAAATACATACTGACATTGAAAGGTTCATCATTTAAGATTGGAATGCTAAACTTTAAGTTAACATGCTTTTCGAGCACGATAGCCGCGGAATACTAAACAAATAATATGGCAGGTTTTAATTTGCATAGTCACGCAGGATCTCGTGCGTAGAGATATTTTACTTAACGAAAACCTTACGAACATGACCTTTCCATGTTCAAAACTAATGGTTAACATTGTGACCTAGTTTGCCGGAAAATAAAACAGGAGGTTTATTTTTATATATTATAAAGTTGGAACATTATTAGAATTATTTTGTATGTCGACAAATTTACAAATCATTTAGTTTTTGGTCAGCATACCCTATTTAAGTATTTATTTACATAATGTGGGGTAGGTGAGCCCTCACCGGGTAAAGATGGGACCACCTTGGGTTCCACTAAAGGGGTCTTGAAACCGGTGATGGCTCTGGATTAGTTAGGGTGTGAGGAAATTTATTTACCAACTTACGCCCTGCCATCTGAAGGCTCGAAACGGTGACGACATAGAGGCGGTGGGGATTGCCGCTCGAAAAAAAAGGGTATATATGGGGTCCTAATACTTGGTACTATTTACCAGTTCATACACCTACCTATCAACCTACGAGGCACTGGTGTAAGTTTTCTTCTAGGGGTTGGAGGAGAGACAGACCATATGTGTTTCAGTTCGTTAATTTTTTTTTCGGTTTTTGTAATACTAATTTACTTTTTACCTTACTCCGAGATATTCACTCCACTTATCACGTTGCACCAGCCATCACTTTTAGTCATTGTATCACATCACGCAATGCGTCTGCGTTTTAACTTATGACCACAATCTTTCATGGATCTGCACTGTGCAGTAATTAGTGAAAGTGAATAAAATTACGAACTCGCGTTATAAAGTATATAAATACCGAGATTTGTTAGAAATGTGTTACCCATGTTACGTAGTATCTAAATCTCAGAGTAAGCACATGCTCCGACTTTGATTTACTGACAGTGTAGTATCGCGTATCATCTACGCTGTGAGGTATGATATTCTCTACATATATAGCGGTAGGGCAACGGATAAAACACGAACGAACAATCATTGATTTTTATCGTTATTAGATGGCAGTTGGATGGCAGCTTGCAAGATATGACAGTTGAGACAAAGACAACGATTTCTATGAACATATGAACATGTACATATCGTGAAGTTGAGTTTATATAGTCAGGTGTAAGGTTTTGGAGGCCACCTAAATACCAACTACACGTCCTGATCGATCTGATACGGAAATAAATTTACTGGCCTACGTGGCACTGCTGGTTGAATTTCTTGGAATCTTAACATTAGCGTTTGTGCCACAAAACATTTTTAAACGTTTATTAGTTATATTTTACTTAAGGTTGGTGAAAATGCGGTAATTCTTTCGATTGCAGTAGTGATTCCGATTATAAGAAGAAGGTTTGGCGATTACATTTTATACACACCCTAAGAAAGTATATATATATATGAGATATACACTAACGGATGATGCTCTGGCCGCTAATTTTTCTTTAGGGATTGTGAGTTCAGACGACAGTTGCTCCCGTCATAGTCAAGTCATGGAAAGGATGAACAGGAGAGCAGATTCCGAGCTCCAAGGTGCTTTAGATGCTACCGGGATAGCACTAGAGTAGAGTTCATTTGAGATAAAATAGTACGGTTTTTTTGTAAGATTTTTGAGTTGAGCAGAAACCTCTCGGTTTTCACGTCATTAGAGCCAACGATGGGGAGGTTATTGCAGGCTAAATGGACTTTATCGCAATGTGTGCAAAATGTACCATACTTACAGCTTATTGGGTTTCTCATAATTAAGTAATGTAATTATTTTATCATAATCATAATCAAGGTCGATTTGTAATAAGACAGCACATCATCACAAGAGAAGGATGTAAAATATAATAATCTTAATTAATCTTGCATTGTTTTGTTTGTTTGTTATTATATTACGATAATTCAAGATAAGATCATCATATTTTTAATGGATTTTACGTGTGTTTATTCACGAGGTCCGGGTATATTGTAAATATAAATTTGGACACCAGTTCGGCAAACAGTATGTGTTTGAAGAAAATCTTTATTCTGTTCCATTATTCATTAATGAAAATTTGCATTACATGTGCCTTTTAATTTTGAAGTTTAAAGTTTTGCATTGCCTTAAAGTCTAAAATTTAATGGATTTTTTGCAGTTTTCGTGGTAGTAGTAAATTTTGGTAGATAAAATGTAAAATTGTAATGAAACTCTTTGCATATAGAAATAAAGTGTAAAATTTAATACCATCTTTTGCAGTGTCTGTGGGTTTGTTAAGTTTATGACAGTGGTCTTGTTTTAGTAAAATCGAGCAAAATCGAGGGCCTGGAAGAAAATCGAAGTGATTGCATGGTACCTTCTACGTCTTTCGTTTGTGTTTCTTTTCATGTGGGCCCGAATCGAAGATCGTTGTCAGTTCTCAGTATAGTCAGTATCACATAGCGCCTGTCAGCGCTACTAGACGAATTTTTAAAGTAGGGGAAGTCAGCTCACCACGTTTAATTTTTCGGTTATATCAATAGATATCGCGACGTGAACATGGTGTCCGTATACCTAATCCTCCGTCCCGCACCGCTCTGTTGGCCGGTGGCAGTGGGGTCGAGCACGTGGCTGCAGTAACTAAATATTTATCATAGCGTATTTTATTAAAAAAATGCAAGGTAAGTTCAATCTGTTTTGGTCAAACCTCTTTATAAATCAATACTTTTATTGAAAGTGTATTATTACTTAGTTATTTGACTTTGTTTGTGTTCTATTCTCTCTGAAATGTAATAAATATTGTGAGAGCAGTTCATCATTAAAACAAAATTGCCGAAAAAGGCAAAGTGGCTCGGGCAAAGCGGCCCACTGACCGCTTTGCCCTTTGTAAAATTATTACGATTCGATAGATAATGCTTAATTATTTTGTTTAGATGGTTAACAACTATAAAAGAAAAACTAACCAGGCGTCATGGGATGAAAATATGATTGCCCGGGCAATGAAAGAAATTTATGAAAAACGCGGCTCAATTAAATGTATAGCGGTCAAATACGGTATCCCTCGCACAACTCTACGAAGGCACCTAAAAGCAGGAGGTTTACAATAGTATTCACTTTACAGCAGGAAGAGGAACTCTTGAGTATTTGTTTCACATGGACAACCTCTTTTTTGGCCTTACGAAAGAAGATTTCCTACAGCTCGTGTTTCAGTATGCCGAAGCAAATAATATTTCACATTCTTTTAAGAATGACACCGCCGAACACGATTTTTATGAAGGGTTTATCGTGTGACATCCCGATTTGACCTTGCGGCGACCAGAATCCACATTTATATCCAGAGCCCGGGGCTTCAACAGATCCCAGGTATACAGATTTTTTGACCTCAAATAAGAAAGAAGAGACTGTTGATTATTTTATCTAAATGTTAAATTATAATAAATTATTTTTTTAATATATTTGTAATTTTATTTTGTTCAGCACGATATTTTTCAATAAAAAACAAATACATTTCTTGTGCACATTTGGGGTGGTCAATTTTAATTTCACATTATTAAAATTTTATAAACTCTCTGGCTATTAGTATAAAGTTATATTCAAAAAATTTTAGTTAAATAGGTTTTTTCTTGTTACGCAGTAAGAAAAGTATGCTTGCGGTAAACTAAATGCAGAGAATAAAGCTTTTCTGGAACAAGTGTTGCAACATATCGTGTGTTTTTTATGTATTACACATACACATACTACAGAAAAGTAGATAACAAAACTTATATAGACTTTTTTACCAGACAGATAGACGAAAGTCGGGGTGCGCGAGGGATATACCAGAGGCTACCCCGTCAACTGACTGTCCAAGACGGCCCCGGCGAGGGGTTTCCGAATGTATATCCACACGTTAAAAAAAACGCAGAGCGACGAGAGAATTCACAGCTAGTAAGACTTACAAAATATATGATGATCTCAAGGCGTTTAGTCGCGTTTGGTCCATTACGCGTTTGGTCCTAACCACCTAATACGCGGTTAGTCCAATTCGCGATTGGTCCAATTCGCGATTGGTCCAATACGCGATTGGTCTAATACGCGGTTGGTCCAATACGCGGTTGGTCCAATACGCGATTGGTCAAATTCCTGATTGGTCCAATACGCGATTAGTCCAATTTTTGTTTTTATGGTGGTAGTTTAAGGTTAGTGTAAAAGGGGTTTTATTGTTGGTGTGGCCACTAGGATGGCGCCGCTGAAAAAGGTTTTTTGGCCTGGGTACCGGTCCGCTTAGGTCATATTGGCAATTGTATATACGCAGAATCTGTAACTAAAATTATATATGTATTACAAGTTAAAAAAACATGGTTAACTACTTAAGTAAAATGTTCCCCAAAATTCCCCAAAATATAAATGGTACTTTTTAACATTCTGTATCAGCCACTATATAATAATAATAATAATAAAGCCTTTTATTCGGACAAAATATACAATTAAGTTTTAAAAAACCACTGCACTGTTTTTTTTTTCGAAATTAAGTATATTCGACTATTTGATGCTTCTTTATTTTTTGTAAGTCCGTTTGCCAATTGGCAAAGGCCTCCTCCAACCTACTCCATTCTGATCTCTCTATGGCTACTCTACTCCATGTTGTACCTGCAACTTGCCTTATATCGTCGTCCCATCTTTTTTGTTGTTTGCCTCTTTTCCTTTTGCCTTCCCTTGGGTACCAACGTGTTGTTATTTTGCTCCATTTATCCTTTCCTCTGGCCATGTGTCCCGCCCACTTCCATTTCAGCCTTTTTATTTTTAGGGTGACGTCCTGTACCTTGGTCTTTCTCCTAATATTAATGTTTCCTATTCTATCCCTCCTCTTTACTCCCATCATGCTTCTCTCCATTGCTCGTTGGCAGATAGCAAGTCTATCGGTGGTGTTTTTTGATAAGGCCCATGTTTGACTTCCATATATTAGGGTTGGTAGAATGCAGACATTGAATAATTTACTTTTTGTTGCTATATGAAGGTTTTTGTTTTTCATTATTTCGCTTAGGCTCCAATACCTTTTCCAACTGTTTGCTATTCTTCTTTGGATTTCTTTGTTTATATTATCAGCCACTATATACTTTACATGAAACAACAACTATTTATTTATTTATTGTATATGTATTTACGTATATTTCTATCGTTTAAAGATAAAATAAAAACTAAAGACAAATCAAAACGAAGTTTATAAACGTTGTTTATTTATTGTACTTAGTTTTTAATAATTTCTTTTAATTCATTTTCAGTTCTTATTTTAAATATTTCTTAATTACAAACATTGGTTTGTAAGCATGATTGGGCTCATCGCAAAAACAAAACATATAGTATAATTGCCGGTATTGAGGGTAGGTTGAAGAAAACGAAAAAAAGTTGTTATGTAGTTACATTTGACGTTTGTTTAGTTAATTGAATTTCGCTGTTGTTCGCGTTTATGTCTATTTCGAAATTGTCAATATTCATATAATCTGCTATTTGAAATGAACGAAACAAGTGAAACTTTGGAAATTACACAAAATAAACGTGGCCGTGATACACTGATTCATAACGGATATCGATATAACCTAAATAAAAACAATAAAATTGGAATTTTTCTCTCTAATTTTCAAATTTCTCTTTCCTCCTTATTGCTGTAAGTAAGAAAGAGAAATAACCTTACTGGTATTATTATTATAAGTAACGTTATGATTCCCTTTAGCAAATTACTTATGCACACGGTGGAAGACAAAATGATTTTTTCTTTCCATGTTATGTAATTTTGTAAATCATTGTCATTACAATACCACACCTTTGATTAAAATAGTAATATAACAAAAGTTTTTTCTTTTATATTATTGAAATAATATACAAAGAGAAAAAATTTCAAATTATATCATTTAAGCAAATCTACGATCATCTAATTCCAAAAAAACAACATTTATCTACTCAAGTGTATTTTTGTTTTTTGATTTGTCTAAAAAATAAAGGAACTGATTAATTATGATTTTATTGTTAACGCCAATGTGAGTGTAACACAAAATTTCTTTTATATTATTGAAGTAATATACAAAGAGAAAACATTTCAAATTATAGCATTTAAGCAAATCTACGATCTACTAATTACACAAAATAAACGTGGCCGTGATACACTGATTCATAACGGATATCGATATAACCTAAATAAAAACAATAAAATTGGAATTTTTCTCTCTAATTTTCAAATTTCTCTTTCCTCCTTATTGCTGTAAGTAAGAAAGAGAAATAACCTTACTGGTATTATTATTATAAGTAACGTTATGATTCCCTTTAGCAAATTACTTATGCACACGGTGGAAGACAAAATGATTTTTTCTTTCCAGGTTATGTAATTTTGTAAATCATTGTCATTACAATACCACACCTTTGATTAAAATAGTAATATAACAGAAGTTTTTTCTTTTATATTATTGAAATAATATACAAAGAGAAAAAATTTCAAATTATATCATTTAAGCAAATCTACGATCATCTAATTCCAAAAAAACAACATTTATCTACTCAAGTGTATTTTTGTTTTTTGATTTGTCTAAAAAATAAAGGAACTGATTAATTATGATTTTATTGTTAACGCCAATGTGAGTGTAACACAAAATTTCTTTTATATTATTGAAGTAATATACAAAGAGAAAACATTTCAAATTATAGCATTTAAGCAAATCTACGATCATCTAATACCAAAAAAACAACATTTATCTACTCAAGTGCATTTGTCTAAAAAATAAAAGAACTGATTAATTATTATTTTATTATTAACGCCAATGTGAATGTAACACACAACACACAAAGAAAGAAGTATGTACCAATATGTCGCTTTATTTAATAAAACCACAAATTAGACCAATAGCGAATTGTACCAATCGCGATTTGTACCAATCGCGAATTGTACCAATCGCGAATTGTACCAATCGCGAATTGTACCAATTGCGAATTAGACCAATCGCGAATTGTACCAACCGCGAATTATTCCTGTTTTTGACAATTGTACCAAATGCGTATTGGACCAAACGCGACTAAACGTCTCAAGGAAAGTTATTACAAGAAAATTGCAAGTGGAACGTGGGTAAGCAAATACTGTGGTGGTTGCGTACGAATCGTGAGTTTTTGCTTCACCAGTTTGTAATAATTGTTTTCCAATATTGAGGCTGCAATTATGTTATATAAGGTACGCATTACGGTATAGATTATGTTTGCAATAAAACAATATCCTAACATTTCACATTATTTAGAACTTAATGTGCCGCGTGGTTTCTGGCAGAATAGAATTTGTACCACCCCATCACTTCCCATGCGGTGTCGTACAAGGTGATAGGGATAGGGCTGTTCAACATTAGACATATATATACAGCCCAGACCCAGCCTCAGATGCATGGCTTGAGTCAACAATAGTGCCTGGAAGACGGCAATAGGCTCACCCCCTGCTACGTGGGACCGAATTCAATGCTTGGTGAAATGTGGGTGTTAATTCACCTCTGCCTAACCCTCCGGGGATAAAGGCGTGCTTATATGTATGTAGACCTTAATGTTTGCAATCGGAGCTGATTGAGTCGTATCGTATAAAACAAATCCGCTTCAACTAATCCATTCTTTTACTCAAAATTCGGTCAATATATTTTACATATTTAAAAAAATGATAACTTACGCGCACTGTTGCCTAGATGTTAAGCTTATGAATTCTTGCAACACTAAAGATCATTCGCACTTTGTTTTCCTGAAGTGGACGACTTATATACTAAATAGTATATAAGTCGTACACATAACATTTTCAACTTACGATTAAATAATCGTAAATTGGAAATGTTTGCTCGCGATGGACGCAAAACTATTGAACGAATTTTCAAGCGCTTTTTTGTTAGAAAGAGCTTGGTCAGACTTTAAATCTTACATATCTACATATATACATATAATCACGCCTTTATCCCCGGGGGGTTAGGCAGAGGTGAATTAACACTCACATTTCACCAATATGTGAGCCTACTGCACTATTCTTGACTCCAGCCATACATCTGAGGCTGAGTCTCGGCTATATATATTTGTCTGATGTTACACAGCCCTATCCCTTAGTCACCTTGTATGACACCACATGGGAAGAGATGGGGTGGCCCAAATTCTACTCTACCAGCTACGTTTATTTGGTTGCAATCGGTTGAATAGAACTGGAGATAAGATACCCACGCGGACGGATGGCTTCTTTTCTTAGGTGGCAGACAAGCGCACGGCCCACCTGATGGAAAGTGGTTTGTTTGTTTATTTTATTATTCTTTGGTTTCAGGGTTCTGTCAAGCAAAATAATAAATTAGCAACATCAAAAAGGACCCTTATAGTATATGATCGAGCTGTACCATTCAATAGTTTTGGAACCTACAGTAAACTATCCAAAATAGCATGATAACAACGTATCTTAACAGAATCGTAAAATTAAGAAAAATACATCCAAGACGACCAATAGGTTTTTTTATTATCTAGGACACGCCAACTTCTATATATGAGGTACAGTCGAACGTTGAGAGGTGCCTATGTCCAGAAGAACTGCGATAGGCTATTGTTTTATTGATTGAGGTACAGTCGCCCTCAGAAATTGCTGGGCACCGATCAGAAAAACTTTTTTTACTATAATTGATGTGTGATTACAAAAATAGGTACCTTCTTAAGGTACCTATTTTTGTAGTCTCGGAGGAAATAAATACATTTTTAAAGTTTTGTTTATTATTCTATAAAATATACTGTTTGAGAACTTAAGGCTAATACCGATTACAACTGTAATTTGAAGTTACGTGGAATTGCTTTCGAGTGGGGTTCGGACCAAAGAACTAATAAATAAGAAGTAGAATCTTTTTCATCAATTCTATAGTTCAGTCCGTACGAACTATCTCGTACCGTTTTTGGGCTAGGTTGCGATCCGAAATTTCGGCCCGCAATTTCGGATGTAGGTACTCTTGGCACATTAGTGCAAATCTACACTAACCAGCCAATTCGTGCTAAGAGAATCATAACAAAATTAACCACCTATAAAAAATCCGCGTATCAAGGCCTTGTTATAGTAAACAATGAAATACTTAATACAAACATTAATTCAAGATTACCAAAATCGTAAAATATAAGAAAAACCCAAGTCAAATAATAAAACATAATGAATAAATTAAAAATAGCGAAAAAGTTCTGTTCAATACAATTTTGGTAAGTTTATTGCTGTAGCTAATAGTGATATATGACTTAATAAGTCACTTTCGCTATGATAATATAATAATAGTTTCATGAATTGTATGGGTATAGGGCCCCACCAAAATCTTTGGGGCCTCGTGAATGGCGGATGAGGCCCCAATGTATTCGCTTTCAGATTAGCCGACATAATAATCTAAATTATAAACGGAACCCGGAGTTCAAAAAAAAAACATTAGACACAACAGGATGTAGATTAATGAGGTGATGTTTTTTTCATATCTGGACAAATTATTCATAAAATCTAAAAATAAAAAGTTTGAAACAACAAAATAGGTTTAAACAATACGTGTGACAATGTAAACTGAATACAAGGATATCAGAAATAAGCAACTAGGCGAGAATTATAGATATTTAACACGTTTAGAATTCATATTTACATATTATCACAGTAAACTGCTAGACAAATAAAAATGAAACTTTTATATTATGCCTTGTAAAGATGTCCAAGCAGTATGGTCTTTGTAATAATAAAAGGAATTTAAATGTCATTTAGGTCAATTCAGAATAAGACATGACACTACGCGGCAGTTGGCAGCCCCATGTTGGGGTATATGTAGAAGTTTATCTCAGAGTGCGAGGACAAGCTCATTTTTTTTTTATACCACTTAGTTGGCAGACAAGCACACGGCCCACCTGATGGGAAGCGGTTACCGTGGCCTATGGACGTATGCAACACCAGGGGTGTCACACTCGCGCTGCCGACCATGAAGAAACCTTCTGATGCCCCTCTTGAAGAACCCCATATTGTAGGCGCTTGTTTAGGGCAAACTCATATTATTTAGGGCAACCGCGAATTACAATAGTTTCAGCTCATAATAAAATGTCAAGGTATCAATTGCGGTTTGGGAATTCCCGACATTTTACATACTTCCGTCACACGAGACAACCTATGATCATATATCATAAATATGATCTTGAAGTCCCAGGAAGCCCCGGGACTTCAAGACAACATATTCTAACATATTAGTAGTCTATCAACTATCGTGATTTTGCAAATTACCATTGTCAGTGGGAAGACCAAAGGCTTGTACTGATTTTGTGTTCTGCACTGAGGGCACATAAAATCTCTGTTCTTACAGGGTCAGCAGCAAGGATAACTCCACTGGTGTTACACAAATTTATAGGTCACGGTAACCATTTTCCATCAGGTGACACTTGTCTGCCACCTAAGTTGTATAAAAAAAAAATCTTATTAACCACTTAGGTTCCTGATTTCTTAATGTTGCTCCTAAACTTCTAAAATTGAAAAGTAGTGTACATTGTTGTAGCTTGAGAAAACTACAGCAAAGAGGTCATTCCACAGATTGAGCGAGGGTGGGATGAAGTTCCTTTCATACTGCACACCGTTTCCGGTTGCGAGTGGTGCGATGATAGAATGTGGCTGTGGGCATCACGTCAAACAATTCATTTGTACACATGTATAGACGGTAGAACACACACAGTGAAGCAAAGTCCCTTTTAAGGCTGAGAGGCTCCACATCGCTTGCGAATATACGATTGTCGACGAGCCTTAATGCCCATCTTTGCACTGAGTCCAAGGAGCTGGTATGCAGGTACTCCGTCAAAAAGGTGACAACAGTACTTTATTTGGGTCCGAACCTGTGCCTTATTAAGAAGGAGTCGTTGTCCCGCAGTGAAGCACTGCTTCACTCTGTTGAACATTCCAAATGACTGTGGTACTGGACGTCGCAGAAATCTGCTAAATGGACTTGGATGCTGTTTTTTTCATCTTATCTTACCTATATTTTGTAGCAATGATTGAGTCGTACCAAAGATATGACTAAATATACCCAAACCCTACTATCAATGCTATTTGAGCCTGCAGCAGTTACGTAGTAACTATTTATTAATCTGTGCCCACAGTCCTTAATAGATTTATTTTCCTATTTACCTTCTCCTTCATACTCTTCAGAGCCTCTGCTACTGTATATAACAAAAACTACATCGAGAGTATTATCAAAACAGCTTCGAGTAAACTCGGAATCCTGAACAGAGTGAGACATTTTTTCACGCCTGAGCAGCGGTGTCTTCTCTACAAGACACAAATTCGCTCCTGCATGGAATACTGCTCTCATCTCTGGGATGACTCAGCAAAGTACTTGACGGTACTCTAATTGACGTGTTCTATACTTATACCTATATATAAAAAGGTATCTATTACAAGTTATATTATATTGTACTGAGAATAGTTATACGGTGGTCCTGAAATATATGTTTAGGGCAAGCTCATGTTATAGAGCATTTCGAACTCAATGAACCTAATATAGTTCCCCGTATAACAAGTCGTAGTGCCTTCAAGGTCCCCTGATGGGTCCTTAACTAGCCGGAACACCCAAAATAGTCACCGTAAGGTACCTACAAGTCTATTACGAACGATATAAGAACGATTCAGACAGTGACAAAAGTTTAATATTACCTTTTTGTTTTATTATATTTTCTCTCTCTCAGCTCAACTCAGTCTCAGATGCCTGGCTCGAGGCAACAATAGTGCCCGGAAAACGGCAATAGGCTCACCCCCTATTACGTGGGACCGAATACAATGATGGTGAAATGTGGGTGTTAATTCACCTCTGCCTAATCCTCCGGGGATAAAGGCGTGATTATATGTATGTATGTATATTATCTCTCTCACAGCTCAACTCAGCCTCAGATGCATGCCTCGAGTCAACAATAGTGCCCGGAATACGGGAATAGGCTCACCCCCTATTACCTGGGACCGAATACAATTATTGGTGAAATGTGGGTGTTAATTCACCTCTGCCTAACCCTCCAGGGATAAAGGCGTGATTATATGTATGTATGTATTTTTTACTAAAGATTTAGGGCACCTTTATAAATTTATCTGTGTCAAGCTACTTTTGTTGCTGACTATTATCAGCAACAAAAGTGTTAATCAGAGCAAAATAAATAGATCTACAATTACTTACATACCTATTTGTAAGTTCAATTTGTAAGATTTTTATCGTACTTTTGCTAGATTTTTATAAAATATTTTTTTATTTAATTATTATCGGTAAGTACCTATACTACACAGTTATTACATTGAGTTATATGTATGTATATGTAGTTATACGTAGTACATATAATTCAATGGGTTATTATTACTCAATATTGCTTACATTGTGAGTAGGGACAGTCAGTTTCTTGAACAATATTAGCTACATAAGGAAAAAAATACTAGACTTACCTATTTACCTATTCAATTTTGCGTGATATGAATGTAAACACGATGCATAGCCTACACATAATGCGCCGGGATGTACGGGAAATGACTTATTAAGCCACCTTACACTCAACCATTTCAGACGAGATGGCGTGCGGTAATAGTCGGTTCGAACCTGACAGGCCAGCGAGGGGTATCAGTGTATAATAGGTATACACATATTGAACGCCCTATTACTATGGAATTTATAAAGCATTTTAAATATTATCTACATAAACTCATGCCTTATATTCTTAAAGGATAGGTAGGTACATAGGTATCACAGAAACTTATTACAGTTAAATATGGCCCAAGAGTCAAAAGTCGAAAGTCGCAAATCATTTATTTTGCATACACCTCAATGGTTTATGCAAAATAAATGATTTGTGACTTACTTACGTACGTTGACGTAGGTACTTACTTTGTGATTTGTGTTCGGAACTTACAAAACGTCAATATAAACAGTCATATTAAAGACTAGTTAAGAAAATGAACCAGCACCAGTTCGAAACGCGACCCTGATCTGAGAAGAATCCGGCAAGAAACACAGCGGACATTTCTTTTGGTCTATTTACAAACATTTGGGCAGTTACTTTGTCTTTTTTTTATACCACTTTGGTGGCAGACAAGCGCACGGCCCACCTGATGGAGAGTGGTTACCGTGGCCTATGGACGTGTGTAACACCAGAGAAGCCACACTCGCGGTGCCGACCCTGTAAGCCTCTGTGCTTTCTGTGCCGTCAGTGTAGAGGACAAAGCAGGACAAGCCTTTAGTCATCCCACTGACAGCACACATTCTCCAGTGAGCTCTGGCTACCCTACTCACCGCTGGGAACACAACACTAAGTTATTATATTATATCCGCGGTATTCTGTAGGGCGGAGGTAGTTCCCCAGTCGGACTGCTTAATTGGGCGGAAGTACCGCCGTGTCCTACCTCCTAGGTAGTAGTCTACTTAATATAAATACAATAATTCACTTGAGAAACACAATTCAGCAAACAGCTCATTTCCAAACATGTTTGTCATCTAAATATTCTTGGATTTAACAATAGCCTCTATGGCACTTTACTCTTCCCTTCATTTTTAAACTCATTCACAAGGAAATTCCTAATTTCAATAGAGAGCTTTACCCTGGAAAGAATGTCCATATTTTTTTAAATAAGTGCCTATATATCTATCGCAATTTGCTATGTTTGCCTCCATAAATCACCAATTAACCTATTTAAGTAGGTATTCAAATAAAAATAAATTTTACCATAACAATTTGTATCAATAAATACTTACGTACTTATTGTCAGATAGGGAAGCATATAATAAAAATAAAATATTAGGTACCTACTTTAACTTTTGATAAACAATTGAAGTATGGCAATATTAATAATCACTTTATTTTTATAAAATAATTAATGTACTAATAATTTTATTTATTCCGTTAGGTGTGTAATGTACAGATAGAAAAATAATTTGGTTTACTTACGATTTTATTAGCAGAATTTTCATAAAAAATATTGAAATATGCAGTTGCGAAATCCTTCACGAAAATAATAACTTAACTAAAAACAATACTATTAACTTAAAATTAATAATACTTTAGTCTACATAACATAAAACAAATAATATTTGAGCGAGATTTTAGTTCCGCGATGTTTCGTTATTCGAATTTTAAAAGCAGAATGTACACGCGTTCTCCGCCTGACGCGTGCCGGCGGACTGGTTGAATACAAAAATCTGTTGTCAGTGGCTGGTCAGACATTATCGGAACGTACTGGCATAAACCAACCGATTTGAAATAAACACAATTAATTACGGGCATTATAGTACGAGGTTACAACTTTACGCGGTCGATTGTACGCTATTTCACTTTATAGTCTAGTAATAAACACCAATGCTCCAGATCGTGTGATAAAAACAAAGTCGCCGGCTTGCCTGAGGGAGAGACCATATCAGTAAATAATTCTAATTGTTCTGGCTGCTCAATTGGTCAGACTATTTCGTATAGTAGAAAGTAACTGGGCGCAGTTTAACTTCGCAGTTGAATATTGACTTTTTCCGATTTTAATAAGTACCTATTAAGAAAAGTTAGTCTACTACCTACATACATACATATACTAATGCTCGTATATCCCCGAAGGGCTAGTAGACAGAGGCGTATTAACACACACTTATGACTTTTTGTCCTACGTAATAGGGAGAGCCTATTGCCGTCAAGCGGGCACTTAGTCATGGGTTGTATGTTTACTGTCAGATGGAGAACAGCCCTATCCCTTGGTCGCCTTCTACGACACCCACGCGGCACTAGATATGTACCTACCTACTAATTGCTTAGAAAACTTCATTTACGTCATAATGAGTACGTATGTGTGTCTATTTTAGGAGTACCTCCATCTGACAGGTTTTCTTACGAGTGATAATATTCAAAGTAGATTTTTGTGTCTTTCAATATCAAGTTCCAATCAAAATAGGTACTAACTGGTTAGAAGTACAAAATAAGTTAGTTCTAATAGTAAGTGAACAAACTAGGTTAGTACCTACAAAAGTAGCTTAGCACACTTTGGGGATTACAAAAATGCTTATTATATGCATACATAACGATTTAAAATTTGTTAGTGCTTAGCTACTTTTGTTGCTGACTGTACATTATCCATATTATATGTATTTAATTTTTTAAACCTTTGTGCATAACATAATCGACGAAAATAATTATAGTCCTCTTACCAATAAATGGTAATCCATGGTAAATCCCCATTAGAATTATGTATTGTATAAAAGGTCGTATCTATCAAGTACCTACCTACCTATCAAGTTGTAAAGACTAAACATTGTCAGAAGCAGCCATCATTAGGTCTGTGTTCGTCTATTAATAGTCGATTACAATATTAGGCATCTGTGTCTACAGTCATGAAATGAAAAAAAAAGTTCAACAGAGATTGTTTTTATTTTTCCAGTCTCGTGTTGATTGTTTAGTTCAGTACAATGAATGCAATCAGTAGAACAATGAATGCAATCTAAATCTGTGAAATTCACCGTAGTTCGGATATGTAGCTATCATGTTTTACGAATTAGGTACATACCTACCCACTTAGTATTAGGAACCACTGTCGTCTGCATTCCTAGATCTTGGAAGGGCTCAACCACCCGAATTTGTTAGATAGTATCTGATGTTCATAAAATAATAATAACAGTCGGAAAAAAAGAGATAAGTATAAACATAATTAAACACAGGTTCGGGACTTTTCGCGGTTAAATAATGGAACTTACTATTTCTGCCGACGTTTCGGATGCGTTGCGGCACCCGTGGTCACGACTTGACTGACGAAGTATAGGTAGGTACACATTTTAATACAAAGTTGTATTTGTATTGTAAATGTGTTGCTCCTTAGCCGTCCGTATTTACTTTTTAACGTAGGTACCTTTTCTTAGTAGGTAAAAAGATACATATATACAAAATAAATAATTATGAGGATATTATGTGTAGTGCTAATACTGCCACATATATTGCTTTTTTATGAATATTTTTGTCACGACGCGATCTGAGTGTGATCCTATTTAAAAAGAAAACAAAATGACATTACGGAATGTAATATTGAACAACTCATAGTAAGAACCATTAGGTACTACTCATTATGGAGAATTATCTGTGCCCACAGGCTTATCTGCGATGTTTGCATCTATTCCACCACGAATTTCTTTTTTTTTTATACCACTTAGGTGGCAGACAAGCACACGGCCCACCTGGTGGAAAGTGGTTACTGTGGCCTATGGACGTTTGTAACACCAGAGGAGTCACAGTCGCGCTGCCAACCCTGTAAGTACAGAGTTTTTGTGCCGTCAGTGTAGAAGACAAAGAAAAAAAAACATTTTCTCGTGTTATTGCTCTGCGGGTCTAAAAAGCCCACAAAAAGATCTTTAAGTATATATCGTACTAAAAGTCATATATCCTCTTCTATCAAATGAAAAAGAATATTTAAAAATCACACATGCAGATTTAGAGGTTAGTGCGTTCAAACACATAGACAAATAAACAAACCCAGTCGCAACTGAGATTCTCAGCTTCTGTCATAAAAAGCAATTTTTTCTTATATCAGTTATTTAACTATCATCAAAATACGCCGTGTTGGTTCCCGGTGGAGTAGAATTTGGGCCACTATCTCTTCCTGAGGGGGTCATAGAAGGCAACTAAGGGATAGGG
This sequence comes from Eilema griseolum, assembly GCA_963662185.1. NCBI lineage: Eukaryota > Metazoa > Arthropoda > Insecta > Lepidoptera > Erebidae > Eilema > Eilema griseolum. The sequence goes on from OY759241.1 coordinate 15,575,538, forward strand.
CTGTTCTCCATCTGACAGTAAACATACAGCTCATATCTAAGCGCCCGGTTGACGGCAATAGGCTTGCCTCCTATTAAGTGGGATCATAGTTGGCGAAAAGTGGGTTTCAATACACGTCTGTCCAGCCCTTCGGGGAAGTAGCTAAAAAATACGGTACAAAAAAAGTAGAACGACTTAATACAAATTAAAATTAAACCTGAAAGGACAACGTGGCGTGGTCTTACGTGGTAACGTAAATGTAGCCTTAAGATCACGCCACGCTGTATGACAATGCTCATTGTCTATCCTAAAAAGAAGCTAGCCTTCTAATTCACTGATTTATTTATTAAAATCATCCCGGGCTGGTTCCGTCTGGAGGATATAGCCCTATTTGTAACAGCCCGCATCCGGCATTAACTATAATGACTGTCTCCAAAATTGACATTGTAACATTACTCAACTACGCTTTGCTCTGAATTCTTTTGATAACATTTACCTTATTCGGTTCTGAGTAAAAAATGTTGATGGTTATTATATCAATTAGTAAGTTTAATTTTTACTGTGTGAAACTGTGAAATATCCCATCACCATCGAGCATCCAAAGCTCGCATTTTGAAGCACGCTCCTTTCGTTCGGTATATTGTTCATCTTGGCTTTTGTAAGAGTGAGTTTGCCGTCGGAACTTTCAACCCCGATCCGAGAGAAAAGCCTGGAATCCGAGAGGGAGCCTGGGTCTACTTACTCTTTCTTTTGTTTTGGCTTTACTCATTTAGCCGCGTGGTTCCCGGCAGAATAGAATTTGGACCACCCCAGCTCTTCCCATACGGTGACAGATTTATACAGCCCAGGCTCAGCCTCAGATACATGGCTTCAGTCAACAATAGTGACCGGAAGATGGCAATAGTCTCACCCCCTATTACGTGGGACCGAATTCAATGATTGGTGAAATGTGGGTGTTAATTCACCTCTGCCTAACCCTCCGCGGATAATGTCTCTTTCTCGTATTATTGCTCTGCAGGTCTTAAGAGCCCATAATTAGTCCGTAAGTATATAGCGTACTATAACATATATATCCTCTTACATCAAATGTAAAAAGAATATTCAAAAATCACACGTTTTAGAGGTTAGTGGATTTATGTAACTTATTTTGGAAAAGTGGACAAAGGGTACTGAGTGACACTGAACACGCACTATACCTAAGTACCTATCTGTAAAGCGTATAATATTTTTTATATTTTTTTATGTTTTTCTATCCGCTATCAGCCCTACAGCTATTATCAGATTTAAATGATTGTCTCTTTTTTCATATTCTTTGATCTATAATTTAATCTCTACACTTTTTTTAAATGTTTTCTATTGAATTCTTACTATTTGGTTTCTTTCAATCTTTTTTTATGGTGTTCAGAATCCAACAAAATTGTGGCAAATTGGATTTTATGTCGCTGTTGGATTTCTTCCTTTATTCCTCATTGCCTTCCTTGTCCCTCATGAACCAAGGCGCGCTCACTAGCATCTTTAAAGATTTAAAGCATATAAAAATAGTATTACATACGTCAATCTACAAAAAAAATACAATACAATGACTTCGATCCGGAGTCTGCCGTAAATATTTAGGACAAAGAAGAATTGGGATGGGACCAACCTGCGCGGCGACCTTGCATCGTATAGCGTAACTCATTTGACAACTGTTACTAGTTCACTGTACTTTTCATAGATGCGAGTATAACATACAAACACACCGCACAACACACTGATTACTGGATAGGAACAGTTACCATAAATAATTATGAAGATAAAAGAAAAGAAATAGTATCTATGCTAGAATATTTTTAGTCAAGTATTGGTTGTAGACAGATGTTGCTGAAGATTGTTAGGAAAATTATTGACTTATTGAACCAAGCCGGCACATGCTTAAAGCATTCATGAGCTTATTTTACAATTTTCAACCCCCTTGAGATGGGATTACTTCAGATTCGTGCGGTTCAAAATGGAACCGAGCGTATCCAATTTGGAGGATACGCTGCGCCTAGAGCGTGCTGCTGCTTTTGAATGACCCAACACAACTAAAATTAACATAGGTACTGATAAATAAAAATATTTATTCGTGTATTTTTGAGAGTTAAGTATTAAACATAAATATAATATCCAGATTTCACTTCTCCCGATATAAAGCAGATACTTAGTCATGTGGGTAGTGTTAGCGACGCTCATAAAACATTTTTGTAAATAGACTGCATGGCAGTTCTATAATTTAAAAAAATGTTCACTTCACTTCTTCTCAGTTTTTTGCCAATAAATGCTTCTTTTTTAAAATACAAAAGTTGTGATCATTTTCTTTACTCGGCTACATAAGCAACAAGTTGGTCCAAGGCGTGGTGGACAAACTTCGAGTATTATGTCTTTGATGATCATACGGGTTGTGATCCACTATGAAGGAATATTCACCTCAAAAGAGCTATACGCCTGAAAACAAACTCATATCTTTAGTCATTATAAATGGCACTCACGAAAGTTTCTAATAATAAACATTAATTACCATGCACGTATTGTGAGATGTGAAAAATGTAACAACTTGCTCGCACTTACGATAACCTGATAACCTGTTTGCGGCCTGATAAAGATTTGCCAACGATTATAGGTGCTAGCACTGCCTACTATTGTGGAAAAGTGAAATATAATTAGGTTTAGCAGAAGCAGCAGAAATACCTGAATAAGTTGGCCGGGACAGACTGGATGCGGAAGACGGAGGATCGTACAAAATGGCGCACATTTAGATAGGCCTAAGTCCAGCAGTGGACTGTGGTGGGCTAATTGTTTGATTGAACACAGAAATACAACTGAAATCGACTTGATAACATTTATGACAATGATCACACACGTTCGTATCTACTTGGTTTTGACCAGACGACCTGTGAAGAAACATAATCCTATTCGTCATCATGATCATACAGACGATGTGTCACAATTGTATCTGAGACCTCCATTTAGGTGCCTAGGGTCCGCTTCCGGCTTTTCCTTCTCCATATTGCACGGTCGCCGTAGGTACGCATCACGCATAAGACCTTACGACCTTACGACTTATCACTTACCTTTACGACGTCCAATCAAGTACTACTTGGTTCTAAGTACCCTTGCCAGACATTTGTTACCCACATAGCTTTACTATTGCCGCAAGAATCCTTGCTTTGATAAGTGTTATGTAAAGTTGTTTGTTACTCAATTAATCCAGTAAGGCTAAAAAATAGATCTGGCTACATTTTGCACAGCAATTGTAGGCTACTCTTGATCCGTGTGCAGCAGCTTCTACAACATAAAGGAACCTAGCCTACCCTACTAGTTCCAAGAAAGCAGATTGTAAAGAATATTCCATTCAAGATCAATTAAACACAGTTTATCTGCGGGTCACGATTGCTTAGTTATTTATGTTCCCACTTCAACCAAACATGTTTAGGGAACATTAAATTTTTCCACTGCGTTTATTATTTGACTATTTTACGTTATGATTTGATAAATATATTTGATAATGTCAATAATAGTTGATTGCGTTATAGATAAAATTAAAAACATGTTGTTTGCTAAACTTCTCTATGATCTTCGAGGCCCAAACTGACCTCAACTGCATCTTAAATGAGGTTGTACTTAGTCTTCGTAAAGATCAAAGCTTTAACGTCGCAGCATCAATCATGTTTCCTTCTTCGTACAGTCCCGGGTCCTTTAAGCGGAGAGTGAAAAAGCATATGATGAGGCCGTTAAGCTGTAAGGCAAGCAATAATTATATTCATTGTAACATGGTATGTGTATGCAATGGTGACCCTCTTACCTGAGACTAATCGACGTGTCTTATATAAAAATAAATGTAGGCGGTATTTCTTACACATATATTTTGGGTCGCGGAGATCTTTATTGGGCCTCGCACTCCCCTAAATGGTAAATCAAATAAATAAATGTCCCATTTGCGAATTGAACCCATCAAAAGTTTAAAGTCCTCACCAGTACAGTGGGTAATTAAACGTTTTGCAATCGGTCACCGTCGGAGCAGAGTACAATAACGTTACTTAACTGCATATACGTGCTTAGTTATAATAAATTCAGAATTAGATTTCAAGATAGAGATTAGATTATATAGAGATCATTTTAGTCATCTGAATATTAAATACATATGGTATAAAATCGACTAAAAAATTTTGAACCTATATGAAAAATTGTACTTACCCTTGTTTTAGTATTATGTTATCTGTGCCTTTTGGCTTTATCTGTTGCCAAAAAAGAAATGCCCGCTGAGCTTCTTGCCGGAGTCTTCTCAGGCCGCGTTTCGAGTCGGTGGTCCATTTACTAAACTATTCATGTTCATTTTTTGTTGACGTTTTGTAAGTGCCGATATAATGGTCTACACAGAATAAATGATTTTTGACTTGACTTGACTTGTAAATAGGTCATAACATGGAGGACATAATATTCCTTCTCTATGCAAAAGCATTTTTTTTTTCACCGGCGGACTTACATCACAGATAACATAATACTAGTTTAACGACAGTAAGTGAGCTCGTAAAGTGTGTAGTGTACAGAAGTTGATGGCCTCTGTGGCGTAGCGGTAGAACGTTCGACTGCTATATAGGAGTTGCGCGGGTTCGATTCCCGCTCAGTGCAAATATTTCTATGCATGATATAATATACCTATATTAGTATTGGTCGGGGTGCTTCTATGTATAATATGTATGTATTTACAAAAAAAGTATCAAAGTTTGTTTAAACTTTTCTAGAAGCTCAGTTAGATAATATACTGACACATGAAAACTATTTAATCGGCTTTCAAGAGCAACCTTTTTCATTTATAGTCAGGAAAATAACGGTCCCATAAGCATTCTAGATTTCATCACACAAGCTAGTTACGCTATGCTTACCATGGGTCTAAATAGCGTTGTGTAGAATGTTGTAGAATATTTATTTTTTATTATTCATTTATAAACGTATAAACAGGCTGTGGTCTTTGCCTTCACTGGAGAGAAAGAGGAGAGGCGTGAGCATTTATCATGTTATATACCTACCTGAGTTATGTACCCATTTATCTATCGCTAATTTTCGTTACCATTTCCATTCATAACACAGAGGTTGTTTAGGGAAACTGGAATACCAACACTGGCAGGTATACCTGTTTCCCAAAAACGGCAAGGACACGAACACAGAAATGAGGAGACTGATACTTATTTTTAAGTCAGGGTAAAGAGGAAATTTTGCGTGTGTCATGCGCCAATTTGAGTGTTAAAAATTATTTTTTAATCGGTTCACAAGTGAGCAATCCTCCATCATTGATTGATGTTTTATACGTCGAAAACCTCCTTCTATTTGCAGTCGGTTAAAAATATACAATAGCGAGTAATAAATAAAGTGTTCATTTGTGTTAGCAAACGTCAAAGATAACACTAGTCTAGGTCAGACACGTTGTGTGGTCGATGACCAACAATTTTATTGTACCTACGTTATCGTGTAGTGTGAAATCTTTCGAGCGATTTGAATCTACACTTGCATTAAATGTAATTTGTAAGTATCTATATATCAAATACCCATCTATTTGTAAATAGATTGGTATTTGATAAAAATAATTGTTTCCTTGTTGGTTATTCCTGGTGCTTATCTACCACATTTTGTTTTATTATTTAGTGATCAAATATATAGCATGAAGTCATGACCTAATTTTATTGCTTTATTCTATAATTATTTCATTTTTATTCTTCATTTTTCAAAATATTGCAACATAATTACTTAAGTACTTACATCCATTTGACATGCAATTTTACTTAAAACTAAGTTTACCACCGCTTTCTAGGCGCTAGTAAAGAAGAAACGGCGCAACAAACTGTATTGCAACATTTTCGAGACGATAATACCTAGGTATTGCATTTCCTTCGAGCATTAACCAGTCAACCAGTGAAGGCATCTATACTACGCTCCTTCATAGTGTCTCGTACATGTCGTACCTTGGAGAGAATACGTTAAGACGTCGTATCAGGCCCAGTTGTCGTGCGAAAAACTACTCTATGTGTTCCTTACTACGAAGTCCAAAATGGTTCTGAATACAGAACTTCCACTTGCCACTGGACTTTGGAGGTTAGTGGCAGACGCTTCATGGGAAATGTCAGTCATTTTTATGGCTTAGTTACTGGCCAAATTGGGAAGGCTCTATGCAGAGAACAGAAAACCTCGTGAAGTGTATAAGGATGGAAACAAGTGGCGTACTGTTTTCTGTCTACCCCAGTGAAAAATAGGCGTGAGTGTATGTATGGATGTTAAGTTTAACTATTTCAATAATAACTGTATGAGCATCGGTGGTTCAGTGGTAGAATGCTCGCCTGCCACGCGGGCGGCCCGGGTTCGATTCCCGGCCGATGCAACTTCTTTTTGTGTTCAGTTTTTATTTTGGGTGTTCTTGTTATAAAATCGGTAGTCAATCATTATTCATTATCGTTGGTAGCCAATCATATTATGACCAAAAACAAATAGCAAAATTTTATTTTAACAACAATGTTTGACAATATTGTACTGTACAATCAAGATTACAAGACTAGTGTTGGGCTCAGAAGTGTAAGCAAAATAGGTACCAATCTACCCTCTCCATTCGTCACAATAAAAAACTACAAAAAGCGACTGCCGAAACCCGGGATTGAACCGGGGACCTTTAGATCTTCAGTCTAACGCTCTCCCAACTGAGCTATTTCGGCTGATGATATTATTGCTCAAATTATAAATCACATTCCTTATCAAGTTCTTAATGAAATATTTTACGATATAGAGATTATTAATTATAATATTTTAAGTATTAGCTGTCTGTTCCGCCTCGGCGCTATGGGCACAGTATTAATATCTTATTACTGCGTTATGGGTCCCACGTAGTTATCCTTGGAATATTTTAAAGATGGTAAGGGTGATATACTAAAGAGATAAAAATGGAACGGCTTCTACACTAATTATCATCAGACAATGACCCACAAATTAACTAGACGGACATATTATTATACATTACACGTTAGCATAGACAATAGCGGCGGAGTGTGACACCAGCCGGGGTGAACAGTCACTCACGCCTAGTACCTAGTAGTAATGGCTTTGATTGACCCACTCTGACCGGTCAAATAGGGCAAACCAGAGCGTAGTACTATTATCTATTCTGTGAACAGAGTCAGAAGTAGGAAGGTCAGCTGGTTAATGGGTGCCCTAAGCTCCTGTGAAATCCCGGACCAATGTATCGCCATGTATGGGCACATATTTCGTATAATAGATATGGCATGAGGAAAGGTTTCTTGTTGATTTTTTGTAGATAAACAATTATTACTTAGGTACCTACCTATTAGGTTTCACATAATAGATTAAAGTCTGTGATAATTGTAAGTAGGTAAAAGTAATTAACCTGAATGAGATTTTACTAATGAGTACCCACAAATTACACCTAATTAAAAAAATACTAATGCAGACTTTTGACCAAAAATAAAATCAAGGTAGGTTTTGGTTGAGATGTGCGGCTAATACCTGGCGGAACCGCAGTGTCAATTATGGTAAAATAATTTTTTTGTGAAGTTAAACATACTATTATTTACAAGGTTTAATTTAATTTATTGTATTTTTAATTTATAGTTTGAAAGTAAAGAGTGTGTTAAACGCCATCTATTGAATAATGTTTATAACTCATCAAAACTTCACAATGTAGTATATTTGAAGATAACGTATTACAGCTACTGTCCCATAGATGGCGCTTACTCGTTTTATAAAACATAGATGGCATTAGCATCGCATCAAACCGCCTTTGGTGGATATTTGGAAAAAAGTGTAACGTACAAGCTACAACCTTCTTTCAATTCAGTTCCTTCTTCATTCCAGTTCGTTCCTATTTAAGATAATATAGTGACTAGGTCATTAAACAAAGGCCTTACAGAAATAATGGTTAGTATGTACATGTATGTGTAAATTGTAATAATTGTAAAACAAGGGAGCAAAGTAGTATTTTTACGGCGAGGGCGCAATTTTGAATCACGCTAATTCAAAGTCCATCGCCCCGAGGGTAAAATAATTTGCTCCCGAGTCACACACTATACTTTTCAACCCCTATCTATGAGAAAATAGATATGCACTGATTACTTACAAGAACAGAGACAGAAATATTGAATAAGGCACTGGAACGTTTCCAGTTTTCTTATTTTCAAAATTTATAATTTGCGTTCGATTTCTATGAATGATACCTATATGTTCCAAATTCAGATCACTTTTCCACCCGCTAAAAAGTCCTTAACAGAAAAGAGCTATTTGGCTCCCGTTTATAGAGGAACAAAGTTACACTTTTCGAATAGAAGTGATGAAAAATATATTATGTGAGAGTATATGACACGAGGACATGACAGCGAGCATTACAGAACTTAAAGAAAGTATGCTACGTTAGTAAAAAGTGGAATTCTGATTCCGTACCAACAACCCATAACAGCCAAATTCCAAGGACACAAAGGGACCTATGTTTTATCTCTGCTTATGGTTATAATCAGGCATCCACCCAGACTATTTACAATCTATCCCTGTGTCAAATTTCAGTCAGAATCCGTTCAGCTAGATTTGCACAGTCGTTTATGCGTGATTTTCTCTTCTCATTCTTTTACTAGGATCAGTAAAATTATTATCCCAAAAGGCGTCAACATAGTTATATCTAATTCTATACTCTATAGGGTTAGGTACTTAACGCAACTTATTTTGAGTTTTTGGGGGCTGTTACTTGTGACGCAGGTTTTTAAAATTTTTTAATGTGCTTTATTTAAAACTCAGTTTATTGTTAATTTTCTGTTTAAAAACTTATTTTAAAGGTCAAAAACTTAAATTGGACCACTAGTTAGTTAGTTCATTAGCCTAGTTTATTTGTTTAGTATGTGTTTTTTTATAATAATCGCTACAATACTTAACCGAATGGGGTATAAGTATTATTATGAAAAACTAATAGATAACAACCGCGGTAGACTAGTGGTATGGGTGATGGGACTGCTGAGACGAGGTCTCGGGTTCGATCCCAGGTTTTAAGCAGCGAAGCAGTACTTACCTATTTCTTGGCACACACCAATGACTTTTCGATGCTTTTCAAAGTTATGTGTGTATTTTTCGCAGGTTTTTAAGTGCCCAGTTAATGGCAATAGGGGCTCGCCACCTATTACATTGGGACCTAAACAAAAACTGACGAAATGTCGGTGCTAGCACCTCTGCCTACCCCTTCGGGGATATAGGCGTGAGTTTATGTTATGTTATGTTACTATAGTAGATTGGTAGGTAAATAACATGATCTAGGTATTCTATGCGTTGATAGGTCACCGTATCCTACAAAAAACGAAGACAGGAAACTATTATTTCTGTATTCTGTCCACAAAGACTTCCTGCAGCAGTACTTACCTATTTCTTGGCACTTTACATTACCACCTGTACGTACCTACCCAGTTTCCTAACAGAGCAGCAAGTAGGCCACCTGTACTTAATGTAAATACTTAATTAATTATCGAGGACATTATATTGGCACCCTTTTCGAAGCACGTAGGTTTGTTTTGATTAAAATACTGCATTGATTTATTATCAACTAATTCTTCGTCTCCGATTACTGATCTGCAAATTCATCATCGTCCTCGTAGCGATTTCCCAGATTCGTCCAATGTTTGCACTTTGGAGCCTGAATTTCACTTATTGTTTGTCGGTTTTTCTGGGACCGCCCACCGTCTAACCTGCCCGAGAGGAAAACCTACGCAGCAGGTTCGTCCGTTGTTCTTCTGCAACTTAAACAGTGTACCTATAAACATGTTTATTCTTCAGCTTTCTGCAAATGAAGTATCGTCAATATTGACCAAGTCGTTTCAGAAATACCTAAGTCAAATCAAACTGAAAAATATAGTTTTTTTTATAAACCACTTAGGTGGCAGACAAGCACACGGCCCGCCTGATGGTAAGTGGTTACCGTGGCCTATGGACGTATGCAACACCAGGGGTACGACTTGTTTTTCGTACAAGTGTCATTTACAAACAATTAAACTACAAGAATTAAATAGGCAGTATTATATTATTGGTAATGTTATTGGGTATAACTTTTAAACTATGGCGTTCCATGATATACAATAATGTTAACGGGAATTAACGCAATCATGGTATAGGTCTTTGATTTGTAGCACGTTTCGATCCGGTTACACCGTCCGTGATCACAGGTAGACTGACTGACATTTGTAGATTTTTAGAAAAAAAAATTTCATTATTTGTTTGACATTGACATGACACGATGAATCGAACTATAATAGGTGCAGTGCAATGTGCACGTCGCTATCTAAAACATCAGATTTTATATGAGGAGTTTATTTGGTTGAATGAGATCTAAATCTACAGGTGACTTTGAAAAACAAAGTTGGTGGGCGACCATTCTATATAAAGCCACCATATTTATTCGATTCATTGTTTATTAAGTACTTGCAAGCTTTTATTTAACTCGCAATGTACCTATGTATGCCTGTAGCCTGTATGCATGTTCGGGTCAGATTTTGGAACTCAATTTTAAAGCAATTATCCTCAACCGATGGAGATGGGTTCTTGCATACCTACCTTGTTTAGTTTGGATGACAATGTATTAATTCGGTAAATACATACTATGGAGATGTTTTGATGATGGAGAAGGAAGGTGGCCAAGTGGAAACTCATTATTAATTAATTAATTAAGAAAAAATGTGCTCTGAAAAACACTAATGTTATTCGCAGTATAAGCATTTTGTCTTAAGGAGTTTATTGGTACCTTTGATCAATTGGGTTAAATACTAAATCAAATTTTTTTTTATACCACACAAGCGCACGGCCCACCTGATGGAAAGTGGTTACCGTGGCCTATGGACGTGTGTAAGACCAGAGAAGCCACAATCGCGCTGCCGGACCTGTAAGCACAGAGTATCTGTGCCATCAGTGTAGAGGACAAAGCACAACACGCCTTTAGTCATCCCCACTGACAGCGCAAATTTTCCAGTGAGCTCTGGCTACCCTACTCACCGCTAGGAACACAACATGAAGTTATTATAACCGCTTTATTCTGTAGGGCGGAGGTACTTCCCTAGTCGGACTGCTCAATTGGGCGGAAATACCACCGTGTCCTACCTCTTACAAATAGACATATTATATCAACATATTATTATAATATAATATAAAACGAAAACGACTTATTATTTATATTTAATTGTAGACAATACCTACCAGATATATGTTTTTTAATCATATAATAGAAACTCAGAACTAAACTACTGAATGCGTTCAAAAATTGTATTCATTTTACGACAGTATAATTTTTTTTGTTGATGTGATATCGGGTGCGACGGATTACAGAAAAAGAGAGGGTGTCTAGACTAAGACTTAACAGGCCCGCTAGTGAACCGTAGCAGAAATAATGACTTCTGTCTGCTATCATTCAGCAGTGCCCCGGGGATGTACGACTGAGGTTTATTAAAGGATTGTGTAAAAGTATAGCGAAATTAAGTGTCAAGAATACTGGAAATATTAATGCTAATTCTGTTGTTACCATCTCTAAACTAAAATTCTACAGTTTTTCACATAAAAATCAATCAAAAGTGATGTCGAAAATCTTTCTGCTTCGCGGTCCTCCTATTTGGTATCACAAGTTTCACGAACATCTCCGCCATATCTTTCTAACCTAAACTATCTGTCCGATAAGTAGTTTAGGCATAGCGCCAGCGTCTGTGGCATGGTGGCGGTAGTGAACGCGGCCGCTACGCCCTAGACGCGGGTTTGATTCCACTTGAAAATATTTGTATGAATGAATATAGGTATTTGTATTGGTTTGGTCGTGCCTCGGGGAGAGCCGCGTCGGTCCCGGTTGCCAAACGCAGGTCTATGACAGTCGTCACGGGTAGTTTAGCCCTAATAAAATCCTACAACTGGTCTAGCTATAGTGTTTCGAGATCGCCATTGGGCTGCGGAGGTCAGATGGCAGTCGGTTCACGGAAAATATCCAAGTTCGGGCAAATCCACAGTTTGACTGGTAAAGCGGACCCCAGCCAAACTCCGAGGTGAAAGCTTCGGATACGACTGGGATTAATGCTAAGATAAATTTGAAGTAGTTGAGCATGCCCCTATAAGCTTTTCACAGAATTGCATTTTGTCAAAGTTACAAGGTTTAGTAAAAAGAGTAAAAACGGGAAAAAAGAGGGAGGGATTTTAATCGACGAATAACAAAACATTTTAGTGACTTTGAATGGGACCCGCTCTAGTACGATTATTATTTAAATATACTAGTATAATAGTTTATACTAGTATATTTAAATAATAATCTCTTCCGGGAGATTGCGAAGTGTATGGTTGACGCTTCTCGTGACCAGAGGGTTGGCCTCTTCTTAGGTCAGAGAATAAGTATTCCCATAAAACGTGGCAATGCTACCTGTCTTCTGGGAACGCTACCACAAGAGGCATGCGATGCGGAGGAATTCAACGACGCATTTTAACTTTTGTTTTATTATTTTTTATTAATGTAAATATTAGCATAGATTTAAAATACATTAAGTGTAAATAGATAAATAACTGGTTTAACGGTTATAATTCGAGCTATATTTAGTATTGTGATATTATTATTATATTGAGTATTGAACCTAAGTTCTAATGTTAGCCAATTCAGAGGGTATTAATACGATTCGCAATCGGTCACCATCAGAGCAGGGTACAATAACTTTTCTTAATAGCATAAACGTGCATAAAAATAGTAAATTTAAGATTAGATGAGGCATTAATAGAATTTACATATAAACAAACAAAGCTATTACGTATAAACAAAAAAACTGTTTCTAAAATATGAGAATAATATTCCAAAATTATCGCGGCTATTTCTTTAACAGATTATTGCGAATCCCAAAGGATCTTATTCATAAAGCGCTGTTGTGTACAAAGTCCGTCCTTTTTTAGGCATAAATACCTGAAATCCGCTTTGTTAACGACGCCGCTTCCAATTATCCTATAATCCACATCCACCACGCTTTGTCCTCTAATTTTGAAACTCCGAAATCGGATTTCGTAACAATGGGTATCATACTGTTGCATCGTTGCATATTCGTACGAGTTTGCATGGTTATTGGTGTTTAAAAACAGCGAGGGATTTCGATTTAAATAAATTATAAACAACTAAGTCAATTTTGATAAAATTGGGTACAAAGTTAAACTAGAGTTTGAGAAATGACGTAGGTACTAATATTTGGGTGCGATAACCGAGATCCTCACGGGCGGTTAGCAGCCAGTATTTAATTATGACATAATACACAGTATGACGCATATTACGGGTATTTTAAATTCATAAAACTGAGCAGGTACTTCAGTTGTATAATCTATTCAATTTTTTATGCATTCCGCCATTGCCGCTTGCACTAGACTGCTGGAATTATTGAAAAGGGGCCAGGCACCGTTGAGAAACACCATTCAAGATAAGTTCCCCCGTTTTTTATTCGTTAGTAAAACTGCCCTTTAATGGAGGGGGTATTGTCAAGAAGAGCGCCTAGGACGGTGCTAGGTCGACAATGTGAGAAAGCTTTATTCGGTATATGTATGAGTATTTTATGTACCTATGTGTGTGCATATAGGTCTATGATGACTTTATACACGTATGTATGTATGTTTAATCCCTTTTTGTCAGGGGTATACCTTCCGTATACCTATTCACATTATTAAACTTTGACATTAATGTACATAAGACTTTGCCTCTCATTGGATTGCAATTCCTCTGTGCACTCTCAGGTTTGCTGGAAGAGAACTCAACTTTGAGTTAAGCTTGCCTTTGTACATAATATTTCACTTCTGTGTATAATATGCATAATATGTATAATATAAGTGTATGATAAAAAAAAAGAACTTTGTGCAACATCATCCAGGATAAATTCTCCCGTTTTTTATTCATTAGTAAAACTTATCGAGCATAGCATGAACTGCCTCTTATTAGAAGGATGTTGCCAAGAAGAGTGCCTAGGACGGTGTTTATATTCATATTCATTTATTTATTCACAGAATGCAGGTACAACAAGTATGGTCTTATAATTAAAATAACGTTTCCTTGTACATTCTACCACATTCTACCACTTTTGAGTGGTATGTAAATATTCAAACAGTCAACAATTATTTTGTGACACAATAGATATAAATATAATAGTTAGAAGAATGAAGCATGCAATCATAAAAAAAAATCAATTATCAATGCGATTATAAATGTCAAATCTTAAAATTAATAATTGTCAAATTTAATTATTCTCAACATAACTAGGTCCATTTATCATGTCAAAAAGAGTTTTTAAATTATTCTAATGTCAAATTCCAGATATTATTATAATCAAAATGTCAATTAATTCAGAGTTGTATCCTCTAGAAATTCACTTAAATCATAGTAACATTTTCTGCTTAATAACTTTTTTAACTTTATTTGCAATGTTTATATTACATTCTTTTAATGCATCTGGTATTTTATTATAAACCTTTGGCGCAATACCTTACAAGCTGTCTGACATCATAGTAGTTCTCGAAGTATGTAAACATAACTTCTTATCATTATTATGAAACATACGCCTGTTGCGCTTTACAAATTCAGACTTAAGTGGGAACAAGTGAGGATTACCATGAACAAACAAAGCCACTTCTAGTATGTAAAGCTATGTTAGGTTTATAATGTGAGAAAACTTGGCGCAACATCATCCAGGATAAGTTCTCTCGTTACGTACTCTTGTACGTTTACTATTTCTCTTTCTGGCTATATGATTTATATGGGAGTGAATGACGTCTTTACCACTCAACCTTGGGAGGAAAGCTGCATCAAAGCATCGTTCGTCAATCAGCAGGTACAACGGCCTGCAGGTAAGGTAGACTTGACCCTAAACATCTTGTGGTTCGATTTCGAAGATGTGGCTACAGACGTAGACACGCATATTTCGCTCCGGCTTTTCTTTACAGTCAAACGCATTATTTGTTCATGAGGTATCACTTATTTCGTAACATGATGGCTCATTGACTTTTTATTTGCAGTAATCAATATCATTGTAATATTATGTGTCACAGTGCTACTGAGTCACAGCATTGTTGTCTGCGCCACTATCTAGTGTATTGATAACTTAAAATTATTCATTAAATTATCGTTTATTGTCCATGGAGTTTCCGGCGAATTGGAATATTAAGAACCATTACGTTTCTTGCCATGGATGTCACAAAGAACTAATAAGAACAGATTTCATCTATGATAAAATGATGATAGTCTCTGTGGCGTGGTGATACAGCCTTCGATAGTAATTTCAAAAGTTACTGGTTCGATTTGATTCAATACGTCTATTGGCAATGTTTCTATTTGTATCTAGCAACGACTGCCTAGATGTTCATATGGCAACTGGAACTGAGGACGGCTTATACTATCCAAGGCACGGGGGAATCTCAATGTATTAAGTATAGTTAGCCATCCCAAGACTGACCTGGCTAGCACTACGGAACTTTGCAATGTGATACCCTTTTCGGTTATCACTTAGTCATGAGCTCCTTTAAAACCGTTTAGAGAATAAACTGACATTCACATGAGAATAGTTAAGTCATGATTAAGTATATTCACACAGTCTTGATAGAGAACATAACACTCGACAGTGGCAAATGGTAACCACACCACTTGACAACAGTGAAAGTCTGTAGTAGGTACCGATATGTGTATAACAGTGTAATTTACAAATGAACATATTGAAATTAATCAATAAATAAAATTGACATGTCATTATTTTTGTACTCTATAGAGGACAAATGTTATATTTTAAAATTTTACTTATTATTTTATATGAAGTTATAGAACTAGTAGGTAACTTAGGAATTACAACCTAAGCCCGGTGGCGACACGACAGTATAATTTATGATTGTTATTTTACGAGTTAATTTTCTAAATAACCATTTACACTTACTTTTATAGGATTATTAATTGACGTTTAACGTGTTCAATTTATTACTATATGTACTTAATAAAGATTCATTAATTTTTATAGTTATCTAGCAATAGAGGCAGGTCACACGTGTAGACAGCGTAACCCAATCGTCTTAAGAGGCTACTTGACCTATCAATGTGACTTCTCTGGTATTCTTGATTTATTTTTATGAATTTTTAAATACTTTTGTTTCAAAGATGTTGGATTCTTTTCCTCCAGTAATGTATGATTCGGTGGCCATTGATTACTCAAAAAGTGCAAAAAATTTAGCCGTGCACATCGACTCCATGCTTGCCTGGGATGTTCACATCCCGGAGGTAAGTAGGAGGGTATACTGTTCGTTTAAATCCCTCAAACGTCTGCAGAAACTCCTACCTCTTCAGACTAAAGTTACTCTTGCATAATCTATTCTACTCTCGCTTTTAGACTTGACTTTGTCAGAAAAATGCTACTATACAGTAAGTGAATTTCTCGAAGAATATTAACATCTCATATTGACTTGACATTGAATTTAAATTATAATTGTATTGTTAATGTATGTAATTGTTTTGTTATTCATTTACTTTCTTATTCTGACATTTAATACTCTGTACATCTTGTGAACATGTTTGACATTCTGTATATTACGAACATTAAACTGAACACATGTAATGGACATGCAAGTTTTGTACAAGTTAGTAGGTATATATTATGTGTATTGTATCTATTCGTATGTATTATATATACACAATACTACTGTAATCTCAAAATACTAAATATTTACTATTGCTAAAATATATTGTCCTTCTAAAAATAAGTCACCTACAAATTCAAATATCTAATGTATGTCGACCGAGCAACATTGTAAACAAGCGTCAATGTAAACATGTTGGTATTGGTACCCACAGGACAGGCATGCCTAGTGTGGGCCAACGGATAACTTCAATTCTTTTGCTTTTGGTAATAAATGATTTTTATTTATTTATTTTAACAATTTTTATTGTATTGAGTAGGTTTTGATTTTATTGACAATTGACATGAATAATTATTAATTGTATTGTTGATCTTATTATTTTATTATTAGCAAGTTTTCAATCAATTTTCCATTGACATTTATTTACTTTCTGAATCTGACATTTTACCTAATATTCTGTACATCTTGCAGACATAGTTGACATTCCGTATGTTTTAATAATTTTATTGTTTAATTGTTACAAGTAATGATCACTGTACAAGTTGATGATAACTCATACTGCCTACCATTCATAAATTAAGAAAGTTTTGCATGCCGGTAAGGTAGGCTGAAGAGAACTTATTTCCTATTTAAATGTACTACCTAACATCTTTATATACCTTTGGTTAGCAAATACATAAATGATTTATTATTATTATTATTTATTATTACTACGCTGATGTCTGCTCTCTAGATGCATCGCAGGAACTGCTGAACAAACTTGTGCACCTGCAGAATTCACAGTAATGTAGTCTGAACATATTTATGTGTCTATATGTATGCATTGTTTATCTATGTAAGTATGTATGTATGTATATTTGTATGTATGTACGTAGGTGTAATATGTATGCTGCGTATGTATGTTTATGTGTATATATATGTACCTGTTTAGGCACCCTTCTTTTATCTGCAAATTAATGTACACTTCACATCCCCTTATTACTTCAACTGCTTCTCTGCTACTCAAAGGTTTGCTTGTAGAGAACTCATATTGAGTTAAGCTCGCTTTGTACATATTTCTTATATATTTATTTTGTGTATGACCTCTGTACTGTTTATGCGCAATAAAGAATTAAGATTTTTTCTGATGATAGTCGATCAAATCAGCCTTAGACAAGTGGTAAGGCAAGGCTGACCTTCAGAGTTAGAAGTTTAAGAGTTTTATATTATCTAGATATAGGTAAGAATGGTTTATTTTAAATGGCTGTGGGGCTCGTAGGTGATTGGTAACCGAAAAGGGGTTCATTGAAAGATTAAGCAATACTAGCTAGATCAGTCCTAAAAGGGTGATTAAAAAAAAAGGGTTATTCAAATCCCTATATGAATCGGAGAGCACGTTATTGAAATATAAATGTACTGAATGTTTTAGGGTTTTTATAGATTTTATTAGTTTTTTTTAACCCACCTGATGGAAAGTGGTTACCGTGGCCTATGGACGTGTGGAACACCAGAGGAGCCACACTCGCGCCGCCGACCCTGCAAGCACAGACCCTCTGTGCCGTCAGTCAGACAAAGCAGGACAAGCCCTTAGTCATCCCTCTGATAGCACGAATTCTCCAGTGAGCTCTGGCTACCCTACTCACCGCTGGGAACACAACACGATGTTATTATGGCCGCGGTATTCTGTAGGGCGGAGGTACTTCCCCAGTCGGACTGCTCAATTGGGCGGAAATACCGCCGTGTCCTACCTCCATATAAATTAGTATCTTTTATGTATGTATTGAAGTACTATTCGTAGTATATATTCTGAGCAGTCCAAATATCTTCAGTAGTCATGCTTTATATAGTGCTAATTATAGGCACAGTCTGTACATCGAATGATTCACTATTGTCACTGTTCCATACATCCTGTCTGTCAATGATAAAAATATTGCAGTTACCAAGAATGATTTGATATAATAATCATCTATTTACAAAGAAATCAATTCTATTTTTAAACGACTTCCAAAAAGGATGGGGTTCTTAATTCTATTGGTATCTTTTTTTATCATTATATTTTATTTATGTACACCGATTACTCAGAGATTTATGATCCGATTTACACGATTCTTTTTTAGTTCAATGCAGAATAGTTGCCATTTGGTCCCATAAAAATTTTAAATAGTTTGGACTAGTAACTGTGGTAGCCTAGTGGTATGGGTAATGGACGGCTGAGACGATAGATCTCGGGTTCGATCCCAGGATTTACCATGGCACACACCAATGACATTTCGATGCTTTTCGAAGTTATGTATGTATTTATCGCAGGTTTATAAGTGCCCGGTTAATTGCAATAGGCTCGCCACCTATTACATTGGGACCTAAACATAAACAGGCGAAATGTGGGTGCTAGCACCTCTGCCAACCCCATCGGGGATATAGGCGTGAGTTAATAAAAAAAAAGGTTGGACCAGCAATTTTAATTTTATAAACATTTAATAATTGTATTTTGACATGTATATTTTTTAGCCAACTTCTCTATGTTCTTTGATATTTTCGTCGTTTATGAAACGAATTTAAAAATTATTTTTCATTGGGTTTGGTATAAGTCACAAATAGTTCCATATAAATTTCAAAGATATTGGACCTTGAACTCCGAAGATACACTAGAAAACGTTGCGAAATCAAGTAGGAAATGATTGCTTTTTAGCTAGTTTTATGACGATCCTGTGACAAGGTAGGTGACATTACGATGGTCTAGGGCGTGCTAGAATTAGCATGTCTTGAACTTTGGAGGCAGATAACAGAATTTGTTAATGATGTATAGCATGAATGTCTTCTTAAAGTTATTGAGAGCATTAAATCGAAAATTATGGTCGGCTTGCTGGACTGCCCACTAAAAAAGGGGACAATATTAATAGAATTTAAAATCAACCTATTACACTCACTAAAAAATAAAAAAAACTAGGTATGAGAAAACCGACTTCAAAAACTAAATAATTAAATAATAATAAGATATATGAAAAATTGCTGAATTTACAGATTTACTGATCTGTTAGAAGCCAATGTCTAGCCCGAGAGGCCATATTATTTCCATTGATGGTGGTGGCGCAATTCTCGCCACGTGAGCTAGTGGACTGTATTTCGCGGGGGGTGAAGTTAACTGTTTCATTGACGCTTTACACAACAAACAAGACAGGTGATCGGGTTGCCGCGGATGTGGTTTAGGCAATGAATGCAACCCGAGAAATTAGGAGAGGATGCACTAACCTTTACGGGGCCACGTGCTGGCAGGGCCGCCGGTGCACCGATCTTCTCTTCCTGGCTCAGGAGTTGCCGCCCACATCTCTAAATCACTTGAGGGACACACGAGAGGCACAATCCGATCGGTAAAGGTCTATGAAAGCGGTTAAAATCCAACAAACATTATTAATTTCTGAGAGACGCGAGCGCCGCCGGCCATTGTTTATTAGTTCAAAGTGCGAAGTGACGATGCGGCTACTCTGACCCTTGGCGCGGCGAAAAACTATTGCTATCTTTCACTTAGAGGTAGTGCGGGAGGGAGATGGGTACAGGAAGCGTGTGTTTCCGCGTCAATGACTTGAATTACTACTATTGAGCAAAAAAAATACAAATTCTACCATCGGCGCAACCATTCCCCCCGGCTTGAAGGGTTACCTTCAAAACGAAAAATGCGGAACAAATCTAAAGTCTAATCTAAATCTAGGTTTGGGAAATAACAACTAAAATATAAACCTAGATTTGAACTCGTGCCTACTGCTGGCTAGGCAGAGGGCAGAGGCGAACAACCGTACAACACGAGTTATCCCGCGGGAATCGGGAAAACTTCCTCTACTACTCCTAGAGGCCAATGCAAAATAGGCGCATTCCCAGTCATAAGGACTACCACCGTACCTACAGTAATTGGGTTAGATGGAGTATTCCATTTTTGACGCGACTGCAGCGTGTGCAAATAATCGGCTCTCCAACGATTCCAAAACGATTGGACTAATTTATCTAAAAGAGCGTGACGAGTTAGAAGGTGCATTCTATCGTCATTAACATCTATTGCGGGCAAATATTTTGCGTACTTAAATCACCGGTCAACTCTATATGACCGCGCGTAGATAAAATTCTCAAAAATCGGCCTACATAAACAACACAACGCAACAGTCTCGACCAAGACGAGACGCGATTAGCCAACAACAAAATAAGGGACTCTTCACGCGGGACCGACACAACAAGCGAGTGCTTCTTCTCCTCGGGTAGTTCGGAAACCGTAGTGGGATTGAATTGACTAACTGGCCACTTATCTAACGCGGCATGAATCCAGGACGGTCCACTAAACCATAACGGGTGATCTAAAATTTGCGAAGGAAGCAATCCACGAGAGAGACAATCGGCTGTGCTGTCGGTGCCAGCAACGTGAAAGAGATTTTGTGGCGCTAATTCAGATTGAATTTTGCCACTCTATTAGCGAAGAATGTGTCCCAACGATGGGGCGAAGAGTGGGCCCAACACAAAGCGACTGTTGAGTCCGAAAAAGCTAAAATTCTACTAATAATAATGCGAAAATTTACAATTATGTCAAATAAATTACCTTAAAGATTTTGACCACAATACAAAATGTCATTAAGCGACACGGAAGTGCTAGTCTTAGCACTGCCATCCAAAACTACGCGGAGTTTAGTAGTAAGCTTATCTTCTCTAATAACTCCGTGGTGCGGGATAATGTACGAAGGCTGGGTCCCGCCAGTGTCCGCAGGCGCAGGTGAGATGCAACCTTTATCTAAATATTCGTTAACAACCTCATCACAGGCCCGCTTCAACTTTGGAGACGCCTGCATCTTTCGTTCTAAACAAAGAAAGCGTCTTTCAGCGGATACACGGGAGACACCGAGCGAAAAAATATCTCCCTTGAAAGGGAGCGCGACAACATAACGACCCTGCTCATCACGAGTAGTCGTGCGACAACAAATCTCCTCAGCCATCTTGTCATCAGGGCTTAGGATAGGTGGGACATTGACCTCTTCAATTTCCCAAAACTTGCGGATGGTAGACTCCAGTGGCGGCTCGACGGTGCAACAGAACGAAGCAGTCGAGTGACTAAAACTATCTATAGAAGCGGGTGCGGAACCAATTATAACAAAACCTAGAACTGTTTCCAGTGCGTGCGGAGCGGGGTACGTCGGTCCCCCTTGAACCTTACGTGATAACTGGAGGTGCGGGAGAATCGAAGCGCCGATCAATATATCGACGACTCCAGGAACAGCGTAAGTCTCATCAGCTAAAGGCAAGTCTTTAAATTTCGTTAATAAAGACGTGTCAACCGGGACGGTAGGCAACTGTTCAGTTATTTTATCTACAACGTGTTACAGAAAGGTGTGGTCATATTCGAGGGACGCATTACGTGTGATATAAATAAATTTTCCGCGGGAGTATAAACACCAATTTACTTTGTATCACGTAGATAATTAATTTTCTTTTTTATCGACCATGTGTAAGCTAGTGGAAATTGTCGACAAACGCACAACACTAAAAAACTAACCAGGGCTGCAGCAGCTGCAGCGCGCTGTTACAAATGAACTCTACGGTTTGAACCCGAGTAGGTTTCCCAAACGATCGGATTTGATAGGCCCTGTCTCAATATCATATTACTTACTTTGTACCTAAACAATTTTTTTTTTATATCGGGCAAAGAAATTCTGAAACAGCTTAAACTTGTTAAAATAGTATTAAAATAAAATAAAATTTACTTTTAGCAATAATAAAACATTTTTATGTTCCTGAAATCATCCATGCTAAATGTAAGACTTGTCTCAAAGATACCTTAGGTAAAGGTTAACCTACATTCAATACCAGGAGTCGTGGACTATCGAATTTCCAGCCACGCCCCTTAATATTAAACTAATTAAAATTGGTTCCGTACCCAATTTTATTGAAATGTTATGCAAAAAATAAATTTTCGGTTTTTATTCAACTTCGGTGGCAGACAAGCACACGGCCCACCTGATGAGAAGTTAAATAGAACAAAATTCCAAGTTGTTGGGTAGGTACACGATAAATAGAGATGCTTGGTTGCGAATCTCCGCAGCGCAACTGCGCGTGAAGACGGCAGCACACCTCCTCTCCCAAAATCCCGACCGAGGCAGGAATGCCCCTGTAAAGGGATGCTGGGTGACTCTTCATGTGTGCCTGAGTAGCATAGGACACAGTGGAGAGCAGACAAAGCCTCAAAGGGCTGGTTGAGGAGCCGCCCCTTTTCAGGGTAAGATGAGGATATCGTACTTTTCCATACGGAATTAACATGGCAACAGGTTCGAAAACAGGGTTGTTTTCCTCTCGCATCCCCGCACGCTCTCGTCCTTCGAGACCAGCAGGAGGTTGGACAAGGCGGTATTTCCGCCCAATTGAGCAGTCCGACTAGGGAAGTACCTCCGCCCAACAGAATACCGCGGCCATAATAACTTCGTGTTGTGTTAGGGTAGCTAGAGCTCACTGGAGAATTCGTGCTGTCAGTAAGAAAACTAAAGGCATGTCCTGCTTTGTCTTTTACACTGACGGCACAGAAACTCTGTGATTACAGGGTCGGCAGCGCGAGTGCGTTCCCTCTGGTGTTACATACGTTTATAGGCCACGGTAACCAATTTTCATCAGGTGGGCCATGTGCTTGTCTGCCACCTAAGTGGTATAAAAAAGCAGCATCCGCAACACTGTGATCGTTACACGTTTGCCTTAGTTTGAGTTACGTAGTTATTTATTATCGGATTTTTTTGAGATTTGTTTGTTCGTTACGTTTGGGAAACCAGGTGTCATGATAATGCGCACAATGGCGCACAACATAAATAACGGCAGTGTACAAAAATGCACACAGAACTTACTAAGGTATGTCGTACCCGGATAACATAACTCTAAGAGGTCCTTCATAAGTGTTCGTTAAAGTAACATTCATTGCGGTACCCTAAACTATTTCATAAAATTAAAATATCTTCTCTTTCACTCCAAATCGCCACGCCCTTTATTATGATTGGTTCCGTACCAATTTTTATTTAATACAAAACCTTTCTTAAAGCATAAAAAGGTATGGTAAAGTGAACAAAAATATGTTCAAATACCAGGATAACATAAAATGTAAGAGTCGTTTCTTCAAAATTTTTGAAACAAGATTTTACGGTACCCTAAAATAATTGATACGATAAAATCATTTGTTATTTTTTTCCTATACCTAAATAGGGTGAACTGACTAGTATTCGACCATGGTCACAATTTTATTATTTTCTGCATTCTTAGTATCGGATGTATTTCTACTGAATTACATACTCTTTTTTAATAACAATGTTGTTCAGTCAGTGGGTCGTATGTTTGTTTGCCCACCCGTTATTGAATGATACGAAAATCACGGCGTCGAAAAAGTTGTCTCTTACATAACAACAGACAACGAGTAGATTGAATAGTAGCTGCGATTTTTTTTTCAGAGTAAGTACATAACTCTGGTTTTTATTAAATTTGAGCGCGATAGTCCATTCATTGTCCAACCCAAACTCAATGCGAGGGGGTTTCTGCACTTGAAAGAAGCACAAAGTCATAGTTGAAAAATCCAGATTTAAATATTAAAATAAAATTTTTAAATGGACGTAAACCTGTACCTCTACCCTAATTTCATAGGTAATACGTTCGGCCGCGGAGTCCTTTGATGAGACCGCGATGCGTGGCGGCGCTTTTGACACGGACAATCGGTGCCGCCAAGGACATAATATTTGGCGCCAAAGTGCGTAAAACAGTAGGCATCAATGTTGCCATAACTGATTTTATAAAATCTGTAGATGGTATGTTAAAAATAGTAGAAGCAGCGTAGATTTCAAATGAAAAAGTGGTAAATTTATTAGTAGATTAAAATGTATTTTTACGCGTTTATGCTTTTTAAAAGATAGAAGACGAAATCCGGTTCGTTTGTTTTGCGTCTTGTCACCCGCAGAGTAGGTAAGTCTTGTCATATGCAAAGAAAAATATCGTGACAATTTTATGTATTACTTATTTCCTTATTCCTCAACTTTTTCTCCTCTTTCTACTCTGGCTCTATCTCCTCTCGGTATGATTAAAACTTGTGATTTTCAGTAGAAAGGCCGACCTTAACCACTGAGCACGAAGCTATCATTTACTTTTCAGTTCAGATTTTTAGCGCGAACAGATAGCAAAATGTACCTAGGCAATGTACTTTTTAGTAGAAATAGAATATTGTTCTGAACAAAGGGATTGATTTAACCATTAATTAGTTAACTGCAGGTTTTTCAGTCATATTTACCTTAAAAATGAAAGGAAGGTCTGTGGATTTTTCAAAATTCTACGTATTAAATTAGATAATTAGAATTAGATAGATTAATGGTTGGCAACATTCGTATGTACCTACTTGTGCCGACTTCTTTTCTGTAGGTTGTTTACATGTTTATTTGTAGACTAGTTGTTGTTCTGTTGTGCAGTGAAAATGTCGGTTTTTAGTAATAGCGAATATTAGATGATGCTTTGTGTTGGCGCAGCTGATGGTAGCTTGCGAAAAGCTCGTCGGCTGTACAGTGAGATATTTGTGGACGGAAGACTAGAGGGTGACCGTCGGCGGTTTCCCTCTTTGGAGTGTTTTAAGAAGATGGTGAACCGCCTTCAACACACTGGAAGTTTTCGTGGCGACCTTCTACGACGCCCACTGCTTTAGACGATCGTATTCTCGAGCATTTTGAAGTAGACCCGAGTACGAGTAGATACCCGGCGAGCTGGAACGGTTATCGGAGTGAAACCCGTTCATTTCAAGGGGGAAGTTCGCGCGTATTTAAAGATGCGTTTTGATCAGAGGATTGGGCGTGGCGGTGAAGTGAGAGTCGCTTGCCCGGCGAGGTCCCCGGATCTCACTCCGCTCGACTATTTTCTCTGAGGTTACGTGAAGAAAAAGTGTACAGTACAGCATGTGACAGCAGAGAGAATATGGAAGCCCGAATATCAGAGATTTACGTAGCGTAACCCCAGATATGTTTCGAAGCGTGCGTGGTAGCATGTTACGGCATCGAGCAACGAGCCGTTGCGCGTTGCTATAATTTTTTAAACGTAGGTATGCCTTGGAGTTTCACGCATACTGTGGCGTCATAAACTCCATTCATGTGTACATGTACTCGTTATGTTTTTGTGGCCTACATAAGTGATAGTTTAAACTCCTTGTGTCGCGATCGTGAAGTGATAAATTAGTGCGTTCTTATGACTGTACCAGATCAGGTACATCACCGTTTCGCTGTAAGGAGAACACGCCCCGGTAAGTGATAGTCAAAATATCTCTGATGTAACCTGTATCTAACTATACCTACGCTTGGTAGGCCGGCTACCAGGCACACAGCTGAGATTAGAGATTTTGCAGAGGTTATTGAACTCAATTGAACTTATCGCGAAAGAACAAAATACAATAGTGTTGTGACCTACCGCTTTTGCTAAATATCGAAAATTTTAACGAATTTAACAATTTTGTAAGACGACTAACGATGTCATCACTTTATTACTATTTGTACATTGGCCGATGCATATCGACTGGTTATCAGGCATGTGTAACGACCCTTAAATATGACCACACCTTTCTGTAACACCCTGTATAACGAGCGAATCCATGTCAAACCAAATATTATTATTAAAACGAGATCCAAACCTTGTTTTAACGGTACCATGAACAGCTGACTGTAAACCTCCAAAACCCTTCACCACTGAGCGGGTCGAACGCTTATTAACATTGAAACCAAGACGTTGACAACAATCTTGAGTAATAAAATTACTTTGCGAAGCGCCATCTAATAGCGCTCGAACAATGTGCGGTTTACCTAATGCATCAACAATAATAACGCGAGCGGTCGCGAGGACCACAGTAGTGAGCGCATCACTAGCGGACAACGAACACAAGGTGACGTCATTCGCAGCGGTCCCCGGGCGGGC
This sequence comes from Eilema griseolum, assembly GCA_963662185.1. Taxonomy (NCBI): domain Eukaryota; kingdom Metazoa; phylum Arthropoda; class Insecta; order Lepidoptera; family Erebidae; genus Eilema; species Eilema griseolum. The sequence goes on from OY759241.1 coordinate 15,602,079, forward strand.
CGGAGCGCGCGCGAGCGCGGGCTGCGGCTGTGGCGCAGGCCGCCGTGTGTCACCGCTCGACGAACCAACTGTGCTCACATTGGATGCGGCATTACTACTTTCAAAATGAAGTAAAGTGTGGTGTCTCGCTTGACATTTGCGACAACTATTTCTACTATTACATGAAACAACGCGGTGTTTAGTACCGAGACAATTAAAACAAAAATTGTTAGCGCGAACAAATTTATAACGATCACTAGGCGATAATTTTAGGAAACCCGGACACTTGTACAATTGCGAATGATGAGCATTACACAAAGAGCAAACAGGTGATTGTACACGTGCTGGTGCGGTATTAACATAAGTATGAGTTGACCTCAGTGACCTCGATGAGGCATCTATTTTGCGTTCAGAACTAACAACTTTCTTCGCGCCTTCATGTTTCGATGAAGAGCGTTGCAATATTTTTATATGCTCGCGAACAAAACTTTCTAAGTCTTCGAACTCAGGAATTTTATTGCCGCGATGATCCGACTCAAATAAACGAATGGTTTCGGAATCTAATTTCTTTAAACCCATATACAAAAATAAGAAGTCGCAGAGGTCATCGATCTTTAGGTTCTTTACGGCGCGAACAGATGATGCGAAAGTATCTAGAAACTTCTCTAAGTTTTGATCGTTACATGCCGTAATAGATTTCAAGTCAAACATCTGATCCAAATATGCGTTAGCTACCGATCTTTCATCCTCATACTTAGCTTTCAAAGTATTTAAAATTAAATTATAATTTTCGGCACTAAACGTAATTCCAGCGCAAACGGTTATAGCTTTACCAGTCAATTTTTCAACGAGATAATGCAATTTTTCGTGATCTGTCAACGAAACGTTCTTATCTATTGTATTCTCAAAACTATCTATAAATAAACCCCAATTGCGAATGTTACCATCAAATTCGGGTATTTGAATTGGTGGCAACTTAGGTCGGTCGCGAGTGGGATTGGGTCGGTCAGACGGTTTCTCCAAACTCCTAGCGACGCGTTTGATACGACAATACAAATCGTCAAACGACGACAAGGCCTGATAACTCACTGAGTAATCGGGATTTAAATTTAACTCTAAAACGTTGATGTCATGTACCAAGGTTTCGAAATCCGCGCGTAAACTATCTAATTTTTCTATAGAACACAAGAACGAATCTCTAATGGCCAAATCAGAGGTTTTAAGTGCATTATCACAAATCGATTGTACGCGAGAGTAAATCATTTCTCTTTTAGCGTATAAAAGTTTCAATTGAACCCCACTACCGGTACTACCAACCTTTGGGGGCATGTTTACAATTAAATATCAAACTAAAGTGCGGTAAACAACAAAATATGAAATGACTTAATCTTAGCGGTACCTATAGAACAGCGACGCGGCGCGAGCGATATTTCGTAGGTAGGTAGGTACTTATAACTGCGAGGGCAAGCTTGAACAAACGCGCATAGCAACAAGATCGTACCTACGCGATGGTCGCTGTCTAGGTTCAACTATTATTTCAGGGATTAAGTATTGCGTAATATCTACATACATACATACATAAAATCACGCCTGTCTCCCATAGGGGTAGGCAGAGATCACGGATCTCCATTTGCTACGATCCTGACATACTACTCTCGCTTCATTCACTCTCATTACATTCTTCATGCATGCTCGTCGGTTTAGAGTACTCCTGACCTGCCCCTTTTCTAAAACTTCCCTGATTTGGTCCAGGTATGTGCGCCTAGGTCTTCCCCTTCCGACGGTACCATTCACACTCGCCTCATACAACTGTTTCGTTAGTCTTCTTTCATTCATTCTCTCAACATGACCAAACCATCTCAACATTCCTCTCTCAATTCTCATCACTACATCTTCTATCACTCCACATCGTTCTCTTATCACGCTATTTCTCACTCTATCTTTCAAGGTCAAGCCACACATACTTCGCAACGCACGCATTTCTACTGCATTCACTCTACTCTGATGCTTTTTCTGCCACACCCAACTTTCACTACCATACATAAGAGTCGGCACCAATACTCCTCCATGTACAGCCAGTCGTGCCTTTTCGGACACTTTCCGGCTGCTCATAAAGTTGTGTAGTGCCCCATTCACTCTATTTCCAGCCATCACTCTCCTTTCAACATCTTCTTCATGCTTTCCATCTCTCGTAAACAATGTTCCCAAATATATGAACTCATTCACTTGTTCCACTTTTTCTCCATCTATACAAATCCTACACTCTGTCACGCATTCATCTCTTTCAAAAACCATAACTTTTGTCTTACTAACATTCACTTTCATTCCTTTCCTCTCAAAAGCTTCATGCATAGTTGTTACCATCTCCTGCAACTCATCTGCCGATGACGCCAGTAAAACCTGATCATCAGCATAAAGAAGACATTTGACGAGTAAATTCTTCATTCTCAAACCACATTCTTTATCTTTCAAATCTTGCAAACAACTGTCCATGAATAAGTTAAACAGCCATGGTGACGCTACACATCCCTGTCTAACCCCCTTTTGGATACTAAACCATTCAGTGTATGACCCATGTATCCTCACGCAAGCTCTGGAGTCCTCATAGAGAGACTTCACAGCTCGAATAAGGTTGCTGCTCACCCCATACATAGACAGTACCGACCAAAGTTCATTCCTCACCACTTTGTCATAGGCCTTTTCCAAATCCACAAATGCGCAATAGACTTTTTGACTCTTGGCCAAAAATTTCTCCGCTATGCTTCGCAATGAAAAGACCTGATCCGTACATCCCATTCCCTTTCTAAAACCCGCTTGTGCATCCCATATTTTCTCATCGGTTTCTTTCATAACTCTCTCAATCAACACTTTCGCATACAGTTTGCCGACGACGCTGAGTAGGCTAATGCCCCTGTAGTTTTTGCAGTCTTGATGCGAGCCCTTTCCTTTGTAAAGTGGAACTATAACGGCCTTACACCAATCACTTGGTACACGACCGCTAACCCAACATATGTTGAAAAGGCGGCACAACTGACTTGCTACAAGGCCCTGTCCAGCCTTCAGCATCTCGACTGTCACCTTATCATATCCCGCTGCTTTACCAGCTTTCATACTTTTTAATGCACTCACAACTTCATTCATACTAATACCACTTTTATCAGCATCAACATAGTCATCCATCACCGAGGTTAGTACATGTACACCATCCTCTCTTTCAAACAAGCTTTCAAAATAGTCCTGCCATCTTTTTAACACACATTCCTCACCTTTTACAATACTGGAAGATTACAATACAATTCTGTAACACATGTCTATAACACAGATACAATTCTGGTCTCTAATAGCGTTCAGCTCGGAGCTCTGTGTTTCTCCTCTGGCTAAACGAATGGACTTCCAAAAGAACTTAATGTTCGTCTGGAAATCCTCAGATAACCTTTCATCAAACACGTCTTTTTGTTCCTTTTTCTTTCTAGCAATCACTCCTTTCACTATCCCTTTCAGTCTTCTATATTTATCTTTCGCTTCATCCACATTCTCAATTGTAGCTTGCTGCATTCTCTCATTAGCTCTGACTGAGAGCCAGTCAAGCCACGCTTTCTTTTTCTCACATACCAACTTTTGCACTTCTTTATCCCACCATGCATGCTTCACCTTTTGCACTTTACTTCTTTTACTTATACCACATACTTGGGAAGCCACACTCACAATCTCATCTTTGAATACCTTCCATAACTCCTCAATCTCACAAATACTATCAAGATCATGAAACCTTTCAGTCAATTTGCTTCCATACTCCTCTCTCACTTTATCTTCTTGCAAATTTTCTACTTTTATTCTTTCTAGAACACTTATGGGCTCACGCCTTCTACGTCTCCATCCTTTAAAGAGATCACTTATACGGCACATAACCAAAAAGTGGTCTGTATGGATACCCACACCGCGATATACCCTAGCGTCTAGAATATTTTTTCTCAATCTTTCATCCACTATTACAAAATCAATCATACTTTTACTGACATTCTTCGCTTCTCTTGTATACACATGAATCCTTTTGTGTCGAAACATCGTGTTTGACACACAAAGGTTCCATTCCAAACAAACTTCAAGCAAACCTTTACCATTTTCGTTCACTCTTTCATCTCCGTACTTGCCAAGAACCCATTCAAATCCATCTCGTTTCAGTCCTACCCATCCATTAAAATCACCTAGCATTATTATTCTTTCATTATCCTTACATTCTCTTAATACATCTCTTAAACTCTCCCAAAACTGTTCTCTTTCTTCTTGTACTTCCTGGGACGTATTCGTACCGGAGTCTACAGGCGCATAAACCCCTACGACAAAAATACGAGTGAGTCCCACTTTCATTCTCATCCACATCAGTCTAGCATTCACACATTCGAATATATTCACACACTCAGCCATTCTAGCAGATAGGATGACACCAACTCCCTGGCAAGCTCTGTCGGTATTGGGTACTCCCGACCAGTACGCGGTGTAGGGTCCGTGCTTGGTGGTGTCACATCCTTTCCTCTTCGTCTCATTCACACAAAGCACATCAATCCTTCTTTCATCCATCATCTTACAAACATCATTCATTTTTTCTTCCATTCCTCCTCCAACATTCAACGTAGCAAAACGGCTCTCCGTGAGCCACTTTTCGCCCCCACGGGAAACGAGACGTGACGGGTGGCGTACCGCGTCGCCGCCATGCGGATGATTAATTTTTTTTCATCATTGCGTTCCCACGAGTCATAGGGAAAATATGGTCCACCCCCGCAGAGCCCTTTACGGAGGTAAGGCGGAATCTCACGTGTGTCCTGTGACCGCCAACACAGACACCCTCCGTTACACCAGCTTGCCCTCTGGTCACGAATCCTTGGCACGGGTCGGCTAACACCTTGGATCGGGGTTTTTTCTCGGGTATGCTCCCTGAGAGTTGGTTTTATTTCGGAGTGACCTTCTCCTAGATGGTTGCAGACCAATACTGACGAGGCCCATCTCCCCGGTTTTGATTTCAGAGTTTTCCTTCTCTTAGACGGGTTGCAGCCCAATGCTGACGAGGCCCATCTCCCCGATAATATCTTTTCAAATTAAAATACTTTCGTATGAATTTGAATGAAATGCGAGCGAGGTACAACTGTGTACCTACCGTATTAGGTAAATACGATGCGAGCTAGCGGTGAACGGACAACTTAGAGATTGAAACAAATAAAAACAAAAGCCAAATGCGTTAGGTATTACACTGTGCCTATGCACTAGGGTGTCTAGGATACCTAAGATCTAAACCTAAATGCCTAGATGCGGGTTTTCTACTAAAATAACTAGGTATTTAGGTGCGGTGCGTTTATTCTCAATAGAATAATAACAAATGCGAAACTACGACCAAGGATTGATACGATAAGAGAAATGCGAGCGAGGTATAGCCACGTACCTAACCTATGTATGTATTAGGTAAATACGATGCGAGCCAGCGGTGAACGGACAACTTAGAGATTGAAACAAATAAAAACAAAAGCCAAATGCGTTAGGTATTACACTGTGCCTATGCACTAGGGTGTCTAGGATACCTAAGATCTAAACCTAAATGCCTAGATGCGGGGTTTTCTACTAAAATAACTAGGTATTTAGGTGCGGTGCGTTTATTCTCAATAGAATAATAACAAATGCGAAACTACGACCAAGGATTGATACGATAAGAGAAATGCGAGCAAGGTATAGCCACGTACCTAACCTATGTATGTATTAGGTAAATACGATGCGAGCCAGCGGCGAACGGACAACAAAAAATCTAAACCTAAATGCCTAGATGCGGGGTTTTCTACTAAAATAACTAGGTATTTAGGTGCGGTGCGTTTATTCCCAATAGAATAATAACAAACTACGAACTACGGCTAAGGATCCGGTTCGATCAGGACCAAAAAGAATGGTGGCGCAATTCTCGCCACGTGAGCTAGTGGACTGTATTTCGCGGGGGGTGAAGTTAACTGTTTCATTGACGCTTTACACAACAAACAAGACAGGTGATCGGGTTGCCGCGGATGTGGTTTAGGCAATGAATGCAACCCGAGAAATTAGGAGAGGATGCACTAACCTTTACGGGGCCACGTGCTGGCAGGGCCGCCGGTGCACCGATCTTCTCTTCCTGGCTCAGGAGTTGCCGCCCACATCTCTAAATCACTTGAGGGACACACGAGAGGCACAATCCGATCGGTAAAGGTCTATGAAAGCGGTTAAAATCCAACAAACATTATTAATTTCTGAGAGACGCGAGCGCCGCCGGCCATTGTTTATTAGTTCAAAGTGCGAAGTGACGATGCGGCTACTCTGATCCTTGGCGCGGCGAAAAACTATTGCTATCTTTCACTTTAGAGGTAGTGCGGGAGGGAGATGGGTACAGGAAGCGTGTGTTTCCGCGTCAATGACTTGAATTACTACTATTGAGCAAAAAAAATACAAATTCTACCATCGGCGCAACCAGATGGCATCATAATAGTTCAAACACATCAAACAAAGGCACCGACTTCTTTCGATAAAACCGACTTCAAAAACTAAAAGTATTTGAAGTTGTTTTTTTATAATCGTAGTTTTTTTGTGTTTATTTCATTGCGTAGGTTGCAAAGACAACAATGGAAGTAGGGATACGACACGGACGTCGCTGTCGTGAACGTTTAATAGAAAAAGTGTAAAAAAATCATATACCATGACAAAAGTGGTCGGAAACCAATTTCCATTAGGTGAACCGTGTTGTCTGCCATCTATAGATATAAGTACCTAAGGAATCATAGATTTAATATAACTATGATGTTATGTACGCTATATGTACACAACGAGTAGAGGCAGTTTAAGAACATGCCTTTGATAGTCTTTTTTTTTTATACTACTTAGGTGGCAGACAAGCACACGGACCACCTGATGGAAAGTGGCCCAGTGGAGTCACATCCGTGCTGCCGACCCTGTAAGAACAGAGATTTTGTGCCGTCAGTGTAGAGGACAAAGCAGGACAAACTTTTGGTCATCCCACTGACAGCACAAAAACTCTCCAGTGAGCTCTGGCTACTCTACTCACCGCCGGGAACACAACACGAAGTTATTATAACCGCGGTATTCTGTACAGGGTACCAAAGTCATTGGTTGATATATCATCATCATCATCATCAACATCATCATCTTAACGTTGAATCCAGTTGCATCCAAAGTTTTCATGTCAAAATCCAAGGTGCATATGTGATAAGATTTGTCTAAATTGGTCAATTATAATACTTTTTTAGAGCTATTGCCGCCCGACCGCCCAACCCCGAAAAGAGGGCACCGTCGTCCAGGGTCCTGTCCACTCTGTTCACCAACAAGCAGCTAAGGTTGGATTGAGCCCGAAAGGACTTGGAGGTGCATCTTTCAGACCAAAGGATTGAAGATATAATATGATGAGAGTGAAATCATTTCTGATAATTATTTTGTTTTGTAAGATGACTTTCTGCATCAATAGCCAAGGTAACCTAGGCAATCTTGTAAAGGTTAGATTATTTTCAACTGTGTAGTTAAATCGTAATGTTATTTACGACAATGAATGTTAAACAATTTGGCACCGTTTATTTATATGTCAATTACTAGCGTCCCACAGAGTGTACATACAAATAAAAATTTGGACGTTACGAGCATTGTTTTTTTATTGCCAAAAAAAATGATGAACCAGACCAACAGTAATTTCAATTGAATACATTATTTCAAAGCAAAGCAATAAACGATCGTTACGGGTAGTTGCAGCCCTCAAAAGTTCTTTTCTTTTATCTAGGACACGCCAACTTGACTTCACCTCGCCTGATGGTAAGCTAAAGGTAAAGTCTCAGGAAATAGGGTCACCATTACAGACACTAAGTAATGTTACAATGGTGGCACTCAGCTTGGCGGCCTCATCAGATGCTTGTTCACGCCTCGCCTATAGGACCCGGGACTGTAGGAAGAAGGAAACAAGTTCAAATAGTTTACTAAAGAACTTTGATATCGCCAATTGGATGTGGAAGTTTTTTTTTACGCATCGTCGACCCGAGCTCGAAGTGTTTTCGCCACTGTATCTTTTTGGTGTCACGTATATTTTTGTTTATTTGTTTGGTTGTGGAGGTTATATGGCAGTCGCTTCACGGAAAATAACGAAGTTAGATTAGAAAGCCGACTTCAACTAAGTTAGGAAAGGGGTCAGAAAATGATGATGATTTCAAAGCAGTCAAAACAAGGACAGTGTGTGAGCCCATAAAGATCTTCTAGGGTCAACATGCTATTCTCTCCAAGCCGGTATACCGATAGATTGACGCAAGAGGTTCTGGTGCAAGCTTTCTTCTCAGGATTGGGGAGTCTGACGACCGCTTACAGGATAACCAACAACTTGGGTCTAGACCAGTGGTGGGCAAACTTTATAAATAAATACGGTCCAAAAGTTTAAAGTAGACTCTCTACTTTAAACTTTTGGACCGTAAGAATATAATTATAACGGGCCATATACAATATTCATGTCGAAGGATCGTCGGCCGGCAGGATTAAATCCTTTAGCGGGCCGGAGCTGGCCTGCCTGCGGGCCGTACTTTACCCATCCCTGGTCTAGACAGTGCTAGGTAATTTATACTAGAATACTTATTTGTTGTATGTAGCTACTCTATTAAGCAGTATTTAGCTAGTGTACAAAAAATACTTGTCCAAAACGTCAAAGTTCCAAAAGCATGCCATGCCACCTAAGTACAGAATATTAAACACAATAAAAGTTCTTTCAAAATAATACGAGAATGTATTAGAAAATCCATATTAAATATTATAAATGCGATAGTAACTCTATCTGTCTGTCTGTCTGTTTGTTAACGCCTAAACCACTGAACCGATTACGATGAAATTTGGTACAAAGTTATATTAGACCTTAGGAAAGGACATAGGCTATGTTTGGTCGCGATAACCGACATCCACGCGGGTGGAGCCGCGGGCAACAGCTAGTACGTAATGTAATGTAACTTAGCGTGCAGATAAAGAATTGTAGGCGGAAAGTTATCTTAAACTTTTTGTATAAGGTTCAAAATCGTGAAGGTATCGTATATCATGACGATAATGGTAGACTAAGCTCACCTTTGGCTTCACAGGCTTGTTAAAAATATTGAAGTACGATTGGAATATTATATTACCTCGTCGTAGTACCCAAGGAAATGCTGTGCAGATGCACAACTCGCTCGTACGCTGTTGAGTATTACATAATTAACATTTTTGAAAGCACTCTTAGATGATGATAACATTTTAAAATTTCTATTGTACCTAAGGAAGGAGCCTTAATGAAATAAAAATTGATACAACCATACACTCTTTTATTTCTGATAGGAATTGCGATCAAAGCGTTATCACATTTTGACTCAATGACATTTATTGACATCGAGAATTCGGTTTAGTTGAACATGTTTCGGCCTCTGTGGCGTAGTGGTAGAACATTCTACTTATAAACAGGGGGCGCGGGTTCGATTCCCGCTCAGTTCAAATATTTGTATGCATGAATATGTATATTTGCATTGGTCTAGGTGTTTCTATGCATGATATGTATGTATATACAAAAAAAAAGTTCATAAAGTCCTCTAAATTGAAAATTTTATTTGCTATTATAGCTAAGTTGAGCCTTAAAATGACAAAATAATTATAAATGTAAAAACTTTCGCCCTCATTATAAATTTTATGGTCTGTGTCATCATTGATATAGTGCATAAACTATACTTAATTAACTAATTTAAGTAGATTCTCATGAGGTATTTGCCTATCTAATACTCTTTTATACTAAACCAGATGTTGCGCACGGCACGAATTTAATCCAGGTTTAAAAGGTATCCTCTCGTCTACAATGAACAACGAGCATCCTTGTACGAAATTTCAGCCACATCCATTCAGCGCCAATACCCAGAAATCTTTACAGTCACATATAAAAAATATTCACCAAAATGTAAAGTTGCTAACGACGGACGGTAGTAAATTGAATAATTTTCTTTTCTTGTTGTGATCGTTCTATTGTCAGTACAAACTTTGTATAAAAGATTATAAAGTCACGGAAATGAAAAAAAAGTTTCGCCCAACGTGGGGCTCGAACCCACGACCCTGAGATTAAGAGTCTCATGCTCTACCGACTGAGCTAGCCGGGCTTACGGAAAAAGGCTCAAAATAATAACCCAATTGTATAAAAACTAGCTTTGTATGATTTGTTTAGTGTGTTATTTATATTCTTTCTCCTAAAAGTTTATTCAATAGGTGACTTTAATGAAAAAAGCAAAATATAGTTTGCATCTTCCGACTCGTATTAACTCTTGAATACTGCTGTAAACTACGAATACTAAGTTGGCAAACAAGTAGGTAAAGTGGATATCCTGATCCTTTAATATAGATAAGTAACTGTCTACTTTTCTATCTCGTTATCTTGCTTGGGAACCCTATAAAAGAGGTTCACCTTATTTATTATACTTTGTAGATAATAACTCATACTAGATATAAATTAATATAGTGTATTATCGCTTTTGACTCTGGATTCTGGGTTACTGGCTTTATACAAATGACTTTCGCAATAAGTACTTCATAATATGTGAATATAATGAGGAAAACCGTATAAAGGGTGTCGACCTGGTCATCGAACCGCTGACCTAAACCGTAATCTACCACAGGGCCATTTTACTTGGAATAAAGAAATCTTAATTAAAACAATAAAATGACCACTAAGGATCATGGCCCACAAGGATAATGTCAAATGTCTACATACTAAATTTGTATAAAATACATTAATTAACTGATTTTTCAAAATTATATTATCGATAAGGTGATGGACTGAGTGGCGCCGACAGCGTCGGGCGCCACCGGCGTTGAGTACCGTCGAGTACAAAAGTATTAGGTACTAACTATCACGTAACATGTGGTATTACTTATTTAGAATTCCTTTTATGTGTACTAGTTGGTACGGCACCAAAAATTATTACCTTGATCACTAATGTAGGTGATAACGTGTTAGGCATGTTCTTGTTGCTGTCACTGTCATACTTAATGACCACGTGGCTACATTCCGTTGGCAGAGTAATTGGTTAACTATGCGTCCTCACCGTAAGTTGCGTGCACTTAATACTCTTTACAATATTCTCAACTCTCCCATTATTCCCATTTACTTCACTTCTTACTGTCAGCTATTACGTTCCAACAATGATCTAAATCTTCGTTCTACTGACAACCGGATCCTCACATTTCCTTCACATAAAACATTTTTTTAGGCTCCTCTTTCTTTGTTGAGACTGTTCGCCAAAGGAACGTACTTCCTCTAGTGATCAGGAAGAGCACGAGCTGCAATTGATCACCACTGAATTGGCAGAGTCATCATCTCAATGATAACGATACTCATATTAATAGGTTACCTATTTTGGATATTAGATTTATGCTAAATATTTAGATAGATAAGATAAACTCACGCCTATATTCCCCGAAGGGGTAGGCAGAGGTGCTAGCGCACCCACATTTCACCAGTTTATGTTTAGGTCCCAATGTAATAGGTGGCGAGCCTATTGCCATTAACCGGGCACTTATAAACCTGCGATAAATACACACATAACTTCGAAAAGTATCGAAAAGTCATTGGTATGTGCCATGGTAAAACCTGGGATCGAACCCGAGACCTCGTCTCAGCATGCTAGATATTTCTGTATATGTATAATTATTCAGATATATGTTATATATGTTAAGTAGGTATATGTACTGTTTATGATTAAGTACCTATATGTAATTAATCAATAGTCCTTATAGAATCAAACGCATCTCATACGAGTAATATACGCCTACCTCGTATTAGCCCTGCACCACCCTATGGTAGACTGGCAGAGAATGCCTACGGCATTAAGTCTGCCAATGTACATCGTGCATAGAGCATAAATAAATAAAACAATGACATCAAACTCAACTGCCTGAACACTAGGAAAGATTGCTTTCCTTCTCATGGTACGTATCCCATGTTCACTTTCATTTTCGCTTTTGGGGATTCTGAATTTTGTTATTTACTTACGATATCATCTACATGATAGAAGGGCTCTTTCTGTGCATGTCGTAAAATGCAACTAAAGATAGGGCTGTTTCTCATTCGACAATAAACACTAGGCCCATAAAAAGTGCCTGCTTGATGCTTAAAAAAGTAGCCAGTGGTGGCAATGCAACACATAAAATGACAATAAACTTGTGTGCGTGAGCACCCTCGATCAGTATTCCGCCAGCGTACGCCGAAGGAAGTAGCAAGGCTCGACAGTTAGCTTTTACTTAGCGCCGATGACCTAAGACAGTGGTTTGTGCCTAAGTTCAAATACAATGTGTTACTAAAGGTACAGTTCTGAGCAGGATAACAGGAACTGCAGCTGCTGCATGCATGTAAATGAATAATTACATGAAGTTGCGCAATATTTTGATAGATTGGTAATGTTAACGTGAATTAATGTGATTATGGTATTGGTACACATATACCTTTGGATTACCTGACGTTTTGACCAGGTTACACCGGCCGTGGTCACAGGCTGACTGGCTCAGCGAAGCACGCCCGCCATCTTCGAGCTCGTGTTGTAGAAGATAGATAGATAGATAATTATTTATTGTACACCAATAGATTACAGTACAACTTGTAGGTAGCATGCATACAGTTTAATGTACAACAGGCGTTCCGCGTCAAAATATGTGTCAAGCCTATACATTAATAATTCTATTGTATTCTACTAAAAATTGTGCCACATATCTAGACGGGTTGTATGTACGGTCAGGGTCAGAACGATCTTGACTGCAAAGTCTCAAAATGATCTGAAAACCAAGCTATTATGAGCAATTCAATCTGTTTTATTTGATTTAAATTGTATTATTTTCTGAACTGATGTTGTGTGCAAAATATCTAAGCAATCAGTCAACAGGAAGGGGGAAAAAGTCAAGGTATTATGATAATTTTGAGTACCTACTGTGTTCTTTAAGATCGATGATCCTGACTGTACAACAAACACAATTTATAGGTAGGTATGGTTCAATGATTCACCAAAATGAAAAAAAATCAATGTTATTCTTAGGCTATTTAAAACTCAGGTGAAATGTTTATCGAATGAACTTGATCTCCTAAAATATTGCATTTAAAATGTGTACGTAATTCTGGCGCCATCTATGGTGATATGCAGACGACAGCGCCTGTCAGTTCGCTTTTTAAAATCTAAATAAAATAGTGTAGGAATATTTGAGTAGAAAAAAAGAGACGAAAATAACTTCATAACCTATTATATTGTAAATGTGATAGGATGGATACACGTTTGTAGATGTGTATGATTGTAACTCTTTCATGCAAAAATGACTTATCATCCAACTAGTGTAATAATTAATAAATCATAAAGTATGGATAAGTACATACGGTATGTTAAACCGTTATCTCTGTTCCAAAGCACATACCTAAAGATTAATAACTTTTAACAACAATTGAGACCATAATTTCAGTTTTCATTCTTTACTTTTATAAATATTAACGGTTTTAACTACTCTATAAAGGTATCAAATAGATTTAGAGAACGCTCTGCAAAACTGATCTTGGCCGGACTCTCACTCTTCGTCCCTATGCACCAAATCAAAAGTTGGGTATTGTGTAAGTCTTATTTTTTTGCCGCTTGGTTCCCAGTAGAGTAGAATTTTGACCACCCCATCTCTTCCCATTAGGTGTCGTACAAGTCGACCAAGGGATAGGGCTGTATAACATCAGACAGATATATAGCCTAGACTCAGCCTCAGATGCATGGCTCGAGTCAACAATAGTGCCCAGAATACGGCAATAGGCTCGCCCCCTATTACGTTTGACAGAATACAATAATTGGTGAAATGTGGGTGCAAATTCACCTCTGCCTCACCTTCGGCAACCAAAAACGACCCACAGGTATAGTGCGTTTTAGTCGGTTCTAGTCCAACATCCCACCGGCTACGGTGGGGGGTATCCGTGTGAGGAGGAGTGATAATTTCACCGCTTCAGGCTTTTTTTAGATGCCGCGATGTCTTCTTTTAGAGTACAAAGTAACCCATGAGGAATGCCTCATGAGCCTCTGAGCCACTTTTGGAAATGTCCCTCGTACCCTGGTATACATTCTGTGTAATATTTCAGATGAAATAGCATCCGTATCTCGATTTATATCTCTGGACCTCCGGCAGTAGAGCTTTTAGCCAATTAGTTGCAGACGTCGGTCAGCAATGTCCCCGGTATTAACTTAATTACCCGGTGTTACGTCCGGTACAACAAGTGATTTGTGCCCGGCTTGGTGGAATCTCACAGGACAGGTAATCGAATAGCTACTAACACTATTGTGAACTGAATAACCTAATTTTATACATACAGTCGACAAAAGAGATACGGTTGTACTTCTATCTATATTACCATTTTATAAATTGCAGATTGGAAATGTTTGTTCACGGTGGACGCAAAAACTACCTATTGAACAGATTTTGATGTAATTTTTTTGGGTTGTCTATTTTTTACCCGAAGATTATATACCATAATCAATGATGATTATGGTATATAATCTTCGGGTAAAAAATAGACTCCGAATTTTATTGGCCCGAATGTTTTGTTTGCGCTAGAAGACATATTATGATATACTTTATTGCCCGAAACTTAAATACCATAAGATACGAGTGCTATTCCTTTTTTTTTCATATTTGAATTTCAGAAACTGTGTATTGCGTTAATCCCAGTTCTCATCCAAGTCCCTCGCTTCGCAGTTAGGGGACCGTTTTAGGTGTACATACATTGAATTCTTAAAAAAATACTTTGTGTACAGAGCGACACCGATGCCGAAATTGTGTTATGAGGCTCTTGCCCAGGCTTTTCCTCCCGTATTTGGAGGTCAGACGTCAGTGCTACTACTCGTCAGCTAGTATGTCATCAATTATAAGTACCTAAATGTACAACTTTTGACTCATAATAGTAAAACGGACACTATATTTTAAAAGTGCTTTGTTTATTTTGTGGTTTTTATTGCAAATGAGTAAGCAATTATTAGTTACCTAGGTTTTCCCAGTGAATCACAGCGGCGTGTCCGCGTCAGAGAAATTTGGCGGAACTAGTTAGCTCGATAAAGGGGCGCATTTCGCAAATTCAACAATTTTCTTTGTACAGTCAGCATCAGACTTGACGATCAAAGTACTCTAAACGATCTTAATGCCTTGGTCGTCGAATTTAATCCTGCTTTGCTTTACATAATATTGACGCTCATAAAGCCCAGAAGGGGTAAGCAGAGGTGTGCAGATATACACATATCACCGACTATGATTTTCAAT
Organism: Eilema griseolum; assembly: GCA_963662185.1. Lineage (NCBI taxonomy): Eukaryota > Metazoa > Arthropoda > Insecta > Lepidoptera > Erebidae > Eilema > Eilema griseolum. Next base: position 15,617,373 of record OY759241.1, read on the forward strand.
CTCGCGTAATAGGGGGCGGATAAAGCGGTGCGGTTGTGGATTGTCAATGTTTGATGGATAACAGTCCTGCTTAGAGCTTTGTAGAATTACATCTTATTCTATTATATTATACTTGTAAATTGGAAACGTTTGTTCTCGATGAACGCAAAAACTATTGAACAAATTTTGATGTGGTTGTTTTTGTTAAGTAGGTCTTGGTCAGACTTTAAATCTTACATTAGTTTGATTACAATCAGTTACATAGAACCGGAGATAAGAGCTACACGCGGGCGAAGCCGCGGGTGGAAGGCTAGTAGTACATACATTTTTATTCAAAAGCTGGGTTTTCCAGTTTATCTTAAAACAGGTTATAGTTCAACATGAATGACGGTCACTAGTACACAAAATGAGTGACTTAGACTCATTTACTTCTGTGAAGTAACGGGATTTTAGACCGCAATTAATTAAATGCGGTGGTTCAGTAATTGCAATTTATTAAAATACACCTTGCATTACGGTCAGTACGTGCTACATGCTCTTGGAATGGAGAATTTACAAGTAGATTGCGGTGAAGAGGCAAAAATATGAGTCGAATTTCATACTCCGGCTAGAAATATCGTATTTCATCCGGTTCGCTAGAACATTATTTAGTACTATTTTTTTCAGTCTCTTCTTATTTTGAGTGCTCATCCCGGTTGCATCAAATTAAAGCTTAATCTTGGTCTTGGTCCTTTCTTCTACTCATTCCGAATACAATTACACTTATGTTGATTTTTATGGAACCGTCAACTTACTTTGTGCAAGAGACTCGTCCGTAAATTAACAGATGTACCGCAAGGTAAGGAGTGTTTTGGCTCAGAAAATATAGGTTGGGGCTCCATACTCCCATTTATTGAATTAGAATTGCTCGCGAATAACTGATGTAGACCATCGCCGTTAGACGGATATATGTACCTATAGAAGAATTTGGATGGTTTCGGGCGAAGGTTCTGAGGCTTGATGGTCAGAACTTTCCCCCTGTAAGGGAAAGATCGCGGGTTGAATCCCGCCTGGACCGATTCATTTTTTTCTATTTCTTAATCGAACTGATGTAGAGTTTCAAAGTAGGTAGAGATTAGAGGTGGCTGCGGCGCAACACATGCCTCTCTTCTCTGGAGCAAGATGGTGACACTGATGTTTCTACACCTGCGGCGGTTATCTTAACTCAAAGTCATTGCTGATCCAGGGTTAGCCAAGGTGTGAGAGAGTTGAATTATTGGACCAGTTTCCGCCACGACTGTTGAGACCAGAAACGGTGCGTTAGTTCGGTTCGAATACGACATAACCACCCCTTGGTAAGTAGGGGAGATCCGTGGTGATTTCAGCACGAAAAAGAACTCTCTGCTTTATTACTGTCCACTAACTTGCTCGACCTCCGTGGCGTAGCGGTAGAGCATTCGACTGCCATGCAGGGGGCGCGGGTTTGATTCCCGCTCAGTGCAAATATTTGTATGCATGAATATATATATTTGCATTGGTCTGGGTGTTTCTATGTATAATATGTATGTATTTACAAAAAAAAAAGTATCTAAGTATGTTTATCCGCATTCTAGATCCCATAACACAAGCTAGTTAAGCTATGCTTACCATGGGTCTAGGTAGCGTTGTGTGAATATTTATTATTTATTTATTTAACTGCAATCACACATTTGGAAACGTTCTGAACATTTGAACAGCTAACAATTCTGGCATAATATATAATTCTCCAACTTCCAATATGCAATTTAGGCGCGCCCATTGCATTCTGCTACATTTCAAAAGATTACAAATAATTTATAGGTATCCAACCTGTACAAAGTACTTTGAATGTATGATGCTCCATAATAAAGGTTAATTTAGCTGTCATTACGTACAGTTCTCGGAACGATGACAATATGTGAACATATCGAACCATTCACCCCCGTTTACGACGGTGTCAGACGGTTTTACGAGCTCTGTAATGAGCGAGATGCAGTATGCATCTTTGCTGTAATTAATTTAGTAGGTGCATTGATTCGACGCTTTTGCTTTCAAAAGATTTAATTACATTATCATCGTCAGAGCATTAGTCCTGATTACAGCTTAAGCTTGTAGGTACTTCCGATCCTAAGATACGTTTCTCTACTCTTTCTTATGATATGAGTGACAGCCGTCTGACCACTCAACCTCGAAAGGAAAGCCAGTGCTACAGCCTCGTCCGGTTGTAGCTGAGGTTGGCTTGCGACACGAAGGTTACGAGAACTGGAAACGTTATATCTACGAACGTGTTATTTGATATGCAAATCGTTCACTAAACCACACTTCCTGACCATAGCTGAAATTTAAGAAATGTTAGAGTGAAATTCGGAATAGATAAATTTTACTTCGAATTAACAGGTAGATTTTATACTTATATCACAAAACAGTGCCTAGCAACATGGGCTTGGATAGCTAAAAAAAATGGCAAAATAAAAACCCAACTGAACATAATTAAGTAATCTACACTACATCTAACAACATTATTTACATTTGTAATTAACCACAATACCTAACGTAAGTATTTCCATTGTAATGTATACAGTACACAAGTATAAATGAGCTAACAGCCTATGTCAATTAAGAAAGTACAATTGGTTTCCTCGTAATTTTTAAATTACACACATTTGCGACATCAAATGAATCATAGCAGTAACAAAGGCTACTAAATATATCTTTATGGGTACAGACTTTCAACTGCCTCTTATAAAATTATGGTACTTAATTTGTACTTCAACTGTGAGAAGAACCAAGTGATATCTGTACTAAGTGTACCATAAGTGGTTCTACTATAACTTTCTGTAGGCCTACGTCCCTCATTTTCCAATTCGCATTCCACACTCTGGGCTCCTCTTTCCATCAGTAGATGTGGCAAGTTTATTCACAGTTCAGTTTGCTAGTTGTGAATCCCACATACGTCAGATGACGAATAAATCGTGGGTTCTAGCCCAGTAAGTGGAATATAGCTATTGACGTTTAATGAGCGATTTTTTAAAGATGTTTAGTTTTCGTTCTCACCCATCCAACTAATCGTTAGTTCAAGTATTCTCATTTAAAACTTATAGATCGCAAGCCTCTTTATACCTATGTCACTACGATTACTAGCGTCATTATAATGGAAAATAAATTACTCTGTTATAGGTAGATTTGTCCTCGTGCAATATCCCATTCGGTAAAATTCTGAAGGGTTATTTGCTGTGGGAAAATACACCTGCATACAGGACATAAATCTACGTTTACTATTTCTTTCCTCATGGAATGAGACATTTTGTTTTAAGCTTGTGTAATATACACTAATAGAAGTAATTGATATTAGTGCACCCCGTATTTTATCCATACTTAATATTTTGAATGCGAAACTAGCTTCGTCTCTCTGTCTATTACGCTTGCCTACCTAAAATCACTGAAAATTAAATGAGATAGGATATGGTGGTATTGCCGCCCAATTGAGCAGTCCGACTGGGGAAATACCTCCGCCCTACAGAATACCGAGGTCATAATAACTTTGTGTTGTGTTCGGTGAGTAAAGTAGCCAGAGCTCACTGGAGAATTTGTGCTGTCAGTGGAAAGACTATAGGTTTGTCCTGCTTTGTCTTCTACACTGACGGAAACTTTGTGCTTACAGGGTCGGCAGCGCGAGTGTGGCTCCTCTGGTGTTACAAACGTCCATAGGCCACGGTAACCACTTTCCATCAGGCGGGCCGTGTGCTTGTCTGCCACCTAGGTAGTATAAAAAAAACCTTATCGACATTAATAAAATATAGCACAGAGATAGATTTGAGCTTGGAAAAGGACATGTGCTATGTATGGTTGTGATAAACGACCTCCGTGGCGTAGCGGTAGAGCATTCGACTGCTATGCAGGGGGCGCGGGTTCGATTCCCACTCAGTGCAAATATTTGTATGCATGAATATGTATATTTGCATTGGTCTGGGTGTTTCTATGTATAATATGTATGTATTTACAAAAAAAAAAGTATCTAAGTGTGTTTATCCGTATTCTAGATCCCATAACACAAGCTAGTACCTATGCTTACCATGGGTCTAGATAGCGTTGTGTAGAATGTCGTGGAATATTTTATTATTATTATTATCATTATTATATCCATTTGGGTGGAGTCGACGGTAATTGTTCAGTATTTTTAACTCAGGTCTGTATTTGATGCACTTAGGTGAGTTAGTTGAAGGAAATGAAGTTTACAGAGCTTTGATTTTAGAAATGCCCATTCTTAATTGACGTGCAAAACTGTATTGGTTACCTACCAAACGTCGCTGATTCAGACTCTGCTGACGTCCAACACAGATTTCCGTAATAAGTAATGTAAGTACAGATGCGGTTACATATATTTTATTATGCATGATTTAATTTAGTTTCAATGCATTAATTTATTTTCCTGTTAGGCGTCTGGGTAGTATAACACCTAAAAGTGCATTATACTTTTGAAACCAATGGTTCACAATTCGAGGAATACTAATACATTACTTTGAATTCATGTACCTTGTAAATAATATTACTTACTTAAATAATGTTTGTTTATAAAATATCAGCATCATCGTCGTCATCCCAGCCTCTCTATAATTATTAGGTTTATGCACCAAATCTTGTCGTAATCCCCACACTTATGTTTATGGAAAGTTTGTTAATAATTATTATCTTTAATTTATAAATTGTAATAGACTGCCGACTTGATAAGGTTACTGGGATAGATCAGATCCGGAAGGCGCAGGATCAGATACCTGATCGGCAATGGACTGCAATTGTTTAATTTTTCATCTTAGTGTTACTCAAAGTCGCGTTCGAAGCTTTCAACTCAGAGTCTGGGATCCGTTTTACCAGTCTAACTGCGGATTCGGCTGTACTTCAATATTTTCCGTGAAGTGATTGCCATCTGACCTCCACAGCCCAAAGGCGATATCGAAGCATTGCAGCTATCCAGTTGTTGGTCTTAAGTAACGACTACCATAAATGTTCGTACGGCAACCAGGACAGACAGCTTAACGTTCTGGAAGCACGGCCTTCAATTATCCAATATCCAATCCAATATTTTCATGCATATAAATATTTGCACTGAGGGAGGATCGAATCCGCGCCTCCAGCGTAGCGACCGCGTTCAGTACCACTACGCCACAATCTTCAATACAATAGCGCCTACAATATGGGGTTCTTCAAGAGGGGCATCAGAAGGTTTCTTCATGGTCGGCAGCGCGAGTGTGACACCCCTGGTGTTGCATACGTCCATAGGCCACGGTAACCGCTTCCCATCAGGTGGGCCGTGTGCTTGTCTGCCAACTAAGTGGTATAAAAAAAAAAAGACTATAATTATTTGATTGAAATTAAAAGGATCTCTCTACCTCCTTTGATCTGGGTGTAATGTGAACCGCTGTACATAATGATTCATTCTGCAGAATTGGGGAGCGCGTGCGTCACATGACAGCGACCTATTCATTAGAGATGTTATGGGTTACCTAGCTAGTCACTTTCATTCCTGGTTGTCCTGCAGCTGTCCATTACCTAGTTGCTCAGCAGAAGGCTATTTTTTTATGTTTACAGTAGTTGATGAATGGAGAACTAGATCTCTCCATGCACTGTCTTTGCACTGGTATTACGATTATCCCCCTTGTCCGACGAGACTATGATGGAGTGGAGAGCAGGTCTCTTTGGGCTTCGCATAGGTGAAGGCTTTGCAGTCATTGAGGCATAGGTGGGATTTGCTAGCGCTGTGGTGTTTTCTTGCAGTGCCTTCTGCACTGCTCTCATCATCTCGGCATTTTGATTAAGTAGCTTTGTATGCTCTACAATTCTTCCCGTGAGTGTGGCAAACTCGTTGATGTTGGGGATTTTGGGCTGTTCGACTGGCGGCTTCTCCCTGCTGGTCTCGGGTTTTGCCTCTAGTTGTTTCACCATTGCGAATTTGTTTTTTCAGCGCCTGCATGACACCGAACTTAATTTCCCCTTTTAAGTTCCGCGGATCCCACTTTGCATGTATGCCTTGACTTCCTCAGTCTTACTTGTGTATACCTTTGTACTTATGTCCTCGGGGCTAAGGTCATGTCATCATGTCTGATAACAACCCCATCAGACCCCCCCCCCACCCCCCCCCCCCCCGTCCGGAAACAGGCGCACCTCTGCGCAATCGTGGTCGGCACCCCCTCGGCCACAGCCTCGCCGGAGAGCTGCAGCTGCGAGATCTCCCGCGTCCATGTCAGATTTTTCTCTATTTCATTTTTGTATATATTGTATAGTTAGCATAACTTTGTATAAATTTTATAAGTATTTGCATATATTTTTTCTGTATATTTTAATAGTTTAATGTTACATTATTTATTATATTGTAAATAAATAACTAATCTCGTATCTGAAATATCCGATGGAATAAATGTTTCATGGTATTGCACATTCAACATTCAGAAGCAGAGATGTAGTTCAAAGCTATTGAATTAAAATATCAATGCAAAGAAGAATAATTCCACTAAGTAATTTTCAGGAAATGGTAGGTATGATTACGGAGGACAGAATATGATTTCCTTGTCCAATATTGGAAACATGAGTTCATGTCTACGAGTATGACTATAACTGTCAAATGGATTCAGGGTGTCATCAATTTCATACGTAATTTTATCCCTCATTGAATCGCTCGTAATGTTCAGTGTTCAGTTTTTAATGTGTGACGTCATTATATTTAATGGTCAATTTATTTATTATTATAGGTGAATAATAATTAAATTAAGAATTAATACAAATAAATTAAGCATTAACATAAATAATAGAAAATAAATAATATATTATTCAATTTGAAACATTTTGTATAATATAATGACGTCATATTAATAGTGTAAAACTCGCCGGGTTATTTACCATGTTTATTATTTTCACTGAGTAACCGATAATTCGGTGCTGTTACAAATGGTGTTAACAGCGCCGAAATATCGGTTAGTCAGTGAAAATAATAAACATGGTAAATAACCCGGCGAGTTTTACCCTATTAATGTGAATGACTATGTCCATCTCAAATCAAATCAGACGTCATACTAGTTCATATTAAGATATTACTAGTAATAATAATTATTATTGTAAAGGTACAATCCCGTTTCCTCATTCACCTACTGACACACTTGTGGTTTCTTAAACACTGACTGTTGTGTTTTGATTGGGTATTAGCATTTAGTACTTAATGCATATTTTCGTAGGTACTAACCTTCAATTAGGCCTAGGCTAATAATGAATAAAAAAAACTATAAGTTAACGCAACCAAAATATATTATGATACTTAGTTTTGTATAAATCACTTTTGTGCTCATTATTTAAATAGAAAAAAAAAACTATATTTCCTCGATAATCTGATCTTATTTGCCGAATCCAAAAATGTGAATTCAGCTTGAACACTGAACGCCATGACAAACCCTCAAAGACCTCTATTATAGAAGAGCTGTTACCGTTTCTATCCAGTCAATTCCATTATCATATAATAATATGTAGTTGTAGGTTGACGTCATCCTCTTGGAGCACCTGGGTACACTATTGTGCACGTTGTATGTATTGTGACTGAAAAGCAATCCAAATATTCTTTGCATTATCTAAATGCGAATACGATGCTGACGTTACTTTTCGTATTATCCTTTGGTATCCTTTGAATTGAGAAGTATTTTCAGCCGTATGTTAAGTCAAAACAGGGTTTATTTTCTAATCTCAATGTATTTTTATCTGCTTATCATATCTAATAATCTAGGTTTATAAAAAATATTTTACTTAATATTTATATTAATTGGATTGATTTAAGTAACGGTTCAACGACCCTCAAACGGCGCAAGTATAATAATATAAGTGTTAGTTACATATTTGAACCGTTTGGGGTCGAGACGCCGAGATCATGGGGTTCAAGTGCCCGTCTTTTGTTTAGAGAAATTTCTAAACGTTTAATTGACGCTACCCGTGACCAGAAGGTTGGTTTATTCCTTGCACAAAGGAATAAAAAATTGCCATTCAACGTGGCAATGCCGCCTGCCTTCTGGCCACCCTCCCGGTTGACGATGATGGGGAGGAATTCTTTGACGCCTGAACCTGCAGGATTGTTTAGGTATATTCAGTTTTTTTTTAAATACTTTAATTTAGATAACTTCCGTGTACATTATGTAAATATTAATGTTGTTAAATTAATTAAATTTAATATATTTATAGTAACGGCTAGGATTAAATCTAATCAATTTAATATTAATCATTCACATACTCACGATTCCAGCGGAGCTGCTTACTACAGTAAACATTTTTATAAGAAATAATTTTCTGTTGTTTTCTCACACGATGTGCAAAAATGAAAACATACAATTTGCATTATCGCTTACTAAGATATTCGTCTGCAGAATTTCCTTTACAGTTTTGAAAGCTACCTACATACATTTAACTTTGCTGTGCAGGCGGATATTTAAATTTTCCAGATTATACGCGTACATTGGCTGTTAACAAGTACCTAGTTGGCAACATTTTCAACGTTTTAACGCGGATTCAAACTTCGTCATGTATAATTAGCCTTATTCGGCTACATAATGAAGAAGTTTCGAGGGCTTACTTCTCTATAATTTGCTTTATTCGTACGCATAACGCATTAAGCGCAGCACTTAAATGTGCTTGTCTGCCCACCTAGGTGGTATAAAAAATGCAAAGACATGCATCAATTAAGTTGTGCGCAGTTTAACACACATCAAAGGATCCGCAGCACACTCGGCCACATAAATAGTTTATACCTAGCAGGGTAACTTTTAGTCAGTGTGAAGTATGTACCAACGAAAGATGAAAGTGGCCAACGAAAGATGAACAAATCGTTTTTCTAAAACTTTTTTATGTTAACAATTTCGCCTGTCAGTTTTTTCAGTGTTTTATAGTCTTCGAAAACTTCTTGATACTCATTTAAGGTATGTGTTGTAATGTATGTAGTTCCGCCTTAACAAATAGTTGGCCGCACATTAAGCGTTTTAGATACTAGTTAGCAACCGTGGTCTTTGACCGATTTCTATTTTCGCTATCCAAAACATTTCCCATTAAAACTGATTGTCGATGTCGGTTGAATTCTTCACACGTACCTATATTTCTATGGTTTACCTATGCTTGGTAAATATTTGAACGCTTTCTTTGAACAGAAGTATGTAGGTTGATGATATATATAGTGAGGAGAGAGAGAGGAGAGACAGTGAGCAACGAAAGAATCAAAATAACTACATGTTAGTGTAGTTTTCTTGGTTGTTTATTTAATAGTCGGCATTTATCCTCATCTTCTGATGTTTGATGTAATATAAGCCTTACGAAATTAGTAACAAGCGTTGATAAGTTACAGTAACCGAGGGCTAGTCCCAGTTACATCCAAAGCTTGGCCTTAAGATAGTAAAGTCCATTCTACTACACCACTTTTTACCTTACGACGACGAAGTCAAAAGACGGGCATTGAGGCAGGTTGACAATCCCATACTCACAGGTAGTGTGGAACCTCTTAGCCTTAGGAGGGATTTTGCCTCACTGTGTGTGTTCTACCGCCTATACAATGGTTTGTGCTCAGATGAATTGTTTGACATGATACCTGTAGCTACATTCTATCATCGCACCTCTCGCCATAGGCAGTACAATGCGATCTGAGACGGTGCGCACTGTGCGGTATGAAAGAAACTTCATCCCACGCACACTCAAGCTGTGGAATGACCTCCCTGCTGCGGTTTTCCTAAGCGCCTACAATATGGATTCTTCAAGAGGGGCATCAGAAGGTTTCTTCATGGTCGGCAGTGCGAGTGTGACACCCCTGGTGTTGCATACGTCCATAGGCCACGGTAACCGCTTCCCATCAGGTGGGCCGTGTGCTTGTCTGCCAACTAAGTGGTTTAAAAAAAAAGACTTTCGCCGTAGTCGGGTAAATACTAAAACCCGACCACATCATACATCATACATCATAGATCGTTTTATATCGCTTTTACGGGAAATCATTGACTCCGAGAGGAAAGCTTGTGCTAGGACCTCATCCGTCATCATATGTACCGGCAAACAGGTGTGATTGGTTCAGGTTCAGAGAATTTTCGAGAGGCTCTATTTACAATCTTTCATTGTTTTGAGTCTTTTGCAAAAACAACGGAGAACAAGCCAAAACTAAATCGCGAGTGGATACAGTTAGCATCGTGTATCGTGAACATGGTCGAGATCGGGTTCGAGTTTGTAGTGAGAGTGAAACCAGTGGTAGTGCAGATACGCGTAGTAAAATAACTCAAAAGAGGGTAGATCGATATAATTACTCCTAGAAAAAAAAATCTCTGTTTACCGCCACTACTCCAGTTCCTCCGTGATCATGGTGCTTGCAACAGCGCCGAAATATCGGAAACTCAAAACAATGAAACATGGTAAATATCCCGATTATTTTGATACTGATGTGAGTGACCATGATAGTTTAAATACCTATATTCTACTACAATAGTTACACGTACCTATGTTTATATTGTAACTAGATGTCAACACAAGTTTCTACGCAAACAATTAGGTGTAACAAATTTAAGTAAAAATGTGGTTCGGTTGCGTACCTATCTACATTATCTTGCGTATAATGTATCGCAATTTATAACAATTAGTTGCGGCCTGACCGAACATCGACCCCTCGCCCGACATCCTGCGATGCGATAATGCTCTGATCGACAATATAATTTAACTAGAACACTCATAAGCATACATATTTTAATTTATACTTATATGTATGTATTTATTTGAACCAGTGACGGAGAGGCGCAGTAACAAATTGACAAGTATGGGATACTTTACTTGTGATATTTACAAGACGAAGTGTAATTGAAATTGAATCATAAACAAAAACTCGATTTCTATTTAACAAATCTATTGATTTTACGAGGATTGAATTTATTACATGATGAGACAGGACTGAAAATTGGAGTATTTAGAAAGGTTTCTAAATACTTACCCATTAAGTTTGCAGTGAGGTGTAAGAGTTGTATAAAACATCTATTGGCAATAGTTGGTAGTGGCTAAATCTGTTAAGTCAATAGATTAAGTTTAATTTTTGAAAGAAAAAGTTATTTAAACTATCATGGTCACTCACATCAGTATCAAAGTAATAGGGATATTTACCATGTTGTATTGTATTGAGTTTCCGATATTTCGGCGCTGTTGCAAGCACCAGGATCACGAAGAAATATCGAAAACTCAGTACAATACGACATGGTAAATATCCCGATTACTTTGATACTAAAGACGAAAAAGTAATTCTGATATTTGAATGGTGAAAGCGGGATTGAAAATCAAAGACTGAAGTTTGTAATAATAACCTAGATCCAGTGATCTTATATTAAGATAATCTCGTGTCAAGGACAGTTAATAAAGTTTGTTTCAAATCAGCTGTCTTTAACAAAGTGTAGACGGTGTCAACTAATTTGACAGTTGAATTATCAAATGGTTTATATTATACGATCATATATTTTTAGAAGGAAAACGGAAGGCAGGACACCCTCTAGCCAGATGTAGTGACGATCTGAAAAAGGTGGCTGGAACAAACTGCCGCATTCAGGAACAAACAAGGAACGGCGGAGGTCCGAACGAAATGGCGCACATTGGTAGAGGCATAGGTCCAGCCGTGGACTGTGGAGGGCTAATTCATTGATTGAAATTTTTAGAATATGGGATTTGATGTAATTTGGATCAAATTATACCTACTTGTGCATCATCTATATACATAACATAAAAATCGTTATTTATTTTATTTATTAGAGACAATAAAAAATCTTAACACGGTTTGTGTGTGGAACTTTTTGAGCTTTTGAAGTGTAGGTACACTTCAAAAGCTCAAAAAGTTCCATATTTTATGGTATAGTTGATTTATTGGAGTAACACGGTGAAGGTGAAAACATTTCAAAAAATCTCACGTAGGTACCTTTTATTTATGCATTTAATAAGTTGCTTTACCGGCAGCCAACCATGAAGAGCTTATGCAATGTTCTCTTAAATACGTAATCGTAAATCGGGATTGATTGCGTTCAGTTAAAGTACATATATTTTTTTTAATCGGACTATGTATGCTCAGAGTACGATCGAGCTAGCATGGTTATTCAAATCAAAAGCTCCTAAATAATCTATATTAAAAAAAAATGTTAGACGTAATATAATCTGCGCTGGACATAAAAATGGCGCTGTCCCTCATCTGTTTGCTGTCACATGCATAGTTCAAAACAAAAAAAAGATCAGAATGTAACGATCAGAGGCCCGAGTTTACTATGTTAGCTGTCATAATCACGTTATAATGTCAAGTTTTTTTTAAATTACAAAACACTAGCTGTAGCCCGCAACTCTACCCACTTAGAAAACCATTATCTTGGAAAATCGTTAAAAAGGTTACCGACAGACAGAATCATAATAAATGATTACAATTTCAATATTGTAGTTTTCAAATGATTGAAATATAGATCCAGCTTAATTATAAAATATATCAATCTGTTACAATATACCACAGTGGAATGAGGTTAACGTTATCTTAATTGAAAATTTCATTAAAATAAAATGTCAATTTTGGATATTTTAACAAATGAATTACAATTTCAATCATAATAATTAAAATAAATGTTTAATTTGACTACTCAACTTTATTTACGGGGCGGACAAAAACTTATTAGTTACGTTAGTGCCACCTGGTGCAACTCCCAAGACATCAATTTCTGAAATTTAAATAACAATCGTTATCGATTTTTTAATTGTATTTTTATATTACTAATTTTTATTTCATTATCATTGTAACAGTGATTAGATGGTCGTCTTTTACAAATATAACTTTTAATGGTTTCCTAAAACCTCATCACTGCCATGTAGGTAATGTAAAAAACATTCCAAAGGGTCAAGTGATTCATTGCATCGGCCATCTCGATGATCATTAATCAAGTATGCCAGAAATTAAGAGATGTATGTTTTTATTCACAATTCGCAGAATGGTGCACCCATATACTAAAGCCTGTTATACACGTGCCTTACTGACTTTACAACGTGTTCATTCGATCATATATACATTCGATCTAAGGATCATCTATAGTTGCAATTAATTAACACGATAATATTTTTTTTTTATACCACTTAGGTGGCAGACAAGTGCACGGTCCACCTGATGGAAAGTGGTTACCGTGGCCTATGGACGTGTGTAGCACCAGAGAAGCCACACTCGCGCTGCCGACCTTGTAAGCACAGTTTCAAATTCTGAGTCTGGTGATTTGATTTAAAAGAAATTTGAATATATTTATTTTGCCACTAGGTATACTAATTTCATGTATAATTTATATATATAAGTATATATTATTATAAAGTAATAATAAATTTTTCAGTATATCAATTTAATATAAATTAACAATAAAAAAACAAATTCAAGAAAAACACAGAAAATTGTTGATTCATTTGGGAATTTATAAAAACACGGCTTGTTTTTAGGTTTGTGCTATACTATGATAGCTGTTCATTGCGTCGCGGTTATGTCTTAGAATCTACATTTTTAGATATCCGTATTTTTTTTAACGTGTACACATCCATTCGGATACCAACCGCCGGAGCCAGTGGGGGTGGTTATGTCGGACTCGAACCGACCAAAGCTGCACGGTCGTCTTGAGCCAACAGTCGTAGGGGGTGAGCTAGCCTTTGACATAGCCCTCGTGCACCCTGACTGACCCAGGCCTTAGAAGTTCAACTCGCACTTGACCGGCTTTTTAAACAGCTTGTAGCGTTTCGTGTATCACCGACCTAAGGTCAAAGTATTATTTATTTCAACGATGCATTTATTTTATGGCCAAGCTATAAAACCTAGGGTTATCACTGTTACATGTTAACATGAAAATAATATTTATTGCACGTATTCTTTGATGTTATGCTTTGCATAAGGTTGTACCATCGGTAGTAGGTACACGAATCTCATAAAATTACGATTGATTTATTTTAGATTGAGCAGATATGAGACTAAGTACCTACTCGTTTAAGTACCTACACATAATGTTCACAATATTATCACAGTGAAGTCTTGCGCTCTGCGTTTTGTCTATGACAGTTATTTAGAGATCTAAGAAGCTTATCCTGATCTACTTCCTAGAAGGTCCTTTTATAAGACACAATAAAAGAACTTAAAAATGGCGATTCTGTGAAATGGAAAATGTTGGTAAAATATTTGTTACTTTAAAGTTAAAATTTACATTTTGTAAGAAACAAATCTCAAAGTTACGTTTTGTACCTATTGTATTTTATTTATTTATTTATTTGCACATGGAGAACTGACAGATGTAATTTAAAAAAAGTTGTGATAATTCTTGAATATACATTACAGGTTTTCAGGTTTTATAAATGTTATTTTAATTTTTCAGATGCCAGATGCAGATCAAAATTATCTTTTTTGTCAATTTAAAATAAACTTTAAATTGACAATAATGATAAATAATTAATTAATTAAATAATAATTAAATAACCACCTGATAGTCTGTATCAGAGGTCTCTTTCATAAGTTCACCGTAGCCAAATTAGCAGTGGAAAAGGGTTAAAATTTTCAAAAAGGAAGCCGGTAGAAAAAAACCATTAACCTCTTCAAGAACAACCAATTAAAATTATATTCTCTCAATTTTGGATATGGAATTTCATATACATATCTTCAGTTTTACTTTTAGATAATGCGTTATTTATATTATTTATTACATTTTAAATTTAAAGGTTTCTCCCACGGTTTGCCTTTGCAGAGGATGTCGGCAGGAATCGGGTTATAGGTACCCCTCACAACTGCCCATTAGTTGAATAGAGTAGTTGGGTCATTTATTGTTTTTCCTAATGAATATATGTACTTATAGGCATGCTAAAATGAATCTAGTTATCCGAGTTGATGTGACTATTTCAATATTTATTTATTATAAATTTAGTTACATGTACCTACTTGAAATTAGGGTTTATTGAATTTAGTTTGCAGTGATCAGGTTTTGCATATAAAATATAAGGCCCCACATGTGACAAGCTTAATACGCCTGTCAGAGATCGCAATTTCAATAAATATTTAGTTTTCAGTATCAAATAAAGTTTTTCAACGTTCAACATCAACTATAACGATTCGACCCTAAAAGCGTTTTCCCATTATCCGATCCGATATCGGGGTTGGTTCCGATATCCGACATCCGATAGCCAATATGTACGAGTATGTCAATAGAAAAATACATTCGGCTTTTCTTTCTTTATTTTTAGACAAAATGAAACAGACATTCTTGATTTTAAATTAAATTAAAATTCATTTATTGTCAGACCATCGATCCATAGTGTTAGTAACAATTTAACTTAAGAACTAATGTTAGTAATAAATACATATGAATAACAACACTCCACTATCTGTGACACGTGTGGAGTGTCATCTATATCTACTTACTATAAATTATTAGTATAAACCTGCCATTGGCTTATATTTTTATTTATTACTAGCTTTTGCCCCCGGCTCCGACCGCGTGGATGTTGGTTCCCAGGGTGGACAACCCTTATCACTAAGGGGTATGAATAATAGATGTTGGCCGATTCTCAGACCTACTCAATATGCTCACAAAATTTCATGAGAATCGGTCAAGCCGTTTCGGAGGAGTACGGGAACGAACATTGTGACAAGAGAATTTTATATATAAGAAGAAGTTTTATCCAACTATTTTGTAGACGTCATCTACACATATTTTGACTTAGTTTTGTAACTTATTTTTCATGATTAAAATATTTAAATAATATATAAATAATCGTATTGTATGAGCTTATTGTTAAATCGAAGATATGAGATCTTCAATTATTACCTGTAATACCTGTATTCTAAGCAAATAGGTAAATATAATATTATAATAATAAACATCGCGGTAGCCTAGTGGTATGAGTAATGGACTGCTGAGACGAGGTCTCGGGTTCGATCCCAGGTTTTACCATAGCACACACCAATGACTTTTCGATGCTTTTCGAAGTTATGTGTGTATTTATCGCAGGTTTATAAGTGCCCGGTTAATGGCAATAGGCTCGCCACCTATTACATTGGGACCTAAACATAAACTGGCGAAATGTGGGTGCTAGCACCTCTGCCTACCTCTTCGGGGATATAGGCGTGAGTTTATGTTATGTTATGTTATAATAAATAATTCATCAGCGAAAGTTCACCGTTTTCCTCGTTTCCAGGGACCAGTTGGGGACTCTGTAGTTCCCACACCCGAAGAGGGTAGAGCCCTACAACATGGGGTTCTTCAAGAAGTGCTGCAATGGAGTTTGTGACGTATATTCCTCGTTCCCCGGCCGACTCAGGTCCATCTTTCTCCGTCTGGCCTTGCGTGTGGGGAACAGAGAGTCCCCAACTCGTCCCCGGAATACTTAAATCATTGATAAAGGCTAGTAATTTATTAGAGTGTGTGGTATGTATGTAAGTTCTTCAGGGCCAAAGCTGCAAGACTTGGCTTTCCTCTCTGCATGAGTACGTCTAACAGCGGTCAGAGTGGTATTCCAAAGCGATAACAATAAGGCCACTTGTGCGTTCACAGCAAAGGTATCTTCTTTCCTTCGCCTTCCCACTCTTCAGACGCCATTGCCACTGCAGGACAATCTTAATAACTTAGATATTGATGTTCGCTGCAACCTGAACAGCAAAAATTACATCGAGAATATCATCAAAATTTCATTTTCATTTTTATATAACTTAGGTGGGCAGACAAGCAAATGGCCCACGTGATGGTAAGTGGTTACCAAAACCTATAAAAGTGTGTAACACCAGGGGAATCACACCCGTGCTGCCGACCTTGTAAGAACAGAGATTTTCTGTGCCGTCAGTGCAGAAGACAAAACGAGGACAAGCCTTTGGTCGTCCCATTGACAGCACCAAAACTCTTCAGTGAGCTCTGGCTACCCTACTCACCGCCGGGAACACAACACGAGGTTATTATAGCCGTGGTATTCTGTAGGGTGGAGGTACTTGTAGCCTGTAAGAAATTGCCGCAGAGCGATAAGGCCGCCATCTGTACGTACCACAGAACCTGTATCTCATATTGTAATGTAATATGTTATTGGTGTACAATAAAGATGTTTATTATTATTATTATTACTTCCCCAGTCGGACTGCTCAATTGGCACGGATTTACCGTCGTGTCCTACCTCCTTTATGCTTGTACACGCATGGCAAAGTTGCCGGTCGAAATTAATGTAGGTGACGCCCAGTTAGGAAACCTTCAGATATTGAAATAAAATGTATAAAGATTTACACATATTAAGAAAACACTTGTTCTTTTTCTACAATATTTTTTATTAAAGTTACTATCACCATCAATCAACAGTATAAATATAAAGATTTGTTTCCAGAAACCATACTTAAGCCGCTTATTTTTATAATCATCGATAGTCTTATCCCATATTACCGCAGGTCTAAAAAGGGCACATTAGTGGAATCTTATTAGGATAATATTTCGTTTTACTGCGATATTTTCATGAACAGCGGTAGCCTAGTGGTATGGGTAATGGACTGCTGAGACGAGGTCTCGAGTTCGATCCCAGGTTGTACCATGGCACACACCAATGACTTTCCGATGCTTTTCGAAGTTATGTGTGTATTTATCGCAGGTTTATAAGTGCCCGGTTAATGGCAATAGGCTCGCCACCTATTACATTGGGACCTAAACATAAACTGGCGAAATGCGGGTGCTAGCACCTCTGCCTACCCCTTCGGGGATATAGGCATGAGTTTATGTTATGTTATGTATATTTTCACGAAATTAGGTTCTACTTAGTATATGATTATCATGATACGGTTTATATGAGTGACCATTTAATTTTTTTTATAGGAATCTATTACATTTACTGAAAATTCATAAAGTAACCTTTTAATGTGACCTTTTTAGACCCGCAGGTCTTTTATAAAGAAATCCAATTAACAGTTCTTGATTTATGTTCATTTTAATCGCAAAATAAAATCGGTGTAAGTAAGCTGTCACGAAAACGTAAAAGCATCCGGTACTGTCGTTATACTCGCATTGACTGCGATATAGGTTTGCACCGGTGCGACGAAACCTAAGAAAAACCGGTGCCGCTCCGGTGAATTTCACCGAAGCAAAACACCAGAGAAAAACCGGTTCAGCTCCGGTTCTTAACTTCATACAGAACAAGGCAATTTTATTTTGTTTTTTTTTTATTAAGTATGATTAAATATATAGTACCTAAATTCATACTAATATTTTACTATAAATGCTAAAGTAACTCAGTCTGTCTGTTATGCGTCCATGCCTAAACCACTTAAACGATCGTTATGAAATTTGGTACAGAGAGGGATTAGAGCATAGAAATGGACATAGGCTACCTTTTATCGAAAAAAAGGGTTACATAGGGGATGAAAGCCGTTGGCAGTGGAGAGGTTAAAAACGATACCCATATTGACTTTGTTGAAATTTCAGTATCAAAATAAACGGGATATTTACCATGTTTCATTGTTTTGAGTTTCCGATATTTCGGCGCTGTTGCAATATCCCGTTTATTTTGATACTGATGTGAGTGACCATGATAGTTAAAATACCTATATTGTTGAAAATTTCAAATCTGCCATCTTGGATCGTTAAATATATTGTAATATATTAGCTATTGCCCGCAGCTCCATCCGTGTGAATGTCGGTTACCGCCACAAAACTCACCTTTTCTCAAGGTCTAGGTCAAGGTCGCAAAATCGATTCAGTGGTTTAGGCTCAGTAACATACAGACAGACAGACAGAGAGATAGAGTTACTCTTGCATTTATAATATTAGTATGAATATGGATTCATAATGAGATACCCGAAATTTTTTTGAATATTGAATGATTTATGAAAACGCAAATCAGTCAATTACAGGTACAATAATTACATTATAACCAATTATATATTTTTGTATACCATATACAACTACATTACGAGTATAATATGATAATGAAGCTAATAAGTAAGTAATAAACAAGATTTTAATATAAATAAGTTTTGTTCTTTATTCTCTTTAAGCCTCGGTGAATCTCCGGTGAATCACCAGAGATGCCTAAAAAACCGGTTTATTTTGCACCGGTGCAGCGAATTCCACACCGGTGCAAACCTCTGTGCGATACAACATTGTTGGAAATATCGCCGTGGGTAGTTTGTGCGCGCCGAGTGGCAGCCACGGCGCACACAACCTGTGAACAAGCTCCTTCAGTGCTCCATACAACACTGACAACCAACCAACATGCGACGAATTAACCGTGAATTATTACGGCGAAAAAACTTGTGTGTACAAGTGGCCTAAGGGCGAATCCCTTCAAGAAGGGTAATAAAACGTTTTTACAGGGCCGACAGTACGAGTGTGACGCCTTTGGTGTTGCACAGACTGTAACAATCACTGTTTTATCAAACAATTCTGGTGACCACCACCATATGGGGGGCCGTGTGCTTGTCTGCACCTAAGTGGTATAACAAATAAAATGAAAAGTCGGGCTCCGAGATGAAAGTCAGTGAAACCAGGGTCAGCGTTAAGATGATGACTATGTAGCTAATAGTCACTTTATTAATTAAAAAAGTTGACAGACCAATTACAATGTAGTCATCGATATATTAGACACAATAGAACGATGACTATGCTAATCGAGGAAAACTGCAGCTGAATGATCTGGGTTATAGGTGAACATAATAAATATCTACTGATCATTGGCCAGGCTCGTGGTAGGTCAGTATTTGAGGAGTTAGCCTTATGATCAAAAGTATCCCGGTCCCAAATCCTGGTCACCATACTGTCGCAATGAACCCGCATTTTCGTTTATAAATAATGATAATGACATTTAGAAATAATGACACTAATCCATTTGGTACCATTGTCGTTTAAATCTTTTTAGAACGATCTTTACAATTACTTATAGAGTTATACAATGTTCGAGTAGTGAAATTATCAAGAAACCCCCAAGTGAAACTCACTAAAAATATATATTATTCAAAGTTCACAACAAATAAAAAGCTTTGAATTCGTTGGGGCTAAACGCAACGTTGATGTACCCTAGAGAGACGAACTAAGAAAACAAAGTTTTGCCTCCTTAAAATCGGTAAACATGATGCAGCTTCAGAATTCTTTGAGTAAAACACTCATACATTTCATTATTTGGTCTCTATTAAAAAGTAGATAGAATACATCAAAAATTCACTTCTAGGTAACTTCGATGCAATGGTTTGGCCCCAACCGTCAAAACACATCTGTATATGGTTTAGGACTATCCTTACCCTACCTGTGACACAGATAGTTACTAGCTCGGAATTAGGCTTTTTTTTTTTCTTTTTTTTTTTTTACGTGCGCAAAATCCCCACGGATACCTCCCCACCGGAGCCGGTGGAGGAGGTTATGTCGGACTCGAACCGACTATAGGCTTGGGGAGGGCTAGCGCACCAAAAAAGAGAATGCGAGCAAAACTAGTCGTGTCAAAACGGCCATCATAGCATGCCGCAACTGTAGGTGACGATGTGATTGATTGATGATTTTAGACCATACATGTATACCTCGTCCCCCGCTGAATACGGCCGGATATTTTTTCCGTACATCCGGGGCAGTGCAGGCATCTCCTTAAGTTAATAATGAAGACTGCAAACGCGCATTACTACCTGAACAGTAAGTAATTCCTGCAAATAAATCTAGAACCGCAGGCTAACTAGGAGACTACGTGACCGTTAATCCCGTATATTTCCATCAAGCGTTATCCTTTGTGTGAAGGTACCACTGTTCATAAATCGTATTAGTCAACCTGCATGCTTGTGACGTGTGTATGTTCATTTAGGTCAAGTACTTAGAAGTTGGTGAACCACCTTTGTTACTCATTACCGGTGTTTCCAATGGTAAAACTGATAATAGAACTCTTTATGTGTACTGCGGTTAACAAATTTTTATTCAAATTTAGAAAGAAAATATAATAAGTTGTACTGAGAAGTAGAGATATTAAAACAATTGTGCAAACAAGTCATTCGTTTTGGTGGGGTTATTGAAAATACAGGCAATGAACAAATGAGTAATAGGTAACTGCCATTCACGCGGGCAGACTCATGGGCATCAGCTAGTTGGTGAATAACCTACAACTTTTTCTGGCCAGCGTGGAAACAGTAGGCTAAAGCCTCCCAACATTGGGACAGGCCTAAGTACAGCTGTGAACTGCGATAGGCTAATTGATTGATTGATTGATACTTTTCTAACTTAAAATAGAAAACTTGTAAGGTCACATCAATTTATTAAAATATAATGTGTTCCTTTTTATACTATTTAGGTGGCAGACAAGCACGATGGCCACCTGATGGGAAGTGGTTACCGTGGCCTATGGACGTATGCTGCACAACCACAACATCACGTAGCAAGACTTTTTTCAAACATTACTCAATCCCTGGTGATAGCTTTTTTTTTTTTTTTTTATACCACTAAGTTGGCAGACAAGCACACGGTGCACCTGATGGGAAGCGGTTACCGTGGCCTATGGACGTATGCAACACCAGGGGTGTCACACTCGTGCTGCCGACCATGAAGAAACCTTCTGATGCCCCTCTTGAAGAACCCCATATAGTGTTAATAGGTGTTAATTTACTAGAAATCATTACTGTGTCACCGAAGATTTGATAAAGAAAAACACGTAAGTACGAATTACCGCCATTATCGGATCAAAACACACCCAAACTCCATATTATTTTCTAAAGGTTAAAAATAATTGTGTCATCAAGGGATCGAAGCTCTAATCACTCGACCTGGCGAGGTGACCGCTACGCCACCATTATATCTATGAGACATTGTTACATAAACAAAATGAGTCGTGTATTTAGTCATAGAAAAATACTCAACAATCAATAAGTTTATACAGGTGAACGACTCATAGACATTCAAAAGTTATACCGGAAGCGTCTTGGATAGTTTGGGTGTGAAGAATCTAGGTTGACAGAGTAATATTTAGTGATTGTTTAATAAAATTGGTATCGATGAATCAAAGAATCAATTTCATTTATTCAGTTTAGGCACATAAAGAGCACATATGAACGTCAAAATTTTATAATTATGTATGTCAAGAAATAATATAAAAATATTAAATAATGTAAAAATAAACCATTGGAAAATGATTCTTTCGCTGGTTCGGTAGGTTAGTTCTACTGAGAAGATACCAGCAAGAAACTCAGCGAACTACATTAGAACTAGATTATTTTTCTTTTTTAAATTTGTTTTGGTTTACAATTTATTTTGTGCGAGCAAGCAAGAGACTTATGTTGACCACGCATTAACATCATTAAGGTACTTTAAGTAACCTTTACTCATTAAAGTTTTTTTCACTTCTATTTTAAATTTATTTATTGGCATATTAATCATACGATGTTAGACACTACTTGACCAGCAATAGGACGCCATTTTTGGTAGCTGCCATGATGACACCGACATTATAAAATGGCGCGCTATAGAAACATTTGTGTCAAAGATCGTTCCAAATTCGAAATTAAAAATTCTATTTTCGTTCACCCAGGAACTGTGATACATTATTTTTTCCAAATAGCTTGTTTAGTTTACACAGACAGAAGTCATTGTACTAACTTACCACTTATAGGTTACAGCCATCGCTTTGAAGTGTGTAGCTGATGTAAATAAATCTGTAGCTACGGCTAGCTAACACCTGGATACGAAGACGTCTTCTTTGATAGTACAAGTATTTTTTTTACACTGTGAATTGCAAACACGACTATCACTATTGCTGGCAAATCCACCCGCGTTTAATTCTGAACTTGTTCCTACAAGCCAACTTGACTTCTCCTCGGCTGATGGTAAGCTAAAGGCAAAGTCTCAGGAAAGAGGGTCACCATTACAGACATTAAGTAATGTTACAATGGTGGCACTCAGCTTGGCGGCCTCATCAGATGCTATTTAACGTCTCACTTAAAGGACCTGGGACTGTAGGAAGAAGGAAACACGTGTGCTGGTAATGAATTCCAGGTTTTGATGATGCGGCAAAGAAAAGAGTTTCCGAACCGCTTGGTTCTTGCTCGTATATACTGCACAGTGTGAGGGTGACATCTAAGCCCTGCATGTGTTGTCCTGTGTAGGAGAGTAGAGGTTGAGATTAGTTGGAAAAGCTCATCAGAACACTCACCATGGTAGAGACGGTAAAATACAGCCAAGGAAGCAACATCTCTCTCCTATGTGTTTACCAACTTTAATATCTATTCAAATATCTTTATAAATTTCCACATTCATAATATCAGTAGATTATTAGAATTGGATAACTACTTGATAGAGCTGAAAAAGTGATCCTTAAAACAATATGCAGGTGATCATTATCATCTTGGCGTTTCCCGGTTACATCCAGGGGCTCTGAGGCTTTCATGTCTATGATGGTCATGGTGATTTCCCAGTTGTTATCAAAGTTTTCCCGCTCTGCCGTCTCATCTGCCGTCCCAAACTCAAAAAAGCGTCTCGTCTCAATCTCCAGAAAGCCTGCACCAGAAAATCGTCCGTCAATCAACAGGTGCAAGAATCGACAGCATGTGACTGGTGACTCAAGTATATTCTACGCGACGCGTGCTTCTTAGTTGTACAAAAAGAAAGATGCATATAGTTTATAACGTTATAAAAACATAACATATGTGGCGTTATCGTGATTAGTATAATAACAAAGCCGTCGTGGGTCAAAGTCACGTTGTGCGGCGCCGCCGGCGCCGACCGCTCTGGAGCTGCGTTGCACGTACCATATTCCATATGTGGAAACCGCGTTCGTACATATTTGTATTTAAGTGTAAGAGATTCCTGGGCTATCCGGGGAGGGAGGGATATGTCTCAGATAATCTTACCTCCTGCTACCTGCCCACACAGCCGGCGTGTGTTTTAGTCGGTTCAAGTCCGACATAACCTACTCCAGCGGTCAAAAAATCCGTAGGAATTTTGCGCACGTTAAAAAAGTAAGATTTTTTATGTTGTATGACTTGAGATTGACATGGTCATTCATATTTATATTGTAACTCACTGGGATATTTTCCATGTCTATTATTTATATTTCGGCACTGTAACTAGCGTACGGTGGCGCTAGTACACCGTGATCATGTGGCTTTTGTAACAGCGCCGAAGTATTGGTTACTTACAAAAGTAATTACCATGGGAAATAGCCCGGTGAGTTTTATACTTTTTTCTATGTTTACTAGACAGGCTACTCCGATCAAAGCATGTTGTATCCAACCTAACTTAACTAGGTTGTTCAGGGCCCTATCAATTCCTTCTGCACTTGATTTCAGAAGGTATTGATAAGGTCTGTACAACCTACCCTTAGCTGCTAGTCGGTGCACGTGCTAAATTACAAATGAGGCTCTAGCGCAGGCTGTACTCACGGGGTAGCAGGTCAAATGGCAATCGCACTCGTGATGATCAATAATTAGTGAATTCTGGGCTCCAAAACGCAAAATTTGGACTCAACGAATAAATCAATGATGATCATCATCATTGATTTAATCGTTGAGTCCAATGAATGGAAGGAGCCTAGCTAGTAATAAATGTAAGTACGATAAACAAACATCCGAAAGAAAAGAATCTATGTAAATCGTAATTTCCAAATGGAATAGACTCTTTTAGGAGCCATGATGCCACACACAGACACACAGATTTAACTTATTTATAACTTCTTTTTGCATCGCAGGTAAATAAATGATCTGTAAAAAGAAATTGCTCTTACGTGTCTAGAACAAAGAACATTAATTTTGTTAACTTAAATCTAATATTCGTGAAATAGCTCTTAAAAGAGCTTTTATCCTAGTCCTTTAATCATATCATACCAACCATTACCTAATTATTTTCAGAGTAATACTGCAAATGTGTAATTTTGTGAGTAGGATATTATTTCTTATTTAAGATAGAAGTACACAATTTCTCATGTAATGTGATGACCTGTTGAATTCATTTATTTGAAAAGAACTGCGATTAACTGTTGAAATAAAATTATTTTGTATTATTTTGTTATTCACTCTGTTGACATTGTGGTGCTGAAGGTGGATAGTGATATTAACTGAGACGTCATGGCCGCTGAGGAGACTGATCAGATGTCATTTGCGATCTAAATGTCGGTTAGGTTGGAAGGGTAGGTCTATTAAACTCATAATTTGGCCAGTTCTTTCACATGGCTGCGAATCGTGATTGCTGCTAGTGTGTCACCA
The DNA here is from genome assembly GCA_963662185.1 of Eilema griseolum. Lineage (NCBI taxonomy): Eukaryota > Metazoa > Arthropoda > Insecta > Lepidoptera > Erebidae > Eilema > Eilema griseolum. The sequence continues at coordinate 15,642,544 of OY759241.1, forward strand.
GGAGGAGCCGCGTGTCACACGCATAAAGATCAGTCAGAGACTCCCGTACCTGTTCATGTTTAGGGGAGGTAGGACACGACGGTAATTCCGTCCAATTGAGCAATTCGGTTGAGGAAGTACCTCCACCCTACAGAATATCGCGGCTATAATAACCTCGTGTTGTGTTCCCGGCGGTGAGTAGGGTAGCCAGAGCTCACTGGAGAGTTTTTTTACTGTCAGTGGGAAGAACAAAAGCTAGTCCTGCTTTGTCTTTTACACTGACGGCACAGAAACTCTTTAGCTTACAGGGTTGGCAGCGCTAGTGTGACTCCCTTGGTGTTGCTCATGTTCATTGGTCATTATAACCACTTTCCATCAGGTGGGCCGTGTGCTTATCTGCCAACCAATTGGTATAAAAAAATGACATCGCAGACAAAATGCCACCTCTGCCTGGTATCTTCCGGGACCGGAAGTTACCTAAGAAGTGCTGGCATATCGTCGTAGAAGATCATGTTGCCAATGAAATGAAGGAGTAGAAGTGGCCCTCATGTTTGCAAAGAACCAATTAATTCAATACTATTCTGACATTTTATCTACAATTCGAACCTTTTGTAGGCAAATGAGGAAATAGGTATACAGGAAACAAATTGTTTACAAATATATCTTCTCTCGCACGTGTGTCTAGTGTTGATAATATAGTGTAGGCATATTTGATTGTTATTTTGTTTATACTCGTATCAATTTGAGTTTAGTTATTCCAGTGCTTCTTTGAGTTTAAAATCGATCGGCAAATAAGTGTACTTACCTTTGGGGCCAAACCGATTGAGCAGTCCGACTGGGAAAGTACCTCCGCCCTACAGAATACTGCGGTTATACTAACTAACTTCGTGTTGTGTTCCCAGCGGTAGCCAGAGCTGATGACTAAAGGCTTGTCCTGCTTTGTCCTCTACACTGATGGCATAGAAACTCTGTGCTTACAGGGTTGGCAGCGCGAGTGTGGCTACTCCGGTGTTACACACATCCATAGGCCACGGTAACCACTTTCCATCAGGTGGGCCGTGCGCTTGTCTGCCACCTAAGTGGTATAAAAAAACAATTAAGAGAAAGAGTGGGAGAGCGGATCCCGAACACCAAAGTTCCCAAAGTACAAGCTTTAGATACAAATCAACCATTGAATGAAATTTTAAAGTATATTTTTTTAATAATCAGCTTAAACAGTCTGCTAACTATTCAAATCGATTAAGATACAAAAAGTGGTCAGAGCGTTCCCCCTTTAAGAGAAAGATCGTGGGTTCGAATCTTACCTAAACAGATTAAATTTTTTCTATCTTAATCAACCCAACCATTGTGAAATTGATCAATCTCCGTACAACCGTTATTATGTGCAATAGAGCAATATTCAACTTTATTAAATTCATCCATCCATTATCACCATGTTTCATATTTAAAATATCAGTAGGGTTTACTATATTTTATTTAGTTCCATCGATAAATTCTGCAAAAGCATGAGGCTTGCCAAGTCCATCGAAGTCACAGCGGCTTGCTAAACATACATGCGCATAACTTGAATTAATTTTATTTAGCTTTATATAATAGGCATAACGAACCTAGAAACAAGCATTCTAACTAGCTAGAAATACATATAATGCTCCCAACATGCATCAAGCCCTATTAACATCCAATTTTAGTCCGACTCCATATAAGCAGGTGACATTGTGGCTGGTCATCTACCTGTCTGTCCAAACACAGTATGCCGACTGCCGCATTATGAACATATAAACAGCGATATTGTGGTATATTTCCTCTGTTCCTTTAATATTTGTTTTCCTGTTGTTCTGAATTATCCTGAAACTTGCTTACGCATGAAGGGCGAAGTAATCTAGGTGATTGGCCTTTCCGTCTAGCCTTCAGTGTGTTAATATTTAATTGCCTAAACAGAATTATGCTTGGTTCCCTAAGGATTAAGTGGATATATGTAGGACCTTTGTTGTTTTAAATTGAAATTAATAAACAAGTCTCAAATATTGTTTTATTTTAAACAGATTGTATTTTTTGTTTGATGTATTACCTAGTATGTGTTGCTAATCCAAAATACTCGTAAATCAATACTTGCTTATCTATTGTCTCTTGTAAATTTGAACAAATCTAGATGTGTTCGAATGTGCTTATGTTCACAAGTTGATATTGTTTTTTTATCGATTAACTACTTACTGAAGAAATAATTAATGTTTTGGAAAATCTTCCACAATATAAGTATAGAGTTTTCATGTGAATTGATTGCATGCAGCAGTTAGTGTTTTTTATACATATTATACATAGAAACACCCAGTGAAAATATACTCATTCGTGCATATAAATATTTGCACTGAGCAGGAGTCAAACCCGCGCCTTCTGCTTAGCAGTCGAACGCTCTACCGCAACACCACAGAGGCCATCGAAATTCACCATCGTTTTATGTTTGTTTTATTTCATAATGTAATTTACTGCAGAAACTATAACACCAGGATGCAGCGAATCAGATGTGCTTGTCATAGGCGAAACACATTCAGTTCTCACATTTCAGATATAAGCATAAATGCCGTGTGAGTAGTAAGATTCAATCAATTAATTAGCTTATTGTAGTTCACGGCTTGATATTGGCCAATAGTAGTGACATAACTTGGTCCAATGTAGCATTCTTTGGAGTTTTTACAGTTCGACCAAGATCTTCGGAGCCCAAGTCAATATTACCTGTAAGCCACGTTAACATTACACGGCTCGGAGGGCAGTTACTCCTGCAAAAGCGAAATACACTAAACTATACATTAATCAAGAGAAAGGTAGGAAAACGTACTTTTATTTCAGTAAACCCGATTTTTATATCTCTCTTGGTTCTTCGAGATATGTTAATCCATAAAAATATGAAGGAATATAATGTTATGATTGTAATTATGTTTATACATGAGCTAATCAATCAATAAGATTCCCAGGGATACCGCCCTCTCCGTCTCCGCCGGAGCCAGTGGAGGAGGTTATGTCGGACTCGAACCGACTAAAACACACGCCGTCAATGGGTCGTTGTTAACCACCGCCAGAGGCGAAATTGGCAGGCATATCCATTGCACCCCGGCAAACTAGTAAGTGTACTAGATCAATGCGAATCCACTCGTAACAAAATCACTTAGTTGTAGGGGCTAACGACCCATGTAACTGTCTTTAAAAAAGCACATGTGTTGCCAATTATATCTTTCCAATAGATTTCTTCAACTGTGCATCGATTTAATTGTACAAGCTACACCGGAAGGGCGACATTCCTACAGATATTAAACGCCTCATCAACAATTTTCAACAAAAAATAATATTTTTACTTCTTGACTCAGCTATACCTACAGCATGTTCTGTTTTGATTAGTCACTGTCTGTTGCATTCATCGCTGATTGATTTTACCTTACACTTAGGTATATGTGATGTATAAGGTGCATTAGGTGTCACTTTATCGTGATATATGGTCATATGCGAAAAATTATGTCACTGTCACTGTTTATAAGGAAGTGATTATTCTTTTATAAGAATTTATAACTCATTCTTTCTGAGTAGCGTAAACCTAAAACAACTATATTTCATACCTTTTTATCGGATAAGGGCTACAAGTAGGCTACTCATTGTCGTTATATGCCCAAGTATGATTTGATTAGTTTTAAAAATTATATCTGAAGTCACCATCATCACAGCGTTAGTACCGATTGTCTCTAAAGTCTCTCTACTAGTCCCGCAAAAGAAAAGAAAAAGAGAGGAGAGAGGACACCAGTGCCCCGAGCACGAAAAATATTCGTATTCGTAATGTAAACGTATCGAGAAAACGGAGTATTGCGACTGGCAGGCTTCATACAAACACACAGCCCACACATTGGTTCACAGTAGGCAGGCAGTTCACGGGAGTCCTCTCTTTCTCTTCTCTTTTCTTTTGCAGGACTTCTACTCTTGACTTTTGTGGGAGCGACTGTACAGAAAAGTCTCGGCCTCGGGTTTTACCGACTAGTAGGTAAATTTGGCTCGTGACTAAATAAACAAATTGAATACAGTAGAACTGAAATATTGACTAATATTGAATCCTAATACCTAAAGTACATATTTCAATAACCTCTAATTATACATATATGGACATCAAAGTATTTGTCATTCATTAATTCGTATATGAAAATTACCATTTATAGAGTAGCTAAACCCGTTTTTATTTATAAAATAGGAACATACAAATACCTTCCCCGAAGGGGTAGGCGTGAGTTTATGTTTATGTTTTATGTTATGGTATAGGTACATACATACCTTTGGTTTGCCTGACACTGGTTATACCGGCCGTGGTCACATTCAGCCTGTGTATCTACATATACCATGATCGCGTTAAGACACGTTAACATTATTTTATATCATGGAACGCGACAGTTTACATGTTATTATTCTCTATGGCTGTTCCAATTTCAGCCCAATACGTTCTGCCGTTTGAATGTGATTGACTAACAAATATCTCAAACTTTCACATTCATAATATTGGTAGAATACATCAGTAACATAAACCAGCGTCTACTCACGTACCCTTCCGAGTACGTGAGCAGACGGTACAGTACGTGATAAATGAATTGTACCTATATCTTATACTCCACAGGTGCCACAGCTGCCGAGCGTGTATTAACCTGCTGAAGGAAGCACCCTTTGACCCCTCCGAACACTCAATACTGCTGCACTTACCAAAACCTTTTGTTGCGTTTTTTCTGAATTCAATAATAATATAGTTGTTTAGAAACCATTAGGCTCTTGCGTTCAATAACTTCTGTGTATGCTATTAGACTGGCTGTAATGGCTGTGTATGAAATAAAAAAAAATATGGCGAAGGACCTCTAGTCGATCACAACTATGCGCAACATTTGCTGCTGTTATAGTTATATAATTATGTATATAAATATATGTATACATATGTTGTAAAACTTTATTTTATTACCAAAGTTTAGTTTCTGGTGGTCCAATCTATTCTATTTTACCCTCTTAAGATGCCGTAGAAGTGAGAAATAAGTTAATAAATAAATAAAACATATGAAAAAAATATATTAGCTATACCTGCAATTCCACCCACGTTGTAAAAGGTAATTTATATGTGATCATGTCGGGGGTTAAATTGGTACGTGTACAGTCAGACCAGACCATGCTAGGCTTGAACAAATCTCCACAGAGGTGTTACCTTGCCCTGTTGTCCGTTTTTAAAACTTGTTTCGAATCCAGTGCGTCAATTGAATAAGTAGGTATTGATGGTAAGCTAGAATGAAGTCTAAACAGTAAAATCCACCAGTAAATGCGATTTATGAATTTTGGTTTGATTATCTCATTCAGAAGCCCTGAAAATGCTTTCGTCTAGCCAAGCGGGGTATTCTGTGCATAGTCAAATCGGAACAAGCAAGACCTCCGCACTTAACATTAGGTACACAGTTTCCAGTGAGGGTGTTTCTATGTATAACCGCATCCTAGAACCCATATCGTAAATTAGTTAGGCTAAACTTATTTTATGTTTCGATAGCACTGTGTAGTATGTCGTAAGAGTATTCTTAAATGTAACTAGCTCCTGCTTGCAGCTCCGCCTTCATGAATATCGTTTAACGCATCTTTTGGTCATATCTCCAGTTCTACTATAATAATAATAATAATAATAAATGAGACTTAAGATAATGAAAACCATATCGAAATTCATTCTAATAGTTTCTGCGTCCCTCATAGACCAGAAAAACCAGAAAGACCTGGAATTCCAGAAGAAATGTTTTTGGGTTCAGTATCTCTACAATTAACATAAGTTTATTTTTATATAATATATAATAATTTAATATTTCCAGGTACGGACATAGCTCTACTTTACAATTATTATAGTAAAATATTTAAAAACTAACACTAAAACAGTTACAACTCTTGAGAACACAGTAACACTTTTCTATTCTTATGATTCATAAAGACCGTTAATAAATCAAAATATAGGTTATGTTCTATTTAGGACTAATAAAATCATACTGTTTACATAAAAGTTAGCATGTGAAGTATGCCTCATGCTTAGCTTTAGACCAGATGTTTACTATCTGGCTAGAAAAAAATATGACATCCGTTTCAAGAATACTAGCGTAATTATCTAATATTTTAGATGCACACGAATAATTCTGGGTAAAATATGAATTACATTCCCACGATACAAAAGAACTAGGAACCTATTCCTACTGTCTATTTTCCAGGTTTATCGAGATCTTTACAGCCATTCCAGTGTGATAAACTAACGATCAAACAGCCGTATGGAAGGATGTGCGTTAAAGGAATACGATTTAAGGGGTTGTATGTGTGTATATGTTAACATAATGAAATTGATCATAATATTAAGTGTGATTACTTCTCAAATCATATAGCTTATAAAGTATTTGAGCAGTAAAAAATGTATGCGAAAAATGTATTCTCGACCAATAATACTTTATAAGAAATGGGATGTATACAATGAAATCCCACTTCTTATAATATTTTACATGTAAATCAGTGTTAATTGCATGCATAACATATTGAAGACAAAAGTTCCCCTAAAATCATCGCGGCTGGTACAAAGACCCCACAGAGGCACAATGAACAAAATAACGGCGTCCCTGCAAGTCCCGGACAACAAAGAAAGGGACCGCCAAGGAATATGTCACGTGCCATTACTAAGTTCAGAGATGACAGAAGGTCTACCGCGAAGAACAATACACTTAGTATTTGGAGATTGGATAAGAATTGTAATAGATATGCGAAGGAAAATCAGCTTTTCCCAAAGTTTATTGTATCCCTGCCCATTAATTTTAATGCTACCCTATCGTGATCGCAGTATTTTTGTAATAAGGAATCAATTAAAGTAGACGAGATTCAAATTCTTAAAATAATTGCATTTTAGGGTTATGTCACACCTGAGTTTTTGGTTTAAATTTTAACTTCACAAACGCCCAAGAAAACTATCTTGTCAGATAGACGGACAACGAAGTATCAAAATAACAAAAAAATAAGAATTCCATTATTTTGTTATTTTGATGTACGGAATCCTATAAAACCATGACGTTGAGCAAAGAAAATACCACTTCCAATTTAAAAATAGCTTTCTCCACAAAATAATAAACTTTTACGTTTAAGGGATAGAAAAAAGGAGCATAACACGATTCCAGCTTTTGAAGAACCAAAGAATTACCACCACCTTTTGTAGTGATAAAAAATCTCAATAGCTACCTATATGAACTGCTCTGCGTTTAACATTACAAAGGGGGTGACCCTTTCCGCATATATTCACCGACAAATACAAAGCAAAGCACAGCCCTTCATTTGTTTGAAAATATTTTTATACGAACTTACAACACATGAACTCCTGGCTGATGATGGGCACGTTCTATTTGGTCTCTCGTCTTTCGTATGAGGATAGAAAGGGACAAAAGCGTGATAAACGTTGGGCTGTATAGAGTCTATAGAATCAGTCGTTCCAGTACCATTCCCAAAGTTTAGTAGTTAGCTCGCGCATGACCGCGGAGCACGCGTGCGGAGCGCTGCGCTCATGGACACTTATATTTTCTTACGATACACTCGTTCTAATTTCAAATTTCCACATAAACAGTGCGTTACTTGAATGAAGTACTCGTTTGTACGTATCACGAAATACTTGTGTCAGTTTTATTATTGCAGTTATCGATTTTTGTCAACTGTTCACTTATTTTACTAGCTTCATTATTTTCCCTGGATGTATAGTCTCAGTGTGAATTCTGTAAAGTTTTCAGTGTCAGCTGTGTCATTTGCTATCCCTTTCTGTTCGGTCGAAAGGGAAAGGAAGGCCAAGTGTTGAAAGCGTTGTTTTGTTTTCATGATTTTCTTTGCTGTATTTATACTTTAAAGCGGAGTAAAAGAATGTAAGTGCAATTGAGCTTTTTAAGTTTACATGCAACGAAATTATTTTTGTAATTACTACACTCATTTCAATATTGTTTATTAATAAAATAATATTGTCAATTCGTGCTTTCGTGCTTTAACGTTCGTTTAGATTTAGATTTAGAATTTGTTGCAGCTTTTTTAAATACTTACAGTTATTATTAACAATCACCAATAATTTCATTAAAGTTATCGTCACAATTATTGATAATTATTCATAAAAATATTTATATTATTTTTATTGGCATAACATTTTTAGTCAACTCAAGTTAAATTGAGCCACGGTGTTATGATTTATTTGTAAATGAGTGTCGGTCATGTGGCTCTCCAATTAGACTTGCGTCCGTTTATAAATAGTCCCCACTTAGAATCACTTGCAGTAACTTGTGCCAACGGCTTGCTTTGAACAACTTCGCGTTTATTACTTTCATTCTTGGAGCTTTAAGTTTAAACTATTTTGAAATTATTTGCGTCATAGTTTTTCTGATTCCGTTATTTCTTCTATAGACATTATTATGATATTGTGAACTGTTTGTTTACCTACCTATATATTAGAATATTATTAAAAAATGGCAACTAATTTTATTGTCTGTCTTTTGTTTGTTTGTCTTGCTACACCTTAGATGAATTTCTAAGTGCTACACTGTAGGTTTATTATAGCCATAACCTACATCGGGTAAAAATTAGGCTCTATAGGTAGGTACATGGATACTTTTATGAAAATATCTGTTTGTTTATTATCTTTGAACATCATTCAAAATTAGTGTAGCGATATTGACTGATACAGTATTTTATCTCGCTACCTACTTTATATTGGAATGTGACACGTGGGTTAAACTAAATAAATTCAATATCTGCCAATATTCATTATGCGTTCCTCACGCCTGTTCTATACTAAATCGCAAAGGATTAGGCAGAGGTGTGGTAACACACATATTTCAATAGTTTTTCAATCCTACGTAGGTACTATCAATATTACCAAAGAATGGTAGTTCGATATGGCCAATTGGAGATAACACCAATTAGTAGTGGAGGTCAGATGGCAGTCGCTTCACGGAAAATATCGAAGTTCAGACGCATCTTAGACTAGAAAGCCGACCCCAACTGAGTTGAAAAAGGGTCAGAGAATGACGATGATGGCCGTAGAAGTGTAATGCCTCACAGTCAGCAAATCACTCTTTACTGACTTTGTGCTGAGATTGAAAAAAAATCCAATGAAACTGTGCGACCCGGGAATCGAAACTAAGACCTCAAATAGGTGATATAGTAATAACTCTTTTTTTATACCACTTAGGTGGCAGACAAGCGCACGGCCCACCTGTTGGAAAGTGGTTACCGTGGCCTATGGACGTGTGTAACACCAGAGAAGCCACACTCGTGCTGCCGACCCTGTAAGCACAGAGTGTCTGTGCCGTCGTGGTAGAGGTCAAAGCAGGACAAGCTTAGTCATCCCACTGACAGCACAAATTCTCCAGCGAGGTCTGGCTATCCTACTCACCGCTGGGAACACAACATGAAGATATTATAACCGCGGTATTCTGTAGAGCGGAGGTACTTCCCCAGTCTACCACCTCTCTGTCAATCTACCATCAGTCTGTTTCAATATAACATAGAAAGAACATTTTTAATAAATTAAATTCCTTGATATCCAAGCCAACCTCATCTGCAAGTCAGAGCACTTATCAAACTATGGATGTTGCTATGGCGCAGTCTTCCCTGTCAAGGTTGGTAGGTCAGACGGAAGTCCTGGAAAATCCAACAAATCAAAAACAATAAACAGACCTCTTTCTTCACTATGGAAACTTTGAATACCACTGAGTAATCATTGAGAGTGATGAATGTGGTGATGATATTAATAAATAAGGCTTTGTTCTTTTCACTTACGTACAACTCATCATCAGGCAAAGTGAATAGGAGGTAGGATACGACGGTAGTCCCGTCCCAATTGAGCAGTCCGAGTGGGGAAGTACCTCCACCCTTCAGAATACCACGGCTATAATAACCTCGTGTTGTGTTCCCGTCGGTGAGTAGAGTAGCCAGAGCTCACTGGAGAGTCTTTGTGTTGTCAGTAAAAAAACCAAAGGCTTGTCCTGATTGTGTCTTCTACACTGACGGAACAGAAACTCTCCGTTCTTACAGGGTCGGTACCACGCGGTCGCGGTAACCACTTTCCGTCAAGTGGACCGTGTGCTTGTCTGCTACCTAAGTTGTATAAAAAAAGCTCATTTTGATGAGCCTTTTATGAAATAAAAACGGATTCGTGTTAACATTTGCACCGTATAATGTGACTGTGACATTTTCTTGTCCCACTAACCCGATCTCCATCTAATGACGCAGATAGGGTATTGGGTGAGCAAACTTAAGGACGCTTATGTTTACATACACAGATACATACACATATTACACCGGTATATTTCCGAAGGGGTAGGCAGAGGTGGTCATCAATCAATTCATTGAATCCGATTTCTATCTAATGACGCTTATTGGATTGGATGAGTAAACTTAAGGGCGATTACGTACATACATGGGTACATATACATTTATGCCTGTAAATCGCCGCAGGGGTAGGCAGAGGTATATTAACTGACATTTCGCCAACTATGATTTTCAGTCTTACGTAATAGGGGGCGAGAATATTGCCCTCACATACGTAATACGTAAAAATAGGTGTCAAATTCACAAACGACTAGTCTGACCACCAATCTGACCAATGGGAAAGATCCTGAAATTTAAGTCAAAGTCAAAGTCATTTATTTTCAATTTTGAACAATAAAATTGTTTCTTCATGACGTCAATAAAAATTTTACTTAAGCTAAGTTTACCACCGCTTCCTAGGCGCTAGTGGAGATGAAATGGTGCAACAAACTCCACTGCGGAAACCTATTTGATCAAATAAATAAAATTGTTTGTATTATACATATTGGTAAATTAATTAATAGTTTTATTTAACGTATGTTCTAATTTGACTAGCATCAAATAATAACTTGATCAAATTCTTGTACTTATGTCAATGGCCAATACCATAAAATTTGTACCCGTGATCGGGTACTAGACGATTAAATTGCTTTTTACAGAGGCTTCCTTCACAGATTGAGGAGTTGAGATTGATTTATTTGTTGGTTAGTTCAAAACGCAACAATTTAAACGAGTTTTAAGAGAATTTGTAGGTTTACCTTTGTGCCTACAGCTTCGAGGATCTATTGTAATCAATACCAATGTAAATGCTAAAGTAACTTGGTATGTCTGTCTGGCTGTTACACTTTCACGCCTAAACCACATAACCGAATTTATTGGGTACAGAATAGATGAGACCTTGGGATAAAACAGGCTTTGGTCGGGATATTCAACATCCACGCGGGCGAAGCTGCGGGTAACAAACAGCATTAAACAAATCAATATTAAAAGTGTCGTACCGAATTGACAAGCGTGAGTTATCGCTTTTCATAGGTAGGACACCCTATAAAGTCAATATACATAGATTTTGTAATACCAACCAATCAGTCTATGATTTATTTCTTAGTCCGATTTTAATCTTAAGAGTTATAAAAACAAAGTTTATATAAATCAACAGTTGTGTGATTGAAATAACTATGACAGGCTTCATAATATGAAATTAGTTACGAACTTACGACCTAACAGAATTATTTTGTTTAGAATAAGGACAAAAACTTCAGAACGATTTTTTAAAAAGTTTGTAAAATTGAAAATTAATTTAGCATTGTTTTTTCAATATTAATTTAATTCTTTCATATAGAATTATAATCGCGATGACTTTTTTTCAACGAGAATCATATACGATAATTTACGATTGTATTATTTTTGATTGACCATTTCATATTTTCGCTATTCGAGTTCATGGTAGTGGTAGCATGGCTTACAATGGTAATTTAATATCGGACAGTTAAAACAACAACGTACATAATAAAAACCCGTAAGTAATAACCGGGAAACAGCTAGAAGGATGATGAGTTAGTTGTCATAATAACTTTTAAACTATCGCGTTTCATGATATACAATAATGTTAACTGGAATTAACGCGATCATGTTCATTGGTTGTCATTGAAAAAATCGCAAGCTGTTTTTGGGGTCAGACCACGTCTTAAGATCGACGTCAACGTCGACAAAAAATTTCATCAATTTTGCATAATTTCTTATTCATATGTTCAATACAAAATAATTAATATGTATTAGTCCTGTCTAGCCCGTAAGACTTATCAACACATTCAAGTTGGAGCTAATTAATCAAGATGAGTGACGTTTAATTATTAGTTATCTATAGCCTTTATTTCTATTACCAGTGATCATTTAGTTGTTTTTATTCTGTTTTACGACCATATGTAATTAGGTATATTTATTTTATACCTATTAAAAATAGCCGTCCCTGCCCTGAAAATTTTGTAAATCTTTATAGTAGCCTAAGTTACGTATAAACAACAAACCTATCAGTGAAACTCCCATAAGAATCGGCTCGGCCGTTTTAGCGATAAGCCAAGGCAAACAGACAGGCATTTTTTTTACATCAGGCTCCAATTAACTATTAAATTCAGCATAGCGTCCTAAATAATATGTATATAAAAGCTCTCTCTGCACTTTGAAAAAAAAATAGCTTAAAATTCATAATCCAAAGTAAATATCGTTATTTTATAAAATAACTAATAATATTATGGATTAGGAAAGATTTAGAGATATTTAAGGTAATAAAATAAATTAGATTGGGAACATCTGCATAATGTTAATATAAGGACAAAAGGCAAACAAACCGTCTATTTGTAACAAAATTACAAACGAAGATTTATGTAAAGGGCAGGTGTTATCTCAGCGATGTTATTAAATACTTACTCTCTCTGTTATCAATTTAATGTTACACTCAAACTGTACTCAGCCATCGTCTGTCGAGGTTTTCTTATCTGGAGTTCCTGTTTTCAATACAAGAACTACAACTTCTTACGTGCAATACTTATTCCTTGAGTGTACAGGGCCGTACTAATACCTTAGAGGGCCAAGTCAACTTCATCTGCAGGTCGGAACACCTACTAAACAACAGACTAGGTTCTAGTTGAGGCTTTCCTTTCAGGGTTCAGGGAAGTCAGCCCCGAAAAACTGCCATACCAATCAAAAACAATAAGCGGTCCTCAGGCTTCAAAGTATCAAATCTTGAACGCAACTGGGAAATTGTTAAGAGAATAATGATTACCTATAACTTCATGAATGTGATTACTTACAAAATCAACAATATTACTAACATTAAAAATCAAACAAAATACTTTCAGATATACGTACGAGTAATTTCTTTGTAATTTTTTGTCACACGTTATTGTCATCATTATCTTTCTTTGTTACAGAAATCGCTACAATATCTTGTGCATACAAGAATATTAAAAGTACAGAACAAACAAGCGCACCGCCCACGTTGCGAGATAACACAGCATCCCGTCCAGAGAGAAATTAATCTGGCACACGGTAACAGGAAACATGCCGATAAAGTGCTCGATGCTGTAGTAGAGTTGATGAGGAAACAGCTACACGTTGCAGAAGCTCGAATATGCTTAGCTGACACCTGTGAACAAGGAGCTACTACAACTATGTACGACAGCTCTCGACAGGCAGCCGTCGATATACCACACTCTATTCATAAAAGTTCTAATATCATTTCCTTAACAGACAACATGTCTCAAACAAATTCCATGTCGAGAGAAAAACAAATTTCATATATTATAGCAAATAATTATACAATGACGAACAGTAACCATTCCATTGATAATTTAGAACAAGATCACGAACTGACTGACTTAGATAGATGTAGAATAAATAAAGAAAATAACGAATGCCATTATGACCCCGAAAGACGAAGCTTGAGTAGAGCTTTCGAACGATGTGCGTTGCACAACAAAAAATATATTTTCAATGAAGAATCGATTAATAAGGAGGATGATGGTGACGAAAACGGTGATAGAAGGCGGGCCGCTAATTTGAAATTTAAATGTGCTCAAGATCGGGATGCGCAGTGGATGGAAGCGATCGGGAGGACAATGGGCGTTCGTATGCGTGCGTTAGCCTTTATGGGGCTGTTCCTGTCCATGTTAGCGACTTGTTCTGCGGCGCCGTCGAATTCTCGACCCACGCGCAGTGCTCATCACGAGAAATCTGCGGTAAGTGTTTTTATTTATTCAATCCTTATAAAGTGTAATTTGCATAATCCAAACGTTATACGAACAACACGTGAAAAGTAAGTAAACAAAAGCTTTACCTTGTGAAGCAATAATAACTCATAGTACAATCGTTATAGTAGATAAAGATTTTTATACTTGTTTCAATAAGCACATTGTTTACTGTGATTTTTCTTCATTAATCAACATCAGATTTCATTTGACACTCGCATTTAAGAAAAACAAATGAAATGATACATATTAGGTATTACATTATTTTAAATTTAATTCAAAATATCTGGCCTAAATTTTATTCAGGAAGCTGAATTCTCATTTTAGCCATTTCGAATTTCTGCCTTCTTATAGAAATGACAATTCGTTTTTTCGATTGATATATATTTTGACGTTTATGACGTTTATGGCAGTCGTCAACGTATGCCAATCAATCAATTCTATTCTATTCTACAAACGTACAATAGATAGAGAGTGAAATCACTAGCAGTTATTGAATGATACGCTGAATTAATTTATTGGCGTGACAGTTATTTGAATGATTAATGAATATTTTGAAGAGATGAAATGTGACTCATGAGCGGACGCAGTAAAATATATTTGTAGAGGATATTGTGTATCTTTCTTTGCTCTTCAATTCAAATAAATTGTATGTCATTACTAAATCGGGGTCTGTTTATAAATAAATATTGGTTTGCATAAGTAATTGAAATTATAAGAATGTATTATGGTAAAGAAGCTATCGTAACGATCAAATTTTAATTTCTAATTCTAATATTATTAGCTTAACATTAGCAACATCTTAGTCTCGTTAGCTTTATTCCTCAAAGTCTTAATCCCTAAGATATCATCACAAACAATTCCTCAAAACAGGTCAACATATTACATAAAATCTTCATAATATATGTAGAACCAGGCTCTTGATTTATAGAATGTAATACAGAGGCTTACATGCTCATGCATACTAAGAAGCTTAAGATACGTGTATCCTGACAACTTGTATTTAGTCTCGTCCCCAGCCGGAAACTTACTCCGCATTGTACTAGCATTGTCTGTCTTATCTGAATCTATCTGATTTACCAGACAATGTCTTATTTTACATAGCCATTTTTTCGGGCAGCTGCGAAGATTCGAATAAAACCTTTTCATACAAAACAAAAGACGGTGCAACCGTTTTAGTAAGCAGACATATTTTACTCAGACTATCTTATCTTGAAGGGTGAAGACATTGATCTATACCTATGTTAGGGAGATTGTAATCAGTAACTAACTGACAATCATATCCAAAACAAATTAGCTTGGAATAGGAATATGAAATTCAGAGAAAAATCTCCTTATAATAACACCCGTATAAAATAACCATTAACATTCACAAAATCTTAAACTGGTTTTTGAACGATCTACGCCGGAGAGATTCTATAAGTTTGGTTAAATTTTGCAAAGTTTAAGACTTTCAAATGTAGTGTATAGAATTTTGTACATATTTAGTTTCTTTGTTAGAAACTAAATGTAAACATATTTCAGCATGTTTTGCAAAACAGCCCTCAAGGGAGTCAACGTGGATTAAACACACAATTGAAATACAAATAATGTGAATTACTTCGAGATGCGTTCAATATTGTCTGATGAGATAAACATTGATTACTAACTCCGTGGTTAAGTTGTGTGTGATTAAATGATTCATGTTAAAAAGTAAACAATTGTAACTTTACTTATCTATGTAGGCGCTATACACTGTGTACCCTATAGGTGCTGTACACTATTGCAATCTACTGTCAAATGACTTACATAATTACGTTTAAAATAATTATATAATATAACAAACAAGTAGGTACTATCAGTATCAAAATAAACGGGATATTTTGCATTGATACTGATGTGAGTGACCATGATAGTTTAAATAAGTAGGTACTATTATTATAATTCGAATACAATATCTGTTCTGCTGCTCTTAACAAGTGGAAAGTCTTTGGCCGTCGTATTGTAGAATCGAATGACGAATGTTTTGACGTTTATGACATGCGTTGACGACTGTCAAATACGTCAAATCCAATACATTTGTTATTCTATTCTACAATACGCCGGTCATCGAATTCTGAATTGCCACATATCTAGGGGGGCTGGACTGTCTTCATACAACTTTCAAAATCATTTTCATGATCGTCATAGCGATTGCCCAATCGCGTCCAAAGTTTGCACTTTATTTATCTTTTCCTGGAGTTCGCATTCATTGTTTAGCTGGTACAATTATTTGTGCGAGGGATATGCCTGTCAACCTCACCTTCGGCAACCAAAGCGACCCACAGGCGGCGTGCAATTTAGTCGGTTCGAGTCCGACATAACCTCCTCTACCGGCTCCGGTGGGGAGGTATCCGTGGGGATTTTAGGCACGTAAAATAAAAAAAAGCAGGTACAATTCTTGCCGGTAATGTTAGTTTGGGCTTCAAGGATATCGGTAGAGCTCTGTACAACCTGTCTTAATACAACCTTATAATCGTGATTCATAATATTTATGTACATGTTACTCGAGTTTTCGTCGCCTATTTAAGTAGATTCAAAACGTCGAATACTGGCAAAATCTTTCCTTATAAAGCACGGATCCACTGATGGATTAACGACCATTTTAAGGCGTATTTCTACTGAGTGCAAGTAATATGGGGACAAAAAGCTGGCGTGTCGTATTAGATTACTGGCAGTGACAGACGGACGGACCGTTTGGGAGGAGATTAATGGGCTAAGTGACGAGTGGGAGGCATGCCCCAGTGTCCGCGTCTTTGGAGAAGTTTCATTTATTACGTGGACCGTTACAAATAGTGAAAAATTCGACTAATTTTATTGGGGCTAAGGGAAAGCTGTATTACGCGGTAGGAATTGACTTTGTGATTCAATCGGGTGTTGTATTGTACTTTTCAAATTAATTATTTGAAATATCCGATTGTCTTTTTTTAGTAAATGCATATGCTGGTATAATACACAAGGTATTATACAATAACATTTTTAAACTGTTTGCCTGTCTGTTTGTGCCGGATAATCTGCTAAATAGCTAGGTGATTTTGATACTAACAGACCCACGCGTTCCACCTATCTAAGAGTAAAAAGCCAACTTATGCCGAAATCTTTCAATGCTTATTAATATGGCAGCTGGTAGGTACTAAGCTGAAAAGCTAACCAAAAATAGACAAACTCTACAATGAGGTCAAGACGAGGGAGATGAGTGCAATCAGATTTGAACAGAATTTAATTAGAGTTGAAACACGGCGTGACCGCGATGTTTAACAGTTTCCTGCGCGTGCGTCTGTGGGTCTGTTTGTGTTAGATTTTAGTTATGTAAGTGATAACTGGTTGCGATACCTACTGCAACGCACCGCTCTAAGCTTTGGGCCACGGTTTCTCAAACTATTTAACTCTTTTGTCTTGATATGAAACTCTAAAAATTTCGACTAGTATAATTTCAGAAATTGGTAGTCGAGGTTCGATGGCAGTCGCTTCACGAAAAAGTTCAGCCGCATTAAAGATTTGAATGCTGATTCCATCTGACTGAGAGTGATATCTTGATATGACAATGTATTTGCGGATGCCGTTATTGTGATCCACAGGAACCTACTTATGAAATGAACGTAGCCCATATGCTATTCCAGATTATAATTTCACCCATTCATCCGTTTTGGTGTGTCTGAGTAACAAATATCCTTCACGGTCCACATGATAATAGGACATTGTCAATGTAAAGAAGAATGGTAATGTAACTACAGTTACATTTCAAAGTAGTTTTCTAGTCCCCTGAGAAACTCTAGTGTGATCCGATGGAAAAATAAAAGTGATCTTAGTATTATCTCGATCAATTACCAGTGCGTATCCAATCATAAATCAACTGTGCAATCATCGATATCAGACAGTTTAGGTTAGGCGGAGAGTTTCAAGTAACTAGACTTGAGTGTTATAACAACATATTTAATTATTTATCCGAAGTTCTTGGAAAGAACATGATGAAAAATCCTTATAATCCAAGTCAAAAATTTTACACGTTCAGGTACCTTCAAAAATAAAAGGCTTCTTCATCAACTCGCTAGCGTAAAACTCGCGAGCGCGCGCGAGTTGGCAAATTCCGATTTAATTTAAGTGACTTATAAAATATTTAGTGATTTAAACTGCATGAAACAGTATGTGTTAACACTTCATTCACCTTTTCCATGTTTCATTTTCCGATTCCATATTTCATTCTCCTATGCTATACTTATTTCATTCTTTGACATTAGTTAAATTTCTAGGTTCAGAAACACAGATGCAAATCAACTATTGGTAAATCGAGTTAATTTACTTTATGCTATGAACAAGAAAGTAGTACGCAATGGCTTAAATTATTTCTCTATAACTTGTTATAGATCGTGTTTATTGCAAATTTACCGTTAATTTTACTGTCAAAGTACTCGTAAAATCACAATGTAAATAAGTGAGTGATAGTGTTGACAGTTTGCGCAAATAAATTACAAGGAATGTGTGGCTATCTTTAGTTTTGTAATATTCTTGGAATTTTATGTTTATGATTAAAAAATATAGGTCTGATAATGACGTCCTTATTTGTAACTTTTCACTTACAAAAGGATGATGGTTCTCAA
This sequence comes from Eilema griseolum, assembly GCA_963662185.1. Classification (NCBI taxonomy): domain Eukaryota; kingdom Metazoa; phylum Arthropoda; class Insecta; order Lepidoptera; family Erebidae; genus Eilema; species Eilema griseolum. The sequence continues at coordinate 15,661,232 of OY759241.1, forward strand.
TGAAACTGACTTAATATTGTGTGTGATTTTACGTTCACTAACTCTCAACCTATAGACAAGTAGATATAACCTTTTTTACCAAGTATAGTCTATTTCCAAAATGACTGATGATAATTAAAAAAGTTATTTTCCCTAAAACCTTATATATTATGTAGTCTCGCGTTATGTAGTTTCAAAGTCGATTTTTAAAGAGTCTATTCTTCTTAGTCGACAATGTTATATGATAATAAATATAATAAGCCCATTCTTCTTACTTAATCTATGCCTCAAGCCAACACACATGACATTCCTCAAATTAGTATCGTTCATAGGGTATAGTAATCAGTTATAATCTAGTGGCGATTATTGACGACAAATAAGTATGTAAATGTTACTAAAAGTGCAGCAAAATATTCCAGCAGGTAGAAAAACAATGAAAATAGACTCTTGCATCAAGTTTATAATAGAATCATTAAACTGGGCATATTTACTCGCAGTAGGTTCAACCCACACCAGCAATAAACCTGGTAACAGAATAGTGATGCTATTACACTTTGTATTGTGTCACACGTCTAGGTACTTGTTGTTTACGAGAGCACAGCTCGTGCAATAACAGAAAACCCTACTTTGAAATACGTGGTCGGTCTCTGAGGCTATTTAATTAATTCGTGCAGGGAGTTTATTTAAAATAGTTTGTATTTATGACTTTAGTATTCTACAATTTGCAAGACCCTCTGAGAGTTAACATCAAGTTAAATAATAATAATTACTTACTATTTATTTGAGGTAGGTATAAATAATGGAGTGTATCGTGTAAAGAATATAATTTAATCCGATTATGAAATCTAATATGAATTTTTATAGCAGAAAATAGCGTGTGATTAATATAGAATTAGGACTACGACGAGAACCAGAAAAAAAGAAATAATAAATTAATTCGTGTCGTCACATTTTAATTCCTAAGAATTCCGATAGATGACTTTAAATGTCGTCTGTGACGGATATAAATGGATCGCAAGACAGTATTCAAATAGCTCAGTTAGATAAATAATCGCATGGAATGGAACTATAGCAGGTTCAAGTCCCTTTTTAAGTTTTAACTTTATTAATTTTAGATTATAGAAACAATTTCATTACTGAAAGAGATAATAAGTAGGTAAATAAGATTATTGTAGTCGGTTAAAAATCGTAGGTAGGTAGGTAAGTTTATTGTGTAAATTGAAGTTCTTTTGTCTTGGAGCCTAAAAGTGTCCAACAGGGCTTTTTATGATATACACAGCTTCTTAAAATACTATTAATACAACTAAAAGACAGATGTTGTAATATTTCTAAGAGGACACCTCTATATAAACTACTTTATTGCCTGACATCTCGGCAATAACAAAAGATGTCTGGCTTCGGTAGTAAGTAGTATCTAGTAGGTAAAAGTACAAAATATGCATTGTATGCCGCCATCCGTCCTTCGTCTCAGTAGGTACCTTATCAGGGGACCATAACTCTCTCTGTAATATTTCTTTATTCACTTCAACATTTTAAAAACATGTTTTTTTTCTTTTTAATGATTCATAGCAAATCAGTTTTATATTACTGTAATATAGAGACCTTTTAGGCGCGCTCTCCGTATGTTGACACTCCCCGCGCCATAGCCGATAGGGATGGTTATGTCGACTCGAACCGTTTTTGAGTTTTTTTTTATACCACTTAGGTGGCAGACAAGCACACGGCCCACCTGATGGGAAGTGGTTACCGTGGCCTATGGACTCGTGCAACAGTTGCCAGAAGTGAGATAGCCGGAGTCATATCTCTCGCAGAAGACATAGAAACTTTGATTTCGGTACATTCACTTGTATATGCAATTAAATCTTGTAAAGTGATATAATTATAAGAGGCATCATACTTTACAAATTGGTTTGAACATATTTAACTAGATATCACAAGATACTGAGTCTTATCAGAAATATTGCATTTAGGTATATTAAGTAAGTTTGTGCATTTTTGGGCAGATAAATTACTGTCAACAATGACGTACTTTTTACCCAGTTATGACTACAATGTACATAAACGGTTGGCATTGTAAGATATGTGTATAATCTGCTAAGCACAAACGAGGTCACATCTGATGACTGAGTATGGCCGGCGCCATAGTTAATTAACTGAGAAACGAATTCTAGAGTTAGAATCACGGAATTCGGAAACACAACATCATACAGTCCGTCAAATCTAAGAAGTACCGTTTGACAGTTCTGACAATTGAATGATAGGGATGGGATGAAAAAATCGATTACTATAATATCCGAACTTTAAGAGATCGATTACTATAATATCCGAATTTTAAGAAATCAATTGTTATAATTAAATAAAAGAAATGTTTAGGATATTTTTTTATTCACTACTAGTACTAGTATCGTCGTCTTCGTCATCATCGTCATTTAAATTAATGACCAGTTGATTGTCCATTACATTATCAAAGTGTACGTCTCTTTCGAAGTCGTCCATTATTATTTTCTTTGTTTTTTGTACTACTTTACTCCAATCTTCCTGTGTAACTTGGGCACATGCTTCCTTTAATAAACCTTCCATTTTCTTGACACTGAAGGGTGGTTTTGTGTTGTGTCTTGCTGCATAACCTGTAAAACAATAATGTAACTATTTGATAGCAGACGAAAACCATTGTTTAAATTATAAATGTTAGAAGTACTCGTGTTATTATTATAATATTATAAAATATTACCTTTAACTTGGGCCCAAATCAGTTCAATGGCATTATATTGGCAATGGTACGGAGGAAGTCGTATGACTTTGTGCCCGTGCTCTTCGGCCAATTGGTCAATTACATATGTCGGTTTTGGTGGTTTATGCAATTTCACTAACTGTAATAATTCAGCTTTTAATAGTGACATGTCGGCATCCACTCCTTTTCTTTGCAGCCATGCCACCAAATCTGCTTTCTTATTGGCTGACGTAGGTGCTTTATCAATTTGCACAGAGTGGTATGGGGCATTATCCATTATAATTGTGCTGTTAGGAGGGATATTCTGTAATAAATTTAAGAACCACTCTCGGAACCTTACTGCGTCCATTTCTTCATGATACTCTTTAGTGCTTTTGGATTGGAAAGCTAATAAAGAGTTTTCCACGAAGCCTGTAGACGCTGACCCAGCATGGCATATTATGAGGCGTCCACCTTTTCCTATCGGCTATTCTGAGGCTTCGAGCACGAAGCTTCAGAATCATCAGTCCATGTTTTCGGCACAGAATGGTTGGAATTTAGCCAAGTTTCGTCCAAAAATATTACATTATCCCAGTTTATAATTTGTTTAACTTCGCGCAGGAATGTTAGTCGCTGCATAATTATGTCATGTCACTCCATAACAATTTTTCGTTTGTCAACTTTTTTGTATCTGAAGCCAATTCCTGTTATTACCGTTCTCAACGACTCTATGCTTCCCTTATACAGCCCGGCATCTTTTAAAGTTGCACATAACTTTGCCAATGTTGGAAATTCGCCTCTTGTAAAACACCCGTATATATGGTTTCTAATAGCATGACTATCGAATTCATCGATGCCTGTCACAGGTTTATTTCTTTTTCGTTTTTTCGGTGTGTGAAGTACGTTACTGTCACTCCCCGAAGGCCCATATTTTTCACTTAATATTTTGCCAACGGTGCGGCTACCAATACCGAGAGCTTCATCGACGCGATCCCGAACTTGTGTAACTGGCAGTAGAAGTCCACCATTTTGAGATTCACGCTCAAAATACTCGTGTAATTTCACCACCAATTCACGAGCCTGGCTGTTCAAAGTACGTCCTCTTTTCGACATTATTAATAAACACTTGCTTAGTTCGGAGTCCAGTATAAATATTGCCAAGGTAAACGGATAAAGAATGATCAGTCCAGAAAAGTAATAGCCAAGTCACAAATTGTAAAACACAAACGAGAAAGCAAGTACGCGCACAGTCAGCTTCCAAGATGGCGAGAGACTGCTGACGCCGAACCGACCGAGCGGACCGCGTGCGCTTGTAGTTGGCAGTGTTGCCAGAAAAAAAAATTGTAGAGACTTGGACACCTGCGATTTTGCCTATTGACCTAAAAATAATTAAATTAATTTATTTTAGGGTATCTGTGTATTCAGTGCATTATGCGGTCGCGCAGTAACGTCGTTAATTTATAACATCAGGCAACAACATTTTTGTGAATGGGTTCTACATACCTTATTTTTATTAGTTTTAGACGTAGAAATAAGACTTAGAAGAAAAAATTGTAATTGTAAAATCAATGGATGTGCTTGTTAAAAATTTGTTTATTTCTCTGTAATATGCAAACCCATACTATCATACACAAAAATAAATGTAAAAAACACTATCCCTGACTCCATTTACTATTTCGACAGCGTTAGCGCGAGAAACCCCGACTTATTTGGGCGCGAAAATCAAAAATCGACAAATCGCTTTCGACAACTTTTTAAAGAAGCAAATATATTTGATTTATAAATACGTATTTTTGGTAAATGGGTTTTATCTCATATTTTACGATTACATAACTATTTAGTTATGTAATCGTAATATGTGAGATAAATCCCATTCACATGAAAAAATATTTGTTTGGTTGTCAAGTGTAATTTGTAAATAATACATTCGATTTTTCGTATATGTAAACGATTTTTTTGCATACAAGTGTATCCGAAGAGTCGCAACACTACGTGCAGTGACCTAACTACGTAACTTTGTAATGCGGTCAAGAATATAACTATTAGAAATTATTTACTGTGTAAATATGTGTTATTTTGCTTTGTTTGAAAGTTTTCAATTACATTTAGATATTAAGAATTGTACATTTTTAGATACAATAATGAAATCTTTCTAAATTCATGGTTTTATGAAAAAGGTTATCGAAACTGAATAATGTACGTATGAACAAAGTTGTTTCGGTTTGAAAAATATGAAACGTCAAACGGTACCTCTTAGATTTGATGGACTGTAGTAGTTTACTGAATTGCACGAAAATCTTGACATCCGAAAATTAAAATTGAGATAACAAAAAGATATTGCGCCCAACGTGGGGCTCGAACCCACGACCCTGAGATTAAGAGTCTCATGCTCTACCGACTGAGCTAGCCGGGCTTACTGGATTCTGCGAAATAACGGATTGTATTCTTAGGAAAAAATATCTATATAACGATTGCAGGTATTTTTAAAGTTAAAATTAAACTCAGACATATTGTTGTATAGTTAAAACTAAACTCAGATATGGTGCAGATACTTGTCACAAAAACTTATCTAGTTTGATAGAATTAAATAGTATCCATATCTCTTTTTCTATTGAAGATAAAACAAGGATGGAGATATAGTTAAGCCCTGTCAAACTCATTTAGAGTTTTGATAGCAACAAAATCGCTAGCATTATTATACCCATCGCGTCTAGTTATACGACAGTTAATATAATTAACCGCGGTAGTCTAGTGGTATGGGTAATGGATTGCTGAGACGAGGTCTCGGGTTCGATCCCAGGTTTTACCATGGCACACACCAATAACTTTTCGAAGCTTTTCGAAGTTATGTGTATATTTATCGCAGGTTTATAAGTACCCGGTTAATGGCAATAGGCTCGCCATCTATTACATTGGGACCTAAATATAAACTGGCGAAATGTGGGTGCTAGCACCTCTGCCTACCTCTTCGAGGATATAGGCGTGAGTTTATGTTATGTTTTATAATATCTACAAAATTGGGTTGATTTTATTTCAATTTCAATCAAATTGATTTATATTAAGTCATTATTATAGCAGAGTTCTCTCTGTCAAACTAGGTACAAGATAAAAATAAAATAAAACAGTTGCATCTGGTTTTTTTAGAATGTTAATACCCTAATTAACATATATCTACGAATAAAACCGAATAGACAGTAAATTACATGACTAAGAATTTCGGTGTAATTAGGTAAACCGTTTACATAATGATACACACTTAAATAAAAAATTGTGACCTATTTGTATTTACTAGCTGTTGCCTGCAGCTGCGCCTCGCGTAAATTCCTATTCTAGTCTAGGCCAACGCGTTAAGCCTATTTTATACCCTCTCCCCCTCCGCCGGTGCCTGTGTGAGAGGTTATGCCGGACTCGAATCGCCTAAAGTGCACGGCACCTGAGGATCGTTGTTGGTTGATGAGCTTGACAGGTATTTTTTTTACATACAACTTAGGTAGTAAACAAGCACACGGTCCTAATAGAAAATGGTTACCGTGACCTATGAACGTGTGTAACACCAGTGGAGTCATATCCGTGCTGCCAACCCTGTAAGAACAGAGATTATATGTGCCTCCAGTGCAGAACACAAAATCAGGACAAGACTTTGGTCTTCCCACTGACAGCACAAAAACTCTCCAGTGAGCTCTGGCTACCATACTCACAGCCGGGAACACAACACGAGGTTATTATAGCCGTGGTATTCTGTAGGGTGGAGGTGCTTCCAAAGTCGGACTACTCAATTCGGACGGGCATACCGTCGTATCCTACCTATTACCCCACCCCGGTCAACTCAGGGCCAATCTGACCCTTCTCGGGTACGCATTAAGCCTATGTGGACTATGTGCTGTGCTATTCCAGACTAACTATAGTTTATACCTGTACCCAATTTTATCCAGATGCGTTCAAGCATTTTGGTAAAAGAGTATCTAATAATTATCTAGCCAAAGACAAACTAGGTAACTGTCCATCCATCCTCTGAAGCCGTTAGATCTTAGTGTTCTTTTTATGTCAAATCGACCACGGAATTTGAGAGTAATACTCCCAAATTCGGTTGTGACTGCTACTTGGATTGCGTTCTCGATGCGCTCATAAGATTATCTCGTGTACAAGTATATGGGCATGCAGCACACATCAGCAGGTGGGTCATGGTCTTGGACTTACTAGGTCTTGGGGCAATTCTGCACTCGACCCGCAAGTCCGCATTATCTGAGCAATCCCACCCAGTTCGATTCTCTCTGCTTGGGCCGACTTGTGTTGAACGAAATCTATTTCGGGATTTTCACCTGATCCAAGGCATGTCATATCCAGGGGGTAGACTCTCAATAATGTAAGTATCTTCTTTCATTTCAACGACACATTCGGATGTATTGCACGCAACTGTACTAACATACTGTGATTATACCAGAGGGTATTATTTATTATAAATTTCACTTATCTAAATTACATTCATATTTTACCACTGAACAATAATAGACCTAAATTTTCATGTAGATATGGAAACGGTTTTGTACTAAAACATCGCTTAGTGAAGTACTGACGCATAATTAGATTGACGCTTTGGAGGACATCGCTATTGACCCAAATATTCGCCACTACTATCTGTAGCATCCTATTCGACACATTGTTCTATCAAATTTAACGTTTTTATAATCTACTAGCTTATGCCTGTGGCTCCACCCGTGTGGATGTTGGTTATCGCGACTTTTAGGCGTATCTACGTTTCTACTCAACCATTCTTGTGTTCATACAAACGTAAGATTGGTCTCATTAAGACATTTCAAACAAAAATAAACATATTAAAATCCGTTCAGTAGTTTGCATTTATCGCGAGCAAACTTGAATCTGTAAGTGTTGTAATACATACATATATCACACCTTTATTCCCAGAGGGTTAGGTAGAGATGAATTAACACCCACATTAATTAACATCACCAATCATTGTATTCGGTCCCACGTAATAGGGTGAGCCTATTGCCGTTTTCCGGGCACTATTTTTGACTCGAGTCATGCATCTGAGGCTGAGTCTGGACTGTCTGTCTGATGTAACTGTTTAACATCAGACAGACTGTCCAGACTCAGTCTCAATCCCTATCCTTTAGTCGCCTTGTATATATAGTGTTATAATTGACAATGTAAACGACATTATTTTATTGCGTAGACTTAGAAGTTTGGTTTTATCATCGAAGGGATTTCTTATATTTCGCAGATATAAGGAATCGCAGATAATTTGATATTAACTTGAAATTGATACCTTCACGCGTGCCTGAGAAAAAAATAGACTGACAGACCGACAACGAAGAGATCTTATTTTTATTTTTTATTTTAGGGAACTCTAAAAAAACTATACGTCCAACTTATCGAGTGTAACAGGCGTAAAAATATGTGTCATTATATCACGAAAATGTAATTAAAATTTGTTCACCCTGCGAAATAACTTTATTGTGCACTCAACCAGTTGAACGCGTCTCCAATTATAATTTGCATATTAGAACGAACCTTCACCACGGTACCTTTGATGGTATCAGAGCCAGGGTAGCTTCGTCAACGTAATGAACTGGAAACATTCTAATTGACCTTACAGGTATACAAGTTAGTGTAGTTGAATTTGTACTCTAAGACTCTAAGTGTCCACTCAGGTAAACCAAATATGGATTAAATCGTGATCTTCAAGAACCTGTAGCAAATCTTTATCTGTACTGCCGTTACTGCACTTACTATTATTAACTATAATGGTCTGTTAATGAGTGAAATGTATGTCAGATAACTTACATTTCACTTATTAATATGCCTGCCTGTTCACGGCTGTACTGCTTATTTAAAGATTATAGATAACATTAGTAAGCAAAGCAACGGCAGTGGAAAGGAACAAGCATCCGATAAAAATGCGATTACAGAACTATGCAATCTTACTAAGTACTATATATATTATTATTTATTAATGCGAAGGTTTGGATGGATGTCAACGCAAAAATTGATGAACTTTGACACATGCCTACATCAGTTTTAAATAGTACATAGGCTTTTGTCCCTTACTTGAGAGTCGAGGGAACGGGGTCCTTTCATGCGGTCTAAGCCATGGCCAGAAGCGCAGTATGTTATCCCTATAAATTTCTCATTAATGAATATCGGTCTGATATGACCTAAACGGTGTTAATAAATTAGTCAACTCATGTAGATCGCAGACGGTGATAATATGTTGTTCCACGAATTTTACTCATTTATTGTACACAATGCTCGTAAATTAAACTTTCGTGAGACAAAAGAATTTGTAAAACATAATTATGATCAAACAAATGTGTAAGCAAGGTACGAGCAACGTCCCCGTGCAACTTTTTTAATACCCTTAACCCTTTTATTAGATTTACTTGCAGGTGAGTAATGTTGAATATTACTTGTGGGAATCCATTTAATGAAACTTAGTTTTTACGTTTATAACAATAGTAATAGAAGCGTTGGTAGTTTAGTTGTTAAGGAGTCGGCCTTACGATCGAGAGGACCCGTGTTCGAATCCTGGCCATTACACAAATTACCGCCCAATTGAGCAGTCCGACTGGGGAAGTACCTCCGCCCTACAGAATACCGCGGCTATAATAACTTCGTGTTGTGTTCCCAGCGGTGAGTAGGGTAGCCAGAGCTCACTGGAGAATTTGTGCTGTCAATGGGAAGACTAAAGGCTTGTCCTGCTTTGTCTTCTAAACTGATGGCACAGAGACTCTACTTACAGGGTTGGCAGCGCGACTGTGACTCCTCTGGTGTTACAAACGTCCATAGGCCACGGTAACCACTTTCCATCAGGTGGGCCGTGTGCTTGTCTACCAACTAAGTGGTATAAAAAAAAAGTAATTATGTATTATATTTTTAATAATTAAAATGAAAAACTTATTTAACTCTAAAAGTATATGCAACTATCAAACCGACACCAAACTTTAGTAATCTGTGGTATACCCAGATAAGAAAAATACAATAGCAAAACCACAAATAAAAAGGGTCTTGTATAAAGTCGGTTTCACCAACAGCAAGTGTGAACGGATGATTAGAAAACCTGTCAGTAATCTACTCCTTTTACGGACTGTTAAAACAAGCGTAGTAAAATTATCAGAGAAAATGATAAGCTATCAATACAAACATTGATATAATGTTTGCGCGAGACCTCAATGCAAGGTGCACTCAATATTATTGAACTACTAGCTATTGCCCACTGTTTCGCTCACGTGGAATTTCGATCTCATTCCCGCAACCTATTCCAGAGGCAATAAGTAACAATGTGTCAGACGATACTCTATCTTTGTACCAAGTTTTAACTAAATCTGTTCAGTTATTAGTGCGTGATTGAGTAACAAAACATATTTACAAACTTGCAAATTTATAGTAATACTAGAATAGTATAGGACCTCGGTAAAGTCCATTACTGTGATAGAATTTAATAATGTTAATTTTAGGAAATAATTTATTTTAATTAAAATAAGTATCTACTTACTATGCATTTTTTTGAGAAACCCTTTTTAGTAATAATATACATAAAACAATAATTTAAGCAGTACGAAATGTTTGTTTTACGAAATCTTATTTGAGTGCAATGTAACTGCAAGGGCCGCTGAACAGTATGCGCTGACCGGAAACCGCATCTCGGAGATAAAATTAGACGCGAAACAGTGATGGACATACACAAATAACGTTGTTGAAGCGAGACGACAGATTTCAGTTCTTCTGATGCAGAGTAGGCCGGGGTACACTATTTACATGCGAATCAACAATAATTAGGTTATTCATACGCTGTTGATAACAACTTAGTTTTTAGCAGCCATTCGTCTATAAAATGTGTGTTAGCCTTGATATGGTGAGTGTTTTATTCCTTCCTTCTAATTCCTGATTAATTTGAAATATTAAAGAAATTAAAAATGTGTTTCTGATTAGGGGCATACTTTAATATCCTTACTGTCTTTGTAACGCGGCTGATCGTTTGACAGCTAAGTAGAGATCGTGATGTTTACCCGACTGCGCCATCCAGAGTAATGGTTTATGCGCGTAGGTATGAATGTATGTAGTTTTCTTTGTTCTCCACTACAGCCCTAATGGCTTTACGGATTTCGATGAAGGGGTCTGAAATAAAAGATATTCATCTCCCGAAGGTTATAGGGTACATAAAATATCAACAAGTGCGTGTAGCAAAAAAATGAAGGAAATTAAAAAGAGGATAAAAAAGTATACTTAAACCTGCATGTCATACCATAACTAAAAGCTATAGCTAAAGATATAAAACATTATTAAAAGATAAAAAACCCGACTGCTGTCTAAAAGATCAAAACTAGTTTGATAGCAGGCGGTAGGTACCCATAAATTTTCTATCGGTTCATGATTGGCAAATGGGTACCGTGTCCTCCTTTAAATTCCCTTCATTTTAATACCCTATTCCATAAATTTGAATAACTTTCTTATTTAATAATTTATTTTTTAGCTATTTGGTCAGTTACCGAGCTAATAATTCAAAAGCCAGCCAGTACTTTATATACTACATCTGATAGGTACGTGGATCAAATATCACCAAGCGCAGGCGGAAATTAGGACAAATTGCTAATTGCTTGAAGCCCTACAACGACGTCTTTTGTTTATAGCTGAAGTCTTAAACGTTATACCTTCATCAAAAATAACTTCAGGTAAAGTTTAAAATTACAATACAATTATTGGTGAAATGTGGGTGATAATTCACCTCTGCCTAACCCTCCGGGGATAAAGGCGTGATTATATGTATGTTGTATGTAAATATTCTACGACATTTGAATTTTGTCGAAGGACCGTTGGAGCAAACGAGTCCTAGAGTGGTGACCGCGAGAAGGTAAACGATCCCCCTAGCCAGATGGACGGACGACCTGAAAAAGGTGGCTGGGACAGACTGGATGCGGAAGGCAGAGGATCGGAAAAAATGGCGCACATTGGGAGAGGCCTATGTCCAGCGGTGGACTGCAGTGGGCTAATTGACGACATTCTACACAGTGCTATGTAGACCCAAAATAGCATCGCTTGAGTTATAGTCTCTAGAGAATGTGGGATAACAAAAAAACATACCATTTTTTTTTTGTGAATACGTACATGTTATACAGAGAAACAGCCAGACCTAATGCGAACATCCTTAAATATTTATATTTGCACTGGTCGGGAATCAAACCTGCAACTCCTGACTTAGCAGTCGATCACTATACGGTACGCTAATCCGGTTGAAAGGAAATTTCAAACTTCGAAATCTCATTGCGTTTTAAAAAAGGTTTTAGAGTGGAGCAGCCTAGTTACACTTAATTCACATTCAGTCAGATACCGAGTGTTGCAAACGTCAGTCTAAGCCTATGTTTGTCCCAAATAAATATTTAGTAGCCTAGCATATCATACACATACATTAGGATAATGACGCACCTAAATTTTTAATTCAAACTGAGCCCATCTGCATATAAAACAATTAACAATGTAAATTGTATCAATTAACTGAAGGTATGTTTGTTTGTCACGGGTCATGAATAGTCCGCCGATTTGACAATTAGTATTCATTGGTTGTCCGGCGCCTACCGGCTTCCAGGTGAGCTCCGGACACGATTCGGCCCAATGTTCCGGTAGCTCTGACTCACCGTATCCATCAACAAATCTCCAAATAAATTTAAACCTTCTCCCCTTCTAATAAGAGACAATGCGTGTGCAAATGATAATCAAGTCGGTAGAGATACCGCTTTCCCATTGTTATTCTAAAAATGTTTTAGTGTAGTATTTTTAGAATATTCTTTCAACATTATGGCCATGACGTAGGAAATCGTTGGCCTATATCTCTGTTTAGTGTCTGCTAACTATGTTTATATGCAAATGCCATCGTGGGAAGGAAAGTTAGAAATGGAATAGTTTATTTTGCTATTGATTGAACGGTTGATTTCTGATGGTGTGGAAGAAAGTCGCGGTTTTGCCCTAGGACCCGTATTAAATCTTAGGAGATCGACTTTTCAACAATACGACATTCTGACATTGTACCTGCTAGCGATACCTGTCTATTTGAAATGTATTTTATAATCGATTAATAAGTTGGTGAAGCCATTAACCAGCACACCGCATCACATCATCTTTTCAATTGTTTTAATTACTCGTGCTATGTTTTCCAAAAAATCAGAAAGGCCGTTATATTTAAAAATAGTTTGTCATTACACTCATTACTCCATGGTCATTCGCGTGCAGCTTTGAATTTAATAGGATGTAAGAACCATGTTACCGCTTCCAAGAATACGTTAATTTCATTTTAAAAGTCTTGATCGTGCTAATGAGTAATTAGGTACAATGAAGATAGTAATTATTTTATTTCTGGACTTCAGTGAATAACCAAAATTGGGCTGCGAATATAGGAGGTATCAATCATACCTGCATATTCGCTAGCTGGTGGCGTGGTCTGCGCTTTATTCTGAGTACCTTGCTACAAAGACCGACTACCATAAAAATTAACTGCAGAACCAAGAATGAACTATTGATTCGTTAGTTATTTGAAGTTATAGGGTAGTTGATCTCTTTTGACCCGATTTAAAACCCGCTTCAGACATGATTTTTACCCAGTTTTTGCATCGATAGATGGTGCTGCAATTGGGTCATATGTTTTTTTTTTTCATTTTACCAGGCGAAGCCGCAAAAGCCGAGCCGCTAGTAGACAATAACTTCACGCAATCAATTTTACGCCACTCCTTGGCGACACACGTCATGTTTCATTATCAACAAATGCACCACAAAACTTCAACTTTTTCTAACTTTATACAAAAAGGGGCCATAGCCCCCTGTCACAAAGAATTTATTGCTCTGTACTGAAACCGGATTGTCCTGTCGTAGTTACTTTGTAACCTTAAAAGTGCATACAGCATTCTCGTTACCCGCGTTTTAATATGGTCACGTTTATTCCTCATAGTTACTACGTTTAATTTGTGTCTGCAGCATTGTAGCATGTTTCCACGTTTAGTTGTACCACCATGGATAAAATTAGGTGTTCTATACTTAGTGTTTATAGAGCTGCTATATTTCTGTGATGCCACTTGAATATTCCAGATTCAGCCGCTTCAGTGTAATTGACTAACAAACATACAGACGTCTTCAGAAACTTTAATACCTAAGTAGTACTCCGATTTTGTGGATACCGTGTAATGAAGTAAAGAAATTTTTCAATCACAATCACAAGTCATAGATACAATTGACACTGATTTACAAACTACATTCGAGAGATTGAAACTTGACTTTTATGGGATTGGGACCGTAAATTCAACTCACGTACTACTGATGGAACTGTCTAATTTAATTATTCCTATTAAAGAGTCGTCGGACTCAAGCGTAGGTAACTGTCGGCTTGACCAAACCTTATCTACATCCTCATAGTGAATTCGCTTATTGTTTTGAATGGTATGGTATGGCTTTTGTGGGATCGACTGTTCTCTCCCAACCCTGCGAGAAAAGTCTCCGCCAGTGCCTCATCCCTTCAGGTTGGCCTGGACTTTATAAATCTTGATGTAGCGTGGATACCTAATCGGCATATATAAGTTATAGTATGTAACTGCACATATGAGTACTATCCGTATAAGTAGATTCAAAATGACCGTCTCCAGTGTTAAACATTAACCTATTTCTGCTGAATAGCTGTACATGTTCAGTAATGAGGGTTTCCGTCTCGATCAGATTACACCCATCTACCTCCCGTCTCTTTAAGTAGAGTTCATAAATGCATAAAGTCAATACAGTGTATTATACGAATGTGTACTAACGCAGACAGTGAGGGCGCCCGGCGCGTGCGCTGCCGCCTAATATAATCTGTGAGTGTGTGGGCACGGTGGATAAGCGGTAGCGATCTGAAAAATATAGATCTCAGTAATTCTTTGTGAGGCACAGTGGCACTACTTTTTGATATACTTCGTGGTCGAATAGATTGCCCTAACTTACTGGCTCGAATAACATTTAAAACACCAATGTATCGTACGCGGCACACACAAATGCTGTGCGTACCATCGCATCCTACATCATACGGGCAGAATGCTGTGACTACTAGAATAGTGCGATCCTATAATGCGACATTTAGTAGTGTGGACCCATTTATTACATCTAAAAATGCATTTTTGGGTAGAATTAGGGAGGTTTTAACCAACGCACAGTAATACATTGTGAGAATTATGTCTCAGTTGAGCTCGATGTGTAATTGGTTTGATGCCTATACTGCAAATTGTTATTTTTATTTTTTTCTGTGTAACTTGCATCTACGTAGTTATTTGTGTTGAACGACAGGGTAGATATAAATATATTCATAATGTGTATATTTGAGTGCGATACCAACGTATAATGGTTCACATTGCATAAGTGAAGAAATAAATTGTGTGCTACTTTAAACAGAATGTAAGGGAATGTCGGTGGTGGCAGTAACTTACTTATGCGCAACCAGTAAACCGGTTCTGACTTCGCACCGATGTCACATAATAGAAATGAACTACCTACTCATGAGCCGATTCTGCTTATTATTCTTATCTAAACTACAAATCCCGATATTTTTTATTTTATATTTGTGCTGCCACTGCCATCATTTTTAGTTTTTAATTTTCGGTGTGTTTTGTTTGTTTTTTTGTTGTTGTTTGCAATCGATCTGCTTAGCTTATACATAATGTGGATAGCTGTAATTGGTCATTGTTTAGTAATTATTTACTGGTAAAAACTTTTGTAAACGACTGTTGTTATCCCAAATATAATAAATAAATAAATAAATAAATAAATTCTAAAATAGGGTGACTTAAATTTGTTTCGAATAAAATGTTATTTTAATAATATCGTCAGAAGTGTAAGTGAGTTTTATATATTGAAATTTGAAATAAAACCAGTTACTAAGTAGTAGGTATATTATGTTAGATCATATCATATCTTATAGATACATTCTATGATACATTATTTACTATGCACACTACTGCAACGAGGGTCAAGCACTCGTCAGTCCAAAGCTGAAAGTACGCGAGAATTATTTAAAAACAGTCGCAAACTCGCTGTCCACCATGCCAACACCCTAACCATCTAAGTTTAGACTGGCGAAACGAGGGGGCTACCTGTAACTATAAATGTACTATACTTTCACTCGAGGGCGTGACCCGACCAGCTGATATATTGGCGAATAGATCAACAGAGTAATGATATACAGGCCATAACTTTTAACCTATTATATCTTATCAAAACCCGTTAGTAGAGCGCTTTAAGCGAGAGTGAGCTACCGGTTGATTCTGAAAGGAAGATTTAGTGCCGGATTTTATTCCGATAAAAAAATATTTTAACTGTCAACTAGCTGATGTCCACGGCACCGTCATTATGGATGTTGTTTTAACTTTTGGTCATATTTTCAGTTCTACTCAATAATACAGCAGATTTTAAAACTGATTCTAAGACTCAAAAAAAAAAACTAAAGATATACAACATTTGCTGATGGAATGTGTTCGGAATAAAGACGAACGCGATTCACTGCTGACCGAACTAAATCTAAATAGACAGGATATAGGTCTCATTCAAACGATCTTAGCAAGACCTAAATCTGAAGAAGCTATGAAATTATGTCGTTTGGCTCTAGTGGTTCAGCAGTGAATTGATGCATCTAATGTGTTTACCCACTTTAATAAATTATTGTTGTCCTGTATAATATTGAAAGGTACGATGGGGTTGGCATATCCGTTCTCCTAGTTTTTTCTCTCCATCCTATGGTTATCTGTAAGAGATTGCCGCAGAGCGATAAGACCGGTACAATAAAGTCTTATTATTATTTCTTTTTATTAACGATTCGAAGTTTGTGTCAAACCTTTTTATGACGGCATTTTGTAAAGCATATCAGTTATAGCTGTACTTGTAAAGGTCGTGTGGAGCCCCACGCCCTTATAAATAGATAGGAAGGCACCCTCGAGGGTTGTAAAAACACGCCAAGACACCCCACCACTAATATATCAAGATACCGAATTTCTTACGCACACTTCCTGTAGAATAGTGCAGTGCAGATATTTTTAATCAACTGGGTACATGATTGCGTAGAATGTAGGATATTTTTTGCTCGAGCAGGTCCAAGTTACGTACTTAGCTTTTTTAATATAGGTATTTCGTAATAGTTCAACGCAAAAAATGTAGGATGCGATTAGTGAGTCAATATCACGATCTGGTCAATATTATGTGAGATCCATGAGACCTTGTCAATATAATATTGTTAATATTGTTGCGCAAACAAATGCCTTTGATCCCGAGACCGGATCGCGATGTTAGATCGCGATAAGTTCAAATTCACTTTCCATCTGGACACAAAGTTAAACAAGGTGAAATAAACAAACCCTTGTTTCGTGAGCCCCATGTAGGAAGGTTTTCTTTGAATGACAATCAATATTCATAAAAGAGAATATCTGAGGCTTAGAACAATCCCTTAGTTTCTAGTAACCTCGAATTATTATTTGAACAGTTCTTTCAGACTTGAGCAACTTTGTTTGAAAGGAACTGTCGATAATTGAGTTTGCCTGATAACCCAAGGAAGGTCACGAATCACGATAAAGCAGTATTATTGTGTTGCCGTAAAAAAGTAAAGGAAATATTGAAGTTTTTTTATATTCGGAGCTTTGAACGAACTTTTTATAACAATAATTTTGAATGTATGGTTGAAAACTTATTGTGTGCAATAAAGAATTTTTAGTTCCACTATACTTGTTCCATAGAACTAGTGAATGTTTTGTTATAATTCAATCTTAACTATTTAACCGTATTCAAAAAGAAGGAAGTTCTTTATAGTAAATGACTTTGTAGAGTTGCGCGAGTGCAAAAATTTAAAATACGAATATTGAATGATGATGATTAGATTTGGCGTAATATAGATACATTTAGAAAATTAAAATTAATCTGCGTCATACTGAAATATTTGATTCAAACTAAAGGTGTTCAAAACACAAAATTATATTTCAAACGAATGTTACTTCAAGTGTGCAGTCACACAATATACCGAATGGGGAGATTACCTTGAGCGCACATTAACAACTGTTGTTCTCGTCAGTACATCAATATTATTCAATGGATGGTTACTATACGCCATGGAGGGAAGCGATCGATTGTCGAGGTCAACGGCACGGGAACTGACCTTTGAACCAGCTGATCGAACATTTTGTGTTCGAAATATGAACTAATTTCTTTATAGTATAAAAGTTATTATTCTGTTGGGGAAAGTAGTTATTTTTTATTTCAACATTTTTAATTTTTTTATTGAACGTGACCTTGGAATGAACGGTGCCTAGCGTAATATTCCTTTCCTTTCTATACTATGTAAATATTTAGTTTTATATTAGATAGGTAATTCTAATGCCTTGATGATAAAATGTTATCGACTTGGACATAAATGCGATTTTGATTTTGGGGGAAGGGAATTCTCAGTAACTTCTTAGTTGAACTGGAGCTTGAATACGGCAGATGAGAAATGTACATACACTTCTGCTTACCCTTTGAGGATATAAATTCAATGTTTACAAAATCTTTATGTAATGTTTGTGTACATTTTTAACAGGTTCTGTTTCTCACAATCACTGTAAAAGGAGAGAAGAGTTATAAATTCTATTTTAAGTATTCAATTGTTATGCAACAACTGTTGCAAGACTCGTATAAACCCTTTGAAACAGGCCTTCAAAGAAAAAAAGTAAAACTTTCTGATTAAAAGTAATGCTGTAAAACCTGTTGATGAACTAGATACATAAAATCATTTGTCACTTTTGTTGCCCAATGAATTTCATGAGCATATCAGTGTGACAAATAAAAAAAACTTGATATATTAACTCATGTTCAGGCTCGGGAACGTGAACTGTCACTGAAAACAGATGTTATTGCTGAGAAATACCTACTCAATTTCAACTGCTCTCTTTTACTGCCGCCCAAGGAATTGCAGTTGTTTTATGTCTGAGAGAAATGTTGAAATAAATGACAGATGTCAGTTGACTTCTTAAATTAGCAGACGAAAATGAAAGAGAGTATTATTATTTTAGTATTAAATTACTTTCATTTGTATTATGATATTGTATTTGATGTTGTATTTGCTTCTACTTGTACAGACTGACTTTATTGCGATAGCAACATCTTACATGCCTCTAGCGATCGGAAAAGTTGACCAAGAGGCATACCTCTACCATGCCTTGTCTGACTATCTGTACAATTCACGAAGCGTCACTTTCGTACTTTTTGTATGAAAACGTTGTGAAGTGCAGGCGTCCGTGCTACGTCCTAAGCCCATCTAATGATTCATACCTAAGAGCTAGCTACTTCAACAGCATACTATTGTGGAAGTAGCGCTGTTCAACTGTAATTTTTGTAGGATAGAGACACTTCTCCGGTTAAGTAGTTCGAGAGAATAATCCCGTTACACCTCTTTCTGTCTAATGTATGTTTCAATTGTATGTTTCGCTTGCACATCGGAAACCGTGATACGCTTTCATGCTTCCCCTATCCATGATTTGGTTTAGGTGGGTTTATATGGGTGAGTTGCCATCTATCCTTCTTACCCCGAGAGTAGAGCCTGCACCAGAGCCTCATCCGTCATTCACGACGTGAATACGTGTTGTGGACGTCGAAGATATTGACCAAAACCTTTCATTTATTTTATATGTTTAGATATAAAACTAAGTATAAAATACTTATATAATTGCAAAAATAATGTTTCGTTGATCTAATCATCCAAATAAACTCTAGTTCATATTTTTTTTAAATTTATTATTGTAACATGTATGTCTGCAACAACTCGACATGAGTCACTGCGTTCGAAATGGCGGGTTTGTTTACTAATAAATCGTTCTGTGTCCATGACACTGAGGAAAGGCAGTTAATGTGACTGTACGATAGGGCTCTAAAAAAATAAAGCTACGAGCACACTGGTGCAGGCGGGACGGAACGGTAACGTGTCACGTCAAAACAACGGTAACGTTACAACGTGCTATTTGCAAAATGTAATAAGTTTAAGACAACATGTTAAATATGTACAAATGGCGACCTTATGGATGTCGCTGAGTAAGTAAATAGATTATTTCAATTTATGAAAAGCAGTGAACGAAGTGGGTGGGTGTACATAAAGGTTCGCATTAATTAATAGATTTTTTGCGTAATACGTTATCATATTTAATATTCATATAACAAAAATTTTGGCAGGTTACTGATTATTCATTATAAATTATATTTATAATAAAAATTAAAACTAAAACTATTATTAGATAGCTACTAAAATACACTAAAATAAAATAAACATAAAAATTACATACATAATGCGTCATGAAATTCCTCCGCATCCTCACCGACCGGTAACGTACCCAGAAGGCTGGCAGCATTGCCACGTTGAATGGCAATGCTTATCCTCTGTGCAAGATAATAACCAGCCTTCTGGTCACGCGTAGCGTCGATCAGCTGCTTTGCCAAGTCTTTATATAGAGACCGAGCACTTGGACCCCATGTCCCTAGCGTTTCAACCCCAAACGGCTCAAAAACATAATCACCTGACAGGTTACAGTATTTGCGCCGTTTGAGGTTTTCCGCAGATGCAGCAGCAGCACCGGCACACCCTGCTGTGCTTGAAAGATGTGAAGGCGCAAGAGTGTCGACGCACGTAGCGTCCCACACCAAAGGTCTACCCATCTTCCAAGGTAGCAACGACATACCATCCGGTCTCTTGCCATCGCTACGCACCAGCCCTTTAGGTTCACGAATGGCTGGCACGCCAGCGGTAACTAGAGCACGGCGGATAATGTCGTTGATGCAGGCGTGTCGCGGTATACGCCCAGCGCTTCTGCTGCATGAAAGGCCATGGTGCCCAAGACTGTCGACAGCTTCACCGCAGTGGCAATGATGCGGAGAAATGCACGGCGCTCCTAAGCGAAGGCAAGTGGCAAGGCGGAAAGTAGTATCGTCCAACATAGTACCTATGTTGGGCGATGGAAGTGCCTGAATCCAGAGGCCTGACTCCCATTCCCCCACAGCCAGAAGGCGCGCACGTTCTGTAACATGTGAAGATGTGTGTATTAAGGTATCTCTTACCAGCCTGCAGAGCGGCGCATCCCATTGTCTCTGGGAGAAAGGGTTACCAGGCAACTCAGTGTTGGGACAAGCAGCCTTCCAAGCATTAATAGCATCGGACTTACATGACACCTCAGAGTTAACCTGTGTGTTTATGAGAATTTTCCTGGATATAGATTTTTTTAATTTTTTTTATCTAGGGCACGTCAACAATTTTTAAGTTAACTTGCAATAGCAAACTCAATGTTGCAAATAATTCTTGTTTGTTGTTAATTATTAATTCTTTACTCGCAAATAATATTCGCATCTAAATAAATATAACTGTACAAATTAGATTTTTTTTCGCACTAAGCACCCTCCCTATGCTCAATGTGTAGAGAGCTTATAATGCATTGCTTTGGCTTCAAGCCAGTGAGGCGGAAAATGAACTATTGAAAGGGTCTTTTGTCATCTAAGTGGTTTATTTAGATGCGTTATTTTTGTATAATATTGTCCGTTATTGCTAATGGTTAAATGAGTAATTAGAATGACAATAAAAACCGCCAACTACGAGAAAACTTACAAAGTATTCCTCGAATAAATCTTAAAAGATTATCATATATATGGTCCTAGTAAGTACAACACTCAGACGGCTCGTCTGAGAGTTAAGTGGCCCGTAATTGCAACTTTTTATACACGGATAGGACAAGGTCTGTCAATTCCGCGTATTCAATTTTATTTATTAGACCGAGGTCAGAATCTATCTGACAGAAGATCACTTGCTTCCATGTGATTTTGTGTGTAGTTAGTTAGTTTAGTTAAAAATGTAAACGAAATGCCAAAGTAAAGTTGAAATGAGTCCCTTAGTAGTTTAACAAAAAACATTAATTTGTTAATGCGAATAGCAGTTGTACAAAGTTCAATAGCATACAAAATCTAATGCTATTTTTATACGTGTTTCTACCACGAGTAAAGGTAGAGAAGTTACGCTTACGCTGATTCATCTATGAAGTATATTATTATAATGACTGTAGCTCGAAAGTCGTCGATAAAAGTTCAAACCTCTTTGATTTTTTTGTTCAACATAAGTGCATTAATGTATATTTTGATAGATTTATTGCTTCTTGTTAAAGAATTTGTCACAACAAAATAATGATGTGCGAATTATTACTTGTAAGAATTGAATCAAGAAACGAATTTGGCCAAGAAGATAAAGATAAATTAATTTGTAGAAACATGTGTACAGATGATGTTACAAAGAGTATTACAATGCATTGTGAGTTTTAACATGTTCTGTCAATATAGACGTACAAATATGAGTTCGTGAACTTCATGTAAAAACACGAAACATGTATTAGATAATGCTCCTTGATTAATTACATAATTTTTACTTAGATTATTTGATAATCATAGGTTACTCAATTCTTAACAAGGTTTTATTCTTGTAAATGTCAAGAACAAGTAGATATTAATATATTTTGTCTACATCTAAAATATTATAAGCTAACAGTTTGACACTAAGATAAAGTGACTTTATTGTATCTATTATGAATCAATAAACCAACCCAATAGATACACGTCAGTCAAGTCGTGACTACAGGTGCTGCAACCTGCAACGCATCCGAAACGTCGGCAGAAATAGTAAGTTCCATAATTTAATTCGCGAGAAGTCTTGATACCTTGTATAATTACCAATACATACAATCTTTGTAAATAAAAAAAATAATATTAGGTACACATATACGCGGCTGTCCATTAATCACGTGATGCTTTTTTACCAATTTTTTAGCCCCCTGTCCCTCATGGTGATACGAGGTGAGGTTTCAGATTTTCCAACCATTACAAACAGAATATTTACAGTTTTGTTTTTAATTTAGAAAAAATAAATACACGTGATATCGCATTATGCCCCTGCCTCCTCCTTAGTGAAATTTCGTGATTTTTATCGAACCACCTCCCCTCCCCCTCATGTGAGCCTCTACATGGTAAATATAATCACTAATGTTTCTACGTCTGTCTAAACGATACACAAAAACATTGCATTATTTCGCTTTGTCGCATGGATCATCGTGTTTGTTACCTAATGCAAAGTTCCGCATATGCAATGCATAAAGCAAATGGCTTGTTGCGAAAAGTCAGACATGACTGTTGCAAACGACCGATAAACTGCAACGAGGTTTATTACCTCGTGGTACCTATATATCTTCGCTTTAAAAGCTTTTTCAAATCTACTCGTCGCATTTCTGTTCCCGGTTTTATTTTGGTAGCAAATTGGAGTCATTTACATGCTCTAGGAGAATTTTGATGACTTCTGTTACGTGCAATGTTTACATATTGGAGCCCAGGGTCCGTTTAGAGTTTAATTTTGATATGTTTATTATTTGATGAATTTTAAGAGAGCGAGCGAGCAACCCTGGGTGGAATGCTTGCACTATAGCCTTGTCCGTTGTTTAACTGGTGAAATTGGTAAGGTCCTATACATCCTAATATATTTAAATACCTAATCACTGTTTTGTGTCAGGTATGTTATTGTGATTTAGTTTAGGTAGAGTATTCTATCAACATCTTGCAAACCAAAACCAACCTCTATTGATAACTGCTATCCTACCGACCAACAGACGAGACTCTTGTGCTGTCTTCCCCTTTGGGAAGGCCAATCACTACGCATGTCTATTTAGTAATAATAATATACAAAATAATATATATTGGCGTTACATCACGGAAGATCCGCGATATATTGTAAAGATCTAATTTACTATTCCAGACTATTTTCCAAATTTCTATGTTGTAAATAGAAAATTCACTGTTATCAATACTAATATATCAGTCAATTGGTATTACATAATAATTTATCGTAGGGTCACCGCATATTATTCATATCAATGAACGAATAAGTGCTCGGTCGTTGTTCACTGCGGTAGTCATCTGTCATCTGCGTCATCTGTCATTTCAAGTACAGTCGCATTCGGTATAAGCTTTATACACATTTAAGGTATCCGACCAACTTACATAGTTTCAAAACTTTGCATAAATCAATAAATAAAAATTAAAAAAATGATAATTTGTCCTCTATAGATTACAAAATAACTTTATTGATCCTTTCATTGTAATCTTCGTTTGTTTTTTTTTATAAACTCACGCCTATATCCCCGAAGGGGTAGGCAGAGGTGCTAGCACCCAAATTTCGCCAGGTGAGCAATGTAATCGGGCACTTATAAACCTGCGATAAGCCTGTTATCTAGTATTCAGCAACTTCTGTGGGCGACTGTACTATACGAGTGTTGTGAGATGTAGGGTTTTCAGTTATGTAATTATTTTTAGTGAATTATCAAAACGCAGAAATTCATTGAAATTGCAGTAATAAGTCTATGGCATACAGCGATATAGTCGCATCTAACTGTCTCCTAGACTCAAATCAACGGCGGGCATTGGGCCAGCGTTTTCACAGCCATAGGTGAACGACTGCTTCATTGATTTGACATCACATTATTTAATCAATCTGTGCAATGAAATATTAATGTAACGATGCGATATTTTCATTTCGCTCTTCAAAGTTTAATCGAATGACGAAGCTGTCTATTAAAAATTCATGCACAATTTCTCTGTCCGTGATTAATCTAAAAATGTAGGCGTTTAGATAGCATTTGGTAGTTCATTCTTAGATGTCGGGCTGTTTGCTGTTTGATGGCGAATAAGACTTGAGTATATGTTGGTAAACGAAAGGTAGGACGCCCCCTAACCAGATGGACGGACGACCTGAAAAAGGTGGCTGGGACAGACTGGATGCGGAAGGCGGAGGATCGGAGAAAATGGCGCACATTGGGAGAGGCCTATGTCCAGCAGTGGACTTTGGTGGGCTGATTGATTGATTGATATGTTGGTAAACTCTCAACTAATGTGCATTTATTAAAAAGCTTTTATTTATATTTTACAAAGAAAATAGGCACTTGAATTTTAATTGGAATTGAATTGACTAGATTTACTTACTATAATCATTATTGTAGTCCCCACACCCGAGAAGAGGGCCAGATCGTGAGAGATGGCCCTGGGTCGGCCGGGGTGCGAGGGATATGCCTGTCAACCTCACCTTCGGCAACCAAAACGACCCACAGGCGGCGTGCGTTTTAGTCGGTTCGTGTCCGACATAACCTCCTCCACCGGCTCCGGTGGGGAGGTATCCGTGGGGATTTTGCGCACGTAAAAAAAAAAAAAAAACAATAATCATTATTCAAATGCTTGCTAAATATATTCGTTAAAAGGCACACCTTTCCTTTGTATGGTTCGTAAAAACATGTTGGAATTTGTTAATTCAAAAAGGTTTTATTGTCTGGCTCTCACGGCTCTAAAGTACTTAAGGCAATGCAAACCTGGTAGTAAATGTTAATATGAGGAGTTCTGACCACAATAAGTGTCACCCATGTGATTAAAGTAACTTCCTTTTGTTCATTTTATTATTAGAGCGGTTCCCTGCGGCTCCGTCTTCGTGGGATTCTAATCCTGTTCAACTTTTTCAGGTATAAAAATTAGTCTATGTCATATTGTAGACAATTTTTTTTTTTTATAAACCACTTAGGTGGCAGGCAAGCGCACGGCCTTCCTGATGGAAAGTGGTTACTGTGGCCTATGGACGTGTGTTACACCAGAGAAGTCACACTCGCGCTGCCGATCCTGTAAGCACAGGGTTTCTGTGCCGTCAGTGTAGAGGATAAAGCAGGACAAGCCTTTAGTCATCCCACTGACAGCACAAATTCTCCAGTGAGTTCTGGCTACCCTACTCACCGCTGGAAACACAACACGAAGTTATTATAACCGCGGTATTCTGTAGTGCAGAGGTACCTCTCCAGTCAGACTGCTCAATTGGGCGGAAATACCACCGTGTCTTGCCTCCTTAAAAATACTTAATCGATCCATGTACGTTGTACGTGTACCAAATTTCAGCCAGATCTGTGTGCCATTTAAGTGTGATTGAGGAACAATCATCCAAACATCTTCATAAACTTTCTCATCATTTAAACAAAGTTGACCAGACTTTCCTAAAGATAAAGGACCGATTACAAAAAGTTACGCACCCTCTGTGCGTAGGACATTAAGTCGTAAATATATCACTGTCACCAACACAAGAGATAGGGAGTCACTTGGATACTATAACATCTTATCGTCGAGTTTAAGTATTCACTGAGCTTCCGATGGAGGGCCTCGTGGCTAAGTGGCAACCGAGCTTGACACATTACAAGGTTAAGGAACACTAGCCAGGGCAGTCTGAATGTGGGTGCCCATTCTTACACATTGTCTGTTTGTGCCTTGGAGAGCACGTAAAGCTGTAGGTCCTGGATGCCATATGAATGTCTGTGACATTAATTACGGGTAGTTCAACAACCTGATTTAAGACTCTAGTCTTACAACCGTGAGAGTAGGTACGTTATCAGCAAAGCTAAGAGGGGTTAAGAATAGTTGCTAGCACTGCTTTAACTTGCAATGTGCTAACCTGGCCACGAGTCCTTATAACATGATTCTCATATATACATTTATGTACCTACAACTGTAATTTTTTTTCCAAATTGGTAGGCAAATTCACATTGCCTTTGCTGTTTTAACTTTTTTAAAGAAACCTTTGTTCCTGTATTACTCATTTGTATTCAAAACAGTATTACTTTCAGATTATAAATAAGAGTTGAAGTGAATCTTATCTGCATGAAGTGTTACATTACATCGAGATCTTGTGATCAAAATGAATAAATAAAATGCGTGTACAGCGAAGCACTTAAGGTGCAGCCGTATTTCAATTCAGCAATCCGTGTTATAAGAGTTTGAAATTGCATAACATTAAGTTGTTTCGATTAGGTAAAAAGAGAGAGTAAAATTAGGGCCACCCCATCTCTTCCAAAGCGGTGTCGTACAAGGTGACGAAGGGATAGGGCTGTTTAGCTTCAGACAGATATATACAGCCCAGACTCAGCCTCAGATGCAGAGATCGAGTCAACAATAGTGCCGGGAATACGGCAATAGGCTCACCCTCGATTACGTGGGACCGAATACAATTATAGGTGAAATGTGGGTGTTAATTATTCACCTCTGCCTAACCCTCCAGGGATAAAGGCGTGATTATATGTATGTATGTATGATTAGGTAAATGAACGTCTCTTAGTTCGTTTTCGTTACTTCATGCCAAACACTCAATCAATTTAATTAAATTATTTACCAACACTACATTTTGATATCAACCTAATTCTTGAATATTTCGCTGAAAATCCAAAGAATCTGAGTTTTATTGTGTTGCAGCGTACTTTGCAATTAAATATAAATAAAATAAATATGCTATATTTCAGATTAACTCTATTTCTATATCTATAACTGTAGTTTAACTTACCCATTGACTTTGTACATTAATTACATTATATGCAGTTATTTTCCAATAATTTGTTTATGAACCTATATGTAATTAATCTATAGTCAGTTAATCTGCGCCTACCTCGTACTAGCTCTGCACCACCCTATAGTAGACTGGCAGAGAATGCCTACGGCCTTTAGTCCGCCAAATTTCCATCGTGCATAAAGTATGAATAAATAAATAAACATAGGTGCATACTATCACTTTTTTATTGATTTGAAGTCTGACGGTGCCTTAACAATGAATCCATCCATCATGCATACTCAAAATAAGTTTATATCATCGTATTTCTCGCGGAAAGTTTTATTGCAAGCATTAATTCGATCAGTCGCCGGTGTGTAAGCGTCTTTACTACCGTTTTATTGGTGCAAGTGGACACGTGTTTTGGATCTTATTCATAAATGGCGCCGATCTTTTACTCAGATTGGTTCTGACATGATTCTGATGGTTTAATGATGCAAAAAATTTTAGTACCTAATTAATTATGTTTAACGGTGATTCTGAATGAACGTGTTTTGGTAACATCAACATAATCATGTTTTATACAAAATTACTTTCAGGTCATGTAATTATTTAAAACTTGTAAGTACATCCGCTACATAATATTAGGTACTTGGTTCAATATAATTTCAATGCAAGTTTAAATGTTAATTAAACTTCGTAACGAATTTCTTGACCAAAGCTTATTCTATAACAGTGCTTATTTAGCGGAAATAGACAGATACCCAAATATGTGAACCCGAAAGCATTATTACCTTTCCTCGTGGACCACATTTACAATAATTTTAACGGGAATTAATGCCTGTGTAACCTAGTCGAAACGTCAGGCAAACCAAAGGTATGTATGTAAGGGTACCTATACCAGGATCGCGTTAATTCCCGTTAAAATTATTGTATGTCATGGAACGTAATAGTTTAAAAATTATCATCACGTAATGATTGACAAAAGTTCTGGTGTTCTCTCTCTGAGTTGGGGTTCACACGTCAGACACTCCCGTAAAAGCCAACTAGTGACGATTGGAGTCTTAGTAGAGGCGACCCAGATTTATAAGTCCAAGCGTTGGCTACAACCTCGATTAACATTGGGATGAAGAAGGGTCCTATCCCTTTATCACCTTGTGTACATTGTACTAGAAGAATTGTACCCGCAAAAAGCGATGTGGTGGCTCTTGTATTTATTCGGATTCGATAAAAACGCAGGAATGAATAAAGTATGGAATAATAGCAATAACTCGAACTGTGAACTCATTATTTGACGTATTCGACCTAATTAAGTCAAGTCAATATGTCAACTCACTGTGTTACAAAGTGCGATAATCCCCTGTGTCCTATTAGCTAATAATGGTTTCTGAATGTGACGCAATTTTCAAGATATTTGAATACTAACTTTACCCATGAATTTAAATCGGACGAAATCGACATCTAGGACAGGAGTTCAATCCGCGACCAGATCATTTCTAGGAGGAGCACATAAATAAATATAGGTCATGTAAAATATAAAAATAGATTAGCAAATTAACGAAATAAGTATCAAAATAATCGGGATATTGCATTGCATTTAAATACCTAAATGAAAAAAATGACCATATTTAACTAAGCTTACACGAACGTCCTTAAAAATACTCCTAAAAAGTGTTTAACAATTTTGGATAGTTTAGTGAAATAATACTGAAGGTGGGTACATAAGACACGTAAGTACACAGTGTAGATATGGATATATGTAGAAATATCAATTAGAGACGTATAAAATTTTAAACAGTTGGTAGGTTTCGTCGTGAATAAAATATATAGTCATTTGTGTTCGCAATTTTTTGATGTAGGTGAAGTCAATCCTAATTTAGCAGATGTCATGTTAAAGCCACTGTAAGTCATATAGATACTATGACTCTTTTTTATAATTTATTTTTATATTATTCTTGTGAGTCTCATGTGTATTCAGAAATCTTCGCTTGTGTTCTAATTATGGACTGGCTGATTCCTGCGTCACATTTAAGACTAGGTCATGATTTTTCAGACTAAAAATTGTATTAGTATTAGCTTACAAAAGAAGTTACGATTATTCTACAATTTGGTTAGGTGATGCCTTTGTTGACCCTCTTTTTACTAGACACGCGCTAGACTACTGTTTACTGAAATACTTATGTAAACTGTAAAATAACAAACAATGTAAAAGTACTTGACCTAACTGTTATTACTTTATGACCTAAATGAATAAAGATATATGTTTCATTAAAGCTCTTTTAAGCTAACACGCAACTTTAATTTTAAAGTGGGAATTATTTATTAATTAACCTCAAGACCTATTAAACTCATATTTATACAACATAACATTTGTTTTAATTATAATAAGTACTTACCTGTGTACTAAATTAGGTAGGTATGATTTATTATTTCTGTGTGCTAAATTATTATAATAAATATTTGAACCAAAAGTTGTCGAGTAAAAACTTTTAGGCGCTACAATAAAGTGACGGAAATGCCGTCGCGGATCTACCGCATTTGAATGCATAACCTCAGAACACAACAGACAGAACAAAATTTTAAAAAAATCGTTTGTTCAGTATTCTGAGTGCATAACATATTATTGTCAATCAGTAAAGTTATAGGCACTGCTAGACATAAGCCTCTCTCTTCAGCGGGAGCGACGAAGGATCGCAAGACAAGCTGCCCGCGTACGAAGGCAACTCGGGCGTCGGAGGTCGATGAACGACCTCCGCCCCCCATGAGCGCCGGCCTGGGGGTGACAGGTGAAGCCGCCTGTCACCCTGGCAGAAGCAGGCCGCGGCGGTGGCGCGCGTGGCGCGCCTCCCCGTTTCCGGGGACGAGTTGGGGACTCTGTAGTCCCCACACCCGAGAAGAGGGCCATACATATATGATAGGGTCCGACATAACCTCCTCCACCGGCTCCGGTGGGGAGGTATCCGTGGGGATTTTGCGCACGTAAAAAAAAAAAAAAAAAGCCTCTCTCTTAATATGCATGTGCACCATAGCACCCGAGACTATCTTACGAAACGTGACTATGTTTCATGTTGTTTTTTTTTCACCAATCGCCATTGATACGGTGCTATATTCATCTGAGTATCAGTGGCGATGGGTGGCAATTTGCAAAATGGAAGCTGGTGAAACAAAAACTTTCCTCGATCTAGTTTATCATGCAACATACAACCCATTGGGAAACCTTCAGGAATCGGAGATATAGGGACCCTTCGCCACTGCATCGCATAAATTCGGTAATTGTCTAACCAAGTTAATAATGTAATGAAATAAAGAAGTAGGTAAGACGTCATATTTCTTTATTGTCATATAATTTGATGTGGAAGTTTAAAAATAAATAAAAACGATTAACCGCTCTTTTACCTTTTATTAATTTTATAACTTCAATTCATATTATTTTAATTCCTCATTGACATGACATTATTGTTTTCTTGAGAAATCAAATCATAGTAATATCAGTTCAGTTCAATAAAATGAATTTTAACCACAGAAAGTACTAAATTAGTCAAATTTCTATATTAGAAAATACCTAACTTCCATCTAATTTTCTAAATATGTCTAGAAAATAAAACATTTTTTCTAGCTTCTTTATAATGAAAGAATGTTAAAACTCCCCATAACTTGGTTTTATAGCTCTCCGTGATGTTCGACGCACAGTGATGGTTTATTGTTCGGCAATGATTTCGAACACGTGTATTTTACTGCCATAGCCGGCGCTTGTCATCAACAGTAGACGAGACTGAAACAGACAAGATGCATTAAGATAAATTAGTTTACTCTGAAAGCATTGTGAACTATTGCTGATGTAATTAGGCACGACTATAAGTATTACTAGCTGATTTCTGACTCCGCCCGCAAAGATGTTTTGTAATTTTATTTTTGACCATATCTCCAGTTTCATTTTTTTATATTACTTATATAATAGACAAGCACACGGGTCACCAGACGGGAAGCGTCACAATCGTGCTGATGAACATGTAAGAACCATCTGAAGTCCTTCTTGAATCATAGAAAGCCAGAGCTCACTGGAGAGTTTTTGTACTGTCAGTGGGAAGACCAAAAGCTTTGTCCTGCTTTGTCTTTTACACTGACGGCACAGAAACTCTTGTGCTTACAGGGTTGGCAGCGCGATTGTGACTCCCTTGGTGTTGCACACGTCCATAGGCCGCGGTAACTACTTTCCATCAGGTGGGCCATGTGTTTGTCTGCCAACCAAGTGGTATAAAAAAATTGCAAACAATCTGCACCAAAAGCTGTTCGGTACATTTTGTGTCCGCCAACAAAGTGCAAAAAAAATAAAAATTAAAAAATAAACTTAATTGGGTTTATTTCATTGCAGAGTAGGTAAAGTCTCTTGAGAGGGTAGCTATCCCGTAATCATGATAATCGAACATAAAGTGATTCATGTAACAGGTATGTGCGGTATCCTCATACCTGTTAATGAATCATTGTTATTATAACTGTTCCATGTGCACCCGGTTTAATTATGTTAATTTTCGTTGCAACCGTACACCATTGTATTAAGATCTCGACCCAAACAAAAGCTTCCAAGAGTTTAGTGAACCGTATTACGCAAAACAAAGTATGGCACGTAAGCGTTATTATGCCTAAATATTAAAAAGTTAGAGATACCAGCTTTGTTTGGTTTGAATTACATGTACAGTTAAACACAGAGGTTATTTAGATTTCATTTATAATACAATACTAAATAGTATATTTACTTAACGTTAACAAAGGTATCTAATATAAGTTATAGTATTGTTGATAATATAGAGTTCAACGTTTGTAAGTTCGGCTGTCTGAGCTGTAACCTTAAATTGCTCATTATCCTCACTGTTCAAACACAAAATTTGATATTCGAGAGGTCAAATCAAAAGTCATTATTCAACTCATAATTATTTTTCGTTAATAAAGTAATCAACATTTAGATGCATACCAACTTAGCATAATAAACCTTGTCCTGTCCAATTTAAAAAAAATCATTAAGATAATAAAATTATTGATTTAACTTCAAAACCCCGTCAGTTAGTCCATTCATGACAATGCAAGTCATTCCTCCCAGAATAGTGGAGGACTAGTAATTGCATCACTTCTTACATTTTGTTTAAAAAAGTTTATATAGGTATTTTTTATACCACTTGGGCGGGCACACACACAAGTGTTTCTGTGCCGTCAGTGTAGAAGACAAAGCAGGCCAATGGTTTGCCCACTGACAGCAAAAATCTCTCCAGGAAGCTCTGGCTACCCTACTCACTGTCGGGAACACAATAGGAGGTTATTATGACCGCGGTACTCTGTAAGGCGGAGGTAGGTACTCCCCCAGTGGGACTGCTCAGTTGGACGGATATACCATCGTGCCCTACCTCCATCATGGTATAGGTACATCTATGTGTTACTTTCATGCGGGGCGACATTCATTTATTGTTGTATTATGAGATGACGCAGGTACTATTTTTTTTTTAAATTTTTTTTTTACCACTTAGTTGGCAGACAAGCACACGGCCCACCTGATGGAAAGTGGTTACCGTGACCTATGGACGTCTGTAACACCAGAGGAGTCACAGCCGCGCTGTCAACCCTGTAAGTACAGAGTTTCTGTGCCGTCAGTAGAAGACAAAGCAGGACAAGCCTTTAGTCTTCCCACTGACAGCACAAATTCTCCAGTGAGCTCTGGCTACCCTACTCAAAGCTGGTAACACAACACGAAGTTATTATAGCCGCGGTATTCTGTAGGGCGGAGGTACTACCCCAGTCGGACTGCTCAATCGGGCGGCAGTACCGCCGTGTCCTACCTCCATATGAATGAATGTACTATATTATGTACAAAATTACAATTGCAATAGATAAATACAGAGCGTAGATACAGAAAGAGACAACCATCTGTAGAGTTTCACTTGAAGTGCAAAATTACGATAAGTGTCTGAATTTGTCCTCAAAATAAACAGTTATGTATTTGTGTTTGTACGGTACCTTTATACAATATTTTACTCAATGACCGCAATAAAATTTAATTAAACGCGTTTATGTTCATCGGTGAAATTCAGTCTAAATCTCCACATTAAATGGATATATAGAGGGCAGTTATCCCTAAGAATCTCCTCAAATACCCATTGAATCTGATTCAGTTGCAACCACAAGCAAAGGGACTCATTTCTGTTACACACGTCCATTAGGCCAGTTTATCCATTCAATGACATTCATATCACTAAACTATAAATTGTACTCCCAATGTAATTGAAACCACAGGATGTAACCTATCACATCCATTGAAAAAGCTTTTCTGAACTTGCAACCAGTTACACAAACTTTGAATTGAAACTTTAGGACTGAAAGCTTAAAGTTTAGATTAGAATAATGGCGAGATGGGTTCAAAAGCAATGACCTTACAAGTCATTATTATATTGAATGGACAGACTGTAGGGTTAATCGCTATTATTAAAGGCGATTATGTTAATTTGTTAAATGTAATGGAAGTGATAAATGAATTAATGGTACATCCGGTATTCATAAATTATGTTGATTGAGGTAGTCACCTATTGATGTACCTATCTACTTCTGGCTGTTAGATTTTATGTAAGCACCTGTACTCTCTGGGAAAAAAAACATCTATTGAGGCTGTAAAACTTGGCACCACCTCTTAACATTGATTATTATTGGCTCGTAAAGGTGCACCTGCTTAACGATATACGATACTCTAGCACAGGTTTTCCTCTTGGGTTTGGAAGGTCGGATGTTAGTCGCTCTCGGAAACGCCAACATATTAATAAGTAGATCTCGGAGTACGGACTTTGGACGCAACTAGGAAATTGTTATGAAGGCAATGATGATTGTTGGCAACTATAAATGATAGTGGTCTTCATTCTGTGTCTGTGTGTGTGTGTGTGTATGTGTTCTGTTAAAGTTTCAAACCATCTGACGGGATGAAGTTATACTTACACGTCATATAACATAGAACTAAGTTGTAAACACGATATGGATCAAACATTCGAAAGTTGGCCGTAACAGGATAGTCTAATCTAGAGATGCCACGAATATTCGGCAACTATTCGGTATTCGGCTACTTTTTTAGGTATTCGGTATTCGGCCGAATAATAGGTACTATTCGGCCGAATACCGAATACCAAATCATGTACAAAAAATACATCATATTACTGAAGATTTGTATTTATTGCCAAAATTACAAAACTTTAATAAGTAAAATTCATCAGTGGTAAGTTGTGATGGATAAAAACATGTTGTGATTTGTCGTGAATGATACCAGCTTGAGAAAACAACCTCTCACTATACACGCTACTCCCGGGAAGAAAGATGAAGAAGAAGAAAGATGAACTTTAGCAAATTTCGAGAGGATTGTGTATTGTTTTATTTTGCAGACCACCACTTGTAAGCATCAGCTTTCCGATCTAGACGATTAGTTTTCAAATAAAAATCTCATCCACCAGTAAAAGGACAAGCTAGAACACACTATTTAAAAATTTTGAAGCCCCTCCACAAAATTTTTTGTGGAGGGGCTTCAAATTTAAGGAGGTAGGACACGGCGGTATTTCCGCCCGATTGAGCAGTCCGACTGGGGTAGTACCTCCGCCCTACAGAATACCGCGGCTATAATAAATTCGTCTTGTGTTCCCAGCGGTGAGTAGGGTAGCCAGAGTTCACTGGAGAATTTGTGCTGTCAGTGGGAAAACTAAAGGCTTGTCCTGCTTTGTCTTCTACTGACGGCACAGAAACTCTGTACTTACAGGGTTGACAGCGAGACTGTGACTCCTCTGGTGTTACAGACGTCCATAGGTCACGGTAACCACTTTCCATCAGGTGGGCCGTGTGCTTGTCTGCCAACTAAGTGGTATAAAAAAAAAAGAAAAAAAATTTCAAAAAAGCGAGTGAGACAGGTCGCGACTTGTCGTATTATTCTTTACGCGTTCGACAAGCATGTACTTTGTACCGAATATTCGGCGGCCGAATATTCGGTATTCGGCCAAATCACTATTCGTGGCAACTCTAGACTCTAATCTAAAAAAAATTAATCTAAAACACAACCCGGGGATCCTCCTAGGGGGAGCGACTTTTCGACTCTAGCCCCTGGGTCAGTAATGTGAGGTGGGAGCGACACCCTAATCGACATACTGCGAGCGTATTTCCTTCTTTTTATTTTGTGTGTGTATGTGTTTTTTTTAGTATTTCCAATATATATATTAATTTGTTTGTGTTATATATTATTTTTAAATTACATAACAGATCTTTTTGAAATTTTACATACGCTTAACACAGTAGACTACGGAGGGTGTACTTTTCTGTGTCTCTACAACACCCCTCAATTTGCTTAAAATTACACTGGTTAAATAAGTGATATAAGAAAATTAAAAGCACTCTAAACTGGAGAGCTTGCATGAAAGGTTGTATTAAAGCTCGTGGAGTTTATAAGGATATAGCGTAAACATGTTTCTTAAATACAGTACTTTTCTCAGGTTAAAAGATCCTGAAAAGCACTGTTCTGTTGGTTAAGTTACTTACTGTTTAGGAGTAGAAACATTAATTCTAAACCGTTGCAAATTGCTGGGAACGAAGCTGTCTCACAAGAATTTGTACATATGCTCCAAACTGTAACATTAAATACTTATATTGTAAATCGTTAACGTTATTTTTAAATACAAAAAACATTAACAGTGCAGTAATGACTAATGAGACTAAGTTTTACCGAGGGGACGCCCGCATGTCGAAACAATAAACATGAAGTCCTTACGACGCTAAACGATCCCCAATAAAAACATTCTCATTACCGTTGTCATAAAAATCAGGGACCAATGCTCTCGAAAATGATGACAGATTTATGTAAAAAATACTATCAGTTGGCATTCCTGAACCTAAAAGAATGTTAATGTACACACTGAAAGGGTTCTCCGATGGCATGCCAGGAAATCGTACATTACCGAAATAGGTTTCACGAAATATTTATGTAGGCATGCAATAGTAATAACAGAGTATAAAATGGAAAATATTTGATTCAAATATTGTCATAGAAGTGAATATTGATGATAAATCTTTCACTTCTTCTTTCCACAATTTGGTTTATCTTGGCTATTACTCCTGATAAGAAAACCAGAGATTAATGCCTGGCGGAAATTGCGTTAAGTGACAAGGCTGCCCTTTGTAATGCTCTTGTCTTCTTAATATTTGTAGCATGAATATTGTAAATGGACGTACAAGAAAAAATATATAATAAACTAGCTGTCCCGGCAAACGTCGTTTTGCCATATAATGTTAAGGGTGGACAACCCTTAACATTTAGGGGGATGAAAAATAAATGTTGGCCGATTCTCAGACCTACTCAATATGCTCACAAAATTTCATGAGAATCGGTCAAGCCGTTTCGGAGGAGTTCAAGTTCGAACACCGTGACACGAGAATTTTATATACAAGATATGCTTAAATAAATAAATAAAGGAGAGAGACTGCGTGAATGAATGAATTTATAGATAGCTAGAATTCATAAATAAATATGAACAAGACGTGAGTTTAGGGATATAATAAAATAACATGACTATATACCTACATATAGCTGCAGAAGCACGTAGTTTTCTCCAACTTGGCCTTATTTGGACTGTCCTTTTTGCAAATAAACACGCGCGCAAAATATATTGCTCTACAAAATATATTGTTGCGCAAAAATTGGCGCACAATAACTTGACGGTAACTTGCGATCACAAGCTACTATAGTAAATACTTGCTTAATGTTCGTACTTCACTCGGTCTTTTTATATTTTAATACTATCTCGTAGAGTCTCGAGCCATGTGAACATGTATGCCTCTTCAAATAATTGCAAGATCTCGTCCGATAGCGAAATCGCATTTAGTATTTTTTGAAAATTTATTGTGTAAAATCATGTATTTAGCAAGAATTGTATATTAATTTAATCGTTACTTATCGTAGTAACTTTGAGCCTAAAACATGAACAGTGATGAACGTGTTGCATTTGTCCTCTAAAAAGAGCTAAAAGCACTCTAAAAAGGCTTGAATATAAACAATAGTTTATATTCAAGTAAACTAAAATAGCGGTAAATGCACTTTACAAATTATGGTTCCTTTTAACCTTAAGTGTTTTATTTTAATACTTAGAATAATGTAAAAATTATTAAAAACTATATAAAATGTTACAGGTAAGCAATTTCTTAAATTAAAAAGTTTATATGAAGCTATTTTGTTCAAACTATACCACTCTTTCTCATTTTGATTATAAAGAAAAGTAACTATTTACTTGCAAATCCGCAGACAGAACAAAGTTAATGAGAAAATGTACTCGAGTGAGGTGAACCCTCAGATTTGCTAATAAAAAATACAGTAACACAACAAATACTTGTACATTTTTCCTTTTTCTAGGAAGAGGGGTTCGGATGTGCTCGGGTCAGACGCATTAATTTATCTAGCTCACGAAACATGAACACAGACTGACAGGTGACGCCCATTCTTCAACATTTAATTGATAACTTGATAGATGGCAGAATCAATGTTTTTACAGTTCCAGATTTTTTTATTTGGCATCGGGAGGACTTGAGTCTGATTAAATTTTATAAAGTATTACCTTTATTGAACATCAGATTGAACGAGAAGTTACACCCAGTTTATGTTTAAAATGTTTAAACAATAACAACAGTTTAATTACTCTAAATTTATTCATTTGGGAGGGTTTAGCCTACTATTGCCACGCTAACCAGACGGGTTGGCAAAGAGTTTGTTCTCGAGTTTTCCTTCTCTCAGGTCGTTCCGACCTCGGCAGAATATCAGCCAGGAGCCGCAGCTACTCCCCTAAATTTAGTGAGGAGTTGTCGCTTTTGTTGCCCAGGGTGCACCGCGTGGAGGTTTTCTAGCCCGCATCCTTGACGGACATTGGGAGAGGCCTATGTCTAGAAGTGGACTGCGGTGGGCTAATTGTTTGAATTACTCTAAAACGATATCAAACTTTAGACATGGGCAGTTTGACAGACCTAAGTGGTGTAAAAAAAAAATTGAGCCGATCTTAGTTGAAATCTCTGTCTTCTTCGCGATGTGCCCAAACAAATGCCGACGACTGTATAGTACTGTCAGCATCAGATCGATCTTGACGGGCAAAATACTCAAAATGATCTTAATGCCTTGGTTTTCCCCTTTCCTGCTGACTGATTGTCCTGATATTCGGTACACACCTTTCGTTCGGACAATAATACAATTTAAATAAATAAAACAATTTGATTTACTATTAATATCTTAGTATTAAGATCATTTTGAGACTTTGTAGTCGAGACCATTCTGAAGCTGACTGTATATTACACAGCTGCTGAACTACCAAATAGTTCTGAATCGAACGGAAAGGTCATCACGAAGTCAATAACATCATTAATAACAATGTTATTGACAAAACAACACCTATCGCCGAAACTTCGTGTCCGTATAGTATTTTTGAGGATCGAAGAACTTTTATGTTCTTTTTCAATACGTCGATCAATGCATTTTTTTTCAACCGTTGTTTCATGTCAATATTCACTATTCAGGGTTAGTTTAATACGACAGGTAATAACAGTTTGTCTGATGCGTCATCATTTTGAGGTGAATATGAAAAAAATAAGTGTTATTATGTATAAAGTTGAAGTAATAATTATTGTTTAAAAATATTTTACTGCATATTTTAAAATTATTTTCGGTGGCATTGAACTAACAGGAGCTTTAAGTCTAAACTCCCTGGGATTTGGGAACGTTGGTATATTTTAAAATTTAAATTAATTTTCACAAACTGTTGATTAATTCTTCTGGTAAACAATTTCACGAATGTAAATTACTGTAGACTCAAAGTAATAATTTCAAAATATCAGTATATTATGCACTTAAATATTTTAAAAAACTCAGTGTCTATACCTTACACATTTATATATGTCTCATAAGTAATAAAAATATATATTTCAAAGTGCAAATATTATTGTTTATGTATTAAATTAGGAAAATAATATTATTTTTAACTTGACCATAATTAAAATTCTTGAAAGGAACTTTTTTACTTTTCATTTTTTTTCTGCGCTTTCGTACTTTTATATATTTGAAGGGGTCTCTAACATAGCACCTACCACACATTAAACAATAGAAGATATACAATCTTCTTACTATCCAATCCCCCGATAGCCCTATCTTATAGGCACATAAATTTAAAAGGCATTGAATTGTCGTTATACATTATGGAAAAGATTTATGTAGCCAGATTATATTATAGGGGCGGGAGCACTTATGTTTCAACAGGGCTCTGTTGTTCACGATATATTTTATTTAGACTACATTGCGCTTCCAACCTAGACTATCGCAGTGTTTACTGTTTTAACGTGTTCGTCTAACGACCGCTACGGGCGTAGTTAAGAAAAAGCTGGGATAAAATTGTAAAAGAGTCGATAAACTATACTAGAGTCTAGGATAGTTTATTGACTCTTTTTTTATCTCCTTACTCTTAGTACAGATACACGGAATGTGAATTAA
This sequence comes from Eilema griseolum, assembly GCA_963662185.1. Lineage (NCBI taxonomy): Eukaryota > Metazoa > Arthropoda > Insecta > Lepidoptera > Erebidae > Eilema > Eilema griseolum. Next base: position 15,700,835 of record OY759241.1, read on the forward strand.
ATCAAGAGGAAATACTTAAAAAAATCATCAGTATAATCGACTAGTGTCGCCAATTTTCACATACTATTATTAACAAACATCTATACAAATAAATAAAATTGAAGTGTCTATTTGTAACGTTATTATAAATTTATTATACTATTTGTTTATCTAAATGTTAAAACAATGAGCAATAAAGTTACTAAGACTAAAATATTGGAATTTAGGCAGTGGCTATAAACGCGGGCCTATTCTTTCCCTTTGCCCTCACTCTTCAAGTTTCAATGCCCTCCCACCGCATTATCCAGCACTATACCTAACCATAAAACGGTAATAAAATGAAACTTCCACAATAACTTATTATTTGCACAAGTCTTGTGAGCTGTTCTTGTACAAAAGAAAGTTTTTTTTAAACCATCAATATTGTGATAATCTTGCTATTTATCAATGTCTCCTTTGTGTCTGTGGTAAGTTTATAGGACTATAGTGACTTTATAGTTTATTTGCAGCTAAGTGGACCACGATTTCACTTGGCATTTGTCTCGTAATTCAGTTTCTGGATATTTTACTATTGGCAATAAAATATTTTATACTTTTATATAACGGGTTTCAACCCATATACAATATAAACAAAATATTGTTTTGTTATCATATTCCTATAACGACACAAAGTTTCATAGTATTCATTTATTATATCTTTGAAAATTACCCCGTTTCATTTCATATAACTATCATCCCCTTATTTGAACTTATGTCATTTCCGGTACTTTTGCTTTTTACATAAGAACGCTTATTTACTGTAATTACGAATAGTTTAGAAAAACTTATTTTATAATTGGGTAATATGGATTATAGTCCTATAAATAAATCTATAAATAAATCTATAAATAAACACTGGATACTGGTTATAAGTAAATTATGGCAACGTAATAACCCTTCCGAATAGCGTATAAAACTGAATAAACTGTTACAAATCTCTGAAAATTTATAGTCTAGTTTAGTATCAGTTATATATTATATTCTTACAATACAACAAAATTTACAAAATAATAATCCACTTTAGGTACGTAACCGAAGTAATGTGACAATAAAACTCGTAAAGAAATTGAACACGGAGGTAACAACGTTGGCGATGCGGTAGTTATAATAAAATGTCCCAAAAAAAAATAGATTGGTTATTAAAAATCTAAAAATTAAAAAGGTAGGTATAATCCAACTCAATACGTTTACTGGTTCCCATTGAAGAGTACTAATGTCATTCGGACGTCACGTTTTTACTAAGTTTTATTTTGTGCTGTCAGTGGGAAGACCAAAAGCTTGTCCTGCTTTGTCTTTTACAGTGACGGCCCAGAAACTCTTGTTTATAGGGTTGGCAGCGCGAGTGTGATTCCCTTGGCGTAGTACATGTCCATAGACCACGGTAACCGTTTTCCATCAGGTGGGGCGTGTGCTTATCTGCCAACCGAGTGGTATAAAAAAAACATACCAAATCGTTACTACATTAGAAGTTGGTATGTTCGATTTTCGAAATATTTTTTAAAAGTTGTGAGGTATTGACGAATCAAAATACAATCTAATCGTATTACTATGCTACAGGCGTACCGGATTTAAACAAAAGTTATTGTTTACCATGTCATCTATGCTACAAGCACAGAACACTATGTATTCTATGCTACAAGCATTATATTCTTAGAATTATCGAAATAAACCCCTTTGTGAATGTTACTCATATCTTTTGACAGTTCATTTCATTTACGACTGCAATAGAAGTGCGCAATAGCAAGTCTGCGTGTCGCCTTTGTATCATATTATATTGCTAAATAAAAAGCTCTGATTCATTTTTAGTACAAAACATTAAATGGTCTTGTTAGTGCTGTAATTTGGTATAGCTTTCAGGAACATTGAGTTTACTATTGTAGGTACATAAGAATCTAATACTTACATAAGTACTTAGTTACACATGCGTATTTAACATCGATTGAATTGACAAAATTGTATTATAGAGTGTAAGCTCCAGTAAAGAGAATCCAATAAAATTTTGACAACGTAGAAATTACATTCAGAAAGTCTTGCTGCCACTGCTTCATCGAAACTGTGTGTGAATAGGGAATGTTTTATTTAAAACTCTAAACAGAGAAAGAAATTTGTATACTCTAAGTCTAAACCATCCTTCTTGGTAAAATACTACGTTAAACATAACCATGAACATTGATAACTATTGAAGATTAAACTATTTTTAACGGACTCTGTATTTTTACGTTTGTATTTTTATTATATACACTGAGTTCGATGATTTTATTTTGAAAATAATATAATAATACTAATAAATCACGATATAATCAGTTAAAAATAGTTTTATTAACGAATGAAGGATTACTGGATCCCTAACAATTATCAGTTGCTTACCTACGTGTAAAATACCGAAAATAACGAAAGACAGCCTCCGTGGCGTGGCGGTAGTGAACGCGACTGCTACGCAGGAGGCGCGGGTTGGATCCCCGCTCAGTGCAAATATTTGTATGCATGAATATGGTTGCAGGAATTTGCATTGGTCTGGGTGTTTCTATGTATAATATGTATGTATTTACAAAAAAAAAGTATTTAAGTATGTTTATCCGTATTCTAGATTCCATAACACAAGCTAGTTAAACTATGCTTACCATGGGTCTAGATAGCGTTGTGTAGAATGTTGTAGAAATTGTTATTTAAAAAAAAATGTATTAATAATCAAAGATCCATTAAGGTACCAAAATTTAATACATAACATAGCCGTTAGTTAACTATAAATCAGCCCATGCAGACCCATATGTCTTCGAAACATGTTAAATATCCCAATAGTGGTCTTATGCGATGATTAATAGTTAAGGATGCCGTGCAGACGCCACTCTGCACTGACGTGGCCAGACATCCATTGTAAACCTTAATTATAATACATTTAGTCTGAATACGTCTTGCGATTACTAGGAAGGGTCTTTTCCTGTCATTTAATATAACTATATACTTTGATACGCGTCCGTATGGGATCCAGTTAACGTCAGCTGTTTTGGTGATTCAATAATTAAAAGTGTATAATTTTTTTTCAACACACTTACTCGTAAAGTGCCTCTAATTTCACCACAATTAGTCACACAATGGCGCCTATTGACTTTTTTCTTGCTATTATTCACAAGTGAGTTAAAGCTTTTTAAAAATTTTATTGATTGAGTTGCTTTGTTTTAAAAAGTTTCGATACAAAAAATCATATTCAAATTAGTACTAATAAATTAATACCTTATTTCATGCAATTTAGGATTTAAAGAGATAATTTGTTGTTTGCAACTTGTTTGTTTAGTTAACCAGTTTAATAAACAAAACTTTTACTCAAATATAACTTATGTCTTCCCTGTAAAAACTTTTAATTCCCCATTTTCTACGTTCCGAAAAAAAGAAACCTCATTCTTTAAGTCTATGGTCTATATGATACGCGCGCATAAGAAAACTAATTATTTTTTCCCGCTATTGCGAAAATAATTCTCAACTCGTTTTCACTGTTGAAATTATAGTTAATTTTAATTGAATTATGTACAAGTACTAGTTATGAAGAAACTGATATATGCTGTTCACCGCCCGATATAAGATGTGAAGCCCTTAACGTTATGGAAAGTTTACGACCTGAAAACTACTAATATTAATATTATTTTCTTCGCAAGTGTGTTGAAAATCGTCGTATGATGCACGTGTATATTGATGATTACCGTCTCAATGGTGTCTTGGCAGTAATCACCAACTTCGCACAATCGTACCATAATATACTATTACACAATATTTTTAATCCTGATTAGAAAAGGGATCACCCCAGTTGTCAAATAGGTCAATAAAGATACTGTTATGCGATTGTACAAACTTTCTAATAAGTAGGTACCGCAATAAAGTCAAAGTACATATTCAGTAATTGAAATATCTCACGCTGGAAAACTAATAATTGAGTGTTTAGAATAAGGAATTAAAAGATAATGAGTTGAATGAAATAAACATGCACATTGTTTACCAGCTGTCTTCTTTCTAGGGTTTTCTAATAGAAATATATTTTTTAAACTTTTGGTTACCACTTATTAAGTTAAATATTCAATAAGCGCTATTGAATTGTGTCGTAAAATAAACACATTTTGATAGTTTGACTATAGTTCATATACATAAGACTGATCGATTTCTAATCACAGCTGTTATTTTGTACAAGTAAAGATATTTTTCATAAAAAAGATAGATAAGACTTCGCTAGAACGATTCCGAAAATATCGATAGTGTATATTTATATTTGACTAATTAACCACATTATATACTAATAAGGATAAAAGAGATATTCACATAAAATATACCTATATAATAATATTACAACTATCTAAATTTCCTGGGGTGGCACGTTCTTGGGTGGGGAGTGAAACGCTATATTAATAAATGGAATAAGAGTCATTATTTTATTCCATCCAAGTTCATATTATGAAGTGACTGCTACCCAACTCTTCCCAAGACCGAGAGGAAAGCTTGCGCCATAATCACGTCTAGCCATCAGCAGGTGTATAAGTTTGAATGTGAGATTGGTGCATGCCCCGAAGATTTTGGTGGAGTCCTACACACTCCAAATTAAATAAGGCACAAATGGTTGGCACAAACCTTGCACAGATGATAAGCATTGCCATTCAACGTGGCAATGCTACCAGCCTTCTGGGAACGTAACTTTTGCGGGGGAATTTGATGAAAAAAAATTGTATGTATGTAATTTTTTTATATATTAGGTACTAAATACCTAATAAAAGTTTTAAAGCTCCATAAAAATATGCGTTCTCATTATTCAAAGTTACAAATCCTACAAGTATCTATCCCTACCGAAGTATCATACCAACAAAATTACTAGGAACTTTGCAAACAAGGAGCGATCTGTCTAAGATCTTATTCAGCCTTATTTGTATTCCATCCTCGGCCAAAGTATGCCGTTTCCCTTGTGTAACTTAAGAACTTAGATTGTAAAGATTGTTGGCCATGGAAGGTTTTAATTAAGTCTCATTGTGGTAATGAACTTGTGAATCAAGTGTAACTTTATCTTAATGGGAGCTTTCATAGTTATTTGATGTCTTTGTTATGAAACTGGAGATGGTACATAGACTGGATGAATCTGAGGACCCAACAAGATCGTCATGGCCTAACCAAACCTCACCTGCAAGTCGTAACATTTGCTGATGTACGGATGAAGGTCGTGCATAAGTAAACACTCAACTCGCACTCGCACTCACACTAGTCACAACACTCGCACTAATCAAAGTGCGAAATTGACTTAAGTCATATACGACTTTAATAACAAAAATTGTATTGATATTTATTTGTTATTCAAGAGTTCTACTTTCCCTCCTTAAAGATTAAAATTTGCTCTTAACTTTGGTGAATTGGACAATGACTGAGTGGCTAGTGCGTAAATTCATAACATGCGGTCCGAGTATTTTCGTAATTTAATTTGTATTCACTCGGCCCGCACCAGTGCAACAATGACTACATAAATTTGAAAAAAAAAGAACATACGTCATAAATAATTTTAAAATGACTGTTTCGCGGGCTTTTAGTGACGTATATACAGGCGGCCGTGTCGTGAAAATAAAATTTATAGAAGGACTTACCGGGTTTGAAACCAAACGTATAATAAATTTAATGCAATCACCGATTTTCACAATGGCATATACCAAAGCTTTGATATGTGAGTCATGCCTCCTATGACTTGTCAAGAATAATAAATGCGATTGATAGCAATACAGAGCGGTACAGTTATATACAGATATACGTAGGTTTTAAATGATACTCGTGATGCATTTGCATTATGAATTGACTTACTTTATATTTAAAAATACTTCCTTACCCAAAATATGACGCTTTTAGGGATCTGATGTCTAATGTTCTTTGTAGTTTCAAATTTAAGTTAACTTTAATGTCTTAGTTTCGTAGTACATATACCTACAGGTACATTATAAAAGTACAGTTCAGTACAAATGCGAGTCGCACTCTATCTTGTGTTCTTAGTCAGCAAGGAGATTAAAATAAGAATAGAGGGTAGAGTGAAGTAGTACTCAACAGAGCGGATATCATAGATTAAGAAAAGAAAATACTATATATTTGAGTAAATAAGTTTTATAGACTGGAATATTAACTCATATTTTTATTTTATTTTTTTATTTATCTTAAAAACCAAGACTTCTACGTAAACAATAGACCCGCAGATAGCCTTTTACGCATATATTTTTACGCAGTATTAATTTATGCAATTAAGTATGTTAAAATATGATTGATATGTGCAGTATATGCAGTAATCACAATAGTATTTTCCATTTTCAAAAAGTGTTAGTAATGTGTGACATAAATATATTACTTCCGTCATACTGAATTTGAATCATTCTTAACCTCAAAATAATATTTCAGGATGAACATTGAATTGTTATATGTTTTGATTAATATAGAATTTACTTGTTCTTGATGCAGTAATGTTTACAATATAATATTCCAAGAAGGAAATGCACTAAAGAATAAATATTCTGTATAACTGAGTGTAGCATTTGCAAACAAATAAGTCAATAGTTAGACATGAATGCTATTCTATTTCCAAGATTATATTATTACAATTTCATTCAATGTCGAGTTTCATCCAAGCTAACCTTACCAGCAAGCCAGTGCATTTGGCCCTAGATTCTACTGTGGCGAAACCATCATCATACCTGCAAAAAATGGCGAAACATTTTGAACTTTATTTCTATATTCTTAAAATTCAAAATTATATAAAAAGAGTTATTATACTTTTTTATTCACTTTGCAAAAGCCTTTTCATTTTGGACTTTACTTAAAGTCTAAAAATAAGGTTTTGCTTTAGCAAAATAGTGAAACTGATGATTAATGGATGCCGTTCTGGAACAAGCTCACCTGCTTGGCGTAATTTCTTTTATTGTTCATATTTACTAGACGGGCTTTGGCTTAAACAGTCGGATAATACATGTACTTAACTAATTAATCGACTTTGACAGCTGTTTTGATAGCCCTATCTTAACGATGCAACTTTCTGTAATCGGTTAGCCGTTACTGACTAGAGGGCCAGATCGTGAGAGATGGCCCTGGGTCGGCCGGGGTGCGAAGGATATGCCTGTCAACCTCACCTTCGGCAACCAAAACGACCCACAAGTGTCGTTCGTTTTAGTCGGTTCGAGTCCGACATAACCTCTTCCACCGGCTCCGTAGGGAGGATTTTGCGCACGTAAAAAAAAAACCGTTACTGACTATCGAAGGACAGTCCTCTCGTAGATGTCAAAATTATCACACACATGGGCAGGGCAGAAGGAGTAAGAGTGTACACCACGGGTGACTATTTAAGTAATCTGTACCATGGGCTCTAAAGTGCAAGGTTTTGGATGCAGTGATTTACACTCCTATTTTTTATCCCAGTAATCGCAAGGGATTGTTCCTGTAGGACGCAGAAACGGCTATAGGCAAGAAAAATAATCGATATTCCGTTATCATAGATTCTAGTTCTAGTTATCCTAAATACCTACTTACATATTTCTTTAACCTTCTTAGGTTTATTAATAGGGTAATTGAGGACAAACATTGTTAATTTGTTACAAAATTTATTATTCATTATAATTGCGCATAACTATAAGGAAACAATTAAGTACGTATTGGTAATCCAATAAGTACACTATTTAATACACACTTAAACATAGAAACCAATTGAAAAAAATATTTGCAGTCGTGGTCATCGAGGACTGATTGCCTGCTGAAAAGCAACCAAGACGTCGGAATCAGTGTCAATTTAGGTATTATTACATAATTGTACAGTGATTGTGTACGTGTAACATAACATAAACTCACGCCTATATCCCCGAAGGGTTAGGCAGAGGTGCTAACACCCACATTTCGCCAGTTTATATTTAGGTCCCGGTGGCGAGCCTATTGCAAATAACAGGGCACTTATAAACTTGCGATAAATACACACATAACTTCGAGAAGCATCGAATAGTCATTGGTGTGTGCCATGGTAAAACCTGCGAACCCGAGACCTTGTCTCAGCAGTCCATTACCCATACCACTAGGCTACCGCGGTACATGTACATTAAAGATATTTAGAAAAATACTTGGGTTATATATTATAAGAAACTGAATACATATTTTTTTAATTCTTGTCTGTTTATTCGTGAGGAACGCAAAATCCAATGAACGGATTTCAATTGGTTTTTGTTTGAAACGTCTTGGTCAGAATTAAAAACTTACGTTTGATCACAATTTGTTGAGTAGAACTGGAGATTTGACCAAAAGTCGTGGTAATCGACGTCCACACGGTGGGAGGCTAGTAATTAATTATAGCAAATAAATCGCGATTGAAGCTGTTATGGATTCTCATCATCTCTATAGAAACTTAGGCTGAAAGAAAATCCCTGTATTTTAGAATCTAAATGAAAATACTTTCTATATCTCATCTCATCTCATAAACTCATGCCTATATCCCCGAAGAGGTAGGCAGAGGTGCTAGCACTCACATTTTGCTAGTTTATGTTTAGGTCCCAATGTTAACCGGGCACTTATAAACCTGCGATAAATACTAATACTAATAATTACTTTCTATATTCTAAGCTTCATATTTTATGAAACGTTTTTGATACTCGCAATTAACTACTTTTACTGAATTAGGTGTACCTACTTAAGGTTAAATACCTATGTTTCAGTTCATTACCCATACCACTAGGCTACCGCGGTATTTATGTACAATCAGCAAAAACGTTAAAGTAAACTTTAGAAGCAAGTGAGAAATCGCTATGAGTATTATGAGATGACTCAAGTTGGTAAATAAACCCTTCCCGCGTCGGCGTCGTAGTCAATGAGCGCTTGTAATACCAATAATTGCGTGGCGTTAACATTTAAAGCTCTTTAATCAAATTTAATATATATTAAATATTTATGAAAGTTCATTAAAATAACTATAGATTATATCGTGCGCATAACGGCCTAAATAAGCATGGTAAATCCTTTGGAAGGATTTCGCTAAAATCTGTCTAATTAATTCAGTGACACGCGACATAGCTTCACACCGAATAAGTTAATTAAATCTTATTTGTGCGAAGATTGTGTCACCCCATTGTATCACGTTATAAGAAGCAAGTTAATAATTATTAACTAAGCTTTTGTTGACTTTATTAAAGCTGCCATAAAGGGTGTCATCTTCGTAATTTCATTTCATTTTGAATAGTTTAGAGATTCAGTGCGAGTAGGCAGCCACGAACGAATGTTAGATTTTTCGTTTTTTTACTAGTTCAACAAATATCATAAAAAGATTATATGGTTAAAATTGCGTATTTTTAGGGTCCGGTACAAGAGAAATAAAAACGGAACTCTTATAGGATCATTTCGTTGTCTGTCTGTCTGTCAAGACCTTTTTCTCAGAAATGCGCGAAGGTATCAAATCTACTCAGGTCTATAACGTCTTAAAACTGTGCAAATATTAAACTGCTATGTCAACACAACCAAAATATATACGATTTATATATTATAAGTTCATTTCTACGTCTAATTTTGTACGGAACCCTCGAAGTGACCAGCTTTTTTATGTATCAAACTGTCAATTTAATAACAATTATGTACGATTAAAATTTTCACATTTGGTTTAGCTATCAGGCGCGCTTCTAAGCAAGTAATGAGGTCATAAATAGCGTTATCCTCCTCCCCCCTATCCTCAAATTATAAATATTTTTTAGATACAGGTTCAAATCTTACGTTCAGGTGACCGAATAGATTGAGCTAAGCATCCTTGCTTTTTAATTATCGTATTAAATGTGGTTTATGTTTGCGAGAAACTTCAATATTTGATGCCTTACTCGATCATTCACCTCCACATCTGATAACTACCAGAAAAGAATCTGGCAATAAAAACTCAAAATCACTCCTTTTCGAATTTGGAATCCTAAAATACGACCCTGATGACAACATAAAATTTCTTAAACAACACTTAACTTTCTAGGCCGCCGTTCAGAACTTTTGACATCAAAAGAATGAAAATAGATTATTCAGTTCCCTGGGGTAGTCAAGTCAGCAGTAGTTCGTCGGGAAGACGTGGGATCGCACGATTGCAGGCGCCGCTATGACGCGATGAATCATCCGACCTCGTTACTGAGTTACAGCCAGACGACTACCGCACTCGACTAATGCAAATTCAACGCACGCAATTAGGGATCGATATTTTTTTCAGAGCTTTAACACACCACATTTTAGGTAATATAATTCAGTTGTTTAGTTAAACGGACTTTTACTAGTAAAATACAGTTTTTGTAGCCCAATGAAAGTTTTATGGGTTATGAGTATTAGGAACAGGGACCATTCTCGTAAGTGGATAATACTCATTTAAGATAGGTTAAAATCAAGAAGTATCACTAGACCCAAAGTAAGTATAGCTTAACTAGCTAGTGTTCTGGGTTCTAGAAATCGGATATACAGCTTAAATACATTTTCTTTTGTAAATACATACATACATATAACGACGCCGATTATTACTTACCGTTAGGCAGAGGGAATTAATACCCACATTTCACCAATTATTAAATTCGTAATAGCCTATTGCCGTCTTCCGGGCACTACTTTTGACTCAAGCCATGCATCTGAGGCTGAGTCTGGGCTCTATATATCTGTCTGATGTTCATCAGCGATATCCCTTAGTCGCCTTGTAAGACACCACATCGGAAGAGATGGGGTGGTCCAAATTCTACTCTGCCGGGAACCACGTTTTTGTAAAAACATATTACATATTATACATAGGAACACCCAGACCAGTTAGGTATATCTTTTAGCATTTGTCTGCTAAAAGATATACCTAACTATTCATGCAGGAAATATTTGTACCGAGCGGGAACCAAAATCACGATCGTGGACGCAGCAGTCGAACGCTATACCGTTACGCCACGCAGGAGTTAGGGTACACAAGCAAATGCTCTTCTTACACAGGACTGCAGTATTTCCTCTTTTTATTCAACAGTTCCGCTTGATACCCCTACCTATAACCGGTACCCCTACGTTATAAGTATTTGTAATAGTATATTGTAACGCTCTTTGGTTGCAGAAGATCTTGCAAATTCATACATCAGATACTACTAACACAAAGTGATTGGCTGTGGGACTGACTCACCATTTTTTTCTCCACAGGTCAAGTTCACATATACATAAGTTAACCAATCAATTATGTTACGAACTTGACATTTAATAAAATGCAAGTAATGCCGTTCATTAGTACCACATTGCAATTCATATTATTGATATTAGTTTAAATATTTATGCTGTCGGTACTTTTCCAGTATTCAGAAGTGGATAAGTATGTCGGTCGACCTCGGAATGTAGATCGATTTTATTGTGAGATTTAAGTGATAAAGTAATAGAGGAAGCTAAGCTGAGTAAGGATAGAAAAATCCGTGGACTTATTTAATAATTTGAGGTCAATGTTTTGAGGTTCTCTCTGTGCGAGTATGGTTTTTGATACATTGTCCAGGGACATGTTTAATCTGAACATATGGCTGAAAGAATACCAATCTATCTTATGACACTATATTATATATACTATCTACCTTATGACCTACGACATATACTGTAATATTGTATGACCAATAGGAGCAAATTCAGCTAAGAGAGGAGATTGAATTGTAGGTTACAAATAACAATGTGGAGTTGCAGAAATTAGTTAGTTTGTATTGAAATAAATTTGAATTTCTTTTTGTTGGAAATGTATTTCTATTTTTGTAATAAAAACGTAAAAACTGCATTACTATCACGACAAATTTCTTTTCAGTCACGTGAGTGCAACCAAGCATAATCCTATCTAGATTTCGACGAGGCAATATTTTTGTTATTCAGAACATGTGAATATCTTATACCTAAGCAATTTTATTACAAACATAAAACCTTACACTATTATTTTACCTATAATTATTTAACCTAACGAAAGTTTCTACATATTACCAAACTATAATGTTAAGATGGATTACTCCTGATACGCGAAATAGATGAAAAATATAAATGTTGTCTGCTATGGTGCAAAATATTTTATTCTTATCTACTGTTACAGGGCAAGGGATGACTAATGAGTGAATTTAAAGTGATAATGAGAAATTTTATGAATTTAAAGCTTAATCATTTAGGACAAGTCCAACAAGCCAATGTTTTGCATTCGTTTTAAGTTTAAATCTTCTCGGCTCAATGAGACCGCAACGCAGCCAATAAACAGTCTACTACTATTCCTTTTTACTGTCGCTAAAGTTTGCAAAGAACCCACCTCCTTTGATTTGAACAGGAAATTAAAAGCTAAGAGATAATTAAAGTTTTAAACTGTTCCTTTGCCTTTGTTGCAGTTTAAATCAAATTACAATCACCAAATATCTGAGTGAACCTTTTACAGTTTTTATTAACTAGCAATGTTTGCTTACTCGTTTTTTAAGTACCTACTTCTAAACAACGCATTTGGCCCAAGACAAGTTAGATTTTAATTATTTTATAATTTTACCGCGGTAGCGATAGTATGGGTAACGGACTGCTGAGACGAGGTCTCGGGTTCGATCCCAGGTTTTACCATGACACGTACCAATAACTTTTCGATACTTTTCGAAGTTGTGTGTGTATTTATCGCAGGTTTATAAGTGCCCGGTTAATGGCTCGAGGCTCGCTACCTATTACATTGGGACCTAAACATAAACTGGCGAAATGTGGGTGCTAGCACCTCTGCCTACCTCTTCGGGGATAAAGGCGTGAGTTTATGTTATGTTATGTTATAATTTTAAATTCTAAATGAAAGAACTATTCAAATCAATTAAGATTGGAAAGAAATTGAATTGGTACAGGCGGGATTCGAGATGGAATACTCTGACTACTGAACTCACCCAAAACCTCCTATATACCTTATCCGTCTTGCAGTGACGATGGGAGCAATCTACCGATCTCGTACGAACTATCGGCACCAATGAATGATGTGAAGTAGGTATAACTAAGTATTTTTAAACATTGATTTTTGATTATGCCGCCGAAATAATTGAATGAAATTTTAAAGCATTTAGTATACTAACTATTCATTATACTATTAAATATCTCAAGAACTAATTCCAAAGATGTCAAACCGGTTTTTTTATTTATTTATTTATTAAGTTGCCAAACCAGGTGGTGCAATTGTGGAACTCCCTGCCAGAAACAATAATAAGTGTTCCTAGCATAAACATTTTTGAAGATAGACTGGACAAGCATTTAGAATGTTAAACACAAGTGCAGTGATATACCTACACGCATCAGCTTTAAGCTGCAAGTGTATCTCACTGCACTTGTAACAATCATAATAATAATAATAATCATAAATGATACAAGTCATCATCATCTAAGCGTTATTCTCGATTACATTCGGGGATTAACGCTTAGATGACTATCTCTTGGTTCGGTACTACATTTCCCCTTTTAGATCCCGCATATACGGCTTTTACGGAGTGACTGGTGTGAACAAGTGGTTTAATTTTTGTTTGTGCATGTTCTTTACCATCACTATTATATTTACCAAAATGTTACAGATATGGTTCAGAGATATAACATGAAATAAAATACTAAACATGGGCATGTTTAGTATTTTATAATGTTTAATTTCAAAGATGTCAATCCGTTTTTTTTTTAAATTTATTTATTAAGTTGCCAAACCGGGTGGTGCAATTGTGGAACTCCCTGCCAGAAACAATAATAAGTGTTCCTAGCATAAACATTTTTGAAGATAGACTGGACAAGCATTTAGAATGTTAAACACAAGTGCAGTGATATACACGCATCAGCTTTAAGCAGCAAGTGTATCTCACTGCACTTCTAACAATAATAATAATAATAATAATCATAAATGATACAAGTCATCATCATCTAAGCGTTATTCTCGATTACGTTCGGGGATTAACGCTTAGATGACTATCTCTTGGTTCGGTACTACATTTCCCCTTTTAGATCCCGCATATACGGCTTTTACGGAGTGACTGGTGTGAACAAGTGGTTTAATTTTTGTTTATACATGTTCTTTACCATTACTTTTATATTTACCAAAATGTTACAGATATGGTTCAGAGATATAACATAAAATAAATTACTAAACATGCCCGCCTCAATATTTGATTACTTATCGATAGTAATTTATTTAATTGGTTACGAGTATTTTACAGTCGTTTCGATCATAAGCTTGTAATAAATTCAATTATTGAAATTGAAAGGGGATACTGAAGGCAGTTTTTATGACCCCTATCTACTTCATGCAAATTTGACATACCTACCTAAGGTTTAATATACAATCGCATTTATCATAAGGTCAATGGGGCATTCGATTATCGCACCAAAATAATGACATAAAACCATTGATCAAAGAAGTATAAAATAATTTTAATACTATTTGTACTATCATATAGCAGTTTGGACTCTGGGGTCTACCTACCACACAAACGCACATGTACTATTGTTTTTATGAGAGTGACTACAGTCTCCTACAGGAACGGTGTAGGAGCCTCAATCGTCGATTGGAACTCTATCTCACCTGTTAGTAAGTGAAGATTGGTCGCCGGTGAAGCACACTTGTCTAGAAATAAACTATTCACTCTAGTCTTGAAGATATCCGGAAACACAGATTCGGGCAGGGCATTTTACTCTTTGGCAGTACGCATTATGAACGTTTCGCCGAATAGTTTAGTAATTTAAGTATGAACTTATTCCTTTTAGGTAAGGTGACCAGATGGCAATCACACCCATAGCTAGAATTATCATGAATTTTCTATGAAAAACTACATGGTTGGAATAGATTAATAAAAGAGTTTACTTGGTGAGGCTAGAACCTTACAGTCAGTGCTCTTTACCTAGTCTAAAAAGAGCTGGTATTTTTAGTTTTACAACTTTTATTTTTAATATACCTAGGCACCTATTTTACTTTGTACAATAAAAGTAGATAACCTAAAGTTTTAGCAGCTTTTATGTTGAGAAAATGTAATACATATTTGAATATTAAACGAGAGTAAATATATTGAAATTCACAGCTGTTCTGTGTTAGAGATTCTCCAGACAGACGTCAGGTAAAAAGCTATTACAATTCCTCCGTGAGAATCAATCCAGTGACCCTTGATACTGAGGGCCAACGGTCACGCTTACGGTCAGATTTGATTTAACATCTACAAAAGGTATCTCAGTTCTTACTTAAATATTATTTGGATCTTTTACGGCTGCTCTGTTTTTAATTACACCGCGTACAATGACTACATTTTAATTATACCCTGATAATTGTTTTACTTATCTAAATTCTCTCTAAAGGGTTGGTTCTGTCAACGAAACGTGTTTAATTCTAAGAATAAGCTTAAATTAAAAATTGTTGTACCTGTATATTGCTGTCTAACCTGATAAATTACGTAGAAATAGGTATACTACGATAGAAAGATTAGGTATGATTATTATTAAATAATGAATTGAAATTATAAACTATCAAACACATAGTCTTGTGCTAATAAATAGATACTTCATCTAAACCAAGGCGTCTTATTTCAAATAATAAACTTTTAATCAGAAGCTTGAAGAAATTCCAAAAGTTGGAATTACCTATTAAATAAGTGTAATAAAAATTGATACTTCAATATTATTTGATTATGAAACCGATATCTAGCAACTTAGTAATTCGACATCATACCACTAGATCCATAAGTGACATAACTTCATTTAATTAAAAAGGAAAGATCAATCCTAAAAGGCACAACTCTAAGATTCCGGTATGCACAGGTGACACGACAGTATTTCCGTCCAATTGAACAGTCCGACTGGAGAAGTACCCCCGCCCTACAAAATGGTTTTGCACACGTCCAAAGGTCACGGTAACCACTATCGATCAGATGGGCCGTGTGCAATCAAACATATCACTATCATCAATCAATAAATATATTTATTTGTTTTTGTTACAGGTAAGCATACAACAGATGTTATAGTTTAGCAATAAGCATAACCTGCCGTACCACGAGTAAGTATAGTGTAATAATGTATAATATTGTATTTTTTTTTAATTAATGCATTTGCAACATCACGTCAAACGTTACCTAATATATGTCATTGCATACGTTACTGCATGTACCATATGTTAAGTACCCATGCATGCAATGCACGGCGCGACGTGGTCGATGCTTGATTGCAGCTATGTAAATTATACAGACCGAACACTTTTTGTTGCCAAGTAGGACGCCTCTGCAAGCCTTAATGAACAGAGAACGTGTATTGGCAGAACTCATTTGACCTTATTAAAATTCTGATAGGTTAATCTAAATTATTATTGATCGCATCCACTAAATCATGACAGTCTTGCAGAGGTTTTATTAGTTATCTGTTAATCGACAAGTGTTGCGCGTCAATTTACATGTTAATCTAATGTAGTCTGTCTGTGTATTCTAATTCGCAACTAGTATTTTTATATTTTTTTAGACCCGTTGATCTTCATCTTTATCCTAGCGTTAAACCCGATCGCATCCGACGTTATCACGTCGGAGTCTGGGGTTCGCTTTTTCTAGTCTAACTGCGAGTTTGACTAAACTTTGATAGTTTTAGACACGTTGATAACTGGTACAATATGTATGTTTGTAAATGAAATTATTATAATTGTGTTGCTACTCTGTCCAATTGGGTATGCCCGTAATGATATTGTATGTATGAAATGAATAAATAAATGAATAAATAAATGATTAAATAAATGAATAAATAAATGAATAAATAAATGAAAAAATAAATGAATAAATAAATATTTTTAAGTTATGATGAAACTGAGGATAATCTGCTGATTACTTAATAGTTATCCATCATCCTAATTAGCTGTGTAAAAATGCCTTATTAAAAAACTTATGAAACAATATCATTAAACGTTCAAATTCAAAAATTCAAACGTCACATTAAGGACATATCTAGTTATTAATTTTGTGAATTAATTGTATCAAAATGGAAATGTAAATGTTTTCTCTCATTATGTTAAAATCGCACCACTGAAAGTTGCCAGTTTGCAGATATCACATATCAAGTCAGTGAACTACGTTAACCCGAATTGGCTGTCGGTTTGTATTGTCCACAATAATTAATCACGCGCGATACCATGGAAGGGACACTAATATGTCCAAAGACCATTTCAATTTATCACAATACTGTGACAATTGTGACAAAGTCCATACGACAATTAAGAGAAACCTCAATTTGCCAACTTCGATGCATTATAATCACTCTGATATCATTGCAGATTTTTGATTATCTTGCTCACTGTGGAAAGTTTATATGGTCAATTTTGACGATGTAGCGGTAGACTGTTCGTCTGTGAAGTCAGAGTGCGTGGCCTCGATTCTCACTGAGTACAATAGTCATATTTGCATTGGTCTGGGTGTATCTATTTACAAAGCGTATGTATTTACAAAAAGTATCTAATTATGTTTATCCGCATCACCGGAACCCATAACACCAACTAAAGTTACCTAGCTAAGTAACTTTGCTGCCTAACTTAACTAAAGTTAGACAGTGAAGGCTGAGCTTAAAACTACTTGCAAGCCTATTTAAGCTTTATCTAAATTGAATATGGTTCCACCTGATCTGAATTTACCCTTGTATAACAGTCACGAACTTATAGGGTAGTCTTGGTTGCATGCTCTGCTGGGATCCACCACACACTGCAATATTCTAAATAATAATATTAATAAATCACTATAGTTACTTACCTGACAGCAAAATCTAATTTCAACTAATAACCCTTACCGGCTACCGTACACGCTCAGTAAAAATGACAAATTACTCACTTCGTGTACATATGTTGCAAGCTTGCAAATTCATATTAGGAAAATAAACACATTTTGCACGCATAAACACAGCTTCGATAATAACCATCACTTCCTGCAAAATGCAACAGTTAATAATGTCTGATCGTCCGAGAGTAACCCCTCGGAACTCAGACGACCGGCGAAATTAGTTCCACACAAATTGAGCTTTCTTTGTGTAGATACAACGTGCAATGTTAGGGCGCGTACACACAAGGCGTAGTGTTGATCGATAACATGATATTGTACAATACAGGGTAAGGTCATGAAGTTCCACCAATACTACATACATACATATAATCACGCCTTTATCCCCGGAAGGTTAGGCAGAGGTGAATTAACACCCACATTTCACCAATCATTGAATTCGGTCCCACGTAAGAGGGGGTTATTACCGTAGTCCGAGCACAATTGTTGACTCGAGCCAAGCATCTGATGCTGAGTCTGGGCTGTATATATCTGTCTGATGTTAAACAGCCCTATCCCTTAGTCGCCTTGTACGACACCGCACGGGAAGAGATTGGGTGGCCCAAATTCTACTCTGATGGAACCACGCGGCGGTCTGTCTGCCTACATACCTGTCTGTTAAACCACTGAAAAGATTTTGATGAAATTTGGTACAGGGGTGGATTAGACCTAAAGAAATGACATAGGTTGTATTTGGTTGCGATAACCAACATCCACGCGAACGAGGCCACAGGCAACAGCTAGTATGTTATACGTGGACATAATCAAATAGCAAGATATCATAAAAAAATAGCCAGTAGATTAAGTTCGATCACAAACGCTATAAAAAAGATTACTTTGACAGACGTGGGTACGGCTAGAATAGTTTATTTCAGCTATTTGTATAGTATTTTGAGCTACGAAATTCTCCTTTGGGGAAATTCTGCAGATTTAAAGACAATATTTGTCTTACAAAAGTTGGCTGTGCGAGCTATTTAAAATTGGGGCCGAACAGAGAAAAATTTAAAGAAGTAGACATTCTAGCCGTAGTGTCACAATATATTTTCGAGAACTTAATGTAAGGAATAATATCTCAATATTTTTACAATTACAACAATATAGTCGTCTGTGATAGGAGAGTTAAAAACATTGGTCATTCTTTCTAGGGCAACTGTATACGCTTTTTTAACAAACTGCCTATTGAAATTAGGGATTTACCTGTGAATAAATTTAAAAATGTAGTAAATAGTAAATTATGCCAGAAAGGCTATTATAAAATCCAAGAATACTTAGATGATAAACAAGGTTGGAAATGAACTGTTTGCTCAACTATTCAACTCAAGTAAATTATTGTATTTAGACTAAGTAGACTTAGTAAATGTTTGTAAATAGACAAAAAAAATGCCCGCTGAGTTTCTTGCTGGAGTCTTCTCAGGTCGGGGCCGCATTTTAAACCGGTGGTGGTCCATTTGCTAATCTAGTCTTTCATATTTCTATTTATATCGACGTTTAGTAAGTGTCGAATAAATGGTTAAAGTAAGTAATTAAAGTTAAAGTAAGTAATAAGTGCAGAATAAATGGTTTTTGACTTTGACTTTGAGTTCTAGGAATGTTGTAATATGGTATAGTAGATGGTTCGAATTTTATCATCTTATTTGTGCAATATTCGCATTTCCATTTTGAACTGCATGAATCGAAAATATCTACGGACATCGGAACAATATAGACCGTAAGTAACATCTAGCTAGACTAATTTTTACAAATATTTCAATATTAAATATAGGGTCACTGCACTAATATATGAATAACGGTAGGACTGCACTCACTATAATAAATTACAACAGATACGTGAGTAATAAAAGCACAACACTAACTCAGTATAATAATTTCATTATACTGCTTCACAAGAAATATATAATTGGAATCAGTCCCTTATATTTAACAATTCTCTGACAGTTCTACGCCAAGACTAAAAGCGTCAGAACAAACCAGAAAATAGAAAATAATTGACCAAGTCTTCCTTAATTTTTCTTACTTATTGCTCGATACACAGTAGTGTTTAGAACAATACATTTAATATAAAATGTGCAGTGTAATTTAAAGGAACTTAATTTTTTGATAGACATACCTACCTATCGACTTGTTTACGGAAAAGATACCTATTTTATCGAAATAGGTATTTTTTAATATGCGAAATTATTTTTTACCTTATGGTAAAAAATAATTTCGCATATTATTATACTGTTTATATAGTGTAGGTATTTTTAGTGCCGTAGTTTAAGTCCATTGTATAATATGACAATATTTTGCATAAATTATCATTTTAAAAGCTACATTCCATCATTCTCTGTGTCCAGAATTAATTTTGATTTTATTACGGTTAAGCACACCTGGAGCAACAAAGTCATTCCACAAGTGGCGAGTAATATCGCCGTGCTGCAAAGGTGTTCGATTTCACAACGACCTTGCTATTGCCGATTCAGTTTGACGACCTCGGACCATATGATCTGCGATTTTGCGAGCGGTCAATGACTCAACCGTTTGTACAGGGAGTGCGTATATAACAATATATAGCGACCTAATTTGTATGGCGATTTGATCTCATATATTCTAGACTGTTATGTTTACGTTTGGTATTTCAATTAGAGAACGTTATTTGTTGCGCAACATTGTGCAACATCCGTGTTATATTTCCGTAACTTGATCGTATGTTAGTTACCATTGATATATATAGGTAGTTACTTACTACTTGCCTTAATAATAAATCTAACTAGACACGGACGTAATATGGTTATCGTTAATAGGTATACAATATTTATCTTTTAGAATAGTAGTTGGATTGAGGATAGTGTCAATCAACATTTCTATTTTTTACTATCTGCGGAATCTCTGGGGAAATGCTAAGACTCACCCGTTAAAGATTGTAAAACATTGCGTTGATATCTTTGTATTCGACCGTTAGAAGTTAAAATGAACTTATATAGGTACCTCCTGTACGTCTAAGGTTAAAAATCTTACAGTTCCTACTCCGGGTAGTCTGGTCCCGAAGCCCGAAGTATAATAAATTGATAAGAGTTTTCCCTCGCACAGGTCGCATAAAAATCGACCCCTCGTAAGATAAATTTATAAAAGAATAAGTTTGCTTAGAAATTGTGTTTTTATTTTCACAAATTGTACGTAGACACAAAAACTGTGTATCTGTATTCTCTTGTGGCATAGTTCACAATTCATAACTCCACAAGCTAGAACAAAATGTTTTGAATATTTCGAAAAAAAAGACACGTTAATTTTACAAATTTTAACGTAACTTTTACTTGTTATTTTCATCTTGTTTTTAATAAACATTTATTTCACAAATATTCGTTTAGTTTATAAAAAGTAAATTGATTTCTTAGTGCCGACTGAAAATGCTAATGAGCCTTTTTAAACTATTCAACTTTTCAAGTTTTATTGAAGTACGTAAATGCCAAGATATAGCCAATACATAAAATAACCATGAAATTTATGTTTAGGTTTTCATTAAATATAAAGCCTTATTAGCTATTGATAAACGTTTTCTGAAAAGAAACCGATATTTTTTTTTCGTTTAAATAGTAAAAAGTACCCTCACGTACGTACGTAATTCAAATACTTAAACAATATTTTTAAGCATCCTTAGGTTTTACTTTTTAAATATTAATAAAATTTAATTTAAGTAATTGCACGAAATCGTATTGTATGTACAACTACAACTTAGACCTGTTCAGTCAGCTGAACCGTTGACAAAGAAAGATTCTTAAATTGATTTAATTCCAGAATATAAAGCACCGTGTGTAACAGGATAACGTGGTTTTTTTTATTCCACTTAGGTGGTAGACCAGCGCACGGCCCACCTGATGTAAAGTGGTAACCATGGCCTATGGACGTGTATAGCACCAGAGAAGCCACACTCGCGCTGCCGCCCCTGTAAGCACAGAGTTTCTGTGCCGTCAGTGTTGAGGACAAAGCAGGACAAGCCTTTAGTCATCCCACTGACAGCACAAATTCTCCAGTGAGCTCTGGGTACCCTACTCACCGCTAGGAACACAACACGAAGTTATTATAACCGCGGTATTCTGTAGGGCGGAGGTACTTCCCCAGTCGGACTGCTCAATTGGGCGGAAATACCGCCGTGTCCTACCTCCTTAAAAGGTTAAAAGAGCATCAAGTCCCTCTAGAGAACCAAACACTGTTTGTTGTTGAGATCTCTGAAAGTGACATTAAATAAGTAGTGTAGATGTCCTATGGATGAATTAATGCCTACAAAATAGTGGGGTTTACTACGGCTTTCTCATATCCCCTTATACTCTATGATATTTTCACCTGTCGACGTTTTTTACTTCATCATAAAATTCTATTACCTTGAAAATTTTAAACAGTGCTTTTTATGTTCTTAGTTCAGTGTAATTTTCAAGGACATAACCGAAACAGATCAGACCCGTACAGTACATTTACTTATCTGTACAAAATTTTACGCATTTTTCGTTACATTTTAAGGTCATTCAACGTTGTCTACAATTTTAATGTGTAGATAAAAAGATAAATATTATAACAGACAGAATATCCAGTCACATAAGTTGTTATACAATTGCGAGCTTTATCGTTTATCTACCATCTATTTTAGTTTTGCAATTGACTACTGTCCGGCACGGCGGCCGCCTTGAGATAATAATGTTAATTTTGCCATTAACAGAATTCAGTGTATAGTATATTAAAAAAGTTGAGTATATGGTTGCCACCAAGAACTTTGGACCGTCGAAGCTCTACAGATTATTGGACGAGGTTCTGGCTCAGGCTTCCCTCTCAGAGATGAGGCACTATTATCTAATATGTGGTTGGGGGTCGGATGGGACTTGCTCCTACGAAAGCTAAGACTAGGAGAGTGGATCTCAGAATCCATTGGTTTGATACCCACATTTCAACAACTATGATTTTGACTATTGCACCATTTGACTGGTGCTGTCTTATGGAGAACTAATTAGTCTTCTTCTAAGACACCGAGAACTAACGCGGCAAAAACAGTTTATTTATGTTATTGTTGTATCTAATTCACTTAGCAGTGCGGTTTCTCTGTTGTATTATTATCGGATGAGCGATGCGATGCACACTAGCCGGTCCTTAGTTCAATGACTGCGACGTACGCAATCATTAAATAGAAACAATATTGGTTGCCAAGAATCTGTTATAATAACAGCGTTACGTATACGCTTGCACCAGGCATTTGGGTGCCGACACCTATATAAATATGTCCTAGAATATTCAATAAATCTAAATTTATTGAATAATCTAGGACATATTTACGTAGCGCCATCTAGGACCAAAAAAACAAAGCATTGCATGTGGCTTCTTGAATGCGGTTAATGGATACTAAGATATTTTTAAATACTTCTACTAGATATTACCTACACTCAGATCAATATTTCGCATTGACCGAGAACCTAAATCGCGATCTCTAACTTGGCACTTAGCGGTCAACGCTTCCCTGCTACCCTAAGTAATGTCATAATATCGTGGTATAATTGATTTCGGCCTGAAAATCAACATAAATATGTTCAAGACTTTCTTTCTCTCTCTTAACTCAGGCTAAGGAGCAAGAAAACCTCGCCCGCCACCTGCTTTTGTCCTTACACACGACTTCACACGAGCTTCACGACCTTTCTCTGCTGTCGGAGGTATCGGTGTGCTCAACCACGACCTCTGAGTTCAGATCAACTGTATGAGCCGAATATGTATGCAGTAATATGCATGTATTATTTCGTATTATGCTATAACAATAAATATGAAATTAAGATTACAATTTCAAGTTGCTTTTACGACTTTTTATGAATAAAAGCAAGGTCAATAACATTTAAAATGCAAGTATTCCCATAAACGAAAGTTATGCATATTAGTTTTTTATCAGTAATACCATTTAAATTGTTTCACGAACAACTCTTATGTTCGAAAAACAATTAAATTTAGTTTTAAGAGATCCTTAAACGATTGACACACAGCATGCTTTTTTTATTACCGTCTAATGTTTTAAGTACTTACTAAAGCTTTTGGTATAATTTTACGATAACAAGCACTCATTTTGTCCATGCCTATAGTTCTTATTCATTGTCTACTCTAACTATACAGAAGCAAGTACTTACATAAGCGACTAAGGTAGGGTTGGCAATAACGTATAGTGTATTTATTGTGCCTGTTTAAATCCATAAGTTTTGCAGCAATATATTAACGGTATCAACAACCAAATTGCAGTCATCATACTCTGAACCTATTCTGACTCAGTTAAGGTCAGTTTTCAGTCTAACTACGAACTCGGTCGAATTTCGACAGATATTTTCTGTGAAGTGACTACCATCTGACATCTACAACCACACCAATCGGTTACTAGTGATAAAAAAAATTAATTACGGCTTCACTTGTAATCGTGGCGACAGCATTGTTCATGCTCAACACTAAGATAAACACACATATATATAATCACGCCTTTATCCCCGGAGAGTTAGGCAGAGGTGAATTAACGCCAACATTTCACCAATCGTTGAATTCGGTCCCACGTAATAGGGGGTGAGCCTATTGCCGTCTTCCGGGCACTATTGTCGACTCTAGCCAAGCATCTGACATGCATCGTACAAGGCGACTAAGTGATGGGGCTGTTTAACACCAGACAGATATATACAGCCCAGACTCAGCCTCAGACTAAGATAAACATTCCTTAAAAATATTTTTAAAATAAGCAGCTATATGTAATTCGTCACACTGCATCCAAATACATTTTATCACGTGCAATCTTCACGTGAGAACCCTAATAAGGCGTCGAGGCGGCGCATTACGTTCCCGCGTTTACCGGTGCGCCCTATTTGGCTCTCTCCCGATAAAGTAACCACCACTGTAACATGTTTTCCTTCCAATCCCGTCCGCAGCGTGACTTGTACGCTCTTCTCGTATATCTTGGACATTCCCACTGGAACATATAGATACCAAAGCTGCCTTAAACCGTTTGCGTTCGGCCCTTTTGTCACGGTGTTATGTTCCATATTATCCTTTTGAAAGGTGCCATGGATATTTATAAGGTATCCCGTTAATTCTCTAAGCGCTCACGTTTCTTGTATGACAATGTATTGATCTAATCACCTGTTGAATACATCAGAATGTTTCACGAAAACGTATTTAATGTTTTATGGAGCACTACCAAGATTTTAGAGGTCATGCGATGATGACTCCCAAGAGTACCGTACAGCCAAGATAAATCAACTTATATAATAGACGAAGTAGGAAATTGGACTCCAAGCTCTTAAAGAGTAAGCTGGATACACCCGGGATTGACATTTGGATAAGAATATTACAATTTAATTACATCTACTATCTCTAAATTCAATTCCATAGCTCCCACCATCAAAATTTTAGAAAAAGACTCCTTACGTCTCCTCGGGTCCCCAATCCTAGAAGATGCCTATACCCCATTTATAGAGGAAAAAATTCAAAATTTTAGTGACATTTCGGATCGCCTACTCAAAATTAATATACACTCGGCTTTCACTATTCTTCGGTATTGCCTATTCGTTCCAAAATTCACCCATGCCCTACGATCAACGCCATTTTTTAAACATTTAACGATTTTGAAAAAAATGGACGAAATTATAGAAAATACCCTCACCAAAATTTTAAATGTGGCCTTGGATGACCGAGCTTTACTACAAGCGACTCTACCGATTCGCTTGGGTGGGCTCGGTATTCGCAAAATTTCAGATGTCAGCTTACCAGCGTTCCTGTCTTCAGTCCACAGTACCGAAGAATTAACTAGGAAAATCCTTGCACCTACACTAGTTAATTCTGAAGTATTGTGTAAGACTGATGCAGTGAACGCTTGGAAAATTGCATGTCCAAACACCGATCTCCCAAGGAACCTCTTCTCACAGCGTCAGTGGGACGGGCCGCTCTGCAGCTTAGTTGGAAAAAAATTACTAAATACATGTTCCAATGCTGCTGAGCGTGCCCGTTTACTGGCGGTTGGAGTGTGGGAATCGGGTCTTTGGCTACAAGCTCTTCCGTCATCTAACGTAGGGACTATGTTAGATGACACTACCTTCCGCATCGCAACTTGTCTCCGTTTAGGTGCGCCGTGTGTTTCTCCGCATCAATGCCGTTGTGGAGAAGCCGTTGACAGACTCGGACACCATGGTCTGTCGTGCTGCAGGAGCGCAGGGCGAATTCCACGGCACGCCAGCCTCAATGACATAATCCGCCGTGCTCTTGTCACCGCCGTTGTACCAGCTGTACTAGAACCAAACGGTTTGGCGCGTGACGATGGCAAGAGACCGGATGGCATGTCGTTAATGCCATGGAAGATGGGTAGGACTCTGGTGTGGGACGCCACATGCGTTGATACCATGGCTCCTACCCATATAACTAGCACGGCTGGCTGTGCTGGAGCTGCTGCTGCTTCTGCAGAGGCTCTCAAGCGGCGCAAATACTCCAATCTCATCGGAGATTATGAATTTGTGCCGTTTGGAGTCGAGACTTTGGGGTCATGGGGTCCGAGCGCTCGCAACCTCTTCCGTGAGATTGCGAAGCGTATGGTCGACGCTTCTCGTGACCAGAAGGCTGGCCTCTTTTTAGGTCAGAGAATAAGCATTGCCATACAACGTGGCAATGCTGCCAGTCTTCTGGGAACGCTGCCACAAGAGGCATGCGATGCGGAGGAATTCTACGACGCATTTTAATTGTTCTTAGCTATAAGTTGTATAATAGTTATTTTATTTTTATTGTATTTAATATTTATAAATTATTTCTGTATAGATTACTTAGAATAAAAATTATTAATTACATATATTAATAAGAAATAAATTTCATCAAAATGAATAGCATTTAGAAAAAAAAAATGACATATAAATATTTATTATAATTCAATTATAGCTATTCTAATGACGTCTCGTTATTGGAACAGCTATAATTCGGTCAGCGTTAATTTTGAATTTGGAAAATTTTACTTAAAAAATTTGTTCCAACAGCTGAGACCCTATACCTTTCTCAGTACTAATGTATTTTGTTACACAACAGGCTGTTGATCAAGCGATTAACGCCAGTCTTCTCCCAATTTTTTTAAAATTTCCCTTCCAATATCGAGATACAAAGTAATATGATATTGAGATTTACATAGAAATCAGTATAAATGAAAATTTACGCCGTAACAGTTAGTTTTAAATAAAGAATTACAAATATGTATCGTTTTGTTAACATTTAACATCGACATTAGTTTTTGAACGTCACACGAAACAGGTCCGTTAACATTTACAGTTTTGGGCTTATTTCAATACGAGTGTGAATTAAAAGGCTCTTACATCAAACCTAATTTGGTAAATATACTTTAGCGCTCACTTAGTGATATAAGTGTTTGTACATCAAGTGTCAAATTTTAAGCACATCTAAGCGTTTATGAATATGTTTTAATCCACTACAGATTGGAGGAAATTCTCCTTATATATAATCACGCCTTTAACTCCGGAAGGTTAGGCAGAGGTGAATTAATACCCACTACAATTAAACTTTAGACATCTTTAATTCTAGCTTTCAATCATTCTGTCTAGTTCCTGTATAAGTGTGGGAAGTATGAACTAATGAGGTTTTAATACATATTCTTTGTGTAGCGAGTATTGTCCAGTGTTGCCATAACAGTCAGAACAGGTATGCACAGCTGCTCGGTTGTTGAATCACCGCTCATTACCAGATTAAACTAAAGCGTTATGAAATAAAATATACAGGGGGAGTTTATACTCATTAATAGGGCATTCAATTCCTTCAAACAAGTATAACCACATAACTTGATAGGTGTTTTACTAGAATTTTATATGCTTTAAAAAGTGTTCTTATAATTTTTTACTTCATGTATCCAATTGATGACATTAGTCGACATCGAACGGCGAAGTCCGTCGAAAAATGTGCTTGTATTTTATCTATTCGACGGTTGTCAGGCGATAAAACTTTGTCGTTTACAACATGAACAAATATGAATGAGTGTCCTTCCAAATAAAGGAGTTGCGCTAATTCAAAATCAGCCTATATATAACTTCATTTACGATGATTTACTTGACAAGGATAGTTCAAAGATGGAAACATGAAACTAAAATGGAAACTGTCCAACTGTGTTTAACTAACTCGTTAGGAATACGTTTAGTTACTGTATAAAGTAGATGTTCTAAAACTGTTACTGACTTAGCCAAGACGTTGCGTGTTATGAATTAATTATGATTTATTTCAAACATGAATATCATCCAGCATATTAATTTGTTGTAGTTTTCCTGGTATAAAAATATTTTACTAGTAAAGGAGAATATTATGCTAATTTATGTTTATGGGGACCTGAGGAGCCCATATAACGTATAACTCCTGATATTTTTAATTTAACTAACTTGCCGTGGTAGCCTAGTGGTATGGGTAATGGACTACTGAAACGAGGTCTCGGGTTCGATCCCAGGTTTTACCATGGCACACACCAATGACTTTTCGATGCTTTTCGAAATTGTGTGTATTTATTGCAGGTTTATAAGTGTACGTAAGTGTAGTGCGTACATTGGGACCTAAACATAAACTGGCGAAATGTGGGTGCTAGCACCTCTGCCTACCTCTTCGGGGATAAAGGCGAGAGTTTATGTTATATGTTAACTAGCTTGCTCAACTTGTACCTACGTGATTATAAAAATATATGTAGGTACCGTCAGCATCTAATTGATCTTGACTAGCAAAGTACTTGAATCTTGACCTGCTAATGATGTTAATACCAAAATAGCGTCTGTGGCGTGGCGATAGTGAACACAGCCGCTTCGCAGCAGACGCAGGTTCGATCCCACTTAATACAATTTTTTTTTATATATATAGGACATGTCAATTGGACTTCGCCTTGCCTGATGGTAAGCTAAAGGCAAAGTCCCAGAAAAGAGGGTCACCATTACTTACACATACCGTGTGACCATGGTGACACTCAGCTTGACGGCCTCATCATATGCTTTTTTACGCCCCACTTAAAGGACCCGGTACTGTAGGAAGAAGGAAACACGTGAGCTGGTAATGAATTCCAGGCCTTAATGGTGCGACAGAGGAAAGAGTCTCCGAACCGCTTGGTTCTTGATCGGATGTTTTGCACCGTGTGCGGATGACATATTTGTATGCATGAATATGGGTATTTGCATAGGTCTGTTCATGGCTCTAAGAGTACTTTAAGCCGTCGCCTTCGGTCCCGGGTTCCCATACGAACATCTATTGGTAGTCGTTACGGGTAGTTGGGTCCCCAAAGTACGACTAGTCTAACTAGAGAACTTGGCAGTCGCTTCACGGTAAATATCGAACTCTCAACTTAATTAGACTAGAAAACCGACCCCAACTGAGCTGGGATGTCAATACCAAACCATTGTATTAATTTAAATTGCATTATCGTCCGAACTAAAGGTGTGCACCAAATATTAAAACAGTCAATCAAACAGGAAGATGGAATACCATGGTAGTAATAGAAAGGTAGTACTTTGCTAGCCAAGATCGTTCTGATACTGGCTGTATATACTTACAGATATATTTTAATAGGTACTATAGATATTATATTAGTAGACATGCATAGTTTAATGAGTATACTACGTCAGGTAAGCAAGCAAGTTGTTGCATCCGAAGTTTTCACCTCTGAACCCGGAGCACTCTGAGAAGAAAGCCGGCTCGTTCGCTAATCAGCAATGGTACCGAGCAGAGAACTGACCAATAAAAATAAACCTTATATAACACGTGCCCTCTAGAAAGCTGTGTCATACAATTTTTGGTTTTTTAGGTCAATACGTGAGAGGAAATCGACTGGAATGCCGATGACTCAGTATTTTTGCATTTCATGTACAGTCGTTCTTCGAATTAAATAAGATTGCATATTATCAAACATATATATAATTATACTTTTAGGGTTGGCAGAGATCACGCGTTTCCACTTGCTGTGGTCCTAACATACCTACACCTTGTGCTTCTTCTACTATTATAATTTGTTCCATACACGAGTGTCAGCATTATAACATGGTATATGTATGTAATGGTGTCCCTCTTTTCTGGGACTTTGCTTACGGCTTACCATCAGGCGAGGCGAAGTATAATTGATGTGTCCTATATAAAAAAATTATCTCTGGTTGTGGGTACAATTTCAAAATCCAAAAATACGTACCCAGTTGTACCTATGAGTACCTACTATATATATAATATATTATTATTATTGTCGATATGTACTTTTCCGCTTTATAATAAATAGACTTCTCCCAATGTGCGCCATTTTTTCCGATCCTCCGCCTTCCGCATCCAGTTTGTCCTAGCCACATTTTTCAGGTCGTCCGTCCATCTGGCTAGGGGGCGTCCTACCTTTTTAATGCATATTATATATAAGCATGAATAAATAAAAAAATATGTTTAATACAAGCAAACCCATATTGGACTTGATTAATATTGTCTTAAAATTGCTGTTTTATGTCCACCACCCGTACCTATAAACAAGTTGATATTTACGGGAACGTTCACGAAGATAATATTATATCAATTTCATAATACATAAGTGTAGTAGTAAAATGTGGAACGTTCCTTCAGGAACTCGTAAAAATGGTAAAAAGTGTTCGTATAATATCGGGCAATATCGCGACTTTATAGCGAGAACCGTCGGATATTAGTATTTACTTTGCAGCAATAACTGTAACTTGGTGGTTATTTTACCGTTGGCTATTTGACTTGAGAGCTTAGACAGGGATTTTCACCTTTGAATTACTGGAAACTTGCTGTAGGGTTGTTTACTAAACAAACTACCCTTGTGTATGTAATCTTTGACCGTAAGTTCTCTTGCGAATGTGTACGACTATGCAGGATAAGCGAGGATAGTGTTGGACTCAATTCTATGCAGTTCTTACAAAAGTTATATAATCGAGTTTGGTAGAATTAAATTCTATTGAGATATATATGGAGATACAGGAGATTCGGCATTATATATTATGCTATGCTCCCATCTTTTGATTTACTGTAATGGATACATTTTGCTTCTTATAGGAATTCAATGTAATGATAAGACAATAATTAGAATAATATGAGGTGACAATAAATTGAATAGCTGCTCTAATTAGTTAGGTTTTTTATACAACTTAGGGGGCAGACAAACACACGGCCCACCTGATGTAAAGTGGTTACCGTGACCTATGAACGTGTGCAACACTAGGGGAGTCACACCCGTGCTGACGACCATGTAAGAGCAGAGAGTTTTTGTGCCTTCAGTGCAGAAGACAGAATCAGGAAAAGCCTTTGGTTTTCATACTGACAGCACAAAAGCTCTTCAGGGAGCTCTGGTTACCCTACTCACCACCGGATACACAACACGAGGTTATTATAGCCGTGGTATCTGTAGGGTGGAGGTATTTCCCCAGTCGGACTGCTCAATTAGGACGAGAATACCACCTTCCTACCTCCTTCAAAAACTAACGCATTACGTCCTAAAGAACATCGCACTTCGTAAAACCCCCTTAACTTCAGCAAGAAAGTGTAAAAAATGCATTTTGATTAATGAGATATTATTTATTACTAGCTAGGTAGGTACCTACCTACTAGTCTATTCACATATCTCGGTCATCCATATACTAAATCAGAGTGGTTCTCACGCACGCACACATAACAAATTGCATACGCACAACGCGCAAACTGTTTATTCAGAAGGCGTATCGCTACCAACACTCACGAGTGCATTAAATACAGACAACGTACAGTCACCCACATAACTATTTAGCCGAAAAGCCATATAAAAGCTATGAATAAAGTAACACAATTAAAAGGAAACGTTTTAATTGACCATTAATGCAATAAACTTTTGAATTCGTAGTCATTTTAATTCACTTAATTGAGTTATGACTATGAAACGACCCGCACATTGTCACTTTATCGGAAGCTTATCTCCTTTCATGCGAGGAGCGAACCCGTTCTCAGTTATATTATAATGAGTAATACAACTGATGAGCTCTTCCAATTAGTCCCACCCTCCCCTTTCCTACACAGGTCAACACGTGAAGGGCTTAGATGTCATCCGCTCACGCTCCGGGATATCCGATCAAGAACCAAGCGGTTCGGTGACTCTTTCCTTTGTCGCACCATTAAGGCCTGGAATGCATTACCAGCTCACGTGTTCCTACAGTCCCGGGTCCTTTAAGCGGGGTGTGAAACAAATGATGAGGCTGTCAAGCTGAGTGTCACCATTGTCACATGATATATGTAAGTAATGGACTTTGCCTTCAGCTCACCATCAGGCAAGGCGAAGTTTAATCGACGTGTCCTACATATATACCAATAACTATGAATATAAACACCTCAACAAAGTCTAGGGAACAAGATGACCCCAATTTTTTTTTTTTGTGTAAATCTTGTTTTGCAAATAACTGGCAGCAAATAAATAAAAATAGAATAAAGTAGAATTCAGAGTTGTTCGAAATTTAAAAATAAATTTAAATAAGTAATGATTTTCGAATATGGAGGGAACACTTTTAAAAGTGTTTGATTGTGCAGTTTCTCTGAGGCAAAATAAAAATTATTTTTTTTGATTGTAAATAACGTTTATTATCAATAATACGTCTTTTACGTATGGTTTGTGCATTTTTGTGACTGTAGTCATCATGTCACGTCATCATTTAAGTCGCGAAGAGATGTTAAGGGCTGTTGGTATGCTGCAAGCTGGACGAACTCAACGCGACGTAGCGGATGCTGTCAACACCCAACCAAGCGTAATTTGCAGATTATGGGCACGCTACGGGTCTACAGGGGATGTTGCCGAACATCACAGGGGACGAAATAGGGTTACTACCCCGCGACAAGATCGTTTCTTGCAAAATTCCACAAGGCGGCAACCCACGATTAGTGCTCGTCAGTTGGTCGCAGGCCTGTAGTCTCAGCATCAAGTGGTTATTAGCGATCAAACTGTCAGAACAAAACTACACGAAGCCAATCTTTATGCTCGCAGACCGCTTAGGGTTCCAGCTCTTCGACGTGGAAATCGAGGTCGCCGCTTATTGTGGGCTAACGCACATTTACAGTGGACCGACCATCAATGGGCACGGGTTCTGTTTTCAGACGAATCTTGCTTCGGTTTTCATCCTGATTCGAGAAGAGTGCGTATATGGCGAGTTCCTGGACGTTGGAGTCGTCTCCAGAATCCGCAAGAAGTTCATCCTTACCAAGGCGGAACAATCATGGTATGGGCTGGAATTCGCCTTGGTGGAAGGACCGACCTCGTTTGGATACGGGGCAATTTGAATGCAAACCAATACATTCAGGAGGTTATACACCCCATGGTAATCCCTCATCGACAGCAGTTCGGTCAAGATTTTATGTTCATGCAAGATAATGCACGGTCACACACCGCGAGGGTAGTGGTCAATGCGTTAAGCGAGCACAATATGAAGACGTTCGAATGGCCTGCTCAGTCTGCCGACCTCAATCCCATAGAGCATGCCTGGGATTTGCTTGGGAGAAGAGCTTTCAGTGATTCTTTGGAAAATCTGAACACTGAAGAACAACTTTT
Organism: Eilema griseolum; assembly: GCA_963662185.1. Taxonomy (NCBI): domain Eukaryota; kingdom Metazoa; phylum Arthropoda; class Insecta; order Lepidoptera; family Erebidae; genus Eilema; species Eilema griseolum. Next base: position 15,734,177 of record OY759241.1, read on the forward strand.
TTTACACCTTCGCAGTGTATGGAGCCATATTCCACAGACGATGATTGACAATCTCATACTAAGTATGCCACGCCGTTGTCGAGCTGTTGCTAATGCTTTAGGAGGTCCTACAGATTATTAAAAACGTTTAAAGTACGGTTAATTACTGTATTTCTTACTACCTCGTTATTTTTGTGCCTAATCATAGAAGGTTGTAATACTCAATATTGGCACTATTCAATTCTTTCTTTAAAAAAAATAAAAATTGGTATGAAAATGTTTTTATTAAAATTAAAATTAAAAACGGTATAAAAATACCCTTCTATTGATATAAAACACTCACTATTACAAGAAAGGGTTTTTAAATAAAAACTAGAAATGTCCTTGTTCCCTAGACTTTGTTGATGTGTGTATAATTATATATATATATAATCGTATAATATTTCTGAGGTAAAATTTGCCAACGATATACCTACACAAGTAAGATCTTACAATGCGTTGTTAAAGTCATTCGTTCGTTATCTTTATTGTAATCATTAATTCTAAAAGAAGATCGCAAATTGAAAATCATGTGTTTGGAGATATTTTTAACGCAACAAAGTTTATATACTTTAACGAATACTTACAGATTATATTAACTAAATAATAAATAATTAACGACATCTTTACTGATCAAACGTAGATTTCGTTACATCCTAGTTTATAATGAGATCCCAGATAAATATGCAGCATGCCGCAAAAGGACTGACTAAATATGTTGCAAAGATTGTAGCCAAAATAACTTCAGTTAGTATAAGCTTCTACAGTAACGGTACTATGTTCTCAGAAGTCTAGCAATCTCTGTACGATGACCGCACTCTAAAGTTATGGTAATAGCTATTAGGTAATCTGTGGCAATAGTCGCTGCACTACTTGCTCAGTGCAATGGCTATATATTTCAATGGTTTGTTTACAAAAACTACTGAACTAATTTTAATAAAATGTATGTATTATGTTCAGGAACCTCACTATTCTAAACCTCTTTTATATTATTCTGTTTAGCTTAACCTTTAGTTCTTCAATATAATTTATTTAAAAATCTGAATGAGCTTTCAATACAAGTTGCAGAAAAACTTTTCCTCCTTCCCCCCAACAATATAAATATTAAGTTTGTTCAAGCTATTCAATATACTTACATGTACGAAGTCTCTTATAATACAGGTCATTTTTGTATCAATTTTCATTCAAATATGTTGAGAGTTACTTTGAAAAAACTTAATCCTGTCGTTGGGGCGGTGACATTTCACTGCAGCTGACCATACAAGTTTGTTCTTAAATTCAGTTTCGTCTAAACTGGTTTTTGGAGCGGAATTAAACTTGGCTTTCGTTAAGCGCTTTGTAGCTGACAGTACAAAATAATCCTTTCTAAGCCAGCGCAGCGTACCACGACATCGTTCGTGAATTAATTTTGCCAGAGTTTTATAATTAAGTCTAGTAGGTACATTTCTTTTGTTTTTGACTTTCATAATAATGATATTGATTGATTATCAATATAATATTGAAACTAAGTTTAGGTATATATTCTTGATCTTTATCCTTGTAGTCATGAGAACAGTATATGATAATTGATTTAGATAGGAAAAAGCGTATCAGTTCCGGCGAGACTCGAACCCGCAATCGTTCCCTTACAGGGGAAATGCTCTGATCACTGAGCCGTCAAGCCACGTCTGAAACAATCCAAATGTTCTTAAACATCCATCTTGGGGCGACGTGAGATTTATCAATTTGAATAGTTAGCATACTAAATGCTTTAAAATTTCATTTAAAAGTATATGAAAAGGTTTGAGCCATCCCATGAGAAGTCACCATAGCCTACGGATACATTCGACATCAAGACTAATTGGAGGATACCATACACGAATATCTGTGGTACCATAGGTTTAGAGCACTAATGATATCTCCAGCGTCATCTAGAAGCGATTCGGGTGCGTTTTGCCTCCATAATACCGCGGTTATAATAACTTCGTGTTGTGTTCCCGGCGGTGAGTAGGGTAGCCAGAGCTCACTGGAGAGTTTTTGTGCTGTCAGTGGGATGACCAAAGGTTTGTCCTGCTTTGTCCTCTACACTGACGGCACAAAATCTTTGTTCTTACAGGGTCGGCAGCACGGATGTGACTCCACTGGTGTTACACACGTTCATAGGTCATGGTAACCACTTTCCATCAGGTGGGCCGTGTGCTTGTCTGCCACCTAAGATGTATAAAAAAAAATTCAATTAATATTTAAATGTAATAAAGTTGTAAGTACAACAAGCCAAAGTAGGTAATTGAATAGGGTTTATTCCCAGTAAGGCATGTCAAGATATTTAAGAATGCCTGTCATTCACAGTTCGATGGAAACATGATAGTAATCTGATTCCAATTTCGAGCTGCGCTTGCGACCCTTTTCAACTGCGATTCATTATTGAACACAATCACATCGAATAAATAAAAAACAAATAACAATGTATTAAAGCAAAAAAAATGTACGTAGGTACATTAGTACTTAATCAACAAAGAGTAAAGCCATAATGGAGTCCATTTATCAGACGTCATTACTGTTCAAAAATTTTCAAAGAATGCGTGATCTGTTTAAAAGCTAATGTTCAATAATTCGCTAAGACAGCCACATTAAAGACGATTTTCAGACGAAAATTTTACTAATAGACTTACCTGGCATAAGATTTACTGTAATTCCATAAGTGATAATTAATAACGTTAATGAATCCAATTTTATATTTAAACTTAGATATTCAAAATGTTTTAACATCATAATTAATCATCTTTTAGCTTAAGTAGATTCGAAATCAAAAGACTAGACTGGACTTAGACTAGATTGAAACATTGACTATGGTAGTAAATTGACTATTTATAACGGACTAGCTGTTGTCCGCGGCTCCACTCACGATTGTTGGTTATCCCAACATAATATGGCCTATGTTCTTTCTCAAGGTCTAATCTATCCCTATACCAAATTTCACCAAATTCGGTTCAGCGGTTTAGGCGTGAAAGTGTAACATACGGCCAGACATACAGAGCTACTTTCGCAATTATAATATTAGTATGGATAGTCGATCCAATTGAAAAATACATACCAAAACTGTTAAATAACATTTGCCCAAAACAAATCAAAAATATATGAGCACCATTACTTTCTAAAATTAAGATTTTCAAAACACAGCATTTCGTTATAGTACGAAAATTAGCATGAGTAAAGGAACATATCTCTTGGCTGCAAGCCAGACGTCAGGTGAAAACAAAGACAATTTCAGATATCTCAGAAATGTCCTGAGCGTCAACAAACCGGAAACTCAAAGGAAAATGTATGAATTTTAATTTAACTCATCTGCGCAACTGATTTCGTTACCAGAGATAACATCTCTAAAGAATTTATGTTGTATTTGACATGACGACCGAACAAAAGAAGACATTTTTAATAGAAATAAGCCGAGCCTCTGTACTACTATTTCCACGTATTTACCTCTATGTGTATTCTTGTGTGTACACAAAAAAATATTTAAAAAATTACTTTTTTGGTGTCAGAAAATTGTTATTGAGAGTGACTCTACTAAAATTTATGGAGCATAAGACAACCTCTCTTGTTAGCCGCTAGAACTACTGATTAGCGAAAAATGCTCCGGCGCAGGGTTTCCTCTCCAGTGGCTTCAACATGGTGATATAGAATAGACTTTCTTCGACCAATGACGTCGAAGAGGAACGAAAAGATTTCGCCAACGTTTTTTTTATACCACTTAAGTGGCAGACAAGCATACGGTCCACCTGATGGGAAGTGGTTACCGTGGCATATGAACGAGTACCAGTGGCGTTACACTCGTGCTGCCGATCCCAAAGAAACCTTCTACGAGTATTGCCCTTCTTGAAGAACCCCATATTGTAGTCGCTTGGGAAAACAGCGTGGGATGAAGTTCCTTTCATACCGCCCAGTGCGCACCGTTTCCGGTCGCAATTTGTGAGGATGAATTCCCTGTCTGGCAAGCGTGTAGCTGTAGGCATCATGTCAAACAATTCATCTGAGCACAATCCATGGTATAGATGGCAGAATATACACAGCGACGTAAAGTCCCTCCTAAAGCTGAGAGGTTCCACATTGCCTTCGTTCATTCCACATCATTTTTCACCGAGCCTCAACGATGACCTCTTCATAAATGACACCTTTTTTGCGATTTCTTTGGTTGAAAAGATATGTCTATGTCGCCATACTGAGACTGCAGCAATACTTAAAGAAATATCTGCAACAGGAATGGTATGAAAATATTTTTCTTTGTTATTTGGGATACTGCATTCAAGTACCTACTCTGAACATTCAACTGTATATTATAATTTTTACGTTAGTTTTATCTTATCCTATTCATAACTAGTAAGTCAATACAGCTCAGAATAGTGTTACGAAATCGCAACTTCTATGTTATAAGTTCAAATCAGCCATAATAACATTGTCCGCGTCTCTTCGTAAATGTATGTAGTATACATAAATTGTTACAACGGATTCCATTCAAAGTTCTCTTTCTTTTCCAAGAACGCGTTAGGTTATCGACGCTGCACTTGGCACATGACAAAATATAATGTTAGCTTCATTAACAACGCTTGACAGTTTACACAAAACTGTTCTATTTTTGCTCAGCCTACGCAGTCGCAAAAAAAGGAGTATCAAAGATGTTGTTATTATTTAGAAAGTTAGAACGTCTAGACCAAAGTTAGGCTCACCCCTTAGATTGAATAATGTATAAAGGTCATCCACAACGTATAGACAATATTGTTTTTTTTTCTTTGCTATCAGCTGTAAAAACTTGGTTTATTTTTGTTGAAAAAACAATTTTTGAAGCTCATTGAGTATTTAATATAAATAAGTGCTGAATCAACCCTCTGGATATCTGAAATAAGTTGATTTTACTACGTTTTCGTATGGGTAGAGTTCTCACTTTTTCGTTGTCTATTCAATTGTTAATGATATTTAACTAACATATTGATGACCTAGGTAGAGAGCTGAATGAACATAGCTCAATAGCTCTGCTATGAACTAACTCTCACAATCTAGCCTTGTAAGAATGGAGAAGAAAGTTATAAAAAGATTGATCATTTTAGAAAATATTGTTTTTAGTAATTGTAGTTTTCAAATTAAAGTTAATGTTAAAATAAAAAATCTCGGTAGTTCCATCACAGTACCTAAATGTATAAGATCCCTTTTCGGTCAGCATGAAACTCTTTTCCGTCTATTTACAAACATGCTTACTTAATTACAATGTTTTATTTGAATAGCATAGTAAACAGTTCATTTCCAAGTTTGTTGTTCTTGAATTTTGTAACTAGCCTTTTGGCAAAGTTTCGTTTTTATAAAACTTTAATTCGTTAATAAATTGATTCCTAATTACATTCGAGAACGTGTCATAGAAGCGTATAATAGAACAGTAAACACTGCCTTGTAATGAAAAACTCTAAAAACATCTTCTCTACTAAAAATAACTCTAAAAATCTATAGCAAAAAATTCGATCAGATGCACCCGGAAATTTGCTTATCCGCTCTGCCAGTACACCAGTTTATCAATTAAAACATGTATTTATATTTTATATAATGTATGTTTAGCCGACTGCTGAAGAAGACTTTTTGTGGAAAGTTTACACAGGTTAAAAATCAAATTCGCAAGCCTATCAATTTTGTATATCGTTAAAATATTAAAATGCCAAACCTGGTATCGTACGAGTATATTAGCTTACGCACGTTTGTTGAATAAGCAATTTTAAATTACTGTATTTTTATCATTTGCATAATCTGTCTGAGGTTAAGCGTAACGTGGTGTGAATATGTTAACAATCACTTGTTTGATAAATTTATTAAACCAGATTTTGTAGATAAGAGGTACCATGTTTCGTTTCTTTTTCATACGAACGCCGATCCCAGATGCATCTCAAGCTTACACTGTGTAGCCCAGTGTATAAATAGGTGTCCAAATACATTAACTTTCTTTTTTTTTAATTTTTATGTAGTTACTGTTTCCAGTTTGAAATTGGAATATTAAATTAATTCTCGCCTCACCCAGGAACCCTGACCTATTTTTTGTACTAAACAACTTCCCCAGTAATTTAAGTATTTAGATGTAAATTATCGTTCACATTCATTTACATCTATGTAAAACTTACGTGACATACCAACGTTCGTATATAATGATATGTAAGGTTACTATAAAACCCTTGTTCTATTTGTTTTCAATCGTTCTTTCTGCACTATCTCTGAAAAAGAAATAAAGTAGAATCTACCTATCATTTCTCCTTATTTATTATAGCAAAAATATTTAAATATACTTAACTGCCATATACAGATGAGGCATGCGCTCAGGAATTGTGGGGCTTTACGCATTATAAACCTGCTGCGTGTAAGTTTTCACGCTTCAAATATGACAGCTATGTGAACGGCATTATTATGACTTAACATTACTTAGGTATAATACCAGTTAATGGTTCTCAAAATATTTAGTAAAAAAGAAACCTCACTGAACTATAAGTTATTCTATTATTATATTAGTATAAAAACAAAAACGACTTTCATAATTGAAATTATTTATTTCAGACATATATTTACACCTTTTCCCAGAGAAATCGGTCCACTATCTGCTTCTGTCCTTACGCACTTCACAAGTTTCCTCTACTTCCCTACCTTTCATGCAAACCTGCCGGTTTCAGTGATTTAGACCTATCATCATGCGTTCTGCAATAACGACCCAGAACATTATCATGTGCCTTGCCGTAAATAAATATATACTTCGTTTATATTGTCACATTAGAAGTGGGTTTAAGTCACTCACAATCGTCAATTTGTTCCTCAACAATACAGTAACTGCAATTAGTTAATATTATAAACATATTATGGCACGTCATTGAGGCTCATCATAAATGGAGGTAACAGGAAAGCTGTTTTGAATTTCCACAGAATGAGTTCACAGTGCATTCAGAGATACACAAAAGGCGGAACAAACAGAATGACGCCATTGTCTGTAATGTAATTCCAGTCAATTCCGTGTGTCATTCGTGTATTTGAAATTCAAATTCATCCCTCATTGTCCCCCAAACCTCGAATTAGCGTTTTGATTTCGTCTCATGACACGTCATGGAAACTACGCGTGTCGTACACACAGCGACTAACAGCGGAGCTTTAGCAAATTAATGTGTTTAAAAAATCACTGTAAATTGTTAAAAAATATAAATAATATTCCATCTTATTCACCTATCACTATCGGTTACTTTTTTTTTATACCACTTAGGTGGCAGACAAGCACACGGCCCACCTAATGGAAAGTGGTTACCGTGGCCTATGGACGTCTATAACACCAGAGGAGTTACAGTTGTGCTGCCAACCCTATAAGTACAGAGTTTCTGTGCCGTCAGTGTAGAAGACAAAGCAGTTAGTTAAAACGTCATATAGCCAGCGGCGTTTACGCATGTGTGACAGCTTAGGAACAGCTCATCGGTTAAATTTTAATTAAGGACTTGTTATTTTTAATTCATTTTTCATTTTTGCATTTTTCTAAATCACCGTAGGACTATCTCAATACTCACACGATAATATCTCTCATGGTAGTACCGCGTGGTGACTAGTGATATCGACCGGTAGGTGATTGATCCTCTCTTGACAATATATTGATAGTAAACAATCAATCAATTATTTAGTCTATAGTATTCCACTGTTAGACATATGCCTCTCCCAATGGATTTGATTTGACAAAGTTCCTATGTTTATTTCGTTTGCAAAATGTGCAGACCGCTAAATATTTTATGATTACTCTTACTGTATTCTACATATGAATATAGACTATACATACATAATGAGATGATTTTACTGAATCACAATTGAAAGTTTAACACAGAAATTTTTCATGTTTTATGAGGTTCGTACAATTGTAACTTGATTCTCATTGAAATAAGTAGAAAGCTTTACATCAAACTATGTTAACTTTTTAACCAAGTTAAGCTACCAGTTTTAGTGAACAGAGTTAAAAGCTCTGCTAACTAATACTGGTTGAGTTTAAAGACTATGTCTTATGTCCTGGGTTTAACCTAAAATAAGTACCTACGTAATGTTCTTAATAAAAAAGTAATGTGTAGGTTTTCACCTCCAATTTTTATTCTGACTTTCTTTTCTATATGTTTTGTAAAAGTACACGTATTAACTACATATATTTACTTGTTCTGGCTGATTCATCAACATTTCAAATAATCCGATGAGATTACAAATTTAATATTTTGATTGTTTATGCTGTATTTTATGTTGTAAGTCCAATCTACATAATACCAAGAATTATATTATGTTATCTGTGATAATACGAAAACTAAATTGGAATAAGGAAAAATCCGTATGTCATTTTTTTAACCAGATTTGTCAATAGCTTTAATTTTTGCACAATTCAATAAAAAAATTACATTATCTAATGCAAGCTCTTATCAGATATCTTTAATTTTTAACGTGTGACGTCATTTTAATCCGGTCGTCCCAACCATTAAAGACGCGGCACACCAGTAACAATCGAACCAAAAATGGAACTCTTTATAAGAAAATATATTAGAACAGAGGTGAAGATACCCATTAGTCAGCTCTAAAATATTATAAACACAGACGATTAAGTGTTGTATAAACTTGCACTCTATTGTTAGAATTAGGAAGAGCTTTTAACTAAAATAACATGGGAGGGAAGAAGTCCCACGCACGATGAGTTGTTAGGCAGTGCACACGTGTATACACTTTTGGTGCCTGACTCAGGACATACTCAGACCCTGTAGATTAATTTAGGTTATAACAATTTTACGTTAACTAAATACTCTGTTATTCATAAACATAATAATTGATTACTAACAAGAAAACTTCAACGACATCATAATCTATCGAAGTGTTTGATCATTTTGTTCGAGCATCACACAAATACTGAATGTTGAAGATTTTTTTTCATTCTGAGTTCTCCTCACTCACTTTCTTCACGCCCGTAAAAACTAAAATAAACCAATTTGAAAAAAGTAACTATACTAGCGAAACCCCCAAAATTAAATGCTAAAGTGCCATTTAGATATGGATTCAACCGGAATTGAAGCTCGGATGAAGAAGAATCTACCTAAGAAAAATCCCCACTTTTTAAATTATTCTACTAGTCAAGCCTTTTCATTTGATACGCATACTAGGGGGAGTTGTGAAAAAACATGAACGCTGTCAATTTGTGGTGGCAGACATCTTGGACCGGTTTTTTTAAACATAGCTAAGAACACTCCCGACAAATATACTTTTCAAACAAAAAAAACTAAATTCAAATGGGTTCATCCGTTCAGGAGCTAACACAGATAGACACACACAAAAACGTCAAACGTATGACACCCCATCGTTTTAGCGTTAGTTTAAACAATGAACTGTGCAAATAGGAAAAACACCTAGTATCTTTCTTAGCAGAAGCCGAATTGTGCTAACATCTACCGTAAAACAACAATGCAATCATAGTTGCCCGACAATGTCTTGCGTTGGCAACAATAAGTGTCTGCCACACCTACAAAGGAGTCTACTACTATTGTCTACGTCTGAGCTTTATCACACATTTCGCGCAGGCAGATGTTGGGTAAATTGTCGTATATGCGTCCATTCAAGAATGTCTGTGTAATTTGCATTCATTCATCGAAGATTTCAATCGTGACGTTAATTTATTCACTGTAAGGAAACTAAGCTTATAAAAATGTATGATTGATCAAGCGTGCAAATACACGCATTGTATATATATCTTTTATCGCTTTTCTAATTTGTCAATGATTTTTTTAAATATGCTGGTTGCCAAAATTACTGGTGGAAAATCAACACACGGGACAGAAAGTGTGTACAATGTGCTGTAGTGTAGTGTAGTGTGATGTATTTATTTAAAAATGATTAGTATTAGATTAGTAGTATAAATTAAAAAAATGAGTGTTAGACCCGTCTACATTTAAAACAATTATCTTACATTAAAAATAATTTATAATCAGCTCGGCGAACCTTGATCCCTATGACAGTTCATACTAGTGACGGGTCGTGTCGATATATCGCAACTTTTTATAGGCAAAGGCGTGACTTGCATTCAGCCACATCGATAAACATGTTTTTAAAATATAATCTACATTACTATAATTATAATGCTTGTTATATTTACAAGTATCCGTGTATTTGTATATGGGGTTGCCAATATTCCGATGCAGAGGTAACATGGTCGGACTGTATAATTTTAATGTGAATTAAAATTTTAGTTATAGCAACACTATCTGATCTGTCACTACGCTAGTACTGTCAGTTCGCTACGCCAGTACGAGTGCTAACGCCTTGTATGCGCCACGTGTTTTCTTGTGTCAACGGAATCCTTTGTTTGTTACTATTGTTGTTTTCTGTTTTTGTTATTGTTGCTGTTTTGTGTTTGTTGGTGTTTCAAAATGCCGAAAAGACTGAGAAAAACTGTACTCAACAGTGAAACGCGGGAGTTTGTTGTACGCTTGCGTGACTATTTTGCTCGCGAACTACAAAATGGCGGACCTTTGTTGCCACTTGACAACGTACGCGACCGTGTTGCTGATGCTTTGGGAATTGGCAAAGCTACCGTTTCCCGAATTACAAAGGAGAAGTTCGGCGAATCGTCGATGGAGGAGAACAAATTATCAACTCCAAAGAAGAAAAAACATAATAGGGCACGACCCGTAACTAACCCCGATGATTTCGACATGGCAGCGATACGAAACCATATTTACGGCTATTATTTTCGAGGTGAACTGCCGACTTGCACAAAATTATTAGCGTCGCTGAAATCGGCTGATTTATTTAAAGGTGGATTCACTTCTCTCAGACAAGTTATAAAAAAATGTGGATTTCGTTATGGGAAGTGTGACAAAAGAAAAGTGATAATGGAGCGGAAGGACATTGGATTGATGAGGTGTGATTTTCTACGACAAATAAAAAACATCGAGAACTGGGACAAGGTGGTTTATCTGGACGAAACGTGGCTCAACGCCAATCACTCAGTCTCCAAAACATGGACAGACGACACAGAGAAATCCTGTACCAAAGCACCAGAAGGCAAGGGCCAGCGTTTGATTATCTGCCACGCTGGCACAGCCAAAGGTTTTGTACCTAACTGCTTGTGGGCCTTCAAATCCGTGAAAACAAGTGATTATCACGAAGAGATGAATTTTGAGAATTTCAAGAAATGGTTCACAAAACTATTAGACAATTTAAACGAGCCCCACTACATTTTAATGGACAACGCCCCATACCACTCTGTGCAAATTAATAAAGCGCCTACCGCGAACAACAATAAAGGCGAAATAATAGAGTGGCTGCAAAACAATGGTGTGGCAGCTAATACTCAAATGCTGAAAAAGGAATTAGTTAGATTGTTGAACCTTCATAAACAGCAAACAAAGAAGAAATATTTCTTGGATGAGATGGCAAAATCAAAAGGGCACACCGTGATTCGGCTACCGCCCTACCACTGCCAATATAATGCAATCGAAATGATATGGGCGCAGATCAAAGGTGGGTTGATTTGTATTTATTTTAACATGTTTTTATTTAGGTCACTGGTGACTGTCTAGTCGGCTAGTACTATTTAAAGCTATTTTATTTCACTAGCAAATTGCATTTTTATTTTTATCCATGTGCTTATATCAATTACACACTTTTAACGTACAAAATTATGTACTTATAATGTACTTACCCCGATCTCGCTCTTTGACTTTGCATCATTTTCAATCTAAACCATTATTGTTTCAGGTTGTGCAGCCAGGCTTAACACCACTCCACCATTCACAGCTAATAAAATGCTTACGTTGCTACAAGAGGCATGTAGTCAAGTGACTCCGGACAATTGGAGGAAAGTGGTTGAAAAGACGAAAAAGCTATGCTTAGATGATTGGAATCGAGACGTGCGATACGACAATATAGTAGACCAGCCGTTTATCATAAACATAGGAGAAAGCAGCTGCAGTTCGGATTCCGAGTCTGAGACGCAATCGGTGACACCATTGTCAGATTCAGATTAATGTATATTAAAAAATCATAAATAAACCGCTTTTGTTTTATTTGAGTAGGTATATACAATAAATTTGTTAAATCTCCTTTATTTTATTATCGCAAACAACTTAAATGATTATAAATCTGACACTAAGAGCGTAGGTGCTCTATTGATGTATTTTGTACACTCGTTTCCATTTTCGATATTTGTTTATCGATACTTTTCCGCACTAGTCGATATCTTCCAAACGGAGTAACTTTTGCAGGACGTCAACGTAAAGTCTGATTGAGATAATTTCTTGTAAGTGTTAATAATTATTATAATTCCAACGGGATATTATTGTAATTGCATATATCTGCCTAAAATTAATAAATATCATTTTTAGACACCGCCAATTCGATTATAATATAACGGTGACGCTACTACAAGGTTGTGTCGTGGGAATAACTGTCAGTGTCATAGGGATCAAGGTTCGCCGAGCTGATTATAAGCACGAAACATGGCAGTAATTTATAACCATAGACCACTAGACGCGAGAAGTGACAGCGTATGTCAATCAAACGGGCGGGAGAGGTCCCTTTGTCCCTCGCACGATGCGTGATTAGCTCCCGATGACAACCACACGCGATGCACCGCACTGCATCAAATTTGGAACAAGGGGAGATAGTGCATGGGGGCTGGCGGTGCATGCAATCACTATGGTAATTATTCTCGAATGATAATGGATATTGATGAAGGTGCAAATTTATATTTTAATGAAGCTCATGTGTTCGTGCTGGTATGGAATTACTGGTTGCATGTCACGTTTAATTTATGAATTATTTATCGATGAATTTTGAACTTTGTGCCTATGATCTATTTGAATTTACGTAATGATATTCTGGAAGTTGGGAATAATACGCATACAGAAAAAATCAGACATCTACCTAATCAGTTAAGTTGGTTAAATGTTAAAAAGTTTTATGAATATAAGGTGTGACAATTGCTGTTATTTGCTGTTTACCGGGCCCTTTTTCCACAGTCGGTGTTGCTACAGAAAATTTTACTTTAAACAAATCCATAAAACTTTACCAAACCGCGGTCTCCCACTCAGTCATCACATTCGCTTCCTTTACACACGCAGAAATCCTCTCTGAATAAAATAATAAAAAAACAAAACAGATTTAAACTTTGCTATTACATCAACTTTGCCTAGTAATGGTAGGTAATCAAACAACAACTACATAATTACAAGCATTAATCTAATCGACCCAAATAGAGATTTTTGACTTAGCACGACACGAGGGACGGAAGTAGCACAGTCTGATGGCAGAGATTTGTTCATTAATTAGAAGACGGAATAGATGCAGTCACGCAATCTAGTTGGTTGTGATTGGAGGTACTTACAGTGTCCTACATTAAAGGCTCATTTACCCTGGCTTCTATCAACCACCCCTACTTAACTTACGGGTTGACGACAGATTGACATCACTATAACATGCGAATACGTAATTAACTTTTACTGTTTGTGAGTGTATATACATACGCATAATCACGCCTTTATCCTTGGAGGGTTAGGCAGAGGTGAATTAACACCCACATTTCACCAATAATTGTAGTCGTTCCCACGTAATAGGAGGTGAGCCCATTGCTATATTCCGGGCACATTTGCTGACTCGAGCTATGCATCCGAGGCTGAGTCTGGGCTGTATAAATCTGTCTGATGTTAAACAGCCCTATCCCTTAGTCGCCTTTTACGACACCGCATAGGAAGAGATGGGGTGGCTCTAATTCTACTCTGTCGGAAACCACATGGCACTTTGTTTGTTTGTTTGTGTTGTTTGTGAGTGTAACCTACTGTAACTAAGTTTAAAGTTTTGTACAGCTGCAGTTTGAAGCAGGTAGGTATGTCCTCGCCCACGTGGACGTTGGTTATCGCGATATTCAGTCATATTATATTCAGTCATACTCAACCGATTTCGATCAAACCCACGTAAGATTTTTCTGTCCCAGATCTGACTGAAAAAATTGCATAAAAATCCAGGCCTAAGTTTTTACGTCCATCGCCGACAAACAGACAACTACTGAAAATCCGTAACTCATAGAGCATTCGACTGTTATACATGGGGCGTGGGTTCGATTCCCGCTCAGTTCAAATATTTGTATGCATGAATATGTATATTTGCATTGGTCTGGGTGTTTCTATGTATAATATGTATATTTTTTTTAAGTATCTAAGTATGTTTATCCGCATTCCAGATCCCATAACACAAGCTAGTTAAGCTATGCTTACCATGGGTCTAGATAGCGTTGTGTAGAATGCCGTGGAATATTTATTTATTTATTTATTATTATTATCCAAAAAAATGGTTTTCATGTTCCAGAATAAGTAATACAATACCCCCTACTGTAAATCTGTTGGTGTACAATAAAGAATTACCTACTAAGTGAAAAAAAAAATATATTCTCTCTTTCTTTTGTTTTAATACACTATCTATTTGAGTTTAGTCGGTAACTACACCATATCTTTTGTTGTTATAACATTACTGTCCATCCCAAGGTTGCATGGAAGAAATCGCTTCAGCGATAAGGCCGCCGATTGTACATTGAACTGTATAGATGCTACCTACTTGTCCGACTGTAAATCTGTTGGTGTACAATAAAGAATTATCTATCTATCTATCTATAGATATTATATAACCCAAATATTTTTTAAAACATAAAATTATAAATATCGGTCTAGTGCGACAAATACTGTGACAAAAAAAATGTATTTAGGTAGATTTTAGATGACTTTTTGTTTTCAAAATCACGAATTTTATGTCACAAATATAGAAGATAGATAACGCACATTCTACAAGGATACATTCATATTTCAATCACAAGCCAAAACCTCAAGCCCTTTTAAACAAAAACAGTCTTCGGAAGTTCAGACCCCTAAAGACTTCATATGTCATCATTTTTCAATATCGGATTTCGTTTTGGCGGGCTATCAAATAGATTTGCTGTTCATTTTTTACCCCGCGGGCACAGTCCTGAAGTTGAACAGCCTTGGCCTAGATAGTAAAATTAAGTAATTCTTTGAGTTAGAGTTATTTTCGACAGTGGTTTCATTCAATGAGTTATATCCTAGACAAGCTGTTTATAACATTTCCCAGTTTGGGCAATAATGTTGAGTTGATGAATTTTGAACGTTAATTTTTTTGCGTATGATTGAATAACAAACATACAATCTTAGGAGGTAGGACACGATGGTATTCCCGTCCGAATTGAGCAGTCCGACTATAATAAACTAGTGTTGTGTTCTCGGATGACGATGATGATGATAATGATGATGATGATGATGAAAATCTCTGTTCTTACAGGGTCGGTAGCACGGATGTGACTCCACTGGTGTTACACACGTTCATAGGTCATGGTAACCACTTTCCATTAGGTGGGCCGTGTGCTTGTCTGCCACCTAAGTTGTATAAAAAAAAATACAAACATCTTCACAAACTTTCACAATAACAATAATAATAGGAGTCTAGTTATGGGTTTATGTGTTTTTGTTTTATTACGGGCGGTCTGAATCAATTGGACTGAGACTATTAACCTAATTAGTGAAAAATATTTGCATTGTTTATGGTTCCTTTTATTTATTACCTCGGATATATCTATAAATTACTGATAGGTCACAGAAAACCTCTTGACCTGACACGGCAACGCTCCCATGCTAATTCCATTTTTCTTTTTTTTCTATGTGAAAATAAATCAGTGACTTTTACTACTAGGCACCAACTAGACCTTTTTAAAAAAAGATATCACGGTTTTATGTAGAGGCGGAAGGCGGGGCTTAAATTTGATTAAATAAAAATTTGAATCAGCAAAACCTATACACTTTTTCATTACAGATACAGATTTTCATAAAATAATTAAATAGCATATTGGCAGTGACTGTTTCTAGTGGAGAGGCTCTTCACTAGAAAAATTCAGCCTCATTAGTGATTGCGGCGTTTTACTAAGCATTGCTAGCAAATAAAATAAAAGTAACCCTAAACAGATTCGTTCTGAAATAAAGCTATATTGAAATTGAACATTAGTTTTAAAACATGATCTGTAATAAATATCGTAAGCTTGACAACAAATCTATGTGATGTATCACCTCATAACACGCAAGAGAAATTATTTATTATAATATATAAGTACAAATTCAACCAAAAGTAATCTTTTACTCAATATCTACTGCACGTAGAATCACATTTTTCGAATTCATACTCTATTCAGCGAAAGTTATGTATATATACATAAACAACTTAGGTGGCAGACAAACACACGGCCCACCTGATGGAAAGTGGTTACCATGACCTATGAACGTGTGTAACACCAGTGGAGTCACATCCGTGCTGCCGACCCTGTAAGAACAGAGATTTTGTGCCGTCAGTGTAGAGGACAAAGCAGGACAAGCCTTTCGTCGTCCCACTGACAGTACAAAAACTCTCCAGTGAGCTCTACTCACCGCCGGGAACACAACACGAAGTTATTATAACCGCGGTATTTTATAGGGCGCAGGTACTTTCCCAGTCGGACTGCTCAATTGGGCGGAAATACTGCTGTGTCCTACCTCAAGTTGGCACAAAGTGTAGACAAATAGATAATATGTAGATATAATGTTAGCTTTTTTGATAACTCTACAATGGCGGAAATAATTTGTCATATTATTACAAAAGCAATTAGCTACGATAAATATCTAAATCGAAATATGACTGGATCTAACCGTATTTGGATTTTTACCACATTTAATACATAATATTGTTACGACTGGCGTCGGTATCTCGAAAACTAGTAATCGAATCTTCAAGAAATAAAAACGCATTGTTAGTGACGAGGTACTCTTCCGATTGCCGTAGAAAAATTTAGAATCGTCAACACAAAGTCACAACGTACTTTTAAATAAATTCAATTAAAAAAAAAACAATAGGTAAATATCGAGAATGAACTCGAAGATCAGAGACGGCAGCAAACTTCAAAAGAGTAGGTAGGTAGTTTTCGTTCGCGTATTTTCTAGAATCTAGATGATTCGACCCTCCTAAATGAGAAGTATAAAAACACGCTCGTCTATTCAGTCTTTGACATCGATAACGAACATAGCGAGCTTAAGCGACCGAAGAAGATTCTACCTGCGACCTGAGCAACGACTGTGGACTACTGTGAATTACTGAGCGACTGGAACTGTTGAAGAGTACTGTGTGTACTAGTGATTTAATTGTCTAGTTTGTGGCGAGCTAATAAATCTCTTCGTTGAGTAAACGGCATTTAATTGTAACCCGTGCACGTAACAATATCATATTATACCTACATCCAGAATGTTGGTTGGATTTGTATTATTTTATATATTCAGACAAAATTTCGAAGCTTAGCCAAATCCGCATTTAGACTGATAAAGCGGACCCCAGACTCAGAGGTGAAAGCTTTGGATGTGACTAGGATTAACGCTAAGAGGAAGTAGACAAAATTGTATCTCACCAAAAACACTAATGAATATTGACAATGTAAGTATAAACCTTAGGATAAAAAACTGGAAATAGATAGATAGATAGATAGATAGATAATACTTTATTGTACATCAATACATTTACAACTGAGACAAGTAGGTAACATGCATATACAGTTTAATGTACAATGGGCGGCCTTATCGCTGAAGCGATTTCTTCCAGGCAACCTTGGTATGGACAGTAATGTGACAAGACAAAAGATATATGGTGTAGTTATCATATAAAACTAAATAAAAAATAAATAAAAGGTGTACTAAAACAAAAGAAAGATAGAGAAAAGCACAGATAAAGGAAAATAAAATATACGTTACTTTACGTATTACAAACATAATCTATACTATATACTATATATAGGTATACTATAAATATTACAATCATAATAAACTAAGTAGTAATAATTGACAATGACAGATCGACAGATGGACCTTATCTGTTGCATAAGGCGAAACTTTTTGAGTATGGACCCCTTGAAATACACAAAGAGGAAGTTTTAAAAAAACGACAAAGGAGAGCCATCATTGTCAAGTTACTGTAGGTTTAATTAAAAAAAGGATGTTTACCAAAGAAAGTAAAGTTGATTTAGGTTTAATGAGGCCTTTAAAAATGCAGATGTCAAACTCTTGTACAGTCGTTTGTTATAAGTGGGAACAATATCGTTAATTGAAGAAAGGAACTTGATTTGTTTTTGTATAGGACCTTTAACTCGTCTGTTGGTAAACTGAAGGCAAAGTCTAAGGAAAGAGGGTCACCATTACAAATACCAACAATATTACAATGGTGGCCCTCAGCTTGACGCACTCATCAGATGCTTTTTCACGTCCTGCTTAAAGGAAGTTTTCACAAAAAGTCACGTCACTGACGTCACATACAAGACGTTTTCAATCATAATAATTATTTAGTACTAGCTGTTGCCTGCTGCTCCGCCCCCTTGGATGTCGGTTATCGCGACAAAACATAGCCTATGTCCTTTTTGAAGGTTCAATCTACCCCTATAACAAATTTCATCAACATTAGTTCAGCGGTTTAGGCGTCAAAGCATAACATACAGACAGACAGAATTACTTTCATATTGATAATATTAAACTAGCTGCTGCTCGCGTCTCCGCCCGCGTGGTTGTCAGTTATCGCGACAAAACATAGCCTATGTCATTTCTCAAGGTCTAATCTACACCTATAACAAATTTCATCAAAATGAGAGAGAGCATAAAACATACAGACAGACAGACAGACAGAGTTACTTTCGCATCTATAATGTTAGTATGGATATACATTGGTATGGTTTTTTAAAATAATTACTGTATACTGTGACGAGTCACTATTTCGTTCTAAAAAATCGTCTAGTCTGGACGTAATAAAGTAATTAACAGCAGTGCGTTTGGCAGACCGTTGCAGTATGCAACTGGAATATGTAAACATGTCGTAGCGTAGCTGAAATGACAGATTGTAGAACAAAATGTAAATTCCTTTACATCTACATTTAGGTAACGTCAAGTTAACTTTGCGAAGATGAAAATTAAAAGGTTTCTATATCATTCACCTAGGCACGTGCCGTCTGAGGGATCTAAAAATTAATCACCTTTATATCGTTATGCTCTTCGTGGTTAGATTAGTTGAACGTGTTTGTGTGGATAGCTGTAATAATAACATTGTGTTTAAAATGCTAAATATAGCTTGGATGGATGAACCGGGTGAAGAAAAGGTGAAACGTAACTATGTAAAGTTTGCCAAGTTATAAAAAAGTCAAAGTCAATAATTTCATTTCAAAATATTCATAGAAAATATCCTTAGAGCTTTTTTTATATACCACTTAGGTGGCAGACAACTGCACGACCCACCTAATGGAAAGTGGTTACCGTGGCCTACGGACGTGTGTAACACCAGAGAAGCCACACTCGCGCTACCGACCCTGTAAGCACAGAGTTTCTGTGCCGTCAGTGTAGAGGACAAGCCTTTAGTCATCCCACTGACAGCACAAATTCTCCAGTGAGCTCTGGCTACCCTACTCACCGCTGGGAACACAACACGAAGTTATTATAACCGAGGTATTCTGTAAGGCGGAGGTACCTCCCCAGTCGGACTGCTCAATTGGGCAGAAATACCGCCGTGTCCTACCTCCTATAGCTAGCTTAAATATAATACTCATTATTTACACGTAAAAAAAACTCTTTTAGAATAATAACTCTTCTTTTAGAATATACTAACATTTCAAAGTGAATAATTAAAGAACGAATAGTATATCAAAGTAAAACACATCCAGCTGTAGTAGTGTTATGTAATCCAACTCGCTGAGTGGATGAAGTTGTGAAGAATAACATACGTTCAATGAAAGATCTCTGAACAAAATTACTGGAGTACCTAAACAGCTGAGTGTAACATACTCCGATCTAAGTCTTTTATTGGAGCAGCAACCTCAATAAAATACTTAGGTGAGATTTTAGGTACCTATGAAAATAATTGTGATAGTTTATAGATAAAGCAAAAGAAAGGAAGAAAGATCAATTTATGCCGCATACCTATATAAAAAGAAAGGTGTAAGCAGGTGGAAACGCGTGACCCCTACCTACCTTTTTGAAAAATACACGTAACTGAATTATGTAGATGCACAATGAATATCACTGAGTAAAATGTGATAATGTGGTTAAGTTCAACATAATTGCGTTTATCAATCACTAGCTGACCCACCCCAGCTTCGCCCGGGGTATATTTTGAAGCTTCATATCATATCCTTTGAGCCCGTATGTTTTAGTCTTCAAAATATGTATGAAAAATTGCCGGATTTGTTAACATTTATTATCAATGCTCCGCTCCCTTAAGTAGTAGCGTGATGATATATAGCCTAAAACCTTCCTCGATAAATGGAATACCCTACACTGAAAGAATCATTCAAATCGGACCAGTAGTTCCAGAGATTAGCGCGTTCAAACAAACAAACAAACTCTGCAGCTTTATAATATTAGTATAGGTCGTTGTTAGCATTCTTTCCTCTCGTGTTTGGAATCTCAGACGGCAGTCACTCTTATAAAAGTCGTAAGCAAAGCTAAAATAGGTGTAATGGGACCCCGAGCTCAGGTATGATAGCTTCGTATGCAACCGACAATAACGTTAAGATGATGAAAATTTTTAGGAGATTTCCATACAAGTTATTCTAGAACTAGCTTATGTTCTCAAATACGCCTGCGATATTTTGATCTATTCCCGCAACCTATGGGAACATATTCCCGGGATAAAAAGTACCCTATCTTATGTATTATTCCAGACTAACCAAACATGTTATTACAGAATTTATCCCTGTACCTTTCAGCCAGATCTGTGCAGCCAGAGCGTGATTGAATGACAAACATCCAAACATCTTCCTTAACTTTCACAGTTATCATTTTTTTTTTTATCTTTTGTTTTCAGAGAAACTACTTAGAACAGTTCGGATACCTGAAGAAAGGCAGCCCAGAGGTTGGCAACTTGCAGCTCGCAGACGGCACGCAAAATTATGTGGACGATGACTTCAGAGTCGCTATCAAGACCTTACAAGTTAGTACTTTTTTACGCTACTTAAGTGGCAAACAAGCACACGGCTCACTTGATGGAAAGTGGTTACCGTGACCTATGGTCGTGTGCAAAACCAAGGAAGCCCTGTTTCTGCGGCCGTCAGTGTAAAAGACAAAGCAGGACAAACTTTTGATCTTCCCACAGACAGCACATAAGCTCTGCAGTGAGTTCAGGCTACCCCACTCACCGCTGGGAACACAACATAATGTTATTATGGCCGCGGTATTCTGTAGGGCGGAGGTACTTCCCCAGTCGGACTGCTCAATTGTCCTACCTCCTAAATACCTACCTGTCAAATCTACTACTTTTATTCGTGTAATAACACCCTCCTTTTTTTAAATCGGTTATAAAGGGCGGTTACATTTTCACCGAAATCTTGTAAGTGACACCTAAAGACTTGGAATTCTTTACCAAATTACGTGTTTCCTTCGTCCTACAATCTCGGGTGTTTTAACGGGACGTGAAAAATCGCATATGCATGCAAATAAATGTTTGTACCTATGTGAAATTAAGGGGCCAAAGTAAAGAAACGCACTAAACATCCTCAAATAGGTTCTAGAGGCCTAAGTCATCCTCACCTGCAAGCCATTACGTGTACTGATTGCCGGATGAGACTTACTCAGGCTTTTCTCTCAAGGTTGGGGTTTCAGACCAAAATCAAATCGTGGAATTAAGGAATGGGACAGCAGACTTCGGCTCCATACAGACTTTGGGTGCAACTGAGATTAGTGATCGGATGAATAATTTTTCTCTAAAAACAACAAGATAATATTTGAAATGGCTAGATAGTATCTCCCTAACTGCTAGACTTCGGCTAAGTTATATTATTTGTGTCAGGAGTGGTGCACGTCAGTAGTTTGTTGACCTTGGTTCGAACCAGTGATCCACAGAATTGGAGAGTGTAGTCTTTAACCAAATCTATGCTGGAACCTCTCTACAGTATGGCCGACGCTTTCGTTTCAGACGCGTATACTACTTACATAAATAAGATTTAGCCCTGTATACTTATTAGGTATGTCTTAATCACAATATACATCTGTTCCAGGAATATGGTGGGATCCCAGTGACAGGTGAGATCGACGAAGCGACCACGTCGCTGATGACGCAGAGGCGGTGTGGACGACCAGACCGGGAAGATGGCGACCAACACCGGCACAGGAGGAAACGGTTCCTGGTGCAGAAGGGGGAGAAATGGAAACACACCAACTTGACTTGGAGGTAAGGTTACCTATAAGGAAACTGTATCAGAGAGCCCCTGAACCTCCGGGTTTGGAAACCGATGATAAATGGTTAAATGAGTTTTTTTCACGCATTTTACATTTTACTAGCGAGTCTGTCAATCGAAAAAATAAACACATGTGTTTTTACCACTTCGTGGGTTTGATTCTCGCCTTTCAGTGCAGACTGGTAATTAATCAAAAATCTAATCTAAACAAAAATAAGTCCTTTTTCGGTCAAATTTTCTATCTACCTACATTAATAAAGATACTTTTTCTCCATGTGGCATTAGTCGTCGGACGCGCGTTTACAAAACAATTACAATTAAAAAAATATCTAATTAAATCGCCCAACGCTGCCATCTATATTTTTAAATTCGCACTTAATTCTGTACAGCGCCATCTAGTTTTTATTGCATTGTTTTTAGTGTAAGTGCCATCTATTGATGCTCTGTGGCACTCGGTAATCTTCTACGAACCTGCTTTACTTGTAGTTTCTCGGAATCGCTACTGGTCCCTAGATGGCTCTTATAGTTTATTTTATCAAAGCTTGAGTAAGGAATCTAACGGAAAATAGTTTTCGACAAAACAAAGTACATTGGTGATTGCACGCACATTATTATTATTTTCTACTGTATCTTATGCAAAAAAATAATTCGAAAAACCTTTCCACATATAAACAGTTAATGACAGCCGACTCGGAACAATAAAATGAATGGCTCATTTATTATGTATTATGTAAACGGGAACAACGCTAAAATGATGATGATAGTGTCATCATGCTATAGGTACATCTAAGAGCGGATTTCAACAATAATAAGAAAGCCAATCTCACCATTCAATCGACTCCATAGAGTAAAACCTAAAAACTCAGTTTAATATTATTTCATCACCATTATTTTCCCAGGTGTCAAAGTTAATAAACATAATCCAGGTCCCAAATAACAAAGTCAATCAGACAACCGGTTTTAAACAAAACAAACTAACAAAGTCCTTATGGCAATGCCACGAACAAAATGAAATAGAAAAGAGAATATAGGCGGGGCAGGGGAACCCTGACGTCAGGTTTTATGTCGAACAGTTCTGACTATTTGCTTTAAGAGAACATAAAATTGATGACAAATAATAGTTAAATCACAGGGCTCGTAACTTTTACGAGGCTTTCCGCGTGGCTTAATTAAAAGAATATGTTCTTTTGACGCCTGCCGAAGATGGATATTTGGACAGGACATAAACGCTCTTACTTTCATAGTATATTATTCTTATTGTAACGACGCTTTCACTGCTTATGTTTTATCGTAATGATTTGACGACTTCCAATATTGAATATAATAATTCTAAAGAAATAAAAACGAATCGCTTTTGTTGCTAAGCGCAGAAAATCAGGCCAGCTCGATGGTTTTAGTGATTTGTATGTATTTTCATTAGTAAGGACGGTTTTTTTTCAGTTGATTACTTACTGAAATACTGATTACCTTTTTTACCTCCTAAAATTTAAACATATTTCTTATCGGTGGTCAAATTATTATTCGACATCCGAAATTTAAAACAATTATTAAGGTTTAATTGAATTTTAAAGCATGCTAAATATTCAAATAACCGCGGTAGCCTAGTGGTATGGGTATTGGACTGCTGAGACGAGGTCTCGGGTTCGATCCCAGGTTTTACCATGGCACACACCAATGACATTTCGATGCTTTTCGAAGTTATGTGCATATTCATCGCAGGTTTATGTTTAGGTCCCAATGTAATAGGCTCGCCACCTATTACATTGGGACCTAAACATAAACTGTCGAAATGTGGGTGCTAGCACCTCTGCCTACCCGTTCGGGGATATAGGCATGAGTTTGTGTTATGTTTAACTATTCAAATCGATTAACATTAGTAAAAATGAAATGCTCAGACGGGACTTGTAAGGTAGGTAGGTACTCTGATTGCAGATTCGAGTCCCCTTTGAGTATTTCACTGTTTTCTAATCATAATCGAAGTATTAAGATTAATAGTTGCAGACCTCTATTTTTTTGTCTGAATAGGCTACCTAGTTAAAATCACGAATTTTCTAAATTCGGCGTGTAAGTAAGTACCTACCTACGTATCTACTAATAAACATAACATAACATAAACTCACGCCTATATCCCCGAAGGGGTAGACAGAGGTGCTAGCACCCACATTTCGCCAGTTTATGTTTAGGTCCCAACGTAATAGGTGGCGAGTCTATTGCCATTAAGGACACTTATAAACCTCCGCTGAATACACACATAACTTCGAAAAGCATAGAAAAGTCATTGGTGTGTACCATGGTAAAACCTGGGATCGAACCCGAGACCTCGTCTCAGCAGTCCACTACTACTACTACTAATAATAATAAAAAATATTTGAAATCTGTGGTATCGTCGCGTGGTAAGATAGGACAGTGTACCTAAACACCTAACTATTTTTCTTTAGGTACACATTTGCAAAATGATCTGCATCTGCAGCATACATTAGCTTACCTTGCACATTTGCCAACTATGTTTCGAGAGCTCACCTGATCCAACGAAGCCGCTTTACCCATGCATTTTTATATGGTCCATTTGGACCAATGCTTTGGCCGTATGCCCGATTGTAAGTACCGGTACTGACGGAAAAAAAAATTTACAATAGTCACGTAAATGTAGTTACTAGGTACGCAAATAATACTGTTGGTGCATTTTTTTATATGATAATTCATCCTGTTTATCGGATGTCCCCACCAAGACTTCGAAGTATTAGTTTATAATGCCTACCGAAATGTATTCTGTGCCCAAACCAACTAGCAAACTGGTAAGTACACATTGCAAATCGTCGGACGAGGCTCTTTTCTATATACACATGTGTTTATTATTATGTGTTTAATGTTTTCTTGGAGGTGAAAATAAAGCAGACAGTTCACTCGTTTGGTGTTCACTCGGGTAAATGCTATTTTAATCTATGTTCACACGACTTAAGCTGATATCAGACAGAAATCAACATTCATTTATCATTTCTTTCAATATGCCGTCAATGGAGGTCGTGTCGTCGTAGAATTAGTTTAAACGTAACACAGAGAAAAGTCTAAGTGATATATGACACCCGTCATCTGCATGACTCGAGACAAAATGACTAACCTGAAAATATTCTATCAGAGTTCAGGATCTTTCATTACTATTCAATCGGAGTAAAAGTGAAAGACTGTAGATGCCAAAAGTGAACCGATCAAACACTGTTGTATCTTTTCATTAGTGAAATCTATCTGCGTCAATTAATTCATTTTATGTTCAGGGTGTGTTACTTTAAGTGATATATATGAAAAATAAAAGACAATATAGAACTAAGAGTGAACTGGCTAATATATATTAGCTTTAGACTATATTTTTTTATTTATTTTAAATTAGAAATGTGTAGATCGATATAAAGCTAGCAAGGCAAAGAGGCGTGTGCTTATGTTTATATATGCTTTCAGTTTCACGGAATGTCAATTAGCCTATCGTAGTTCAATGATGGATATAGGCCTCTTTCAATGTTGGGAGGCTTTGGCCTACTGTTTTCACGCTGACCAGACGGGTTGGTACAGGGTTTTATTTCGAGTTTTCCTTATCTCATAATGATATCGTCTGCGTATTTTTCCGTTAGTCGTCCTTTATGACACCCTTCGCTTGAGATGGTGTGGTGATTGTATTCTTTCTCTGTCCCCACACGAATAGTATAGTAGTATCTTCGCTAGTATAGTGGTAAGTATCCCCGCCCCCCTGGGTCGGCCGGGGTGCGAGGGATATGCCTGTCAACCTCACCTTCGGCAACCAAAGCGACCCACAGGCGGCGTGCGTTTTAGTCGGTTCGAGTCCGACATAACCTCCTCCACCGGCTCCGGTGGGGAGGTATCCGTGGGGATTTTGCGCACGTAAAAAAAAAAAAAGTATCCCCGCCTGTCACACAATAACGCCATCAATATGAAGACAGCCTTTCTTCCCACCTTAAATATTATCAAATATGCTGTTTTATATCAGGCAGTTTAATTGTTCAATTGCCTATCAACTAAACTAAAGAATACCTAATATTTAGTAGGACATACTTATTTAAAACAAAACTTACAGCATATCTGCATAGTAACTTTTTTATACATACACAGAAAAACCATTGACACAACTTCAATAAAATAAAAAAATGACTTATTTTGTTTGACATTGCCAATTTATTTAAATATGACATCTTAATTTCATAACATTAAAAATTTTACTATACATTGACTTATTATAAATGACATTATTTGACATTGCATTGAATTTATCCAGATTTTATTTTCATATATTAAATTCTCAAAGGAATTTAATATATGAAAATAAAATCTGGATAACAAATTGACAAATATTTATGTTAATTTTAATTTTAATATGTGCGAGGATTGTATTTATTTTATGATCTAGGTTTTTAATTAAGGGATGTTGTATTATTGATATTATACATTCAGACACGATTGTTAAAAATTGTTAATAAATAAATGAAATGAAATCGAAATATTATTAATAATAATAATAATTTCCTAACTAGTCTCAAAGAATATTGTATACCGAATACCGCTCACTAGATTGTAGCTTATAGAGTTTATTCTACTCCATAACCCCAAGAGAAAAGCTGGACTGTTCCACCTCAATTTGAAATGGAAACAACCGCAGAGCACGCGGATAATTTGAAAAGTTCACAATCACCTGCACAGAGCACGGTTTCAGCACAATTTCCTGTCGAATTAATGGTCTGTCAATATTGTAGTCCTCCATTACAGCTTGTTGTGCTAACAAGCAATAAAACTAGCAGCGCCATCTCGCGGTGGGTTTACGAGAGCACGGCGCCAAAGCCGGTCTGCCGTTGCTTATTCTGCAAGTCACGCTAACAGAAATATCTACCATAATAAAAGTTATAGGCCTTTAAAATTTACAAAGTTAAGGTATATTTAATTACGCATGAGAGTTACGTAACATTACCTACGTAATTCTCATCAATCAATGTTATACTTTTTTCAAATAGATTTAACTGGAAATACGATATTTTGGAAAGAACTATTCTTTTGTTCTTTTCATTACAAAAACGTACGCAAGTAATAAAATCTATTTTCTCGTCCTCTATTGGTATTTTTTATAATAGTTAAGTACGCCTCCGTGAACTGGATGGGGAATCCGTGGAGCCTACACCCGAAGTAGGCCAGCTCGAAAGAGATGGCCCTGGATCAGCCGGGGGGGCGAGGGATATGACACCGGCAACTGCACCTCCGGCAACTTATGACCTTCAGACGGCGTGCGTTTTAGACAGTTCATGTCCGACATAACTTCCCCACCGGCCCCTGTAAGGAGGGTATTCGTGGGGATTTTTCGCACAATAAAAAAAAGTACGCCTTTATATCCCCTGAACTTTCGGGTCTGCTTTCGTAATAGTTATCATACTTCGCTTCATATGTAAATCTGTTTCATTAATATTCTTTCGTCCATTTTCTATACACACCCAAACTATCTAAGCTTTCTTTCCTCTATTTTGGTCTAGGTACTACCCTTACTACATAGATTCATAGTAAGTAGTACAATTATTGAAAAATTCGAACAAAATGCGTGTTTTATAATAGACTTTAAGTATTGTTAAATTAAATGTGAATGGTTCCTACTTACAAAAAATAATTCACCTCATTCTTTGTTCTTTTATTTCTTACTGTATACTTAAATAAAATAAATAGTTACTAAATTTCACGCCTCATACGTTACGTTAAACAACAAATTATAATCATTAATGATATTTGAAAGAATCAACAGTTTATTGATAATTTACGAGTAACTTCGTCTTGATGTTAAGCATTTTTATTGTTAACTTTAAGTTGTTCGCAAAAGTACCCCTCACACTCGCTGTGTTTCCACGCTGGATTACGATGGCCAGCCTTTGCACCAGCAAATCCAGAAACGCTCTCAAACGAGAGTATCCAGTTGTTTTCTATGAGTCTAGGGGAAGCGGAGAAACAACTCCATCACAAGCTTTTCTTAACTTACTGGGGTTCATCTCATGGATGTTATAACAATATATGAGTTCACCCAAATCGCAGTTAGGTTGATAAAGAGTAATCCAGGCTCCAGAGTAAAAGCATCGGATGCGACTGCGATTAACGCTAGAATAAAGAAGTATGAGTTGTTGAATAATAAAAACATTTTGAATTGTTAACTTAATTTTTACCTCTGAATTTGTAGCTAACAAAATATTTTTTACAAAATATTTAATTTGAAAATTAACCCAAAATAACTTCATCAATTTATTGATTTATTTGAATGTGCTGAACGTTTGTAAAATATGTTAGTGGTCAACAACTTGTGAGGGTGACTGTACCTATAACAATAAAATGATCCTGACAATTATTTCTTACTAACATAACATAAACTCACGCCTTTATCTCCGAAGAGGTAGGCAGATGTGCTAGCACCTACATTTCGCACGTTTATGTTTAGGTGGCGAGCCTATTGCCATTAACCGGGCACTTATAAACCTGCGAAAATGTGAGCCATGGTAAAACCTGGGATAGAACCCGAGACCTCGTCTCAGCAGTCCATTACCCATACCACTAGGCTACCACGGTTCTTTTAACTCATTTATTTCTTGTAACTCATTAGGTAATGCGGTGGATGATAAAAATCATTGATATTATCGCCATCACTTTGAATCGCCATGTTCCATTATTCGTCACGTGTTAATATATAATATTCAATTATTCACATAATGTACTTACCACACAGAGAACATTTGTTCATGGACACGAGGATGTGAACAAATGTTTTCCAAGCCTTCGAAACAATCAACTGTAGTATAAATTTCATAATAATAACATTATTCGTAGTGTTGGCCTGAGTGGCGATGACAGCGCCGCGCGCGGCGGGAGGCGAAATGCGGCTGTCACTTGGCTGTCAACGACATAGCGTAAACAATACCTACTGTTATTTCCATCATCCATGTAATAACTCTACCGTTATCGGCCGTCTAAAACATTACACGCTTGTTTACATTCTATCGGCTGCATTTGCTTTTAATCCAATTAAACGGTGGGTAATATGTACCTACACGATTGAAATTTATAGGTACTATGTTATAGGATATTTTCAAGGAATTCAAGGAAGAAAACCTTGTAAAATTAAGGTGGTTTTGTAAATATCGCTTTAAAGGTAAACAACAGCATCTTTGAGGCCCACAAGCCAATTCCACCCGCTAAACAACGGACGAGACTTTGACGCCTGTAAAAGTTATGAGCTCGAATGGTAGTTGCTCCCGTAATACACATGTAACAGGTTAAGTTGATTTTGAATATTAAATAATTAAAAACAACAAATTTATCGTTTTTATTATATATAATATAGGTACGTCATACCTCACTATTTCAGCAAGAATCTGATTTGATTTGTCAGTCAACGTTCCTATTTTCCCGTTGATTAAAAACATAACATAACATAAACTTACGCCTATATCCCCGAAGGGGTAGGCAAAAGTGCTAGCAGCCGCATTTCGCCAGTTTATGCTTAGGTCTCAATGTAATAGGTGGCGAGCCTATTGCCATTAACCGGGTACCTACTTATAAACCTGCGATAAATACACACATAACTTCGAAAAGTATCGAAGAGTCATTGGTGTGTGCCATGGTAAAACCTGGGATCGAACCCGAGACCTCGTCTCAGCAGTCCATTACCCTCACCACCGCGGTTACTATGTGATTAAAAAAAGGAATAGGTGATAAAAAAGAACAAAAAAAACTACACATAAAAGATGTATCCATTATCAAATGATACTATTTACCACCCTTTAATGTATCGTAAAAATATTATTGTTTCACTAATAAAATAGATGAGTTCTATGACGAGTCATTATTAATTGTAGTGACGTAGACGGCGCCCTCCCGCCTCTGCACCCATGTCAGGCACTCCCGCGGCGGCACCCCGCTGCCTAGCGAACTGGGTCGACATTTCAATATTGAAGGCATTTCACAATTTCTATTACTCTTTATTGCTACTGTACGGCGTAATAAACAGCTTATTATGCGTATATTGAATGTAGTAAACCGACAGGAATCCGTAAATCATTGTGTTAAAGTTATGAGCTACTGCTTGAAAGTAAACGAAAGTGTTTAAATACATTAATACTGATCGTAAATACTTCTTTTATATACCAATATACCCGCCACATCATCATCTTACAGCATTTCTGTTGCCTCATGCATACTTGTGACGCATGTGCGTGACGCACCACAGATTAATAAATAGTTACTACGTCCCGCACGTCGTCGCGTCCCATGAATTTTTGCACGGCTTATTATTTGTACGAAACACGATTCCTCATACCTACACAGGCACGACGTATCGAGCCCCGGTTCCCAATTGCATCCTACCCAAGTATGACCTAGATTCCCTAGGGTCTACTATCGCTCTTTCTCCTTTAAAATTGGGTTATGCGGCTTTTATGGGAGCGACTAACCAATTAAATGTCTAAGAAATGCATATAATAATTTTGGTAGTTCTAGCTACTCGAAAATATTATAATCGTCAGCGTATTATTTTGCAATAAAATGAATTACTTCCATAAAAATAGGTTTGAAAAGCAAAATTCATTGTACCCCTGGTGGGACTCGAACCCACAATCCCCGGCTTAGGAGGCCGATGCCTTATCCATTAGGCCACAGGGGCTTGGTGTAGTCTTGTCTGAATTTAACGTGTTAGTATAACGGAACAGAAATATTGTTACTTAACTAACTTAAAAAGTTGGAATTTCAAGGAGCATTTTTTAACCAAAAATCATAAATTTCAAATATTCTAATTATATATATATTCGTAAGGCTTTTCTACATGCAGAATTCCCCACGTATTATCGGATACTGTCGGAATTGTTCCAACTAAAACATCACGCCGTCTGTGGTCTCAAATGCCGGGATATCTGGAATTGCCCAATATGGTATTTCCCTCGTACGCCGGCTGACGCTTACCATCTCTTCATTTCTTTAGTGTGGGTACCACGGAGTCCCTGTCTTGCTCTAGGAACCATGTCGCGGCGCCGCACTGGCCTACTTCTGCTAGGGTGACAGGAAGAGGGGGTGACTCTCTCGTATGTTCTGAGATTTATTATTCTGTTTGAAAATAAATTTTAATCTCAATAGCTTTTAATACAGTGTGTATAAGAACATATAAGCAGATCGTGGGGTAATGTCTTCGTCTACACCAGAGGGGAATAAGGCCTTAGCAGTATGTATGTATAATTATATCAAATATAATATAATATAATATAATTCTTATAGTAATATACATTCATTTACTTATTAGTAAGGTTCTCAATTTGATTATATTTGAAATATTTATAGTTGAAGTTTTTTGTGTCTGTACCATGGGGAGTGTTCTGATGAGCTCTTCCAATTAGTCCCACCCTCCCCTTTCCTACACATGACAACGCGTGCAGGTCTTAGATGTCATCCGCACACGGTGCAAAACATCCGATCAAGAACCAAGCGGTTCGGAGACTCTTTCCTCTGTCGCACCATTAAGGCCTGGAATTCATTACCAGCTCACGTGTTTCCTTCTTCCTACAGTCCCGGGTCCTTTAAGCGGGGCGTGAAAAAGCATATGATAAGGCCGTCAAGCTGAGTGTCACCATTGTCACACGGTATGTGTAAGTAATGGTGACCCTCTTTTCTGGGATTTTGCCTTCAGCTTACCATCAGGCAAGGCGAAGTCCAATTGACGTGTCCTATATATATAAAAAAAAAAAAAATCTATCTACATTATTTTAATATTTAATTAGTAATTACTTGTAGTAATTACCTACCTATAGTTTTATTGTTAGCGTGACCTTCATAATCAAATTGACTCGCAAATTATGAATGTGGTAAAAAATACGGGACGAAACGGGTTAAACGTGAATTTGTATTGTAGTAAATATTGTGCAAACAACAATATAATTAAATAAAAGTATTATTGCCGGAAATATAGTGAGGTATTATATTATTTAACAAAAAATAAAATAAATTGAACATTTTATAAAACGTATCAACAAAAAGAGCGCCGCCCGAACAGGGACTTGAACCCTGGACCCTTGGATTAAAAGTCCAATGCTCTACCGACTGAGCTATCCGGGCTCATGCCTCTGTGGCCAAAATTGTAATTCTAATAACAGATGGTAGTTATAACGTTTTACTGTTAAAGATATTGTAGTCTATCACGGTTTCTTTTTTTATTCGACTACGGTATTGAGAGTTACGGTTCAACAGTGACTTACAGATAGCGACCGTCGTATGCTAAAATTAACTTTTATTTCGTTTATTTTTGTTTTGGCATAATATATTTTTGTTATGTATTTTTAGGTTATGTTCATGTTATTAAATTTTGACACTTTTGGACAATTGAAGGTGACTTGACACTTATCAGACTTTTTTAATAACAGATGCGTCTGTACATGTAAATAGTTAAAGTAAATCGGGAAGTTTTATTTGCTTATTACTTACTAAGGTTGGTCACAATGGCACAGCCTCTATAGCGTGACAGTAGTGAACACTTCCACTACGCAAGAGATGCGGGTTCGATCCCCGCTCAGTGCCAATATTTGTAAACATTAATATGGGTCTGGTCGTGCCTTAAGTTAAGTCGTCGGTCTCGGTTGCCATACAAACATCTACGGTCGTGCGTCGTTACGGTAATTGGAGCCCTATAAAGTCCAACAACTGGTCTAACTGCAATAATTCGATTTCGTCATTGGGTTGTGGAGGTCAGATAGCAGTCGCTTCACGGAAAATATCGAAGTTCATCCAAATTCGCAGTTAGACTAGAAAAAACGGGCCCCAGACCAACCGAGTCCGAGACAGAAGTCCGAGGTGTAAGCTTCGGGACTTCAGGAGCGACTGGGATTCAAGCTAGAATTAAGAATTATATTATATTATCTGTGCTAGAATGAAGTAGAGGAAGATAGCCTGTTGCATACCACATCGATGCACAAACGGGCGTAGAGGTTCGTTGACAGTCCCATACTCGCAATGGATGTGGAACCTTTCAGCCTTAGGAGGGACTTTGCCTCACTGTGTATGTTCTACCGTCTATACAAAGGTTTATGCTCAGACGAATTGTTTGATATGATTCCCACAGCTACATTCTATCATCGCACCGCTCGCCATGGTCAAGGAATTCACCCTCACAAATTGCGACCGGAAACAGTACGCACTGTGCAGTATGAAAGGAACTTCATTCCACGCACTCTCTAACTGTGCAATTAACTCCATGCTGCGGTTTTCCCAAGCGACTATAATACGTGGTTCTTCAAGAAGGGCATTCGAAAGTTCAGGTCGGCAGTATGAGTGTAACATCCCTGGTTTTGCATACGTCCATAAGCCATGGTAACCACCTGATAGGAAGACAAGCGTCTGCCACCTAAGTGGTATAAATACGCCCACTTCTGCCAAAGGATATTATGCTCTATAAACGGCCGAAAAATTTCACATTCAAGGAACCACGAATCGTTTATTAAATGATTAATTGATAAATGAATTAAAATTATATTTTTTATTATATTGCCTACTGAATTCGTACTTGCGGTAATGAAAAGACTAACAAACCTACCTCAATAATCTGATATTAACAATCCCAAATCCAGTTCCGTGTCCATTGACGTCATATCCGGATGAGGATTAAAATAGAGTTCAATTAACATGATTGTGCATTGTACACATGCAGGGACACGTGTAACCGCTAAGCGCATAAGCCGCTGAAGCGAATGTCCAATCTATCTTGTGTAGGTACAGTCAGTAACAATAGTAGATTAACATCAAAGTTTTACATTATCAAAAACAATTTTTTGCTATTCATCAACATGGTGGAAAACGGTTACTAGTAAAGTAGCGAACTGGGTGCGAAGCCGGTGCAATTGGCATTGGGAGGTCACATAGTAGTATCTCTTATTATAGGAATATTAGCCAAATCAAAAGTAGCGAATGAAGTAAATGGATCCCGAGCCACAGAATAAAATAATAGTACCTAGTCCGAGATCAGAAGTCTCGGAACCGGTAATAACACCGGGAATTACAGTAGATTTAATACTTCTTACTATTCGTTCTAGCGTGTTGTCAAACTTGGATGAGAAATGATAATGTAGATACCTATAGTGGTAAGTACATTAATATAGAATCCGATAGCTAAAGGTGGGAGGTTCCCACCCCATCTTAGCCAGACCCAGCTTATAGGAGTATCGAATTACAATTCGGAAATTTTTCAAGACGTTTTCCTTATCAAGCTTGGGCAAAACACCGATGGAATTTTCTAGTTGGCACGAGCGTACAACAAAGTTCTGTGCTGAAAAATTGCTGCTAAAAATCAAAAGATTTTTTTTTTATTCGAAAACGTCTTCCTCGCCACTAGATCTCTATCGAAAATTACCGCCGAAAAGAGCGTCCAACGTTCAGAATTCTAAATTGCCCCCTCACATTCCTAAAAGTCATATTAGTCGCAAATGACCGCGTGCCTATCATTCGTCTAGAAATGCCTATATTACGCAATGGGCACCACTACCCCTGCTCTATTTGCTATGACGTCACCAGCCGTGGCAATCAGCTTTCCTAGAAGCTGAAGGTTCATGTTACTAGTGCGGCAACGAAGTGATTAACTCATACAAATTCATTTTCTTTTTTCTATTGCTATTGTCGTTAGTTCTTAGTTCACTTTCTGGTTTTTGTATTAGTGCTAGTCGATTGTTTTATTCTGTGTCCCGGAAATTAATTTCTTATCTGTGTCTTGC
Source organism: Eilema griseolum (assembly GCA_963662185.1). Taxonomy (NCBI): domain Eukaryota; kingdom Metazoa; phylum Arthropoda; class Insecta; order Lepidoptera; family Erebidae; genus Eilema; species Eilema griseolum. Next base: position 15,769,232 of record OY759241.1, read on the forward strand.
CGGTTAGAAAGCATTTTCATTTCTTTTTTAACTGAAATTACTAATATATCCGTAAACCCCTCCAGCTAAAATTAATTACTAAGGAGAGGGGTGGCGTCGATAGAGTGATGAGCGAAGTTCGAACCAGGGACTTATTGATCGCAAGTACAACACCTTAGCCACTAGACCAGTGCACCTCCAATTCTATGATTTAAATGTTAAGACTCCTCTTTGAAAGTCAATTGCATTTCGTTTTTAAGTGTCAGAAATTCTATTTTTAATTATTTTTTCAATAGAAGACACACTAGTGGCATTACTAGTATTAGAAAAATTTTTGTAAACCCTCACATAGAACAATAGGGTACTCGGTCCTTCATTACATTATTCGAGATATACTAAATGTGATAGTCGGTTTCGTTTGAGGCTATTTAACTATTATTACGGGATTAAAGCCACCTATACTTCCTCTATAGTAATACGAGTAAGCCTGCAACGACTAAGCATGTCAAAGCTAAACTGTCTCTAAAGCCGTAAAGACGAAACGGGTTTGAGCACAAAACATACACAATACAGTTTATATTCCAATAACACATAGTTGATATTATAAAACGACTTTGGTAAAAGTACCTAATGCTAAACTGGTCCGATGTCGTCGGTATTAGAGTTTAATATAAGAGTACCACACTATAAATCGTATCTTAGTGCAAATTGAAACATCGGCCGACAAGAGGTCGCGCACCAGGATGATATAAATCAGGTTCAATCTGGGCTCAGCTCGTTCGACGCCACGTCCGAAGACCTCTAAGAGTAGCTCGTAAATCGTCAACTGAAAAACAATCCGTGCCTCAGCCAAGTATCTGGTGGGTCTGAAATTCCAATTAAGGGGAAGCTCTAGACGGGTTCGCAGGTCGGCTGCACGCGAGCGATCGCTCACTTGCACTTTTAATTAATTTATTTATCGAGTTCGGCAATCGACGGCGCAACTCGCGCCGACGCCCCGCCCCGCTGCCGCCTATATAACTCGTTGAGGACCGGCAAAGTCCGTCAGTTTTCTCAGGGACGCAACGGGCGCCGGTCGCCCTCACCCGGGAAAATGCGCCGGAAGAACGAGGGTTACTTTAAATTTTTAAAGTGGGTAGTCGCAATGTAAGGTGGGTCGCGCGGCGGGGTTGCGCATAGGGCTCGGGCATGCGAGCGGGTGATGGTCGTCGGCAGCGGTGACCTTGAGGTGAGTAAGTGCACGCGCGAGGGCGGCCGAGTCGATAGGCCTGAGCAAGTCGCCGCCGCCCGCCCGCGCGCCTGCACTACAGCTGTTTCAGTAGATAACGTGGCATTTTGTCATGCTTTCTAACAATTTGACAGATATAATTACCGTTTCGTTGGCATTAAGTTGCTAAAATCGCGATGAAAAACTCCCAGACTTCGAAAAGTCTTGAAACATCTCGAAAACTTTTCAATTAGTACGACGTAAAAGTTACTAAATCGTATTTTTAGAAGAGAATTTTTGTTCTTGATATAATTTTTTTTACTTAATATGTAATAATTATGAAGTTATGGTTATACATTCTGTGTTTCCAGTATATTTTTAATTATGGCCACATTTATTATTAAAATCATTAAAGGTTATCATGAAGTCATGAACACTTTTTTATGAGCTTGAATTATTTGAACGATATTAACAAAATATACGAAGTTGTTAAAAGTCGTAATTGTAAAAAGTATTCGTCAGCACAAAAATCATTGAGTGCCGCCGGTGCTGCGCTCGCCTGCGATAACATTCATAATCCATAGCGTGCCCATGGGGGTTGAACCAATTGAGTTACGTTCGAAAATCGGAAAATCGAGTCCCTCATAAATCGGGTAGGGATGTACTATAAGTGAGTAGGTAGCTTAGTTGGTCGGTGGCCAAGTACAGACGCGCCATAATTACTGTCTCAGGAGCGGCTCTTAATTTGCTTAATTTAGCCGAACCCGCTGCTGTGATCTAAATCGTACAATTTAATGGGATATTTGAATGATGCGCATTGTTTTAAAACGTCTCGCGTCTGTTCCGAACGATCTTATTCCCGTTAAAACACTTATTCGTTAAATGACTACCGTTAATGAATTAGTAGCTACTGTCTTCTGATTAAGCTTATCGCTGTCTCTGTGGAAACTTTTCAACCCTTTACACGTCACTGCTTTTCAATTTCCAGTTATTGTAATCTTTGAAAGGGTTCTTTGAAATTCTTATTATTAAGTCCTATTAATATAATAAGGAAGATGACTAATAGAAGCTATATCAGTTTGCTTTATTAAGTGTAAATAAAATTTTAATTGTAAGGAAGATAAAAGAATTTCGTGAAGAAGATATCGCTCAATAATAGTACTGGTATTTAGTCAAATGCAAATTGCCGCCAGGTTTCCGGCAGAGTAGAATTAGGGCCACCCCATCTTGTCCCAAGCGGTGTCGTACAAGGCGACTAAGGGATAGGGCTGTCTAACATCAGACAGATATATACAGCCCAGATTTAGCCTCAGATGCATGGTTTGAGTCAACAATAGTGCCCGGAATACGGCAATAGGCTCACCCCCTACTACGTGAGACCGAATACAATTATTAGTGAAATGTGGGTGTTAATTCATCTCTGCCTAACCCTCCATGGATAAAGGCGTGTTTATATGTATATGTATGTAGTCAAATTAACCCTTTTAGTCAAACGAAATACTCCTGCAAAAAGATGATTCACATCGCTAGTTTCAGGGCGGGGATTTGCACAACCTTTGAATTGTGAGGACGATGTCTGATCTGAAATGCGTCGTTTACATAGGGAGGATAGTGTGACCCTTGCTGAATCATTGCTACATCAATGGCATTTATATTAATAAAACCTAGATGTTGGTATATTACATATTTAACACCAATCAGATAGAAACTCTTTTTTTACATTTAACCTTAGAGAGTTATCCCACTATCCGATCCGATATCGGTGTTGGCTCCGATAGCCGACAGGAAGTAAAATGTTCTCATACATTTTATTTATGTATCTGTCTTTCACATTTTTAACCCGATATTGGATATCGGAGCTGACACCACTGTGTTCACCCGAAATCGTATATCAATGTTAATCAGTCACCACAACAGCAAAATAATAAAAAAATAATGTCATATTCAATGGAAAAGGTTTCTAAGGAGTCTTTGGTTAAGCTTATGGTCATTTTTTTGACGCACAGAGTCAATAAAAATAACCATAAGCTATTGGGCGAATGGACGTATCCTTGACGTATCGGACCAATTTTATCGGATATATGTGAAAACAGCACATGGTGCAGACACCATATCGGCTATGTTCGTCCGATACCAATATCGGACCGGATAATGGGAAAACGGCCTTGTACCTCCTCACGCCTGTCATCATCATACATATGCTAGTCTCTGTTATGTTCAAAGCTTGTACCTACATAAAAAAAAATCCATTACCCATGTTATTCGGTCCCATGTTATAGAAGGCAAGCTATATTTCCGAGGCTCTAAATTACTTTTTATTTCGTCATTAAAATGTGCATCCTCACTATGAAAAAGATAAACGCTAGAGATTTATAACGACGGCAATGATGAATACCTATTTTCATTGAAATAGAACTCGAAAAATTTAAAAGGCTGAATTCCCACTGTGCTCAAGCTTGCTTACGTGTGCTGAGCAATAAGACACCACGAAGTATGTGCTCGACTGCGCACCTCAGTATTTAGAGCATGAATTTTAGATATGTGTAACCAAGGACAATATAGGTGTACAAGTACATAAAAGTACGGTATATCATGTGCCGAGCTTGTACTGCGCTATTATTCATAATCCGACTATGTTACGTTTTGTATACCTTTCGCGCAAAAATGTTGAAAATGTGTAAATAAAATTTCTCCACGTTATCGCAATTATTACGTTATGGTACATTTTGAAGACGAACAATGATGTCAAAGTATGAATGAAACGAGTTGGTTTTAACGCATCCGAAACGTCACTGAAAATAATAAGTTACAATATTTAATCGCGAAAAATGCAGAACCATATAATTATTTGTCTCACCACCACATATAACACCCAAATATTTCCGCCCAATTGAGCAGTCCGACTAGGGAAGTACCTCCGCCCTACAGAATACCGCGGCCATGATAACTTCATGTGTTCCCAGCGGTGACTAGGGTAGCCAGAGCTCACTGAAGAATTTGTGCTGTCAGTGGGAAGACTAAAGGCTTGTCCTGCTCTGTCTTCTACAGACTTTTCTTTACAAATTTTTAATTCAATTTTAATTTTACACTTTTTAAATTGGTCTACTCGTCAAGCTCTTTGATTTGATACCCATATTGAGGGAGTTGTTAAATAAAACGTAATACGCCATTTTGTGGTGGCAGTCATCTTGGATTTGAAATTTGTCATATTGTTGTATGGTATTCTACTAGTCAAACCCTTTCATTTGAGACACATATTGAGGGAGTTGAGAAAAAACATGTACTCCGTCATTTTGTGGCGGCGGCCATCTTGGACCGATTTTTTTCAAACATAGCTAAGAACACTCCCGACTAATAAAGCTTTCAAACAAAAAAAAAACCTAAATCCAAATCGGTTCATCCGTTCAGGAGCTACGATGCCACAGACAGACACACACACATACAGACGGGGGTTAATAGAGGCACGATTTGCGTTTACATATCAATATTGTATCAATATCTTCAAAATATGTCAATATAGCGATCTTATTATCTACATGGATCCTATAAGATTTGTCTCAATTTATAGAATTATCGTAATATTTTAAGATACTGTCGTAAATCAAAAAGATGATACAGATATATTTAGTATAATTCAGCAATATGAGTATAAAAATAGTAATAGCCAATTCCAAGTATCAATGAATTATAACTACAACTATATAACTTTTGTGTTAATATTTTTGGACAAACTATGAAATAAATTGGAAGATAAATCAGTTTGCTCTCATACCATGTTGGGCTTTTGGTCTATTATACTTCTGGTATTCATACATCCTATTATTTTTGAAAAAAATATAGTTGAATCAGTCAAACCGTTCTCGAGTTTATTAACATCCATTTTCATTAAGTAGATATGGTAGTAGTTTAACACCCTTATTTCGTCAACTGTTATTGGTCTCAGGTGGCCCTTTAATGCCTTGTTGCTTTTGAGACTTCGAAATAAAAAAATAAAAAAGTCTCGGAAAGTTATCGCACCCGGGGATAGACCTCGTTTCCCAGTGCACAAGAGCCGTACTAGCTACCACTCGGTTATGTTGATATCTCCACTAGGTCACTTATCTCTGAAGCACTCGATCATTAGAGAAATACTTCAGCAATTCTTATCAAATATTTGGAAATTTTCATCTGTAAGTACACATATCTCAGATGATATCATAGAGGTATCTATCCTCTATGATGGACAGATACCGAGTTTTTTCAAATTAAAGGAACTATAACAGAATCACTTTACACAACTTATATAGGTATACAACCTATCGGGACGAAGATAAAAGTTTCAAATGAAAAATTCTCATATAAAAAATTCTCATAGTAACGAATAAAATTTCTGAAATATATGGATTTATGTCCAAGATATGTTACACATACGTAATGTATCCCCACGTTTTAAAATGTGCGGAAAGCTCAACTTTTCCGCTGAGGAGCAAGCGGCCGCATTTGAATTATAGAGGAAACGTTGCAAAGATATCGGTACCCTTACAGAGACTTACACTCGTTACGAATATTATGATTTAGATCATTCTAGACTGTAAACAGAGTGATTTGACACCATTTACGGAGACTGTTTCTTGTACAATAAGTAATTTCGACTTTCCACCGCCGCTTTTCTACAACGGTGTACAAATAATTTTACAGGAGTACTGTTGCGTATTGTCATTGTAATAAAATTGAGATAAGGAAAGAAACCAGCCCCCGCAATTAAAGGTGGGAGGTTCCGTTTCACTTTTAATGTTCTTTTTAATTACCGCTTTGATACTGAATTTTGTTGGCATTCGCGAATTATCTTAAACAGATGTACGTCGTTTGAATAAACATAAAGTTTTTACAAAAACATAAAATGAAACGTAATTTGTGAATGTAGCAATCGAAGTTAAACAACGTTTAGTTCATTATGGCTCTCAACTTGTAGCTAATATTGTTGTTTAAATTTAACAAAGTCGTAGTCACCCTAACTTTGGATTTGTGTAATTCTATTAAATCACGTGATCTGTTGCTGATACTGAAGGGTTCTGACCGATGTTTTGTCGAATAGGCTTTCTTTGTATACACAAATAAATGTTAATATCAAATATTATGACTTATGGTAATATTCGGTAATATTCAATCAAATACAAATATTATAAGGAAGAATGAATCATTTTGAGGAAAGACAAAAGTAACTGCAGCCAGCTTCCACCCATGGCTATGTATGAAAACAAGAGTTAGTAAAGTTAAGAGAAGCGAATGATGTACGTCAGGATCGTTACAAGTGATGGTTCCACTTGTTATGACTGTGGTATCTGCTTACTCTAATGGGAAAAAAATGTGAGGCCATTGACCCTGCCTGGGTCTAGATCCCAAAAGAGATTTTTACAAAACACCTCCCAACATTTCACTACTTCTAAATAGATAATTGAAAATTGTTTTGTTTCCAATTATGAAAATCCTTCGCTTCGAGTATTTGTCTTGGTAGATTTTGTTGTTCCTTCAAATTATGTATTATGGGTGTATTTATTTAAACTCGGTGCATTCGTTGTTGTACTTAATTGTACAATAATAATTGGAAACCAAGTCTCTTTGTCTTGATAGAAGGTTTAAATTAATACGTTGTGAAAATGTTTTGGTCTTTGGTAAACTATCACGATATGTGTGCATAAATAGTAATGCACTGAGTAGTTAAACAGTATTTTCACTAATAAAATATGATAATTTACTTTCGAAGCTGATTACTTTCAGTCTAACCTATATACTAAACTAACTAAAAGAGCCGCATGGTTCCCGGGAGAGTAGAATTTGGACCACCCCATCACTTCCCATGTGATGGCGTACAAGGCAACTAAGGGATAGGGCTGTTTAACATCAGACATATATAGAGCCTAGATTCAGCCTCAGATGTAGGGCTTGAGTCAATAATAGTGCCCGGAAGACGACAATAGGCTCACCCCCTATTACGTGGGACCGAATTTAATGATTGGTGAAATGTGGGAGCTAATTCACGTCTGCTTAACCCTCCAAAGATAATATATGTAAGTAACTTAACTAACGGTATTCTAAGAATTTCATAAAAGTAAATACATAAAAAGTCTATATTTGCAGCGTTGTTAGGCTCCGATAATAAATCAAAAGATGACGGTTATTTATCCTAGTATCCACTACCTGGATGTATCAGCGCACCAGTTGTACAGTTCGTCTGTAAATCCTTTGTTTTTAGACCGAAAAAATACAAGTATTTGAATGGACTCCTATTTTGCTGGCACTAGTCAGGTAGAACCATTCGAACAAAAAGGCACCACGTAGCAAACACACTGTGAGAGCATTTTTTGCTGACCGCATGAGAATCGAAACCCGACGAAACTTTTGTGATAGCCATTTGGATAAATATTTACGTCAACTTCATTCGCCATTCGATCAGTTAGATTTTTTACGTCCGTATTTTTTTTTATTTTTTTTTTCCGAGTCCCGTAACTCGTATCAACCGGCTAATAATGGTTTGGATACCAAATCGGACAATATTTATATTTATTAACAAATGAGTACTTATAGGTATTTAAACTATCATGGTCACTGACATCAGTATCAGAATAAACGGGATATTTACCATGTTTCATTATCGCTATGTATCATTATTGCAACAGCGCCGAAATATCGGAAACTCAAAATAATGAAACATGGTAAATATCCCGTTTATTCTGATACAAATGAGTACTTACTCAAAATACTTAGCGTAACTCACGTAACGCAATACTCTTTCGACCGGGCAAAGTTGCAATAAGCTTACCGGTAAAGGCAGATTGCAAAAACATATATTTGGTTTATTTGTTAGAAGTTTGGTAGTATAATGAAGAACATCATCTGAGATAGCATCGTTAGCTTTGTCAATTTAGAAATTATTAATTTGTAATATATGAACAAACAAACATGTAGGTATTTTATATTATGAAAGATATACAAAAGTATAGATTTCTATATCAGAATATATAATAAATAACACTGTATAGTATATATATTTATATGTATATATATATATATCATTATTGTGTATAAATTTGAGTATTTCCTTATCGTTGATAATTCATGGTTAATTTTTTGCCTGCACCTACCTCAACGCATCTCTGCATCACCCTAAGGTCAGATAATGCCATTGGCATTAAGTCCGCCTTTGTACAATAAACTGTGCATAAAGTTAAAAAATAAAATAAAATAAAACACTAAGTGATACATAATTTCACGATGGTACTGTTCTCCAACGTGAATACTTGTTTTATACAGAAAATATAAATGTAGCAATATTGCGCAAAATCAAATATTTATAGAATACCAGCGCTGATTAATAAAGATTTTATCTCAAAAAAACCAGACGAGTGATTTTTTACTAATTGCCCGTTGCAATGAAGTGCAGAATGAAATGCAAGCGAATGCGACTAACTGTAAAATGCAAATTTCAGCTAACAACAGTCAACATAAAAATGTTTACGTAAAGCCATGAACGCACTCTCCAATAGAAACGCAGTAAACATGAACATTGATTTCGATATTTTTCTTCTTGTTTACGTCATAATCATGGTTTATTTGCGAATACAGGTTGGTAAAATTTGTATTTAGGAATATAAATATAGATATTATTGTACGCTCTGGAGATTTCCTTTCTGAGGCATATTCCAAAATAGGTTTGATTCCGAAATAGCAACCTCACCGTTAGTCCCGTTAAGGTTGTACTCGATAGGGATTTTCACATGAGAAACGTCGACGCGTAACATGAGTGACCGTACCTACAACACGCTGAGTTCATTACTTAAATTAATAATTGTAAAGTCTTGTGAACAAATATTAAAAACTGTTCCCCTACCTAGTGATCAGGTAAAAAAAATATTCGGCGCATCTGTTATGAAATGCCCATTATTCTGTAAATAGGGTGCGGTTGACAGCATTACAATACATGGATAGACAAGCTAGGTTCAAGTTGAGGGTTCAGTACCAAGTTTCTGAGGAGATTTTAGTTCGTTTTATGGTTCAGTTTTTTTCTTATTACGAAAAAAGTAAGAATTAACAAAGTGGGCACATTTATTACCCACAATCTGTAGTCAAAAACTGAAACCCACTGTCTCTTAATATTTCACTAACTGCATCTTAAAAGTATTGTATATTCAAATAGATATTATTCATGTATTCGATTTTCGAATATATTCCATAATTCGATATTCAAATTGAATCAGCCGCTTAGATAGTTGTTGTGTATCTAAACGTAAGATTTTCTTTCGATAGTGTGTCCACGGTTTACACTTGACCGCTTTGCATTGTTTTATTTAAATACAGGGTGCTGGTGTAAAGCTTAAAAACCCTCCGTTAGCAGATCAAATTACTTTCATTTCCATCCTGCTCTGTGATAATTAAAACACGTTTGTATCGACGCTTTTCACGCTCTTTATTAAGTGAAACATCATCGCTTTTGTCGGTAAGGGTTAAATTGCACAGTACATTTGGATGACTGCGGTTAAGATATAATTATCCCAGCAATAATAATGGCTCTAGTAGCAATCCACACGGAAAATGGTCTGTTGTCATCGTTATTTTCATACACTAATGCTTATATTATATCCCTGAAGGGATTGCAGAGGTTCATTAAGCACCTCTATTTCATATATATTTTTACATAATAATTAAAGAGCCTATTGCCGACCACTGGACACTTCATCCTGACACAGAACTGCTAATGAAAAATTCATAATAAAAAAATCCAAACTGTCTACTCAATGCACCTTTAACTGCATTTATGTCAATATAGCACAGAATCAATACAATTCAATTGAAAATTAAAACTAAAACTATTATTAGATAGCTACTAAAATACACTAAAATAAAATAAACATAAAAATTACATACTACAATAATTACATATTACATTAAATAGATTCACAAACTAATATGCTGTGACATAACACAAACCATTTGTAGGTATTTCATTAGAACTAGGCATACAATGAACGGCCAGTGCCATCATTGGATCGTCTCGTCATATTTACGGCTGCGCAGTTATTCCGACTATTTCTGCCGCATTCCGCAAGTAGGCACTGCGGAATGCATATATTGAAAATAGACTATGTAGCTTGATTAAAACGTCATCGTAGCTATCGCTCTACGGATTAACAAATATTCGCTACGAATAGCAGCCATATTGGTGTATCAGTATCAGCTCGTAGATGTTATGTATTCCGCTCGTGCGCTCGTAGACCCCCGGCTACGTCACAGTCAACAGCTGAACGGACGAGGCGCGAATGCAATCCGGATTTAGCTCAATCAATGCATCCACTCGTCATGTTTACGTAAAATTGAGCAGAATCAATTTTAGTTGGCTCACTTAAAATTCGAACACATTCGACGATATCCGTCGGGACAGCGTACATTTCCTGCCGTCTATTGAATTGACTGCGTATTCCTTATGGAACGTGCGATGTAGGAACATTTTGTGTTGGTTGTATTTTTATTTCATCATAATTCCGTTTTCAATTTCTAGCGGTGGCGAGATTGGTGCGTAAAAGTCGCGTAAACATTCTAGCGGTTGCGGAACGGTTACGCCCGGCTGTAACCGGTTTATACCGGTGTAGAACGTATAGAGATAAGGTTCTTTATGTGTGTAATCATTTTGTGTAACGACGGACTTCGACATCCGTGAGTGTTATTAAGGCGCTTCTGTCCCTATAAGGATTATGTTCACAGATTTCTAAGTGCTCTCACGAATGTATGACTTCGCTACTTGTTCAATCTTCGTGGTTACTTCAAAATGTATAATCTGCGTCTGTTCCATTAACTATATCGTACTCACACAGCTTTATTACTGTGGTTTGTCTACCACTAATTATTTTTACAAACGTAGGGGTTTGCGACATTTAAACTCTTTTTCGCGCCGCAATTGGAACACGTATGTCTCTTCCAACAATACTAAATATCCTAATGACCTGAGAACTACCGTTGTAGCAATACTAACATTTATAATGGTGGCCTTCAGTCTTGAGTCTTCACCTTTAGTATAACATCACATTAATTGAAGCTATATTGACGTGCTTCACATAGAATAACTACTATGTCTAATAATAAATGCCTAACAAAAAAAACTCTTGGCACTATTTTAAATCCAACCTCAGTCTTCCACTTACTTTTACTCCTCCTTTTGGTTTGTCTTATACACTGTTTAGGGCAGCGACTGAGGTCTGACTTGTCAACACTGGAAGGAAAGCCTACTAACCTACAGATGCTGTAGATCTTGTTCTAAAGCGCTTTGCAGCGTACATTCACTCCGTTTTCGAGCAAAAAATATACATATGTGTAAATTGAAACATGTCAAGCTTCTTTTGTACCCGACAATACCTCTCAAATAATGGATTCCAATTTTGTTCTGAAGTAACGATCTACGGTGTACAGCACATCGCTTTTTCTTACTCGAAGCTCAATTTTATCAACGTCGGTATTTACATTTTACTGCCGAGCCCTCGCCTTTTGCCTTTCCCTATTTTCATCACTGTTATGCCGCGCAACAACCATGAATTGGCGCAGTGTGATTACAAATTTAAGCCGTCGCAGCTAATATGAATGACAACGGGTCGACCCACTCGACATTCATTTCCCTTGGCGCACCTCTCTTATAATAACTTACACGGCAAGTTCGCCTTAAGGTATCGATGTGTGCGGTATAAGCACAACACATGAGCCGAACAGAGTACCGCCACGACATCGCTTAAGAGGGCCATATAGATAAACTTTCTTTTTTTCTCTCTTAAAAACCCAAGTAATAAATGTTACAAATACGAAATGTCGTGAGTGAGTAAATGAGGAACAGAATAAGTATTCTGTTCCTCATTTACTTAGTGTAAATGAGGAAGATAAAGTACTAGTAAACGACAGAAAATTGTGCGATTGGTGATAGGATATATTCTAGATAACCTAAATAGATAAACACACTTGAATATCCCCGTACGGATAGGTAGAAGTATACTGATAATAGTAATAAATGCATCGTTGTGACTTTCGGTTGCACGTAATATCTAGGATCATGTTCCTGTATGTAACTAAGCCTAACTTAAACTAGAGGTTCTTGAATTTCATGTACAAATGGAAACATATTCAGATATCCAAATATTCTCACTGAGCGGGTATTGTACCCGCTTTCTATGACGTAGTAAGCGCTCTACTACCTCACCACGCTGGTCATCAAGTACGTCTACATGAAACCACTGTTAAACAACACTCATGTTGTCACGATTCTGTGAGTAAATTCGGTCCCTAGAGCTCTTTGCAAAATGGAATAGCGGTATATTTCCACCTAGAACTTTTCTATTACTTCAACAGTAAAAATAAAGATGTCTTCCTACAGGCACCCGCTAAATCCAAAACATCTACAACATTTTTACCAAAACAAACATTTCAATAAAGCCAGAACATTACTTTAGTACCCTTCCAACGCGCGCCTTATGACAGCGTAGTTTAATATCACACAGACATTTTATTTCCGAGTTTGAATCGCGCGAAATTACAGAGAGTCTACAATTTTCGGTGTTTCAATTGCCGATCTGCAAACAAATTTATACATATCTCATGAAGGTGCAGAGTTTGGCGCCCTATAATCCGGATTCGGCCCTTGAATGCGAGTGAACGAGCGGGTGGCCGAGGTTTTAGAGTGGCCCTTCAATCAGCCCTTCTTTGGGGCGTGCGGGGCGTGAGCAGGCGCGAGGTGGCGCGGTGGCGGCAGGCACGAGGACCTTTGAGCTACAGGCTCTTTGACACGACCCACTGGCGCACTCTTCAAGTAATGATTCATTCTGCTGATGACTGACGCGGCTAATGCGCCCGTTTCCCCCTTCGCGATGTTTGCTTAAGGTTTAAGGATTTGCTCGTACTAAATTACATTCTATCATGCCGTCTCTTTTATAAATTACTTCTTACACAACATATTTACACTGTATAAAATGTTACTTTGATTTGCAAATTTTGATTAATTTAAATACTGTCAGTAACAACATAACTAAGGATAAACTTTGTGCAATAAGAATGTTAATCTTTCAACCTGACACAGTATATTATCCTGAGTCCATGGTCCTTTACCTGTTCTCTGTACTGCTTGCCTGTTTTGCTAAGGATGGAATTCGCCTTATCACATTTCCTTCACATCTAATTTACTGCTGATTAAATTCGTGGTCGGTTCTAAGATATTTCAACTCTCACTGGAATTCATATGATTACTAGGAGACAATTTGTAGCACATCCTCATACATACCTAATTTTATCGAAAGACTATTATAATAATTTATAATTCTCTACACTGCAAATAAGTTTATAGATAAAAAAATGAATACGGAGTGGCATCTTAAAGTTCATATTCGTACAGCATTCTTGTTAATCAAGGAAAATATTTGACAAAGTCAATTAAGAAACAAATTAAAAAGAAACGTAAATTGTTATTTCGTGTTTCATCCACGTGCTCTTCATTAAAATAACCATGAACTGGATATACCAAGAATGTTGTTGTTGTTTTCTGTGATAGTTGGTTCAGGATTGTCATCCGTATTAACGAGAACTGTGAAGCTATCCAAAAGGTGTAACATAAGAAAGATTTCAGCACAATGTCTAAATGGAAATCGTACAAATGATCTGTACCTATCCTACAAATGATTTCTATTAATCAGTAATAGGGTTTTCTTCTTTTTGGAATGACTTAAATAAGCTGGTTAATATTGATTAAGTATATTTTTTAGGTTTTTTCACTATACTAATATTGCTATAACCCGTACACGACACACAATGCATTTATTGATAAATTATTTCAAGTCAAAATAAGCACCAAAAGAATTGTGGCAACGCACTTATGTATATCACTGCATTACCACAAAGTGTCCATTGTTACCAAATTTGTATGAATACTTATTCCTAATGAGAACAGTGAACACTGCAGACACTTCAAGTCAAAGACACTTCGAGTCAGACACGAAACTAAGTCAAAGAATCTGCATAATAAGTAGAAAAAATACCGCAGGTTAAGACAGATCACATGAGATAATGAGATTTCAGATCACATCACTGAAATCTCATCATGTAAGCAAATAACGTTCTTTAAAAATTAACCAAATTACTCACCTATCCGGCTAACTTGCACTTTGATAGTAAAATGAATAGTATTCAAACCCGTTCTCTCGATTATAAAGGTCGATTTCTGAACCACTGAACAGCCGACGCCCACCATGTAATCAAAACAGAGTGCAGCGCGTTTAAAATTCAACATATTTTTCTTTCAGCTCACTTTTGACAAACTCTTGAGTAATAATTGTTTTAATTTACAAAAAAATCCAATTAAAAGTTTTTTATCTCTCTTGGAGCTTAGGCTCGGTTTGCAGGCAGTGGCCGGGCTTGTCTCGGATTACATTTTGTTTTTATTTTCACATTTAATTTACTGACCGCTGTAATCCTGTACTCTTGATCTTTGTTGTCGTTACATAATTGATCATCATTTTTCATTGCAGTCGGGTTGAGACCGCGTTTACGAGTTAAATATGTTTTTTTTAATAAGTACAGTACTTTTTAAAACATATGCTGTTCATATCTTCCACTAAGCTTAATTGCTCCTTTTAGAAATGTTTCTGTATTACTTACATGAGCGTTTAGTTACTTGTCTGTCACACATACATACATATGCTTAAAACTATTTCTCTCCAGGGTAGGCAGAGACAACAGCCTGCTACTCGCTTCTTCTCCTTCTTCCTCTACTGTCATTTTAATTATAATATAAATTGTATGTTATTTAAGTTCAGCATGTGTTTTTAATAATAAAAACATATGTGGTTTACTTCACAAAGGGCATTATAAGGTTGCTTTGTTGTTGGTTACTATCGGTTAGTATGGTTAGGTTCGACCGCGCTAGCCTTCAATTTGACAGGATTTTTCAATTCTCTATTATTCAATGTCTGTATACTTGCGTCCGCAAAGAATGTACCGTATTAAGTTTGTGCAGACAACTTTCTAAAATCCTTTGGGGCCATTTACATAAAATGGAAAGCCCTAAAAAGTGGGGCGATAGTGCCAATGCTTCCTCGCCTTCTAGAAGTGGAACCGACGTTAATGCAACGGTGTAAGTAATACGAGCCCCGAAGAAGTGCTACCTCAAAAAGACAAACGAATGACTGAAGATAATGTGGAGGTTATACTCGTGAGAGCCACTCTATAAGAAAGTACTACCTTGAAACTAATTTTACTGTTGATTGATGCCACTTGGTGAAATTTGTTGTTACACATATTGAGAGCACACTTAGTCCGCAGTATTTTTTCCAACACTCACAATCTACAAAACTTGATATCTACATAACTATTTACTTTAATTTATCTCTAAATTTAATTAATATCTCGTAATTTAGTATAAATTGGTGACATAATTCATTTTCATCTGACATTATTAATTTGCATTTTACATTTATAATATAATTATTTCTTTGAGATTGTGATTTAAATACATAATACTAATCATATTTAAATATAAAATATTTGAGGAACATCTAAATATTTATATATGAGAATTTTTTTTGTACTAGTATACATGATTTTACAACTACCCACATATAAAATATGGATGATTGTCGTAATGTTTAAGGAGAATGTTCTTAACTGTCATTGTAAACCTTAGAGGTAAAGCGAACCGGTCAGCATACATACACACACATATAATCACGCCTTTATCCCCGGAAGGTTAGGCAGAGGTGAATTGACACCCAGATTTCACCAATCATTGAATTCAGTCCCACGTAATAGGGGGCGAGCCTATTGCCGTCTTTCGGGCACTATTGTTGACTCAAGCCATGTATCTGAGGCTGAATCTGGGCAGTATATATCTGTCTGATGTTGATGTGATGTGGTGAAACCGGTCAGGTCTAATAAAAAATATTGTTTAAAAAGCACAAGTGTGTTCTCAGTATGTACTACCTTGAAAGTAGATATTTAATAGAGAAGAACAAGATTTACATTTATGCCATAAAATCAATCATAAAAATTATTTTATATGCAAACACCGTCAGAAAATCGCGTATGGGTATAAAGAGACAGCGGCTTTATATTTTTCAATATTTTCTTGCTTTGCATAGTGAAGGATGTCAATAGAATATAATATATTCCGTTGATATGAGCTGGCAAAGAATCATTATCATGTCAAAGAAACTGTCGCATTTCAGGACTCAAAAGACCGCGGTTTGCTTGATATCATTCGTGGTCTAAAAGTTCTAGTTAATAATATGAAATTGTATTGCATTTACACGTCAAGCCGTTGTAATTGCTTTTTTTCTAGCTTATTCTATGAGGAATAGTAAAAGAGCGTTGGAAAACCTTAATCCTAAAGTATTTATCGTTTTTATTCATTTTGTCATCCTACATGGAAATTTAACTACCTCATACAAGTTCGGTCACAAAGATCACGAAGATAATCTCGCTTGTAACAACGCCGAAATATCGGTTGCTCAACGAAAATAATAAACATGATAAATATCCCGATACATGATAAACATTTCGCAAACTTTGGGAAATGATTCCCGCTAAGATAATTATTAAATAGTTTCACAAAATTTCACAAACTTCAGTCTTAAGCTTCGTATATCTTAAATAATAGTTTGTTTATTATACAAGTCATGTCCAATACGTCCATCTAGCATTTTTGCAAAGATTTTAAAATAAGGTAACTAAAATAGCATAACATTTTCTGGCAAATTCGAAAATCTGTGCTTATTATACACTAACTGTTGACTGTGGTAGCACACACTTGGAATACTGATGGTGTGACCTATAGTATCTAAGCCATTGTTAGGGTTATAAGTAGTGTATGTGCTATTTCACACTATAATGTAACTCTGCGCCAAATATTGTCCAAATCCGGTCAACCTTAAGTAACAAAAAGCCCATCCAAAGTTTCATATTTATAATAGTAACGACCATAATCACTAAAGTAATACTACACAAATCGAGTTCCCTATTGTAAACGTGATAATATCCAAATATCTTTGAGATAACCGCGATATATTTCCAAAGGAGTCTTTGTATTCAGCACATACAAACAGTTGCATAGCCACCGCATATCAAATCACGAAATATCATTATCCCTAATACATCTCGAATGACATCGAAGTTTATGTAAATTGTAATACACGCCAGGAATATC
The DNA here is from genome assembly GCA_963662185.1 of Eilema griseolum. Classification (NCBI taxonomy): domain Eukaryota; kingdom Metazoa; phylum Arthropoda; class Insecta; order Lepidoptera; family Erebidae; genus Eilema; species Eilema griseolum. Next base: position 15,786,616 of record OY759241.1, read on the forward strand.
TTGGTCGTAGCAAGACGCAAGGTAACTTTTTACGCATTCAAGTCATGTACCTATTAACGGCCAGTCTCTTTTAAAGATATTCTGGGAAGGAAAATAATATCAACTGTGAAGCAAGACGAACAGATTTCCGAATAGAAAGAGCTTTCACTTGTTATTCTCTTGTCGAGTAGCCTTACAGAATGCTCATTTTCTTTAAAAGTTCCTTAGTAACGTGACAAAAAGTATTTTCGCTTTGGAGCTGACGTTTTTCTAAATTAATTGAATGTGAAAAATAAGATTTCAGATTGACATGGTCATTTGATTTATTATGATGGTTACAAACGGGCAATTTACCAAGCTTGTTAGTACTCGGCCAAGGAAATAAATTCAATTTACATGTTAATGTGTCTGTAAGGTATTTCAGTACGTCTTATTTCCTTGGTCTTTAGACTTATTGTTACTAAAAATGACTCGTCACTGTACTGTCTTACACAGATAACAAATGTGCACATCTACTTACCAAAGTTTCGTCGTGATCAATTCAAAACACATAGTATAAAAAGGCATAAGGGATAACTACAAAAATCGTATTCCTACAATTACCGTATTCCTATAATTTAGAGTTACCCTAAATCAAGCTCACTAGTACTAAACTAATGTAATGGATATCGGAGGATGCAATAGCGTCCTTGCGAGACCTCTTTCAGATGCAGCTCAAGACATGTATCTGTTATATCATGATTATGTGACAGCTGTATAATGTATTAATATATATAAAATTACTGGTACTGTATACAAAATGGCTATGATGGAGCGACATAGTCATGTTGTGGCTAAGCTCCGTAAATAAAGATTAAAAAAAAAAAACCAGTACTGCTTGACTCTGATTAACCACGACTCCCTTCTATACCTGTAAAAAGTATAAATGAACCCATAAAGTTCTTAAGTGTTTTTGTTTATCAGGTACCCGAGGGTTGATTTCTGTTTCATTAAAGTAAATTCGGCTTCTATGCAAAGTATCCCGTTTCATGTGTCAATGAAGAGTAATTTTCACGTTTCTGACTGTATATAAATGTAATTAAAACGTCGCCATTACAAATTCAACAGTAAATATAAAGCTCTTAATTAACATAGCGGTCAAAGTATTAATTTCACCATTAATTTTGAGTAATTGCTCTCCGTTATAATTTAGACAGATATTACACAGCTTAAATTGTATTTATGTTTTTTTTTACTTTCTCTAAGCACATGTATCTTCGTCCAGCCTTAATTGGTATAAACGCGAGTAATATTATGATGTATGGATATGAAAATAAACAGGGTAGCGCAATTTGTAATTATAATTTTGATATATTAATGCTAAATTTATATCGCTATGGAAAGCCTTCTTTATTACAAATTTATGTTTTAACAAAATGTTTATCAAAATATTAGGTATTTTTGTTTTGCTAAACACTTATTTGTTTTTTGTTTACAGGTATGTAACTTCTGATATGCCGCGGCTTTTTAAAGGATGCGGTGAGTTTTACAAATATATTTCTTTGTAAAGGTTTACACAAATGTTCAATAAACTTTCAAAAGCAATTGTCAAAGCTTCAACAACGGTTTATGACGCTATTGTGACGTTTGAACGACGATTCCATTACCTATCATTTACCTACGAAGTTATGACCACCTATAAATGTAGGTAATATAACTTATATTAAGTTACGAACTGAGCTGAACTACATAATTTTTATTACAACATTTAAATTTGTAAAGCTATTGCTTTACTCTTATCGTACAGATCGTAGCGTTAAGTTACCTCCGAATATTTTAAATATAAGGTTTGAGAAAAAGTCTTTCATTTTGATCTAATTATAGTTTGGAATAGAAGATATTTTTATTCCAGGATTAGATCAATCAAAGAATCAAAGAATCAATTTCATTTATTCAATTTAGGCACACAACATATGAACGTCAAAAGTTTTTTTTTTATTTATATATAATATATAATATATTTTTATTTATATTAAATAATGTAAAAATAAATCTTTGGAAAATGATTCTTTCGCTGGTTCGGTAGGTTAGTTCTACTGAAAAGATACCAGCAAGAAACTCAGCGAACTATATTAGAACTAGATTATTTTTCTTTTTTAAATTTGCTTTAGTTTACAATTTATTTTGTGCGAGCAAGCAAGAGACTTATGTTGAGCACGCATTAACATCATTAAGATACTCATCCACTTTATAGTAACCTTTACTCATTAAAGTTTTTTTCACTTCTATTTTAAATTTATTTATTGGCATATTAATCATAGATACCTGCGTGTCCCAGGAAGTTTTAAAATAATTCACGTGGGCGATTTGTAGAACAGCAGGATAGTTATTTATGGGGTATAGAGGTTTAAAAGAAAAATGATCTCTTATTTACACGCAAAATTCTCAACTTCATAATACTAATAAAGCTCAGTGATAAATCCATTTTTAAGTGTATTTGGAAGAGAGAAAGATAGGATACAGTTGTCACCATTGGCCGGGGCGGAAACACTGCATCCGGTCCGTAGGGACGAACGGATTTTCTCACAACTGTAACACGCCCGCAGGACACTCAGAGGGCCGAAAATGTTTTATAAAGGTCCCTCTCACACTTGATGTATTGTTACCGGATGTTTTATATCGATTTGTGCTTTCAATGAGGATAAAATGTAAAAGGAAATATAAAAAAGAGTAAAGTTTAAAGATTAAAATTGGTCTCTTTGTTAAGGCTGGTACGGTAAATAATGCTGGTCAATCAATTAACATATTGATATATTTTTGTCTTTTAAATTCGTTTAAATTAGAAAACAAGAACCGAACAGATAAAATCTTGAAATTCTATAAATATGAATGACTGTGAAGATGGCAAAACACCTGTCTATCCATGATAATTACATAACATACATGTAACATACACACGCCTATATCCCCGAAGGGGTAGGCAGAGGTGCTAGCCACATTTCGCCAGTTTATGTTTAGGTCCCAATGTAATAAGTGGTGAGCCTATAGCTATTAACCGGGCACTTACAAACCTGCGATAAATGCACACATAACTTCGGAAACCATCGAAACGTCATTGTTGTGTGCCATGGTAAAACCTGGGATCGAACTCGAGACCTCGTCTCAGCAGTCCATTACCCATACCGCTACCTATCCATGATAATTATGTATGTAAAAGTTATTTTAGTACCTACTAGAAAAGCCTTCAAAAGTATAGAAAATTCTATTACTCGAAACTGTCCTCTGCTTTTTTCATCTTTTTAAGTAAACTTTGGTTTTTAATTACTCTGTACCAAAACTTCACTTATTATACCAACAATTTCTTGTTTGAAACAAAATACTCCGATAATTGATGTAACATAAACTAAAAAATAGCTTCACAGTGTATACGAGTCTGATAAAACTAAACAACATATCGTAAGTCCAATACTTAGTGTTGCTTTTATATTTTTAAAGCTGCTACATTCCCGTAAAAATATATCCCGACAATTTTCACGTACTCGTAACTCAGTAAGGTTCTTACAAAGTTGTGGAGTACTAAGAGCGCTAAAAGGCGCCAATGCGTTAATCCGTGTGCCGATATCGGAAACGCGTCTCGCTCGCCGGTCCCAAATATAATATAAATAAGAATCACGTATGTAATAAGGCGGGGCCGGGCGCATTCCTCACACGTCTCGGGGCTTCCCGAGGCTTAACCGAACTTGGGCCATTACCCACCACCTAGAACGGAGATTTCTATACGACCTGATACCGTTCCAAATCTCCAAACATTTTAAAGTTTAAAACATCTTGAAAACTATAACATCTTGTTAGATAGGCACTTAAGAATTTAATGAAACTTGTTAACTTTGGAAATATGTATGTAAAGCCTAGTGGTATGGGTAATGGACGGCTTAGACGAGGTCTCGGGTTCGATCCCAGGTTTTACCATGGCACACACCAATGACTTTTCGATGCTTTTCGAAGTTATGTGTGTATTTATCGCAGGTTTATAAGTGTCCGGTTAATGGCAATAGGCTCGCCACCTATTACATTGGGACCTAAACATAAACTGGCGAAATGTGGTTGCTAGCACCTCTGCCTACCCTTTCGGGGATATAGGCGTGAGTTAATGTTTATATGTATATGTAACTGAGTCTTGTTCTAATGTTGTGTTAATGAAAAAATATTCAATTGTTAATTATAATTTGAATCTTTAAAAAATATGTAGGTACAGAAACATATATGTGAATAATATCACAAGTTCAAGATTCTAGAGATATTCAGCGTAATTATTATTTCTGTATTTAGAAATCATTGGCATTAAAATAGCGTTAACTGCAGTCAGTTATTAATGAGATTATTCATTGGATACTGACTATCTAAACATAGAACCAAGAAATCAGTATTAAAATCAATACCGTTTTATTTCTGAGAGAAAATAATGACACTAATAGTATAACATAACGAAAATTCATATAATGCGGTAACCACTTGCGATTCTCTCGACTGCGCGCAATATACAACATAAATTGTATCAATTGCTCTTAACATTATTAAAGTGCTTTGATTTTATTCAATAAGAATTTTACAATATATAAATAATAATTTCGTTTATGATTTGCATACTTTTCAAAAGAAACTCCTATTTTAAGAAGACGTAATTGATGATAATGAAAAGCTGATGATGACGATGATGATGATTATCACTTTCTAGATCAGAAATGAAAAGTGTGAAATTAATATTATTATTGTTTTTGATTAATTGCAGTATTTTTGGAAAGCGTTTGAACACGTAACAATAACACGTCCATAGGCCACGGTAACCACTTTCCATAAGTTGGGCCGTGTGCTTGTATACCACCTAAGTGGTAAAAATTAAAAATAAAACTAAAAACACGATCTCCACAAAATATAAATACTGTTTCTATCATTGTAAATCGCTCTATTAACGCCAAAAGAGAATAATATCAAGTTTACAAAGCACATACTCTCAATTTACGATCAAATGGCATTTTTATCGGTAGCTAGTGCACAGCAATCAGTGCAGTTTTAGTGATACGTGCTTCACGAACAGTTTATGTTAATCATCTCTCGTGGTACCATCTCAATTGTAGTGTTCTGGGAAATTTAAATGCAATATTCTATAAGTTAACGACAAAACTACGGCTGAGCTTCGAGGGCACCTTGGCCTCGGAACCGATCAGGAAAATACGTCTCTGTGTAGATGATGATGATGAAGTAAACAACAAAACTATTGAACTGATTCTGTTCTTAAATTTTTTATTCAAAAAGTTAATTTGTTGGCAATATAACAATATAGGTGTTATATTTAGTGGTTTTAAAAATAATATATTATTAGACACACTTTACTTTTATATTTATAAAATTAAAAAACGTTTTATCCTTGTTTAATAAAACAGTTACCAGTATTCTGTTTTTTAAAACAGACACTACGGACAGACTTGAAAAGGGTAACTAAACTTTACCGTCTACCGGACTAAAAACGTTAGCCAAACGAAATAAATAAATTTCCTTCGAAATGAGTATATGTGTGTCTTAAACATAGTATTTTTATTTTCAAGGCAAACATTTTTACTGAGATAGCATTTAAAAAATAATATATGTTCCAATTTTGCTCAGCTTGCGGAGAATGCTATTTCGTAGACGTTCTACGCAGCGAGGCGTGACAATCGCTGTACAAACTTGCCTTGCTCGGGCAAAATATGCCTTAGTGTAATACTTTATAATAATATTTATTGTGACCATAAATATTTCATTAATATTTCTTCACGACAGTATTTTATTCACATGTGAATTATGATTGCCTACGGCGTAGCAGTTGGCTACGTCCACCAGTTTGTTATCATTATTGAAGTGAAGTCGTAAAACAACTAGGTTACATATATATAAATATATTACATATTTGGAAAATGGCAGCCAGTCTCAATAGACAGAATCCACTTAAGTGTTATCTGTGGGCGAAGCAGGCCTTGTAAGCAAAGTGACGTTAGCGGAATAGTGAATCCATTTCTATTCATTATCAATAGATTACAAGACAATTCGATGATTATAATAATACAACAAAATGTAACAACTATTGTTTGTAATAAATAAATAATAATAATTAATTTTGAGTCACAAAGATTCGCTTAAATATCATAAAAAAAAATTGTAGTCAACGTATACACAATAGACCTACAGAAGTAAATAATGCGTTAATTCAATCTCAAACGTTTCCATAGGCGTTATTGCAAATAGAGTGTAACTTTGGATAGAGGCTCTGTAAACCAAACGTACATAATATATTATTAATTTAAAAGCGTGCGCAACAGCATAGTCATATTTCATAGTTCAGACGAAGTAGTAATGCAATAATTTGCGAGTTTATTTGCGATCTGGCCATTAGCAAGTTAATTATTCAGTAGCAAACAAACTTCGTCCCACGAGTACGAGAATGTGTCAGCCTGATACTGTTTTCTTCACCAAATATTCACTCTTATAACGTATTGCTACTTCACACTTGTTAAGGGAGCTCATAAAGCTAGGGACGTCTCATCATATATGTGTATTTATGATAACTGATAGGTATACCTAAATATTATTTTCTGATATTCGAGTACGTGAATAATTTACTCATTTTATTAAGCGTTATTGGATAAATAATGTATCGATTGAAAAGTTATATTTTGCTTAATTAGACAAGTGCCCGCCTTTTGTTTAGAGAAATTTCTAAATGTTTAATTGACGCTACCCGTGACCAGAGGACTTGTCTAAGCAATTTACGTGTAGGTATTTAAACTATCATGGTGCACTGATGAATTTACGTGTACTAAAAAGTGATATTCGCGTAAAATTAGAGCTTTAAAAAAACAATAAAACTATAGACAACAGCTTGTTATTTGATACAAACAAATGGTAACTGCGGATGCACGTCATCGAAATACGAATCGAACTATTATTCAGACTCATATATTCGAATTGAATCACACAAAAATAAACCGTGAATGAATAGTTCAAAATATTAAAAGCCTTAAAAATACTAAAATATCTAAGTGAAGAGTAAATTTTAAAATATCTAATATAGTCACTTAAACAATAACAATATAATTATTGTCCACTAGAATTTAACATTCCAGTAAATCCTTAGCGGAATCTGTGCTCGTATGAAGTGTTCCGGAAACAATATAGGGGCCTGCTCATGAACAGATAAGATAAACCTAGTTTGAATTGGCTATTATGAATTGGAGGATATTAGCTAATATGGCTATTAGCACACTGTCCAATATCAATAACAGGTACAGTCCCTCTGATGAGTTCCTGAAGACTTACATGACAAATTTGTCGCTTGAAATAAATCAATAATTCGATGTATAAATTATTTTTACAATCTTTTAATTCCTCATAGTTTAATTTTGCTTATAATGTTAAGTAATTTTTGAGTTAATATAGTAAGTATCTTTTGATGATAAACTTATACCGATGGTGACTGTACTCGCGAGTAATTGCGTCAAAGTTTTCCACGTACCTCACTAAAGTTGAAATGTGCTATAAATATATAATATTCTAAGTAGTTTAACTTCAGGAATTTCTGAAAGCGTCAAAGTATTTGAAAAGCCTCTTGAGGCTTTGACGATGATATAATTATAATTTCTGAAGAAAAAATATGTTCATAATGGTAGTACAATTTAATTATATTTCATGGAATCGTTTTACTTTGAGAAGTTCTTGCTATTTAAGATAATATGGTAGTATAAAGCAATTAATTAAAATAATTTGACATCAATGACTTTTTTTTTTTTTTACACCATTAAGTTGGCAGACAAGCACACGGCCCACCTGATGGGAAGCGGTTACCGTGGCCTATGGACGTATGCAACACCAGGGGTGTCACACTCGTGCTGCCGACCATGAAGAAACCTTCTGATGCCCCTCTTGAAGAACCCCATATTGTAGGCGCACTTTTACTTAGAATAATATGGTAATCCAACCAATAACTTAACAACATGCAAATAGGAAAGCCTAGTTAGCCTTTTAGCCTAAGGCCTATCCGCCAATCAGAAAGAAAGACAAATAGATTCATACAAAAAATCTGCAAAACCCAGTTATAATCAGCAGATTTACAAGCTTGCAGTTGAAGTTGAATTGTAATGTGAACACAGAAATGTCATTTTATTAAGTCCGGTAAAGACATATTAGAACATGCCAGTTAAACAGCTGAGGAAATCGTCTTGAGAAAATCTACAATCGAGAAGTCCATCAACACACACTTAGCTGGCTTTTTGCACTGTGACCTTAATCCCTTCAATATAATAGGAGTCCCTTTTCAAGTTACAAGGTGATATTGAGTATTATATGCCAAATAAAGTACTAGCTTAAACAGGTAGATTATAAAAATCCTATATTGGAAATTACAGCAGTTTGAACAAACATTTCTTAGTATATTCTCAAATCGACGGTCAACTAAACACGCCTATTTATAGACATATCTCAAGAAATTAATCCATGATTTTGTGCAAAGCTGTATAAAAATGTTACTAGACATTTTATTAATTAACGGGATATTTATTTGGTTTATCGTATTTACGATATTATTCGGCACCGCTATAAGCGGTAAGATCCCATCATGCGTTCATCCGTGGTGCCGATATATCGGAAATTCAGTAAAACAAATAAACATGATAAATTTTCTAATAATTAGCATTATAATAGCAATTTATAAAAACATATCATTCTGAATTTCATCTGATTTAGGCAAGCAACTAGCTTTTTGCGTTGGTTTCTATTTACCAATCTATTTTCATCACTTCGTTGCCGCGCTCCCAGAATACGACACATTTTTTTTAACCGTTTGTCAATCAGTAAACATAGAAGTAATTGAGATAAAACGAGTCCTTGTCTGTTATGTCAATGTATTAAATAGCTAACAAAACAAGTAGCACAAATTCAAAGACATTTCCTTCACTGAGTTTATAACGTCGACGTTGGCAGTCTCACCAACTCCGTCGACTGCTAGATAATAATTTATTCACATGTAAACGCGTCCTCTCTCACAACTTAGATTGGACTTAAACGAGTATGTTGCGAGCTGCGCGTATTATGCTTAATGAAGTTAAACATGTCCCAAACAGGGAACTTCACGACTAGACTCGGGAATAATTACAATGCCGCAATGAAATTATTTCGAGGCCTCAGAACGACTACACAATTAATAATTAAAGGTTTTACTATACGACCGCGTATGAGTCTACAGGGGAAATAACTACTTACTTAAATATAAACTATTCCGAAATGTACGTAATCGATATTAACTTTTCGTATAGAGGAAATGGACTAATCAGGTCAGCTCGTGTTAAGCTATATGGAATCAACAAAATAGATTATTTTATGGCCTTGCTGGTGCCGTGGCATATGTTTACTTATGATCATGGTCTGGATTCAATTCCCTGAACAGAGGATTTTCCACAGTAACACAGAATTTTCTACAGCAACTCAGAATCTGAATTGTGCGTGTTCGATGGTCATAACTCTACCCCCATTACAAGTACGATATCTAAATAAAATACTAGCGAGCCACGCCCAAATTTTCCTGAAGTGCTTTCTTAGTGGATACTAAAGACATATGAAATATCCTCTGCCATATTTCAGCCCCAGCAATTTAGACACTGAACTAATCAATCAGCCGGAACAAGCAATCAAATGTGTATAGATAGCATTTTTAGCAAATTACTAGCCTCAACATGTGTGGTGTTGGTGACAACATAAATTGGAAGGTTTAGTGGCTACTTTAATAACCATAGTTTGTAACAGCATTCGGAGTAACTACATTTGAAGTTAGACGGGCAGCTAAAAGGCCATTACGGATAGTATGAATTATTTGTAGAGGTAGTGGGCACGCGACGAGGTTCGTGTATACAAGTAAATTATTGTGCCAGCGATATACCCCCCGCTCAAATTGTCTCTGGGCTCTGATACCGTTAAAATGATAGTTTGACATTTACGTTGGGTAACTTTGACTTTTACTCTGCTTTTGTTTGAGTGCAATATAATGTGTCTATTAGAGGGTTAGTTAGAAGGTTGTTTTCCACGTGAAGAATATTATTAGATTTTGAGGAACACTATATGCCTCACCAGTATGACCAAAGGTGTATGTTTTGAAATCGTCAAGAATCTAGCAAGATTGTATTTAAAATAAAATCTGACTTTTGTGTTCCAATTGGTATGCTTTTTTCAAGTTACTATATCAATCTTAATTCTATTTTAGTGCCTTTTTTTCATTTTCATAAACAGGCTTACGTTTGACTACCATTTCACTTGCTAATAATACAAGCCGCGTGGTTTCCGGCAGAGTAGAATTTAGATTACCCCATCTCTTCCCATGCGGTGTCGTACAAGGCGACTGATAAGACTGTTTAACATCAGACAGATATATACACCCCAGACTCAGTCAGAGATGCATGGCTCGAGGCAACAATAGTGCCCGGAAAACGGCAATAGGTTCACCCCCTTTTACGTGGGACCGAATACAATGATGGTGAAATGTGGGTGTATGATATGTGTGTAGGTGTGGTGATATGTATGTATGTATGTAATAACACAAGTGATAATGTAGTCTGCACTGAACTATAAAACGAGTGAACTATAAAGTTTGCCACGTAGCCATGAGTATACCAATATACTTAAGCCGTAGGGTAGAAAGTTAAATAAAAATGATAGTTTAAAAACGAAATTTTGAAGTGAATGTCTGGAAAAACTCAGAATACTAATAAAAATTAAAAGCGTCAAGTACCGGGTGGGCACCCGATGGCCTAGCATGCAATGCTTTGTACTCTATTTAAACAACAAACAAAGAGGTACTATACTAGGAATGCTTGAATACCAACATGTGCTTACGTCACTTGTCAACGTCACAATGTGTCATTACTGAGAAGCGTTCGTATGGAAATTGAATACATACATATTAATGGGAGAATTATTATGACTACATACGTCTCCCCCTATTGTCAGGCCGATAATAATTGACAGCATTTCAATAAAATAATACAAATAGAACCTTTATAATAGAAGTGATTTCTTTTTAAATTTGTATAAGTAAAACAACAATACATTTAGGTTCGATCCGCATGTACTTAATACTAATCCCATCATCGCGACCCATAGTACCCTCTTACAAGGATTAAAAGCTAAAGTTCCCATTTCTGTGTAAAGGACACCCAGTTCTGTTCAGCCATTCGAATGGCTCAGCGGATGCTTGAAAGCATTCTGGTATGATTCGTTAACAAACATTCATCCAATCAGACTTTGGCATTTAGAATAGTAGTGACATAAGAACTGGACACGCGCGTGTTCAGTCGCTCGTGTCGAGTTGGTGGAGAACATGATAAAACAGTTAAAATTGATTCACCTGATATTCTGTAAGCCTCTTCTGTCTTCTAGTGTTTCTCAACTCGAGTTCCTTAATCTGGTTTCAACTAGCCATACTACACCCAATTTAGCCATTCTTACGGTTACAATTTGTAACCGTCATTACATGGCTTAATAGCCCTGTAATGACGGCTTCCAAATCACGCCTACTTAGGCGTAGAGGTCGATGTATAATCGACCGAGAGTACTGATGTTGACTTGGGGATTGGCCTTTTTAACCGCTGAATCCATCTTAGTTGGAATACAGCTTCATCTTTGGTTGCTGAGATTAGATGTTGTGCAAAGGTCGTAAGTTTACTACGCGTGTTTTGTGTTACTGTTAGGTATGTGGTGTATGCAATTCTACCAAGATCTTGAGGGCCAGGTTATCCTCACCTACTAGTCGGTATACTCACTGGTTAACGGACGAAAATTTAGCGCAGACTTTCTCTTTCGAATTACGTTTAAAAAAGAGTATTTTCCTAAAAAATATTGCATTTGGTCACCACTTTCTTTACGTTTACGTTTACTATAACAAAAGAAATGTTTGCGTATCTAAACCTAAAAATAAAAACCTCTAAACGTTGCTGGCATGGGGAGATAGTATATGGGGTAGTATAATTTAAAATAACGTATTCAAGTGAATTTAATTTACAGTTTATCACAAAAAGCCGCGTGGTTCCCGGCAGAGTAGAATTTGGACCACTCCATCTCTTCCCATGCGGTGTCATACAAGGCGACTAAGGGATAGGGCTGTTTAACGTCAGACAGATATATATACAGCCTAGACTCAGCCTCAGATGCATGGTTTGAGACAACTATAGACTCAGTGGCCCGGAAGATGGCAATAGGATCACCTCTATTACGTAGAACCGAATTCAATGATTGATGAAATTTGGGTGTTAATTCACATCTGCCTAACCCTCCGGAGATAAAGGCGTGATATATGTATGTTTATTCCAAATAGAAATTGAACAAACTATTCAAAGTCACTTAAATTATCCCTGAGCCTGTTAAACCGACTAATATGATTATTATCTATCCAGAATTCATGGTTGAATTATGTGCGTAGTGTCGACAAGTACCGGGTGGGTCTGACGCCTGACGCTACCCCATATATCAAACTTCACATGAATAGCTACAACTGTACTGCCTATACACACAAACATTGCGTACGTGTTTTGTACAAACAAACACTATGCTACAGTTAGACGATAACATTTCACTGACCAGTCTGACCACTGAAACTTATGTAATGCAAAAGCGCTTTATAGCCTAATTTTAAGGAACTGACGTAAAATAGGTACTTAATTAATGACGAACTTTGTGATGTATTTATAATAAATATTGTTTAATTTGATAGTGATAATAAAACATATTTAGATACTTTACTTTATTTTGCTTTGTAATAAATAAAGTACAAAGCTTCTAACTGCCGCATAGGGGCAAACTGCAATGATAGTTACTGGAAAATAAATAAATATGTTTCTTCTTGAAAATGTATAGCTTATTCCAAAACTATTTTTTAAACTAGAATGTTCATCACTACCGTCGAACATACGAAGTCTCCAAATAAACCTAACCGAAAAAACGTCCCAATAAAGCCTCCAAATTTACTGCAGAAGCTATGTAGTGGAAGTTCACAGTTTGTTATAGGCTTAATACACGCGAAAGCTTTCTTGAGGTGACTCGACTAAACTAAGTTTGTATCTAGTTGCGGTTGCTTGAAACTGTAGCTGCGGGAATAACTGGGACACTCACCGCTATCCTACTTTTTCTATTTTCAACGTGCTTGAAACAATGATATTGTGGAGATGAAGCTTTACTCTTTACTTACGCTAAGAACTTGACAGTATATTCTCAAGTTAAACCTTCCACGGCTCGCGGAATATAAATGTTTAATGGACGTTCAAGATCCGTGCTATTATTACTGGTATTGTAGTTATTTTTGACTTGAAAGCTTTCCTGTTCATTTTATTCGTATTTGAATGAATAATATTTATATTTATAAGAAAAATATTTGAATGAACATATCTGATAAAAACAATATTTATGTTACAATACGAATATTATATCGAAATTTTCCTTAACAAAATGTGTTTCTAAGATAAAATTAAATGGATAAAATAATCAACATCCTCGGTCTGTGAACAGTCCTATTCAAGTCCGTGCCTATTCTGGAAAAGGTCTCCGGAATTGACCTATTCCAATTATCACCTCCTAATTATACCTCAAAACCATAACTTTTTATAGTCGTTTCTTAAACAAATATGAAAAGAAATAAATATATTACTAAAGTAAATATAATAATAAAGCTAAATTCTACTCTGCAGCGTGGTTCCCGGCAGAGTAGAATTTGGACCATCCTATTTCTTCCCATGCAGTGTCGTACAAAGCGACTTAGGGATAGGGCTGTTTAACGTCAGACAGATATATATACAGCCCAGACTCAGCCTTAGATGCATGGCATGAGTCAACAATAGTGCCCGAAAGACGGCAATAGGCTCATCCCCTATTACGTGGGGCTGAATTCTATGATTGGTGAAATGTGGGTGTTAATTCACATCTGCCTAACCCTCCGGGGATAAAGGCGTGATTATATGTATGTAAATAAATATATATTTTCTTAGATCCTATATAGTATTAAAAATATGCTTCCTTTGCGTGTTACTCGAGTGGAAAGTTTTACAAGCTTGTCAAAAGAGTTTAAACGTATTTAATTGAAAGTAAATCAAGTGGAGTAGATTTTGGTCCATAAGAACCATTTTTGTTTGCACACATGTGAGGAATTTGCACCTAAAACCTCGGCAACGAAAGCACCCAACGAACTGTGAACTGTGACTAACATAACTTCATATTCCGACCCAAAATGGCCTAACAACACTTTCGTTTATGTTACAAGTCTCGGCTATTTGCTTAATAAACGCTCGTTAAATTAACATACCCACCGACACCAACATCTTCTATGTCGTCTTTAAAATCTACTTAAAGTTGTTTGAGCTTTGAGTGTTTCTATATTCGAGATCAACTTTTTATAGTTTCTCTACATTGCATTAAGCAATGATGGTCTTCGTCACCATAATCGGATAGAGACCGATTCAAAAACTTTACTCAGCTCTTTTAAGAAATATTCCTAGACTCATAGAAACGCAGCTGTTTAAATAGTGCTTAGGCAATAATTGTACCGAGTTTAGGTTCATTATATTTGTAAAAGCAAGCAGCAAACTAAAATAGTAACCATTATTTTTCTTCACAATGAACAAAAGCACTATCTAAACATGTTGTTATCCCGCCCCATATCTACTTATCTGCATATGTGAATCACAAAATACTTACCTCTAAAATACCGTGTCGTGGTAAGGGTACATATAAAGAAACAAGATGAGTTGGAAACAGCCGGTAGACGCGGGGGACGCAACGCATCCGGTACATAAGCACCGGCGAACGGAAGCCAACTTACCGTGACAATCTTGCCAACACGACATCTTGCCGCATTCACCACAAACCTTTCGTTTTAATGAACATTTCATAATTTACACTATTTAGGAGAACCTTAAAAGTATTATCCGAATTAAGTACTATTTTAAATACAGTTAAGAACCACAGAATAATAATCCCTATATAAAAGCACTGACAGCGAACCTTGATAAACCTGTACGGCTCTCTAAATCTCACTAACAAGAATACATTGCTCTGTTTTTTTACAAAGCACCTTTTAATGGAATATTGGATACGAAAACTGCGTAACACAATGTTCTAAGCCAATTAGTTGGTCATTTTTGCAGTAACACGACTGTGTTTACACAAAACCGGCCTAAGCTAGAATAAGCCGGTTATGCCCGGTTCGAATCTAATTAAAGGACACCGTTTCGTCCGAAACGCTGACAGTTGCCATTTGACGCTTTTTATTTTACGTACACATAGCGATAGATAGGGCGGTTAATTGGTTTGTTCTCAAAAACGTTCGAATATTGTTTTAACGTTGGATACAGATAACTTTAGGAGTAAAGAGAAAAGTAGGAAAGGAATGAATAATGTGATCAAGTAATGCAGCAACCGCAGTCGCTCAAAATGAATACAATTGTTTTGTTTTCCCTCAGTAAATTTATTCCTTGTTTAGAATAATGAAACGGGCGTATTTGCTCAAGGAAATCCATTCTCTAACAATTTAAGACGGAGCCGCCTAATGTGTTGCAATTTTTCGTCTATAATAACAACATGCAAATTATATACGGGCTTAGTGGTGAACAAAATACGGTGCGGTATCCATTTACTGAAACTGTTATTAAAAAAAGCCATTATAGAACAGAAGCTCTGCGGTAATGTGTATCACTTTTGAAGCAAAATTATTATATAACATGCTTGGGCAGAATTATTCTTTACATTCAATCTTAAATACTAATGCGGCCTTTAGATTTTATTTTCTGCCTAGAATTAGAACTAGTTTCAAAGTTTCAACAAATACTTATGTCATTTGCTTGAGATACTATCCTAAGTACTTTCAATATCTAAACCAAATTAGAGCTTTCATCAACCAATGAAGCGGTAGTCCAATTACTAAGTTCATATTAACAATGAAATAGTAAGATAAACAGAAGCACTCCAATAATTGTCAATACCTAATAGGAAGCAAAATTATTGAATTAACGTGTAACAATTGTAACCAATGTATTAGGTGGGCGTACACAGGTACAATACATATATTATTTATCATTATTTCACCATGGCTTGTAACGCGATGTACACAAGGAGGCACGCTCCGGTCGACGTACGACATTAAGTAAAAGAGTTTCGTGAGCTGTAATTTAGTAGAAAGCATTGAAATATTCGTGTATAATCTGAATAACATGCCGATATGAACAACGGGGGAATACGTAGAAACGTTAGGGTGTATTTTATCCAATATTAAACGTTCAGGGAACAGCGAGTGGAATATTTTGCGAATTACGCGAGGGCTTTTACAATATTCAATAAGATAATAGATAGAAAGTGTGTCTTCATCAAAATATATATTTGGGAGGTTGCTTAATATGTTTATGACTCAGTAATGAAGTGGTCCTCTTGAATATTTTATTATTAACTTTAGCGGATTACGTGCTCGATTTCTTATGAGATTTACGAGCTACTGTTACAGACTGTCCCTACTTATTTGTGTTTATATTATTTTATTGTAATTTTTATCGTGAAAACTCAGGACACTTACTTCATATTGTACTAGGTGAATATTCTTCAAACTGAACTGAACTACAGAAAGATGAACCTTACCTGCCTTGTTCTTCTCTACCCGCACGTTATCATTCTTAGCTCCAGTAATAAATAGAACAACGGGTTTTTAAATGTATTATTGTAAATCAACTTCTGTCGTTGACTATACGTATTCATATCTACTGTTTAACATTTTCCTAATTGTTTTTGTACTTTCATAGTGACTATTTCGACATTTCTAAAACGACTACGGATCATGATACTCGAAATGGTAGTAGATAAATCAAAAACACTGAATACTTAAGTGATCATTACCCGTTTGTGCACTTGAAAATTGTTCTACGTATTTCACATAAGTTGCAATGAAAAACAACGTAAAAAAGTCATTCGAAAAAGGTAATAACACTAAACATGGACAGTAACAGCCAATGCACTCTAAGTTTATGTTAGTCCTAGAAAAGTTTACAACTTACGTGCTCTTAAAGAAAATAAAGATATGCAAAATGTATACAGTAACTAAAGTAGGTTATGTGTCAATTTCTACTCGAGATGTAATAACTCGGAATGTATAATACTAGACTGACTGTAGGGATCAAATAATATGATATGGCTGAAGATCACTAATAAATCACCAACAATGCTTAAATTTTGTAGCTCTGTTCAACAGATGACATTACAAAAAGGCGTTATGCATATAGAGATAGGTGTCAAAATTGATTACCCATTTAATCTAGTTCTTGAGTTACGTTCTTCTTCCTTTGCACTAGACCTCGTCCTGTCATTTGCGATCTCCTGCGTTACATTCCAAATTAAGATAATTCCCGCCTCACATAGAAATGCATGCGTCCAGAAATTTTGTTCTTAGTTTAGTAGTAAGTAAACGTAGAAGTTCATGACTCGATATTAAAATGAACGTCGTACTAGCGATTCGTGCAATAACTCTTTCCTGCGTGGTACGATATCTCACCCTCCACCTTCAGTAACATGTTCACATGATAAGAGGCCTTCAATATCTACAAGACCTCCGTAATGTAATTTTTCGCCTCTCCATTTTTTCATACCCAAAACTTGGATCTTTATTGAAATATTGGATATCAAGTACGGTGGACTTGTTTTTATTATTCAAAAGTTTGCCGAATTCTTCGTCCGCTCGGCCAAACTATATGTAAAAGACACATCGAGTTTATTTTGATTTTTACCATGAACGAAATTGGTTTAGCATGAAAGAAAAAGATAGGGTAATATTCGGATGTCACTGAGAAAGGACATTCGGAACGTGTCAGATATCTTTTCGTTTTATATTTCATTGAGATTCGAATTGGTTGCGATTTAACTATTTATATTTTCACTGTTGGTGATATTTCAGAATGTGCTTAATGGATTTTCAACGTAGGTACAGTTTTGAAGAATTGTATTAGGGAACGTAATTAAAACAAAATATTGCGATTGTTTAGAACTATACAAAGGTGTCACACTCTCCTCGTATATATTTTAATGCGAGTCAACATTTCGAAAGCCATATTCTATTCTACAAACTGTATAAACTAATACTATAGGTGAAGGTTACTTGATATGGCAACGCAATAAGGCTTCCCTCATTTATCTTCTCATATGGTTTAAAAAAGTAATCACATTTAGGTACATGTCTTATAAAAAAAAGAAAATACTAAGGCAGTAAGTATATTTCACAACGATAATATTGGTTAACTACGAGTATATCTAGGTATCTGTATGTTGATTTGTAACAGTATTAAGAAATAATACGTTTCATACCTTGCGGCTTGCGACCACGTGAAACTTGAACCCAGACGGGCTGGTATCGATATCTTTTCCCATCGATAAACTAGCCCTAGACTTAACTTAGTAATCCAATCTGGAGTAAAACTAGATGCTTGTGTATCCTTATTATGATGAGAATGAGAATAATTTCGAATTAAATTGCTGTACCTACTAATTTCAAAAGTCAAATATTAATATCAATATTGTACTTGCCGATAAAGTAAGTATTAAAAATTGTTTATTTGTGTTGAAAAGAAACTTTAGCCATGACTACGTTTATCTCAACATCTACAAACATCTACAAACATCTACAAACATCTACAAACATCTACAAATTATAATACACATAACTATCGCTTCCTCGTGCACTTAGGTCGGTGCCCTGAGATTTCTACATGACAAAAAATAAAAAGCATTTCTTCAATTTTACCTTAAGCGGTGAGCCTCTGCCCATACGATCTTGATGTCCTACGAGGCCCATAGGCAACTTGTTGAAAAGCTGTTTAGTTCAACTCTTAATTGTTGATAATATCAACATCACAATTTGTTCTATATTTAAATAATCAATGAAAAAAGACATTACAGAAAATTCTTTATGGTAGAGGTGTCTTTATAAAAGGAACGACATCGCACAAAAAAGATATATTACCAGAAATTTGAATTGAAGATTACTTATTGTGTGGGTAATCGAAGGAAGTCGAGAAAAAGAAATTCATATTAACTTTATTTTACGATATTGTAATTCTTAATACGCTTTCCAGCTTTTTGATCATATTAAAAAAGTATAAATAGATTTTACATACTCAATTAAAATGTGACAGAATTAATTATATATTTCAATATAAATGAAATTCCAGATACAGTAATGCTGACTTGTTTTGGACTATGGAATACGTTAAGCTATGTTTTTCTTATTTTGTCCCTCCTATAACCCCTCCAGGTAGCAAAATTGATTGTAGGTAAGTAGTCGGTAGTGTAAAACAATTTATTACGGAACGGAACAAATTGATATTAACTCAAATTTCCGACAGCACCATAACATGGAACCAATTTTAAATTATGTGCAATATTGAGACAATATTATAAAATGACGTTAATATTTTCATAATTATATCAAGTAGCTATTAAAGTATTCTCGGACCATAATTCAAAATCTTGCCATAAATTCCATTGCATCCTAACATACGTATCCCGGGAAAAGTGGTTGTTGTATGGTGTACCCCAGTGAAGTTATGTAACATTAAACAATAACACAAACGCAAATAAACATCTCCTTGCTGAGTTTCCAAGTAAGCGAATCTCGCGAAACATAAACAACAAGTACTTAAGTGGGTAGCAGACGAGACAAATTTTGCCGCATGCCGCAAAGTAAAGCACTCAACTAGTGTAAAATTCTTCTGCTTCTATATCTAGACGGGTGACATTCGATCGCTTACGGTGCGCGGTGTCACTTCGCCGCCGGGCTTGATTTATGCGACCAATATGGGCACCCCTGTCACTCGTCGATATCGAACTGCGCGTATCATCTGACGCTTTATACTTGACCAGATTTTGATATAAGGCAGATTGCTTATAATATAAAGGCTAAAAATGTTGTAAGGGTTGTTTAGATGGAAAATAAAATTTTTTTTTTGAACTTTTTGCAACGATATACATATGTATAGTAAATCGGCAGCCTTTATGGCATAGCGTTAGTGAATGCGGCTATTACGCAGGTGGCACGGGTTCGATCCCCGCATAGTGCAAATATTTGTATGCATAAATATGGGTATTTGCATTAGTCTGGTCGTGCCTAGTCTAACTACAGAACTTCGATATCGCCTTTGGGTTGTGGGGGTCAGTGGCAGTCGCTGCACGGGAAATATCGAAGTTCAGCGAAATCCGCAATTAGACTGGTAAAGAGGACCCTAAACTACGAGTTGAAAGCTTTGGATGCGACTGGGAATAACGCTAAGATTAAGAAGAAGATACGTATAATAAATGACACATCAACTGGTAGTAAGGTAAGTGTAAGTGAGCAGGCAAGTGGGAATCGAACTCACAAAACTTATATAGATCCTTGAAAAAGGACAGGTTTAAAACATCCAAAACAGGCATGTTAGAATAAAGGGTTTATAAAGTAACGAAATCTCGAGAATAGTGTAAGGACAGAAGTAGATAGCGGGCTGCTGTCCCTACCTACCATAATGTACAAACTAGTAGCTCTGTGAATAGTAGATCTCACGAGTAGGTGCCGTTTCAAATTTGGAATCCTTAAAAAAATTCGCGATCTTATTTTGAAAAAGCCGATTTATTATTTTAAGCGTTTCACCAAAAAAACCTGGGGGAGGTTTCTTTCACATCTATTTTATTATAACTAAGTTCACCTTTATGTAGAATGTTCTTTCTGACAAAAGTTGAGATTTAAATTGTAAAAAAACAAATCTGCCAAATTTGGTGAAAATCGATTAAAAAATGCGCCCTCCGACCGGAGCTGACAACCAACATACGGACGAAATGGACCACTTTGTCAAAACGGAGACTCGCTCGCTTCGCTCGCTCGGGTAACTACTTAGTAGCTTTGTCGCAACCAATGTGATTCGTTCAACGTATTGCAACTTTGCAACAATATTTTTACGTACATTTCGTACGAGTTATGTTGGCAATAGACCAAATCTAAGGTGACAAATTTTTAGTTCCGAGCAACTGGTCTAGTTTACATGTGTTCTTGATAAAAACACATAGGTATCAATTATATATCATTCGCTTTTAAACCGAACCAAATCTATTTGTTACGGTATAACGGGGCATATTAATGAACGAATGAATGAAAAAGATGGTATCGTTTAATATGAATGAAATAAGACATTCGATATTTAAAGCCTACTCTGTGGTCAAAAATATGTTCACATTTTAATAACAAGAAAATTACAAAAGTAAATTGTCTTACTGAGTTTCGTCGATTTATCAAACCAATTGATGTGGGTGGTTTGTTTACACAACTGAAAGTAAATGTATTCAAGCAAAGGCAATCCTGCTTAATCTTGGCATTATAGCTATCCCGTAATTCAGTCGACTGAATTTTTCAATTCGTTTACGTTTTAGAGTTTTTTCTTTCTCATATTTATCTCTTCTACATTTGCAATCGCTTTCTACCAAGCGTATTCCAATATTGAAATTATTCCACTATTCCGTACCTGAAGACCGAAAAAAATGAATCAATGAATATATTATATTTGAATGAATTTAAAAAGTAATGCGTGTCTTCATGTTGCTCTTTAATTTATTGTAACCTTAATTGTTGTGATCTTCTTTTACTTACTTTTATCAGACAACATACGAAAATCTGACGATCCAGTGTCTTTTGAACACAATGTCTTGTTTTAGTTATTGGTTGTAATAAAAGTGATTTTGTTCATATCATATAACCAATATAATCATCAGATTTCAATCCCTAGCTTAAAAGACACCACTGTAAAATAAGAAAAACAAATTAACTTCCAACGCACAACAATGTTCAGAGTTATAAAAAAGTGAGATCAGAAAGATATGCCTCTTATAATTTGTGACACAAAAGGATCATAAAAATATAAATCTCGAGCTGTCAAGCACGACAGGATCAAGTAGATACCTATAGCGACACCTCGTGCTCGTCTTCTATTGCCACCTCTAAGTAGGTCGAATAATGTGACGGGTTCGCCAGAAGAGCACTCAGGACCCCTCGGCCGATTCGAGGGCCCTCTTCCACGATTCTCCATACTAAAATCGCTTGATTTGACATGATTTTAAATGCCGATAGGAAGAACATGTACCTCGCCTCCCTCGTGTTTAAAAACTACAAAGAGTGCTCTGAGTTATTTATTCAGCTCCTACCTACCTATGTAAAAATATTTATAGCAAATATTGTAATAAGAATGATATGAATTAAAAAGCAGAAATCAATATAGAAGAGTCTTCTCATAATTGAGTAAAGTAAAATAATAATATCGTTATTATGTACTAATAAAACGATTTTTTATTATATTAGAGTAATTAATGAAAAACCCAGAAGCTAGCTTCAAAAATATGAAATATTATCCTTATAACTGGACAACAGTAAGGGTTAGGAAATGGTATATATTAGCCACAAGGGGGAACCTGTCCCGGCACTTTGACGTACGCATCGCTCACGCGCCCTGACGGACCGACTGAATTGAGAAATTGAAACGCGTATCTGATCACAAAAAATCTCTTCCGAAGGCGATATTGATCTTTCTAAATATATTATGTAGCCTGTAATTATATAACTATCTATATAAGGCGCCGTCCTCAGAATCAAATCAAGATTCTACGCTAATACTATTTTAAAGGAACGCGTACCCACTTAGAGCTCACACCCTCTAAATTTAATTACCGCTCGCATCTACATCGTCATGCGGTAAGAATGTTAAAATAATTTTCACCATTTACATTGTTCCTCTCGATTTCACAGACTTGGTTACTCAACGGTGAATATTTTAAAAAAGCTTGATAAATTGGTCTCTAAATCGATTTATAGCAAAGTCGCGTTTAAACGAAAATGAAAAATTCGCAAAATCTGGTGGAATCTCTTAATAGCCATTTCATCAATCAATACAATGAATTCGACACTGACAGGGCCTGACGTCTATTATTTTTGAATTATAGCATATTTTACGCGATAAATACTTTTTCCTTCCAGTCATCGCACAAGCTTTGCAGAAATATGTCGGAGGCTTTCGTCTTTTTCATTGTTCAGCAAATAAGCCTAGTGGGTGGACAAAGGCGGCGTGTCGTGACGACAAGCACGTAAGGGCCCGCTTCCGCCGCGCCAGCACTCTCAGGCCGCGAGCTCGAGCCACCTCGAGCCTTGAGCCCGAGACTCGAGCCGGCTCGAGTGCCTGTCGAGCCGAGCGCTGACGAAGCCCACCGAATAGCTGAGATTATTACGCTATGCAGCAGCTACAAAATAGGATGCTGTAGATTATGCAGTTGTATTGCTGAAATAACTGAGGTTGTACGTACGCTCTATATAACTATATAAAATATGTTTTATGTTGTTTGGTAGAGTGTATTAGACTAATCAAATAACATAATATTGCACAGAGAATTAACTAGGCATTATGTTTGCACAATTAAGAGGCACTCGAGACAGTGACTATGTAAAAATGTTGCCATTATTAAATCTTAATTATTTTAGTGTTAATAAAAATCATCTTTATATCACCTCATTGATAAAAATAATATAAAGACACAGTCGTTATATCCGTCTGTATATCATTTCCAACTTGCAACGTAACCTATAATTTTATCAGTATTCTGATTTTGATCGTCCAGACAGTGTATTCAAATGGGACTGGCTTGTTAAATTAGAGAGTGCAGTAAAAAGAATCTAAATTACTGTGTAGCTAACGAATTTAATATTCAATTTGGAATGAATATAACTGGGAAGCGCGACGTTCTGCGCGAGCAAAAAGTACGTACCGCTCAACACTTGTAATTATACGCCACAGAGTTGGGGACTGGATTTTTTTTGATCTTATTTATACACTTTGAATTTGCTCAATCTTATAATTACGAAATATTCTGCTTGAAAAAATTCTTGAAATATTTTCATACATTGGAAAAGTGATCTTGAATGGTTCATTTATCTAGATCATAATAGACATACATCGACTCAGAATTACGTTGAAATTAAAAATAATAATTATTTTTATTAGTAGCCAGAGCTCACTGGAGAGTTTTTGTGCTGTCAGTGGGATGACCAAAGGCTTGACCTGCTTTGTCCTCTACACTGACGGCACAAAATCTCTGTTCTTACAGGGTCGGCAGCACGGATGTGACTCCACTGGTGTTACACACGTTCATAGGTCATGGTAACCACTTTCCATCAGGTGGGCCGTGCGCTTGTCTGCCACCTAAGTAGTATAAAAAAAAAAAAACTCTGTGCGTAATTTCAATGATCTTTGTTTACCTCATTATAATTATCGATATACGTGGCAGCTTATTACATATTTAGTTTTCTCTTAGTAATACGATGACTTCTAATGATCGTAATCAAATAGTAGCTCTTTTAAACACAACATAACATTTAATCACGCCTTTATCCCTGGAGGATTAGGCAGAGGTGAATTTCCACCCACATTTCACCAATAATTCTATTCGGTCCCATCCACATAATAAGGGGTGAGCCTATTGGCGTATTTCGGGCACTATTGTTGACTCGAGCTATGCATCTGAGGCAGAGTTTGGGCTGTATATATTTGTTTGATGTTACACAGCCTTATCCCTTAGTCGCCTTGTACGACACCGCATGGGAAGAAACCAGGCGGCAGCTCTTTTATTGATAATATATATATTAGACTCCTATTTATATCAGCATCAAAAATAGATCCAAAAGATACTACAAAATAGAGCAAGCACAAACAATTTCAATGATGTATAAAAAGTGTTAATACATTCTGTAGAATCCTTTCCGGCCGTAGCTCCTAACAAAAAGGCTTTTAAGGACTCGACTCGACCCAATAATACGCGATTAAAATTCAAAATGAGTTCTATTTCAAACTTTATTCTACTCAGAAAAGTTCTACTTAATCTACCAGACACTGGCACGTTGTGAATGGAATTCTTTGAGCATGAAATCCATCTCCTTATGCATTTTTGCATTAACTCACCGTCGGTTCCCTTCTCGACACGCCATTGAAACCGTCGACTTGATACACTTACCTATTCTTCTTTAGTTATTTTTTGAGCTGTAGTAAACTCGGAAGAGTGAGACTATTTAACTAAGTTTCCTGACACTAGGGACATGTCTTCGCTTGATTTAAAATCAAGTCAAGATACAATGTTTTTTCACTCACACCATACAAAGTCTCAACCCCTATTTTGCAGCCTTGAAATCACACAAAATCCTTTTTTATTACTTACTTACCTAGGTCATAAAAATACCTACTATCAAAATTTAGTAGTTCTAGCTCTAGTAGTTTTGGCTCAACGCTGATGAATCAGTCACGCGAAAAAGTTGTTCCTCTTTATAATTCTTTATATTGTATAAATTGAACTACGTAACTAAATTCCAGACGTGTTCGAGCGGTTTTCTTTACCCTTTCTAGCAACATTTGCAAAAGATATCAAAAAGGTGCTTTCATATTACCTAATCCTGTCATTTCAAAACGTTTTTTATAGTTTCACTCTATACAAATGTATATAAACTTATTTGAATATCGAATTTAGTCAACTTCATTTCTTTATTATTGTTTGGCTTTATTATATAGTCTGGCATAAAATATAGATATCTACGGACGATATAGAAGCTCGCTATTTATTTACATAATGTACATGGAAATTATCTAAATTATATAAAAACAATACAGAATATACCTGTACAAACCTGCAAGTACAGGCATCAAAGAATTCCTCCCCATCGATGTCAACCGGGAGGGTGGCCAGAAGGCTGGCGGCAATGCTACGTTGAATGGCAATACCAGTTCTTTGCGCAAAGAATAAACCAGCCGTCTGGTCACACATGGGTCACTTTTTATCCCTGGAATTGGTTTCACTTGGTTGTGAGAACGGAACCAGAATTCCAAGCGGGTGAATTCGCAGCTAGTAAACTAGTCAAATGGATTACATTATTCAGACCTCCGTGGCGTAGCGGTAGAGCATTCGACTGCTATGCAGGGGGCGCGGGTTCGATTCCCGCTCAGTGCAAATATTTGTATGCATGAATATGTATATTTGCATTGGTCTGGGTGTTTCTATGTATAATATGTATGTATTTACAAAAAAAAAAGTATCTAAGTATGTTTATCCGCATTCTAGATCCCATAACACAAGCTAGTTAAGCTATGCTTACCATGGGTCTAGATAGCGTTGTGTAGAATGTCGTGGAATATTTATTATTATTATTATTATTAAATAATTGATACCAAACATTTTTGAAATCGAGAACGTACTATAATTGAATTTAGTAACGAGGATTAGCTCTCTGACAAAAAAAAACATTTACCCAGTGTTTTATGCATCTTTTTTAATACTCAGTATTAGATCATTGCAGGTACACACGGTGGAACGTGCGGGCCGCGAGAGAAAATAACTCAATTAAGTTTTACATTCAAGAGTTCCACGGACGCGGATAAATGCGGTTATCACAATTATCCCATGTCCGGGGAAACTAACGAGCTCCACCGACACCCGGTAACCTGCTCCTTTTTTAGAATTTTCAAACGAATATTAGCTTTATCACGTTGTAGAATTCCGAACTAAGTAGGATAATTTATGGGCATTAATTTGGGGAATATAACTTTATATTTACGTAAAATTAATTAATTTCTTTCCTGATACTCGACTGAGCGTTTTTAAAGGGCCTTGGCCAACTTAATGATAAGGTTGCTTTCTGTCCATGCACTGAAGGAATCATGCTTACTTTGCGAGACATGCTTACTAACAAATATGATAATAATGATAAATAGGACTGATATTGTAAAACGATTAAAAAGTTATGATGTATAATTGAAAATTTCAATGGATATTATTCAGAAATTGTAGAAATCTGATGTCGAAAAACATTACAATGCATTATAAATTATAGAAGGCTAAACTTGATCATAGCTCTTTTATCTGTGCCTATGGTATAATAGTTTAATTTACTAAATGGTCGGTAGTTACGTACTCTTTTGTGTTGTTTTTTATCCTGTCTATGTCTAACAATAAGAATGAAAATTAAGAAAAAATAATTGTGAAGTGAAATCGTTATAACAACCAACAAATTCACTTTCGCATTTATATTATTGCAGAACTTACATACAGACATACATATATACATATAATCACGCCTTTATCCCCAAAAGGTTAGGCATAACTTATTCATGTCTTATAAAAGCTTTAAACTAATAATTACAAAATTAATACGAGGCATGTAACCATTACTCAAACTCATATGAACATAAACATTACTAGGGTGCTGATTATATTAATTTAGGATGACTGTTTTTGAAAAAGTAAGTAGTTTGGTCGGTAAGGGGTAGTTTGCTACACGCTGAGCCTCGCGGGGCTCCGCGGGTTACACGCTCGTCTAATGGAGGGGCCGCGCTGCCCACTAGGGGGTATTACACTCTTATTGAGCATCTAAGACTTTCTTAATAACAAAATTTATCCCTCCTTCTAATATCAAAGATACAGTTTTAGAAAAGATCTTTGCACTTTGTGCTTTCGGGAGAAAAGACTTGAGTATTTCACCAAAATGTTATTTCTATCGTTATTCGTTTTATAATAATGTTAATTTTATTTAAAATTGAAATTATATTATTAATATTGTGTTAAACTCTAAATATAGAGTAGAAAGATTTAGATAAAATCAAACATTATTGTTTTATTATTACACATAGCTTTGGAAAATAGGTTATAGGCAGATCTTCAGTAAAAAATCAACATGGCTTTTGTATGTGAGTATAACACAAATAATGGTACTTAGTTTACGAGACATGTTGTGACTTCGGGTCAGAACAAACCTAAAGTTATAGACGTAGAAGTAGTGGGGTGAAAGAAAAAGTAGGTATAAATTGGGTATGTAGACGTTCGTTATCCATAGTCACCATGAGAAAGTTTTGTGAACTAGAAAACCTTCACATGGTGCACAAAGGTAACTTCAAGTACATCATAATACGTCAGATTAGATCGGAACCTTGCAGGTGGTAGAAAACATAATTATTTTATTATTCTTTTGAGTCGTTGAGTTGCGTGAGTTGTTAACAGAAATACTCATCAATATTTTTCAAAGCGTGATTGTTCTAATTTCAATTAAATTATTTTCACCTAATACATGACAAGTGTACAGATGAAATACTGTCAAATCACCACAAACGACAGTAAAATTTCAAGTCGACGTGTAGACTAACAACTGTTCACTCAATGTTAAACCACACCCAAATTACACACCCTATAATCACTCCCTTAGAGCACGAAATCGTTTAAAGCAAATAGTTATTTAATTCTTTGACAACGATGTTTCACAGCCACTTAAAACTTTTGAGTGAATAACAAATCTCCTCCGAAAAGTCTATTCGAAGAAGTTATACTGTTAAATTGTTTGTCGGTAGACAGAGAAGGTCTTTTAAAAAGTTAAAGGTTGGGAGAGCATATAAAAGGATCAGGTGAAACGGGAGGGTCGGCGTCCGACACCGCTGCATTATCACGCTTTGTTAACGGAAACGATTAGAATCTTAACGATTAAGTGGTGATAATCGTTACAGTTAGGCTAATTTGATAATTCTCATCCCGGTAGATAAAAGGTAGTTTGGAAAGTAAATTAAACAAGGCATTGTTCCTAAATTATTTACAACAAGCCTAGGCAGTTAAAATAATGTTGAAATGTTACATTAGGATAATGTAACTCTCAGAATGGGATGTAGATGAACAGGAGAACTCTACCAATTATAATGTTCTTCATCTGACAGTAAGCACAAATCAAGGAATACTTGCCCAGTTGACGAAATGTACGTATTAACATACCTCTACCTACCTTTTCAGACAAATATAACCATGATTACTCGAGTGTGTATGGATTTGTGTACGAAACGAGCCCTGTTTCATAAACTATACTATGTTTTCAATATGATAGAAGTGCATAGAACTTTAATGTACGCCATGCCTACTTTCTAAAACACACATAAAATTGTAAATTTGAAATAATTTATCAAAATATTGACGTCGGGCAATTTGGAAATAGCAGAGTATACCCTTAACAAATATACCTATCAATATCAACCCCTAGCCGCCGCGGTTCAAACTACGTCGACTTGAATTAACCATAACATTGGAGGAACGTGTCGAAGTGGCAACTTGACAAAAAGGTCTCAGTGATTGATGTCCCACCCCTTTGTGGGTCCCCCTCTTTTGCCACCCAACTATGATGTACAGAACACAAATATAGTAAAAAGGGATTTTTATATCATATTACTGTTTTAATCTCTTGTACTCATATAACGTCCTATAAATGGAAAAGTTTTGTTTGTACATTACGATGTGTTTGAGTTGGACTTAAAATGGAGTTTAGTAATATTTATTTTAAGTGGAATACAATATTTTTATACTTGAGAGTTGTGTGTAGTAGATAATGAATCAAGGATGAATATACGAGATATCTCGATTATACGAGAACTACCTTATTTTAATTTTTGACTTTTTGTGACGAAATCTAGCAATAAGGCTGCGTTTTACCACTTAAAGTCGCAATTAATTAAGAAAAATGTTCGCCTAGTGAG
Organism: Eilema griseolum; assembly: GCA_963662185.1. Taxonomy (NCBI): domain Eukaryota; kingdom Metazoa; phylum Arthropoda; class Insecta; order Lepidoptera; family Erebidae; genus Eilema; species Eilema griseolum. Next base: position 15,816,216 of record OY759241.1, read on the forward strand.
ATTCCTATTGACTGTTACAAAGGTTTATTTTAAGAACTGCCAGTGTACTATTTATTTCTCTATCTATTGTAAAAATCATTAAAATTACACGTTTGTTTTGTCACAGGGGAATTTAGTGACAAAACACTCATGTAGTGTCTGTGCTCGTGGCTAGAAATATGACTTAACATAAGAAAAATAATAAAGATGTTTTATCAATACTGCGCTCAAAACCTTAGATTAGTAGTATTATAGCTTCTGTAGCATCATTTTCGTTCGTAGCAATTACAACCCATAAATTAGAGACAGACTTATACAATCCTAGCTATGTAGCTAAATTCCCATTGCAATTCTCATAGCAACTAAGACCCGCAAATTGGTTCCAAGACAAAAACCACATGATATCTGATAAAACTCGTCAGCTCACACAGAGAAAGGGGAAAGAAACAAATAGTTAATTTATTTAATTACTGGCACAGCAGTTGACAAATCCCTTTACCACGAGACTCGGTATTATCTTTGTTGTCTGCGACTGAGACCAATCAACTACTGTGTAGTCGACAGTAGTTCTGATTACTGCTCGAATACTGCCACCGTACTAATGTAGATCTAACGATATTGTCAAAATGCATCAATGTATGTGTATCATTGCGATTATCTGTTTAGTATTCACGAGTGTCTCGCGTACGAGAGGAGAATGTTGATGTGCGTACTATGTAGTACGTTAGCAGGTTGTACTTATCCCATAATATATCGATAAGAATACAAACGTTATATTATGTTTTTAAAGGAGGTAGGACACGGCGGTATATCCGCCCGATTGAGCAGTCCGACTGGGGAAGTACCTCCGCCCTACAGAATACCGCGGTTATAATAACTTCGTGTTGTGTTCCTAGCGGTGAGTAGGGTAGCCAGAGCTCACTGGAGAATTTGTGCCGTCAGTGGGAAGACTAAAGGCTTGTCCTGATTTGTCTTCTACTGACGGCACAGAAACTCTGTACTTACAGGGTTGGCAGCGCGACTGTGACTCCTCTGGTGTTACAGACGTCCATAGGCCACGGTAACTACTTTCCATCAGGTGGGCCGTGTGCTTGTCTGCCAACTAAGTGGTATAAAAAAAAAAAAAAAATCTTCTGTCAGTTTCATTTTATTACTAAGCGTAAGCGGTGGTTGACATTGGTCTTATGAATGGGAAGTCATGAATTTGAATCATCGTCAAGTCATTACGCTTCCGACTTTAACCCATTTCTCATTATCACCATCGAGATATATGTAAAAGTATCAAAATTTAAATATTAATCGAGATTTATGACAATGACATTAACAATACATACCAAATATTGCACATACCTGTACTATAAGAATAAAACCATATAATAAGGAAAAAATAAAAATGTATAAACAATATTGACATTAAATACATGAATAAAAATTAACTTTATATCCTTGTCATAGTTCATAAAATAAACTTTCATTGAAAAGGTGCCAAAAGATCCTTTATCTTGGTTACAAGCGCTTTGAATAACGATCTAAAGTGTAACCCCATCGCAAGGTCCTTTGATGTCTTTTAATTATAAAAGTTTTTCTCGTAAAGGAAAACCTTTTAGAAGTCTTGCACAGAAACACTGCACTGCTGTGGTGAAACCGTCGACTTATGATTCTATTATTCAACTCGTCTGCAACTATTTCGTACCATTTCTCAAAACAAACTTAGTTCTTGTAACATTTCATACATATTTTGTTTTATGTTTCTTTTTATTAAATACTAGCTGTAGTTCACTTGCGAGGAATACTGATGTACTTGGTCGTTAAGTTTTAGAAATTTTTACATTTTCTGTGTATTTTTTTTCTGTGTGTATATCAACTATTTAAAAAAAAATACATACATCGATATTATGTCAAATTAATCTTGTTTCCCTCAGTTTCCCTCGGTCACGCCCAATAAACATCTACACCACTTAGGTGGCAGACAAGCACACGGCCCACCTGATGGAAAGTGGTTACCGAGGCCTATGGACGTTTGTAACACCAGAGGAGTCACAGTTGCACTGCCAACCCTGTAAGTACAGAGTTTCTGTGCCGTCAGTGTAGAAGATAAAGCAGGACAAGCCTTTAGTCTTCCCACTGACAGCACAATTCTCCAGTGAGCTCTGGCTACCCTACTCACCGCTGGGAACACAACACGAAGTTATTATAACCGCGGTATTCTGTAGGGCGGAGGTACTTCCCCAGTCGGACTGCTCAATTGGGCGGAAATACCGCCGTATCCTACCTCCTGCGTATGTAGCTACATTCTATATTAATATTATTTACATAGACGTTAAAAAAGAATAAATACGAAATTTTACTAAACTCGGCCAATAAATTGCTTCATCAAATTTAAAGATTTTTAATGAAATGTAGAAATACTTTAGGTAAAACTTTTATGTTTTTATTATATACGGTAAAGCAACTTACTAAACTCGGTATAAGTTGCAATGACTCTTTAAGCTTTTACATGGTTTCGTATTCCGAACCCTTCCCTCGCCTTTTCTGCTGTACTAAAAATAACTGCGTAAAGTTTCTAATCAAACAAATGAGCGAAGCCATAGATTCATTTATAAATTTGCTTTTTTATTTTCGTTTGATTATACGAGTACCACACCCCACCGAGTTGACGCCTTTGAAATTATAGGGTTTCTTTACGTTTGTTATTTATTTTTGGATTTTTTGCTTAATTGCGGTCGGAACAATGACATGCCAATAAGTTATTTTTATACACCTATATACCAATTCAATTCCAAATTATATAATCAAATGCCAGGAACGAAGGACACTTGCAATCTGTACCTACTCCATTGAAATATGTGTACCTATGTATTGTAAGTATACAATAACGACGTACAAGCTTCATGTTTTCGTTGTAATTAGCCTATATGTATCCCTACAATGTTGTCTATTCGTAGCCTAGCCATCGTGTAGATGTTCAATACTGAACAGAAGCGAGACCCACGCAATGATATGAAGCTAATCCAGCCAAAAGTTGTTCAACACAAAAGCTACAATCCTAGAACGAAATCGGGTGTCTTTGAACTGGCTGGGTGGTTCTCCTCATTCCGCGTTAAATGTAGTGTATTCATTAGGGTTGCTAGTTAGGATACCCGGGACATCGGATACAAAGTGATCAAAGTCTTGTGGTTGGAAGCTTAGTGAGATGGTGAACAAATTTTCTACTAAATTGGAAGAATATGTAGTTGTAGTATTTGTATTTTGCATATGTTTAAATACAAAACTAGATATAGTTTAATTACTATGTTAGTTACAAGTTTCTTGTTACGTGTCATTATAAAAAAATGTCTAAGTGCGAGTCGGACTCGCGCACCGAAAGTTACGTACAAAATTGGATTCAGAGACAAACTTAAGCTACATAAACCACAATATATTTTGATTGCGTTGACTGAGAAGTCTGAGTTATGCAGTCTAAAGACGTTATAAATAGACATTAGTATGTGATGAATTTCAACGTAATATCTCGACGCATTCTCTAGAAGCAGATCTTGACAGACAGACAGACGGACAGACGGTCAACGAAGTGATCTTATAAGGGTTCCGTTTTTACTTTTTGAGGTATGGAACCCTAAAAAGTAGTATACTGTATCCCCAGTTTCCTTCACAGCATTTTAGAACGTCAGACAGTAGCCACTGTCGTAAGAAAATAGAATCTAATCCATAAAGAAAAAGGGGTTAGATTGCGAACTCCGGAGTCTAAAGTGCAAAACTTTGTAGGTAACCAGCTCCTATCTATGTATTTATTTATTTATGCATAGGTTATTTACAGGCTATGCTTCTATGTCTTTTTTTAAAGAATATTATAACCTAATCATATCTATACTAATATTACAAAGCTGAAAAGTTTGTTTGTTTGAACGTACTAATTTCAGGTACTACTGGTTTGAATTGAAAAATTCGTTTTGTGTTGAATAGCCTAAAACCATTGCCGATTAACGAATCGGCAATGGTTTTAGGCTATATATAGACGCTACTACTTAAGGGAGCGAAACAGTGATCTTAAATGTGAACAAATCTGACAAATTTCTATATATTATTTCAAGACTAAAAAATTACGGGCTGTAGGGGGTGATATGAGATTACCAAATTAAGGGGAATTGGTCCAATCCAATATTACCAATGTGTAGGTACACTAAAAGTTCATAAGTTCAATGTTTTTTATTATTTTATCTAAATTTTACCAACCTAACACAAGCTACACCAAAAGTGAATTTACCAAAACAGTACAAGGAAAATTGATGCTATTGAATCTATTTTAAGGCGACATTGTCTTTGGCATCACGTCGCGTCGAACTGCGTAAAGTTCATTTGTCAGGGTCTTACATTTACCATAAATTCTCGAACGACACTTCCTAGACTGGTTGTCGCAAGTATGCCAAAAATTTCGCCGAATTACCCACTTACTTTCGAGTTATAAAGAGGAGGGATCGTACTAGCTACTTAATAATGTCCGCGCCAAGCTTTTGGTACGTAATTAGATGTTATTCTTGATTTTAACTAAAGTACCACCGGATTTTTTTTAAAGCAGTTAATTCGCTAACTTTTCAGGTAACAATGAATTATATTACAATCATTTTTAAATATTGTTTCGTTCATAAGAGTTACAATAGAGCTCTAACATCGCACCAAGACGTACGTAGGAGAATTTCAAATATCCAGGAAGTGTCGAGATAGCTCAGTTGATCAGAGTATTCAACCTAGAAAGAGACAGGTCGCGGGTTTAAGTCCCGTCGTGGATGTTACCTTTTCCAATCTCATCAATAGTAGACACAAATTACTGCCATTTTATTTTATTTCGTATGAAACTGTACCTTGTTATGTTTTATTATAACTCTCGTTTTGTTCTAGCTTTAAATAAAGACAAATTCAAACATACAGAAACGAAAAATTATACATACATCAACATTCAAAACGCTGAAATTCTTTTTTTTCTTCTATTTTCAGCGCGTACATTGGAATTTTATCAGGCTATTCCTATTCCTTTTGTAAACGTTGAATTATTAATAGGACATAATATCTTCCATTACTATTTGTTTCAACTACATAAAATACTCGAGGTAGGTAATCGCAATGGGGTTTCATAATAAATTCATCGTTGTATTTAAATAAAGATAATAGAGTTGTGACCGGTGGCAAAGTAGGGCGTAGTGGGCCACCGAAGGTATCGATCAGTCGCTAAAACAAGTTCAACATGCCTAGACATTGCGAGCAGCTATTGCTAGCACATCCTATATAAAGCCTACTTCACCTGCGATTGTCTATAACGCTAGTACAATGACCCAGTAAAACGATTCGGGACGTGTTGATTGAAACTCGGAATAGCACCGTGTTTTATGGAATTGGATTGGAAAGGGCAGAATTACGGGTGGATTCGGTTGAATAGTTGCCTTTGAAGCAAATAGTTATACAGTGTTTGAATAAAAGTTAGAAACGACACAAATGTTACTGCGGCATGTGTTTAGAACTCGAATCTAATGACCATGATCAATTATCATGATGTTCATATCCCAAACCATAACAAGATATGACGTCATATCTCGTTATTTCGTACAAATTGCCAAAGAGCTAACCATATTCATGTATAATAAAAAGAAATTGATTTGGTTTAACAGTCAACAACCTAGCCTTTTACCAATTTTTTAAGTCAGCTACCTAGCTTTTAGTACTAGTTCTAGTATAGAAGTCTAGATAACAAGATTTATGCAAAAGCTTACTCTATAAGTAAAGGCTTCCACACACGCAAAGCATATATAGGGAGGTCAAATCAATAAGGGTATCTATATGAATACTTCATAGAACATGTAGAGTGGTTTCTTATTATAGATATTTCAATATTCAAAGAATATACTGCTATGCATCGCTACCATTTGAGTGTTAGGATCATAATAATATCTTCGGAGCCCATGCCAGCTTCATCTGCTAGCTGATAAACCTGCTGATCAACTCAGCTCTTTTGTGGTCTTTTCTATTAGGTGCACAGATCTGCTGGCATGTGAGGTTAGTTTGGATCTAGAACTTATTGATGAGGCTCCAAAAAACTTGCGGATAAACAATAAAGTTGGACCACAGTAGTAACTTTATATGAACTTGCGTGGTTAAGCGATTAATACGTCACGTAGCTAAAGTCCAACAGTCAGAATACGCGGGTAGCAGTATGAACCGAATTGGACAGAAACAGGCGCCTTAATTCTGAAACACTAACGCTCTGATAAATGAAAGTACATTATGAATATTAATTGATTTCGTAGCAAAAACCGCTTACGGAAACATGATCGTGCTTCACAACTATTACTTTCTCATTTGCCAGCAAATGGAAAATATAATAAAACCCGAGAGTGTCGAATTACTAATCGATGACGTGGGATTTGTTTTACTTTGGAACTGAACCACCCTCATCATTGTCCAACGTGATGAATCACTGTAGATAAACGTTTCATCAGAAAGTAAATCAAACGAGTCAAGAGCAGCGTTTTGAAAGCTTCTATTTATTTAGCATAGTATTTATTTTGTGTTTGATTTTTGGTAGAGATCAGAGTGGAATGAAAGTAGATTTACAAGCATAAGCACACATTTTAATCAAAGTTACATATTTCTATTTAACAGTTTCTTTATTCGCGTTACTACTATAATTTAATATCGATCAATATCTTCTTATACGGGTGTATTTTTGAAACGGGGCAGTAAGGGCAAGTACCTTAACCGTTGCAGTTACAGCAAAACGTTCTTAAAAGACCTTCCCTAACTTTTTGACATATTTTGAACTGCATTCACAGATTTTGTAAAAAACTTACAGTTGGCAGAAAAAATGCAAAAAGTCCAAAATTTTTTTTTTATGCCAATCGATTCTATTCATGTGGGGATCAAAAAACTCTACGGGACCATTTTAGCTTTCAGTACTAGAAAGACAGAAATCGCCAAAAACGTTTCCCATACATTTCGTACGGAAATATGATAAATCAACTCGAAACTCATAGGTCAGGTAAAATTTTGAACTTTTTTAAATAAAAAAAATCATTTAAACATTTAAGAAATTGGTTTATGAAATAAATTGCTCAAAATGATTTCCATTTTCACGAATACATAAGTCTATCCTTTTTTGCACTGAACGAATGGCGGCTAATAATGTTCTGGGATGAATATTACGTAAAATGGTCATTAATGCATCCTTGAGCTCTTGAACACTGGCGTACGTCGTCTTATACACCTCGTTTTTCACGAAGCCCCATAAAAAAAATCAAGTGGTGTTAGATCGAGGCTACGAGGTGGCCACTGTGTTGGACCATGTGTACATTGGACATTATACCACATCAACAGTTGAATGAGAAGCGAACCTGATTATGACTTGCCGTAACTCTTAGTGGATTTTCTTTGGACCAATAGTGGTGATTTTTTCTGTTGTACATACCGTTATTGGAAAAATTCGTTTTGTCTGACCACAGTATGCAATTTAAAAATTCATGATCTCTGCTTATTTTTCCTCTTAGCCATCTGCAAAAAGTAAGCCTTCGAACATCATCACCCGGATGTAACACTTGAACTATGCGCCCATATCGATAGCACTTGTAGCCGTATTTCTTCCATATCTTTATCACAAGGGAGTGGGATATACCTACTTCAAGGGCGACTTGCCTGGACGATACCTCTGGATATGCTTCGACATAAGTCAGAACCGCAATCTCCGTGTCCATGTCCACACGAGGCTGCCGCTTTCTTTTGAAAGAACCCTGCAATTCCAGGTTTTTCAAAAGATTTGTAATAACCTTTCTTGTTGGCACATGCCGCAACGGATACTTATTGCGGTACCACACTAATGCAGCTCCCGCATTTCGATTATTGACAAAATACGCTTCTAATAAGTCAATTTTTTCACGATTAGAAGACATTTTAGCGAAAATCCTTAATTAATAACTCATACCAAGTTTCTCAGCTGAAACTAAGTATAACACACAGATTTTCGAATCAAATTCAAAATTTGAGGGTAAAAATTCTTTTTATTTACTTTACAGTCAATTCTACCCACTTCCTGGCCATAACAAAAAGTTAGACCATCGTAGAAATTTGTTTCTGTTGCCGAAATGTATGGGAAACGTTTTTGGCGATTTCTGTCTTTCCTAGTACTGAAAGCTAAAATGGTCTCATAGAGTTTTTTGATCCCCACATGAAATAGAATCGAATGGCATAAAAAAAAAATTTTTGGACTTTTTGCATTTTTTTTGCCAACAGTAAGTTTTTTACAAAATCTGTGAATGCAGTTCAAAATATGTCAAAAAGTTAGGGAAGGTCTTCTAAGAACGTTTTGCTGTAACTGCAACGGTTAAGGTACTTGCCCTTACTGCCCCGTTTCAAAAATACACCCTGTATATAACCGTATAAAGAAACAAACATCAGCAATCGAAAATTATTTTGAACAGGTTTCCACTGTAGATATAAATTTCACATAAGTTCATAAAGATCAAGTAGCTTGCCAAGACTCTTCACATTGCTTCATGATCTAAAAAAATGACAATGCTAATGACGAAAGTAGTAATTGCCGACATGACAGTTGTAACTGTACGTGCCAATGAAGACAACATTAACTACGGTCCATCGCGGATGCCCTACGGTCACGAGGTTATTTCGATTACTGTTAGTGGATTACGATTCGTATAGCAAAGCGTTTTCTTACCGCTTTACCGCTGTCATGAATGTCCCTATGCACTTAGGTCGTCCATTAAGGCCATTGCAACGTTCACTGACGGAACGCGATCGTAAAACCTTTATACATCCTTCCAGTACTTGTAAAGCGGTTTCAGAGTCCTCGTCATTTTATGTGACCTCGCATTACCCTCCACTATCTAGACTTTTTTGGTGTCTCAGTGTGATGATACAGTCGACGCTAAGTATACAAGTTTGTACATAAAGACGTCTGTAGTGGATATCCCGAGCGCTCGGTATAAATGAAAGTATTTTAAAGTTACGCCTCGTTAGTCCACCCGCTTAGAAGAAGACGTCTTATCTTTGAATCTAGCCGAGTACTTGTTACTTTATATTTGTTAGTGAAACTTAAAAATTCTCCTTTATTTCTTTCAATCTGTAACTAAGTTTTACGTTAAGTGGTTAACTCTCAACGTAAGTTGGTAATGAATCAAATGACGGGATACATAGTAGCTGTGTATGCAGCGTGCAAGTTATGATACACCCTAAAGCATTTAGTGTGGCTATTTGTACAATGTACAAGTAAACGTATTAGGACAACAAACCAGTGTCGGGACTGAGCAAGCGGGCGTCGCGCCAAGAAGCCATAACTTTACGCTTGACAAATTCGCTTGGAAGCCATCCGGTTTATAGCATTTCAATATAATGAAATGAATATAATAAATACGTCTGATGATGCAAACAACCCTTTTACAGTACAATTGATTCATTGCAAATGTCAACTGCCAAAAATAATGAACTTGAAAGTTAAACAAGAGGTAATCATACCGGCCGTTAGGCTGTTCACGTCTTAGTGTAAGCTTCGTTCAAAGACTTCCCCACAATTAACAGGCCTTAACTGCCTCTATCTCAAACCTTCCTACTTTTGTGTCAAAGGCAGAGGGATGTCCCCTCTACCTACACCGTGATTTTTATTCTCACAGTTAAATTTGAGAACTTGTGCTCTCTTGCAATTGTCGGATGCTCAGACTTTATGACTGCCCATTGCTAAACTATAGCTCTCACCAGCTATATGTAAATATAAAGATGTATAAGATTAGATAGATACCTATACGAGTAAGGTATATTCTAGAACCGTGAGCTGTTATTATCGACCGCAGGTACGTATATTTCCTTTTGTACCCCTAACCATCTAATACATGACTACAATCGAATCGAAGCCGAAGGTGCGATTAAATTCATTAAAAATGCAGGTGCTATTGCAGTCGTGGCAAGATCGATACCGCACACAACTTCGACGTTATGAGTTTTGAAATAAAATTAAACTCTTGTGGCCTCAGCTCGTATGATATGATAGCTTTAGCAGTAAGCAAAACTTTGAAAAGAAAACTGCTCTCTGAAATGTTTTCATATGATTCTTAGAGGCGTACAAAACTAAAGTACTATTGTAGTAGCTTCTTTGCAATGCTGTGTAAAATACTTTAGCAAAGCCTGCCAAACGTAAGTAAGCCAATGTCATCTGTAAGCTTCTTGCCTTTGTATTAAAGGGAACGAATGCCAAGACTAGAACCAAGTTAGTGTGAAGTTATTGGCACTCGTGGGATGAAGGGTTTGTACTACAAAAAATTAACTAAAATGCTGTAGTAATATAACTCTACAAAGTGAAATATATTTTTATCTCCTCTTATTCATTAGCTCTATTTTCTCTTCCAAAGCAGCAAGGTGTTATTGTCCGCAATAACTGCCTAATATTTAGGTAATCTGTGTGCTTGTTTGTCACCTTACATGTACATAAAAATATAACGAGCGACTATTAGTGGGTACTAGTCATGATAGCTAGAGAGATAAGTTTAATCAGAGTACTATTACGTTTTACAACTTTGACGGGTGCATACGGTTTATGGGAACTTGGGGCGACATTGTCAACAGATCTTGCGACGCTCTTTACGGCAGCTGAAACGTTGCTTTAACGGTTTTATAGTTTTAGTCGTTTCGTCGCGCAGGCGGTCACGGCGCCCTTAATGGCCGGGCTAAGTGCCCGCCCGGGGCCCCTCTGCCCTCAAGAATGTCTCAATTTCTTTCATACACGCTAAGATTTCCATCTTTGGTATCGTAAAGAATTTTATTTTTTCTTTTATATTGGTTATAATCTTACTGCATGTATGTACTATATTGTCGAGTGAGATTTTTGTGTGATCTATTAAAAAGTGGTTTAGTGAAGGCATCACATCTTTTTCTAGAATTTAATAAAAAAAGAAAAAAGAATATTCACTATCAGCCATTCTTATCAATTCAAGAAAGATTGTTAGTACTATATAGATATTTAAACAATCATGGTCACTCACATCAGTATCAAAATAAACGAGATATTTACCATGTTTCATTGTTTTGAGTTTCCGATATTTCGGCGCTGTTGCAAGCACCATGATCACGGAGGAACTGGAGTAGTGGCGGTAAACAGAGACAGAGACTCAAAACAATGAAACATGGTAAATATCCCGTTTATTTTGATACTGAAATGTTAGTACTAATATACAAAACTGATTGACATCTGCACCGTTTGACTAATCACTTTAAAATATGTACAAATATAAAGGAAATATTGAGTACCTTACCTATAATACATTTAGACACTTAGTAAAGAATTAATATAGTATACTCGTAACAAATGTTTTTCTAACCGACGATGCTACGACGTGCTGCCCCATTAATATTACAAAAACAAAGGAGTTTATTGAACGCCAATCGTCTATCATTAGTGAGGATTCAGTGGCCCCTGGCGCGACGACACGGCGACGGAACCTCTTCGGCAATTACTTACATATGAATAACTAAACTGTAAGGCTTCTTTAATTAAAACGCAGCAGTGACGGAAAGCGCAATCAACACTGGTTCTGACGCATACTGCCAACGTCCTGCACCGACGTCAAGTGCAAGCCTTACGTTATTAATTTATGCACTAATTAATAAATAACATGTGAGCATTTCACTGTAGTTGGTACAACGTGACTTTATACTTGGCAATAGTGCTGGAAGAAACTGATTGGGGCATACACGACGCAAATTGGTTTTATTTACTTGATTTGCTTGCCGCTTTGTATGGGAGCGTCGAAGGGCTTCGCCCATCGGTTAAATTATACATTGTAAAAGCATTGGAGTTTTCATTCTCCACTTTTTTTAAAGGTATATACTATTTGTATTCCTTCCTCAGATTTTTAAATAGAACTGTATCCATGTAAAAAACCAGCTTTGCAGTTTTACCATGGCACACACCAATGCTTTTCGAAGTTATGTGTGTATTTATCGCAGGTTTATAAGTGCCCGGTTAATAGCAAAAGGCTCACCACCTATTACATTGGGACCTAACATAAACTGGCGAAATATGGGTACTAGCACCTCTGCCTTCCCCTGCGGGGTTGTAGGCGTGAGTTTATGTATTTGAGTTTATATGTATCTATGTTGTGCATTGAAACTGAGCAAATCGGACAAATGCTGGATGTCGGTTATGGGACTTAAGTGGTAACCGATAGGTTAGAAAATTGCGAAGTTTAGCATTAACAGCCAGGCCAGTCCTAGGATAGATGACATTAGTCTTAAACTAGTGTCCTAAAACTGCTAAAGATTACATTGAACCACTTACAGTTAAAAATAATATTATTCAAATGGATTTTCAAAAGTTATTCCCCTTTCATAGCAGAATAAAACTACGTTCCATAAGTTAACATAGACACCCATTGATCAGAAAGGAGTACGTTTTCGAACCAAGTAGCAGTTACATGGAGACGGATATTCCGAATTGCTTTAGTGCAATTGCTACAAATCGTAGTTGCAGTTTAGAATTTATAGAGATGAAAAATGAATATCGTCTGCTACCTTACTCTTTAATTTTTATGTTACTAGTTTTATTTCATCTTTTAATATAATTCTACTCAGCCGCGTGGTCCCTGGCAGAGTAGAATTTAGACCACCCCATCTCTTCCCATGCGGTGTTGTATAAGGCGACTAAGGGATAGAGCTGTTTAACATCAGACAGATGTATGTAGCCCATACTCAGCCACAGACCGCAGTTTCGAAGTTATGTGTGTATTTATCGCAGGTATATAAGTGCCCGGTTAATGGCAATAGACTCGCCACCTCTTACATTGGGACCTAAACATAAACTGGCGAAATGTGGGTGGCTAGCACGTCTGCCTACCCCTTCGGGGATATAGGCGTGAATTTATGTTATGTTAAAAACTACATAATTAAATCGGTGTTGTTATGAAATTTAAACAAAATCGAAAGCCGAAAGCCATTTTCGATCACCAAAATCTTTATCATTCTCTATTTAGTGTTATAATATTAACAATTGACATTACTTTCGACCTATACCCGAGAAATAAACTTATTATTCTATTATCTTACATACTAGAATTTCGCAAGTAAATAGTACACAAGTAATTGTGTGAACATCAAGGTAAACACTCACCGCGTAGACGTCATATCTATTATGTAAATGCGAGTCTGATAAACCGGACGTATATAAAGCGAACTGTCTTATAATATCGTCACGTAAGGGTGGTTATGACGTTTCAGAGTAAGCAACAAGTGCGGCCGGCGCCACCGCGTCGGCGACGTGGGGCTGCGAAAGGAATTCCAATCTGGTCGTGATGAGCTGAGCAAAGGCGCAAATTACACACAGGCGACCGTCTTTTATTGCCCTTAACGCGTGAACTCGAATGTTCCAGTTCGTTTGTGGATGGACTGCACTAATATACTTAGTATACAGTTGATGATAGTTTATTTAGGGCCTGTTTAATCGGCGGCCTTTGTTATGTACATATACTGTGAGAGGTGCGTTACAGAAATATTTTCAAACGTATATATATATATATATATACTAGCATTTATAGGGACAATACAGATTTGAATAAAGGTAGTTAAGAAACATATGCAGGTTTGTTCTTAATCGTTCGTGATTCTTGAATAAGTGTACATTTTTAAAGCTCACTTATACTTGAATGCTTCAAATATTGCTTCTCGAATTATTCTCTACGAAGACTGAAAATTTAATTTGAAAAGAAAGAATTTAATCATTTTCTTCACTCTCATCACTAGTTCTAAATAAATGATATCTTTAAAAAGGAGTATAAATCCCACATTTTGTTTAAGACCGTTAAAAATAAAGCTGCTACATTGTTTAATACTTAAGAACTTTCGAATAATCTGAAAACTAATATTCTATTTTCAAAATTCATAACGTCAAAGGAAATAATAAAAAAACTTATCTATACCTACGTAATACTGACGATATAACTTTATGATATAATTATGTAGGAACGTAATCGTTACAATACTTAGAATCGAGTCTACGTAGTTAGTTAAAGAGTCGATATTGTTTGGTCGGCAAGCAAATAAGTAGTGCGGGGCCATGGTGACGCGCAACAAGTAGGCGAAGCGACGCGTCGGCGCCACTTCCCCATACTGCGAATGAAATGTACACACGCTCACTAATATATGCGATACTTTGAGTTCTTTGACCTTTGAATCTACTCCTAGGGTAATCTTCTAGGGTATTCTATAATTCAAGAAATATTTTTGACTAGTCACGTTTTATTCCTACTGCTAGGAATTTTGACTATCGGGTAAACTAACTCCGATGTGAAAGCAAGCGGAAACATCGCAGATGTAATACTAAAATGTTTATATTCATGTTGCGAACTAATGGTATAATAATCTCCCTAATATTTATTATATTTATTTAAATATTCAATACATGCATGATGCAACTCGCTACAACATGTCATCTACGATTAAAGTGCACATCTATACTGCCTAATCACATAAAAATCTTTTTAGATTCTTTGTAGAGCTACGAGTGCTACAAGCTACGGACTGCTACGAGGTATACAGATATCTACTGTTGTAGCAGTATCATACGCATACTATACAAACTGATTTCTGATTTAACCCTTTACCAGGCCTGGGACAAACCATGTAGTAATAGTGATTGTTTTATAGATTTGTATGAATAATAACGTTTAGTTTAAGAATTTATGAATTATATTTGGAAAATAAGCTAAAAATCCAAAAAAAAACATGTGGGAAAACATAATCCCATTGCCTGTCTAGACTGTGCCTGTAATTATCTACATATAAAAAAGACGTGATGACACGCGTCTTATTTTAGAAAGTATAAATGAAAAATGTAATGCAGTTATTTATTCTTTATTATTAATAAAAAAGTGTAAAACCTTTTAGTCCATTCTCAATGGATAGAAAGGCTTCTTTATTCGTCTACTGAGTTTTGATTTTGGTGGTACAATTTCATGCAAGGGGTTATACACAATGATACGTTACAAATTTTGCATTGATATTTTGACCGTTTTTCCTGTTTTCTTGTACTGCAAAACCTGCATCACTTGTATGAAGACAATAATTATTCCAAAAATGACTTCCTTTTAGCCCGAGTCTTATTTCATCCGGAACCCCGAAAACACCTCCTTTTTATTTTTGTATACCACCGGATTTTGTTTTTTGTTTGAGATATGGCTCGATTTCAAATTCCTGGCTAACCGTAATCTGAAATCGTGATGTATGTTTTTACACGCGAAGTATACTATCGATCTGATGATCTTGTAATACCTGTATAACAAAAAAATACATTTATGTACCTACTGACTGACAAATCAGTGACTACAAAAATTTACCAATTTCCACAATTTAAACTTCGACAAAATAAAGCGTAGGTATTTTTTTCTATAGTTGTAATATTAAATGCATACAACCCGTGGCAAGTAACTAGTATAAAATAAAGATTTCAATTTATCGGGCAATGGAGACATAGCTCCCACAACAAGTAAGTCCTCTCAGGCTAAGGTTATAAGGGTCCCCACATGTTTTATTTTGTTATATCATGGTATTTTTTAAGTATTTACATATAATTTATGCATATATTACTAGAAAAACTCAAAATCTACAACATATAAAAAAATTGCACGACTTACCTTCTTCCGACTAGCCATTACGAATAAAATACGCTGCACTTTACACAAAAAAATCCGTTAGACGGACGACCATAGGAAATGTGATTGTAAAATTGACATTTTCGTTCAGTTGCAACTTTTTTTGTTGTGTGACCACAGATAATATTTCTATTTTGAAGTTTTTGACAGTTTGTGGGAGATTCTTTACCAAAACCTGGTAATAACCTCCAAAAATCTATGTGGGAAGCGCTCAATCCATAGCCTGGTTAAGGGTCTGCCTAATCACATAAAAATCTTTTTAGATTCTTTGTAGAGCTACGAGTGCTACAAGCTACGGACTGCTACGAGGTATACAGATATCTACTGTTGTAGCAGTATCATACGCATACTATACAAACTGATTTCTGATTTAAATAGATTGGCGGCTCTATTAAAATAAAGATTATCATAGCAATCTCACTAATGGGACTGTTATTATGTCTTTAAATTAAAAAAATATTCCATGGAATATTAAACGATACAGCTCAACATTTCGTCGAAGACCTTGAACTTTCACGGGCGCTTACGATAATACCTAAATAGACAAATCCAAGAGTTTAAATTCCTGTAAATCTATTTTGCTGTCCATAGATTAATTTCCTCACGAAATTGCTACACCTGGTCTATGATTTTTTAAATTAATCTGACATAAAATATGGATATAGGTATTATGATATTTTTGTTATAAAGTACTTGTATTCGTCTTTTATGTTTCTAATAATTATAGAATTATTATTATAACCGTGGTAGCCTAGTGGTATGGGTAATGGACTGCTGAGACAAGGTCTCGGGTTCGATCCCAGGTTTAACCATGGCACACACCAATGACTTTTCTATGCTTTTCGAAGTTATGTGTGTATTTATCGTAGGTTTATAAGTGCCCGGTTAATGGCAATAGGCTCGCCACCTATTACATTGGCACCTAAACATAAACTGGCGAAATGTGGGTGCTAGCACCTCTGCCGACCCCTTCAGGGATATAGGCGTGAGTTTATGGTATGTTATTTTTTTAATTAATTTATTATCATTGCATTACATTGTGAAACTAGCTGTTACTGTGACTCCGTATGTGTGAAATACTTATCTAAAATTTCAACCAGGTCTGTTCAACATTTCAGGCATAATTGAATAACAAACATTAAATAACATGCAAATTATTTATTCATAATACTAACTTATTCAAGATAAAGAAAGGTGGTAGAAAGAACGTCAATTCCGCAACAGTTAATTCCACAACTCAAATATGAATACCCATTACAGTTGGGTATAACAAGGCAAAGTCCGATACACCTACAAGTACGTCCGAAGGCTCTCGGGGCGCGTCGTAATAGCAGTCCACTTCCGCTTTATTAAATTTCTTCGCAAATACACTTTTATTGTCGACGGCCAACGATCTTTGTAGGACATCGTTGTCTTCAGTCGTTTGTATCGCATGCAAATAGTGGAACAAATGGGGGCCACCCTTAGTACTTTTTATGATTTTTATGGATGCCGCTCGCATAAAATACAATGCAGAGAATGCTCTCGAGCAAAAAATATTCATGTCGGCACAGTCAGTCGAAAATGCAGTCAAATGTTTTTGTAACATAAATGAATAAATAATGAGGTAACATTGAACGTTAAGGTTGAAATTACATTGTAGAATGCTGATGGTAATGAGACATGAAAGCGGAACAAAGTTTAGACGGTTTTCGTAATACTCGCGATTAATACCGTGTTTATTTTGTAGTCTTCAGATGAACTGGTTTGGTATAAAATGTTGCCTGATGATGCATAGTTTGAGTCAACAATTATGCCTGAAATATGGCAATAAGCTCACCCCCTGTTACGAGGGACCAACACCCTCTGAGGATAAAGGCGTGATGGCTGTATGTGTATGTATGTAAAATGGTATTACTATTAGTTATACCGAGAAACGTGCGAAATGGAGGAGTAAAATTAGAAGTGCGAATTCTGGGTATCCAAGTCGGCACGTCCTTGAATGCAGGTTGATTACCAAATGTTTCGATCAACTTATACCAATCGAAGTGATGCATAGGTAATTAATAAAAATCACCTGATAGAGAATAGCTGTGACAACCGTAATCACACGCTTGCAACAATAATGTTAGTAATATTACTTGTATAAAATCGTAGCTACCACACATTGAAAGTACATGAAAAGGAAAATAGATTGAATATATACACATTCGGTTATAGAACAATTTAATAGGTGGATAAACTCATCGTTTGATGGCCCTTGACGCCGTCTTATGGCTTCCTAATGAAGTTGTCGCCACGTTGAGTGTGTGGGTGAATGACGTAAACATATTCCCAAGTGTGGGTGCTCGCCATATTGTCGGCCTCACGGTATGTGCAGGTTTTAAGCTAAAGGTCTTACCGATCCATAATCACTTTTCGCGCGATTTCCTTCGATAGCGCAAGCGTAAATTTGTTATAGGGTTGCCGAGTTCTGAATGTAGTTTACTTCCAAGGAATGATAAAATATATGGTCTTCCTGAATTTTGTGGCAGCATTTCGTATGTTGAATTTTTTACGAAATATACTTTTGAATATAAAATTTGTGTACTTGATATTACTCAGCTATGTTGCACCGATGACGTCAGACTTGTATTCGAGAGATTGTGATTATTGAACTCCACACAATTCAAAACCGAAGTATACCCCCAAAACAAACATTTGACTTGGTTGGATTTCGTGTCTAATAAAAAATTAACAATGATTTTGATTCTTTTATTAAATCATAATAAAATAAGTTCCAAAGAAGCGTTTTTAAAATTCACTGTTTTTGATATAACGTTCCAGGTCGGTTTTACAGAAAGTAAGAAATATTTATGCATAAAAACTGTTGAATTCCAAATAGACTGAAGTCCAACACAAACAATCATTCGATAACTGGCCTACTGCTCTTTATATAAATAATAATATACGTTACTTATGAGTATATGAGTACATCCCTGATATTGCCTCCACTCAGCCAGACTGAAGGTTCGTCTCGAATAAATTGCCGTGATGCCAACGCCATATTAAGTTAACATCCCCCACACCCACTTCTACTTCAACTAAATTCACTATTTCATTGTCATAATTCGGTTAAGGCAGCAATAAAACTGATTAGACCTGATTAACGTGAGTTATTAGGCTTTCTATTATAAAGAGAACGTGCAGGAATATAATTTTCTTCAATGATTTTAAACTTCTGCTAATTGGTTACATTTAAAATATGCGCTCTTAATTACGAATATATTAGTTTGAGTAAAAATGACAGCCTCTGTAGCAAGGCAGTAGTGAATGTGGCGTGGTAGTGAACTAGCCTTCTATATAAGTTCCTTAACTTTTCTTCCAGGTTTTCTTCCAGTTTTATTTCTCTTTATTATTTTAAAAGGTGGCATTCCGTAACATACCGCCGAAACAGAGCGGGGAATTCCCGTTCCGTTTCAGCGGTATGTTACTTTAACGTATAGGAATTCCTTAAAATCATTCAACATTTTAATTGCAATTCTTTACTAACTTACATCAGTAAAACTATGAAGTATTTCACCGTAACAAATAGGAGTAAAAACTATAATCAATATCCCGAGCCCTACATTTTTCATTAACGGAGGTAAGGGTGTGGGGAGTAAATGCCAGTGCTTCTGTAGGGAAAGTTAGGGTGGCGCGACTGAAGAGGCGAAGGGGTGGGGTAGAACAATGGCCACCATGACATTTAGCATGGAAACGATTGTTACGGCCCGTTAGAGTCGCGAGCCACTGGGCGTACAGCCGTTCTACGCATAGGTACCCTCAAATACTGAACGCCATAGATTGTCCTCTTCCTTTTTTGAAATTCGCAGCTGATTCCAACGTCTCCATCTCTAATAAGCCTCGAATTATTACACAAAGACTTTTTAACAATAGACGCTGGAAGGACAAATAAAATAGCTACGTTTTTGTGGTACGCTTTTGGGCTCAATATTTCAAATTATTTATACACCGTTCCGTGATTCAAGTTACGTAAGTCAGATGGGCACGAATGGAATTAAGAGTTTGCGAACGGTATCATCGAGTAATATTGCGCTCATAAGCAGTAACATAAGGTTGTGAACGAAAACATAAACTGTTTAAATATTTTAGGCACATTTTCCGTGCAAAAAGCAAAGCGGAAAAGTTTATTGGAAGAATAAATTGGGACTAAAAAGCAGGGCGCGCTTGCTCGAGTTTCTCTGAGGGTGGGAAAAAACAAATTGTTGCTAGATGGTAAGTAATGCCGGGGACGTGCCGCAACGAGTCGAATTACTTCATTTTACTTGGTCCTGCAGGTGTAGCCGCCGCCGCCGCAGGTTGAGCATCCGCAATCAAATTATATTTTAATTGCCAAATTAAGTACATTAATGGCGGGTTTTTTTCGACGGTCCGCAAACAAGTTAATGAAATTTTGGTACTATGTGAATACTGGCACCAAAATTATGATATCGACCGTCAACTGTGACCATCAACACTCACAGAAATATGAAACTTTTATAAATATATAATATATATAGTTCTTTTATCTGAAATAAAATTAACAGTAAAGTACAAAAATGAGCTTTTTAATAATTTTCTAATCTCTATGTAAACATATTACATCGATATATATTTTCCAACTAGTCTTCAATATATAAAGATGTATAAAGTTATTGAAAATGAAAAATTATTCTGGTGGAAATTCTAAGCTAGAACCGTCCTTCTAATGAGGCAATTATAGTTCAATGAACTTGATACTTTCATTAGAAACTATCAAAGCACCGATCCCTATAAAGTTATTATATTGCTATTTCTATGCGCTCAATAGACTGCAGACATTCAATGGCTGCGATAAAGTGATATTAATTTTTATTGTAAAAAATTGAAGTGTATCATAATTGGAAATAAGCTGGAAGATAGGTTCTCTTCAAGTATTCTTGGTATCAATTAGCAACTGAACGCTGATGTTTTCTAATTTTTCAATACTAAAACAGATAAAATTTGTTATTTTTATTTTTAAATGAGTTCTACTCATGTTAAGAAATCAAGTAATTTGTCTCGTTATGGAACATTAGTACGCACACATTCTTAAGGGCTATTAACTATTAAAGTTCCCAGACATCTTCAATAAGGGATCGTACTACATTATTTATGTATTTTTCTGACTGGACTTCAAATTAAAAAGAAAATCAAGTAGCAAATTGTTATAAAAGTGTTATAAAACTAATTTTATTTCTATGTAATATTCTTAGACAGACTCGAGTCCAGTGATATTTATTATACTGGTGCCGGCAAACACTATGATACCTATCAACATATGTCCACAGGGACTTTTTGCTAAAATTATATAATTATCTTTAACACAATAATTTACGGTTACAGATAAGATGGGTACCCGTAAATATATCAATAGTGTCTTAGGTAAGGTTCAGATTCGTAAGAACTCGACAGCAACTATACCTTAGCTTTTACCTGAAATTTTATTAAATGCATGCCTCGAGCCAACAATAATGCCCGGAAAACGGCAATAGGCTCACCCCCTATTACGTGGGACTGAATATAATGATAGGTGAAATGTGGGTGTTAATTCACTTCTACCTAACCCTTTGGTGATAAAGGCGTGTTTATATGTATGTATGTATTTTATTTCTACGTAAGTATCGACGTAAATGATCAAGACAAGTTGTATCACACATTATTATTATTTACTTTTTAATATAATACGTTTAAGAGCGGTATTAAAGCTTTCAATTAAACGCAGGTATCTATTACGAATAAAACAAACATTCAAGTTTAATATTGACGGAACAATTAAGTGTCGGGCAGTAAGCTCGTTTACATATTACAATAAACTCCGGGAGGCGGCCGGCGCCGGCACCCGATGCTCCTGACATCCATTCACCAGATAATCGTCTGCATTGTTTGCCAAACCCCTAATGCTTTCAAACCACCCTAATCTGGGATAATCGTGATGTACAAGATCTTTATTTCGTACAATAAAATCATTAAAATATTATTAAGATAGTCGTTATGCTGTGATATTTTTGATAAGATAGTGTTGGGTATAGGTATGTCTCTAAGTATACGTAAAAGGTAAAAGATTCAAAGAGGTTTTTTAACTGCGTAACTTTCGAGGTCTTATTAAGTTTTCATAAGAAGGTTGATCGTTGAGTTGACTTGAATGCAATCGACTTACCGACAGTAGTACCCACGTATATAAAAATGTATGTGCATGTATATTCCTAATGGACAATAAAACGGCAGGTTTTATTTCATACTTCGATTTTTTCATGCTACCACATCAGATGTTACCTGCAAAAAGGAGCTATTGTTAGCTCAAGATATTCTAGAAGTAATTCAGTATATCATACCTAATAATGAAAGAAAATATTTAAAAAATTATAAGGTTCAATAAGAATGGTTATGATCAACTTTGATTTGCCAATAACAAAATCTTGGTAGCTAGTTAATTACCTAATAAAAACAATAGATATAATATAGTAACAAACAAATCCAATCCCAGTCCAGAACGTTGGGACTCTTTGGGGTACAAAAGCAACTCGAGAGTTTCACCACCAAACAATATAATGATCCGCTTTGGCAGTATATTTATAGCATTTGTTTACCGTCAAGTAAGTCATAGGCACGTCAATCTTCGTATATGATGTTGACGTCA
This sequence comes from Eilema griseolum, assembly GCA_963662185.1. NCBI lineage: Eukaryota > Metazoa > Arthropoda > Insecta > Lepidoptera > Erebidae > Eilema > Eilema griseolum. The sequence goes on from OY759241.1 coordinate 15,838,539, forward strand.
CTTCTGCCAATACTATAATGGACTCATAAAGGTAACATTATGAAAGAAGGTCAACAAATAAGTGAAGATAGATCCTGTCCTTTAAATCTAATATGGATATATATTTGATATACATGTACTAATACAGTTTAATAGAGTATTAACGATTTTTTATTACAAGTGCCACCATCCCCTCCACTCCTCGAAGTGGGTGCGGGGTGGTTGTTACGTAGGTATTTTTATTTTATGCGGTGACACCCTGAACCCCAATAGGGAAATTGGATTGATACTACTTTAAGGGTTTTTTAGACATCAACCACGGTTTTATGTTTAAACCAATATTGCGTCTTTATGCCTTTTATAGTTTACGACATCGCCTGTTATTACATTTATTACGCATATATAGGTACATAAATACGATTACGTCCAACCAAACGCTAAGATGGTCAGAGCTTATACGTACCGTTTATGTTTAATATCTTAGCTGAAGACTGTAGCAACATCGCTGATAAATCTTGGAGTTAAAAACAAATACAAAAGTAATCTCTAATTTAATCCACTTCCCCTCCCGTGATAATTATTATAATTAAGCCCTCTAATTATTCTAACACTAGTTTTTAAAATAACTTTGTTGAAACAATAATATCTGCTATGAATTGATGAAATTGTATTTAATTCTAAATGAACAAAAACCAAATTCACAGTTAGACTAGTAAAGCGGAGGTAAAAGCTTCTGATGCGACTGGGATTAACGCGAAGGGGAAGAAGAAGAATATACAACAAAAATATGATAAACAAAAATACACGTTTACTTTTTAACAAAAGAACCCCCGAGTTATCAAAACGATGAACGGATGGGTGGACGATCGGTCGAACGAACGGAAACCCCAAAAACAATCTGAATTCGATCATTAATTCAAATGTTTAGATTGCACGTTAGAATCCACGAAATCCATTAGAATTCAGATTCATAATATTAGAATTAAATCGAACAAGCTTTTCTGAAAGTTTACCCACAGGTAGGTAATAAAAGCGCAAAAACGAACTGCGTTTATCGCGTTTAGATTGCTACTCGGAAATAAATTGGGTGTGAAATAAAACTAAGTAGCTGAAAGTTTTACATGCTTGGCCCGTACGGTGGCAGCTTGTGGGAAGCGGAACAAAGTTGGCAGCACGGAACAGTATTGTATACTGGTGGAGCCCTCGATGCCCGCGGGCACGCCAGCCAAGTTCCTTCGCGAGCCCGTTTCGTGTTTCGTGAACTGATGTTCCCGGCTCAAATTTTTCAATACTTCTCAGTTGTATATCGCTGTTTTAATATTGTTGAGAAAACAAAACTCAAACGCGGAACTTTCCGCGGTTGTTTCTTATTGTGTAATAAATCTTATAAAACTTATTGCGAACACCGAACTTATAAGATTTGTAATGTCATAATAGGCTTCCAACGGGAATTTGATAAAATAACATAAAGGCAGTACAAAAAAGATTTATAAATTCGTTAAGTAAATTATTGTTACGTCAAGTTCTTTTCACTTACATTGTCTAATATTACCTAAGGTTGTGAAACCACTGTGGAACAAATTTATTAAAAAGTTTGTTAGACTGTGACGAATCTGTGAATTGAAGTGATTTTGTGTGTGTGTGTATGATTTTACTATGTGTACGTGTTTATTTTACGTAAATACATAGATTAAGACAAAAAAAATAAAAGCAATTAGATTAAGACAGAAAACATTTAGCACTCGAATTGGCCAATCAACCGTAAATTGTCCTCGATCTAATATGACAACTCGACATTTCAATTTGCTTTGGTATATTTAGGAACACACCAAACCCAATACCAATACTGAAATGTGTAGTTGTCCAGGGTATGGTATCCCTTAATGAAATCTTTAATTCTTATTTTAAATGTGCTGACGCCAAGTGGTTCAGCTGCTATTGTATGTCAACCAAAAAGACATGAAAGTTTGTTAAACTATTATTCGACCAAATTTCATGTCTTTTTTTTCAGCCTTTCAACAAAATATAACTTCGTTGGAATGTACAAATCGAACGTCATGTTTCCTGGTACTTCGTCGCACGTGGAGATTTTGGCAGCTGTCACTTCAAAAGTCAATTTCGTCAAAATGACGACGTATGCGCGAAGTTGTTTCTTGCCTGGGGTACAAATGAGCCTGTAGAAATAAAACAAACAACTGTCATTAGCGTCAGATCAACAGACATCACACTGTGGGTGGTAGTATCGATTGTTTGACGAGCTACAATGTATTTAGTTAAGATTCTTTCTGAAATTCACTCAGATAGTTATAAGTTTGCACCCTCGGCCTCAAGGCAATACTCCAACTCCTTATAATAATTTATTTAAATTCACTCAATGAAATAAAATCTCTAAAATGTACAACTAAAATTGAAAACAGACAATTGCTTTCAAAAATAGCAACAAAAAGCGTCAAGCGTAGTAGCACGGCTTTAACGAGTGAGTAGAATAAAGTTTAAATCTTGGGTGTGCTATATAAAAGTGAGTAAGAAATGCTGACTTGATAAATGATGTGCTTGTTCAATGAATCTCCATCAGCGCATCGTGGCGCTGCAATTTGAAAAGGGAATTACATTTATCTGCTTCCTGCTCGCGGACTGGCTATTATAAGATTCCTTGCATCTATAAATATAAATCTATATATATACAAATAACTTATACCAACATGTCTGTGTGAATGAATGAGGAGTTCTGTTCAGCCGGAAGTTAGATCAATATGTGTAAATAATAATACTTTTACATTACTAACCTTGTATGAATAAAAACTTATATATTTACTAAGAAATGCGGATATTGAACTACCGTTATTTTCCATATTATATTCAATAGGGCTTTCATATTTGAGCTTCATCTGTATTTTTCGTCCGCAATGGGTGCGGACGTCACAACAAGTGTCACTCATATACATAACTGACAGGGTTATTGTATTCGAACTTTGGATGTTGATAAGCACGTGCCAATGGAGGCGGTCGTTTCATATAGCTTATCAACGAACATACATTTATGGGAATGAATTTTAAATAATAAATCGGTTATATTTATTCTGAAATGGTGAGTTGTGATTACTATAAAGAGTACTAGAGTACTATAAAGGGTCGCTATTCATCGGTTCGAATACTGCATAAAGTTACTAAGCTAAATAATTTTAGCTCAAACATATAGAGATACCTACCGTGATAGGATCGGACAGAAACCACGTCAAAGCTGCACATTATAATATAACCGTGTGCATACATGTATAAAGGCGTAGGGTAGGTAAATTGAGCGGGTCAAGTTGTATTGATACAAAATGGCAACAAGCGCTAACACATGAATGTTCGCACGCGTGTTGACCGTCCGAGGCACAGACGCAAACAGCCCCGGCCCCGCCCTACGCCATCTGTCCCAAACGATATTGCTCACGCACAACGTTTGTACAACAACGGTTTTAATGCCTATACCTATCTCCAAACAATTTCCGCAACGGTAATCACTGGTAACGTTTCAGCCAGTTTCAGCCGTGGAGCCTTAAATGCCTTAGTAACAATTTGTTAATGCACTGAACCGTTTTTAATGCTCATAGCTACTCATAGCATGATGTTTCACATTTAGTAGTGGAAATGGAACGTTAATAGAACTATTCTATTTTTGAAAACCAAAGAAAATATAAAATTTTCATTAGAAATGAAGAACATAAAACACAAGATAGTTTCAGACAGATGTGTGAACGTCGAATGGAAATGGAATTGTAACTAGAAATCTAAAACCTCATTAGAGAATATATTCCTTTCAAAATGTTCAAATGTGTCGCAAAGTTGACATAAAAGTTGAATGCTCCTTCGTATAGCTGGAAATCAAATAAGAAGAACCAGATGTCGTCAGTGCAGTTGCGAAGTGCTCTGGTGCGAGCTCGTCACGACGACTCGACGCTTTCGTCACGAAGACGTAATATTAGCCAATTCGGTGCAATACTGACAAATGACATAGAAAATTTTTCATCGTTGGAATTTTGCAGTTCGTGTTTTGCATACATACTCTGTAATACTAGAAACTAAACTATGTTCTTTATTTTTTGACGTTCATTCATTAAAAGGTACAGTGCGGTGTAATCTCCACGCCTGTTTTTCGTACGAGCGTGTGGTCCTCGCAGTAAAAGTTGTATTGCAGCGCAAATATTTAGTCATTCGAGTGCACTGACCCCGACTCATTTCATCTTTGCTAACCCTTGCTATCGCCGTCTGATGTGGACCCAATTGTGCCTTATGCTACAGATAGATGACCGCTAAATACAACTATAGGTTTTATAGTTGACGCGTATGCATAAACACTTGAACTACAAACATAATTGCTTATTGTAAATGAAAATAATAGGGTGTTAAAAATTAGGTGTTATGTATTTTAACCATAACGCTTAAAAAACTAAATATGAAAAGTTTATTTTAGTAAAAACAATAGGGATTATACACGTAAATGTTGGAATAACAGCACAGACGCACCAGTGGTGGAACACTAATCCCGAGCGGATTGCAAAGAGCACGCGCCGGCAGACTTGCATTGGATAATTTACAATTTGCGTTCATATTTAGGTATTATCATGATACCAAAACTACAATTATAGAAATGGGTTACGTTGTGAACCCGTATAAGCCCGAATTAAAACAATACCAGTGCTAGCGCCAATAAAATTCCACTTCGAATATTATTGCATCTTCGATATAGGTTTTCTGTTTATTACACTAGAGCTTTAGTGGAATGTTCCGATTCAGGCGATGGTGTTACAATGTGCTGTTCCGAACGGCAATACTTATAGTGAGACCCTTATTTAAACAGGAGCTTTCATGAGTCCCCAGGCAGCACTCGGAGAGGCTCACGTTGCGGACGAGTCGAGTTGCGCACCGATCTTCTCCTATAAATGATTATATATAGATATTCATATTGGAGTTTTTTCTATTACACTTGACATTTCTGCTCAAGTTTACTTAGGAATTTTTATTTGAGATAGAGATAGCCGCTCTGTTCTGAACGTAATTTCTTCGCGATGACGCGTGGTTTACCGTTTAAGTAATTTTAGAGTTGCACTCTTGTTATTTACCAGAATATAAGTAACGTATTACAAATTTATAAATGGGTTTTTAATTAGTTTTTGAACAAGTTTTTCAAAACTTTACAATTTCCATGTCTCATGAAACTTTTTAAGGTCAAGAGGCTTGAAATCATATATGTACATATTTTGAACTGCTACGGTGAAGAGAAATGCTGAATGTCTACTCGAAAATTTTTGCGACTGACGAATATCTCGAAATTCGACGAATAAATTGTGTCCGATTGAAATGTAAATAGGTATGAGCTGCGCAGTGGAATTAATATTTTAATTGGATTAATCTATTAACACAATATCCGAGTGCACAATGGATCCACTCGCGGTCGCATACACTACACAGCTAGTATGGAGTACAGTAATGACGTTATGTATTCACAATTATATTGCAGCTATAATGAACATCGGGGATGTGGGTAATGGCGCATAGGAAAGGATAGTCGTGTGAATTGTTTGATAATGTTGTATTTTATTATTATGCTAATAGGCTAAATAGGCTCAATGACGTTCAGCCGCATTATGTTAGATAAATCAATTTCATAACCATTTTTGCCATTGCCTGCACATGTGTTATCACTGTTATCAGACACTTTTTTCAAATTCCGATAACACTTCGGTTGACTACGTAATTAAAGCCAGATTCTCAAGCAGAATACATTACTTATGATAGGACTAGGATTATTTAAGATAGGATAGGATTATTTAAGATAGTACTTTAGATGTGCAAGCCAATACATCTGCTGATTGACAGACGAGGTTCAGGTGCTCTGCAGGCTGGCAGACAGGCAGGAAGACGAGAAGATTTATGAAAATTAGGTAAATGATTTATAGGGGGTAGAGGCAATGGGTGAAAAAGGTATTCCCGTCCCAATTGAGCAGTATGACTGGGGAAGCACTTCAGCCCTACAGGCAGAATACCACGGTTCTACCTAATAACCTCATCTTGTGTTCCCGGCGGCGAGAGGGGTAGCCAGAGCTCACTGGAGAGTTATTGTGCTATTAGTGGGAAGACGAAAGGCCTGTCCAGATTATGTCATCTCCACTAACGGCACAAAAACTCTTTTCTTACAGGGTAGGCAACGGCAACCACATTCCATCAGGCGGGCCATATGCCTATCTGCCACCTAAGTTGTATAAAAAAGACTTGCTTTGTGCACCATGAATTTATTATGGTTTTTAAACGACTTCCGTCCGATCCTTCAACCCCGACAGTAACCGCCTGTTTCAGAGCTTCGTACTCCAATCAGCAGCTGTACCAGCATGAGTTGTGCTTGGATCCCAAAGATGTTGACGTCTTATCTACTCCTATTTATACATTTATCTAAACCGAAATATTAGAAAATACACGACCTCAATTATGTTATATTGCACCTAATCCTATAAATAAATGAATGACAGCCGAAGTATTGAAGTAATACCGATTTGATGTACTCCGCTGACGTTTCGTTCAGTAATAGCATCATGTTTAATGTGCCTGTAGCACTTTAAATCTCGGAATGTGCGTGACACACAATTTTATGTTAATAGTAAGGGACTGAGGATATCTGGACATCTACTAGCCAGAGTTAATTTCGTTTTTATAACACCACAAACCCGAATGATCTGTTTACTAGCGGGTCAGTAATAAAAAGGGGCCGTGGCGTCCATTACGGGGAGAGTAGTCGCGCTGTGCGGCATCGCCCCCTATCAGGTTGCACGTGAAACGGATCGTGGGGGGCGGTTACAGATAACGACCAACATGGCCGATGGTAAATGTCAACTCCATGAAATTGTGTGTGAGCCATAGACATCTCTTTTTACTAATCATATACTGGTATATTAAATGACTAGCAAATTACAACAGTCTCATTAATCTGGCACTATTAAAAACTAAGAAGTTTTAGATTATTCGAGAGGTTTTGGACATACGTTCATTATGCGTACTGGTTGCTTCTAGGCAAGCGTGTTCCATTCTCAACTACCTCATCACTCAGCAACAGGTGAAATAGTGTTAAAATGCAGGCTTATTCATATTAAAAATAAAGATTACTTGATTAGCGGCAATGGTCCACATAACAATGGTAAATAGATCATTTACCCGGTTACCTCCATCACCGTTGAAAGTAATAATAATAATAAGATTACTCGTCTATATCACTATATATACACGATAATCGTATAAGATTAATCGTTCTTCTTCATTATATTTCTTTATGGGTCCGTTTATTGGATGCTAATTTATTGGACGTGCAGAACTATTAAACCACCGGATTAGTGAGGCTCTGCTGTATTCACAGTCCTGCGTTTAGTTATGATAGTGATCGATTCTAAATCTATATTGTACTGACCTATTACTAGGTCAGAAGGCCTCTCACACAATGTGTTCGTATAGATAAACCCTAATCACGAAAATAACACTAAATTAAACTATTAGAAACGTACTCGTATAACCGTTATCGCACCGGAAAATATAGAGCACATTTTTTTTTTTCAATGATAAGTAATGTTATAACATCCCGTTGTACGGATTGTTTATCTGTGGATAGGATAGCATGGACTTCATACAAAATAACTACCTATTTAACTATTATTTTTATATTCTAACTTTATTTATTTTTTATGAATATTTCACAATAGTTGTAAGATGTATCTCACCGCAGACGTTAACTTATAATTTTTCAATTATTTGTTACTAAAAATTCTGAGGGGAAAGGATTATTGTTCCTGTCAAGTTTATAGGTGCTTGTAGTAGTAGACATGAAACCGTTACTGGATAGAGCTAACAGGAAATTGAATAAAACACACGACTATTTAAAAGCCACCTAAGTGGTATTAAAAAAAGTATTTTGAAGTACTATTCAGTTTAGGTACAAAAAATATGATATTACAATATACAGAAAAAATATTTGCAATTACTTATAAAACATATACAAAACTATGCTATATATAGCTACATATCTAGTCAAAAAACAGCACTTTGGAATATTAACGTGATTGCACTTTAAGGAGCCTATTTTAGAAAGTTTTATATGAGGTTCTATAAAACCTAGCACACCTAAAAGGCGACGTGTGTGGCGGCTGAAACCTGCCTGATATGTTTGTACTTTGAACAAAATTACACGAACTACTAAAGAAATTACTTACATCAAGAGGAAAGATGATAAAAATCCTTTGTATTTTTAAGAAAAAGAAAAGAACACAAAAATTTTTGGGTTTCGAATTACTGGCAGCTTATTAAATTAAAACCAAATAAAATACTGAAAACTATGTAATATGTTTTCAAATATGTACTTTATCGTAACATATTTTTTACTATCGGTGGCATTAACGGTGAAACCGGAAATTATAATTGGTGAAAACACCTACCTACCCCTTCGGATATTAACAGGCGTGAATATATGTAGGTATGTGTTGTGTATGTATTTTATTAGTTACTACATTTTAAACACTTATAGCAAACTGTTACTTAGATAATTTTAACCAGTTGCTATCACAGTGATTCAAAAATGTATCAAAGTGTATATTTGCAAGTTGCAAGTTCCTAGCACATTTTCGAAAATAGTTTTGTCATGATATCTGGTATAAAGTTGTAACGATGACAATCTATAAAAGACTATTAGCAGACATCTATCTATCTCTGTCTTTCATCACATCGCGCCATCCATCATATTGGACATGTTTTCCGAACCGTATTTATTGACTATCATATTGAACGATCGCATTCATTATTCTGATTATTAGAGTACGTTCGTTTTAAATCTGGATTCAATTCGTATCACAGTGAAATGTCAACGTGCTTTCGTTTTTATTTTTATTTATAATAGGCTATCATATCATTTTCATTTAGATATATTATTTTCAGGACACATTACAATTATGAGTAGGAGCTATATTATTATTCCGATACTAAAAAACATTATTATACCTTGTGGGCAACAGTCGCGTAAACTTTCTAGTTTCGACTATACTATTGCAAGTGTCCTAAATCATTCCAGACCGTTTGAAGGATGGCAGTAGTTATTGGCGTTCACTTCCACTTAAAATAATGCCCTTAGCATTTGCTACTCCAGTGATAATGAATTTTATAAGACAGAGTAGGTTTAAGACAAATTTATATTCATATATAAATACTAGCTGTCCCGGCAAACGTTGTTGTGCCATGTTAAAAAAAAATAGGGGGATGAAAAATAGATGTTGGCCGATTCTCAGACCTACTCAATATGCTCACAAAATTTCATGAGAATCGGTCAAGCTGTTTCGGAGGCGTACGGGATCGAACATTGTGACACGAGAATTTTATATATTAGAGATGTAATAATTTTTCTCCAAATTCTACACGACGCTATATCTAGACCCGTACTAGGCACAGTTTAACCAGCTTGTGTTATGGGCTGTTGATGATGCTCTCGACCGTTGATGATGTAGTTTTTGTTATTCAGTTTGCAGCGAACATCTATACCGAGGATATTGAGGATATCTTGCAGTGACAGTGGTGTGCTCTGAAGAGTGGTAAAGGGAAGCAAAAAAGATACTTTTCCTAAAGACACTACCCAAAGTCAAACATAAAGATTATTATCAGCTCACTGTACTTTCAAGTGAGATGCCCAAAACCATTCATTTAACATTGGTATTTTTACAGTGCAAAATAAAAAAGGACTGATAAAACCTACGTCTAACTTCCATTTGCGGTCGCATGTCACCCGTAGGTATTAAAATTTTCATCAAATCTGGTATTACTTAATCCACAGGGAGTGTATCTGAGGTCGTGCATACCAACGGGCCGCGTTATGCCACGATGCCGGTGACACATCCATTATAGTGACATTTTCCCGCCCTTTTTCCTGTCACTTTTGACAGGTTTGAAAGCGACTCCTCCTCGCCAATGTTTTCGGGTTGATCCTCATCCTCTCCACACACGTATGTGATATATTGATGATTGAAAAACAACGTTATAGCAAAAAGAGGTTTTACTCGAACCATTAAGCCTTTTTTTGCTGTGATTTCATGTTTAACCATTTTTAGTACAGTAATAGTAATCTAGATGATAATAATAATAATATGTCATAAGTATTATTTTGACAGATAGGCAGATATACTACTTTATATAATTTGGAAGCTTCTTAATATTAAGTAGTACTTCATTGGTCTCGTAGCATAAGTTAATCCTCGTAAAATATGACGTCATTAAAATTCTCAAGACAAAATAAAAATAAAATATTTTTTTCTACGAATAGTAACGGTTCCTGTAGGTTATACAAGGGAGAATTTTAATATCTTGGACTTATAAAATAGTGTGTGCCAGTGGCCAGTTAATTAACTACTTAATCAACGCCACCTATCGAACTTTCCTTGCTTCCCACTCAATCACTCAGTGCCGGACGATCTCAGTGGACGTTCCGGCTCACTTACCGCTTCGGTTATTTATAGACGCAATATTCGCATTGTTTCAAAAAAACTTCAACACCTGTACCACAGCCACGCCTCACGATTTATTACTTTTATTGGGTCCTGATTTACACTGACATGAACATCAATTATTTGACCCTAATTGTCCACAGATTTTTTTATAGTGAATTACTAAAACAGTCGTCGAAACCGGTAAACTCGAACGGGGAATTAACACTACAAAAACTGCAGGAAAATCTGCAATGAAAATCTCTTTTATTATTTGATTAAAACAGACATATTCTTAATCCTTAATTCTTTATTGCACACAAACAGTACAGAGGTTAAACACAAAATAAATAAATAAGAAATATGTACAAAGACGAGCTTAACTCAGTATGAGTTCTCTACCAGCAAACCTTTGAGTAGCAGAGAAGCAGTTAAAGTAATAAAGGGACGTGAAGTGTACATTAATTTTTAGATAAAAGAAGGGTACCTAAACAGGTACATATATATACACATAAACATACATACACAGCATACATATTACACCTACATACATACATACAAATATACATACATACATACATAAACATAATGCATACATATAGACACATAAATATATTCAAACTACATTACTGTGATAGGAAATGTTTCCTTGTTCTTCTCCTAAAGACGTCTAGGGTATTACTACCGCGAATGGTGTGAGGTAGTGCGTTCCAAAAACGTACAGCCTGCACCGTGAACGATCCATCGTAGCAGCAAGAAGTGAGTGCAGGTGTGCGTAGCAGAAGAGAGGAAGAAAGACGACAGGGTTTGCCCCTGGGTACAAGATACTCAAAGAGTTCCATCTCTCAAAGCATCTACCGATCGTCAAATATTTTGTGATTTATTGTTTGTCTGCCGTTTTAAAAACTAATTCTATGATTATTTTGTTTCAGGTAAGTGACCAGTTATATGAGAAGTCTGTAGTAGTAAGTAACTAGTAATACAAATTACAATTAAAACAATAGGTAAGTATATGTAATAATATTTCCATATCAGATATGAAATTATCTACAAAGCATATTTTGTACCACTGTTCTGAATTTGTACTCTCGAACGGTCCATTTCGACAATGGAGTCCTTTGTCGTATCAAGGGTTTGAAATACCACGAAAAGTAATTTCAAATTTCGAAATGACACGTTTGTGAAGACGACAATTTCAATGAACTGTTTGTAATAAATATTATTTGGGCACGTGACGTCACTCTGGCATGAACATTGTCAGGGCTGGCAACTCTCCGCATCCAATTATGTCTCAAAACTGCTGGACATAAATTTCAATAACACAATTTGTCACAATTTGAGGCAGCGTCAATATTGTCGATGGCTCTTTGTTTTTTTGGATGCGGTTAGCGATAGGAGGGTTATATCCAACCCTTTAATAGTATCAGCAATATAGCCGCTACAAACATATAAGTATTTGTAGTTATCGTGTGAGTATTCGGATAATATTTTGTAAAATTGATAAACGTATACCTACGGCGAATGAAATTAAATTATTTGATTACCTATGGTACAACCACTTTGATTCGAAAAAAAATAAGTTTATTTTCATAAGCGGCAATACGGTTAAAACAACATTTTTTTTTTCAAAATCCCACACGGTGTTTAGTTGGTGTTTTAAAATGTTCGAATAAAAATAAGGTAAGCGACAAGTGAGCGCTCCCCCGCAGCAGGCGTGTACTTCTCGAACTAAAATCGCGAACAAGAATTAATCGCCAATGAAAATTTCCGTCGAGCCGTGAAATTACAATTTAAGCGTCGCCTGTTTATATGACTTATAAGTCACTATACTTACGTAATACTCATGTAAGTATAAATACGTGAGACGCTTATAATTATTCCATTATATACTTATAGCCATAATATTAACATACGCGTGATTTAAGGCAAAAACCATTTTAATTGTTGACTTAATGTTACATTTGGTATAAGAATTATTGTCTTTACTTCTTGTGACTTATCGCATCCTTCTTTGATCCTTCACTTCCTTGCTGTGACTAATAAATCCATAGTCATCATGAAAACACCGACAATTTGAAAATCTCAGGGCAAATTAAATCTTTAACACGACTTGAATTTACATGAAAGCTAATTGAAATAGTTTGATATATAATGAATCCACTTTCCTTCTTAGTAAAGCGGAATACGTGATGATGATAGCATATGCCAATAGTCATCAGATTAGAACCAATTAAAATTGAGTTCGGTTTCTAATTTCTCTACTTATTTATTTGTTGGGCAAAGAGAGTTTTCAACTAGGAATTCACGGGGTTCTCGAAAACTCTCAACCATAAAACTCTGTTTGAGTGACACCGCTTTTACGAATAACCGCTTACCGTTTGGTGAGAGCTTGTTAGCTTCTATATTAGTAAAAATAGTCAATCAAATAGCTTGCAGTCAACTATTGGATATAGGTAATGTGTTCCGTAACATCCGAGCCTTCGGCTACCTCATCTAATCTATCCCAGTTACATTTTTCAGTCCAACCTTATAATTACTAAGTATTAACTCACAATGGCTCACTGTAATAACTGTAATAAGTATTCATTTACAATATATTTTCTTGTAATGGTAAAAATATAATCTAAATATAACATAGGTAATTGGTACATGTACACTCAAAGCGTTTAATCGTAGCTTCATTTATTTCCAAGTATAATTAAATACCACCATATTATCATCGCTTTGGTAGATACGTACATGTATATGCAATCATTAGATTATCGACCCCTGGACATGAAGCCACAATTGGGCGCTACTTATACAAAGAAGCCATATCGAGAACGTTCACTCGATACTGACTTATACTTCGATCATACGATACTTTATAGGATTATGATATTGCCGTTTATACAGCTACGTTAATTCGTATTTTCCTGGAACTTTAAATACATAAAACCTTACCTTACGTATATAAAGCTCAAACAGGCAGAAGAAAATGTAAAGTAGCCGCTACTCCCTCTTGTAGAACTCTGTTTGCCAGGCGACAATTTTTCGCACACTCCGCCTACCTATACAATGAACTTAACAACAAATGTTCAATATATAACATGCAACTCCATAAATGTAAACAAAAAGTTGTACAGGAACTTGAGCCACTGGGGTACAACGAAACTGAGAATTTGCTATTTAAATATAAGTGTTAGTTTTATGTCTATACAAACCCATTACTCATTTTAGTTGTATCGGAAACTTGATAATAATGAATTAAAGCATTAGTCACACAAGCTATATAATACACTGCACCCCCCTCACATTCATAAACCCACACACACACACACACACACACACACACACACACACACACACACACACACACACACACACACACACACACACACACACACACACACACACACACACACACACACATACACACACACACACACACACACAAACACACACACACACACACACACACACACACACACACACACACACACACACACACACACGCACACAAACAGTCATACCAGTACCATTATTATCTTTCTTTTCATCATTATTTGTAATTTAATTTAGTTACCTAAAATAGTTTAACCATGTGATCACCTGCAATACCCTTACCACCTTAATTATGTAGCCCTAAGGAGGAGCGGGACGACCCAACACAAGCATTACTACATGCTTCCTGGGTTGTTCCGGTAACTGAATAACTATGTAAGAGAAATGGTAAAGAAATAAACTATTTTTTATTATTATTATTTATTATTAAATGGATTTACCCTAAAATGTTTAAGGAATTTATGTTTATTTTTGTACTTATTTCCAAGATCAGACTGTTCTAAGAAACATTTATTTTGAATATCTGATTATTGTGACGCAATGAGGTAGGCGTATAAATCAATGATTTAGTGGAACTATTGTTGGCTTTTTCTCAAGAAAATAACTCCCACACAAGACATCTGTCTCTAGCTTCTGCTCTTGCTCTCTATACTCAAACTTGGAAATATAATTTATGCATCATATACGAGTAATTAAGTATTTGCCTTGTATGACCATCGAACTCACATTATCCGATAAGTGCTAGTTAGCCAGCAATTTCAAATTTATAGCTTTAAAAAATACTGTAAGGACAAATTTATCTCTCTCACTCTCTATTCTAACAACATTCTTATCATAATCGAGTTATTCGAATGTTGACTAGATAAATCATTACCACAGAGGGATAATTTAAAAAAAGTATGAACGATAAACACGCAATCCTTTAAAACAGATGTAAATATTTATCATTCTAATGGTGATGTGAAATGAAGCTTTTAATCATATGTAATGTGATATTATCGTATTATTTATCGGTACCGCCCCGCTGTGCTCGATTGTACTCGCTTATAACCGCCCGCCCCGCGCATAGCAATTCAGTATATCGAAGTGCACGGGTAGCACACAGCACGCGCCTGTACGCCATGCTAGGCAGTACGCCCAGTCTGCAGTACGCTGGGTCGTCTGGTACGTCGCCAGGGCACACACACGGTGTGTGTCACACACCACATTCGGCCGCCGCACGCCGCGGTCGCATCGAGTCCTAGCACAGTACAATCAAACATTCCATTAATTGTACGTCTCTTGGCGATAACGCGCGTTTTATTACTCAGTCTTTTATTTTCGTTTTTATTTCGCATCTCCTAATGCAATTGCACTCGAGCAACGCGGACTATATTATTTTTTATGTTGTTATTCTTGTTTTTATTGGTTTTTGTGCGTAAGTGAAAATGGAAGCAGCGTACGAAACGGTAAGTTGGTATAGGCATTACAGATTGTTTGCTTTTAAATTTAATTTTACGTTTCCTGTTTCATACATATTTGTACTATTGATGAACTTAATGCCTTGTTTCTACAATAAATTGTATATATCTATGCCTTACAATAGAAATAAAAAATAACTTACGTACGTTAGAATAAGGTTACGGTGCCTAAATCTATCAAAACCAATTGAGTTATGATACTTGATTCGAGACTCACGCGCATTGTGTGCCAATCAACGATGAACATTCGATCTATTACGCTATTTAAACTTGTTACACTAAGCATCCAATAAAATTCTATCCCGGCATTTTCATTGAAGTAGCTACTTCTACATTTCGTGCTTTAAGCAATGAAAGTCAAATGTTTGAATACCTAAATTTTATTGTCAATCCATCTATGATTTGGGATACAAATTTCTTTATACTTCATCTACCATATTTGGACGTTTCTTGCTAAACTCGTAAATTATGCCTGTAGACTTCAAAATTGCCATTCAATACATTTTTCAGTTTAAAAATTGGTAGGTATTTAGGCACTTATACCAATAAATCAAATTGGTGTGTCTGTTAGTACCTTTAAAGTGATAGCTTTTGGCCATATCTTTTACAACATACCTACATGAATAACATGAACTATATGGTTGCTATACCTCCAAATCACGACTGTTTCGTTTTCTAAACATTCCTCAGAAGCCCGAACACTCGTAATAGCTTCTCGCATTATTTTTCCATAAACAAGTACTTCATAGAGTTATCGATTAGCTTCCCTTTGTCAGATAGCAGTTGATAAGATACTTTATCGCACCCGATCCGCTCCCGGCCGCTGTCATTCTCACCCTGATATGAAAGAGCTGTTCCAAAGAAATTCTATACAAGCGTAAATGTTCTAGATATGCCTTTTTATATTTTAGAATAATGGTATTTTAAAATATAATAAAAAGGCACATACGTCAAAACGATAATGCAACACTTTTGTTGTCAATACGTTACTATGCTTAGTTGTTAACTCCCAACGCAAAAACAACAACAAAATATTCTACAAACTAGAAATACGAACAAATAAAATATACCAGTAATTCAATAAGACAGTAATACGCTAGATCAATTAGACAGCTCTACCTACACCCAAAGTAAACGTTGAACTTAATTAAGTAAGTAAGTTAATATGGGTAAAATCTCGTAATAATGTTTAATAAAGGTTTTGTCTAACTCAGATGAAATGAAACGTGCTGAATACCATTCGCGGTTACTTATAGCATTTTACTTGAACAAAGAAAATATGTAATCAATTCTCTGAACCTTTAACAAGCAGTAAATACTCTACTTGAGCTAACATACTAAAGTATGTTTTATGAACGTTTTATAGTATCTTGAGGTCAACGTTTTAATACACCAAGTTGTACTTATCCTATTTCACGAATGCTCTCATAAATACTAAACTATTATGACTTTTATTGAAGACCCTTACCTACTGTACATCGAAATTAAGGTGAGCACGTACGTTGCTGTCCGAAAACTTGCTATTAGTGAATAGGTAGATAGTGATACATATAGCTGTTTCAGTATCCGGTATTTTCTTGGTAACTACACATACTCCGCGTGAGTCGACCAGAAAACAATAGAGCACTAGGCACAAGGGGCTGCCTAGCTCTTTAATAGACCATTATTTTCATAGTCTCTCAATACGCATTGCAAGACCAAGAAATGCGGCTGTTTTGTTTTATAAACAAACGCCTTTGTGTGGCTACATTCAAACCTACTCATAACTTACCTACTCGATTTACTCATATCATAAGGAATTGTAATTTCTTATTATTACTTTTTGAGCAAGTACGATTCAACGTAAAATTGAAACACATTTGAATTTCAAATTGTTCAAAATGTTGCCTTTATAATACGTTAGCTGTAGATTAATGAAAAGATATACCGAACAGAGTTATTCTTTACAATGTCTTGATCAATTATGAACAGACATGCGAGCAACTAACTCTAATTATCTGTAGTGGTTTCCTCAAAACTAGAATTCCATTAGGAAAGTTAGCGTCTAGTTGCGGACGAGCGACGTTTCGCGTCCGTGTCGTGTGGCCACACGATATTAGTCATTTGCAACGCGTGTCCAGGAACACACACAAAAGAATAATGGACTAAACCATGATGAGTGACGTTCTGATCCGTTAGTCATATTCCTTTATAGGCAAAGTAAAACCACAGATTACTTAATAGTCATAAAGAAAACAAAGAACAAAGACTTTAAGTTATAACAATGATTAATTCGATAACTTCAATTTGTTTAATAACCATTAAGACAAGTATGAGATTAATTTAATAATCTATATAAGTTAATGTACTTACTTGATATTATGCAACGACTGCAGTAGGTATTTGTAAAAGAAACAGTATTAAAAGGCAAAATCTTTCCTATTTTACCTCTAATATTGTAAAGTAGAAACAAACAAAGACTTATTTACTTTTTATCTGAAAATAAATTGATGAAGGTTTTCAAAGTAGAATATTTTCGGTAACATTTGCTATTTCAAACTCTGTGATTGAATCTGTGATTATTTATGTGATAAGACGTTTAGTATTTATCTTTAAACAGATATTCAGACTATTTATTTAGGATAAATCGATCTCAATACACTCGGCAATAAAACTTATGTCGTGATGTAGTGATTGAACACCTTCCATCACTAAACGTCAGCATCTATTTTCCTCCCGACCTAAATTGCTGTGTAAACAAAATGTAATGTACTTATACCTGTATCTGCGAATATACATACATCACTCGCTTTCCCAAAATATATAAAGAAGGTGAGCGGCACTAGTTCGTAGTGTAGTGAGGAATACGATACTGGCACAAATTGATTGAGAGCGACATTTGATATAAAATTGTGTAGTGATTGATGCGACCCCGCCTCGAACGCTGCTCCGCTAAGTGCTCTGTCGTGGTGTTGCTTATACGTACTCGCGTATACATCATACACGTATGTAAGGCCATTAGAAACATGTCAAATACATACATAATGTAATAACTTGGCTTTGTGTCGAGCTACATGAACTTTTCTGAAGAATAATAAACTAGACAATTTAGAAGGTAAAGCATTTTAGACATTATTTCTGTTTTCGTTATACCAATGGAAATTTCAATAAATTTATTATCCTTTTCAAAACTGTAATCATCAAAAAAGCAACATAATATTTGCAATGAGTTGGATATTGATGACGTAATAATAATATGAGCACGTACGTGTCTTGCATACATTCGATCAATCAATTAACCTATTGCAATCCACTGCTGGACTAAGGCCTCACCAATGACCATACATACATTGTCTTGCATATAAATAGATCTCGCATTTTGTCAATTTTATAGTAGCTATACTCAAATTTGATTTATGTATACAGCATTAATTATCTCAAACATCGGTTTATCGTGAAAATGACAGCTTCTCTTAAAACTTTACTTCATTCCACCGCCTTCAGAGGGAGATAGAGCTTATTTTTCTAGGTCATTCGGCGCAAAAGGGTGAGATGAAACGCTCGACAAATTACTCTACCGGCACGGTTAATTTACTTTACAAATGCTTTTAAAGTTTTCAACTGAATATCTAATCGGTTGCTGAAATTACTTGCGATTATGCTGCCCTAATGGTTAAAAGGTCTTTGACTGCATTTTCTTTTGTTAACTTTACGTGGTAATGCCAGCTCTATTTACAAACTAGCTTTGCCTTGACTGTAGATAAAAGTATATATTTGAGTTTGATTTTGGCCCACAGAATTTATATTAGCAAGCAATAAGAATTATTAAATTAGATTATGGACGTTATCGCGATTACACTAAAATAGTGTTTTAATTTAAAATCTCTCATTCTATTTTAAATTATAACCGTTTATTGAAATAATAGTTTCAAGGGAAATATCCCAAACGATATATGTATATAATTACTCGAATGCCAACAAGTAATTGGGAATGGACTGTACAGTCAAATTAGTTAATTTTTACTAAATTATAAGGCATCTTGTATGAAATAAATTATTGTGACGTTATAATATTCAATAGTCAAATAATTTACTAATATACATTGGGTGGATGATTAAAAATATATAATAACGATAAAATCTGATGTATCTCTGCATCACCCTGAGGTTGACTGTTAGATAATGCCTCTGGCAATAAGTCCGCCTTTGTTTAATAAATAAAATAAGAACAGGCGTAACTTCTTCAATTTAATAAGCCATTCTTAATTTAATAAGCTCAGTTAAATAATTAATTCTAACTACAGGAAAATACCCAATTTGGGTATACCTAAAACGTATATAAATATCAGGTCATTTGATAAACCAAGAAAATGGCTTGTAGATTTGTCATAAGTGACATAATATCATACACGGGTATGCGCGGCTCTGTTCCGGCCGATCCATCCATCACGTTGTGGATTCATAAGTCTCTGTGCAGATGTCCCTTGTACAATATGTGGACACGGTATGTGTTGCTACATGATATACCTAATATCAACCAGTGCCAGTGGATATATAGGACTCCTGGCAACACAGTTGATAGTATTATCTAGTTTATAGTTGTGGTAATATTATTATTATACATCAGTATCAGAATAAACGGGATATTTACCATGTTTCATTGTTTTGAGTTTCCGATTCACGATGTTCACCGCCACTACTCCAGTTCCTCCGTGATCATGGTGCTTGCAACAGCGCCGAAATATCGGAAACTCAAAACAATGAAACATGGTAAATATCCCGTTTATTCTGATACTGATGTGAGTGACCATGATAGTTTAAATACTTATTTTTAATTAAGTACACTTATTTAATTATTATACACTTATTTAATAAGACTTTGACATAAAACTATATTTTATTTGAAATATAAAGTAACTAGCAGCCCGTTCCGACTTATCGTGAGCAAATTTCATATTTAAGAGGCGAATTCTGCGAAAATCCTTAATTTATGGATTCTTGCAATCACCTGCCAAAGTTTCATGTCATAATCTATTTATACTTGGCTTTACATTAATGAATCAGTTAGGACATGTAGTTTTATATATATATATATTTCTAGATTATTGGTCAAAATATTTTGACACGCTTAATTTGGATAGATGAATTCAGTCACAAACTTCTATGGGTGACATAGAAGAATATACTCCTTTAAGAATATTCTTACAAATTTGAAAGTATATTTTTTAAGTCCATGTCTTTGAATAGCGGTGTCATCAACGGTGTACCGTAGCCAGCTTTATGCGAACTTCCCCACAAACTCATCTTAAGCAGCCACGCCCTGGCAGCGAGTGAACGATGACGTGATTCGAACGCGATATATCGCTTCACAGGGTAATATTGTGTCGCGGGACCAACTGATAGCTGGGACCCTTCGGCAAAAAATAAGGTCGCCCGTTTACACGAGAGCAAAGGCTTTAACTGACAGATACCAGATAAATGTTACGACGCATTAGATAAGGATGGAGCGCATAAAAAGGTCGACAAAATCTTGTACAAAAATGCACTACAAATTCGAACACTGACGAACCAATGACGAAGTGGAGAAGCATGGATGTAATTATTGAGTATCGGGTAACTTTGTGATTCTAGGACAGTCTCCATTTCATTATGCAGGGGTGTAATGGACACGCGACGGTCGGGCTAAAGTTAGATTGAGGGCGACGACGCGAGCGCGTGCTTAAACTGTATCCTAGCTCACTTATATAGCAAGATTTACACAAACTTTGCACCCGACGCCTGCCTGACACTATATCATACATTCTGTACTTCAACCGCTTACACTATGCTACATATAACGCAGCATATACATATACCTATATTACGTGAAACTTTATTCTTGATAACAAGAATACTTCAAGTTGTGTCGCTGAACCAACTGATAAATGAAACTTCATAGTGTTTAAATTACACTTTAAACTTTTTTAATTTAAGAGCCACATCAATAACTTACCTAGTGTCTGGGTTTTGCGCAATATCTGCGCAAGTTTAAAAATTTTAGCAAATCTAAATATAAAGACTTGGTGTCAGATTCACAACATCTCTATGTTGTAGTTCGAGTAGGTAGCTGTATCTTAAATGTACCAACTTTACTCTGTTACAATTTTATAATAATAGTAAACATTTTACGATCACCAACATAAAATCTGTAACTTTTAAAGCTTTTCGTTGTCAGATAGTTGGAAAACATCATAACGCAGTAACGTTAAACATGATTCTGCACATACCAAAAGATAAAAAAAACGATGGGTTTGGTAGCGTTTAATTTTAGTAGCCTAGTAGTAACTAAAAAGATTTCGATAACGTTAGCAAATAACGAAATATGATAGCAGGACAAGACACTGCTATTAAGAAAACTGATACCCACGTATTTATAACGGCAAACTAAATTTTTATAGGCTATTTATTATGAATATTACGTTAATTTATATTATTATTAATTATATATTTAGCCTCTGCAATGATATTATTAAAAAATATTTTGATATATGCACCAATTTAGGTGTTTGCAGAATAATTACGATCTATGACGTTTTTACACAATCTCAAAACATTTTTTTTGAATATTTAAAATTTGTTCAAATAGATATTTATATTTTTATATTTATACTTTATTGTAAACATAAATGACATTTGTACAAAAAGATGAGATGCAATGTTTAAAGACGAGCTTAACTCAAAGTTGAGTTCTCTGCCAGCAAGCCCAGGAGTGCTCTGAGGAGTTGCAATACGAGAGGCAAAGTCTAGTACATGAAAGTGTAGATTTAATAAGAAAAAAAGGTGTCCTATTAGATATTGTTATAATAGAAAATTCCCTATTGAAACAGATACTGTTTAGTTGATAAACTCTTTTATACAATCATGATTAACCGTGCAGTGTGTTAGGTATTCCAATACCTATTTTGTAATAGGTATACGTATGTGCTGCTTTATATGTAGCTTAGTATAAGCGGTTGAAGTACAGTGTTTTTTTTTTTTTATACCACTTCGTTGGCCGACAAGCACACGGCCCACCTGATGGAAAGTGGTTACCGTGACCTATGGACGTCTGTAACACCAGAGTAGTCACAGTCGCGCTGCCAACCCTGTAAGTACAGAGTTTCTGTGCCGTCAGTAGAAGACAAAGCAGGACAAGCCCACTGACAGCACAAATTCTCCAGTGAGCTCTGGCTACCCTACTCACCGCTGGGAACACAACACGAAGTTATTATAGCCACGGTATTCTGTAGGGCGGAGGTACTTCCCCAGTCGGACTGCTCAATCGGGCGGAAATACCGCCGTGTCCTACCTCCTTATGATCCTTATGATATAGTGTCAGGCAGGCGTCGGGTGCAAAGTTTGTGTAAATCTTGCTATATAAGTGAGCTAGGATACAGTTTACACATTTATTGAAATATATATCTTTGTACATCCTTTACCGCCAACGTCAATCTTTTTACAAGCCTTTACAAAAAAGGAATACCCATTAGAATTTCAGTGTGCATATATTGGTCAGTTTTTATTTCACCAACGCCTGAATATAAATGGTATCTTAGGAATCCTTTTTATGTTGCTTGATTTAATTTAATTCAATATAATACATCAATGTAATGTGCAATAATTAAAAACAATACATCAATATACTCAACTATTTATCATACATTTTGTCACAGATATTAACAATGAACGTAATTATTAATCTAGTAATGGTTACTATATACATTTAAATATATTACATAAAATTACCAATCGCAAACTAGTAATAATATAGTTTATCTTAAAAAAAACATAACATTGCTCCAAAGAGGAAGCCTTATCATATCAGTCCAGCATGCAGGCTATGATGGCAGATGTGGCGGACGGACATGTCACCGACGGAAGTGCGCTGGTGGGCAGTTTCCGTCAGCGACGGCGCGTGCGCCAGTCCGCCGATATACGATACGAGGCAATAATATGCCAGCTCACCGCGAGGTATCAGCTTACTTATTACTCCGATCCACTTACACTCATCTAATCCACCGCAATACCGTGGATTGAACTCGGATTGGTTTTTGGTATACTCTTTCAAAATCCGTTCCGTTTTACGTGGTTTATAGGAATTTATGGCCTCGCAAAGTACAAAACTAACTGCGCAAGTATAAAGAAATACCCAAATCTCGTGCCCTCGATATGGCTTCAGCGATGCTTCAACAAACAAAGTGCTAATACCAAGTTATACCAATATGAAACATTAAGCTAATTCTAGGTAGGTACTTTCGAAATACCGCGCTCAGTAATAAACAGTTAAAAACAAATGGAGAAACCTCACAATTGCTCTAATTACCGCCTCCGTTACCAAATCACGAGAAAATTCACGCCCTCAACCCTCCACGTCACAATGAGGGAATGGAAGAAGCCTGTGAAAAAGCAAATTAAATTAATTGTGATGTAAACGAGGGTAGGCTGGGCACAGTGCGTACTGTAAATAATAGATGGCGTTGGTTTCGAGCCGCACCCCTTTACAATACAATTTTATTTGCCGTATAAAATGTTGGTCGCACGTGTGGTATTACTTAGGTAGTTAATAAATAAATCGAATCTGTCGCTCCGTTACATAAAACTGTTTGTGTTTTATTACCACTCAAATGTGTTATAAACATAACGATGTTGATTGTTATTATTAATGTTCTTCTGTTCATAGTACTTTGGAAACCTTTTAAGTATCCCGGATATAAGTAGCATGGTCATTAACCTGTTACAGTATTTATTTATTTATTTATTTCTTAAAGGTACGCTTACAGATTACTGTCATTGCGTGACTAAACATTTGGATACAATCAAAAATAACAGTAAAAAAATTAAAGTACAGTCCTCCAACTACGTAGAATTAAAAATATAGTATCTAGGCGAAATATGGGCGTTTATTAGATACTCCATCACCTACATCCACCATCTTATGTATCCATCATATGTATGTATCCTATGTTTGGAATGCAATAAAGAGTATTTATTATTTTTATTAGTATTATATGAATCTTACCACCTTGAGGTGTGAATGTTGGTAGGCTAGAGGCAATGGAAAATTAGCGCTGCCTGAGGCGATAACTTTACAGAAAATGCGAGCGAGGGACGAGATTAAGGCAAAGATGATCGCAGAGTAAAATCGCATTAATACTTATAATAGGTATGATTTTACTTTCATTATAAAATTTATTTATTAATTTAACATTAAACTATTATAATATATAGAAAAAATATATGCAATTACTTATAAAATGTTTACAAAACTATTTATATACTTTCATTTGATTTGATTTATTTATTTCATGAACAATTCACATTGTATTTGAAAAATTTTTTTTAATAAATAATACAACTTTTCATGTTTTTTGTAATGTTGTAGAATATTTATTTTCTTTTCATTATATCTTAAGCCTTATGCATTTCGCCTTTTCTGTACAATTCACACTTTAAACATTATATACCTGTATACGTGTGTAAATGACATATATCGTGCACTATTGAATTTCTAAAATTGCATTAGTGAATGATAAAGCAATTCTTATGCAATTAATATCAAGTAGCGGTCAAGAAGCGAAGGTGAAAGCCATAAGCGTGTTTGTTATTAAAACATCAAGTTTGTAGGTTGAAGCCGAAATAGTCGAAGTGAGACGTACGACCGGTACACTGGCGGGGCTTTACAGCATTCTATTTCTAGTGTTCCATCAAATAACCCATGATATCGGACTTATGGATTTATACGATGATTTGGACGTAATTTCTTGTTGTGACGTTGGGTGTTTCAATTTCGGACAAATTGCGATACTTTTAATAATATATGTGTTCAACACACCCACATGTGGACGACGAATTGCTTATAATAGATTGGAAGGTATGGGTACGTGAATGGCTTAGTAAATTTTACTAGACAGTTTTATCTTTACCATACAGACATATATTAAAGTTGCCGTATTTGCATAATTTGATAAGTTTTCATATACCTAATAATAATATTCTAAGTCACATCACACCGAGCTTTCTAGGCCGAAACTAAGGAAACATTTCTGAAACACGTATAATATTTTATACTTTATTTTATTTTATTATTTTATTTTTGTAAATGATGATGATGATGTAGCAATTGTAAACTCTCCAATCGCGCTCCACTCGGCATCTCCCTTTTCTTACTGTAAAACTGTGACAAATAATTTAATCATGTTTAATGACTTGATATGTTTAAATAATTGATTTTATGATTCTAAATATAACTATCCGTGTTTAAGTAAAGAATACGTTATATTTCATAAAATTTTTATTTAATAAATTAATTTAATGGTTTTGAAATTGTAATTTTTTGCGTTCCCTTTATTTTTGGGTTTATGGAGCATGTGAATTCGATAATATTGGAATGAATATTATAATTTATATTCCCTTTGATTTTTATAACTCAGGATGCGTGCGGTGAATAGTACCAATCGCACTTTTTTGTGAAACCAATACCCTAAGGAAATAAAAAAATATTGTACCTACATCATATTTGTAAGAAATTGCTTACAATTGAAATTTAATTGTACCGATGAATTTAAACGCGATTAATTCAAATGAACTTAGGTCAATTAAACGAATTTTGAATGGTGAAATCCAATTTAACTTTTTAAAATTAAGCTTCAAATCGACGCTGTTCCATTTTCCAAAAGAAGAAATAAGAAGAAAGAAGTAATTTGACAAGAATACAAGAATACCCTTGTTCCCGGTGACTCACTCAACCTGGGTGTGATGTGTGCACTTGCTGCTCGGCCCATCACAACCTCCTTGAGTGAGCGACCGTGGATGAGACTGTCATCAATCAACACTCAAGATCTCAAGAACTGATTATTATTCTTGTTCGTTATATTACTTTTTATTGGGCACATTTTCGTCGTTTTACCATATTTTTATTGGTGGCGTGACAGTGAATGTTTGTTACGTCAGAGGTCGCTGGTTCAATTCCCACTCTGTGCCAATATTTGTATGCTATTTGAATTGTCTTAGTATTTCCATGTATACTTAATATATGTGTTTATAAACAAAACTGTCTAAGTATGTCCGCATTCTAAAACCTATATAAATATTTCTGTTTGTTGTGCTCTTGACCATTAAAGAGTTATTAAATCTGGCATTACATTAGGATGAAAAATTATCATATAACATAAGTGAAATGCTCCTCCGTATGATAAGCGAAAGATTACAAATTAAATGAAAGCTTATAATAAATAAAAAGGATTATTATAAAAATATACATCGTGTTCATAATCTAAGCTGTAATATTCATTGAGGTGTATCAATATACATCTTGTCTAACATTTCATAGAAAAACGATTGGCCTATCGACAAAAATAGCACCACTAACGTACAGAAAACAGACGCGCTCGATCGCGTGATTTATAGGTTATCGGCCATTGGTTGGCGGTTTACGACAACCACATATCCAAGATCATAACGGGAGTACGCCTCCGATTTGTCAAAGGTAATCCGAGAGCATCCCAAGAGGTATCGTTTTTTTCACACGCTTTATGAACTTCAGCTACTAATTATGTTTGTAAACAAATCTTCATTAATTTCTAACTCGCATATCGTTCTGAGACGTTGTGTGTAATATTCCTATGGTCTAATGATGAAGTAAGGGTGTAGAGATTAACCGAAATTATTCAGCTGCTAGTAAACCTCCCAAATAGGTGCTTGTTTAAATCCATCTAAGTAATTTGAAGATTTTCGCGTTCTAAAATCCATATTTCAATCTATGCTTAGTATGGGTGTAGATGAAACTGGGTGGAAATGCCCTAAGTACGATATCCTACTAGTACTACGAAGCACGGATGTATTTGTATGTGGATGTAGGTACGCCCGTCCATTCGTCAGTTATATTGCTTCTATGATAACTATCTACTACGTACTAACTTGCTACCTTAGAAGCAATAGAATATTAAATCTATAACTCCTTATGGAGCTAAATTAAAGATTAGGCATTACTTGCCTAAATTAAGTTAAATTGTTTTAAATTGTAAGGTATTTTTTTTATAAATGACACGTATATAAGACGCTATAATACCACTGCGGTAGCCTAGTGGTATGGGTAATGGACTGCTGAGACTTCGATCCCAGGTTTTACCATGGCACACACCAATGACTTTTCGATGCTTTTCGAAGTTATGTGTGTATATATGCCCGGTTAATGGCAATAGGCTCGCCACACATTGGAACCTAAACATAAACTGGTGAAATGTGGGTGCTAGCACCTCAGCCTACCCCTTCGGGGATATAGTTATGTTATGTTATGTTACGTCTATAAGACTTTGCCTCGCCTGATGGTAAGCTAAAGGCAAAGTCTTCGAAAAGAGACTATCATAATCTTAAAAAAGTGCACTTTGTTCACGGCAAGTAGTGCACTTATTTTATCACTTCTTTTATCATATTTTGAGGTTATTTTCAAACTATAGCAGAATAATGGCTTGTAAAATATTGTTATGTAACTGTGTCGCATCGATACAAACTAGCATTTACATTTAGTTGTTATTGGAAAATAAATGCGTCATTGGACGGTAGCACTTTTATGTGACGCAATAAAATCGTTGGTATTTTTAACGATTTAAAATATTAAGTGCAGTAAAAATAATTTTATTACATCATTTTACCGATGGTCCCGGTACATATTTTGTGTAAATTGTGTCTAAAATTAAATAAATATATATTCCACAACATTCTACACAACGTTATGTAGACACATGGTAAGCATAACTTAACTAGCTTGTGTTATGGAATCTAGAAAACGGATATATAGGTACATACTTATAAACTTTTTTTTGTAATACATATCATACATAGCAAACACCCAGACCAATGCAAATATACATATTCATACATACAAATATTTACACAGAGCGGGAATCGAAAGCGCGCCTCCTACTTTTTTTTTTTTTTTTACGTGCGCAAAATCCCCACGGATACCTCCCCACCGGAGCCGGTGGAGGAGGTTATGTCGGACTCGAACCGACTAAAACGCACGCCGCCTGTGGGTCGTTTTGGATGCCGAAGGTGAGGTTGACAGGCATATCCCTCGCACCCCGGCCGACCCAGGGCCATCTCTCACGATATGGCCCTCTTCTCGGGTGTGGGGACTACAGAGTCCCCAACTCGTCCCCGGAAACGGGGAGGCGCGCCACGCGCGCCACCGCCGCGGCCTGCTTCTGCCAGGGTGACAGGCGGCTTCACCTGTCACCCCCAGGCCGGCGCTCATGGGGGGCGGAGGTCGTTCATCGACCTCCGACGCCCGAGTTGCCTTCGTGCGCGGGCAGCTTGTCTTGCGATCCTTCGTCGCTCCCGCTGCCGCTCCCGCCCCGCCTCCTCCTTCACGAGCATTACTTGCTCGCAGAAGGAGGCGCCGGCCGCCCACGCATCCGCGCAGCGAACCATCACCGCGAGCAAGGTGGAGAGCGTGAGAACCCTCACTCCCAGGGCCGCCACAAGCTCCCGCCTCGGCGTCTCCCACGCCGGACACTCGGTGAGCGTGTGCGGACCTGAGTCCTCGCTCGCGTCGCAGTGATGGCACTCGGACGTTGGCTCTTTCTGTATCCGACGCAGATACTTTCCGAAGCATCCGTGCTCGGTGATCATCTGCGTCAGACGGTACGAGA
Source organism: Eilema griseolum (assembly GCA_963662185.1). Classification (NCBI taxonomy): domain Eukaryota; kingdom Metazoa; phylum Arthropoda; class Insecta; order Lepidoptera; family Erebidae; genus Eilema; species Eilema griseolum. Next base: position 15,867,435 of record OY759241.1, read on the forward strand.
GGCTGCCGTGTGGCCTCTCTAGCCACTCCCCCATGATGGGTCTTACCGCCGTTACTACGGCGTGCCCTAGCGCGCCTCCTACTTAGCAGTAGAACCTTTATAATTATTTCCTACAGCAACCGTTTACTGGATGAAAAATAAATATCATTGAGACCTATATCATTTATATAAATAACATAGGTATACTTACTCATGTAAAGGTCCATCTTTGTGTATAATTTAAGTCCAATCCTTTTAGCTGTTTTCACTCAATAGCTAACAACGTCTTCTGAAGAAGAAGAAAAAAAGAGAGCTAAAAACTATAAGTACATTCAGTATGTATGACTACACGGTATCATCATTGAAACAATTTTTCATCAATTTCATGCACGCCATTTTCATTTTTTACCAAAGTGGTACACAAATTGAAATTTGTTAGAGACCGATGAGAAACCATCATCGTAAATTCTTAACAGTTTACAACACCATTAAAGTATGATCATTTTAAGCCTTTAACCGTATAAACCAATGGTAATTTTATTTATCATAATATAGTAAACAGAGACCACAATCTTATGATGTTATCATATCATTGGCATATCATACAGTACAGTCATCAAGCAAGTACAATTGTTCACCATTATCTGCCCTTACACCTGGGCGCATTGATATGCGCTTAGTGTATGCATGATTAGCCATGCAATGTTTCACACTTAGACATCAATTGTGTGCGCGGCACCTGTCTATGCATCCGCTGTCTGTTATTATAATTACATTAATAGCTGATCAATTAAGTGTGTTTATTGTCTTATATCATCTATGAGTTTTATAATAGAAGGAAAATTATTACATTAATATATGCAGCTAAGCATAATAATTGTAGTTCCGGCAGTTTCATTAAAATGTACCAAATTAAAAGCGTCATATTTGGCCACTTGTGACGAATTTACCACGCGGTTTGCCACTTCACAGCTTCTGGCGACCTGCCAAAAGAGTTCACAATATGTTTCCGTTTATTAACATGTGATTTAATCTGCTGAGTACAATTTGAAAAAGAAACCCTTGGAAACCTGGCAGTTCTCGAACAATCTCACAACGGTGCGTAGGGGATTTTGTCCACGTCCAGAGAAATAACACGTAGAATGACTTACAACACATTCTAGAGACATGGCGGCCTCTGTGGCGTAGCGGTAGAACGTTCGACTGCTACGCAGGGGGCGCGGGTTCGATTCCCGCTCACTGCAAATATTTGTAAACATGAATATGTATATTTGCATTGGTCTGGGTGTTTCTATGTATAATATTTTTGTAAATATACAATTGCCAATTGCAATGTATGCATTTACAAAAAACAAGTATCTAAGTATGTTTATCCGCATTCTAGATTCCATAACACAAGCTAGTTAAACTATGCTTACCATGGGTCTAGATAGCGTTGTGTAGAATGTTGTAGAATATTTTATTATTTATTTATTCTACCCATTGCCCACACGCCAGTGTTTATAAAGATTGGAAATTCTAAAATAACCATTTTGTTTAAGTCCCTAAAGTAGTGAATCAGTATTATAAAACAAAATAAGGTAAACTTAACTGATCTGTCAGCACAAGAAACAAAAATACTGACAGCACAGAAACTCATGGGCTCGGAACACTCACTTAATTCACCCGGGTTAATTTAACTGGGTAAATCAAGTGCACTTACTTTGTATATTTAATGCACCTGGGTTAATTAAGTGCAGTACTTTGTGCATTCAATTCACCTGGGTGAAATAAATACAATATAAAATAATACTGAATGAAGCTTCGGAGACTCGGTTCGCTCGAAGAATGTATTTTAGGGGAGACTGGATTCCATCAATTAAATAAGCATTAAACGTTTCTCATGCAATGTAAATTACAATACAGTACATTATGATATAAGTGCGATAAGTGTAAATTACAGCCGTAGCTACAAGAAAGAAGCAGACATTATCAAAGCACACGTATGTCATATGACGTTTTATAACATAATTGCGAGGAAATAAATAAACTTTGGAAAATAACAAAATACAAAAAGTGGCTAATGTGCAATTATATTTCTAATGCTCTATATAACATCTACTCTACATCACAACTGTATGACTATGAACTCCATTTATTCATTGAAAAGTTATATTTTTTTTACCGAACCAGATAATCACCACCTGTTTTTATAATCCTAACCGCTGATACATTTATTACTCTCCCGTTTTGTAATTCATGCGTGTAAATGTTTTACGGTTCGTAAAATAATTTTGTGGGTATTAAGAACATAACTCATGCTAATATTGTATCGGCCTATTTCATAGATAGATCGCATATATTATTATTACGTTCAAAAATATTAGTAATAGGTATATGTTAATGATTACACTTCATAAATCTGCAGGCTTGCCATGAAAAATATAACCAAAGTTGCGGCCCGAAATTTCGGGTAAATACTTTTTTTTTATATGTATGTAGTATTTATCCGCAGTCAGCCAGTCAAACATCTCAATTCCATAGATTTGTGAATAGGCTTATACAGTTTGTGATTAATAGTGATACTTTTCATGGCGTTACTTACTCTTACATTTATAACGTGAAATACCCATGTCACAAAATGTACGCTACAAATTGCTTATGGGCAAAGTGGCTTGTCTTAGCAAGCGTAGGCAATGGCTGGGCTTACTCCCTGGCAACTCGCGCATTCGTAGCAGTTGCCAACTAACGGACCTACGCGGTTAAGCCGATATCTGCTGTCGTAGAATCCTACACAGTCTCACTGTAGCCCTCTACGATGGTCCTGCTGTATATTTTATCATGTAATTTACAAACAGACAGTAGACCAATAGTCAAGGATTCTTATAAGACAGTTCTTGACGAATTCTAAAATTAATTTGATAAAATAATCTACTCGTAGAATTTTTTAATTTGAAGATGGAGGAAAATTTACTTCAAAGAATTATGAGAATCTTTTAGCTACTTAATTTTTATTGAAGCATACCTTTTATTTTATTTATTAATTTCGAATTTCAAAGTAATTGAGAAACAGATACTTTATGTCTTAAAGTTTGATTCCGAAGGCGACCGCATAGTACAGATGCAGACGCGGTGCGTACCGTGAAATAGACTTGATATGATGATTTTTTATTTTATTTAATTAGTAGCGGCTTCTCCATAATACCGTTTATCTGTATTGAAGTTTAACAAGTAAAGTGTGTGAAGAGACGACACGTCATCCGAACGAACAAGAATATTCCAAACAAAAATCAGTCCCGCAAACCGCTTATTTGTCTATAACTATACAATCAATCAATCAGCCCACTGCAGTCCACTGCTGGACATAGGCCTCTCCCAATGTGCGCCATTTTCTCCGATCCTCCGCCTTCCGCATCCAGTCTGTCCCAGCCACCTTTTTCAGGTCGTCCGTCCATCTGGCTAGGGGGCGTCCTACCTTTCGTTTACCTTCTCGCGGTCTCCACTCTAGGACTCGTTTGCTCCAACGGCCATCGGTCCTTCGGCAAACGTGGCCAGCCCACTGCCACTTCAACTTGCTTATTCTGTGGCCTATGTCGGTAACTTTAGTTCTCTGTCGGATAACCTGGTTCCGAATTTTATCCTTCAGAGAAACTCCAAGCATAGCTCGCTCCATACCCCGCTGCGTGACTTTTAAGCTATAGACCAGCCCCACTGTAAGTGTCCACGGCTAGGCTAGTCCAAGGCTATGCAGCATTTCGCTCAGTTGTTCCAACAATTTCGCTACTATGACGATGTCGTCGGCGAACCGAAGATGTAAGATGTACTCACCGTTAATGTTTTTACCCCGCCCAGTCCAATCCAGAGTTTTGAAGACTATACATTTACATATTTTCACATACATCACTCCTTAAACTTCAATACGAATAAACGGCATCATTGAGAGGCCACAATGAATTAAAACAATAAACAAAATTACCCTTTTTAAGTGTATTTCACGGTACGCTGCGAGCCTGCAGTTGTCATATGCAGTCGCCTTCGGAATTATACCTTTATTCTTTAACCAAGCGCCAATCACAATTGCATCCAAAGCTATCACTTTAGTGCCCTAAATTCGATCCTGCTCATCGTTTTATTGATTTATTATAGCTTTTATAGAAGTGAGTGCCAACGAACCTCCCAGCCTCGAGAGGAAAGCCTGCTCCAGAGCCTCGTTTGTGAATCAGTAGATGTAACGACTTGGTGGGTTAAGTCGACTTTAGTAGTTTCTGCTATAAAAAAGGATAACTATCACATACTTTGAATATATGATGAATAAAAATGTTGATTCGATAGTAAAATAACAGAAGTAACATCAACCCCACTGCATAAATAACCAAATTCATATTAAATGTTATGAAGACAGAAAATAAAAGCAACCAAACAATTCGACACCCCATTTCGGAGACAGATATTCATAAAAATGCAAAGTATAATACGTTGAACATTTCATGCCCTTGTTCTTCTTGTATTGGTACAAGTGTGTTTGTAATAATAATAAAAGTTAATACAAAAACATCAGGTTATTACTACCATGGCATTAAAGGCCAGCGGTGTAATTGTAAGGGAGGTTCACACTCGCGGCCGGTAATTTGGCAACGTCGACATCGTGTCTATTGCAACACCAATTCCGTACGACGATATCACTGAAATTGCTTTTATTATCTGTGGTTATATCAATGCTATGTACTACAGACGTGTTGTCTTTGGCTAGTGTTTCATTCAATAAAAAAATCTAAGCGTAGTTACCCTAACCAGATAGATTAAATATAATTCCTTCAGACTAAAATTCGTCTGTGCGTCTTTTTAAATTAGACTTTATGTATAAATTTATATACCTACGGACTTAATGCCTCAGGCATTCGACCAATGAATCAAATCTACCAGTGAACCAAAGGTGAGGCAGAGAATCACTCAGTAGAGGTGCATTATTGAGTAGTAATGTGTACATACCTTCACTAAAGTAGTAAAGCACAAAACCAACCATCAAACCACCCAAAGATTCGGTTTCTGGGGATGTACCACGGAAACAGAATTTTAACAGAATGTCCGGTAAGTGGTTATCATGCTGCATGTTTTTTTCTTTTGATGGAATCTTGTGGTCTAATTTGTGTCTATGGGTAACAGAAAAATATCCATTCATATACTGAACTCTTGATGAAGATAGATACAAAGTAATTGTGTTTAATTTAGAAACCAAAACAATTGTTAGTTATAGAAGCAATACAATACGCACGTGACCGACGCTAGTTTTACATTTGAATAAAGTTAGTGAGTCGCTCGAGCCCGATGCTTGGAAATAAATCAACTGGTTTGGTTGCAATTGAACATTATCACATTGCAATTAGTTGAATCTAATTGTTAAAGTTATATATTCTCGGTTATATCTATTTATTCATGAGAAACCTGTATGAAAACTTACTTGCTAACTTATTCTATTCACGAACGCAACTAAAACCTTTAATTATAGACAGAACCAAAGGTAATTACCACTTTTTTGTCACTCACTACTCGAACAATGTTAAATTTGTCCTCTGAAGATTGGATAAATAATAATTGATATATGAAATGTGTATTGCTTTTGTAAAGATCGTTAGCAATTTTGTTAGTGTTTAGCAACATTTGAGGGCTATACAGTACAGAGACAGAACATCAGAAGCAAAATAAGTAAAATGAAACTAATTCATTCCGCCGTCTAACTAAAATTCCAATGTCACTAAAAACTAAATTCGAATTTAAGGTCTCACCTTCTACGAAATTGAAGGTTTGGTTTGTCTAAAACATCTGCATAGAGTTGAGTTGTTTTGTTTACAGTATCGGGTCGGTCTCAAAACAATTTATTTAAAAGGTGTCGCGGCGCAATCCACTCTGCGATCACCGCTGATACAAATACCCGACCTAGAATAACCTGAGTATAAATCACTCTAAGGAAATAACTTGCTCGACCCATTTACCTAACTGGACGTGTCTTTAAACAACGCTCTATAGTATCGATGTCACTCACATTGACGATATTGTGAAAGCTTCAGGCTGATGTTGTTCTATTCAATGGAAACTACCTCGTGGTTGGGTCATTGCCAGTCAAAAAATGCTTGCTTTGGGAATACAGTTCCATTTTATGTAGAGGTGTTCGACGTGATGCATATGTTACCTATCTTGTTTAGGTCGATGTTTTAAATATATCACAAAATGCTCTTAAAATAATTTTAATGAATTAAATTCACGCAAACACTGTAGGTATTGTTTATATTGTTTTCGTAATATATACGATATTACACTGTTCACAAGAAACTTTAAAAGTTGTTCAGACTTACCTAAGCAGTTCTAAAACTCTTAAAATATTTTGATTAAATATGATGGATGTCTAAATATTTTATCAAAATCCCGACAACGCTGTGACTTCGTTAGTCACAAAGAAATGTATAATTACAGGATATCTGAAAATAAAGAGAAAATTGTATTAAATCGCGGGTTAACTAAGCTCTCACTTTTATTATTTCGGAGATGGAGCGCGACGACTTCGAAATTTACTTAATTATGTTATAAAGATACTTATCGGAATAAAGCGGGCGAACGACGAAACGCGAGGGAATAATCGTCTGGACCGACAACTGCCATCTCATCGCCGCTGAAACACTCCCGACACGCGACCATTTTATTACTTATCGCTTTCGACACAACAACTTTATTTATTTAGAAAAACTAGAACTGTACTCAACCGCAGATCGCAATGAAAAAGGTTTTAAGAACTGCAGAAAAGTACAGTTAATATAAAGGTATGTTAGCAAAATTATAACGTGTTGGTCATCTTAGCTTGTAAACCTTTATAAAAAAGCTAAATTAAAAGGTAAAATATAATCAACTTTCAAATAAATTGAAATTAATCTTTTTTAAAGGAATATATCGCGATTTAGTTAGTGTTATTATTTATACTGGCCCCAGCGTCCTCTGGAGATTAAATAACCATTTATACGTCAGTGATATTAATTGATTGGTATTGAAATTAAGTTACAATGTTAAGAATTACCTAAATCAAAAGCGTCCAAAATATAAAACCCCATATTTGATCATTGACGGAATCCCTCATGGTTTCTCAACCACCCTGATTGTTCTATGCCCCTCCTCCCCACAAACAGTACTTATATGCAGTCTCAATTTCGTTAGCGTGGTCGTAGTACGTAGGTAGTGTAGGTATTCGTATAGTTGTGTACCGCCGACTAAAATAGAAAACGGCTGGTGATTAATTGGCAATTACTCCAACTGGCGAGTAATTCCCGCGCCCACTTGTCGCCGTGTAAGCTCTCATATTATTTTTCCATCGAGTTAATAAATTGATCAGAGACTAGTGTTGGACACTTGTGAACATTCGATGATTTAAATTTTTGATAATAATTGGATACGAAAATACATGTGCATTAATTATCATCATCTTTGTGTTGCTTGTTATTCCCAGTCACAATAATTACAAAGTGTCAAAAGTCATATTCTTGAAAAATAATTAATATCGATGTTTTTTTTATTTATTTAAGATTTATGCACACACAAAATAAAAATAACAAATATTGGGTGTTGGTATATTGGTACTGTCTATTTGTATAAATAAATTTCTCCCAGCAGACCAGCGAGAGGAGATCCTGAAGAACAAGTTATTATTACTATTACCATATAATTCAGAGAAAAAAAATTACTTTAGTGGTCAGGATACCGGATTCGTCCCCCGCACACTCAAGCTGTGGAACGAACTCCCTGATGCGGTTTCGATTATTCAAGAGGGTCATTAGAAGGTTTCTTCAGAGTCGGCAGCGTAAGTGTAACGCTACTGGTGCTGCTCACGTCCATAGGCCACGGTAACCACCTTCCATCAGGTGGGCCGTGTGCTTGTCTGCCGCCTAAGTGTTATAAAAAAAATCCGACAAAGTCCTATAGTCCGATTGCAGCGCCATCTGTTGCTATAAAAATACAAATCAAAACAGGACCCCGGCATTTTTAATGCAACTGGGTCTAGCGATGTGATCACTAAAATGACATAAGTTTTTTATATTACATTATCCAACACAGTGACACGTATTTATCTTCCGATAAACGCCTAATGATTACACACGAGTCTAGTGTTACGTCCCCGATGCAAAATTGTAATTTGCTGAGATATAATTCAATATTTAGCGAGATGTAATTGAATATTTTTCCAATTTGTTGCGCGTAATGGGGCAAGATTGAGTTGACGTCCCCACAGGGCGGTGGCGAGGACGGCGAGTGAACGATGGCGGGCGCTCGACACCGACCCTGCCTCATCTACACGCATCGACTCGCGTGCCATTATCATAAATCGGCAAAATATGTTCCAATTTTAAATTTATTCAAAGGATATTATAATTTCAAAGACTGTATAGTTCAATTAAAAAATAGTAAAAGATTTGTTTGAATTCTATTTTTAAAAATAAATCCGAATGACAGTGCATAGGAATAATTAAGAAATTTTATTTTATTTTTAAATACAATTTGTTTGAATACCAACATTTGAGAAATATTGAAATCGATTTTCAAAAACGATTTGACTTTTAATATAAAACGTCTAGACACGTTTAAGTAAATCTACCAATCCTTTTGTTGTCAAGTCCCTTCAAATTAAATTTAATAAACAGCTACAAACAATCAATGTCATTTTATTTACCTCACTATTTTTCTTTTCAATAACGGTTCGTACTAAACGGGGAAATGACAGTTCGAGAGTTGTCGACGCATTTTATAATCCTATGGCTCCTGTGGCTGAAGTAGCTTTGTAAATTACAATACACTTATAATCCGGATATGTTCGTACAAGTTCACATTTATTTGCTTAAGAAACATAAAAATGGTAGTAGAAGCCCCATTAAAACCTTTTTGTAATGTCATCTATATGACAGCAACAAAATGGAAGCATTGTTACTGATTAGCACAGTATTAAATCGACTTATGTTTAATCCATACACAGTATTTGATCTAAAGCAATATTTTAAAAAAATCTAAATAGTAATAACGCTGTCGGTCTATGGTGCTCTCGCTGCGTACATATCTGCATATTGGTGAAGTCATATTTATTTTGATCCATGATTTAAAATCCCTATTCTTAGTTATTCTAGTAGAATGCACGTCATGTCTTCGCGTGAATATGATGAGATTACCCCCATAAATCTTATACATGTCACGCACTGTGTGATGAACAACCAAAAAAAGTTATGTATTTTGACTTCCTTCGTAGTTTTATGCACACATTCCCGTATTATTTATTTATTATTAATATTATTCTTTTAATTAGATACTATTTAGGTACTTACTTACATTAGATACTTATGAACAGAACAAAAATGATGAGTGTAAAATTATTGATGAAATTGTAGATATTGTAATTTGCGCTACAAATTAAAGGAATTATATCAATTTCCAGTTTAAGATATTCCTGTTATTGCACTTTGACGTAGCAACGAGGAATATGGCGGCCGACGTCACGTCTCCTCATTCCAGTGGCGATCGCCACTGGCATACTAATATTCTCTGAGCGATTTCATGTAATTCCAACCGGTATTTCGCCGCCGATTGTGCTCTCAGTATCTTGAATATGTTACAGGAGGATATATCCAACACTCAAATACCGAATAAATACCAAATGGGAACCACAACTGAATTCAGTTGCCTGTGTAATGAAACTTGTTTCAGTATATATAAATTATGTTTCAGCATACTTAACTGTTTAAAGTGAGCTAGTAATTTCGCTCAAAAGCCATTATCGGTTCACTCATGATATCGTTTTAATTTCTTTGTGAGCCAACGGCTCCATAATATTTTTTCCATCTACAAAGTTATCCGCCCTAACTCGTGGCTGGAGCGTTATGGCCTGACGTGATTCAGCACTCGTAATTCGTCTCAGCCTCAGGCTAAACAAACTCAGCTTATCGCATAACATAAATTGGCAACACGTCGTTAAGGCGACCCGCACACTGCGAGCCGCGCGGCTTTATCAGCAGCCTCTCGTAAACCTACACCGTCTGTTATTGCAGCTCGGTTGCGACATTTTGCGAGATTTTTTTCATATCACAAAACGGCTGCCGATTGTAACGCAAACCGTCGACCGGAGCGCGACAGTCGAACCGCATAAACGATTTGGCTTGCGCCGATAAATATATCCATTTGGCAATGCGCAACCACTCCATGTTCATATCAACTGAAAAAGTGCCGCCGCCTTGAGCGCTGCTGGTGTAATTAGAGGCCAATCGTAAAACGAAAGGGTTGCACCCGGAACATCCCATCTGATAATGAGTACGACTGGCGCGGCTCCAGCCGCCGCGCCGCTCATATTAGGCGCTCTCTCTGCTGCTATCGTTACGACTTTTACACTTTTACGAGTTGTTTAGTTTACAGCTGTGTACGAGCGCATTGCCAAATGCTAGTTCGCGGCTCACCGCGCGCGCCCGCTCTCTAAATATTGCCACCGCTACTTGTTAATGAGATGTAGGAACGTTTCAGGCTCGTTTGGCATTGCGCGGTATGCTATCACCCCGTAGCAGATTACCTAAATAGCCAGGCACTATACTTCTACGTTGTACTTCATAATCGATATACCGTTAGCTTTACTCGACTTTGACATTTCCAGTACAGACCCATTTCTACGTTTTTTATTTTAAAAAAATCATTTTACCTCAATAGCTATAACAAACTGTTGGCATCCGTTTATAACAACGAAAGCTTCATTCCCGACGATATCAATTTTGTTCAGTGGCTCTTAATTAACATTTTCTTTTCTTTCGTTTCCAGGTGAGTGAGGAAGCGAATATAAACCCAGCAGGCTTTGTGCGCGGCGCGAGCGACGGGCTCCAGACAAAAAAGAATATTACACCGCTTTCAATTCGAACACAGAAGAAAAAATATGATCTGCACTTTTGTAAACGCAAATGAGGTTCTCTTTGTAACAAGGGACTTAATTTAAATAGCATTTCTGGGTAACCATTTAAACGCTGAAACAGGTGGGTAACTACGCAACAATTGCTTAAGTAACCGCAATAAATGCCTGGGAAAAAGCGGTTGTAATATGTGATTATATGACAGTTAATTTATAATCCTGTCAAGATTGTAAACGTGCTGACGGTTGTACTCCATCAATATCATTTGTATATTGTAAGATATACTCACCATTGAAAGTGGACGTAGATATTCCGGTTTCTTCTCCTTCTTACTTTCTTTCTCTTTCTTAGATTCACAGTTTTTCTTAAGCGAGATATTTGTGTTATGAGTGGATCACAGTGTATACTGGTTCAAGTTCGAATCCTCTCCATGACAAGATTAACATCTTAACTGTTCAATTACCACCATTAACTCATTTTTTTACTTGTCACATACAAGTAGGTACTTACGAAGGTAACCAAAGTTGATAAACTTAAAAACTCTATTGACAAAGAACTTAGAGCTATATTACATTTTCTGATGGTCGAAAATTCAATATCTCTATCTAAATTTAAGCAGTAATACCGTTGCAAGCTTAAAACCTTAATTTTTTATCATCGTGATAAAGGCACACGTACACAGCAAGCGCAGACCGTGATTGCGAAAAAGTACTGAATTGTTCCTGCATGGTCTATTATGTCTAGACTATATATAATAATATATATAGTCTTTTCATCAGCGCTAATACCTACCTACAGAGACGAGAGAACGTTGCTTGTACTTGAAGAAGCGTCATATTTTATCATCTCAAATCTTGATATATGAACTACACGTTGGCATAAAGAGATTATAGCAATGTTCGTGCTCTGTACAAACGGGTTCACCTTCATTGAATCATGAAAACTATTTTCCGGGAACTGGTGGTCGGAGACAGACAAAATGATTTAATGTTTGAATGCCAACACTGGAGCCTTTTCAAGTCTACAAAACATTCATGAAAGGTATTACTGGAATCATTTATTGCTCACGATAACAATGGCACAGAGACTTTGTTATTAGTTTTGCGAATTTTAGAAATCCAACTACAATATTAAAACGTCCTGTGAAAGTTTATATGAATAAATGTTTGGAACTCTTTTACGCAAAATTGCCCGAATCTCGTTAAAGGTTAAATGACAGTAGAAGAAGCTTTTGAAGTGAGTAAGGGTAGAAGCAGATAGCGAGCTATTGTCTGCCAACCATAGTGAGAAAAAGGCATGCACAAAATAAATAAATATTCTAGGACATTCTGCACAATTCTGTCTAGATTCAAAGTAAACATAGTATAACTAACTTAATATGTTATAGGTTCTATAATGCGAATATACATACTTAGGTATTCTTTTTGCTTATTATAAACATATATCATAAATATGGTGGCACTTCATATGACTATTCGTATTTACGTATTTGATACATTTGACAAACAATTTCCATGTGTGGACAGTGTATTTAACAAAGCAATTACATTATTGCCTATTTAACAAATATGACCAATACAAAATATCTACAATTGACAAGTTATTTAGTTTTTTTTTATTCTTTACAGCCAGTAATTACCTTTAACAGTAGACAAAATGTGACAATTCACATGTGATACCTCTTTGAAGTGACTGTGTGTGATTGAGTTTTTTTATTTGCAAATACGTCAAATATTTTGCCAAATCAACAAATGTCTAGTAGCCAAGTGAACTGTCACCAATAGAATTACACAGACCAATGCATATAGACATATTCATAAATATTGGCACTGAGCAGTAATCGAAACCGCGACCTCTGACGTAGCAACGTTACTTTACCGAGGTCGTCAAATTTATGCATGTAGTCGAATACGTGCAATTGCATATATACTAAACATTTAAAATGATACTTAAAACTCGAATGACTTCCTAGAAAAGATATAAAATTTACATTCATATAGCTTTTAAATGGAAATAAACTCATAACTCTCTATATAGTCCAAGGGTCAAACAAACCCACACGTTACGTAACAAAGACACTTCATCAGAGTGCTTCGACCTCCTACCCCCGCCCTGGAGTGATTGAACTCTGTTCACTCACCTCGCGGTCGATGCTATGAGAATAAAATTACATTTGATGCAAAACAGACAACGAAGTGCAAAGAACTGCAACAAAGATTGAGAATTTTTGGAACTTTATAGACTACATTTCAATCCCGTTCCCGCAACGCATAGGAAAGTAGCCTATGTGTTGTTCCAGACTATAATATATCCCTGTTCCAAATTTCATCCAGATCTGTTAAGTGGTTAAAGCTTGATTGAAGAACAATTACCCAAACATCACATTTTCACATTATAATATTAGTACGATAGGATGTGACATGACGGCATGGCAAAGGAATCTTCTGAAAATTGCGCTGAATATCTGGCTTCTGATAAGTGATGTGGTGAAGGATCCCTATAACCTAATGCCTACAGGCTTGCTTTCCTTAAAGAGAAGCCGTGGTAAAGAAAATAAAAATATTCATCATCTAAATTAAGAACGCACAAAATTCCATAAAAATTGCTGTTGTCGTTATACGACAAGATTTATTTTCACCGGCTTCCATTTTAAATATGTTCACTCTTCACCACTGATGTGCAGCATATAAGCTGAGATGGTGACCTGTTATAATATCATTGTTATTTAGAAATAAGAAGACTGTGATGATAATGATATCTATAAAGTATCGTATTGATTTATAAAAACAATAAGTGATATATGAAATTGATATTATACCAACAAAAGTAAAAATATCAAACATTATACACGAATAGTGCAATAAATATAATATTTCATAACTATAAAGACACGCACATTCACCATAATATCATTGCTATTTAGAAATAAGAAGACTGTGATAATAATGATACCTACAAAGTTCTTATTGATTTATGAAAATAACAAGAAATACGAAATAGATATTACACCAACAAAGGTAAAAATAGCAAACATTATACACGAGCTATGGAATAAATATAATATTTTTTGATAGGCAATATCTGATTTCATTTTCCCGCTAATTATCTCGAAATATCCAAAACAATTCAAGGAATTACGGTATACGAGTTTGTAAGTGGGTAGGTATTAATGTTACTAAGAAATATTTCCATGACGATCTTCAGTGGAAGTCGCTTTGGCACATCCAAAATTATCTTCTGTGAGATTAAATGTTTAACATTTGATTAATATATACCAATCAAGAAAAATATCCACTAAACGATAATAGACTCAACCGCTATTATTTGATTGATTGGTGAAACGCCTCTGTTTAATCACTTGCGATTCAGATCTTTACTACATGATATTTTCGGAAATTTATGGAAATGTTAGATATTAAAAAGAAATTATTACCTCCCCGTGGCCATAGCTGCTGAAAAGCAAACGTCAGGATCAGAGTAAATAAAGTAGGTTTTGTTATTTCAACAAGATCATTACTATTTGTATCATTTTCTTAGTAATTTCAGCAGTCAGATGATTCAGGAATTGGATCGTGTTTGTCTTCTATTATCTCATATCATCATACTTTACCAACAATTCTCACAGCATTGGCTTACTAGTTTCATTCAGTTTTAGATAACATTCTGTCACCGCTTGGTGCAAGACAAAAGGGTTAGCACGGGCATGCACCTCGTATAGCTGGGCGGGCGGTTCACCGCCCTACAGTACCTTGCACTCTAGCTCAGCTACTAAGATAATACACTTTACGTAACGCTGTTCATTTTATAACAACTCTGCAATACAGACGCTGTTATAAAACTATGTTCTAAATATTGTTATTCCACCAAGTAGGTAGGTAAAGAATAAGTTAATCTGATAACGATTCTGTTTCTGACTAACATTTTAATTAACCTACCGAATTAATTTCGCAGTACGTGTTCAAATCATATTCAAGCTAATATAGTCTTAACTATTATTTTGTACTCTCCGGTACTTTGCATATTTGTATATGTATAGGGACTTTCACTGTTGACTGTACATAATTAGATTTGATATAGCGGTTTAATGTGTACGTATGTACGGTAAACGCAAGAAGGCTACATCCTGCTTCCAATCCGGAAGTTATAAATTTGCTTAAACTTGTTTGAGTTGCGAATTCCCACGATGTTTGTCCGGACGTGCGGATCCATTTAGTCCCTAAACCAACTGCTAACTTCTGTGCAAGCACCAATAACTTACAATGATTTTGACGGAAATAAAATTATCTGTAATACTGTTTCAATGTCCTACTACTACCTACTGCCAGTCGCGTGAACTGCGTCGCTGTCCGTAATTTCAATGAATGTAAGGCAAATGTCAGACAGTAATTCATATTGCCGTTTGAATCATTGCTACAAAATTTCAGAAAGTGTACACAGGTCCTGCATAATGTTAGCCAGGGTCTTACCATTATTATTTGAATAAGAATACATCCTTGTAATACTATTTACTATTAGGTATATTCGTTACAGTCTTTCTTTCTGTAAAGTCACAGATAAAATTAAAGTAAAGATCAAATCACATCGTAAATAAACTAAACCGGCATCCGTTCTTCCTATTGTTATATCCAAACATTATTTTAATATTTCTTCCCTAAAATGGTTTCAAAATACAACTGTATTTACGAACTTCTATTTGTAGTGAACTCCCGCTGAATACCCGCTTTCAAATAGCAAGGACTGTACCCACTGACTCTAAAATTAAATGGAAAGTCATCAATATCCGGAACACAGTTTAAAATGAATTGAAACGGTTCCCTCCCTCACTTACGGCAAATAGAGTTACGTACGAAAAGGGACAACTCGCCCCACACAGACGTGAGCCTACTGTACAATATGATGAGAGCTCTACGAAATATGACGTCAGGTTGTTTGTTTCCGTAGCTTACAGAGAAAATTGATTCCTAGAGTTTACGTACGTATTACAATAGAATAATCTTCATTGTACACTGTTCTACTAATATTATAAAATAGCTGCGTGATCTTGGATTTGCCCCGTAGCGTTACAGCACAGTAGCTGCAGGTCCGCTGATGGTATTTTTTGTTGTTGAAATAAATATTCAGCATGCTGAGGAGACATCATCGGCGCAGCTGTTTTAGTTTTAGTTCTCTCTTTGTTAGTCATGTATGTGTGATCCGTAATTTTAAAAAAAATCTTTCTACTATTCTCTTTTTTTCCCACCCAAAATAAAATGTTGAATTTTTTTTTTTATTTTAGTTACTATGGAAGTCTGGGTATCCTACAGATACTATTATGTGAGTATGTCGCCATTGGCTAAGTCCCGAAAATAACTAACTATTTAATATATTATCTTAATCATCAAAGTTTTAATGGATACAAAAATATATTTTTTATATTAAAAGACAAGACTTAAGTACCTACCTTAATAATACATAGTTAAAGCTCATTATTTTAAATCTCAAAATCCACAGAGCGGCTCAAAGCGTCAGATCCGCTTTACAAAAGTAAAAAGCAACGACACAATATTAACTTTCATAAAAAATATAGTTCAGAATCTACATTGATACCTGGGATTACGTTTTACCCTCTTTGATGATAGAACGTAATCTGGCGTAATAAAATTCAGCTTAAAAATACCCATTACGTACCTGCCAACAAACCACCATTGATCCTCGCTTTTTGTGTAAAGATATTTTCCTTTTTGAATATGAAAATATTCAAAAGCTGCGACCATTCCGCTGTGTTCAGAAATTGTTAAGAATATTAAGAGAAATGAAAATGTCACTGTTGAAGAGATCGTAAGTAATCTCATTAAACATTAGCGCGTACAGTTGACGCGGAGAGGGTGGCTGAGCGTGGAGCGGAGCGCGGATGGCGTCGGCTCATTTTAAATGTATCAAGAGTTCACTCCAACTATGTAGTTGCAGTGTCGGCCCCGGCCCCGGCCCCGCGCACAGCGTCTGAAAACAATCCCAACTGCGTTAATCACTTATTTACGTCCGGAGTCCACTGCCGCCAGAGTATTTCTAACGAACGCCGGGAATTCTAGCGAATCCTAATGAACCGTGGGAATTTCGATTCTAATGAAGCGAGTGAGTCGGAACTTTAGAAGTGGACGCGTGGACTTTTCGTTGCTGGTTTGTTCTTAAATTGAATTTTGGAGTTTAGGTGAATATTGTTGCATCGGGAGCGATGCGGGAAGTAATTTCGCTCAAATCCGCCGGATATATTCTTCTAGGGCGTAGAACCTGCAACTAATCGGTTTGTCATTTCCGCAATCGACCGCCGCGACGCCGTTTTGAATACTTATAATACTAATATTTGTCCTTTGTTTATAACACTATAGCGGGATTCAGTTGGACAATTATGTCAAAGGTATCATAACAAATATTTATAACATTAAATGCGAAAATGAACTTAATGGATTAGCCTGAAATTTGACAAGTATATACTTCAGGCTAATTATATGGGCTGGATGAATAAAAAGGACATAAGTAATTTTATTTTATATTGGAAATAGGTTCATATGCATTGTGGAAACAAGATCAATACTATAGGCATAGGTTTGTGCAAAACAAGGCACGTATATTTCAAACCACCTTAGTTTCTTGATTCACGTTAAACTTATCAGCCCGTTAATTGCAAAGTTCATATTTTAACTTTAAACAACACGGTACTTCTTAACATTTAACTCCCGCCTATTTTCTTAAGCTGTCGAACTTCAATTGATACGTTAAAAATTCAAGACAAATGCTTTTAGTGTGCAGAGGCAAGGGGTTCGCAAAAATAACTAGAAACACTAAGTGCTCTCCGTGAGCATAGAGCTGACACATCAAATAGTGTCTGTTGTTTTAGCCGATGGCAATATTGGATGGATAAACTCGTACTCACTAGACATCATATTACATTTGAAGTGCACATCCTTTCTTACCAATTTTTTATTCTTTACTTTACTGGGTATCGTAGTTTAATCACTTAACTCTAAATTTAAGAGACCCATCGAATGCGAGCATAGCGAAGTACTTTTGTCAGGTCACAAAGTAGCTCCTATTTAAGCACTACTATTTCCAAACTCATTTGAAATTGTTTGAAGCTGTAAAATATGTAGAGTCACATAAATTTGTTCAACATCGTTTTATAAAATTATTCAATAACCCTACGCTACTTAGAAAAGTATCACAAACCTCTAAAGCTCCAGAAAGTTAGTAGATTTTATCATGATGCAACCAACCCATCTGTATCGTACCTACTCAGAAAACATAAACATGTACAGTCAGGCAACACTAGCCAGTGTTGCTGAACCTTAATCATAAGCTATAAATGTATAATTGAAGTTTTTAACATCTTTGTCCCCGAATTCAAATTAAAATATTATTTATTACAACGTGTGCTATTCTCAACCATAATTTATACGTGCCTTTCGTTCATCTGTTGATTAAATAACAAACTTCGCATATTTAGTATTTGTAAGAAGTTCCTATAAATTATAATATGTAGAGCAACTTTTGTAGCAAACTGTAGGTACACACAAGTACCGCATCGTATAGGTACATGACGTTTATATCTCAGCATGCACATGCGGCATCCGCAAGAGCAGTGCCTTCTAATCTCTTGCAACCTCAGAATGCTGGCGGTAATATTCATAAACCGATTTCGCATCCGCCGGTTATCGGGCGGAACTACGCCTCGCGCCGAAAACACCTATCGAAAAGATAGGCAAAATTACAGCCCCCGCTTTCAACATGCTGAAATTTTAATTTACTTATATTTTGTGTTCATACACTTAATTAGTGTTTAGAGATTTAGAATGAATGATATTAAGATTTTCATTTTTGTTGTACGTAATTATATGGTTATTTAGTAAAATTTAGTTGAACAGCATACTGTTCAATTAAATTCCACTACATAACCATATAATTACGACCTTGACGGACGATCTTGGTAGACCAAAAACACCATAGGTAGACATAGGGTGTTTTTGGTCCACCAAGATCGTCACAGCTAGAGCTCAAATAAATCGCAACTTACTTATAATTTTACATATTATTATTAATAGGTACAACTTTACACATACTAACAGACGAGGCTCTGATGTCTACTTTCCTCCTGAGGTTGAGCAAGCCTAGGATTAAGCTGGAGTAAAAGAACTACGAATTCCAAGGCGAAATCTTTGAATACAGCCGGGAATAACGTTAAACGGATAGTGATAGTTGAACAGTTTGCAGGTCGCCTATAATTAACAATACGTCAAGAAATAAATGTTTCTAATTCTTGACGTATCTAATTTCGTAATGAAATTTGTAACGCTTTAATATCAAAGTTTATATGCCGTTTAATGTAGAAAAATACAGTTTTACAACTAAAATTAAGATCGTAACTAAACGCAGTAGGTACAGCGCGGTGTCGCACAGCGACGATATTGCACAAGTCTAGAGTTTCCAATTATATCTCTTACAGTTTAGCCAAGTCATATAAAAGTTCTAAGTACCAACTTTGACTAACTCTAAATATAACCACAGATAACTTAATAGTTGATATTAACCACTTTTATGACTTTAATTATACCTAGTAGTACGCGGTAGCGGTAGTGGTATGGGTAATGGACTGCTGAGACGAGGTCTCGGGTTCGATACCAGGTTTTACCATGGCACACACCAATGACTTCTCGATGCTTTTCGAAGTTATGTGTGTATTTATCGCAGGTTTATAAGTACCCGGTTAGTGGCAATAGGCTCGCCACCTATTACATCGGGACCTAAACACAAACTGGCGAAATGTGGGTGCTAGCACCTCTGCCTACCCCTTCGGGGATATAGGCTTGAGTTTATGTTATGTTATTATACCTAGACTTTAATAGCACAATATTTAAATTATACACATGATAAGTATATTATTCGCAATATCGTAAATGTCACGCACGCCACATAGTCTACATGCAGCATCAATGATTAAAATGCACGATTCTCTGATTCACGATGTAATCATATCACCGAAAAATACGTTACAATTGTAAATCCTTGTGCGTCCCGGAAAATGTCCGCACGTACCGAACAGTAATATGCCATTACCATCATAACAACGTTACTCTCGACTTAATTTTGCCTCTGGCAGTCCACCAGCCCACCGCTAATTCCTCTTACACGTACCGCCCACCGTCAAAACTCAATCTAAAAGCGTATCGAATGTAACTGATATTCACTATGGCAGAAATTGTACAATCGCATGACGCCAGCGTAAAGGAAAATATCCTCGCTTAGACTGCTATTATAATCTCCTATATACACGTACACAATGGAGACAGAACTACCGTTTAAACCGACGTCTACGGAGGGATGGTAAAGTGTTGTCTAGAAATCCTCTCAAATCCCTAAGGAGCGTCAATGCTTCCTCGACAATGGTGCACGTGAGAGATGCCGGCTGTCAGTCGACATTCAAAGGATGTATTATTAAAGGAATACGCCGACAAAGGTCAATTAGGAATCGAAGTCGACTTCGAGAGAAACTTGATGCACTCCATTTATTTTAAGGTCTCAATTAATTTTTTATTTGAGTTTTATTCGAATTGGTAGTTTAGCTTTGGTTTTTATTATTATTGACTTTTGACCGGTCTTAATTTAAATTTTGACAGATGAATAAAATTGCCTGATCAAAAAAACCTAAGTAATATTAAGCTACCGTTTAGAAACGACAAACAAAACCCATCGATTTAAAATTGGAATTTCCTCACGTTGAAGACTCTTTAAATCCCTTTATACATCAAAGAATTCAAGCGGTAGACTGCTATTGAAATCCCCAGTGAGCATCAATGCCTATTGCCACGTCGCTTATCTACAATGTACGGCATGGGAGCAGGAGGTGGAGAGGCAACTCTACGGAGGGGAAGGCATTTCAAAGGAGTGCATTACTGCATCGGGGTGAACAATTACGACAAACGACAGAAACGATAAATATTACAATACAGGTACAAGAACAGTTTTAACAGAAAATGGTCGTATGATATTTTCAGTCGGTTGTGAGTTTTGAAACTGAAATTATTAGATTTAGATTGTAGATTTTTTATGAATTTAGGAGCGATTTTCTTTTATTACGAACTGGCTGTTCATGTCAGCCGAACGATTATATCGCATTAATTTTCAAAAATCAATTCCGTAATTCGCTAGGATCAAACATTTACGGACACTGCATTAAATAAATCGGTCCAGTAATTCTTACGCTTAGTAACGATTTTTTCAATTGATATTTATTTTAAGCATTTGCATATCAATGCTTATAAGAAATTTACATTACATAGCTCTACTGAGGATGTTGTTGATAGATGAGCAATGAATGAAAATGATTCACAAGTAGGCACACATAATTATGTAATATTGTTATGAGACAAGAGCTCTTGATTATGTTAAGGTAACATATCTTTCTCAATTTGATCGAAAAACATCAATTATGGTACCGAGTACATTTCTGATTTCATTTGAATATTTATCGGTAGCTGTTCAACCTTTGATTATAATTTATATCAATTGAAATAGATGTTTTGTCGAAAGGGGAAGCCCCTAAGAGGAACTTTCTGGGATCAAACTTCTTCAACACAGGCCGCTAAAATTATATACAACGCATACAAACTTAGTTTTTAAAAAAAAGAACTTTATTTTTTATTACTTATTTTTTATTGCAATTATTCTTGTGGATATTTTTTGAACATCATACTTAATAAATAGTTCCGTCTGTAGAATGCTGATGAGACATAATAGACTTTTATTTTTCAACAAAAGAACACCTAACTTGTCAACAGTAGAGTATTCCACAACATTTTCGATGTTACAGAAAGCTGTTAACAGCAGGTTTGAAAAGGCCACATTGAGGTATACTACTAAAAACAAGGAACTTTTTTATATTCCAGTAAATCTCAATGAATTCCTGTAAATTTAGTAAAATGGTCAATCACATGAACTGAATCCCAACAATTTATTTACTAAGCAAATTCAAATATCGCCGCATGACAAAATATTATCCTAATACGATTCCAATAAAGTGATCTTTTTACTAGATTAATTAGGTAGATGATACGGGAATGTTCCGTGTCGTGACGGAGAAAGAATACAAGTATCATCACCCCATCTCATCCGAAGGATGTCGTAAGAGTCGAATAATGGAAACATACGCAAACCATATCACTGCGAGAGAAGGAAAACTCGAAATAAAACTCTGTACCAACCCGTCTGGCCAGCGTGGAAACAGTAGGCTAAAGTCTCCCAACATTGGGAGAGGCCTAGCCCAGCAGTGGACTGCGATGGGCTAGTTGATTTGATTGATATGGGAATAGGACTGTACCAAATCTTCTTCATACTAGCGTTAATCCCACTCGCATCAGAAGCTTTCAACTTGGTATTTGTAGTCCACTTTTCCCAGTCTAACTGCGGATTTGACTGAATTTGAGCGTCGGTAGCTTAGTGGTTAAGGAGTCGGCCTTACGATCAAGAGGTCCCAGGCTCGAATCCCGGACATTACACTATCGACGTGAACCCACTCCTAACACAAGCAATTTAGCTTAGCTGGAGGGGTTAGGGGGAATATTAGTAATATCGGTTCTAAGATTCTTCATTTAAAAAAATAAAAAAAAATAAAAAAACATCGATATTTTCTGTGAAGCATTGCAATTAGACCAGTACGACTGCCATATGTGTTCGTAAGGTAACCGGAACTGACGGCTTAATTTGCTCTCCGAGGCATGCCCAGACAAATGCAAATACCCATATTCATGCATACAAATATTTGCACTGAGCGGAGACCATACCAGCGCCTCTTGCGTAGCGGTCGTGTTTAATACAGCTACGCCAAAGAGGTTGTCTAAAAAATAAATTTAAAATAATATTATAACATTATTATATTATTATTATTATTGTTTCTCAGTACCTTGGCTCTTGGGACTTTGGAGTCCCGGGCCTTTGGAAGGCGTGCGTCGGGCCGAAGCCAAGACGTAGAGGCCCTTTTATGAGAATTTAATATGCTAGGAATACACACACGTGGCGGATATCATCCCCGAGCGCACAATATGATACACCGGGAGATGGTCCCCGCCAGGTGCAGAGACTATTGCTGTGCGGTGCTGTGGCCGCGATGGAAACTAAATTATGGGCTATGGGATTGAGAATTGGATGGACTGGTGAATGGGCTATGGGGGGAGACTAACGGACGTCTGCCGTGACAATATGTCTCAAACTTGTAAAAAGGCAGGCGGTGACTTGCCAACTCATTGCATGGGCCCCATTACAATAGCCACATATAGTGCGACCATGGAGCAACATCCGTTGAGCGGCTAAGGTTGTCGAGAGGTGAGTCTGCGGGGCGCAAGTTCCCGGTATACCAGTCAGCATGCCCCCGGCGTTATGACATTTTACACTTCCAACCTAGAGCATAGGTTCTGCTCTTGCAACTCCACTCATGGCCGGCTAATAAAGGCAAGCACACGAGGTGAGGGGGAATAAATCCTAATCCTCGGGAGAATAGGGGAACGTGGTGTCGCCACGCACCAACAGCTCGCCACAAGCTGCCCCTGCATTATTATTATTATTATTTATTTATTTTTTAATTTATATTAAAATATTAAAATTTTGAGTATTAAAAACCAGCATCTTCACACCATCGACTAACTCTATTATATAGACGTTTTCTACTTATTGATCAGTTATGGAGTCAACGTTCAGCACTCTATTGACGAGATGCGGGACCGATTACAGTTCTATTCACCGTTGGCCTATTATCATCGTCTAACTTGCCAGTTAAAAGAATTATATTATGATTGAATAATATATAGTAAAGAAAAAAGGCGGTTTGGGAGGTCCCTGTTGTGGCCCTTCTTTAAAACGTGTTCGATCTGATTGACATACGTATGACAAGACCAACCCTTGTCGAGGAATAATGTGTATTAAGAAATTTGTATTGAGTAGGTAAATACTATTTATACAGGTACTCAGCCTTCATCGATCAATTAATCATTTGAACAGAATAATATAAATTGATCTTCACGTACAAAAACTATAGTCTATGGTGAAGCGAAGCGAGGGCGAGTCACTAGTGTTATAATTTTAATATAATTATATAATATGTAATTAATTTAACGATCATTTCAGTTTTACAACGATCGAGACAACGGATCCATGTCTCGTCGTCGGAGGTGAGCTGACAATCGTACTGACAGCCAGTCGGTGGCAGCCCGCGCCTGGCACGCCACAGGGGACCTTATCCCACTGATATTTTATTATTTTTATGCTAATATCCCTTTCAAACAGTAAAATAAAAAGTAATTTGGCATCCCTGTTTTTGTTGACATATTCTACTTTGATATACACCTGTCCAGTTCACGTGCAGTATCTGTCTTTTATTTCTCTTAAATAGTTAGGTATACGAAACAATAAAAATATAACGAGATATGTGCGATAAAGAACGCAGTGTATGTATGATATTGAAAGTATTCTTGTATTTTACTGTCTCAGTAGTGCCGCAGTAACGAGTGTGACTGATGAGGTCTCGGGTTCGATTTCCTACTTGGGCTAAAGCTAATAGAATTTTTAAACGGTTTTATTAGTTTGGCCTGCTTGTTGGGTCCAATTTAGTTATTGAAATTTTACCCTCATCCTGTTGTCTGATTGATCTAGTGTTTAGTATACACCTTTAGTTCGAATAGTAATACAAATTTCTCTCGATAGAAATGTTAAATTTTAATAAAGCTGCACTAAGCCTGAAAAATACCCCGATGAATGCAATAAAATATTGTTGAGCAACTTATGTAGCTAATAAAATCAATTGTTGTACAACTTATGTGGCTAATAAAATAAAAAAAAGAGCTTCTATAGATATAAATTTTAGTAATCTTTGCATTAGGTAAAGTAATACGTAATCGGCAATCTTATGAAACAAGTGACTGTAAATCTCGCTTCACCAGTTTTTGTATTTAGCCCCCCTTTGATCACAGCTCACCCCCTTTGATGATAATGTCTTTGACACCGACAATTTAAAACGTTTACGCAAGGATTACGATACAGCCACTATACTTGATTTGTAGATTTCCATGTACTCTTCCGTCTTGTCGTAAACCTTACGACGTCGTACAGAAACTTCGTTTACTTTTACAGTTCTCTATCACGAAAGGATGTTGTGTCATATTCAAATAATAAACAAGTCGACTAATATGACAGAGAGAAAATATACGTGACAATAAAGCAATACTTGGCCAACAAAGTTACTAGCTTATTGTCCTGTCCGTAACATCTTTGACTGCAATAAAATATAATGTCTGTAGGGCTGTACACGGACGAATAATTTTAATAGCTCGCTGACAGATTATTTCAGAAAATTAAATTTTAGCTCGTTGGACACAGACCATAAAATTCGTGCTTACAAATCTGTTTGTTATGACATCGTAACAAGATTATGTCCGTTTCGCTGTGAAGACGTCTTCGTCGCCACGTTGTCGTCACGATATCGCATGTTTTATTATTTCACGCTATAAACGCAGTGCGTTTCCGCCTCCGCTAAATTATACAGAAACGTTTTAATGTGAGTATCGAACGCGTATCATGACAGTTTATTACCAATAAATATAACAATGGAACGTATTTATTGGGAATAAAGATTTCATGAACTCATGCGGGTGTCAATCCCTTGGTATACGATAGAGTTATGTAGGTATAAGGAATTTTCATTGTAGCTATCAAGTTTGTACCTTTATAATATTGTAAATTTAGTTTGGTTGTCAGGTTATGAATGTTTCTGCGGTTACAAATTGTTTGTTACATATTAGAACCACAGAAAGATTTATAACATTAGATAAAATTTTAAAAATAATTTGAAATGAAATTTTAGAAAAGTCAGAATCATTATACAAATATTCATATGCTTTAAATCATATATACATATAAACATACAGGCTACCTAAAAGCACAGAATCGTACGTAATTCCTGTGATAAATATAAGAATTCTACGTTTACCTGAAGTATGTGCCGAAAGGATTTTTTGCACTTACTAGGTTTCCTCAATTTCCACAGCACTGTTATAAACCTTGCGAAATGCCGCATATTGCTACTTATTGTAAACAAAAAAAAGTTCAGTTCATTGTTCAAAATTACGTTCTAAAAATAAACAATGACAACAGAAATGTGGGGAGGCAATCTACCTTGGACCTTTAGAGAAAGTAGATTTAAATGGAGCTGTCGTTGCGAAGGCTATTGTCATTGAAAGACGGGCACGTGCTCACGTGCCAAGACCACCGCCCGCCGTTTCTCACGTGTACCCCTAGTTTCCCAATACCCGTACATTTATAGGCTTCTGTTTCTACGTAACTCCTTCAAACTGACCCCCCGATAAGCAACGTGCCGCGAAGTCCCTCAAAACCGCTACAAACTTGTTTACAAACTCACGTGTACGGCTGAAATGAAAATTATTCCGCAACTGACCTCGTTTTGAGTGAAAAGAAAAGTATTTTTCCGGCTTCGTCCCCTAATAACTTACCTACCAACTGAAGACTGTATAAGTCTTATTCAAACAGTTGGAACAACTTTACACAATAGACGTTCAAATCTAAAGCAAAAATATTGCCCAACAAATATTTTAATTCTACTTAATTGTTTTACATTATAAGCTCACGTGTACGGCTGAAATGAAAATTATTCCGCAACTGCCCTCGATTTGAGTAAAAAGAAACGTATTTTTTCGGCTTCATCCCCTAATAACTTACCTGCCAACTGGAGACTGTATAAGTCTTATTCAAACACTTAGAACAACTTTACACAATAGACGTTCAAATCTAAAGCAAAAATATTGCCCAACCAATATTGAAATTCTACTTTAAGCAATTAATATTCATGTAGTTGCATAAAGCGTAAATCAAAGCGTATTCCCTTAAAATATAAAACGTGCGAACGTGTGAGAATTTGATTACATTATCAGATAATTAGAGTAATGGGATGTAAGGATAAATGACACGCATGACGTGGGTGCTCCAGGAGGCCGTCGATGAGCGAGCCACATACACAAAGGGACATTTTATTAGGCAGTTTAATTAGATACAATCGAACAATTCTACTGTTCAATTAATGCTGTGGTATCGAGTCTTTGTAAGTCTAAATATGATCGTACGTGGCTGTGTGCATGTAGATAGGCGAAATTCCCTCATGCATTTCGACCACACTCATTATTTTGGGCTGACATAACAACATTAACTTCGAAATGCGGTTGCGAGTTTCATCCAAGGCTTGCAATTAACTAGTTGGCTGATATAGTGCGTGCATGGGCGGCGGCGCTTGTTAATATGGCAATAATAAATTTGAAGTGGTTTTCATCCGACCCGCACGACTGTCCCATTGCCGAGTATATTAAAAAACACTCAGTGAATAATTTTCACGGATCATTTCATTAGTATTACCATAACCAAATATGGTTAGGTATTTAAACGTTAAAAATATTATGTTAGTACATTTTTGGAGTTAGTTAATTTCAAAGGCTAATCTTGTTCAGTCAACTTAGGATGATACAGCGTTAAACAAACAAGGTGGTCATTATATATTTAACGTTTTTATTTAATTTTAATTAAGTTTTAAAGAGGAAATGATTTGTCAAATTGGAACTTATTAGGCTAATTTTGTCACTTGAACATAGTGTTTGGTGTGCTAACATTTAATATTCATTCAATTATGCCCTAGGTGTATCCCAGCTATCTTTTTCAGGTCCTAATAATTAATTCTTAGGACCTGAAAAAGATAATTTTGTGCCAATCCCCTCTGAAAGAGCAGCAGCCGCAGAGGCGACGACCTGATTTTTTTACCTACTAATAATGATTGCCAGGAGCACTTCTGACTATGATTTTCTTCCGTAGATATGATTCAAAATGATTTGTAATATATTGCCTCAAATGCCGCTGCCTGCCACTTCTCGTTCAGTGAGGATTTACAATAATTATTTTAATAAACTAACGCACATGCTGTATTTAATTGGCAAATTTAATTTGACTACTCTATGATATTTGGCGATTTCATTACCGATGTAGCATGCGACCACAGATAAAATAATACGCCACACTTGGCACAAAGAGGCGGGCATCAAATGAATAACAGTGAAGAAGCATCCACTTTTGTACACTAATTTCCCTGATGTCTGTGATTTTATAAAATATTATTCTATTTAAATTTACATATTTCACGACTACTAAGTAATAGTTTGTGAGGTGACAAAGTGTAATTTTGCAACTAACATAACAATAAAGTATTTCATTCATTATTTCTTCAGATCTTTGATTGTATGAAGCGCTTAAGCTACAGCTTCATGATCTAAACCAAGCCACCTACAACATAGTATGATATCCCTACTGATTGATAGATGAGGCTCTACCTAGAGAGACCTTTTTTAAGGAGGTAGGACGCGGCGATATTTCCGCCCAATTGAGCAGTCTGACTGGGGAAGTACCTCCGCCCTACAGAATACCGCGGCTATAATAACTTCGTGTTATGTTCCCAGCGGTGAGTAGGGTAGCCAGAGCTCACTGGAGAATTTGTGCTGTCAGTGGGAAGACTAAAGGCTTATCCTGTTTTGTATTCTACTGACGGCACAGAAACTCTGCACTTACAGGGTTGGCAGCGCATCTGTGACTCCTCTGGTGTTACAAACGTCCATAGGCCACGGTAAACACTTTCCATCAGGTGGGCCGTGTGCTTGTCTGCCAACTAAGAAGTATGAAAAAAAACCTTGTTCTCAATTTTTCTGGGTCAGACGGCAGTCGTTCTCGTAAATATCGAAATTAGCGAAATCTAAAAAAATTATAGAATAGCGAACGCCGTGCTTCAAAGTGCAAGCTTTGTATGTTACCGGGACTACCTCTGTGATAATGATGAATGTCTAGTAGGTAGTAAACTAATTTGATCTTATTCGATAAGTCTATTGTTATATATCGAGCGTAATAAGATTTAATCAAATATCACACAAACTACGAAATGAGAGAACAAACAATCCAAATCCGATCCGAGATTAGCGTTGCTACGGCCTCCAGCATTATATCAAATCGCATCAAATATCCGCTTAGCATCATATTAACTGAGACCAAACTCTAATTAAAACCGGGCGGGACCTAATGAGGTCTCTGAATATATGACAACGCATAAATCTCGTGTAATGAACGCAGCGAGCGTTAAATAGAGGCTGAGTCACTCAAATCGTCCACAATGCGATTATTCCATTACCCGAAAGCTGTCCAGTCGCAGGACACAAACACAACAGCGGTAAAATACCTAGATGTTGCATAATACCTGCTACAGGTACCTTCTACCTCATGCCACAAACACGATTAATATCATTGTCTAAATTTAGTTATTTGAAGTACATAAATATGTGACGATTATAAATTGCCATGAAAATAGTCTTCCTTAAAAATGCTTTGAAATTATTACTTTTATTATACTTATACCTTTAATCTAATATTACTAAAAAAAAATATTAGATTTAATGTATTACTTTTGTCTACAGCTTATCATCGGACCGGCGACCATCACAGCTCGACCCGTACGGAACTCGCAACGTGCTGTCGCGAGCGCTCGACGTGTGGGCCCAGGCTTCACGCCTCACCTTCCAAGAAGTAAATTCGGATGAGGCAGACATTGTAGTTTCCTTTGCCAGGTAAGTTTTATTAAACTTAGTAAAGAACGTATTTGAAACAATCATGTAAACACACCACACACAACAACTATAGATTGACCGTACTCTATATTATATACTCGCCAATAAAAAATGTTGACGTTCGGAATTCTAGAATGATACCCAAATCTGAATCTTGATTTATCTAAGGACAGATTGTATGGAAAATCTGTCCAATCTGTCAGTTAGACTATACATACAATGTGTCCTCAGATAATGTGATGCTGCCATGATTCAGGACTGTGTGTCGTTCTAGAATAAGACTCTTATTAGTATTTACGCCATTTTCGAAAACCGTCATGTTCCTGCATGACGTATCTATCTATTAACATAATACGTCAGTTATTTGAAAGGCAATTTTAATTGACTATGTTTGTTGTATGATGGGCAAGCCTTAGTTACATTATATGGTAGTCATATTAATAACGTTGACTTGAGTCTTATACTCTCTTATTTTTGCGATAGTCTCCCTAATTATCTTTTATATAAGTTTTTTTATTTAGTATAATTTTTATATTTAGTATAAGTACCTAAATTAAATAACACTGTGCTGTAACACAAAATTCAGTATCTTAAGATTTGTCCCTAAAACCTGGCTTTCTATTGAAACTACACAAACAAATCGAATCAAGACTTGCAAAAAATCTTTCTAAACAAATAAAATCGGCAAACTTCTTTAAATGTAGCCAAGCTTGATATATTGTGCTGATAATAAATAATAATCAAGTGAGGATTTAGAGAAACGTCCTATCCATTTTAAGGGGATTTGCGAACTCGTCGTGCGAAGCATAAGAATAGGGTCGGACAGGACACGAGCTGAACGCTTGCCTAGCGTAACTCAATAACTACACTAGTGATGCTAAATCAAGTTACGAGTCTGCTAAAATACGACATTCGAACTTTCTTTCAAAGACTGAACTTAAACTTACTTTGGAACATTTCAATTCTTAAAATAAATACAAACTTCATCATGCAATAGGATCAATCCATGGCAGTCACTCATTTCATTTTTCTAAATTCAGACTGAAACAGGGCTAGTAGGTAGTAGGTATACCCAAAACAATTATATTCAGACGAATTGAGAACCTCCTCCTTTTAAAAAAATTAACTCCATAAAAATCACTAATGTGTACACAAGAAACGAAAAAGTATTTATTTCTCGTTATGTCATCTAATTCTTATAACAAACATGAGACGTTACGAACCACATAGCTTATCATAGAATCAATTTCTAGGCACATTTACGATATCAATCGGAATTTTCTTTCAACAAATGAAATGATATAACGATTATCGAAATATGAAGGAATAAATCGAAATCAAAATATCACTTATAGGTTAATAAATTCAAGACGTAGATACCATTTTTAGTTATATAATCAAAAAAGAGACCTGCTAGATAAGTAAAAAACCCCCTAAGTAAAGATAGATACTAGGTTTATTGTCATGATCTTTAAACTCAGTGTCAAAGGATCGATTACGCATGAAACATAAGTATGTATGTATGTATAAACTCACGCCTATATCCCCGAAGTGGTAGGCAGAGGTGCCCGCACTCACATTTACCTACTGGTATTGGTACAATTCAGATATCTATAGTTAAGTTTGAATTCGAATTGGAGTTCAACAAAGGTTCTCTAATATATAAATCAGAAGAGACGACTTATCATCACATATGCAATATGTATGGATTCAAGGCTATGAAATTTTAATTTGATAATTGAAGTCTCGAATCCTAACATATTGGATCACAAGATCTTAGTTTGTGACTGCGCGATAATTCATTGATCGTTTATCCTATTTCCATAATCTTATTTTAGTTTATAGAACGTAATAAAGTTTTTTTTTTTATCACAAAGCACTTTAATTCACTCTTTCACCTGCCTGCTATGCAAGAGATTTTAGAATTACGATATTATTTAGGTATGTTGAAGGCGATATCCTTTATAAAGTCATTTATTTAGACGACAAAGTCAATATGACTGTACATCATCTAATTCTAGCGCAGTAAAAGTCGTTATGTCGTTAATGCCATGGAAGATGGGTAGGACTCTGGTGTGGGACGCCACATGCGTTGATACCATGGCTCCTACCCATATAACTAGCACGGCTGGCTGTGCTGGAGCTGCTGCTGCTTCTGCAGAGGCTCTCAAGCGGCGCAAATACTCCAATCTCATCGGAGATTATGAATTTGTGCCGTTTGGAGTCGAGACTTTGGGGTCATGGGGTCCGAGCGCTCGCAACCTCTTCCGTGAGATTGCGAAGCGTATGGTCGACGCTTCTCGTGACCAGAAGGCTGGCCTCTTTTTAGGTCAGAGAATAAGCATTGCCATACAACGTGGCAATGCTGCCAGTCTTCTGGGAACGCTGCCACAAGAGGCATGCGATGCGGAGGAATTCTACGACGCATTTTAATTGTTCTTAGCTATAAGTTGTATAATAGTTATTTTATTTTTATTGTATTTAATATTTATAAATTATTTCTGTATAGATTACTTAGAATAAAAGTAAAAGTTAACTACATAATTAAACTTTCTCACAGAAACGACTGATCCTCGCTTATTGTTTGTAAAGTACAAACAATAAGTGAGGATCAGTTTAGGTCACAGTAGAATTAAAAGCAATATCAGAATATTTAAATACTTTTATGAATCATCAATACTCGTGCCTTATCATATAAGTAGTTACTTAACATATAAATTCGTACAGTAAACCCTTGTTAACTGCCCTGTTTAGTTAGGATATCGGTTACTGTGCCCTCTTATTCGCATTTCAACTCTAATAAAAAGCATAAATCAACACTGTCTACAAGAAAATGTTACAACAAATACTATTTTATTTTATGCAATCAAAAGGACACTTGTCCGCTGTACACAGCTACGATCTGACAAACGACGCAAAGTTTCCGACAGGACTCTCATATTAAATGAGAGTAGGGCAAAGTTTCACTTATTAGATCACCGTAAACGACGATATGAGAAAGTAGTGCCGACAAAAACCTCTAGTTTCTACTCAGAGTGAACATATTGCGACCACCATATTGCGGGGACACTGCAAACTTGCAGCGACTCGGCGACGGCGACGTCCAACACGCTCTGCATAAAATTTTCTTTTTTCTACTGCCCCTAGAGTTTCGTCTCATTTTGAGCGTTTGTGGTCTCGTCACGAGCGCACTTTTATTGCTCGTTGTAAAATCAATAAGAAGTTTTTCTTTTAATTTTTGCTCTATATTTTCCAAAATATTCGTTTTCTGAATTGCCTTTTTTATTCTAAATTCTAGATCAACCGACACGAATCTATTCTTTTTTACATCAATTAGGTGGCAGACAAGCACACGGCCCACCTGATGGAAAGTGGTTACCGTGGCCTATGGACGTATGTAACACAATCACACTCGCGCTGCCGACCCTGTAAGCACAGAGAGTTTCTGTACCGTCAGTGTAGAAGACAAAGCAGGACACGCCTTTAGTCTTCCCACTGACAGCTCGAACTCTTCAGTGAGCTCTGACTACCCTACACGAAGTTATTATGGCTGCGGGATTCTGTAGGGCGGAGGTACTTCCCCAGTCGGACTGCTCAATTGAACGGAAATACCGTCGAGTCCTACCTCCTGTCAAAGTCTAAATAGATAGGTACTTACTTAATAAATGACACAGTTATACCTAGTAAATAAATGTAACGAAATACATATTGTGTAATACTTTTATATCGTATTTACTGGCATTGATTCCACACCACCAGATGTAAATAATATAGGTAACATTAACGCACGAAGATTATTAAAGTCGTCTATAGGATAGCAAGACATATCAAATGGTACGACGCTTACGTACCTGTCTTGGATTTTATGCGTGCCATTAACTTATATTACACACCATAAAAGTCTTCCGTTTCCCTCTGTATTCTACGGAAAGTTATCTTTCTATGGTGTACAGAACTGATATAACTATACTTCGTAAATAATAATGCTTTAGAGCGTTACTCAATCAAGTAAATAAATACTTTACGCTATTGGATACACAGATATTCGAACTGGACCCATAGATATTTAAAAAAGAATTTTATTTCAATTAGCAACTATGGCGATACGGTATACATTCTTTAAACACATGGTCAACGATAAAGCATGTGAAACGTGAAAAGTTTTGGAAAGTCAGTTTTCTATGCAATCCTTCATTTCGTCATTAAGTTCTATTCTTTTCTTTTCTCTTCCATTAGGTTTTTCTTACTTATCTTCTATTGTCGTCATTATAGTGCTTATATCATACCATGCGTATGGTATCTATATTTCGTGTACTAGTGTCAATTCATGCCGAGTCTAAAAATGCGTTGTTGGTTTTAAGATATAATATTACGCTATACTTAACTGTGTGTACGTCCGTACTATAAATGTTTTAATGAATAGTTCAGTAGTTCAATTACTAGATTGAAGGTTTTTATATGTTTTTAGTTTAATGTTCACCAGGCTAGTTTCGGGCAATGAATAAAAATTTAACGGTACTGCTCGCGGCAAGCGAAAAGCTGGTTTAGAAGTTTGACCTTTTCTTTTAGCTGTAGTTTTCGTTATTCAATAAATTGGTAATTTTCCTGTAGTTAAAATAAGTTATTTAACGAAGCTTATTTAATTAAAAATACCAAAGGAGCGGTATAAGTTATTCTTATTTTAACTATTTTTAATATGTTTAATCAACCATCCAACCTATAATAGCTAGCTAGTTAAGCTATGTTTACCATGAGTCTAGATAGCGTTGTGTAGAATGTTGTGGAGTCGTGGAATATAATAGTAAATTATATGACTATTATGACATCACAATAAATTATTTCATAGAACTTGTATCTTATAACTTATCGTTTTACCGTTTAGTAAAGAGTAACTAATTTTTGTACTTAATCTTTTTCTTTAAAAGGACATAATAACATTAATAACCTTTTTAGAGGGACAGCAACGTATTCTTAGGGTAATTTAACTTATTGTCACCACCTCATTTATATACTTCTTTGCGATTCTAGTGGCACTTAAGTATGAAAAATTACACCTATTTAAAACACAAATATCAATAATATACCTCACTCCTTCTGCTTTTTTTAAATTACGTATGAGATAAGTAGTCTTAGTTACTTTCAAGTTTAACAATGTCACTTGTACCTATGCCAAGTTACGAGTATGTGAAATCTAGGTACCAAGTAGTACCCATTTGATGATAAGGTTTTCGCGTTTCACGCTACTTATAGCACAAAATATACTTATAATAGTACTAAAAAAAATATTTATTTATAAAATCTTAGTTTATACATTGTTGGGGCTTCCCAGTAAGTTGTCATGGACACTTGTGATGGGAATGCCTCGCTCTTCCTGCGTAACATATTCTTGGATTTATTAAAAGTTATAACTTAATCTAGACAGATGTGGAGTCAGTATGTGAATACTAATTTATATGTGTATTTATTTATCTATTGTTATTGATATTTATATATATATATATATATATGTATGTTTATTATATGTATGTGTTGGTGGGTGTGTGTGTGCGTATGCGTATGCATGAGTGTGTGTACTACACACCTAATACTTTATACTGCAAATAAAAGGAACATTATGGTGAGATATAAATAGCGTGTGATCAATAGTTATTGTAGTAGCTGCCGTGGAAAGCTTCGGCTTCTATCATTTCACACGTCATAGATAGATACGTAGCTACATAAAATAAACACAGGCATTGTTTATTTGATTTCACCGACTATGCGTAACTTCGTAAACAAGGTATATCCTATTTCATCAAGAATCAGTTATAATTACTAAAGTGAACTCAAGAAAATATTGTATAATCTGTCAATAGCAAAGATATACTTATCATGAAGTTGTAGATAAGCCGTGTAGTCATCTCCTTTTTTGACGAGTACCTAAGTGTACCCCAAGGAGTCCTTGTGGGTTCCATTTTATTTTGCATGTAGTGTAGTGTAAAACCAAATCCCCAGTCGCTGACGGTTGACTCCTAATACAAACGAAAAATATCAAATTACTTCCTTACTTCTTTTTAACCTACCTATGATGGGACTAAATTGGTAGGATTACGAGTCAGAAATCTTCATAAATATGACTACCTATCTATCAAAACTTCAAACTTGCATTCTGTATTGAATTTTTTATAACTTAAGTCTGAAACAAATGTATCATCTGCCTCGAATGAGCTGAAGCGAGCGCACTGAACGCAGTAGGTAGGTACCCTACACTATATGCGTCTACGAGATTCATTGCACTCATAAACTGTAATATTGCCCAAGTAATAAAGGCCGCGTACTACTTAACTGCGTTCTCCAACTCACGAATGATATAAGTGCAATCACTGTTTTATAGTAAATGTGTGTTGTATAAGTACCTATGAGTTTATGCTTATATAAATTCATGTGGAATGTGCTATTATATTTAGGACCAATTCATATAAGTAGGCAGATAATATTTAGATTATTTAACATAACATAACATAAACTCACGCCTATATCCCCGAAGGGGTAGGCAGAGGTGCTAGCACCCACATTTCGCCAGTTTATGTTTAGGTCCCAATGTGATAGGTGGCGAGCGTATTACCATTAACCGGGCACTTATAAACCTGCGATAAATACACACATAACTTCGAAAATCATCGAAAGGTCATTGGTGTGTGCCATGGTAAAACCTGGGATCGAACCCGAGACCTCTTCTCAGCAGTTCATTACCCATACCACTAGGCTACCGCGGCTGTTAGACTATTTATACTGTTAATTGATGGCACTCAGTGGAATTTGTTGTTAAACATATTGATAACTCACTTGTACTTTTCCACATTACTTTTAATATCTATTAGACCTGACCGGTTTCGCCTAACGGCATCCTCAAAATTTACGATGACATTTCGAACAAAACCGGTCAGGTCTAAGAAATATTAAAAGTAATTTGGAAAAGTACAAGTGAGTTATCAATATGTGTAGGTAATATATTATTTTCCTTTTTTTATATAGCTTATTACATTTGTGCATACGTAAGAATTATCTATTAAAGCTTGACAACCTCTGTGGCTTAGCGGTAGAGCGTTCGACTGTCACGCTGGGGTTCATTTCCCACTCAGCGCTTATTTAATTTGTATGCATTATTTGAGGAGGTAGGTCACGGCGGTATTTCCGCCCAATTGATCAGTCTGACTGGGGAAATACCTCCGCCCTACAGAATACCGCGGTTATAATAACTTCCTAGCGGTGAGTAGGCTAGCCAGAGATCACTGGAGAATTTGTGCTGTCAGAGATGAACGCTTGTAGAAACGTATGCTCAGTTTGGACCAAGATAGCGCGTATATGTAGGTTGTCTCGAAATCATCATTCTCTGAGTCTTTTCCCAACTCAGTTGAGGTCGGCTTTCTAATCTAACTATGATGCGGCTGAACTTCGATATTTTCTGTGAAGTGACTGCCATCTGACCTCCACAACCATATCTGGTGATATCAAAGTTCTGTAGTTAGATTAGTCGGACCTTTGATAGCTCCAACTACTCGTAGTGACTACCATAGATGTTTGCATAGCAACCGGGACCGAGACGGCTTTATATGCTTTCCTAGACCAGACCAGACTAATGCAAATACCCATATTCATGCATACTTTTGTTCATCCATTGCTTAGTTTGTCGCGGAAAATTTTTATTTATTTTATTCCTGTATGCATCAACAGCCTCATAAACAACCTGGTGTATTATAACACGATTGTTTATAAATTGTAAAAAGTTTTATTTTAGCGTGCTGAATATAATACATACCAACCATATTTTTGTAATAGTAGATATACTATATATCCCTACAAGTGAAGGTGTATACTTATCTGGCCGTGTGTAAATCTATATTTCTCCAAGAGTTCATAGAAAGAGTATTAAAAATAAACATTGACCCATTTCATTCTATATGTTTGATTCACGCAAGGCGCTAAGGGCAAGATACCAACAAGCAATAAATCATCCCCAAACTCGGAAACTTTCCATTCCGAACCCATTATATTTGACGGCGTATGTCAGTGAGACATTTCCTCATTCCACTACCTGTACCTTTGTAGAAGCACTTAATAAAAGTGCTGTCATTACGAAGGGAGTAATGTAGATTTCAAAAGATAGATTCAATTTTTTCATGCTTACGTACGCAGTATATATCTAATACGCCCAAGAAGTGAACAATCCATCTACTTACCTATAAGTACTTATATAATATCATGTACTTAATAGATTCAAAAAGGAAGACCCTGTTCCTGTTGTTTAACCGCGGACTCCGGAGAGAAAATCTCACATACTTACAACCTGGAGTAACGCTTAGATGATGATGGTATCTACGCATTACTGTCGTAGGTACCTACTAGGTGACTGAGGGGAAGTTGTCCTGCACCCGATAGTAAACATACAGGCATTGAAGAAGTGCCCG
Source organism: Eilema griseolum (assembly GCA_963662185.1). Taxonomy (NCBI): domain Eukaryota; kingdom Metazoa; phylum Arthropoda; class Insecta; order Lepidoptera; family Erebidae; genus Eilema; species Eilema griseolum. The sequence goes on from OY759241.1 coordinate 15,905,427, forward strand.
GTTAACGAATATATGTTCGTAGTGGATTATGTGGAACCGAAAAACAAAGTTGGCAAAATGTCGGTATTAGTGTTCTTATGTACCCCAGGTATAGGTATATAAAAATATAATACTTAAATAATTTTATTACATTGGCAACCATACCGTTAGACACAATTACAAATTATTGTCTGTTTTTACGCTCCAATCAGTTCAAACGTGTTACGTCACTTGCATGCAACTTCATCCAAATTTGACAGTTTGCAATAATAATGCCAATCTAAGATGCCCATCTAATAAGTAATCTGGGACTAATATCCCACTCCTCTGTTTATAACTTACCTCACACTTTTAAATTAAAACATCTGTCAGAATTTGTTCATCGATTACCAATCAGAAACGGATTGTTTAAGTTTAACAAACATTCAACATAGGATTTGCCGCCAAGAGCACTAACATAACCATATATAGTCACAGTTTTATTACCTTGAGTCACTTACGGACCACAATATAGCGGTACTAAGTATAGGAATATTTCCCCTATTAGCGCACCCCGCCCATATCGGTTAATGGCAGAACTTTCACATGGAAACTCAATAACGCAACGGTCAGCTAATATCGCGTGAAATATGCATGGGTGAGGTCTTTTCGTTATGTTTTGTTGGCGCGAAAAATGATTAGGTTGGTAGTAGCCGAGCGTGGGACCCGGGGGACGCAAGTTTGATTGCTCTGCAGACTCCATCCACTCCATCCATTGTTGTTTGTTGGGAAATGAATACATTACTTACTTCAATACGACTGCTTTCATCAACAGTAAAATGTATGTGGCAACATTGTCATGACGCACATCTGCTGTTTAATCTACATTGGTCAGTGTTCTTTTTTTTCTGTACAGGCGTTACCATGACGACCCATACCCGTTTGACGGACGTGGTTCGATTCTTGCGCACGCGTTCTTCCCCGGCTCTGGGCGCGGTGGAGATGCCCATTTCGATGATGATGAACTATGGCTGCTAGAACCTAACGACGATGAAGAAGAAGGTATGTATACAACCATTTTTTTTTCGTTTTTGATCCGAGTTTAATTAAATATGACGAAAACTTGACGAAATTTTTTATTATATAAAACTCAGTTGGTCAGACCCATTTAAAATTATGGGTGGATAATTAATTGGTCCCGGTTGGTATTTCGTTTTCCTAGCATTATTAAGTTTTATTGAAATCATTTCTTTTTCTTTTCTAAATGATTAGCAACTTTATTTTAGCATCAACAAAACTGAATACCGTTCTTATATTGGCCTCACACCCTGAAACGTGCGTAATAGTGTCGATCCATCACGATGCTGTAAGCAAAGATGAGGCCACTTTCTACCAGCACAGCATAATTACAAAGTTGTTGGAGAGGAAATCCACCACTAATTTTCGATTGTCGTTCACAATGATTACAACTGAAAGAAATCCTTAATAATTGGGCCGAAAAACAAGCTCCCTTGATTGCTAGTTAGGGGAGGTACTTTCGACATTAATTATTTATGAATTGCTTATCGGAAATATAAAGAAAATCCAATGTCTAATCTTATATTATTATTATAAAATCAAATATATTACCTATATTATAATATATTCTAGGATATATTAGACTGGTACCTACGTAAATTGCACTATCAAAAGTACTAACACAAGTCACAGATAATATAATACATAAGTAGCTAGCTTGAAGTATGGGTTCTAAATTACGGATAAACTTACTTATATACAGTTTTATATAAGCACATGTATTCATTACTTTTAAAAGCACCCAGGGGATTTAAAATATTTTGTCTGAACAAGAATCGCACCTGAGACTTGGATGTCTAATTTTCTACCGCTACGCCACACATGTCGAATCGCAATTAAATTTAGTACCAACCACAGCCACAACCTACCCCCACTCGTAAAAATTCAAAAACGTGTTATACTAAGATAGTACTGTACTGAAAGCAAAAAGTCCTCTTTGGAAGTATGGCCGACTTTTAGGTGACGTCGAGGCCGCAAAATAGGACGCTTTGTCACATAAACGAGTATTAACTAACTACTAACTGAAGTGCAGAGCGGATTCCGGCGTTTTCGACATTTGCATGTCAAAACACCGCTGACCGCAACAGACTCATTTCCGAACGCCACGTGAACTTTTCAAGGCAGGCCTGATTGGAAATTTGCTAATTAACTGCAGTCAACACAAGCATCGACGCCGATACCCACCGATGGGTGTTGGTACAGTCAACAACAAAAGTTAATAAACATCAACGAATTTACAAAATTTCTTCAAAACAAGATGCATTGATACTTATTTCTATTCTCACGCTAGCGGCAGACCGAAATGTAGCAAATCATTTAGGTACTTTTCGCGAGTAGTACCTACTTTTTGATTTCTCGTATTTAGGAACCTATTACGGTTCACTGGGCAGATGTTTCCGGAACCATGCGCGGGTAATCTGTTTTTTTTTGGCAATTGTCCGAAGCTGATAAGCTAATCAGTAAATAATGGATTTATTAAAAACATACATCTTAGATTAGAAATATTATCAAGTAATTCCGAAACAGTTTGGCTATCAAAATAGGTAGTGTAATAAACGGTACCGAGCTAGCCAAGTGCAGTTGGATGTACCATGTAAACCATGCAGTCGATAGGTGGCGCCACCACAGCATGGACACGACGCAGCGATTACTGGACCACTCCACACTATGCACATGTGATAATTTATACGACCAACGGATGGTTACAACGCTACATCGAATTGTATTCGGGCAGCCATATGTGAATTTCCCTTTATGTGTAAAGACCTCGTTATGCAACATCAACATAACATTCTAGTGATGTTACTAATATCCTTTTAGGCGACTAAGCTATAGAGTGGTTCTTAATTTAATTACTCTTAAAAGATTATTATAAAACGACATACAGACCACGATATTCAGAATCTGAATATCTGAATTTCAGATCACCTTATTGTAGACCGAAGCGCCCGTTAAACACGTGATGTTTAACGTGCCCTTCGGTCTAGAGAACGGAAACATGGATATCGACTGGAGCTCTTTACTTAGTATTAGTAGAGTTATTAAACCTCCATGAGGTCGGAAGTAAATCTCACGCAGGTATCTAAGTATCTAATATTCTAGACATATTATTGCATTGTCCAGTTGAAAGAATTTCACGAATATCTTACTATTATGTGAACGAGTTTATTAAGTAATATCATCTTTTTGATGTACTTGCAGGTACTTCGCTTTTTGCTGTGGCTGCACACGAGTTTGGACATTCACTTGGTCTGCAGCACAGCTCTGTGAAGGGCGCTCTCATGTTCCCTTGGTATCAAGGTATTCAGCCAAATTTCGCACTACCGGAAGATGACCGTAATGGTATTCAACAAATGTATGGTACGTACATTGATAACAGAATCTTGTCGTATTCTTCATCCGTTCTTCTGATTAATAATTTAACTTCACACATGGTTTTAGGTCCTAAAACGTCTAACAAGTGGGCAAGGATACCACCAAGTTATCGACCAGTAGAACCACCAACAACAACTACCACAACAACAACCACTACAACTACAACCACAACCCGAAGACCATACATCCATCATCATCACAACAGGCACCCTGAAAGATACCCCAACCGAGGATATACTCCCTACCCACGAATTCCAACCAAATACCCTGTCTACTACCCTGAAAGACCACATCACCCTGATCGCTCTGACCCAAGATACAACTACCCTGATCGTCGACATTACAACACAAGCGATGAACATCCTCGTCGCACTAATCATCACTACCCACGGCCAACGGAAACTACAACACATCCTACCTCCTATCGTCCTAGATATCCTCATGTACGGCCTGAATATCCAAGTTATCCAAGACCCACTTATCCAAACGATCCAGTCCAACATAATCCAAGAAAGCCGTACTACCCTGAGAGGACTACTCAAAGACCTACGACGACGACGCCTGCGGATATACCCGACACGTGCGATACTAATTATGATGCCGTCGCTCTTATACGCAATGAACTCTTCATTTTTAAGAATAGAGTAAGTATGCTTATGCAAAACTTGAATTAAAATGAGCATGACCAGCTTGGGTAACGGAGCGCCAAGTAACTAATATTTATGAATATCTCTTACAGTACCATTGGAGGATAGGAGCTACTGGAAGGTATAATGGCTATCCCATGGAAATAACCAGGATGTGGTCTAGTCTACCAAAAGATCTAACTCATGTTGATGCTGTTTATGAAAGACCAGATCGGAAGATAGCAATTTTTGTTGGTAAGTTTGCCATCAACATTTACGAAGTTATAATTTCGCTTCAATTTGATATTGTAAACAGTTTTAATACAATGATTGAATTGGTTCCAGGTAAAGAATTGTACTTGTTTAATACACAATACCTGGAGCCTGGTTACCCGAAGCCATTAACCAGGCTTGGTCTTCCGGAAAGTTTGGAGAAGCTTGATGCTGCTATGGTTTGGGGTCACAACGGGAAAACTTATTTCTACAGCGGCACTCAGTATTGGAAGTAAGTTCATGTTTTATTTGTTGAGACCTTAGATATCTTTAACTTTGAAGGCCGTACACGTGGTTCTATTGTGTATTTACTCTGATCAAAAGCAGTGCGGAGGTTCGCCCTCAGAAGTTGCTGAATACTAGATAACAAAATAAATTCTAGAAAAACAGTTTCCCCTGCATTTTGGTTTTGTATGAGATATTTAAAAGTTCGAAAATCTTTTGTAACAAAGAAGTATAATCCAAAAAAGTCTGATAGAATTATTAATAATAAATATGGGATAAAAACATGATTTTTTATTTGAAGACACTAAGTCCACTGTGGCAAAATATCACAATTTAATCTATAATTATCATTTTTTATTTTTTATTCGTTTTTTTTTACGCGGTCATTTCTTTTCTATTACATCATACAGGGTTTTCAGGGTGGTCCTGTTAAAAAAAACTGCTTTTCCCGTAAAATTGACTATACAGAAAGCGATATTTATTTCAAGATAATGGCGTGTAATTTTACTGTACTGTAATCTAGTCACCTAAACTTATTGAACTCAAATCTCTTTATTCCAGGTATGACGAGGACGATGGTCGAGTAGAGCCTGACTACCCTCGCAATATGGCCATGTGGAAGGGAGTGGGCTACAACATCGACACCGTATTCCAATGGAAAGATGGTAGGTGTAACTCAAAATAAGATCTATTTCCCTCGTCCAGTTTTAGTGTTAGGTTTTCTCGTATACAAGAAACGGAGCACTTATAGTGAGAGCCATTTTCTATAATTCGTTCTCGCTAATAATGAGGTCTCTTCACGAACAAGGTCGCCAACTTTCCCTATTTGTAAAATTCAACTTTTTCACCTGTCCCACGCACAAAGTCCATCCTTGCTAAGAACGAAAAGTGCATTCACAATTATTTTAAAAAATGTTCTGTTCCACAGGCAAAACTTACTTCTTCAAAGGCAAAGGCTTTTGGAAGTTTAACGACCTCCAAATGCGCGTGGAACGTGAGAAGCAGTATCCTTCCGCCTCGTTCTGGATGGGCTGCACCACGGAGCGCGCGGGTCGCCGCTACCCGCCCCCGGCTCCAGGCTCAACTCTCCGCTCACCCAGTGCCGCATCTACTTTACATATTAACTTTTTACCTTTCTTATACTCTACGCTATTGTTGTTGGGAACTTATATTAGATACTGTTAGTCAATATTTTAACCATACGTATTTATTTTTATAACGACTGCAGCGTAAAGAAATGTTTTTGTTACTTTTATCGGGTTACCTATTTAGGAATATGCAACGTACCTACTGATACGCTTTAAGGTTAATGTTTGGGAATATTTTGAAACTAACTAGGTACTTGACAGCTGAACGCTTTATCTTGTTTGAACGCGTAGCTATGTATATTTTTGCAGTTTATAAAAATCAATGCATTTTACATAAACCTATTTAACTAAAAAATCATTATCCATTATTGAATTTACTGAGCTAATGATGCATAGGTATACCTACCTAGCTATTTTGTATCGACAAGTACATATCGGAAATGTCTGAGTTAAGACTAGACTTAGTAACTATTGCGCAAATTGCACTGCCTGTTTAGTATTAAATTATAATTATTAGGTATCTACATAATATACTTACCTATCATACATACTTACTATAAATACTACTATAATTAAATATTACCTACTTTTAGATAATAAGTCATAAAATATTGATTATTATTTCTATTATATGTACATTTTGATCTCAATAGGATCGAGTGTTTGGTTTGTTATTGACATGTAAGGTATAAAACACCATCCATTTAGCTTCTGTACAGTTTGTATTGTCTTCGATGTTTTAATGTGAAAAAAAAAAATATAGAGAAAATATTTGTAAGAAAAGTTATTAATAGGTAGATGCATATTGAGAGGCCACTATTTTTATAGCCTAAACATAATCATCAACAATAATTTTGATAAAAAGAAACGATAAGCAAAAGATGTTATTTAGCATTAGCAGTGACTTTGCTTAATTTCCTGAAATTCATTAAGAAAAGTTCAAATCGTTACAAAAATTTGCTAACATTATATGTGCTGCCACCTTAGCAAGGTTCGATGTCTTTAATGTATCTTCAAGTAATGAAATAGTTAGAAACTTCAAAATCGATACATCTTCAACAAACAGGTTTCCAAATTATATATTTAACAAAACGTCCGAAAAATATCCAGCTACCCTCTAACACTTATTATGAGGGTCGACAGACGACGACTAACATCTGGCTGCTTATATCCAGAAATACTATTGTACCTACCTAGTCTTTGGCTTACATTTCTATAGTAAGGACGCTTTGCTGCGTTAACGAATCACTAATTAGCCGTATCGCTAACTTTTCGGGTAGCTTGACATTGTGATACATAATAGATGAACATTCAAATAGATTAAGATATAGAAAAAATGTAATCGGTTTAGGTGGGATTCGAATCCGCGATGTTTCCCTAACAGGGGGAACGCTCTGACCACTAAACCACAAAACCTTCGTCCGACGCCATCCAAAATCTTCTATACATATATCCGTCTTACGGCCATTACCATTTTTTTTTCTATATCTTTATCGATTTAAACAGTTAGCATTCTAAATGCTTCAAAATTTCATTCATGAGAATCATGAGGCACAGAAAAATTAGTACCTAATGTGTAGATTAGACGTAAATCACAACAGTGCCATGCTATGGAGGCTGGACTATACTTCTATACTTAATCATTAATATTACCTAATGTAATAGTCATAGATAAGTAACTTATTTTATATCTCTTATGCTGGTTAAAAGAGGTACACATTATACTGTAATTTGTAAATGTTATAAATCGATTGTAAGTGAACAAAAAATAGAGGCCACATAAATCATTGCTATCAATATACATATATAAGGAATGATATATACAAATATTTTTTAAACAAATGGCCTTAAATGGACTGTGAAAATGTTGAGAATGTTGTAATATGAAATGTGTAATCTGATCGTGTTGCCAACGTCGAAAAGGATGAGTTAAACTTGGTAGAATGAATATGGTGCTTATTATAGTTAGTCATTGTACAGAATAAATTCTCTTTGGATATTTTTGTATGTTGCTGTTGTGTCTTGAATCCTAAGCAAAAAGAATGAGATAACAAAAGTACCCAAGTACCTCCCATCTTACTCCTAAGTAACAGGAATATTCACAAAGCCAATATGTTTCACAATGTATGGTATTTGTAATATCTTGTGAAATCAGCAGTAACTGTTCATAATAATGTGGTTAGAATAATAATATTATTACAGTCAAGTGGTCCATAAGCTGGGGTGACTTGTATTTTGAACAAAGTTATACCTCTCAAGTCGCTCATATTTTAGTGTTATATAGGCTATATTAGACTTTTTTAATAATTTCTTTGGTCACAAATAATTTAATAATAACTGTGATATTTACTTTTATAAAAAATGCCAATAAACACTGGCGATAAAAAGTAATAAAAAAAGTAAGTCTTTCTAAAATAATTACTCAATTGATAAATTTTAGTTAAATGTAATTTTCTTTTAAGTAATATTATATGTTTAATAAATAAAATAAAAAATATATAAAACATTGTGTACTTATTTCATCCTTAAATGTTCAATCATAGCTTTAAAAATCATAAACATAGATAATTGATTAAGAAATAGAAAAAATTGGATCGGTTAGTTTGAATAAGTAGTTAGCATACTAAATGCTTTAAAATTTCATTCAACATAGATAAATAGTAAATTATATTAAGTATTTATTAGTACTATGTATTTAGCCTCTGTGGCTTAGCGGTAGAACGTTCGACTGCTACGATGTGGGCGCGGGTTCGATTCCCGTTCAGTGCAAATATTTGTATGCATGAATATGTACATTTGCATTGGTTTGGACAGCCAAACCAATGCAAATGTACATATTCATGCTATGTATAATATGTATGCATTTACAAAAAAAAGTATTTAAGTATGTTAATCCGCATTCTAGATTCCATAACACAAGCTAGTTAAACTATGCTTATCATGGGTCTAGATAGCGATGTGTACAATGTTGTACAACAAGAAGGATTGTAGTAAGTAGAAATATGAGGTCTCTGCCTACCCAATTGGGTATTTGACAACTTTTACAATAAAATATGAAAAGTATTTGATAAGATAGCGTATATATAAATAATAACTATACAAATATATTTCACTCAAATATGAATTGTAAATAATTTATTTTTACAAAATAATATTACGATTTTTTAGTTTGTACTTTACACGAAGCAAAATGCGGGCGAATCAGTAGACAGTTCACGTGACGTTACTTAATTCGCTCATTTCGAGTATGTTTCGTGTGGTAAAAGTAAAATGGTCCCGTTCCTGTCCCGTCTTTGCTTCCAATACCTACCTATTGCTTGGGACATATACCTGGGGCCTAAAATGTGACTCAAAATGTGTTCTGTACGCGCAGTACAGAATTCTTCAGTGTCTTTTGATGATAGCACGGGGAGCTACGGCAACAAAGATTACTACAAAATAATCCCTCGCTTGTTTCACGATTTAGGTCTAAGAAACGTGTCCTGAGGTATACTAACTTATACTCTGCCGAGTTTTGGAATGCAATGCTTTCCTGTAAGTATCTTTATCCAAAGTAATGGAGCGTTATAGTATAACAAAAACGATAGCTAGACTATAAAAAGACTTGAAATAGTTTGCAGGAAATACTTTGTGAATTACCTATGCCTTTTACATATCTACTTTTAATAGGTACAATAATTTTCTATAAGCCCATTATACTGTTGTATATTGTATGTACGTAATTATTCATAGCATTAGGGAGCGGTATTTATTACCTTCAATACGTACCTTGGAATATAGGTATAGATAGGCCTAGATAGGTACCAGAGATAGTGAATACGAGAAGCGCTTGCGGTTTCTGGTTTGTTCTGTATTGTGTGGCTAATTTAGTTTAATTAAAAATGTATCCAAGATTATTACCTTAATAAAACTAAGGGTAGTGGTCCCTCAACGTTGACGCCTTAATAAAAAGTACTAGTGAAGATAAGCTGCAACGGAATGTCGTATGTTTTTTCCTTTGGCCGGCACTTTCAATTTTGGACCAAAAATGTATGGAGCGTGAATGATGCCCTTTAGTTTCAAAAACTGACAGTGTGGTGCTGATGGGCCGTTATTCTATTGGTTGAAGTTGTTTAAAGATTCTTTATAAATGGCTTCTGCAGCGTCGCCGCAATTTTGCAAAAGTTAAGTAAATTGTAACTGTTTATAAAATTATTAATGGCGAGACCAATGTCATGTTTTTTATTGAAGTTGACTGCCATTTTGTCATGAATGAAAAGGTATTATATTTATATTGAGCATAAACTTTAGAGCCTAGCAGACTAACACATTAATATTAATCTTTATTTATGCATCGGTCTATCATGGCTATTGGGCGACTACCATCTCACCACCTGAACATGCATGTCTACCAGCTTGCAAGTGCCGTTAAGTTAGGGTTACTTACTTGTTTACTGCCAACTTGGGGTTAACCTGAAGATCTTGGTAGGGACTTGGGATTCAAATTCACTTGGGTCCCACTGAATAATAAGTCAAATTTTATACAAAATGATATATATATTTTATTGGAGGTTTTAGTTCAATAAAATTCTTAAAATGAATCAGGTGTATCAGTAAAACTACTACAAATTCTTGCTAACATTTATTAAAATACCTATAACTATATAGCTTACCTAAAATAACATAACATGGCATCATTTCACATCCTGGGATTTTTCCTCTTTAAAGCCTAATTTGGACCACTCCTCTTTAGCCATAAGGTTATTGTTCATTCTGCAGGCTAAGTAATCTTTTGCTTCATCTCGGCATAAAGAATTATTATTGTCGTTATTGAATAAACACTTCATATACTTCGTCATACTTGTCTTACACGTCCCTTCATGATCTAATGGAAAACTGCCCTTTTCTGGTGGAGTCGGTATAAACTGTTTTTGTCCAAAAGTCATCGCAGTCGACATTTTGCCAGTTATATCGAAATTCTGGTAAAATCTTTAAAATGTATATCCAATTTGATACTTCAAACATCAATTATGTACAATAACACAGGTATGCTTTATGATAAATTAATGCAGTTATGTGCTTCAACCAGCTTTAACACTGAACATTTTATTTTGTAAAAAACAGCTGATGCTGATTAGATTGACATTATGACATTATTGACATTTGACAATACAATTTTTCCAGTGACAATTTTATTGACATTGGCGGAATCGTTGGGATCGCCATAGAAGAAAAATAAAATGACATATGATTTCTTTTTTTTCCATTTGGTCCTTTCGGAATCGGCTAAGGTACTATGACCATGCTGCCAAGTCTTCAGCTTTTTAATTTCTTAGTTGGGATGAATAGAATAGAATAGAATAGAATAGAATAGACAATCATAGTCACAATGTCATAGTTTAGAATTAAAATGTCACATTATATTGAAGTATCGTTTAAGAATTCGTCAAGCGTATAATAACATTTATCAATTAACAAAGATTGTAGGGATTTTTTAAATTTACGTACAGGCATAGATATCATATCCCCTGGAAGTTTATTATATATTTTTGGTGCTGTACCAAATATACTGTTTCCCATAAGGGCTGTTATACAGTTTACATTACAGAGCTTTTTAACATATTGTTGACGTATTGGACCTTTCCTAACATCGTTGAAAATGTTTAGTATTGGTTTTTACAAACATAGCTGTTTCCATTAGATACACTCCTGTTAATCTAAGTAATTTATACTCTTTGAAGTAAGGCACACAACTATCAGTCATTCTCAAACCCCACATGGACCTGATACATCTTTTTTGCATCTTAAAGACAGTTTCCCGGTCGCTTGATTGTCCCCAGAATATGATGCCTTAATTTATGATGGATGCCACTAACCCATGGTATGCCATTATGAGTATTTCTTGATTCACTTTTTTTGAGAGTTGTAAGAGTGCATATGAAGCCTGGCTCAATCTCTTGCATAACTTATCTACATGTGGCTTCCAAGTAAGTTGGCTATCAATAATTATGCCCTAGAGACTACAATAATACCAATAAAAGAAGTAGGTGATGTGATATTCAAATCGAAATTAATATTATACACATATACTGTCCTATTATAGTATACGACAGTAAATATACAGCCATGATAAAGTGTTTTCTTGGTGACAATAGTCTCGCCCTCTAATCCGTAGAATCGAAAATCATGGTTACCGAAATATGGATACCCCTTGGAACTGTTACAGGCGTAAAAATTATGTATGCATAGCATAGCACAAAATATTTATACTACCTGCTTCTTCAAAAAAGATTATTTACGAGAATTATATACAATTTCTTGTGTTTCCTGCGTCGACGCATCTAATACAAATGAATATTTTATACGTTTGCTGTTGACGTAGTACTATCAATACACAATAGATGGCGTATATCCAATAACTAGATAAGTTGAACGATAAGTAAATTTGATAAGTATCAAATAATTTTTATACATTATAAATTTAATATATAGAAGTCCCATTTATAGTTTGAAAATATTTTTTTTACACTCAACTTTATCATTGTCTTGTTGAGACCGTAGTCCCCTTACTGTTTTCAATTTGTAAATCTGCTTTTCTGGGAGCGACTACCTTCTAACCTTACAACTCTGAGGAGATTTTGAAGTTATTCGTTGGTGGAGCCGTGGTCAATACGACATGAACTCTAATTGGGCGGCTTCGCATTATGACCAAATTTGAACCAAATTCGTTCAGAAGTTTTAGCGTGATTAAGTAACAAACATCTTCACAAACTTACAATTATATTAATATTAGTAGGATGTAGAAGTAGAGAAATACCTTTAACGACATCTCCTTCTCTAGTCTCCCACTGCCATTTGTGGTCACCGGTATGTGGATCATCGACGGAGTAATCGAACCTGAATTAATTTAACATACATACATACATATAATTTGTTAGGCAGTGGTGAATTAACACCCACATTTCACAAATAGTTGTATTCGGTCCCACGTAATAAGGGTGAACCTATTGCCGTATTCCGGCCACTATTGTTGACTCGAGACATGCATCTGAGGCTGAGTCTAAGCTGTATATATCTGTCTGATGTTAAACATCCCTATCCCTTAGTCGCTTTGTACGACACCGCATGGGAAGAGATGAGGTGGCCCTAATTCTACTCTGCCAGTAACCAATTTTCTTATGTAGGAGTTAGTTAAATACCTAATTAATAAATGACTCCAGTGGGTGGTTCCAAATTTAAACGCGATCCTCCTTATAGGAACCTTATCTCTTAGAAAAATATGAATAATAGACTTACTTGCGATTTGTCTGAACAAGAAGAGGGCAGGTGGGATCAAAACTCAAATTATCCCTTGTCGATAATGTAATAATGGCCAATATAGAGTGCCGTGAGGCAGCCATGACATCAAATCAAATCTTATGAATAGATACTAATGATTCTATATTATGTGCTGAATTACCAAATTACTTCAAACGATCAAAATCAGAATTGGATCATAATTGGGCAATGTTATTTTCAGTCGAACATAATTTCCCCTGAATAAACCTTCGATCATATTTTACTTGAAGAGGTAACTAAACACAGAGAATGGTAAAATAAATATTGATAAAATCTAATGAAACTAGAAGGTATTTGTACCTTTTTTATCCAACTTAGGTGGCAGACGAGCACACGGCCCACCTGATGTAAAGTGGTTTTCGTAACCTACCAGGGGAGACACATCCGTGCCGACCCTATAAGAACAGAGAGTTTCTGTTCCGTCAGTGTACAGGAGACACAATCAGGACAAGCTTTTGGCCTTCCTGCTGACAGCACAAAAACACTCGAGTGAGCTCTGGGTACCTACCCTACTCGCCACCAGGAACCCAACACGAGGTTATTATGTCTGTGGTATTCTATAAGGCGGCGGTACTTCCCCAATCGCTCGATTGTGACGGAAATACCGTCGTGTCCTACCGATGCTAAAGACGGTTGTATTGGAGAATTTCAAATGTCCAAGACGTGTCCTTGTAGCTCAAGTTGGTCAGAGCATTCTGTCTGAACTGATTGCGGGTTCAAGTATAATAATAAGCATTTATTTATATCTCTAAAATTGGTGCACAATTTTCCTTCAAAAATAGTACAATATAGTATTAATAAAAATAATAGTATTAATAGTACGGGTAGTTGAAACCCTAAAAACTAGTACAACTGGTCTAGCTGCTTTGAGTTGTGAATGTCAGATCAGAGATTTGGATGCTAAAGTCAGAGGAGTGCTTTGGCACTTGTACCAGGTTAACCCTGTATGATTTGAGAATGACATGGTCAGTCACATTACATAACATAACATATTATGTTATGTATAAGAACTCGCCGGGATTTTTTTTTTTACGTGCGCAACATCCCCACGGATACCTCCCCACCGGAATCGATGGGAGAGGTTATGTCGGAGTCGAACCGACTAAAACGCACGCCGCCTGTGGGTCGTTATGGTTTTGGCAGAGGAAACTGCGAAAGCTAAATTCATGCCCAAGAATTTAGCTTTCGCAGTTTCCTCTATTTTAAAATCATTATATTTCACCTCTATATCCGGAATACTACTCCTTGAGTGGAAATGCATTATTGTAGTCTTTTTTAGATTTATTATGAGATTATTATTATTGAGCCAAGTGATAATATTAGATAATGAATTATTTATATCGTTTTGGTATTCATTGGGATCATTACATTTTATAACTGCTGTGCTGTCATCGGCAAAAAGCACCATGTTATTATTATTAGTAGCTTTTGGAAGGTCATTAATATATATTAGAAACAATAAAGGTCCCAAAACACTGCCTTGTGGCACACCATATTTGGCCTCTCTTGGTTTTGAAAGGTGAATAGTTTCTAGATTATTTTTTGGACATATTCTAGATATTTCTGTGTATTGCATTCGATTGGTCAAGTAGGATTCCAAAAGTCTCAGAATATTACCTCTGATTCCATACCCCTGACTTTATTCAATAATACTTTATGGTCCACATAGTCAAAAGCTTTGGTCATATCTGTGAAAATGGCACAGACTGGTATTCGTTTATCAACAGGATCCATAATCTGCGATAGGAAATCAAAAATTGCCATATTAATGGTCATGTTTTTCCGGAAACCCTTTTGTTCGTGACAGAACAGATCATACTTGTTAAGGTAGTTAGTAATAGCGTGTTAGATTAATTTTTCGAAAATTTTAGAAAATATTGGAATTTTTGTTATAGGTCTATAGTTTTTTAAGTCAGTTTTGTCTTCTTTTATAAGAATGGGTTTTAAAATCACTCGTTTCAATCTCTCCGGGAAGACCGCCAGCACCGGAGCTATTACCTCTACTACATACTTAATTACTTTCATCAGCACGCCATCAAAACCCACAGTGTTTGTGTTTTTGAGTTGGTTTGTTACTTTTATTATGTCATCTTCCAATATAGGCAGCATAAAGAATAAGTGTAATATCAATATTTCAAAATTAATATTCGGATTATTGCCACATTTATTTTCTATTTCATCAATAAAGTAGTTATTAAATTCATTAGCAATGTCTTGATGTTTAGTTATTGATGTATTTTTATTTCTAATTGAGGTAATCGTTTCTGTAGGAAGCAAGAACTTCGATTTATTAATTATTTGCCAAGTAGCTTTGGATTTATTATGTGTTGTGTTTATAAAGTGGTTATTTTGAGCTTTCTGTGCTAGTCGAATTATTTCACTGTATTTTTTAAAAGTAATCTTGTTTTCTATACTTGGCTTTTTCCTATATTCCCATAGTAGTTGACGTTGTTTTTTACTGCATTTTTTAATCCTCAGGGCCGGCAGTCTGTACATTCGTCGTTAATACTTATCTTACGAAATCGTAAGCAAAGTTAACAACAAAATTCGGTTTCTTTGCGTCAAACCCAAGTCTGTACATTTTGAGGTAGCGACTAAGCGAGCAATAATGTATGGGGGATGCAAGTCTCTACATGTATCGGTGCGAGTTAACGACGGTATTTGGTACGGTGGCAATATTAGCAAGTCTCGACTTCCAAGTTAACAAAAATTGTCGGTTTCTTAACAAATTTCGTCGTAAAGAATGCGAGCATTCTTGAAGGCCCGCAAAGTAGTTAACGTCGTTAACTATTTGTTATTATTTGTCCACATTTTGTTGATGTTTTTAATAGAATATTAAATATGAAATTGGGCAACATTGAGGAAATAAGTATTATATATTATAAATGGAGGCTAATTTGGTGAATTTAGTTGAGTTTCAAGTTATTATTTGTTTATATGTTTTATTGTTCAATTTTACATTTTAATAATCTCTAAGGTTATGAAATGGATGATAAAATACAATTATAAGATGATGGATGTTTATTTAGTGAATTTGGTTGAGCTTTAAGTTATTATTTAGATGATAATGATGTTTTATTGTTCAATTTTACATTTTAATAATCTCTAAGGTTATGAAATGGATGATAAAATACAATTATAAGATGATGGATGTTTATTTGGTTGAGCTTCAAGTTATTATTTGTTAACTTTTGGTGATATGTTTATGTTATATTGTTAAATTTTATGTTTCATAATCTCTAAGGTTATGAAATGGATGACAAAATAGAATTATAAGATGATGGATGCTTATTTGGTTGAGGTTCAAATTATTATTTGTTGACTTTTGGTGATTTATGTATGCTATATTGCTCAATTTCATGATAAAATACAATTATAAGATGGTGGATGCTTATTTGGTGAACTTGGTTGAGCTTCAAGTTATTATTTGTAGACTTTTGGTGAAATGTGTATGTTATATTGCTCAATTTCATATTTAATAACTTCCCAAGGCCATAAAATAGATAATTATATTCTGATGGATGCTTATTAGTAACTGTCATGTTCATGTTTGTAGGACTAGTAACTAACACAATATAAGTTACTGCAGACTTCATACAAAGATTATTGGTAGGTAGTAAGTAGATTTCTATATAGGTAAATTAAATAAAACATATATATATATATATATATAGGTTCATATCTTGTGCATTTATTACTTCAAAGTACTTAATACAAAGAGTTTCTATTAGGTTTTTACAGACAATAAAATTTTCTCAGTCTTCATTTTGTAACATTTTGTTATGACTTCGGCTATGGGTATCCTCTCCTCAGGCTTGAGTTGAGTGACAAACAACGGCTGGCATCTGCAATGAAAAGAAATAGATAGTTATAGGATTACAATATTTTCATTTCGTTCGCTATTTCATTTGGTTCTATTAAAGACAGTAAATCCCTAAAGAATATTACTTTTGGGAAAGCTATGTTCAGTTTATTGCAGTGACAGCTTCTGTGGGATGGGGATATTCAACTAGGTAACCAGCAGGAGGTTTTGAGGCAACAAATGCCTGGCAATGGGGCTCCCACCAGGTCCAGGTAAAGAAAGTAGGCTTGACGTCGTGGAGGAGAAAAAGCCGAAGGCGGACCCTGAACTGCAAGGTAACAATGCAATCAGTATAGTATGTCTACACAAAGATGATGATGACAATGTTCAATTTCCGTTCAGTGAAAATATGTATATAAATCAAATATATCTATTTGCAATGGTTGTGTATCTGCCTATTGTCTGCCCCGGTTGCCATACTAACATCTATGGGAGTCGTTATATATGGCAAAAGCCCGTACAGAAGGGCTAACCATCTGTCCGGTTAACAGCTTCTCTGCTGGAAGGATCCACCACTTGAGCTTGAGTGACAGCTGCTGGCATTTGTAATGAATAATAATAGATAGCAAAAGGATTATACAATTTTCCTCTGATATAAACTGTAGCCTCATGGATACAACCTTTAGTTCCATGAAAAGCAGAAAATGCCTGCAGAATGTTGGTTTGGGATTGTTAGTTTATATTATAGTAGTTACTAATTTGCAAGTGCATAGCACACATCTAAGTATGAAAGAGAAGAAACCACTTCCTACTTCACGTAGAACATTACTGTAGTGTCTTGCATGTAAGTTACATATTTGTGTGTCAGTGGGGTATATATATATTATGTACTACTATGGTACTCGCAAGGTTACTTGTACAATAATTACCATTTTCAAGAACTGGGTCGGCACATTCTTGTAATATGGCACCTCTGAAGTGTTGCTGATGTATAATTTTGGCCACTTGGTTGACTTGCAGTTGACAAGGCGAAAACAATCGAAAATAATGTTTCTGAATGATTCCCTGGGGCAGTGGAATGCCACAGATGTCCACCATAGTGTCAGTTCAGTGTAATACATAGTCTTCAGTGTATACTTGTCGTTAGGCCAAGGGGCTGGTTCATCATTGGGGTCATCGGCCATGGTTCTAGTGGATATCCATCATCACCTGTGGATTAAATCAAAATATAATATATGTTATAATTGTTATATTGACACATTGACAGCCTCTGTGGTGTAACGGTATTAAATGCAGCTGCTGCTTTGTGCAAATATTTGTATGAATAAGGGTATTAGCATTGGTTTGGTTGTGCGTCAGAAAAATGTTAAGCCGTTGGTTGCAGTTAACATGTATGACAGTCATTATATAGGAGAAATAGTCCACACAGAAAGGGTGATCACTCGTCCTGTCAACAGCATCCCCACTGGCAGTAATAGTATATTGACACATGGGGTGTTCAGTTATTTGACTCAAAACTTACCAAGTAACCATGCATGGTGGTCTCCGTTATTAAGAAACGTCTTCATGTGGCATGAACTGGGGAATTTTCATATGATACCTATATGTGGCTATCATGCAGAGCTCCTGGCCATCGAGCATTTATATTGAAAATGAGCAGAATAGTGTCACACACCTAAAATGATAAAAACCACATAAATTATACAATTACAATATATTAAATGAGATGAAGTACTTCTAGATAAATAATAATTTTGAATTAGACAAATGATAAACAATGTACAAGTTATACAATGAAACTTACATAGGACTCCACAGAAAGCCCGTAAGGGCGTTTTCTTTCAAGTGATAGCGCTATTTCATCAACAAGTTCTTTAAACATTGCCTTTGTAATGCGATACAATGATAGGAATTCACCATCAGCCAAATTCAAATAATTTTCACTAGCGCGCAGAATCCATGCACCTTGCCGTCGCAATACCATTTCCCGCTTCCCGCCTATATTCTAGAGTAAACTAATCCCATGCTAAACACGCTTCAGCCATAACATTTCTCGTATTTCCCTACAACCTCCAAAAATATTCAATTCTTTTTCAAGGCTTCTTGGCTTCTTGCTTGTGTGTTATGTCACTTGCAATGGTCACTTGTGTCAACTTGCCATGGCAGAGTCTATGTTTGGTCTATATATATGTATAATAATCTATGGTAAGGGTGTTGTGAAAAATCAATCAGCGGAGAGATTTTTCTGTTTGATGAAATTGTACAGTCAAAAAAGATACAATTACAAATTCATAAAGCATAATTGTACAAACATAATAAAAATGTCAACAAATTACACAGTTAACCAAAGAGAATCTAAGGGTAAGAGTGACAAATTCTATGCTTGTCTATGCTATTAAGGTACTATCCGAGAATTTGTTAAGTTAACGACGAATTTCGGTACGGCAACCGACAAAAATCGTAACTTTAAGTACAGACTTGGGAATTTCGGTTAGTTTGCGTCGCTACGTACTTAACATCCGAATTCGGTCGCTATCTCATGTACAGACTACCGGCCAGGATATTCATTTACATTTTTTACTAGTTTTTATGGTGATAATTTTTTGAGGAAAGCATAATTTGTAAAGCAGAGAAAAATCGTTCATAAAACTGTCATAGGCTTGATTTGCATCATTTGACTCATAAACTTCTGTAAAAGATAAAGACTGCAAATAGTTTAAAAAAGAAATTAAGTTGTCGTTAGAGATATCCCTTACTATCGTCTTCCAAAATTTTAACTTACACGTTTTATTAATCGGAACTGTCAGTATCTGCGATGTGTGGTCGGATAGGACAAGGTCGCCAACTTTTGCCTGGCAGTCTTTGTTGTAGCTATGTGCAAAGTTATCGATGCATTTCATGCTTTGAAGCCTAGTTGATTGGTATATTGCTAAGGTAAGGTTATAAACAAGTAGAAAATTTTCAAATTCAAGTGTTTTTTATTCCTATCTAAGACGTTAATATTGAAATCACCACATAAAACTACCTTCTTGTTTGAATAGGAACCAATCCTTTCCAGAACTTTTTCTAATTGTTCATAGAATATTGTAAGGTGTCTTGAAGGATTTCTATAAATGCAGACAATTAGAATTTGATGAGGAACTATTTCTACACAACAACATTTGAAAATACCTGAGATTGAGAGCTTAGCTACGTCAGGTAGTTCTTTGTATTGAACTCCTGCTCTCACAAGAATACATGCACCTCCTCGATTTTTAATATTTCTAGAAAAGAAAGCCGCTGGACAGAAATGTTGTATATGTAGTAGGTTTTCATGTCCCCTTTCTATAAAATGTTCTGTCACACAAATGACATCAATTGTTGTACCAGTACTATGGAGTTCGTCTAATTTCACAAGTAATCTGTCTGACTTATTTATCAGTCCAGCTACATTTTGGTGGAGAATACTCAGAGTCAGAGAAAATACTGCGAATTGCTCTGTACAGACTGCGTCACATCGGTTACATTTAATTTGGTCAGATCTAATACAAGGTCTTGTAAATCTAGAATAATGCGCCTCATACCATTATAATTTAGACGTCCATTGCGCCAGTCAAACATACTATAGTCAGGGCCGTCTTTAAACTATTTGAGGCCCTGGGCACATTGGGATCATGGGGCCCCTAGGACCTTGAGAAAACACTATTTAGTTACAATAGATAAAGAAAGACAAACAAGGTTCTAAATTTATTTTTATTTAGTTACTAACTATAAAAAAATAGGAAATATAAAAAATAATCTACAAAAGTAACTCGCTTAACATAAAATCCTTAGATTAATTCTATGTTGATTGCAAAGGTACCCTTCTAGATTTAAGATGAGCAAAATCGTTAATCACATCTTCAAAATCTATGGTATTGAGAATATCACATTCTATGGACATCAGCGACAAACTAGTTAATCTCTCTTGAAGCATTGTACTTCTTAATTCATTTTTTATTCGTTTCAATTTGGAGAAGGAGCGTTCTCCGCTGCAGTTAGTTACCATCATACTTAAAAATATTCTCAATGCAATTTCTACGTTAGGAAATGTGTCTTCAATTTTGTTTTGCTTTAATAGATTATATACTTCCTGTACACTGTTAGATGCTTCATTTTCACTCTGAACATTTTTTAAGTATTCTTTTAAATGTTGACATTCTATTTCTAACTCTTTTTCATTTACATCTTCGTGATAGATTTGAGAAAATTCTTTGCATCCTTGTCGTATCTCTTCGGAATTCAGAGTTTTTAAGTGAAAAAATAAACTAAAACGTTGACTGACGGTCTCATATGAACTTTGTCGCTGTTTTAGATGAACACTCAAGGTATCGATTATTGGGAGAAAGGTTTCTACGTTGAATCGCTCTTTTCCATTCAATTGGACTGATGGCGCAGAGCCATCAAAAAAAATCAGCCGTGAGCTTCTACGTCTTGTTCTTTGAGATAGATCTTTGTAGTCAGATTCTGGGTTATTTTCTTTGGCAGATGATTCGAAGTTATCAAATTTATCCCTGAGGTTAGTAATAAAATCATAAAGTGAAACATAAACAAATTGGTTGCAACGTCCAGTGTTATTGTTTCTTTCTGAAGATAATTACTTGTTTTGTCTATTCTTTCCAATATGGTGCTCCAGATTTCCGTCAGTATAATAAATTCTAGATTTCCCATTTTTCTAGACAGACTAAGGGCTTCGTCTCTTGTTTCTCGTGCCTTTTCAGTATCGTTTGCGATGGTGATTAAAGCTTCTAATATTCTTTTATAACCCCCATGCAAAGCACTTACTGCATCAGCTCGGGCTGACCATCTGGTTTGTGAAAGACTCTTAACAACTTTTTTTGAACCTAAATGTTCTGTTAATATATTCCATCTGTGGGTAGAGCCCGAAAAAAAGTTGTACACTTTCTGAACTATTTCAAAAAACTGTGATGCCTCCGGTACACACCCAGCAGCATGGACACCTACCAAGTTTAGTGAATGTCCTGCACATGGTATAAAGGTGGCAAATTCACATTTTTCCTTGATTCTTGTTTGTAGACCACTATACTTTCCCGACATATTTGAAGCATTGTCGTAGCTTTGTCCTCTGCAATCTTTTATGGGAATATCATATATCTCTAAAAAATTTAAGATGGTCTCCGCTAAATACTTAGATTTATGCTCTTTAATAGGTATAAATTTCAAAAACCTTTCAACAGGAACACAGTCTTTTACGTATCGAATGATGAAAGTTAGCTGGTCAATATGAGACAGATCGGGCGTACTGTCAACGCTTATGGAAAAATATTTTGCTGATTTAACTTCATTTATAATTTTTTTTAGAACCTGTTTTCCCATTACTTCAATAAACTCATTACAGATATTTGCTGATAAATAAGAAATGTTACCCTTTCCAGGATTCCCAAATTTTTTTAAGTGATCTGCAAGAAATGGATCAAATTCACTCAATAATTCCACACAACCCAAATAATTTCCATTGTTTGGAGATCCTAGGATTTCATTGTCGCCACGAAATGGAAGCCCTCTCGATGCCAAAAATTTTACAACAGCTATAATCCGTTTAAGTACGTTTCTCCAGTAATCCACTTCCTTTTGATGTTGAGATAATAACTCTATATCTACTGTACCAACCGCTTTACTTCGTGCCAGATAAGTCATCATAGATTGCTTATGCGCTGGGCTATTTTCATGTGTTAAAATTATGTGATTAATATGCTTCCAATCATTACATCCATTCCGAGAGCAAAGATTAACATCAGTTGGGTTAAATAAGCAGCATGAAAAACAAAATACAGAGCATTTGGAAGGCGAATACAGCAACCATTTTCTTTCGACGCTTTCATTGTTCTTTAATTTGCGAATAAATAATGCTTTGTTGAAATATCTCGTCACTAATTTATTACCATCTTTGTAGGTTCTGGATGCCTCGGAAAAGTCAGAATCTTTATTTTGAAAATATACTGGTCCCTTACGAATTAAAATTTCGCGATTTATTTCAACAAACTTTTCGTGAAAATAATCGGCGGGATCGTGCGATATTAATTCTTCTGTGTTGGAAAACTGCTGTTCAATTGACACAGTTGGAGTTGTCGGTTTTAGTGAAGTTACTGAAGTCGTTGCACTTTCGTCGTAGGAATAGTCGCTTTCTGATTCAATCTCTTTTTCAAAATTGGAACATGAAGGTTTAGAAATTCCCGCAATTTGTAATTGAGCTGAGTCATCATGTGGAACATTTATGAGTTGATTGCTACTTACAGAAGTTTCTCCAGTAGTAGTAGTAAAATATGATGTTAATTTTGGTAACTTTTCAATTACTTCTTTCTGATGTAGAGCTTTTTTCCTTTTTTCAGATCCACTAGGATATGACCGTTTCGACATTTTATATTATAATTCAGTATTTAATTAATTTTATAACGAAAATATTCGCTAACACAAAACAGACAAACGACGATTTAATCAAACAATACTATTTTTTTGTCAGAGCTCAAGCACAGTCAGTAACAAACTAACAACTACAAACAAAACAAACGCCACAACATCGCAGACAAATACTTGAAGGGAATTCCCGTTCGTCAAGTCAAACGCCGATCGGGAGTCGGGAATTCCCCTTTTTTGTCTTTGGTATTACGAATGACGTTCGAATAGGTTTCTTAAAGACATAAACCACACCGCATCAAATAATTCTTCTTTTTTTAATTTAATAATTTTTCTTTTAATTGTATTCCTATACTTACATATAGGTATTTAAATTAACCTAAATATACTAATATCGGAAAAACTCATTTTTGAGAGAGAGTGGAGTACTTATACCCTGTTTATTTATTAGTTTGATCTTTCTTTTTGACGGATGTCAAATCTGAAATCGATATAACTTTGCAACGACGAACAATATTTTCTTATTTTAATAATATTAAAAATTGATAATAATCATAAGAATAGACACACAACATAAGAGTACCTGTTAAGGACTCAAGCATTTTCCGAAAGTCTTAAGTGGTTTTTATTGCTTCGAAGTAAAATTTAAATAGAAAAACTGAAAACAATGGTACCTACCCAATGTTTTTATGTCTAGTGCAATAAAATTGATTGACGAATGAATTTATTTATTTTGAATAGTTTAAAACATACATACAGCCACATATTTAGCCAACACATTTTTTACACCAATAGATATTTTCTGTTTCCCATCACTGACCCATCTGTCAAAAAGTTCAAGCTATGTTGTACAAGGTATAGCTATCCGCATGCGGCAAACTAAAGCTAATATAATAAGCGTAGGTATTGTAGTAAGTCATTATCATCAGATTTTTCAAAATAAATGTTTTTCGATAATACCTAAATATCGGTTATCATTTGGTAATCTGGCAGGAACTAGGGGGCCCCATTCGATCGCGGGGCCCTGGGCACGTGCCCATAGTGCCCAGTGGGGAAGAGGGGCCTGACTATAGTCACATGAGAGATTGAGATTTGAGTCTAGAAGATAAGCGAATTTGTGTGTATAATTGTCTATGCAAAGTAGGCCATTGAAAGAATATACTCTACTGTTATACATGATATTATTACAGTTAAATTTATAGGTTGGTAAGCATATAATAAAGTTAGTATAATTCAGATTGACAAGTTTTTTTCTAATAGACTTAACAAGATCTACATAGTTTTGCGTTATATTGAAATTTTCTTCACCTATATTAATGATACAGTAATCAGCTTTTGTAAAATCACGTATTTTATCCTCAATTCTGTCCAGTATACATTCCTGTACTGGAATGTATACTGGACAGAATTGAATTGGGTATTTGGTTTCCGAAAATGAAGAATGCTATAATTCCTCAGATAATTAGAGGTTTGCATTATTTTATACATCCTAGTTGAAGTTTCACTACTTAGAAGACAAATCCTTGACTTGCGTAAGGTCCTTTTGTGGGGTATTTGCTCTTGCTGGACCATTGTTATTTATTATCTCAGGTGAGATGGAATTATGTGTTATATTCCGTGTTATATTTGTCTTATTTCTATTATTTTTAGTTTTGCTCTTTGTAGTCGTCTCCTTAGATGCTGATATATCCGCTAATTCATTTCAAAGTTGATAATTTTCGAGTGAGAGCTTATCAATTAAAGCATGGGCGCTGGCTAGCATTTTTTCCTTTTCTTTCAATTCTATTTTTAATTTTTTCAATCTCTTCTGATAAAATACTTGGATTCTGCAACCGTTCTCCGACAGTCCTTTCTCCTTTGGACTGTTCAGTTGTTTCGTTTTTGAGAGATTCGTCGATAGAACGTTTCACCTATGGATGTTTCGCCGACAGAATGGTTCGCATTTGTTAGTTTCGACGACAGGACTTTTCAACTATGGAATATTCGCCGTCAGATTATTATGTCTACGATTGTTTCGACATGATTTTTTCACTATTAAACTACAAAGCCACCAATAAGCTACTAGCTTGCTAGAAAGACATGAAGAAAGAAAATGTTTTAATGGAAGACCGCCTTTACTTTTAATGAATGGTATTTATCTAGATTTTACCTATCCATATTCGTTTATTTTGTTATTGCAAACATTGGAAAAATAATAAATCAAAAGATTAATGAAACGTATTTATTTATATTATAAAGTGTGGATTACAATGTGATTAAAAAAAATATCTTCAATTTACAGTTTTATTATAAGTAGGTAAGTAGTTAAGTATACCTAGGTTTAAATAATATAAAATTATTTAAATAGGTGACAAATATGTGCCCATACATTTAAATATGATTTTAAGTCCATCTGATTCTTTTCAGATAAATGTGTCTCAATCCTTTTCCTGTAATAACCTAACTTATGTCTAAGCGAAAGCGTGGAGGTCCACGCTTTCGCTTAGACATAAGTTCTGCGGATTTTATTCTTTCAATAATGTTCACTGTATTCTTTTGCTCCTTTTTAAACTCTGAGATAGTTTTAAATATGTTCCACTTCTGTCGATTTAGTAGTGTATTCCATCTATTATGCCACGATTCAAGGGCGTTCTGTGATAAAGGAACATATGATAATATACTATCATGTACTGACCACAGAGTAGGTGGAAATTGCGGTGGAAGTCGTTTCATTGTCATTATAGAGTTAGCTGATTTTGTAATTCTCATTGATATAATATTTTTCGAACCACGTTATCACATCAATTGCTTCATCTGGTATAATTTCGTCTTTTATTATAGCAAAGGCTTCAATAATTTCACTTGGCTCTAGAAATGCCAGTGCACCGATATGCCGCATCTTATGAGCGAAATCTTCATCATTATTGTATTTCGTAGCTAGACCAGCTTTCTGTATATGACGATATATACTCTGATTTAAGTGGAAAAAACACAGTTTATTTAAACAATTGGGAAATGTTTTTTTAATAGCTTTCATAGCGGAAATTTCAAAATCGGTGAGGATAATGTCCGAATCCAAATGGACATTCAATTTATTAAATCCCACGCATTTAACAATTTCAAAAAAAAATTGATAAGATTTTACTGACTTGTGAGAAAGCAAACTGTACACTAGGGGAACTATTTTATGCGTGGAGTGTGGTGCGCCAACCATTACTGGTGGTAGAAACTTGGTGGCACAAATTTGTCTCAAGTTTCGACCGGGTAGGTACCACCGTGCACTATTGCGAAAAACCCTCCATAGCAATTCAATCTCGGTTGGATTGTGTTCAGGGGTCAGCAAGTGCATAGCCGGGCAGAGGTGGTGGTTGTCGCAGCACTAGTGGTACCAGTGGGTCTTGGCGTAGTCTAGTGGGGATGGCGCGGGGCGATGATGATGATGATTTCTAACGGAGACGCAAATACACCGCCCTGACGACACGACCTACTTGCTCTACCCTGGCTATGTTCTTGAGGAAAGTTTTCGTGCAAAAGCCGGGGTGTGCGTGTTTGTTAGGGCGGATGTTTGCTGTCGCCGTTTGCGCTGCCTAGAAGACCCATCCTTCTCCGTCCTTTGGGTACACGTAGACCATGGCCCTACGAGTCAGATCTATGTGTGCCTCTACCGTTCCCATACAGGAGATGCTGAGACAACTCGACTCTTTGAATATCTGAGTCAGGCGGCAGATGATGCGCAGGAGCGATTTCCGAATGCCGAAATGGTATTTTTGGGGGATTTTAACGCCCACCACGAGATCTGGTTGGGCTCCTCCAAAACAGACCATGCAGGAAGAGCCGCCCACGCATTTGCTCTGGCGCACGGCCTGACCCAATTGGTGCACGAGGTCACTAGGATACCAAGAAGGTCGGGCCTAGCACCTTCTCTGCTAGACCTTCTGCTGACGAGTGATCCGGACCGGTACAGTGTATCGGTACGAGCCGCTTTAGGCAACTCTGACCACTGCCTGGTCTGTTCCACGGTGCCTATTGTAGCACCCCCACGACCCATGCAGGGGAAGCGGCGTCTCTGGCACTACTCGTCAGCGGACTGGGATGGACTTCGTGACTATTTTGCGTCCATCCCGTGTGTTGAGCGCTGCTTTGAAGGTAAGAACCTATCGGATTGTGCTACTGCTGTCGCCGGTGAGATCGGTCTGGGTATGGAATACTATCATACTCTCATACACCGATGTCACCGGTGACCGCGGGGTGCGCCCTTGGTTCGGGCGCGAGTGCGCGGAAGCTGTTGAACAAAAACAGTCTGCGTACCGCGCTTGGGTAAGGGCGCGCGCCACGCACCATCCCAATCTGGGCCATTTCAAGGCGGCGTACAACAGAGCCACAAAGGTCTGTAGAAGGGCCTACGTCAGAGCGGATGCCCTGCGCATAGCGCGGCTTGGTCAAGAGCTAGTGATGCATCCCACGGGAAGCCGTGGCTACTGGCGACTGGCTAAAGCCGTGCAAGCCAACTTCTGTCAGCCTTCGCTGCCTCCGCTGCGTAACCCTGATGGATCCCTGGCCCATGAGCTGCAAGAGAAGGCAAATCTGCTGGCTAATCTCTTTGCGGCCAACTCCCGAATCGATGATTGTGGTACGCAGCCACCAACACTACCCGACAGTGACCACGCGATGCCTGATATCCATATCAGGCAACGCGATGTCCGTGCAGTGCTGCAATCACTCGATGTCCGGAAAGCCAGTGGTCCGGATGGTATTCCAGCGGTAGTTTTGAAAAAATGTGCAGCGGAGTTGTCTCCAATGCTTACGCGCCTGTACCGGCTATCCTACAGTTCGGGTACAGTGCCTTTGCCTTGGAAAGAGGCGAATGTTCAGCCGATTCCCAAGAAGGGGGATCGCTCGGAGCCAGCCAACTATCGACCCATAGCCGTCACCTCGGTGCTGTGCAAAGTGTTCGAGCACATAATTAACAAACAGCTCATGCGGCACCTAGAGGATCACTCTTTAATTAATGACCGGCAATATGGCTTCAGACCGAAACGGGTGATCTTCTAGCATACGTTACCCATCTTTGGGGTGAGGCTATGGACAAGCACGGCGAGTCACTGGCAATTAGTCTTGACATCGCCAAAGCTTTCGATAGAGTCTGGCACAAATCGCTTCTTTCCAAGCTACCTGCCTTTGGTCTGCCTTCTAGGCTGTGCAAGTGGGTTGCTAGTTTCCTACAGGGGCGCCGTATTCACATCCTTTGTGACGGACGAGCTTCGGAGTTTCTGCAGGTTAATGCTGGCGTGCCCCAGGGGTCCGTCTTATCACCCACTCTCTTTCTTCTGCATATCAACGACATGCTGTCTACCGGCAATGTTCATTATTATGCAGACGATAGCACTTTACATGGGAGTTATCATGGACATCCTGCGGCCAAGCAGTCAGATATCGCAGAGAAAAGGCAGCTTCTTGTCACTGAGCTTGACGGGATCCTGAATCACATTTCTCAATGGGGCTCTGAGAACCTGGTTGAGTTCAATGCCAAGAAGACGCAGGCATGTGCGTTTACAGCAAAAGTATCTTCTTTCCTTCCCCTCCCCACTCTTCAGAGCACGCCACTGCCACTGCAGGACAGTCTCAATATCCTAGGTATGGATGTTCGCTGCAACCTGAATAACAAAAACTACATCGAAAGCATAATCAAAACAGCCTCACGAAAACTCGGAGTCCTGAACAGAGTGAGACGATTTTTCACGCCGGAGCAGCGGTGTCTTCTATACAAGACACAAATTCGCTCCTGGGTGGAGTATTGCTCGCATCTCTGGGATGGTTCAGCAAAGTACTTACTAGATGCTCTCGACAGGTTGCAGCGACGTGCGGTCCACATCATTGGGAATCCCGAGATCACGAACACCCTAGAACCTTTACAGCTGCGTAGAGATGTTGCGTCCATGGCTGTATTTTACCGTCTGTACCATGGGGAGTGTTCTGATGAGCTCTTCCAATTAGTCCCACCCTCCCCTTTCCTACACAGGACAACGCGTGCAGGTCTTAGATGTCATCCGCACACGGTGCAAAACATCCGATCAAGAACCAAGCGGTTCGGAGACTCTTTCCACTGTCGCACCATTAAGGCCTGGAATTCATTACCAGCTCACGTGTTTCCTTCTTCCTACAGTCCCGGGTCCTTTAAGCGGGGCGTGAAAAAGCATATGATAAGGCCGTCAAGCTGAGTGTCACCCAATGGTGACACTCAGCTTGTCAGCATTACCATTACCACATTACCAGCAGGTCACCATTACTAACACATACCGTGTGACATTTCACACGGTATGTGTAAGTAATGGTGACCCTCTTTTCTGGGACTTTGCCTTCAGCTTACCATCAGGCAAGGCGAAGTCCAATTGACGTGTCCTATATACAAAAAAAAAAAACCATTGCATGTATTGTATAGATCTGACGGAATGGACGCGGGCAACAAGCGAAGGTCCCGTTCATCATTCAAAACTTCGCTTCGTTCAGCAATTTCAAATTTTCCTTTGTGGAAAATACTAATACGCACTCATTATCATCAATATAATGCCCGATCTGGAATTGTTCACCACTGTCATTGCTCATTAATTCTTCGGGAATCACGACACTGTGAATATCCTTTGGAATCGGTGGAAGATTTTTATTTCTTTCTCTTTGAATAATTTTCCTCATAGCATCTTTATTAGGCATATGGGGAGCACTGGTACTCGGTACCAATTGGATGCACCGCTGTACAATTTGTGCAGGTGAATTCATCGATTGATTAGCTTGATCTTTCAAATTAGCCTTTAACTTCATTTCAATACGTTTTTCAGGGTTGGGTAAGTACATAATGATCGCGATTTTGGGACAGCACAATGTGTTGTTGGTTGTTAGCAAAGAAGTAATAGATACATTACACCGACTACTATCTTTTTTCGTACATCTCCAGTAGTAGTTATTATCACGCCTCTTATTTAAATGATACGAATATCCTTCACAAACTAATTACATATTAGGTACGTATCCTTAAATCTATTTCTTAATGCACACTGGAGTGGACAATAAAACCTTAAACCTCACAGTTTGGTTTCACTTAGCGCACCACTGGAAGATTAAAAGTTTCCAATATCCGCTGATTATCATAGGCATGTGTATCTCCAAGGCGCCCGAACTTTTATGGTAATGTACTTACAAACCAATTTTGTTTTAAGCTATTGAATAGCTTTTATCGCGGGTCTTGAGCGTGGGGACCGAATCCAGAAATTCCGTAACGAAAAAAACCTAACACCCCCAACTCCGAGCTCGCACGAATCGAGCCGAGCTGTTCCGAAGTAGCTCCGTTTAACGTAAGTAATTATAATTGCATAAGTTGTTAGTTTTCAAATTCAAATTCAGACTCAGACTCAGACTCAGACTCAGACTCAGACTCAGACTCAGACTCAGACTCAGACTCAGACTCAGACTCAGACTCAGACTCATACTCAGACTCAGACTCAGACTCAGACTCAGACTCAGACTCAGACTCAGACTCAGACTCAGACTCAGACTCAGACTCAGACTCAGACTCAGACTCAGACTCAGACTCAGACTCAGACTCAGACTCAGACTCAGACTCAGACTCAGACTCAGACTCAGACTCAGACTCAGAATCAAATTCAAATTCAAATTCAAATTCAAATTCAAATTCAAATTCAAATTCAAGTTCAACTTCAAATTCAAATTCAAATTCAAATTATATCAGAAAAATCAAAAACGTCAACATGGACGCTACGTCCGAATATTTATTTATGATTATATTGCAGTTTTTTATTTTAAGACCTCGATTTTATTAATGGTCTCTTCAGCAAAGCGCTGTAATTTTGCCAATATCAAGTAAATTGTAAATGTTCATAAAATTATTAATGGCGAGACGCCAATGTCAAGTTTTTCAAGAAATTTCACCAGAGCCACGTGAGCCACGCCAGTAAATTTGTTGCCGTGTGTCCACCCTCCACGAGATTCAGGTGGTCGATCAGGACGTGTGGTTGGATTTTAGAGGGCAAGGAGAAGTAAGGTGCTGGTTTCTGTGACGGGACGCCACGGACGCCGCTCCCAAGGCAACGGGCTCCTTGGCAACCAGCTGCCACAAAAAACATTCTCAGTCAATTTCTCAGTACTATCTTATTGTGACAGTTAATTTATAAAGTGTTTTTTTTGTATATATAGTGTTTAAGGAACTATGTGTTAGTTTTAAGAATTTTAAGTGCTCCATTTTCATAGCATTTTTATGTTGCACGATAGTGATGCGGAGGTAAGTCAACCTACTGCTTCGCTATTGAATGTGATACGATGCCCTCACTGCTCCCAAGCCCGTATTTTTAAGAGTGAGCGAGGTTTGAAGATACATATCGGAAAAGTACACAAACCCCGACATGTATCTCCGAACCCCCCTCTGGTTATTCAACCCTCTACAAGTACAGTTTCTGAAAACATTATTGAAATTCCCTTTTGGCAAAGACTATCTCACTTAAAAAACTCTGTTTCGATCCTAAAGAGAATTCCTCGCGGTGCAAGACCAATTGTTGCGAAAAGTTTGTCAAACTGCATAGGTCTTGTACTTCGAGAAAATAGTAAAACGGCTTGGGAGCAACTGCTCACCTTCCCATACAAAATTTTACATATTAGAACAGACAGGACAGACCGGACAGCCCACCGAACAACAACAAATTCATTGACGTCTCAAATTAAAAATAATTGTAGCGTCATAACGGAAAATATTAACCCAACATACTCTTCGTTTCGGAAAAGCAATATTTTTAACTTGGTTGAATCAAAATTGAGGGATGGTGACATAAGTGGGGCATCGAGATTGCTTTTTAGTAGCGATGTAGTGGCGCCCTGCTCTCCTGAGACCCTTACTGGTCTGCGGAGCAAGCATCCAGCGCCTGCGGGTGGCCTTTCCTTTCCTGAGGCACCTGTCCCCGACCCTGATTGCCTGTGCGTAACGGCCAAGGAAGTGTTGGCAGCCGTTGTCTCCTTTCGAAGTGGCTCTGCCGGAGGTCTTGACGCATTAACCCCACAACATTTAAAAGATCTTTTAGGGCCAAGCACCGGGGAGGCTGGTGAGGCACTTCTGAAGGAGCTAACGGCTCTCATGAATTTGATGCTCTCCGGTAGTGTGGATGATGCCATCACAGACATTTTGTATGGGGCTAATTTGTGTGCCCTACGCAAGACAGATGGTGGCATTCGTCCTATTGCCGTGGGATGTACGTACCGACGTATGGCAGCCAAACTCTGTTGTAAATATTACAAAACCGAGTTATCTTTGAAGTTCCAGCCCCTCCAAATTGGTTTTGGTTCAAAGGGGGGCTGTGAGGCTGCCATACATGCTTTATCAACCTACCTTGGCTCCAGTAAAGGTGAGGTCATTCTCAAGGTCGATGTGAAGAATGCTTTCAACTCGGTGAACAGAGACACCTTGTTGAACCAAGCTAAATTAGAAACACCCAAAATTTATAATTTTCTTTGGCAATGTTACAGATACCCCTCCAAATTATTATACAAGGACAACCTTTTGAAATCAGCTGTTGGATGTCAACAAGGAGACCCTCTTGGACCGGTAATTTTCAGTTTAGCTATTCAGCCCATTATTCGGCGGTTAAATTCTAAATTTAATGTATGGTACCTAGACGATGGGACTCTAGGGGGAGATGTGGAGACAGTTTTACAAGATTTGGCATTTATTAAAAATGAATTTAGATTAATTGGTTTAGAACTAAATGACAGCAAATGCGAGATTTTTTTAAACGACGTTTCGGACAAAATTTCTACTATCTCTAAATTCAATTCCATAGCTCCCACCATCAAAATTTTAGAAAAAGACTCTTTACGTCTCCTCGGGTCCCCAATCCTAGAAGATGCCTATACCCCATTTATAGAGGAAAAAATTCAAAATTTTAGTGACATTTCGGATCGCCTACTCAAAATTGATGTTAGTGCACATTTACAAAGTGGAGAACAGTTGTAAAGCATAGAATTTCGCATTATTGTAAAGAAAAACATATGTGATATAGTGACTGTGCATTAGTGATTAAAACATTTTGTGGGTGGTGAAGAAATCTCGCATCGCGCTCGCTCGCACGCATGCGAATTGGCCAGATCCGTCTCTGTCGCACTGCATTGTAAGACTTTGAAAATGAATTGTGTTGTATGCAACAGGAAAATAGATTCCTTGGAGCTGCTGAAATGCACGGGATGCAAGTCTGCATACCATTATAAATGTGCGAAATATACGGCAGCTGCGTTCAAGGAGGGCCAGGTACAGATTAGAAGCACTTTCAAGTGTGATTCCTGCTCCAACGTGACCCAGCGCATACGAATTACGGATGACACTCCCGTACGCTCCCAACGGGTGATGACGATGGATTATGAAAAGGATCAGACCAAAAATGTAAACATTTCCCTGGAAAACATTGGTACTAAGGAGATAACGTATGAAGAAACGGACAAAGTAGAGGGTATAATGGCAAAAGTAAATAAAATGGTAATGGAAAAATTGAGTGACCTAGAATCGAAAATTATAAAGGAAATTAAGGAAACAGTAAAGGTTTTGGCGCTGGAAAACAGTAGATTAGCACAGGAATTAAAGGAGGTAAATAAAAAATGCAATTCGTATGAGCAGGAAATCAAAACCTTAAAAAGTGAGAAAATTGAAACTAGAGGCAAACCAACTAGCAATAACACTGCAAACAAGACAATCAATCAAAGTCAAACGGTTGTTAATGGCTCAAAGAACGCAGTGGGTTTAGG
This sequence comes from Eilema griseolum, assembly GCA_963662185.1. Taxonomy (NCBI): domain Eukaryota; kingdom Metazoa; phylum Arthropoda; class Insecta; order Lepidoptera; family Erebidae; genus Eilema; species Eilema griseolum. Next base: position 15,939,332 of record OY759241.1, read on the forward strand.
GACATCAACAGTGGACGATAGTCCGGGACGGAAGCACGCCATCCCTAACCAGCAGACACAGCCGAAGCAGAGGTCTAGCGTTAGTTATGCAGCGGCGGCGGCTAAGAAAGCTTCGGACACTGAAAGTGATGTTAATAAGCAGTACACCTGGACAGAAGTTATAAGTAGAAGAAGGACTAACCCTATAAGAAGGGGGGGTAATGTGTCGACTGTACTCCTGAAATCTGTAGAACGAAAAAGATTCCTTCATGTGTGGAGACTCGATACAAACACGTCGGAAGATATGTTGAAGAATTATGTTAAGAATGTACTGGGAAACGACTGTGAAATAATTGTCGAAAAATTGAAACATAGAACCGAAAGAAACTACGCTTCGTTTAAAATTGGTGTTACAGAAAGTAACTACGTTAAGCTCTGTGACTCACAAGTATGGCCGCTAAATGTCGAGTTTAGCGAATGGATATTTTTTCGTCGCTCAACCGTCCCAGGCAAACTACAAAACTAGTAGAAACATAAATGTTCTATATCAGAATGTGGCGGGACTTAGGACGAAGACTTTGCAATTTCTATCTTTTATCGAGTCATCGGAGTTTGATATATTCGCTATAACGGAAACAGGTTTGAACGAATCTATTCAAAACGCGGAGTTCGTGCTTCCCGGTTACCAAACATTGCGCTGCGATCGGACGGACGGGCGTAAGCAGGGCGGTGTGCTTGTGGTGGCTACGCCACGGTTCGAGTTGCGACGAGTGCCGTTGCCGGATGGCATGGACACGCAGATAGACGGTCACGTGTTCGAAATGGTTTGTGTTTCTGTTGGTGTACGCGACCGTTATTTATTTACATGTTGCACTGTTTATATTCCGCCAAATGCAGATGAAAAGGAATACATGATAATGTTCAGCGTATTGGAAAAATTGTGTATGAAATATAAACAAAACTTAGTAATACTAGGTGATTTTAATTTGTTTTCGTGTAGTCAGAATGTAGTTAATTACTATGATTTCTTTATGGCCTTCTGTGAATTCATTCAGTACAATTCAATACCTAACTGTAACGGTAGAATGTTAGACCTCGTATTGAGCGCGCGCGGTGGCGTGTCAGTGGGCGAGGCGCCGACCGACGACAGGATGGAGCCGGTAGACCGCCACCATCCCCCACTCGCCGTGCGCCTCGAGCTGGGTGCGCGGGCGCCGCTGCGTGACGTGCCTGCCCCGACCCTCGAGTCCCCCTCTTCTCCCATGCAGTGCTCACCGAGTCCGTTACCACGTAAACAATGGAATTTTAATAAAGCTAACTTTGACTATTTATATGATTTGTTTACAAGAATAGATTGGAGCGATTTATATTCTTCTAGTGACCCTGAAATTATTTTAGATTTATTTTATGATAAGATTTACGAAATATTTGATCTATGTGTTCCTTATAAGAATATCAACACTACACATAGGAATAGGTATATATATCCGGTATGGTACACGCCTCACATTATTAGGGAATTACGCTATAAGCATACGTTACATAAACGATATAAAAAAACCGGATCTCTTAGTGATTATGAAGCTTTTAGCAGGTGTAGGGCAGCAGTGAAGGTGGAGACTCTGCGAGCTCACGACCAGTACAGTGAGCGCGTACAGCATCATCTGGCTGTGGACCCACGGGCCTTTTGGAATTACATGAGAAGTAGAAAGGGTAACACAGGTAAGCCCAGGTTAGTGAAAGAGGACCGCACCTTGTCAGAGTTGGAATGCGCGAATGAATTCGCTCAGTTTTTCCACTCGGTGTACAACCAGGAACCCGCTGAACTGAACGTGGCGGCGGCCAGCTCGGTGGGGACACCGGCTCCAGGGGCGTGGGTGGACCTTACTGGCCTGCGTTTGGGAGATGTGAAGACCGCGCTGGCTCGTCTGCCTCCCAAGCGCTCCATGGGACCGGATGGCATACCAGCGTTCATTTTCAGGGATTGTCGCATGGTACTCACTGAACCTTTGCTGCATTTATTCAACACCTGCATTGAGACAGCAAAATTTCCAGAGCGCTGGAAACTAACGCGTGTGATACCCGTACCAAAAGGTAGTGGAGGCCCAAACCCAAGTAATTACAGGCCCGTGGCTGTGCTTAGCACTCCAGCTAAGGTGTTCGAGGCAACCATTCACAACTGCTTATACGGACAGATAGACACTCAGCTATCTGATGCGCAACACGGGTTCCGACCCGGGCGGGGTACTACGGGCAATCTGCTTCATTTAATGTCGTGTTTGGTGCCGGCGGTGGACGCTGGTCTACAGGTAGATGTGGCGTACTTTGATTTTCGGAAAGCATTTGATACTGTTGATAATGACGTGCTTTTATCACGACTAGCAAGCGTTGGATGTACGCCGCATACACTGTCCTTCTTTTCCAGCTACTTGCGGGACAGATGCCAATACGTTGACTGCGGGGGACACCTTTCCGAACCATATTTCACGAGATCTGGAGTGAGTCAAGGCAGTAACTTGGGGCCTCTTCTCTTCATACTCACAATAAATAGCTTACCGGAGGAGGTCAAACATTCGGTGCCCTTGCTTTTCGCAGATGATCTTAAGTTGGTACGAGTTATTAAGGACCACATAGATCATAATGAACTACAGCAAGACGTAAATAGGATTGTGAGATGGAGCTTACAAAATAAACTTTACTTTAATGTAGCTAAGTGCTCTGTGATATCGTTCAGCCGTGCACACAACCCAAGTCACTACCAATATCACATGGAAGGGGTCCCTCTGCGTCGTATAACCGAGGTTAAGGATTTGGGCGTGCGCTTTAGCACTGATTTAAATTTCCGCGACCATATCACCGGTGTCTGTAAAAAGGCTTTCAGAAATTTAGGGTTTGTCTTACGTCAAGCAAACCAGTTTACTAGTATTGCGGCGTTAAGGGCGTTGTATGAGGCTCTCGTGAAGAGTCACCTAGAATTCAATGCGCTAATCTGGTCTCCACACGAAGACAAATATAAGGTTATGTTGGAGCGTACACAGAATAAGTTCCTTCGATTTTTATATTGGAAACGGTATGGTGTCTACCCGGGCTATCCGTGGTTGTATCCTACGTTGTTCGTTCTGGGTATGACAGGATATTATAAGCTGGAAGTGAGGAGGGAGGTGGCTATGGCCACATATTTGTTTAAAGTGTTTCGTGGGCTTATACACAACCCAGCTATCCTACGGGAAGTAGGGCTGTGTGTACCGGAGGAGTATGCGTTGAGACGGCGGCGCCCCCCGTTGCTGCGAGTGTGTCGCGCGCGTACCAACTTGCTGCAGAGGGCGCCGCTGACACGGGCGCTGCGTGCGCTTAATATGATGGCTGACAGATTAGATTTGTGCTTGTTTTCATGCTCCCTGAATGAATTCACAAGGGCTAGTTACTGTGTTTTGAGCGAAGGAATCTAGGTAAAGTTGATATAATCTGATTATGTATCGCCAGTATTAAATAATATAATTTAATAATTTAAATTGTATTTTCATCATCTGACATTAATTTATTGTGAACTTGACATTAAATATGTAATTTTGACAATTGATTTGAATTACTATTGTGACATTATTGCTCGAATTATTATTTTGACAATATGAATTGAAGTATTATTTTGACTTTATTAACTTAATTATTACTTTGACATTATTATTTGAATTTTTACTTTGACATCATCAACTGAATAATTATTATTTCTGATATGACATGTTCATGAATAATATTTGAAATGGTAATTTATATATACTTTAATTAATAATATGTTGTGGAATTATTATTATTTAGTTTTTGAAGCATGATTATGTGTGATTATGATAATGTAAATGATATATATTGTAAATGAAATTATTAAAATTATGTTGCTACTCTGTCGCATTGGGTCTGCCTGTAATGACATTGTATGTATGAAATAAATAAATAAATAAATAAATAAAAAAAATTAATATACACTCGGCTTTCACTATTCTTCGGTATTGCCTATTCGTTCCAAAATTCACCCATGCCCTACGATCAACGCCATTTTTTAAACATTTAACGATTTTGAAAAAAATGGACGAAATTATAGAAAATACCCTCACCAAAATTTTAAATGTGGCCTTGGATGACCGAGCTTTACTACAAGCGACTCTACCGATTCGCTTGGGTGGGCTCGGTATTCGCAAAATTTCAGATGTCAGCTTACCAGCGTTCCTGTCTTCAGTCCACAGTACCGAAGAATTAACTAGGAAAATCCTTGCACCTACACTAGTTAATTCTGAAGTATTGTGTAAGACTGATGCAGTGAACGCTTGGAAAATTGCATGTCCAAACACCGATCTCCCAAGGAACCTCTTCTCACAGCGTCAGTGGGACGGGCCGCTCTGCAGCTTAGTTGGAAAAAAATTACTAAATACATGTTCCAATGCTGCTGAGCGTGCCCGTTTACTGGCGGTTGGAGTGTGGGAATCGGGTCTTTGGCTACAAGCTCTTCCGTCATCTAACGTAGGGACTATGTTAGATGACACTACCTTCCGCATCGCAACTTGTCTCCGTTTAGGCGCGCCGTGTGTTTCTCCGCATCAATGCCGCTGTGGAGAAGCCGTTGACAGACTCGGACACCATGGTCTGTCGTGCTGCAGGAGCGCAGGGCGAATTCCACGGCACGCCAGCCTCAATGACATAATCCGCCGTGCTCTTGTCACCGCCGGTGTACCAGCTGTACTAGAACCAAACGGTTTGGCGCGTGACGATGGCAAGAGACCGGATGGCATGTCGTTAATGCCATGGAAGATGGGTAGGACTCTGGTGTGGGACGCCACATGCGTTGATACCATGGCTCCTACCCATATAACTAGCACGGCTGGCTGTGCTGGAGCTGCGGCTGCTTCTGCAGAGGCTCTCAAGCGGCGCAAATACTCCAATCTCATCGGAGATTATGAATTTGTGCCGTTTGGAGTCGAGACTTTGGGGTCATGGGGTCCGAGCGCTCGCAACCTCTTCCGTGAGATTGCGAAGCGTATGGTCGACGCTTCTCGTGACCAGAAGGCTGGCCTCTTTTTAGGTCAGAGAATAAGCATTGCCATACAACGTGGCAATGCTGCCAGTCTTCTGGGAACGCTGCCACAAGAGGCATGCGATGCGGAGGAATTCTACGACGCATTTTAATTGTTCTTAGCTATAAGTTGTATAATAGTTATTTTATTTTTATTGTATTTAATATTTATAAATTATTTAATATTATTTCTGTATAGATTACTTAGAATTGAGATATTGTTTCTATTTTATATTCCATGTCAAATATGTATAAAACTTACTTAAATGGTCATTTCATTTTTAAAGTGAATTATGGGTAAATTAAGTGGTCATTGCCATGTTTGTACATTTGTATCATTAAAGACTTTATTTCTATGACGTTAAAGTCAAAAATTAAATGAAAATTATATCATTATTTATTATAATTGCATAAGTTCATAAAAAATGCTATGCAATAGCTTTACCGCGGCAGTCCCCGAGTGCCACACGTCTTTTTTATTTCTTTAGATTACACACTTACTTTGTCACATTTAACTTGCTCCATTCAAGAGTAAACAAATAATAAAAATAAAACACACATACACAATATGTAATATATATATATATATATATATTAATTATTACACTGGGTACGTTACCGGTCGGTGATGACGCGGAGGAATTTCATGACGCATTATGTATATAATTTTTATGTTTATTTTATTTTAGTGTATTTTATTACCACTTATATTACTGCTGTTATACTTAACTTCTTATTTTTCCATAACATCGAGCACTGCTTTCGGTCATATTTTGTCACCTTATACCACCTTCATACAACCTTTCGGTCCATTAGGTCCGATGTATCAAAATGTCCGCAGTGTCAAAATGCCCAGTTTTACAAAATGACCGATATTGAATTGTCCAGATTATCAAAATATCCAGTGTATCAAAATGACCGGAGCATCAAAATGACCGGAGGATCAAAATGACCGGAGTATCAAAATGACCGGAGTATGAAAATAAAAAGTATGGTTTATAACTTAAGGCTTTAATAGAATGAAACACTTAAAAATGAAAATTAAAAATACGCTCTTCCGGTATAATTTGTGAATTTAAGGCTTGAAACACTTAAAAATTAAACTTAAAAATACGATCTCCCGGTATATCTCAAATTATGAGAAAAAATGGTTTGAGTACAAAATAAAGTAGTTTATTTTACTTTTGTAAAGTTAGCTTAAAATAAATAATTTTCCTTAAAAACTGAAGAGGTGATAGTTCTTCGTTTTCAAGCTTATATAAAAAATTTCTGTATTTTTTGTCGAAAAAAATGTTTCGGTTTCTTCTGTTCTTCTTCTTTAAAGGTTTAAATAAAACATCCCATATCTTAAAGTCATAATGTATAGATTCTTTTAGTAAGCATTTTATAAAAAGGAATATGTTTGGTGTCCTTGGAATTCTAGAATTTACCCTTCTATGCCACCCTTCCAAACTATTAGTCGTGCGATGTTCGTCATAGGCTCAAGTAACTATTCCTGTTAACATAGAATACCACTGGCGATGGAAATATTTTTTGAAGTTTTCCATTTCCATACTATTTGGTGAAATATTTAATATTGAAGACCAACCTTCTTGTATGAAATGTGACGGAAGAAGGGAACACAGTGTTGTAATGGTTCTACCTTCTTTTGTTTTATCAAGCCCCAGATCCGCGCTCTTTCTGATTACTGCATCATTATAATGATGAAAACCACCCGATATAATTACATTTGGAAATACCTTACGAACCGCATTAATCTGTGCGAGTTCGTAGTCACATTTGTACGTATCGATTTTGACTTTCAGTTTCTGTTTTATTAATGTGAAGAAACGGATGTATGTTTTTTCTTGTTTATCGGGTAGTAGACCGAATATAACAGGAAAGACATTAATTGAATTGATAGTGGATTGTATGTCTAAATGTATAGAAAACATTTGATAAAATGGTTTCGGACAAGATTTGAAAGTGCCATCCCCGAAAAATGATTTTTTTTTGTTACTTTTAATAATGTTTCGACTTACTGTGGATGAAAATAATAATATTTTATCACTGGTACCATCTTCACATATAAAAAAATTTTTCACAAAATTTTCAAGTATATGTACATCTTTTAAACTTTCAAAATATAGTTTTTCCGTGTTCAGAAATTTTCTTCTTACTCGATATAAAGTATTTTTTCTGAGTTAAAATCCGGTATTTCCCAAACATAATTGGATCCCTTTTTTCGTAACGGTTCGAAGATGTCCTCAAAAATTTTCTGGAGCGGTCTTAGATCTTCACAAACTGCTTTCTTACAAGAGGCAAAAGCCACTGCAACTTCATTTTTAATTGTTTAAGAATGACATACATGATAATTCTCACGTATCACTCTAATTTTCTTTGCATCCAACGTAATGGTTGATGAACACACGCCTCGATGCACACACCTCCATAGAGAAGTTTGGTTTTTATTTATTGTATATAAATTGTATCGAAATCCTCCATGTATGACTGTTTCCCTTCCCTTTTGATTTTTAATTATACTCAGGTATGAAGACATTGGTATTTTTGATAAATGAATAATAATATAATATATTGAACAATGACATATATAACAAGGAAATAATGCTTGACACTTGAAAAATATCAACGAGTACAGGAAGGATAGTTAGGTGGCCAGTATGATTCATTTATTTGAAGAAGTTTACACTAATTAGTCCTTTCGAAACATATAACTGAGAGAATATAGGTAGGGTGGTGGTACCAATTATCGGCCGTGTCAACATTTTGTAAAAACACAACAACATTTTGTAAAACTGGGCATTTTGACACTGCGGGCATTTTGTGAAACTGGGCATTTTGACCCTGCGGGCATTTTGTAAAACTGGACATTTTGACACTCCGGTCATTTTGTAAAACTGGGCATTTTGACACTCCGGTCATTTTGTAAAACTGGGCATTTTGACACTGCGGACATTTTGATACATGGGACCTAATGGACCGAAAGGCAGAATAATACGTATAACAATTACGTACAATGTCAAAAAGTGATAGAGTCTCAGGATCGAACGCAGAGCCAATGCGCAGCAGTCGAAGTGTCTCACGACTCCGCCACCTGTACTACAGCACACAATTGAAATACAAGGCCTGTTTTGAAGAATGCAATTTTTGAAATTAGGTACCAACTAGGTACTATCGTTTCTGTGAGTCATTGTGCAAAAATATTAAGAATTTTTTCTAGGGATACCGCACCACACTGAAAGTTGCTAATCACTTATTTTACTTCTTGAGATATTGTATGATAATTCCTGAGATTTTGTTGCTTAAAATCCAATTGTTTTGCGCACTGATTGTATTTATGACGGTATATTATAATTATATTTTGTAGCATGTTTATAGAATAGTCACAGTCAATCAAATAAATTTGAGCAATCGCATATTTTTCTTAAAAGACTTTTTTTTCACTTTGACTATGGTTTATGTTTGGATAACAATTTCACATATTGTTTTCTTCCTATTATACACTTTCACGATAGTTTGAACGATATTTGGTCGCTAATTTTATTTTAAATGATACTTTATAACAGAGCTGATGTGTACGTGACGGCAGCGCCATCTGAACTGATGATTGTTGATATTGAGTTGATGATAATGATGATGACGATAAATGATGATTATTGCCTCCGTAAAGTTGTGGGGACTTTACTACAGGTTTTCTAAGGAGATTAGAAACCAACAGGAGAAGTCACAATTCACAGTAATATGCCACTTTCCACATTTTTGTGCGTTGTCAAAGACGTTACCTATGTCTAAAATTTCACCATTTTTAAACATTATTTTCTCTCATTTACATCAATTTCGGTGAATAAAATAATACCGCGATGCTCCCATCTTGAAGAAATTCTACCATGTTAGTAGCCCGCCAGTAAATTCCAAAACCTCTGACATATTATGACACACGAATGATGCATGAAAACTTTGAAAGCTGTACACTGTATTAACCGTAGATAAACAATTTAAAATCGGAAAGCAGGCATGCTACATACTCCTCAAACTTACCCTAATAGTCTATCAAGTCTATGAATGTCATTAACGCCAATAACGTCATACGATGTGACAATGTGAGTTGTAGCGAGTGTAGAGACATTCACGTGTTTATTTATGTATGAATAATTTATCACATGCGTTATAAGTGTTGAAAATGTCTCGTCTTATAATTAAGAACTTACCAAATAAGGTAATTCCTCATGAAAGTTATTGCTTGTCTAAGTGTCCTATTATATTTGTGTTATAATGGAATTTTGTTTTAGGTAACCGTTGAAAAGTTAAAAGAAATATTTGGTGAAAAGGGAGAAGTAACTGATGTGCAATTGAAATATACAAAAGATGGCAAATTTAGAAATTTTGGCTTCGTAGGATACAGGAACGAGGAACAGGCCACAGACGCAAGGAATTATTTTAATGGCACTTGTGTGTTGTATAATTCCATGAAAATACAAGTGCAAACTTGTGCCAATCTAGGGGACGATCAAAAGCCAAAAGCATGGAGTAAATATGCTCCTGATAGTTCTGCTTATAAAAAACTTCACAAAGATGAAATCGAAGAGAAAGAATTGCAAAGAAAAACAGAAAAGAAAGAACGAAAGATTGAGAAGAACAAAAACAAAATTAAGGAATTACTCAAACAGGTAGCACACATTTCTCTATATGTTTTATTATTTTCATGGGACCTAAGACGGGACAAAAGTGTCATTTGCAACATCTGTGGGCATATACAAATGTTTGTTTAAGTGTTTTCAATATCGTAAACACACACATGAATCATGGTCAATAATAACCCATTTCTAATACATTATTAAACTCTTCTTTTAGCATAAAGATGATCCACTATTTATAGAATACATTGAAGCCCATGTCAATGTAAAAACCACATGGTTAAAGGAAGCATTACAATCAGCTTCTAAAAGCGATGATGAAGACAGTGGGGTTAATGCAGAAAATAATGTTAAAGAAACAATACACGAGGAACTTGTAGTGAAGAAAAATGATCCTGTGGAACAAGCTGACAAAAAAGTTGCTAATAAACCTATCAGTGATTTAGAGGTAAGATATCTTAGTTTTAGTACAAGACTATGGATAATTATCTACTCTTAGACATTATGGATTGTATTCTCTAGATATAGACTTCCCATCCATTTCCCATCTAGCCCACAGGCATGAGGACCCATGCATCATGTGCTGCGGGCACAGGAGAGGATACCCTAACTTAATGTGTTTGTTAACATTTGGAATAAGTTCTAATATTTCGCTTTACCTAACCAAACCCAATACCTATTGGGTTAGGATATTGAGTCATGTTAGTAATAAACCATATTCATGCCTGTCAATAAAGAAGAATAATGTTATATACATTTCAACTATGCCAAATCTTAAATATCTGCATGCATTTATGCACCATATGTTAATAACATAAACTCACACCTATATCCCTGAAGGGGTAGGCAGAAGTGCCAGCACCCACATTTCACCAGTTTATGTTTAAGTCACAATATAATAGGTGGTGAGCCTATTGCCATTAACCGGGCACTTATAAACCTGCGATAAACATACACATAACTTCGAAATGCATTGAAAAGTCATTGGTGTGTGCCATGGTAAAACCTGGGATCAAACCCGAGACCTTGTCTCAGCAGTCCATTACCCATACCAGTAGGCTACCGCGGTTACAATTACAATTACAAAAAGTACAAACACATACATGGTCATAAGATAATTTATTTGTATTACAACTGCACAAAATTAAATTTATATCCATCCAAATTGCTTCTTTGTACAGTACATGAAACTATTAATGAAAAGAGTTGGGGATACTACTGTGACAGAAACTACAGAAGAAAATGAAAAAGGTGAAGCAGAAGAACAAAAACCAAAGAAAATCAGAAATAGACCTCTTTTTCATGTCAAGGTAAGTTTCATCAAAAATTTTCAAGTAGTTTTTAATAATATCTAAAAAAAACTTTAATATTAAGATACACTACTGTGGAACGCGTTGCATGTAAATATAAGACAAGCACAGTTGCTATCTACATTTAAGAGGATGGTAAATGAGCACTCTATAATTAACATTTTTATGTTAATTATACACAATTACTTCTATAAACTGTATGGTATATATATTAGCAAACAGTATATAAATATATACACTCGAGAGCAATGAATCCGGGTCACTTAAAGAATCCTAAAAATCTCGGAAACTAAAAATGCTAGGTTAATGCAATAAATTGTATTTAATAGACAATGTAATACTCCTTAAATGAAGGTATTAAAACTTCTTAGTTATTGTAAAGTTATATCATAAAAAAATCAAATTTGAAAAAGGGCCACTTTCGAAGATGGAACTACGAAATTACAGCATTTGGTGTTGCTTTTGTTTGTAATCTGTCATTTATGTGGGTACATAAACCATGTTGATAGTGCTCTATATTCATTAATCAAGCTGAAATTATGTCGCTTACGCCTGAAGAATGCACCAGAATACTTACAATGCTGGAAACCGGCCGGAGTCAGCGCGATACAGCCAGGACTGTCGGTGTGTCGCTGTCAACAGTACAAAGAGTTCTCCGACGTTACGAAGAAACTGGTTCTAACCTACGCAGACCAGGAACGGGCAGAACCAGGTGTACCACAGCACGAGAAGACCGATACTTGGTGAACACCATGCTTCGAAATCGCTTTCTCACAGGAACTGAACTCACCAATCAGTTTCGACGCCTCGGAGGAAGTAACCCAAGTGCATGGACAGTAAGACGTCGGCTTGCTGAATCTAACTTAAAACCCCTTAGACCTGCAAACGGCCCTAAACTGGAGCGTGGGCATCGTATTTCGAGACTAAGTTATGCCCAGAGCCACGTAAATTGGAGTATTGAAGATTGGTCAAAAGTTATGTTCTCCGACGAATCAAAATTTATGCTCTACAAGCACGATGGAAGACACAGAGTGTATCGAAGACCAGGGGAAAGATTCAAGCAAGCATGCATCGAAGAAAAAGTAGCCTACGGTGGTGGGTCTGTACTTGTGTGGGCCGGAATTTCTTCTGAAAGTCGCACAGAGCTGGTGATCATAGAAAACGGCTCTTTAACTAGCGTAAGATATGTGGAAGAAATCCTCAATGATCACGTTGGTCCATTTATGGTCAATTTAGGTGAGGATGCTATATTTATGCATGACAATGCCAGACCTCATACAGGTAGGATTGTGAATGACTACCTTCAAGAGATGAACATTACTCGTATGGAGTGGCCAGCGCGCAGCCCGGATATCAACCCGATCGAGCATGCTTGGGACGAGCTAGGCAGATGCGTAAAACAACGAAACCCTCCCCCAATCACGCTTCGTGAGCTCAAAATTGCTCTCACAGAGGAATGGGAGAATATTCCCCAAAATCGTATAAGGAACTTGGTGTACAGCATGCCAAACCGCGTAAACGCAGTAATGGAAGCACGAGGAGGCAATACGAAGTATTAAAATTCAAGAAAATCGTAATAAAGTTCAAAAATTTCATGTTTCCTATTTTTGTTTTAAGGAGAGATCAGCAGTTTTTTTCTTTATGTAATTTTGTGTTAATAAAATGTATGGTGACTCATATTTTTTTTACTTTCATTTAAGGAGTATTACATTGTCTATTAAATACAATTTATTGCATTAACCTATCATTTTTAGTTTCCGAGATTTTTAACATTCTTTAAGTGACCCGGATTCATTGCTCTCGAGTGTAGTTATATACCTAGTCTAGCCATAAATATTGTTACGAAGAAAAAACATTTTTTTTTACATACATACATACATAAAATCACGCCTGTCTCCCATAGGGGTAGGCAGAGATCACGGATCTCCATTTGCTACGATCCTGACATATTACTCTCGCTTCATTCACTCTCATTACATTCTTCATGCATGCTCGTCGGTTTAGAGTACTCCTGACCTGCCCCTTTTCTAAAACTTCCCCGATTTGGTCCAGGTATGTGCGCCTAGGTCTTCCCCTTCCGACGGTACCATCCACACTCGCCTCATACACCTGTTTCGTTAGTCTTCTTTCATTCATTCTCTCAACATGACCAAACCATCTCAACATTCCTCTCTCAATTCTCATCACTACATCTTCTATCACTCCACATCGTTCTCTTATCACGCTATTTCTCACTATCTTTCAAGGTCAAGCCACACATACTTCGCAACGCACGCATTTCTACTGCATTTACTCTACTCTGATGCTTTTTCTGCCACACCCAACTTTCACTACCATACATAAGAGTCGGCACCAATACTCCTCCATGTACAGCCAGTCGTGCCTTTTCGGACACTTTCCGGCTGCTCATAAAGTTGTGTAGTGCCCCATTCACTCTATTTCCAGCCATCACTCTCCTTTCAACATCTTCTTCATGCTTTCCATCTCTCGTAAACAATGTTCCCAAATATATGAACTCATTCACTTGTTCCACTTTTTCTCCATCTATACAAATCCTACACTCTGTCACACATTCATTTTTTTTTATTGCAAATAATATTACAATGCAATATAATATAATACAATAATACAATACTATATAATATTACATAAATATAAAACAATTTAAAATATAAAAAGCTTATTCGAAGTGGTCTCCATTGGCTGCAACACAGTCCTTTAAACGTTGAGGCCAGTTATCAATAGAAGCACGCACTCTTTCCATAGGAAAATTCTTCACTGCCAATCGTATGGATTGTTTTAGGGACTCCAAATTATCATGGCGTTTAGAGCAAGCCATACTCTCTAAAACTGACCATAAATCATAATCTAGCGGATTAAGATCGGGACTAGACGACGGCCAGTCTTTAGCTCTGATGAAGTCCGAAACATTCACTTCCAACCAAGACTGCGTGGACCGAGCTTTATGACCCGGCGCTGAGTCTTGTTGGAAGGACCATACTTTGTTATTGAACATGGTGTTCTTAAGGGGTTTAACTACCTTCTCAAGAATGGTATCTTGATACACTTGTGCCGATGTTTTGATACCTTTTTCACAAAAATATGGCTCAGTCACTCCTTCATAGCTAACACCCCACCAAACCATCACTGAAGTCGAATAATGCCCACGTTGCACTCTGTCGACTAATTAGGAAGCTTCCTTAAAGCTTTAAGCATAAATACGGTCATTTTGTTTGTTAAAATGTTGCTCAATTGTAAAGATTTTCTCATCCGTAAACAAAATCTTTCTGTGACCTCCCTTTGCGTACCGCTTCAGTAGTTGCTTCGATTTTACCACCCTATTCTTTTTTAAATTATCAGTTAAAAAATGACAAGTGCGTCTCTTATAGGCTGCAAGTCCTAAGTAATCTTTTAAAATGCGCGACATGGTTCTGGATGCTATCTTCATCTCCCGAGATAAAATCTTTTGCTTTCGGACAGGATTTCTTCGAATTCTTTCCCTTACTGCTTTGACCACCTTTCGTACGAACACTACGTGGACGGCCAGATCTTTTTCTGTCACAAACAGAGGAGGTCTCATTGTACCTATTAATAGCCCGGTATGCAAACATTTGACTAATACCAAGCGTATGGAGAGTTTTAAAAATTACATTCGGCTCCATACCAACTTTGTGTAAAACAATCACAGCGATTCGGTTTTCTTTATCACCCCACTCCATTTTAATATAGCAAAATATTGTACAATGTATTGGCGCCAAAATTAGAAAACACAATGAACAATCGTATAAAAATGACAGATTGCAAATTCATATGTAATATCTTTCTTATTTTAATTGTAACAGTATTTATGGCCAGACTAAGTATATGGAGTATTAGCCGGGAAGCGCTGGATGCGGGCTGCTTTAGATCCGTCATTCTGGAAGTCTGTGGGAGAGGCCTATGTTCAGCAGTGGAGTATATGTGGCTGACATCATGATGATGATGATGATAATGGAGTATTCGTTGTGTGTATTGTTTTATTACAGTTGGTATATTTGTTTTTAATGTATGTAGGCATTTATTAGGTAGATACTAGATGCAAATTAATTAAAATAATTAAGAAGTAAGAAGAAGAAATTTAGTGGACACTGCTTACTACCTATTCTAACTATACAGTCCATATACTGGTTGCCTGGAAGAGATCGCAGACTGCGATAAGACTGCCCATTGTACAATTCACTACCATGTAATAATAAATATCCCACAAAATTCCACACAATGCTATCTAGACCCATGGTAAGCATAACTTAACTAGCTTGTGTTATGGAATCTAGAATGCGGATAAACATACTTAGATACTATTTTTTTTATAAATACATACATAAAAACACCCAGACCAATGTAAATATACATATTCATGCATACAAATATCACTGGTATACAAATGCACTGAGCGGGAATCGAACCCGCGCCTCCTGCGTAGCAGTCCAACGTTCTATCGCTACGCCACGAAGGCCGTCCTTTATGTATGTATCCTATGTTTGGTGTGCAATAAAGTGTATTTATCTTATCTTATCTTAAAAACAAATGCCAATGTTAACTGCAAAACTGGTTACAAGGTTATTATGTAATTCAAGAATATTTAGAAATGAACTATTAGTAGAGACTAGGTTACTCAAGCAAAGGATTTAGTTGTAATCCTTGATGAAGATAACATGTTAGTAAATAGACCACAACAGAAGCCCTATGACCAGTGATCCATTTTGTTAAATATTATGCAGATAATATTGTTTCTTTCTTTTTCTTTGATATCTTGCAAGTGCTGTTTTAAGTGAGGTCAAATAATTTATATCTAACTAAATTGTACTATTTTTTATTGCAGATTACAGGCCTACCATTCAAATGTAAAAAGAAGGATATTAAAGAATTCTTCAGACCCTTGGTTCCATACTCCATAAGACTTCCACTCGGCAAAAAGACGAGAGTGGCCGGCTTCTGCTATGTTGGATTCAGAACCGAGAAGGAACTCAACAAAGCACTGAGTAAAGACAAGTTGTTCTTGGGTATGTATTAATTTTATGGTTTTTGTATTAGTTAGTAGGTACTATACTGAGTGTAAAGACTACCAAAATCTATGGAGTCTAAATAACCTCACCTGCACACCTGCTGATTGACAGACAAGTGAAAGGTAGCTTATGATAGACTGGGAAAATGATGATTTTTTAAAGAGTAGGGAGAAGCAAAGCACAATATCATTAGGTTATATTAGGTGAAACCCAGGTTTCTCGAGAACTCGCATTTTTTTTACTTTCTGACGTAAATCATCATTTATATATCCTTTATCAAAATATTAATGCATAAATTAAAACTTTTTAGCTAATCATAGAGTACACATACATAAATATGAGGATAAAGCAAAACAGGCTGCGGAGGAAGAGCAACAAAATACAACCAGGAGGAGGGAAGAGGTAAAACAATTTTATGTGTTTATTTAAATTCTAACATGGATACCACCTTGCACATTGCATTGCATGAATTAAACTTAGAAACCTTCTGCAAAAATTGAATGATACCAAAATCTGTATAGTTCAGGATCAATCATACTATAGCAGCGTCTAAGCGAAATTATAAAATTTAAATTATCAAATTCACCCTAATCCTAGCCATGTTATGGGAATTTTATTTTGCTAAGCTAAAAACAAAAACGTACAACCACGAGTAACTGGTGATTAGAACACTGACCGGTGGATTTCACTTTGCTTCAAACAAGAATTGACCCTTGGACTGCCTATCTATACAGACTGCTGAAAGTGACTTTGTTTTATTTTAAACTAAGATGGTGAAACAAGCAACCTTATTGTGACTTTATCTCCTGTTAAATGTTATTTTGTAGAAATCGAACTATGAAGAATCCATTGGAGAGAGTGGAAGTATATTTGTGCGAAACTTAGCATACATCGTCTCAGAGGCAGAAGTAACGGCTCTCTTCGAAAAGTATGGTAAGTTAAGAACATGCAGAGACAATAGAGTTGTGTCCTGTTTTTAAGTACCGTAAACTGTACATCTTACAATAATATAATGAACCTTTAAAGTGAAATATTCGAGAACACCCATAATATCCTAATTTCAGTATTCCGATTATCAAAATTCCGAATTTTATAATTCCTAAAATACAATATTTATTTTTACTCAAAAACACGATATTTATTTATCAGACAATCATAAATATGATTTTTATTTTAAACTTCATCCGAAAACATTCCGAATTTAAAATTTCCGAAACTTCATTGTTAAAAAGAAAAATTGTATCAAAAATAGAAGTCAAAATTTGTTTACCATGTTATGGATGAAGAGGTTTATAAGTAAACTAACTGACTCGTCCCTCGCCCGTGGCATATTTTGAAACTTCATATCACCCCTTGAAGTCCGTATTTTTTAGTCTTCAAATAATATATAGAAAATTTTCCGATTTGTTGACATTTATGATCACTGCTCTGCTCCCTTAAGAAGTAGCGTGATGATATATAACCTGAAACCCGCGTCGATAAACGTACTATTCAGTACAAAAAGATTTCGAAGCCATAGTTCCTGAGAATAGCGCATTAAAAAAAAAAGAAACTTCAGCTTTATCATATTAGTATATTAGTATAGATTTAGTCAATTAATCAATGAGCAATACCGCGTTATTTTATTATTAATCCAGAAATAAGACATTCAGGTAGACTTGTCTGCGCTACTCCAAAAGTGTAATTAAATTACAATTTTTACACTGTACAATTGCCCGAATTCATGGTTATTTTTTTATAACCGTCCAAAAACAGAATTCACAACAGCAAATTTATGAAATAATGGTAAAAGTAATTAAGGGTGAACCGTTTCGGAATTTTGATAATCGGAATTCGTATTTATGATATTTCGGATTATTATTGATTCGGAATTGTAATTATTTACATTAGGAATAGGAAAGATAGGATTTATGATACATTGGATTTATGACTTTCAGAACTTTGTGATTGTACAGAATAAAGTTATTCGTATTTATGTAGTGTACCAGAAATATTCTTATGACAAATAGTTTTGAAGATAATTGATTTTGAAAATTCTATTTCTCGAACCTTTCGAAAACGCTCCATACAAAATCGTAGCACACTATGACGTCATCGTGTGCTGACTTGCAAATATATGGAGTGTAAGAGAATATCTCGCATGTATCTCATTCAGTTACAAAGCATAATAAGATTGATTTGAAATAAATTTAACAAGAAATCTAAAAGTTATAAATGTTGCCATATTTCGATTATTTATATTTAGACCTATTTTGGGAATATACAATGTACTTTTTATTATTTTTAGTATTTTTAATAATAAAAAGTACTTCTACTATATATTATGGTATGGTATGGTACATTGGTTAGGCAATATCGCAATTTACTATGCATGTTTTTTTGAAAAAAAAAAACTATTTACCTTTCCTATTAGTATTTACTATGTACTTTATACATATATCAATTTGTGTGTTTAATACTGGAAGAAATTGCTGCCAGCGCCGCTCACTATATATATTCTATCACTATATATTATATCACTATATATGTTACATACTTTTTCTACTTCTTCTTCTATCGTCTATCGATGGTGCTCTCAGACTGTATTCTCCGAATGTGCTACTACCCTGGTGTACATGTGTATGGGCATATAGCACACGTCTATGGGTGGGCCATTGTCTGTGGAGCGACTCCACATTCACGTCGCAGGTCCACGTAACCTGAGAACCCCCACCGAGACCGGTTTTCTTTGCTTCGGCCAACCTGTGTCCGAAGTCAAGGATTTCCATGTGATCCAGGGGAGGTCATGTCCAGGCGAGAGATTCCTCTACTGTAATTCTGTTGGTGAATCTATCTGGTTGGTTGGTGGTTGGTTGGTTGGTGGTCTATCTATCTTTGGTACACAAAATTGTGTACCAAAGATAGATAGATTCTATCTATCTTTGAAATCAGGCCAATAACTTTCTTTATTTGCATTAACTGTACTTCTTTATCGCTCTGTTGTTGAAATAACTACTTTAAGAAACCAAAATGTAAACAGCATCGAAGACAGACTTTTAACAGACACTTCAATTTTATTTATTTTTATAGATTTAGAGCAAAGTTTATTTTTAATATAGGAAACTTCTACAGAAGAATAATACTATATTTCAATGTCGTAGGTCCTCTAACGGAAGTAAACATGGCAATAGACCCAGTTCTAAGACAGTCGAAAGGATTCGCAACGGTAACATTTATGATGCCCGAACACGCGGTGAAAGCGTACACAGAACTTGACGGCACTACCTTTTGCGGCAGAATGCTTCATTTACTACCCGCTAAAACTGAAAAACTCGAGGACGAGGGAGATGATGGTATGTATATAGGTAGACATTTAATTTTAACAATTTACGAATGATTACTATGCAAGATGTTGTAGTGAGCTGACGAGTTTACCTACTAAACCGACTAGTAGCGTACACACTCAACGAGGCACAAGATCACGCCACATCGAACGATGCTACGTCACAGATCATACGATGGGGCGGGAACGTTAAAAGTGATGCTACTTAGGCCCCGCCTGCTCACTGCATCTATTGTGCATGCGGCACGGGCGCAAGATGGCGACCTACGATCTATTGTCCGTAGGTAGACGCCCATCTGTAAGGCGGTCAATATTATTAATTAAGGTTTTGTATAAAAACCCGTGTACCTTCGATGATAAGATACAGTCTACTAATCAACTTCCTTACTGTAAATAATTGTCAATATAATTGTGTACTGGAAACCACTGCTTTTATTCCTGCCTACTTACACACTATCGTAAGTGGTCGTAACCAGCTACCGTGACTACTTCAATGTACTGAAATATTATTACATACAGAATACCACGGCTATAATAATCTCGTGTTGTGTTCCCGGTGGTGAGTAGGATAGCCAGAGCACGCTGGAGAGTTTTTGCGCTGTCAGTGGGAAGAACAAAGGCTTGTCCTGATTTTGTGTTCTGCACTGAAGGCACAACAGGGTCGGCAGCACGAGGGCGCGCCGTAGTAGCGGCGGTAAAACCCATCTTGGGGGAGTGGCTAGAGAGGCCACACGGCAGCCTCTCGTACCGTCTGACGCAGATGATCACCGAGCACGGGTGCTTCGGAAAGTATCTGCGTCGTATGGAGAAAGAGCCAACGTCCGAGTGCCATCACTGCGACGCGAGCGAGGACTCAGGTCCGCACATGCTCACCGAGTGTCCGGCGTGGGAGACGCCGAGACGGGAGCTTGTGGCGGCCCTGGGAGTGAGAGTTCTCACGCTCTCCACCTTGCTCGCGGCGATGGTTCGCTGCGTGGATGCGTGGGCGGCCGGCGCCTCCTTCTGCGAGCAAGTAATGCTCATGAAGGAGGAGGCGGGGCGGGAGCGGCAGCGGGAGCGACGAAGGATCGCAAGCCAAGCTGCCCGCGTACGAAGTCAACTCGGGCGTCGGAGGTCGGTGAACGACCTCCGTCCCCCATGAGCGCCGGCCTGGGGGTGACAGGTGGAGCCACCTGCCGGGGTGCGAGGGATATGCCTGTCAACCTCACCTTCGGCAACCAAAACGACCCACAGGCGGCGTGCGTTTTAGTCGGTTCGAGTCCGACATAACCTCCTCCACCGGCTCCGGTGGGGAGGTATCCGTGGGGATTTTGCGCACGTAAAAAAAAAAGGGTCGGCAGCACGGATGTGACTCCACTGGTGTTACACACGTTCATAGGTAACCACTTTCCATCAGGTAGGCCGTGTGCTTGTCTGCCACCTAAGTTGTATAAAAAAACATACTAACCAACGACCGCGGCCTCGCCCACGTGGGGTTATCTTCCCGTTCCTGTGACCCATCAGAACCTCTATTTGTTTTTTTAAACTTTCCGTGGGCCTTACCCCTCGTTTACTCCTAAGTATAAAACATGTATTTGACAAGTTGCAATATGTCACAGGCTACATTGTGAACGTGAATGTGTTTTATACTTGTTTACAAATTGTTGTCCTATGTTATGTGAACGAAAAAGTATCTGAGATACATGTATAAAACAGGTATTGTGTTTTGATTAGTCTTCTACAATTTTTTTATAAACAAGTTTACAACTTATTTTACGACTTGTTTCGTGGTGTTTCACCTCCGGCAACCTGCGGCCTATACAGACGGCGTGCGTTTTAGTCGGTTCAAGTCCGACGTAACCTCCCCCACCGGCGTCGGTGGTGGAGGTATCCGTGGGGATTTTGCGCACATTAAAAAAAAGGTAACGTACGATAAAACAAAATACCCGAATTGGTCGAGCAACATCCATTTTTATTTATAAGAGAAAATGTGTTATAAAACTAATTGTTTTTTTAATCCATTTTAGAGGGACTTTCATTCAAAGAGAAGAAGGCGAAGAAATTAAAAGCTCAAGCCAAGTCCTCTCACAACTGGAACGCCCTGTTTCTGGGTGGCAATGCCATTGCGGATGTAATCGCTACCAACTACTACACTAAGAAGGAACAACTATTCAATGATGATAACACAGGTGAGTTTATTGTTTCCTCACCGTAAAGGTATGTGTGCGCCATACAAATAGCAGAAAATGTATACAAAAAGATGACGTGCTGTAAGGCGAAACCGGTCAGGTCTAATAAATAATACTGTGGAAAAAGTACAAGTATGTTACATATATTGAGAACTCACTTGTACTTTTCCACATTATTCAAAGCTTTGAGGATGCCGTAAGGCGAAATCAGTCAGATCTAATAACATACATACATATAGTCACGCCTTTATCCCTGGAGGGTTAGGCATATATGTATAACAACGAATTCCACCAAGTGCCATCAATCAACAGTAAAAATATTTGTATGTATTTAAATTATGTATACAACATTTGTTCATTTTTCTGGATGAAGATGATGATGCAATCGCCCATTATTTCATTGTGTCTATGCGGCCCCACCATTTCAAGTCACCTCACCAATTCAGATAGAATTGGTGAGGTTGACTTGGGCTCCGAAATGGTGGCGCGGTGAGGCTCGGTCAGTTCGAGTAAAAAAAACTCCCACCGGCTCCGTTTGCACACATTAAAAAAGTTTAGCTGAGTCGAGTCAAGGCTCCAAAGTGCAAGCTTTGAATGTATCGGTGCAACTATTGCTGGGGTGATGATGATAATGACTAATGAGTTCTCTTTATTTTATAGTCTAGTTTCAAGTATATGCTGCTGTGTATTATAGTTTATAATGTTACTTATGACAGATACGAGCGCCGCTGTTAGATTAGCTCTAGGCGAAACTCAACTGGTAACAGAGACCAAGACCTTCCTAGAGAGTAATGGAGTATATCTAGACGCATTCAACAAAGTGAGTACTTACTTAATGTTTTCTAAAGTTTCTTGCACTTGACCCACGTTTATAAGAAACTATATGGTTATAAACATATAGTTACATACATATTACATACAAATCTTGCATGGAAAATCAATTTACAAAAAAAAAAAAGGAAAAATTCAACATCCATACTTGAAATCACGAATCGAGAGATGTGAGCGACTATCACGTCTTCATATCCTATACTGATGTTGAAATTTTACGAAAAGTTTATAATTTCTTTACTGCACAATTATTGAATACTAAATTCCTTTGCAGGTGGCCAAAAAGCGATCAAAAACATGCATACTCGTGAAAAATTTACCAGCTAACACAGATAGAGATGAAATAAAGGCATTGTTTATAAAACACGGACAAATAGCGAGATTCTTAATGCCAAAACACGGCATTACTGCACTTGTTGATTTTATCGAACCGTTCGAAGCTAAAAAAGCATTTACTAAATTAGCATATTCTCAATTTAAAAGTGCACCCTTATATTTAGAATGGGCGCCGGAAAATGTATTCTTGAAAACAGCTCCAAAAACTGAGGGAGAGGGGGTTGTTACAGAAGAAACTATGAAACACGAAAGACAGAAAACGACTGAAAAATTGGCGGTAGTAAGTGAAAAAACGTCAGAGAGCAAAGATGTAACGAAGGACGTTATTGAAATGGAAGAACCAGAAAATGATACGACATTATTTGTTAAAAATCTTAATTTTAGAACAACTGAAGATAGTCTTAAATCGGTTAGTATTATACTATACTGCTACATATTTCTTTGTTTAAAACATTGACGATAGTAAAAAGTACAGAACTAAATGTGTCAATATAATATTAATTAGAATTTATAATATTAAAAAAAAAGACTGCTTCTTCGAAACATGGAATATAAAAGCAAAAGCTTTAAATGTATTACCGTTATCGGAATCTTCTCAGAAAAACCCAAATATACTTTTCCCTACACGAAAATCGAACGCGAAACCTACTTAACTATAAGTCGCATAAGTTGAAAACAGTTCATACCCCACTAATATAAATATTATTTTTACTACAGCATTTCTCAACAGCAGGCCAAATACACACTGTGTCGATAGCAAAGAAGAAAGATCCGAAAAACCCTGGCAAATTCCTTTCAATGGGTTACGGCTTCGTGCAGTACTATAAGAAGGAGCATGCTAACACGGCGTTGAAATTGATTCAATGTTCTACGCTGGACGGAAAGACATTGGAACTGAAGAGATCGGAAAGAGGAAATACGTTAGTATTTGTATTTATCAGTCATTCGTTCATACATTTTCATCTTTAGTATTTCTATTTATCTACATATAATCACGCCTTTATCCCCGGAGGGTTAGGCAGAGATGAATTATCAGCGACATTTCACCAATAATTGTATTCGGTCCCACGTAATAGGGGGTGAGCCTATTGCCGTATTTCGGGCACTATTGTTGACTTGAGCCATGCATCTGAGGCTGAGTCTGGGCTGTATATATCTGTCCGATGTTAAACATCCCTATCCCTTAGTCGCCTTGTACGACACCACATGGGAAGAGATGGGGTGGTCCAAATTCTACTCTGCCGGGAACCACGCATTCTATTTATCTTTTATTGTTATATCTGTTTTTATTGGTCTGGGTGTTTTCTATGTATAAGTAGTGTATAATATATGCTGGTACAAGGTAGGTATGTTTTTATGAAAGAATATAATCTTGAATTCATGCAAGATTTTTTGAAGACAAACTTGAGTCTAAAACGGACCAATAAAAAAATTAGATCGAATTTGCTCTACTGCTTCCACCATATCTGTAATAATAACGTAATAATTTAGACTTGGAGAAAAGAAAATATGCTTCTCCCCATTCTGGAGCCCATCTTATGGGCTAAAGCTAAGCTTACCTTGTCTCTAGATAGAGTATATCGTAAAATATCGATTAGTTTATTAGTACTGGAAAAACATTGCATATTTCAGTCAATATTTTCCCGTATTATCCGGTTTTCTGTCGGTTTTCTTGTAATGTATATTTTTCTCTTACAGAAATGAAGTCCGAACAACGAAAAAGACAAATAAAGACAGTCTTCAAAATGGAACTAAAATTCTCGTAAGGAACATACCTTTCCAGGCGAACAGGAATGAAGTACTTGAAATATTCAGGTAAATTAGAAATCAGTTATGTCAATCCTATACTGTTATAACTTTTTAAAGTAGTTGTGTCTGTACATGGAAGATATAGTATATAAAAATAATACTTTAGTTATGTTAGATGAACTGACTTGAGCCTCAAAGGAGTTAGGTCCCTGTAGAGTTTTTTAGATTGTTTGGTTGAACGCGCTAATCTCAAGTACTGGTTCAAATTGAAAAAGTATTATTGTATTAAAAATTTAAAATTCATTTAAACCATGGTTACAATCTAATGAACACATTACAATACGATTTGATGATAGTTT
This sequence comes from Eilema griseolum, assembly GCA_963662185.1. NCBI lineage: Eukaryota > Metazoa > Arthropoda > Insecta > Lepidoptera > Erebidae > Eilema > Eilema griseolum. The sequence continues at coordinate 15,964,127 of OY759241.1, forward strand.
AACAACATAGTTTGATGAAGTCTGGTACCCAAATTAAGATTAAACTTGTGTTTAGGGTACCAGGGTTCCTGAAGCTATGAAGGTTATAGGCTATATACCTATCATTACGCTAATACTCCACGGAACGGAGATCATAAAAACTAACAAATCCGCCAGATTTTCAAACATTATTTGCAAATTAATAAATTGCGGGCATAATAGGAGGTAGGACACGGCGGTATTTCCGCCCAATTGAGCAGTCTGACTGGGGAAGTACCTCCGCCCTGCAGAATACCGCGGCAATAATAACTTCGTGATGTGTTCCCAGCGGTGAGTAGGGTAGCCAGAGCTCACTGGAGAATTTGTGCTGTCAGTGGGAAGACCAAATGCGGCTTGTCCTGCTTTGTCTTCTACACTGACAGCAGAAACTCTGTACTTACAGGGTTGGCAGCTCTACTGTGACTCCTCTGGTGTTACAAACGTCCATAGGCCACGGTAACCACTTTCCATCAGGTGGGCCGTGTGCTTGTCTGCCACCTAAGTGGTATAAAAAAAATATATTTAAAGGGGTGATGCGAAATTTCGAAGTACACGATGAGTGAAGCCGGGGCGATCGGCTAGTATTAAATAAATAACAATATGGCCTTCGTTTTTTATATTCGTATTTGCCTTGGTTCATGATAACGCAGTAGGCATTCTGAAACAGTCGCAAAGATTATAGGTACTTTTAAATAAAACTGTTCGTACTTGTACGGAGCTTATCACTGATTATTTTCCTTTTAACTATGCGAATGTTTTCTTGCTGTAGTAACAAATATGTAGAGATTGCTGGTTCTATGTATGACTTATTAAGGTTAAGGTTTTCATCGCACACATTAGGTACTCGGCAAAGGCCTCCCTCAAATCTTTCCACCTGTCTCTCCTTCTCTTTGTTAACTGTTGCTATATTCCACATAATTAATATAATTGACAGCCTCTGTGGCGTGGCGGCAGTGTACGCGGCCGTTACACAGGAGGCACGGGTTCGGTACCTCTCAGTGCAAATAATTGTATGCATGACTATGGGTATTTGCATTGGTCTGGTCGTGCCTCAGAGAACACGTTAAGCCTTTGGTCCCGACTGCCGAACATCTACGGCAGTCGTTATGGGTAGTTGGAGCCCTAAAAAGTCCAGCAACTGGTCAAACTGCAATGCTTCGACATCGCCATTTTGTTTTGGAGGTCAGATGACAGTTGCTTGACGGAAAATATCGAAGTTCTGCGAAATCCGCAGTTAGACTGGTAAAGCGAACCTTAGACCCAGAGGTGGAATATTCTTATACAAACGCAGAGATGAAGAAGGGCTCCAAGATCTTTGGAGCTCAACCCAACCTCATTCACAAATCGCTCGAGTGATAATGATGACGATGGTAGTTATTTTTATTTTAGTCTATAGTGTATATTTTTTTAAATTGAGATAAAATCTTTACATATATCGATTTGACCTTGAGCAATGCTTACACTTATGTTGCTCATCTTGAACATACAGGACAGTAAGTGTTTCATGTAGGTAATGGTAGAATTGAAGTATCTGCAAAAATAAACATGATGTCATTGTACCTACAAATCTTGTTTTTGAACATATAAATTGATATTATCATCATCGTCCTCCATAATTTGGTTTATTTATCACGGGATGTGACGTCTGACTGCCAGCCTCTTCACAGAAAACCTGCGCCAGAGAAGATCCATTGATCCTATGCATACATCCTAGAAACACATTAAAATATTTAAGTCAAACAGTAAATACGATTTTTGTCTTGTATACTCAATATATATAAAAATCTACCCCAGTAGGTAAAAGTTGTTGAATCATCATCATCATCTATGCGTTACTCCCAATCGTATCCGAGGCCTTTTCCTGGAACATCGGAGTCCGGGATCCGCTACCCGCTGCCTGTAATGTTGTTAGATTTTTTATGTAAATTGAACCTGTTTTTTGGATATATCAGGTAAAAAAAACTGGTATATTTCAGGGACACAGCGGTAGCGGGAGATACCGGGGGCATTGTACTGTTTTTGAAATTTATCCTTGTATTTTTCCGTTAGTTCAGTACATACATATAATCACGCCTTTATCCCTGGAAGGTTATACAGAGGTGAATTAACACCCACATTTCACCAATTGTATTCGGTCCCACGTAATAGGGGCCTGTTGTCGTAATCCGGGCACCATTGTGGACTCGAGCCATCTATCTGAGGCTGAGTCTGGCCTGTATATATATGTCTGATGTTAAAAAGCACTATCCCTTAGTCGCCTTGTACGACACCGCATGGGAAGAGTGGTGGTGGCCCTAATTGTACTCTGCCGGTCTTGTAAGTCATGCTCGCTCACCCGATAAGGTATCCCAACAAATTATTGTATGAGAAACGCAAATTATTAACTTAATTATTAACCGAATGTACTTCATTCGGTGACTCACAAACACTCAACCCTCCTGCTCGGACTTCCTGTCGGTAGACTGAATCTACCGACAGGAAGTCCGAGCAGGAGGGTTGAGTGTTTATAGTACATACAAGGTGTTCATAGTAATACCGCATAATACGAATACTCAGCGAACGAGAGGCCATTTTATGTAAACTCGGTGAAATTATACAATAACCTTATTAAAATCATAAACATAAATAATGACAGCAAACGTGAATGTAAAATTAAGCTAATCGAATATCTCCTAAATCTATGAGGCTCTTGTAGACGGACGACAATAAATTTTTTTTATACATATTAGGCCATTTATACAAATATAATAAAGACCTACTCACAGAATAAAATTTAACGTTTTTATGATTCATGCGAATTTATTCAAGCGAAATTAATTGATAATGATAAATTGCTAATGTGATCGTTTACTTTGATAATATAATGTAAGTAGATATCACTGGAAAAAACGAGTACCTGACTCAGGGCTCTACGATCCATATAGGTATCTATTGCATAAGTAAGATAAGTTACAGTCTAAACATGAATCCTAAACCTGTCTAAACTGATTTTGACTGGACAAAGGCAGTTTTTACTAAAATCATTAGTCAAAAGTTATTACGGAGTCGAAAGGAGCCGAAGCGATCTCGGCTCCAAGGCGCGCCTTGACACTTGTAGATTATATGTTAGAAGGGTTCTGTGAAAGTCTCCACTCAACCATACCCTTCGCATTTAACAAATCACGAAGACCATAAAGAAGAGAAATTCGGTCGTGGAAATCAACAAGTTACTTTTTAACCAACAGGTCATTGAGCCTTTGTTTTGCTTGAGACGTCATAGTATTAAGATCTGAATATTTTTTATTCTTGTTATTTTGTTTATCCTCGAACAATAGGGTCGGATGTTTTCCACGCTCGCACTATTCAATAAAATTATATCAATTATCTAAGTACTTATTTATTCTACAAGATAGCTTATTGTATTTTCTTGTAAATAAATAAAAATTACGATGTACTAATGAAGCTTATATAATGTGTATTAAACATAAACCATGATTGATAGAACGAACTGATATGTATAACTAGTAATTGTGGCATTATCGTTTCGTTGATTAGGTCCAATGGCACACTTGCTTATCATCAGAATTAACGGTTTCTCTCATTTTTTTTATTTTGTAGAGCATTTGGCGAGATAAAGACAGTAAGGTTGCCTAAGAAGCTTTCACCGGGCTCCGAGCAGCATCGTGGTTTTGCATTCGTTGACTATCATTCAAAGGCAGATGCTAAGGTAATATTACATTTACAGAATTTGATATTAAACAGGACATTCGTCCGAAAAAAAATCGAAGGAGATAGGGTAGTACGGGATAGCTTGTTCAAATGTGGAACTTCTTACTTAGAACACTTCTTTTGCTTGCCTTGTGCTTGAGTGGAGAGTCAATTGTGTTACCTACAAAATTGAATTATGATATCTCAGTGTTGCAAGCACTCTTACGGCTATGTGAAAAGAAATGACTATTAAAATCACATTTTAAAACTTTTTTTCAGACTGCATTTGAAGCCTTGTGCCAGTCTACCCATCTTTACGGTAGGAGGCTAGTTTTAGAATGGGCAGAAAGTACTGAAGAATTGGAAGATGCCAACATACTGAGGAAAAGAACAGCTCAATCTTTCCACGCCCAAACTCCTGGCGGAAAGAAATCTAGGAAAGGAGCAGTAGATGTAGAAAAGTTTGTTGAAGATGTAGACAGTAATGATATGTAATAAACACCTGTTATACAAACCTATCTTTTATTCATAATTATATAACGGTTTTATTTTTAAACAAGAAAACAATGGTTATTTATATTTCGCCTTTATTTTCATGCCAAAATAGGTACAATAAAATTGGATGGCATACATCATTATAGGTAGACTTTTTGTGTAACAAAATTCAATGCAATTTTAAAATCTCAATATGCAATGTCGTGCTTGCCATAGGTCTAGTATTTACATAGTCAAAGACACCACATTCCCGGCATTACAAGGTTGAGACCATGTCGAGGTCACGCGTTTTACGCGCTGCTCCGCTTGCCCGCATTCTGTAGTGTAACAATATAAGGGTTGATTGTATCTCAACCGTCGAGAGATGTGCGTCTCGACTCGCACACTACTGTACGTCACCTGAGTGCCCAGTGCGAGTTTACTAGATCGCAAGCGAGAAAACTGATTTTTCTTATATGTATTAAAGATACATTGACGCGACAGTGAAGTAATTTGAACATTTTTACAGCACTTCCACTAGGCACTCTTGACATGGACCTACCTTTACATTCATTTTATTGCTCTATAACTATCAAGAAATATTAACAAATTACATTTCATACCCTAACATACTTAAGATTTAGAGCAATGATTTATAAGATACCACCAGTCATTGAACTATCAGTGAAGTTTGCTACACTACAATTACAACGTAATTAACACTAGAAAGGCTGAGAAAATATTTACATACTCTAGAAATAGCATGGAACAAAGATAGGTATATAATTACATATTTTCAAATAATATTATTGACTAACAATAAAATACATTACATAATGGATTTTCCAGGAGTAATAAATAAATAAATTATTTAATAAAATAAATTGATTATGTTAGCATAAGTAAAACTTATACCAAACCATCAATGTTTGGTTAAGAATAAGATACCCAATTTAAGTTGATAATGCAAAGTCAGTTTAGTCACTTTATTATCAGGGTATCTTCACAAAAACAGAGCACACATATGTTATATTTATCTTTTCTCTTTTTTAATTAAGTAGAAGAGAATATGATTGGTGGAATTCCATCAATATTTTGGGTAAACAGAAAGATATTACGCCTTAAGTTAGCATGATTAATTCTATAATTAATATACTGATTCCATGCCTATGTCAGCAAACACTTGACTAGGATTATAATGCATAAAATCTGCTCTAATATGTAAAGAAATGCAGTAGAGACTCAATTATTCACTCCCAAATTATATAGATTTGCTATTTTCTAGACTGCCTGCCAGGTTCAAATATTCACACTGAGTTATCGTATGATAGAAAAAATTAACATATGACAACATACTCTTACCATTCTGGAATTAGTAATGAGATTAAGACTGACAGTGTCCTTACGGAGGAAGCTACTGTACATGAGAATAGTTAGCTGCAATAGTCTCACCCTATTGATGTTAATAGGATGGGAATATTATGTATAATAGAACCTCTGCCTACCCCTTCGGGGATATAGACGTGAATTTATGTTATGTTATGAATATTGCCAGAGGAGTAAGGTCTTCATTTGCAATAGCATTCAATTATGATTCAATAACATTTGAATTGGTTTGGCTAACTGAATCTTCACAGTACATATCTTTACAATCAGGCCCAACATTTCATGTGTTGTGATTTGTTTAGATTTATTTGATTAGATTAGGTTCAGATTATTGTGGCAATTGGGTATCTTTTTTGCACTATACATACATTCATGCACCAAACACAATACATGAAAAGTACAAGCTGTTTCTCACTTTGATATTGCCTTTTATTAACTATTCTAATTAAAAAAGTTTCTTATTTTACATACAATTTTGCTTCACTTGTCCATTAGTCCTCACACATTTATTGCCAGCATAAAAATAGCATCATTCATTATACAAAGTATTATAGTATATTAAAGAAAGACTACTTCCTTTATAAATAAACAATGAGATGATACAATTCAACGGCAGTGATCTAAATTATCTGATTATATGTGCGCAGGTGAGATCCAAAGATACATAATTAATAATAAATGTTAGCAAAAAAATGAAGTTAACATTTTAAAATGTACATTAATTAAAATTGTTAAAACATTTTAGACACTAATGATTATACAATATCCTAAATGATTTGTGGAACACATACTTTATCATTTTATGGAATGTATCCAATTTGTTAAAGTATGTATAATCAAACGTACAATCTACATATTTGTTAAAACCAATGTTATATACGTTTTTCTAACCTGACACACATTGGACAAATAAACTGTGTAATCTTCTTTATTCACAATTCAATTGAATTATAATTATATTAAACGGTAGCTTGGTCAGTTCACATGAAAAAATTCAATCAATCTTCACTGTTGAATAGATTTTTCTAACAAATATACTAGTCCCCATATAGCCCACAGTTCCACAAATAATTCCAAGAGCTAAGCTAAATAAAGCCATGTAACCAAAGTAAAAAGTGGTTTGGAACAAGCCATACATTTTCGTTTTAAAAACAAAATAATAAAATGAATACAGATAAACATAGAGAGCAGTACTGCCAGCAGAAAGGAAGCTGGTCCATTGCCAGCGGTAGTCTTCTGCATTTAACAGGAAGTAAGTACAAACAATTGTTACACAAACAGTTACAATCATCAGTATGAGGAATACCAGCAACATGAAACCATACACATAGTATATTTTATATGCCCAGAATGAAGTGAAAATAAAATACATCTCAATAAATATAGAGCCAAAAGGTAAAATACCACCAACAATAATAATTATGAGTGGCTCCATAAACCATTTCTTTTCTGGAATAGGTCTCGGAACAGCATTAATACGACAAGGGTAGTCAGGTTGACCAGCAAGGTTGCGACCGAGAACGGTTCCTACTAGGGTCAGAGGTAGTATGACAAAAGTACATATGGACATGACTGCCATCATACTACCAAATGGAATAGCTCGTGATGCATGATAATACATTGCAATGAAATTGATGAAGAAGGCTGTGCCACAAACCAGGACAGGTAATAAGAAGGCTGAAAGCAACATCTGCTTGATCCACAGTTTACCTCCCATCCTAGCATAGAGGGACCCACCAAAATATCCATTGACTGGTGATGTTGCAGCATAGATGAAAATGGCAGTGGATAACAGAGATCCTCTTTCTGTGTACAGCTCACCAAAAATGGTAAATATTATTACTGCTAAAGTAACTATTGTTAGTTGATATCCTGCACCTATCAATGCTGAAAACACTGGTAAATGAGGTACTGGCCTAAATACATCACCATGCACTTGTTTCCAACCATATTCATCACCTAAGTCTTTTTCTAAGTCATCGAGATCATCATCCTTTGAGTATCTTGCATAATCTTTACGGAGGGTTCTCATTAGAATCATGGATACAAGTCCTACTAAAAATATGACCATCATAAAACTGTTGAAGATACTAAACCAGTGGATCCTATGTTGGAAAAAGTTGGGGTCCAAATACTTATCAAATCGGTCTTCAAAGTTAATGTTGCTCTTCTTCCAATTAACTTCGTAAGTAAATGGAATCTTGGCGTCGGGAGAAAGTCGTTCTTTATTTTCAGCTGTAAGGTTTACCTCCACAATTCTGTTCCCATTGTATCCGATGTCGAACTTCTTGTGAGTCCAAATGTAGTAATGGTCACCGTCAATTTCACCTACGGTTCCCCATATCGGCAAATCATCTATGTACATTTGATACCAGTAATGATTCTTTACGGCATAGACGAGCGCTTTGTAGGATTGGTCGTTAAGTTCAATGGCACAAAATTGCTGGGCCGGTACATTTTCCGCGAATGTAATATCAAGGCCGCTGAATTCTAACTCAACCCCTTGAAGCGCTTCAGATAATGTCTCGTGGTAGTGTCCGATAGTTACTTTAGTACCTACGCAAAACGGTAGCGAAAAATATGCGTACGTCTCTTGGCGATTGTGATACGGCCCCACTGTGTTCATCCATAGTACCACTTGTTCTCCATGTTTATACGTATGAGTATGCTCATCACAATTAACTATAGTCCAAAAAATAAACAACAAATATAAATATTTCATTTTTATGCAGAAAATAACTTCGGTTAACCAATTACAGTAGAAATAAAATAAACATAACACGTATGTGGAATGCCGATGTCGGACATCTATGGTGAAAAAATTGCCACACGAAATATTTTCTTGTTTTAACTGTCAAAAAAGACAAAACTTGAGATTGCGTGACATGATAGTTCAAGGAATGGACTTGTTTTGTTGTTACTAAAAATATTAATCTAGTTCATACAGATGAAAAAACTATATTTTGTAAAAAATTGTAATATCAATACTGTGAAAAATTCAGATTTAACTGCTTAAAATAGTTATATCCGTGTCCATAAAAAACTACGTTGTAATAGGATTATTAGGAATGACAGCTTTGACAGCAGCATGAAAACTTTAAGGTTATGTGCATGTTTATGTATGGGGTAACTGTTGTAAACCTGTAAAATAATATTACAATAAAAATGGAAGTGGACTTACCTAGTTGTGTGCAAGCTAGACTAAAATCTGACACTGGAGAAGATACTGGAAGTCCTTTAGACCTCCCTTTAAATATAACTAGAGATCAACTTCAACTGATATGCAATGCTCTGCTGCAAGAAGTAAGAACAAGTTTTTCATTGAACGTCTAGTAGAACTGTAGATATGAAATAAAAGGCACAATAACCAATATCCACGGCCGTAGACCCACTTGCCTGATGCCTGCGTCTCCCCGCGTGGAGTGACTAGTAAAAAAAAAAAAAAATTTGAATATCCATTCAACTATCATTTTAACTTAAATAACAGCAGTGTCAAAATGTAATTCTATTATCGTTTAACTAATTGTTACAGATACTATAAATTTATTATGAATTTAAGTTAATGATGTATAAACCATCATTAATTACTACAACTTTTTATAAAAGCTTAAACTTGTGTATTACTGTGGACTTATTGCAAAATTATAGAATTTTTACTTAGCTACTTTGCCAGCATCTCCTGAGCTGAGTGGTACACTGATCCCATTCCCAAAACTCATGCGAACCAATTCTTGAGTTTAAAAGTAAACTATGTTTTGTTCCAGACTATAATCTAATTTCCGTTCCTCCTCTTGAGTTCATGCTTGAATAACAAACACATCTTCACAAGCTTTCTCATTTGTAATGTTAGTAGGAGTAATATAACTTTTTATTATTATAGTGGTTATTTAGAATTTTTAGCTTTAATTTAACACTAACTATAGTAGATAATGGTATGATTCTAGGAAGATAAACCTTTTCTTTTCTTTGTAAAAGAAGTAGAAATAACAAACACACTCAAAGAAGCACTGGACATAAATAAATTGAATTCTGAAGAAGTGATTGAAATCATATACCAACAGCAAGCTGTGTTTAGAGTTCGGCCTGTCACTAGATGTACTAGGTATGTACAAGACCTATTATACTATAAAATACTAGTAATTAGTAATCCTTATAATGCAATATATATATATATATATATATATATATATATATATATATATATAACCCAATAGCTTCCAGCTTCGAGGACGAGGTACTTCGACGAATCCGACTCGGCTGGGCTACGAGATGTCTTCTCGTCCGACATACCTCAGTGCCTGAAGACGAAAGTCTTTAACCAATGTGTGTTACCAGTGATGACTTACGGATCTGAAATGTGGTCCCTCACTATAGGTCTCCTGAAAAAGCTCAAAGTCGCTCAACGAGCTATGGAGAGGGCTATGCTCGGTATTTCCTTACGTGATCGCGTCAGAAATGATGATATCCGTAGGAGAATAAAAGTAACCGACGTAGCCCAGCGGATTAGCTCGTTGAAGTGGCAATGGGCGGGACACATAGCGCGCAGAACAGATGGCCGATGGAGTAAAAAAGTTCTGGAATGGCGACCGCGTACGGGCAAACGTAGCGTAGGGCGCCCAACGGCCAGGTGGAAGGACGACCTCATGAAGGTCGCCGGGAAGCACTGGATACGGGCTGCTTTAGATCGGTCATTCTGGAAGTCTGTGGGAGAGGCCTATGTTCAGCAGTGGACTATATGTGGCTGATATGATGAGTAATCCTTATATTTGACATTGATACCTGTATTTACAGTTTCAATATTTAATATATTTACAGTTCTATACCAGGCCATGCAGAAGCAGTAATATCTGCACACTTCAGTCCATCTGGCAAACAATTGGCAAGTGGCTCTGGTGACACTACTGTGCGGTTTTGGGATCTGAATACACAAACACCATTGTATGTATGCAAAGGTAATGCAAAAACAATGTCTATTAGGAAGTCTTCTAAAAATTTCTAGTTACTACTACCATTCTTGGCCTTGCCCTTAGAATCAAGGCACAGGGTCCTACCAAAACCTATGGGGCCTAACCCGCTAGCCATGAACGTGACAATGAACGTGTGTAACACCAGTGGAGTCACATCCGTGCTGCCGACCCTGTAAGAACAGAGATTTTCTGTACCTTCAGTGCAGAACACAAAATCAGGACAAGTCTTTGGTCTTCCCACTGACAGCACAAACACTCTCCAGTGAGCTCTGACTACCCCACTCAACGCCGAGAACACAACACGATGTTATTATAGCCACAGTATTTTGTAGGGTGGAGGTACTTCCCCAGTCAGATTGCTCAATTTGGAGGGGAACACCGTTGAGTCCTACCTCCTATAATATAGGCTTAGACTTTCATTAGGTTTAATTTACAATGGCAAATTATTAAGATAAGATAATGACTTTAGAAAATGAAATACTTTACAAGATAAGTTACTCCTTTTTTACTAATTTTTAATGTTATGTTTTCAGGACATACAAACTGGGTCCTGTGTATAAGCTGGTCACCTGATGGTTTCAAGCTAGCATCAGCATGCAAGCAAGGCAGGATAATAATATGGGATCCAAATACTGGCAATCAGATTGGTAAAACAATGACAGGGCATAAACAATGGATCACTGCTATTTCATGGGAGCCATACCATAAGTATGTTCTCTTTTAAAATTCTAGTTGGATTGTAGTAAAGAATTTATCAATAGTAATTTGCTTAAAAGCTTAACAAATGTTGGTTTATGGAAACAGTAAGAAAATATACTAAATGGACTTGTATGAATTACATTTGAAAAAAGGAAAAAAAATAACCACTCTAAGATTATTGGGGGGGGCTCCACTCCTCTACATTCCTACCATAATTATGGTTAACTTGTTTTTTTTTTTATAACCACTCATTAAAAAGACCCTGCAAAGCAGCAAAAGTCTGAAACATAATTTGATGACCATTCATCTGTTGTAGTAAGCATTTCGAATTTTGTTAGTAGTTAAATAGAGTACATTTCTGATAGCTACAAGCAATTTCTGAATACTTATATTATTTTAGAAATCCAGAATGTAGAAAGTTGGCTAGTGCATCAAAGGATGGTGATGTCAGAATATGGGACACTGTGACAGGGCTCACTGTCCTAAGTTTAACAGGACATACTAAAGCAGTCACATCTGTTAAATGGGGTGGAAATGGCCTGATATATACGTCATCGCAAGATAGAACAATCAAGGTATGTTTTTTTTTAAATAAAAATTATGATAAAGATAATAAGAGATGAATTTTGGTTTAGATTTAGAGAAGCGAAAAATAAGTTGAGCATGATAAAAAAAAATTCAAAGATTAAGTGATAGGTAATAAAATTATTTGTTACTATATACCTATAATCAAAAATCATTTATGAAGCATGTTAATACTAATTCTGCCTATACTTTCATCTTATCTAATTATGCCAATTTATGTGGGGTGTAGGTATGGAGATCAGAAGATGGAGTTCTCTGCAGAAACCTAGAAGGACACGCACATTGGGTCAACACATTAGCCCTGAGCACAGACTATGTACTGAGAACAGGGCCTTTTCATCCAGTAACGGACCAGCGCGTCAATATTAGCGACAGTAAGACTACCGTTTACCAGTAACATGACATTCTTCATTCCGATTACTTCACCTGTGAAAACCTTATTTTACTATAGAAATAACGTCCATCATTATCTTAAACTTGTTCTTGGGCTCCAAGGCTTTCATTTCGGAGCCCAGGGTCCGCGTACTCTTTCTCCTCCTTTCAATACAGCTTATGTTGAATTTTATGGATACGGCTACCGTCTGAGCCACGAGTGCGCCATAGCCTTATCCGTTCAGCCCTTATGTAAAAACTATTTCTATATACGCGCCCAAAGCCGGCCGCTTGAATGCTTAATTAAATGTGATATCTTACTTCTTAAAATCTCTATGTTAATAAAGAAGTATTTATATTTTTAGAAAAAGTTCTACAACAGCAGGCTTTGGAGAGGTATGAGGCAGTGTGTGGTAAAAGTGAAGAGCGATTAGTGTCAGGATCAGACGATTTCACATTATTCCTGTGGTTACCCGAAAAAGAGAAGCGACCGTTAGCAAGAATGACTGGCCATCAACAGCTGATTAACGATGTCAAGTTCTCTCCTGACACCAGGTAAACTATTCTCCATCAGATTACAAAATACCTAGATTCTAGAATTATCAACACTACCAAGTCATCACCATCCTCCTGCCTCATCGGATCGGCGCAATATGGTTTTTTTTTTTCATTCGTCTCTAGTTGCAGTTTTCTGCATCTTTCACACAGTCCATCCACCTCATTTTAGGTCTCCCTCTCGCCTTGTAACCATTCACCTCCATAGTTAGTGCCTCCTTTACGACATTACTTTCATTTCCTCGTAGTATTGCCATGATTGGTGCTACTCTCAGATTAGGAATGAATATATTAATATTCATTCCTAATCTAATCCATTCTTGTCATACCACACATCCATCTCAACATTCGCATCTTGGCTACATGTAACCATCTTTCATCTGTCACCTTTACCGGCCAGCTCTCCGATCCGTACAGGACGACAGGCATCCTATAGATTTTTCCATTAAATCGAAGGTGCATTCGCGTGTCACACGTAGTTGCCGTAACCTGCCGCCGTTTCATTCTACCATCGTTAATCCGGTGCTTTACAGCTCGATCTAATTGTCCATCGCTTTGCAGTGGTGAACCGAGGTACCTAAAATCGGAGCAGGTTGGTATAGGAGCGCCATCAACCGCTATGACTGTGGGACTGCCAAAATCGCAGAATATGTATTCGGTTTTGGTTCTGCTAATTTTCAGGCCAACATTCTCTAGTCTTTGCTGCCACTTTGCTAATCTACTGCTTTTTTATACCCCTTATATAGGTGGCAGACAAGCACACGGCCCACCTGATGGGAAGTGGTTACCGTGGCCTATGGACGTATGCAACACCAGGGGTGTTACACTCGCGCTGCCGATCATGAAGAAACCTTCTGATGCCCCTCTTGAAGAACCCCATATTTATATAATTGTGTTCTATAAAGATAAAACTTTTTTTTTTTTAGGTTAATTGCATCAGCTTCATTCGACAAATCAGTAAAACTGTGGGACGCAACCACAGGCAAGTTTATAACTACACTTAGAGGACATGTACAGGCAGTTTATATGGTTGCTTGGTCTGCCGACTCCAGACTGTTGCTGAGCTCTAGTGCAGATTCTACCCTCAAAGGTGGGCTATTGATTTCAACTTCTAGTTGTAAATAAACAGGCACATTCAAGCACAACCACAGTTGCTATAGCATATAATTACATTACTCTTTTATGCTGAGGCCACACTAACGGGAAATACCGTTAAGTATCGCGATAATGAATGGACGTGCGTGTAACTCAAAGTTAGCCGCGAATTAACGCGATAATTTGGCAACGACGCAACTGTATTCACATTGCCGTCGCATGCTAGACGATAACTCAAATGGTGGTAGGCTAATTAGATCAAATGTGTGTAGAGCATGCATTTAACGCATTACAAATGCACGCAACATTTATCACGATAATAGGCATTAACGTTGCCGAGAGTTAAGTTAAAGAGTTATATAGGCCTTAATTAATTTACTTACAATGTTTTAGTACCTTATCTGCTTCATGAACTCAATTTGAGTTGAATTGGAAGTCCAGTTACAGTGGTGGCCTTAGGCGCAACGCAAACAGAATACGACGAGACGAAGGTAAGGCATGCTCCATGGCCTACCTCCGACAGCGTATCACGAGTATCACGCTCTATAACGACATAACAAGCCGTACCGTTTCCACGCTGTTTGTGCAGATATCGCGTCTGCGCCGTATCCATGCCTTACCTTCGTCTCGTCGTCTTCTGTTTGCGTAGCGCCTTAGAGGGTAGTTGCCCGGGGCCGCGCTCTTACAGGTGCCTGGCACAGCAACTCCAGCAATTTAGTTTGATTTTGATAACAGTTCAGGTAGTGAAATGAATCACTAATCGTATCAGCAATTTCTTTGTGTCCTATTTTAATATTCTTTCGTATATATATGCTATACATAATGGTATAACATATATTCATATTTGTAACATAAAATGTATGTTTCAGTTTGGAACATGAAGACTAAAAAAATAGAATTGGATCTACCAGGCCACGCTGACGAAGTGTATGCTGTTGATTGGTCCCCTGATGGAGCTTGTGTGGCCTCTGGCGGAAAGGACAAAGTATTGAAATTGTAAGGACGTTCAGAAACTGTTAGATACTTGAATATTTTTTTCAATATAACTTGAAATCTATTGACATATACTGTTCAAAAGATCCCAGTTGGGTAACTGTCAGTTCAACCTAAGAACACAAATTACTTTTAATACTTTTTGAAGGTTTCGTTACTGATCTTGACCCCAGTCAGTCAGCCCAAATAAAACATTTACATATATGCGCGCAATACGCATTTTTAGGTGTATTTTGAGGATAGCACGAGGTGCTACTGCTACGGCCGTGGAGGAGCTCAAATCCATCAATCATAGAAGACTTCGTTTCTTTCGCGTCTTGTGGTCAAGATATTTGCCAGTAAAATGCCTATATAAAATGTTCGAAGTACTGTTGGAATTTTCCACTCATGAAAAATTAAGTCGAAATAGTTGCAATATAACTATATGTAAAGCATGTCAAACGTTAAGGCGACTGCGAGACAATAATATTAGATACTTACTATACTTATGAGTGAAACTTTCAGATTCTGCAGATATATGATAAGATTACTCAACCTGGAAAATCTACTTACACTAAGTTGATTTTTTAACAGTTACTTAGAAGTATTTTGTTAATGCATCACTTTAAAAATGTACTTGGAGAACAGCTTCTAATAAGCTATTAAATCTACATAATAATATAAGAAATATTAAACATTGTGATATCATATTATATTTTTATTTTCAGATGGCAACATTGAAGACAAAAGAAATAATATCCAAATACAACTTTATTGTTACTATTACAGAAATAAAACTATTACAATATTTTTGTAAACAAATAAACTGTTTTTACTTAATCTTTATGCTCTTTCTTACATTAGCCTTAATTCCTGAAGCCTCTCCAGCATATCTAGTTACTTCTGTCCTTGGGGCTCGGATGGCTCCCTTCCTCCTGATCTTAGCCTTTCTGTATTTAAGCTTATGTTTCACTCTAGGATTCCTTTGTTCCTTCTTTCTATGAGGTGTCAAACCTTTATTTTTAGCAATTTGGTATGTAATCTCACGTTTATCACCAACATCTTCCGTAATTATGTTTTGAGTTGAGCTAGATGGTTTATTGTCATTTTCAACTTCATTAGGAGATGTGCCATCATTATCAGAGAATCCACTCTCCTCAGATTCTTCATTTTGTTTCTGAACATCAAGTTCTCTATCAGCTCTAAAGAAGTCATTACCTTCATATTCATCTTCGTTGTCCGAAACACCAGTATCTTCACCATCATCTTTCTCTAAACCACTGATGAGTTTTAGTTTTTTGGGTTGTGATTCAGGAGATATCTTTCCTGATTTACGTTTTTTACTGTTATTTTGTTCTTTGATTTCTGTGACATGTAATTCTAAATTATTTTGAACTGCTTGCATTATTTTGTCTATTTGAGGCTTAATTACTTCCATATAAATGGGTTCCATTTTATTTAACATCTGCCTATACTGATACAACCTCTTTATAACTGGGTGGTTTTGTATGTTTATTCTTTGACTCTTAAGTAATAAATAGAAACTTATATTAGTGCAGTAATTCAAAATTAAATCATAATTTGTTTTAATAAATTTGGAAGCAGGACATGGTGGAAGTTTGCCATCTTTAATAAGTTCTAAGATAGGATGTAGGTCATCTTTGGCAACTGTTAATTTTGTTTTGAAATCATCAATAAGACCAGAGAACTCGAGGCTTTCTTTATCCAACAATTTCTGCTTTGATATCTGACTTGAGTCACTTTTTAGCACTGTTCCTTTTTTCTCTTCACCATCTGCAATCGTTTCACCAAAATAATCGTCTTCAGCTAGGTTTTCTAAAAGTCCTTTGTGTATATTTTTGGTCTCCTGTTCTTCCATGAGAGCAGCGTCTTCTTCATTTCCAAACCCACCATAGTCCTCATCAACATAATCAGTGGCATAATATGATCTTTTCTTTTTGCCCCAGGCTTTCGAGTCTGGTAAATCATCATCAGATTTTTCTTGGCCTTCAACATCACTGTCTGCCATTCCCATATCATCTTTTTCGTCTTCTGAATTGTCAGATTCCGAAAAAGCATACATTTCTTCTTCACTCTCTGAGTCATTATGTTTTCTTTTCCTCACCTTCTCTAATAGCTTTTTCTCTTTAGGTGTATATTCCTCCTCTGAATCAGAAGGTTCATAATTGCCCTTCATATCACCAGATTTGACCCTGCAAAAGAAATTAATTTTTAATATACATTATGATTATATCATACAACATAGCTTAACAATCACTATAGTTGCAGCATGCTATGATGACCATTTCAACAACAGGTTTTGCTAGTTTTCTCTTTTTTGGTGTGTGAAGTTTATTTTATTCTGTGCCAGTCTCGCCATATTTTTGTTTAGTTCTTCGTCACTAGTTTGTTGTGCAATATTAAATGCATCAAAAAAGAGAAAACAAACAAAACCACTCTTGTCAACACGGCCATCATCATAGCATGCCGCAACTGTGATAATTGAAAGAAATTTTAAAGCATTTAATAGTTAGTAATATTTAATCTATTTGGATAGTGACAGTGTTTTCATTGGCTTTTTTAAGATGCTTTCAAAAGGGTTTCATGAATCCCTTTCTATGAAATT
Organism: Eilema griseolum; assembly: GCA_963662185.1. Taxonomy (NCBI): domain Eukaryota; kingdom Metazoa; phylum Arthropoda; class Insecta; order Lepidoptera; family Erebidae; genus Eilema; species Eilema griseolum. Next base: position 15,981,563 of record OY759241.1, read on the forward strand.
CAGCCACTTTTGGCACTGATGTTTTTATACTTATTTTCTAATGTATTTTACAATATTTAAAGATAAATTTGGTTGCATCCCAAACCAATGGCCTACCCATCTTCCAAAGCATTTACAAAAATATGATGTAGCCTACTATAACAGCACCAAAATATTAATTAACTCCTTTAGGTTGTGATAATTAATATATCTTTGTGTATGAATTTAAGTTACAAACACTGTCATTCCTCACCAAGGAAGTAACATGAGAATAGATATTGTTAAGAAATGAATTCATAATTCACATGTGGGAGCACAACCTACTGTTAGTCTATTATATATGCCAAATAAGTTACAAAGCGTTTATTATAATGATGATGAACAACGTTTTGATATCAAGTTAGCTGATGGTTTCATGAAGTGAACAAAACAGTGCAGTAAATAACGCATGGTACCTGCTTGGCTAGGAAATTTAATATCAATGTTGTGAATTGTTATGTTCAAAACAAACTTACTTTATTTTGTCGGCCATGGTTAACGCATTGAATAGGTAATATCAACAGCACCGCAGTTAATTATTAGGTTAACTAGCCATCTGATCCATAGACTTGATTTCGCACTCCCAAAACTCCAATGGCTATGGTATAGGATTGTGGCTTTTTTACTTCGAAAACAATGAATTATTACCAAATTTTAACAAAAATAACAACGATATGAGTCGTTGTTATATGTATGTTACAACTGTTACATTTATTAAAACGCACAAATTGGCACAAGCACAATTATAGAAGGAGGAAGCTGGAAGACAAGCACAGCGCAAATCGCAAATGACGTTTCAGATTTTTTCTTGTCTTATTTCTATTCAATTTTTTTTGGAATTTTGATGACATGGTAACTAGGAAGTTACCATGTCATAAAATGTTACCTTTATGTCGTCTTATTTTATTTTCATTATATTTATTTCATTAATATTTTAGAATGATTGATTGATGACGATCAATGTGATGATTGCTGGCTCACTAAAGTTCTGAGAATTTACTAGGTCTCTAGGGAGATTTGGAACCAACACAATAAATTACAATTCACTGTAATATGCCACTTTGACGTATTTTGATGAAACTTAATACTTCATCATTAGATTTTTGAAAAACCTATAATCTCAGCTGGGAATCGAACCCGTTATTTTGAAAAAAAAACCACACTATTATATTACACCACACGACAGTGTCGCTATGAATGATCAACTTCTGCGGAGTAATGATATACAGCAAATTTAAGAAAAATTGGAATTTTAATAAAATCACTTTTACCTAAATTCTGTATCATAATTTGTTTCGTTCGAAATCCCTGAAAAGGTCGTAACTATTCCGTATTTTAAATTATGCTGAGAATATTTCTGGTATGCTGGTAAAATTTGAAAGTAGAACATAATGTCGCTTTTAATTTCGATTTAATTTCGATTTAATTTCATAATATTATCTGATACTGTTGTCGTGAAATCACGATGTACCAAAGACAAAGTTGAAATTGGGTTGTTGTCAAGCTCTACGAATTTGTTTATGGGCATTCTGCTTGCGGTGCGAGAACTTCGCGCGTGTGGTAACGTAGCTTTCATACCCAGTGTTAGATTAGATAGAGTATTGTTATTATAATAAGAATATGGTTGTGGAAACTGTACAGATGTGCCGGGCGAAGGGTATTACAATCCAAATCTACTCAAATGAGTGAGAAAAATTACAATTACTTATAAAATCTTATCATGGTAAAATTGTTCGTCATGGCGTCAAATAGGATTGTTCTCACCGAGACACTTACGTATGGTCACAAAGGCTATATTCCCTCGAATAATGTTCGTATTGTTCCAATCATTGATATTTTAGTGTGGTAGTTAATATTCCGATGAGATTTCTAGTTAGGAGGAAAGTGATTGTATCAGCGTATGCTTTTTTTTTTTACGTGCGCAAAATCCCCACGAATACCTCCCCACCGGAGCCGGTGGAGATTATGTCGGACTCGAACCGACTAAAACGCACGCCGCCTGTGGTTCGTTTTGGTTGCCGAAGGTGAGGTTGACAGGCATATCCCTCGCATCCCGGCCGACCCAGGGCCATCTCTCACGATCTGGCCCTCTTCTCGGGTGTGGGGACTACAGAGTCCCCAACTCGTCCCCGGAAACGGGGAGGAGCGCTACGCGCGCCTCTGCCGCGGCCCCTAGGCTACAGAGATAATCTCTTGATGGTGTAACGAGGTATAGAGAGATTCTATATTGGTAGTCATATTTAGTTTAATTATATACGGCCTAAATAATTCCAAACTGGACTTAGCAAAGTCACGATTGTTCACCTATACATTGTTTAACATATATGTTCTATCATGAATTTAAATAGGAAACAAATAATTGTCGATTTCAATTATTATCTTTTCCGTGCGAAACACATGTATGACATACGAATCACGATACAGGGTATGAGGGTGTTATTATGAAATATCTTTAATGGTCACGTAATCAAGATAAACCATTCAGACTGCTCCTCACATACAATGTAATTGTAGTCATATTAAACACTTAATTAAATAGCGTGTGGCCCATCAAGACATAAGGCTTATTGTTACTGAAACATAGAAATAGTATTTATAGTTATTTCATTTCAGACTATCGAAAGTTAGCGTAGATTAAAGGAAGGGCAGTTTACTGGTCAGGTAACGCTTAGGTTAGTTAAGTGATAAATCTTAAAACCGTCTCTTGGAGAGATGTACATATATATGTTCTAAAGGTTACTGTAATACACCTTTTCAAAAGACTTGAGCGTTAATAACTAACGGAGTAGTCTACGTCAGAAGACCTCTTGGTGTCGTTGCCACTCGCGCCAGTAGAACAGACTGGGACAAGGAGTGGTGCTCTCGACCAAGGGGGAGAATTCGCCTGAGGCAAATCGGGCAGGGCTAGTCAGCGTGAACAAAGGAGGTCATGCGATAGACTCCGCCAGCTAATGTATCACATGGGTGATACACTTGTTACATAAACCAGTTAGAAATTCGCCTGGGGCGAATCGGACAGGGCTAGTCTATGTGAACAATGGAGGTCATGCGATAGACTACGCTAGCTCATGTATCACATGGGTGGTACACTTGTTACATAAAGTAGATTAATAGAGTAGACCGGACTAGTTTGTATGGATATATGATATCATGGGATAAACTAAGGCGGTTAAATAGGTATATACTTGTTAAAAAGTCAAAGTAAGGGATACCAACCAATAGGGGAAAAGGGTTGTTAGTGCGTGAGTGTATTTGAGATAAGTAGGTAGTATTAACCTGATAAGCTAATTCAACTCAGTATAGTAGTAACTTAAAGAGAGAAATATACTAATAAATCATATAGCATAATCATATAATAAATCATATAGACGCTGCCTACAGCAGCGTCTCCTTGTCTCACTTATCATTTCAGATTCAACACACCATGCATGCAAGGTGAATAAGAGGGCTGTGAGTTGCCCATAGCAGCCTCCGATGTTAAGGACAATGCAAGTTATGAAAATCAAGATCAACCACGTAGTAAGTAAATCAATCCGCTTTCTTGAGAGATTAAGGCAAATAATCTAGACCGTCCCCACAACTGCTACAAAAAAAAAAAGAAATTAGAACGATATGCATATTGGCGCCTGTAGATTCTGTTCAATTCTGTTCGTACTTTGTTTAGTAATTTATTAAAATAAATATTTTGTAATATAAATTCTGTGATTTGAAGATGGATTTAACAAATGATGAACGATTTGATTGATAGCTTCCAAATAATAATAATAATAATAATATGTTTGTTTATTGAAGTAACACAGACTCATTTTTATGTTAGTCATAATTCTCTTATTCTATGTTAAAGTGAAAGGGATAGTTACTATCTATGTAGGTATACTATCAATCACCAGTACAGGCTCAACACCGATGTGGATAGCCTGCAGCAGTGATTGATATATGTACAGTCAAGTCTACTGGCTATACACGCCAAGATTCTGTTGGGGCTCACTCGCACACGACGCACCAGGGACGCACACCGTTTCCGCATGAGCGTGTAAAAGTAGTCGACACGTGTCTCCGCAAACATCCCTGATGCGCTGCAATACCGAGGCAGCCCCATCAATACCCGGAACGCGTTATTGTACTGGACTCGAAGGGCACTGTATGATTTTTGGTGTAACTGGACCACAGGTTGCACGTGTAGAAGGATGTGCAGTATGCGCGAAATAAAGTTATTTTAATATCAGTGGAACACCTTGCAAATCTGCGAGCAAACATGTTTGCCCTTACCGACAGCGTCCTTCGCTCTCTTTCAACGTCTTCATCATCCTTGAGGTCCACAGTTAGTACATGTCCCAGATATTTAAATTGGTACACTCTGTTTAGTGGTACTCCACTCAACAGTACTTGTGGTATATCGGTACATTTTCTACCGGCCCCAAAGACCATGATTTCACTTTTTTTTCACATTATAAATTAGGCCATGTGACTCCGCATAACTTTGACAAATAGTCATCATTCGCCTTAGGCCAGAGGCACTTACCAAGGCCATGTCACCTGCGTAACTAATATTATTAAAACATATGCCATCTATGTTCCTACCCGTTACCTGCTAAGTGTCTCAAAAAGCTCATTCACATACAGGTTGAAGAGCGTAGGTGAGCTTATCCCCCCCTGCCTCATCCCGCACTCCAACCAGTACGGTTTCGGCATCGTATCTGCCCATCGCCCCTGATTGGTCTGACTGTCATACCACGATTTAAAAGTGTTTATCAAGTACGAAGAGACACCCGACTTAACCAGTTTTCCCCAAAGAATATCATAAGAGACCCGATCAAAAGTTCGGGAGAGGTCAAAAAAACAAGCGTATACAGGTGTTTTTCTATTAACGTAATACCCGACAGTCCACTTAAGAGCCAGTATCGCACTTTCTGTAGATAGACTAGCCTGGAATCCAAACTGATTATGGTGCAGGTGGGTATATTTATTAAGCTGATTATTAAATAGACTATCGAGTACTTTCGCGATTACAGTCGCCAGGGAAACAGGCCTACAATTATTCAAATCAGAAATGTCATCCGTTCTATTCTTTACAATGGGTGTCACCACCGTCATCGTCATTGGACTAGGTAGGTAAGCATGACTCACACACAGATTAAATAACATGGCTAGCACTCTTTGTAGATGAGGGCCCGCATACTTCAGGTGCTCAATACTTAAACTATCATGACCCGGGGACTTGCCTCTAGACATAGTACTGATTGACTTGCCTAATACAATTTATCAATTATAGTATGATGACTACAACCCCTACATATAGCATTACAACATTTTCTAACACTATCTGGAAAATCAACCCCTTCTTAGTTTTTATGACAAGCATCGATTAACCGATTCCACAGAGCTACGCTATGACAATAAGCTATGATTATTGACTATTAAAACCATGTATTTGTGACGAAGATTTAGAAATAGCTATTATGACCTATTTTGAGTCTTTCCCCGTTAATTCCACCTGAAACGCAGCTGAAACCATTCAAGTATCTCGGGCTACGATATGTAAAGTTTAAAAAAAATACAAGTGTAAATATTATCGATAATTTTACCGCATTATGCAAAAGTTACATCCAGGAGATAATTTAAGATGGCTTGATTTTTGTGATTGAAAATCGGAAACTCGATAATGACAGACATTTCTTATTCAATATTTTATTATCTGACGAAATTTTTTTTTCTAATAATGGGATGTATAATCGAAATATTAAACATTACTGGTCACAAACATGCATCGCCTGATACGATTTTCAGTTAATTATTGGTGTAGTATTTTGAAGAAAGTATTTTATTTGGCACATCAATCTTTAGCCGCATATTATTCTTAATCCGCGTCGTCCGATCAGTCGAACCAACAGGACGTAAAAAGTCCACGACGTATGAAATTAAACCAGCCGTTAAACCAGTCGGACTGTTTCTGCGTCGTCCGATCAGTCAGATCAATTGGAAGCAATATTCCGCGTAGTCCGATCGATCGGAGCAACAGGAAAAGGAATTCCACGTCGTTCGACCGGTCTGACCGACAGGAAAAATATTCCGGTCGGTCGAAGCGGTCGGAACCCGCGGTCATAGCCATAAAATATTAAAAATACAGTCGATTGACATAACAACTCATAGAACTAATAAGTACTACGTACAACCGGAATGTGCACTGATCTAGGAAAACGGTCCGAAAGAGATAGCAACTAGGAGGTGCTTGTATCTCACTCTGCTAGGGTGACCAAATATTTTGCAAGAAATAGGAATTGACATCTCTCTTAATTTGCGTTTTTATTTCTTGAAGATTCGATTACTAGTTTTCGAGATATCGACATCGGTCGTAACATTACTCCCCTTTTAGTCATGCTCGTCCCGTGCATCATTTTTTCCATGATGACGCGTCAACCCATCCACATGGACTACCTTTGGTTTTCCCCTAATCCCCTTCCTAATGCGGTAAGTAATGTCATTAATAAATAAATAAATATTCCACAACATTCTACACAACGCTATCTAGACCCATGGTAAGCATAGCTTAACTAGCTTGTGTTATGGGATCTAGAATGCGGATAAACATAGTTAGATACTTTTTTTTTGTAAATACATACATATTATACATAGAAACACCCAGACCAATGCAAATATACATATTCATGCATACAAATATTTGCACTGAGCGGGAATCGAACCCGCGCCCCCTGCATAGCAGTCGAATGCTCTACCGCTACGCCACGGAGGTCGTCGTCATTGATTCTCGTAATAACCGTATAGGGCCCTTCCCAGCGAGCTTGGAGTTTTGGAGATTTCCCCTTCTTGCGTAGCGGATTATGAAACCATACCAGTGTTCCTTCTTAAAAACCGTTGGTGTTTGCATTTCTATCGTACCGGGTTTTCATCCTTTCACCTGTCTTCAGATTGATTTCCCGGACCATTCTGTGCACCTCGTCTAGTCGGTTTCGAAGTTCACTCACGTAATCCGTCACGGGCTTAGGACTATTAGGTGGCGTATCGGTTATTGCATTTTTTTTTTATATAGCACACGTCAATTGGACTTCGCCTTGCCTGATGGCAAGCTGAAGGCAAAGTCCCAGAAAAGAGGGTCACCATTACTTACACATACCGTATGACAATGGTGACATTCAGCTTGACGGCCTCATCATATGCTTTTTCACGCCCCGCTTAAAGGACCCGGGACTGTAGGAAGAAGGAAACACGTGAGCTGGTAATGAATTCCAGGCCTTAATGGTGCGACAGAGGAAAGAGTCTCTGAACCGCTTGGTTCTTGATCGGATGTTTTGCACCGTGTGCGGATTACATCTAAGAACTGCACGTGTTGTCCTGTGTAGGAAAGGGGAGGGTGGGACTAATTGAAAGAGCTTATCAGAACACTCCCCATGGTACAGACGGTAAAATACAGCCATGGACGCAACATATCTACGCAGCTGTAAAGGTTCTAGGGTGTTCGTGATCTCGGGATTCCCAATGATGCGGACCGCACGTCGCTGCAACCTGTCGAGAGCATCTAGTAAGTACTTTGCAGAACTATCCCAGAGATGCGAGCAGTATTCCACACAGGAGCGAATTTGTGTCTTGTATAGAAGACACCGCTGCTCCGGCGTGAAAAATCGTCTCACTCTGTTCAGGACTCCGAGTTTTCGTGAGGCTGTTTTGATGATGCATCCACTGCTAGCCTAATCTCGCGACCAAAATTCACTTTCACTGGGGTGTGTCCCATACTGTCATGTACCGCAGATCGATAGGACATCAGGAACAGTGGGATTTTACTGGTCCCAATCTCTTTGGTGTTCATCGACAACTTTAGCCAAGTGATTTTCCAACGTCTGGTTAAACCTCTCGACCATTCCGTCTGACTGCGGATGCGCTGGAGTCGTACGGGTCTTGTTCATTCCAAGGAGTTTGCACATTTCTTGAAATAGAGCAGACTCGAAGTTCTGTCCTTGGTCATAGTGGATCTCCATAGGTGCGCCGTACCGGCAGACCACTTCCTGAACCAGTTTCCTCGCCACAGTGACTTCTTCCTGGTTAGGTATCGCAAATACTTCAGGCCACTTAGTGAAGTAATCTTGCATTACTATGATGTATTTGTTACCTTCTTCAGTCATTGGAAAAGGTCCAGCAACATCAATGGCGATACGTCCATCGTAACAATATGTTACATCCTGCCAATGTTTCACTGCTGCAACCTTCAATACACCTTTTCACCATGAGAGTAATACAAATTGGTAATAAAATTACTTTGAGACTACGAACAAGTCAGCGCATACACCCTAGGATAGCTGATTGCGACGTTAATGTTCAAAATCCTACCATTGTACTACCAAAAGAATTATATGTTTACAGTTTAGAACCTTGCGATGTTTTAATGATCATAAAATGTTACGTTTTTATTTCTACTTCATGACTGAAACGAGTCAAGAGCACATATTTTCTTTACTATAATATTTAATAATAGTTTCACAAATATAATAAACTACTAAAAAGTATTGTCATGGGTACTGGCAATAATAGAAAGGGACACATTGACCTCGTGCTTGCTGTCTCTATCGGCTCGCTTACCCGTTCGTTTTAAATACAGTTTTCACCCATTTCATTAAAGTCTTATATTGTGTACACGCTTATAGTGAGTGCACATTCCAGTTGTACGTATATATATACGTATTATAGTACTTATTACTTCCATGTAACAACTACATCCCTAACATTGCTGATTGACGTGACCTTGTCAATGAAATATGACGTATGGCGCCTAATTAATTTTTGTTCGGAGTTTTAGAATTTTTAGGCGTTGACGCTAGAACAAAGTTATATCGACTGTGTGTGAGCTGTCTAAAAAAATACAATACAATAAAATAATATAATATGTATAGTCTTTGAATAGGTATTGAATCTCTCTGAGTATAATTGTTCTGTGTATTGAATATTGGACGATGGACAAAATAGAATTTAATTGATGTTGTAATTCCAATTCTAGTTGTGATTTATGAATAATAATCATATATTCTATGAATTTTGTGTATGAAGTGATACATAGTTTAATTCTACTCATATTATAATTTCCTTTATATATTAATTTTATATCGACAGAAGATTTATTAGCCAGCCAGTAATATATATGGTTACCTCAATTATGAGCGTTTTTGCGATCTCAATGAAATCCCTGTTGTTATTGTTGATTCTGAGTTGTGATTTAATTGGAAGTAAAAAGATAGCTCCAGATAGTTCCAGTAAATTGAGTGAGTGCCGCCGCTGCAAAATTTTAACAGATTCTTTCAATCACTGGTTTGATAAAACTTCTAGAGGTAAATATGAAGGTGGTGATGCAGCTTGGGAGGAAGCTAAACTAAAGTCTTACTCACGAAGTGAAGTTCGTTTAGTTGAAATACAGGAAAAATTATGCTCCGAAGTAAGAGCCCACCAAGATCCATGCTATGCTTTAGCGGAAGAAGCAGAACAGGTTCTAGAAAATTGGTGGTTTAATGAAGACTTAAGTTCTGCAGACTTGTACACATGGTTGTGCATTGAAAATCTGCAAATTTGTTGTCCAGCCAGTCATTTTGGCGATACATGTAATCCATGTCCAAAAGACCAAGAAAATAAAGTTTGCGGAGGAAATGGAAGGTGCGATGGTGATGGCACACGAAAGGGCAATGGAACATGTTTATGTAAACCAGGATACACAGGCATATTGTGTGATCAATGTGCTATGAACTTCTATATGACGGAGACTGGACTGTGTGAAAAATGTCATTTATCATGTAATGGATGTCATGCTGGAGGAGCAGATTCTTGTGAAGCATGTAACTCAGGTTGGCAATTAGAATCAGGTGTGTGTGTTGATATTGATGAATGCAATTCTTCTGTATGTAAGCTTAATGAATTTTGTACTAACACTAAAGGATCTTATAAATGTAAGGAATGTGATTTATCTTGTAAAACATGCATGGGTGACGGGCCTTCTAACTGCCTATCATGTGAGCCTACAAATGTATTATGGTTTGGCATGTGTATTGATGATGAACTGAAGCAAGATATAATATTTAACTCTTTCAAAAGATTAGCTATGTATATCGGCTTGCTATCTATAACACTATTCATGTTCCGTACTTCAAAATCAATAGCATCAATTGTTGTGTTAATTATAGCTGTATTTATTTATTTGTCTGAAAGAAATCTAAAATTAACTACAAAAGATGTTCTTTTACAGTTATTGCAAGATTCAAATTAAAAATAATGTAATCAAATTAGTTTTATAAGTAGTGTCAATGTTAATATTATTATAGTATGTAAAGGATGAGGCATATTTGCCAGTTCCCTGATGTGTGTATATTGATTTATTGAGGTTCACAATGTGCTTGAGTATGAAGCTTCCTATGTACAAATTGTTATATTAACAGTTTTTCTTTCTAGCAATCAATTTACTTTTTTTATCACCTGTTTTTACTAGCAATCAACATCATTACTATTTATCTAATGTTTATAAATGTTTAGTAAGTATTTATAAATAACTTTCTGATGGAATATATTGCTATAACAAGTGACAAGAACTTTTATTTAAGAAATAATAATTTTAGTTTCTGTTCTAGTTACAGGTCATTTAGAGGCACTTAGAAATGAAAATCTTTGAAAAGGTGTATTAAAAATACATTTTATTGCAAAATTTATGTAACTACATTTCAGTGTCATTTATATACAAAAATTAAATACAAAGTTAAGGTATAATAACCAAATTGTGGATATACTATATAATACAGCTGTTAGTGCAGGACTTTTTCACACAAACTGTCTTTTTAATTAGAGAAAGATATCAGATATCAGAATACTTTCATCTAAAATAATTCAGATTATGTGCAAAACACCTAATAAAAATATGTCAGTAAATGTAACTGTAAGAGTAATTAAATAGCAAACTTACATAAAACCAGATACTACAAGGTAACATGTATTAATAACATTAGGATTTGAAATCACATGCTTTACATTACTATCTAAAAAAGTACTGTATGCTGTGTAAAGATCTTTTTAGGTCAATTACATTCAATATAAATGCCACTGTTATATTATCAGTAATAAAATTGGCAACAGTCAATTTGGCAATAGCAAGCATGGGTATACATTTTCAGTCTGACCGAGAGATAACTCCTAATTGAATATAATATTAAAATAATAACAATAAAAATGCATGTGGAAATTTGTTCTCGAAAATGGTAAGTAGTAATCTAAGATAATAGCATTTTTATCAATAAATCTTACATAATACAGGTAAGTTGAATTCAGTGATTACAAGCAAAAGCATTAATCATCCTATTTTAACAGAAAGATTATTTTTATCAGGCTCTACAGTATGCTTACAGTAAGTTGAAAAATAATAAACTAAATTCAAAGATGAATACTGTAAATATAATGGTTAGTTGAATCATAATTATTAATACCAACATAGCTACATTGGAGATTATCAAATATCAGTGCAGAAGTATAGTAATAAATTTTAATGACACCATGATACTAAAGATTACCTGTAATTAAGAATCACATGGTATTAGCAGTCTGGTTTTGGTGAATTGCGTCACATTTATAAGAAGTTGTATTCTAAAAGTCTATCTCTTAATATATTTCGGTGATCCTTTCTGCAGGTCTAAAAAGACCACTATATTAGAATCATATTAGGATATTATTATGTCATGTGGCGATATTTACAAGAAATTATAATCTGGTTAGTGAATGAATTATTGTGATTCTGTTCATATGAGTGACCATTTTACGAATTCATAGGAATCTATTGACATCTACTGGTAATTCATGAAGTTTCTCGTTTGTAGCTGAATCGCTCAATGTGCCCTTTTTAGACCACTTGGTCTAATGGGGTGATACTTACAGTCAAAAATAGTAAAGTATGAAATAACAACAACTTTAGAACATACCTACATAATAAATGCTCATCTTTTCTGGGATAGGCAGTATTATTAGTGTTGTTTCTCATACATATTGAAAGTATAAATGATATATCAACAAATTCTTTATTTCTTTCATGTTACACTAGCATCGCCCCCCAGTTTCGCGTTACTCCTAATCCCGTTGAAATATCGGAATAAAAAGTAGACATTACTTCTGAAATAAAATATCTTTTAATCTTGAAAGAATTATTCTTTTTTGTAATAATAGTACAGATAGGGAATTATTATGTCTAAATCTTGAATTCTGAAGAAACAGACACATTTGAAATTGGACTTCTTACAAATCTGACCTACCCACCTAAAGGAGAGGTCTTTGGTGAAGAATAATGATGTGTTAAAAGAAAGAAAAAAAAAAACAGAAAATTCACTTACCTATGTCTTGAATATAATATTAACTCAACAACATAAAATCGTAATTAAAAGTTATTAATGTCTTTCAACAAAATAAACAAATGAATATATGAAAGTAACATTGTTCTAAGAATTCTTATTTTTGGTAAAACTTCGTTTAAGTACTAATATAACACCATTTATCTAAGCCTATTTGTGAAATAAACAACTACGTACATTATTTATGCTAATCATTATTATCGATGTTCGTGTGACACCTACCTTGGGAACTTACACAAGCACTAAAGGAAAGTGGTGATCTTACAACACGAAGCATCTAAATGATAGATACGACTAGCATGTAAAATGCTGTTGCAGATGAACTGTTTATAATATCCATTACACCGGAGTCTTAGTTCATTTAAATTACAGTCACTTTCACTTACCTTAGAATCAGAAATCATACAAGCTAATTCGAAGAGGCATATTTGAACACCATTTTAGCAGCAATCGTTTTACAATGTAATGGACTGATTTATATTAGTATTGATACTTACAAGTAACTGAAGTATGAAATATCTATGAAACTATGGAATAAGTGTACATCATCAAAATATTCCGTTATTATCGCGCAAGACTGATCTATTTCTAACACAATTTTACAATTGTTGAACTGTATGATTCTGCAAACTCCACTTTACTAAATAATAAATGTAACTTGATATAAAAACCTTAATCAAATTGAAAATGGAATTCACTACCTCTCACATTTTATTATTATCAGTCTGATCCAATTTATGCTAATGATTCTATTAGGTACCATAGATTATTAAATTTAGTTTCGGTCCCACTTCATAATACTCACTTATTCATCTTTCTGAACTATTACACCAGACGAGTCGTGCCATTCTCCCACGTAGCTGCCGACGTCACAACCGCACCGTTTGAACCACAAGCCGTGGCGTACTGGTAAAGCCATATTAAGTGTTATCTACATACATGTGATTCTTCTCATCTTCATTTTACGTATATGCTAATTTTTGTAAACGTTTTATTATCGTCTAAATGATACACCTATGATCAGTCTGTTGTCGTAATTATGGAATGTATTCATTTGAATTCATCATTATGGTAAAATAAATAATGTGATAATATAATTGGAAGGGAGAAATGCATTATAAAGTTGCATATTCCATCATGAACACAATAATCAGGTTGGTATGATTCAAAAACAGTATGAATCAAAATTTAATAATACTTTTGCAAGACGTACCATGTGTGGTGCGACAGTATTAAATTTGTCTAATGCAAGCTTAATAAAATATGTAAAAATAATTTACCAGTATCGATAAAAAAACACTAGGCACTAAATTTAACGTCGATTGTAATTGATATAGTAATTAATAGTTTCTCACTAGTGTGACATGGTGGTAAAATATTGAGGCGTAAGAGTAGTGCGCCTTACATTTACTCAGAGGGAAGTCACCAAATTTTGTCAATGAGTTGTTTACCTATTCCCAAAACTATTTTCACTTCTTACCAATATTAACAATATCAAATAGTGCTTAATAAGTGATAAGTTGTTGGTATGTTCTTTTGGTCGTGATCGTGAAAATAACTAATTGTTGATGTCACAGGTGAATAGGCTCTTCTTCATGTAAATAGTTTGTCTGTGCCTTAGTCAAAACAGCTTTATAAATGACTACTATACTTGACTTTGAATTGACAGCCTAATAGTCGAGACTAATTTAATATATTTAATCCAAAATCTCCAGATTACCGTTGTAAGTGGATAACAAGTTTTATATTCAAAATGGTTACTAATTATATATACACACATCCTTCTATACCGGAGAAACTCGAGACTCTAGACAGGGTGTTTTAACACCCACATTTTGTAAGTCCCACGTGATAGTGGGCGAACATACTGCCTTCAAGCAGACTTCAATGTTCATCGAGAACTGTTCGAGACCTTAGGCGCCTTGTATACAACCCCACCGGAAGTCCCAATGAGAGAAAGTCATATTGGCATACCTGCTATCTTCAATCTGGAGATATTGGTATAAATTGCAATAATTGTACATAATCTACTGTAATCGGAGAGTGTTTAGTCGAGATGAGGTGCGGGCGCTCGATGATGGGAAGAAAGCTGCGCGGCGAGATGTCGTTGTTGCAGCAAGCAGTAGAGAATGCCCGCCTGCGCCATGGCGTCCACCGTGCCGGCCGCCAACAGGTCCGTGCGTAGCTTGGAGCCGGCGCCCGCGCTGGACGGACGCAGCAACGTCGGACCGAACACCGTTGCCAAGTTGTGAAGAGACATCTTGTTGTCAGCCTCGTTTTGGTTCACCCTAAACATTTTACAGTGTTAGGCGTCGTGTCAAACTAGAAATTGAAGCTAATTTGGTAATTTAAATCGATAAGATAGAAACAAATTAATCGAACAAGAATAGTTAGAATACTAAATGCTTTAAAATATCATTCATTAGTTTAAGCGGAGTCATCAAAAATCTATGTTTAAAAATGATTGCAACGTCATTCGTTGATACCGATAGTTCGTACGAATATTGGTAGATGGCTCGCAACCGTCGCCGTAAGACGGATATATGTATAGAAGAATTTGGATGGTTTCAGGCGAACGTTCGATTACTCAGTGGTCAGACCGTTGCCCCTGTAAGGGAAAATCGCGGGTTCGAATCCCGTCTGGACCGATTCAATTATTTCTATCTCAATCGATTTTAATAGTTAGCATACTGAATGCTTTAAAATTTCATTAAATAATCTAAATCTAACTTGATTTTCTAACATAAATTAATTGTATCCATTGACACTTTTCTTAATTTCATAGAGACTATAAGAAAAGTGTCAATGGATAGATTCTTAACTTGTAACTTAACGCAAAATAAGTTTAATTTCAATAACTCAATAGGCTCAAGGTCTAGATTGTAATTGTATAAGTAATCGTTTAATAACGAGTACATCATAATGAAAAAAAAGGAGTCGTATTAACAAATAGCGATTATACATTCATGGTGCGAACAAATATCAGAACATTCAAGTCACAACATAAGCAACTATGGGATTTTAGTAGGTTTGATCAAGAATTTGTATAAGTAATATTTGTCGCGTCTTGAGTGATGTCGTCGTGCATAGAAATTATGGCTGATCTCATGAAACTTTACCGAAAATATGATTAGACGAGATTCGTTATTATTGGATATCGATATATACAATGTATAGTTAGGTCACACATTCATACACACTGTTCATAAGTTATCAATGAAGAAATGAAGATATAGGTACTTACTTTACGAAATGATTTAGCAGAAAGTCGATACAATTCTTATTGAGATCAGGCAATTGAGCATAGCACCTAAGCAGAGCCACGCGTCTTGTTTGTGCGGGCCCCGAGTCGATAGATGTACCCGCACCCTAAAATAAATAAGTAAGTATTTTAAAAAGAAACCTATATCTAACGTAACATCATTCATATAATTTAGCAGCGATACATCACTTCAATGTCTCCAATTATATTACAAATTGTAGACAGTACATTATTTATATCTCCTTTTTGTCACGATATCTAGAAGACGGGGTTAAACAAATATTCTGATTCTATGATCAAGGAGTCACAAGTCAAAATACAAAATGTTACAATAAAGCAACAATAAGCTGATACTTTTATTGTGTAGACTAGTGTACAGTCAACTACATAAGTAGATTAACACTAAAATATTTACAAACCTTTTTTTAAACTGGAATACATGTATCAATAATTCATCTATAAGTTATTCCATGATGCCCAAAGGACAAAGTTAATTTTTTGTAATGTTTTATTAAGTATTTTGTGACTGGTTTAGGGGCCACTTTGATCAATAAATTGGAATTTGTTAAGCTACTTTTATCGTTGACTATACATTGGATTGCGATTACTAAAAATGGTTAGAGAACATTATCACTATTCCACTCAAAAGCGTTATGGATCTCTATTTGGAAGGTTTTTATTAAAATTGATTACCTTATTTATTTTCTTGTAAAAAATAACCGTGTATTACTGTACCTGAGTTGCACCCCATGCTTTCAGTAGCTCTGGATAAAGAGCGTCGGTAAACAATGCCTCTGGAAGCTCACGCAAATATAATTTAAGGACGCCAGTAACAGAATGAATGTCCACTTCTTTTAGTAGCTGCTCTGCTTCATAAGCATCTGTAAAATAAAGTTGTATAAACTATAAATCACGCTACAAGACCTCTGTGAGACAAATAACTGTACAAATATATATTTAAGATACCAATGTAATAACGATAATCAAAATGAATATTCTAATAGAACAGCACAATAACAACGACGTTCAAATACCCGAATCTCACAAAAGTATCACAAGAAAAATAACCAAAAACAAGTTAGAAATACCCAGATACAAAAATTACTATGATCGGCGTACTATAGAATATTTAGTTATTAAGCTCATGAACGATATAAATGACGAATACCTACAAGACTTAAATAATAAAAACTTTAAAGTTAAATAAAAAACCCCGTCACAAAAAACAACCCCCAAAACGTCGAAAACAAGTTGTGTTAGTTATCCCTATAACTTTGATATACCTAGTAATACATATTTTAATGCAAGTGTTGTCATGTCGGGGGACCCTAACTGGTACAGCACTACGTCATATTATCGGAACGATCCAAGGTCCCCCGGGATCAAACCGGTTAGGTAGATGTAGGTACGCACGGGTGCGATGACACTCACGAATTCTCGAACAAAATTATTATCAGATGACGAATAGATGTTTGCTAAGTGATTCATGTAGGTAATTACCAGAAATAGATAAGTACTTAGTCTGGCCATAAATACTGTTACAATTAAAATAAGAAAGATATTACATTTGAATTTGGAATCTGTCATTTTTATACGATTGTTCATTGTGTTTTCTAATTTTGGCGCCAATACATTGTACAATATTTTGCTATATTAAAATGGAGTGGGGTGATAAAGAAAACCGAATCGCTATGATTGCATTACACAAAGTTGGTATGAAGCCGAATGTAATTTTTAAAACTCTCCATACGCCTGGTATTAGTCAAATGTTTGTGTACCGGGCTATTAATAGGTACAATGAGACCTCCTCTGTTTGTGACAGAAAAAGATCTGGCCGTCCACGTAGTGTTCGTACGAAAAAGGTCGTCAAAGCAGTAAGGGAAAGAATTCGAAGAAATCCTGTCCGAAAGCAAAAGATTTTATCTCGGGAGATGAAGATAGCACCCAGAACCATGTCGCGCATTTTAAAAGATGACTTAGGACTTGCAGCCTATAAGAGAAGCACTGGTCATTTTTAACTGATAATTTAAAAAAGAATAGGGTGGTAAAATCGAAGCAACTACTGAAGCGGTACGCAAAGAGAGGTCACAGAAAAAAATTGTTTACGGATGAGAAAATCTTTACAATTTGAGCAACATTTTAACAAACAAAATGACCGTATTTATGCTCAAAGCTCTAAGGAAGCTTCCCAATTAGTCGACAGAGTGCAACGTGGGCATTATCCGACTTCAGTGATGGTTTGGTGGGGTGTTAGCTATGAAGGAGTGACTGAGCCATATTTTTGTGAAAAAGGTATCAAAACATCGGCACAAGTGTATCAAGATACCATTCTTGAGAAGGTAGTTAAACCCCTTAACAACACCATGTTCAATAACCAAGTATGGTCCTACCAACAAGACTCAGCGCCGGGTCATAAAGCTCGGTCCACGCAGTCTTGGTTGGAAGTGAACGTTTCGGACTTCATCAGAGCTGAAGACTGGCCGTCGTCTAGTCCCGATCTTAATCCGCTGGATTATGATTTATGGTCAGTTTTAGAGAGTATGGCTTGCTCTAAACGCCATGATAATTTGGAGTCCCTAAAATATATACGATTCCATCCCATACGATTGGCAGTGAAGAATTTTCCCATGGAAAGAGTGCGTGCTTCTATTGATAACTGGCCTTAACGTTTAAAGGACTGTGTTGCAGCCAATAGAGACCAATTCGAATAAGCTTTGGATATTTTAATTTGTTTTATATTTATGTATTAAACTAACACACTGTAAAAGTTATAAATATTATTTGCAATAAAAAAAATGTTTTTTCTTCGTAACAATATTTATGGCTAGACTAGGTACATACATAAAGAGGCTCACGCCTATTTCCCTCCGGGTTACTACTTCTGATAAGCGTTTCTTTTTTGCGATTTGTATTATTATTGAATATGTGAACGATTGTACCGAGCGGTAGCCTATAATCAGCTCGGCGAACCTTGATCCCTATGACAGTTCATACTAGTGACGGGTCGTGTCGATATATCGCAACTTTTTATAGGCAAAGGCGTGACTTGCATTCAGCCACATCGATAAACATGTTTTTAAAATATAATCTACATTACTATAATTATAATGCTTGTTATATTTACAAGTATCCGTGTATTTGTATATGGGGTTGCCAATAGTCCGATGCAGAGGTAACATGGTCGGACTGTATAATTTTAATGTGAATTAAAATTTTAGTTATAGCAACACTATCTGATCTGTCACTACGCTAGTACTGTCAGTTCGCTACGCCAGTACGAGTGCTAACGCCTTGTATGCGCCACGTGTTTTCTTGTGTCAACGGAATCCTTTGTTTGTTACTATTGTTGTTTTCTGTTTTTGTTATTGTTGCTGTTTTGTGTTTGTTGGTGTTTCAAAATGCCGAAAAGACTGAGAAAAACTGTACTCAACAGTGAAACGCGGGAGTTTGTTGTACGCTTGCGTGACTATTTTGCTCGCGAACTACAAAATGGCGGACCTTTGTTGCCACTTGACAACGTACGCGACCGTGTTGCTGATGCTTTGGGAATTGGCAAAGCTACCGTTTCCCGAATTACAAAGGAGAAGTTCGGCGAATCGTCGATGGAGGAGAACAAATTATCAACTCCAAAGAAGAAAAAACATAATAGGGCACGACCCGTAACTAACCCCGATGATTTCGACATGGCAGCGATACGAAACCATATTTACGGCTATTATTTTCGAGGTGAACTGCCGACTTGCACAAAATTATTAGCGTCGCTGAAATCGGCTGATTTATTTAAAGGTGGATTCACTTCTCTCAGACAAGTTATAAAAAAATGTGGATTTCGTTATGGGAAGTGTGACAAAAGAAAAGTGATAATGGAGCGGAAGGACATTGGATTGATGAGGTGTGATTTTCTACGACAAATAAAAAACATCGAGAACTGGGACAAGGTGGTTTATCTGGACGAAACGTGGCTCAACGCCAATCACTCAGTCTCCAAAACATGGACAGACGACACAGAGAAATCCTGTACCAAAGCACCAGAAGGCAAGGGCCAGCGTTTGATTATCTGCCACGCTGGCACAGCCAAAGGTTTTGTACCTAACTGCTTGTGGGCCTTCAAATCCGTGAAAACAAGTGATTATCACGAAGAGATGAATTTTGAGAATTTCAAGAAATGGTTCACAAAACTATTAGACAATTTAAACGAGCCCCACTACATTTTAATGGACAACGCCCCATACCACTCTGTGCAAATTAATAAAGCGCCTACCGCGAACAACAATAAAGGCGAAATAATAGAGTGGCTGCAAAACAATGGTGTGGCAGCTAATACTCAAATGCTGAAAAAGGAATTAGTTAGATTGTTGAACCTTCATAAACAGCAAACAAAGAAGAAATATTTCTTGGATGAGATGGCAAAATCAAAAGGGCACACCGTGATTCGGCTACCGCCCTACCACTGCCAATATAATGCAATCGAAATGATATGGGCGCAGATCAAAGGTGGGTTGATTTGTATTTATTTTAACATGTTTTTATTTAGGTCACTGGTGACTGTCTAGTCGGCTAGTACTATTTAAAGCTATTTTATTTCACTAGCAAATTGCATTTTTATTTTTATCCATGTGCTTATATCAATTACACACTTTTAACGTACAAAATTATGTACTTATAATGTACTTACCCCGATCTCGCTCTTTGACTTTGCATCATTTTCAATCTAAACCATTATTGTTTCAGGTTGTGCAGCCAGGCTTAACACCACTCCACCATTCACAGCTAATAAAATGCTTACGTTGCTACAAGAGGCATGTAGTCAAGTGACTCCGGACAATTGGAGGAAAGTGGTTGAAAAGACGAAAAAGCTATGCTTAGATGATTGGAATCGAGACGTGCGATACGACAATATAGTAGACCAGCCGTTTATCATAAACATAGGAGAAAGCAGCTGCAGTTCGGATTCCGAGTCTGAGACGCAATCGGTGACACCATTGTCAGATTCAGATTAATGTATATTAAAAAATCATAAATAAACCGCTTTTGTTTTATTTGAGTAGGTATATACAATAAATTTGTTAAATCTCCTTTATTTTATTATCGCAAACAACTTAAATGATTATAAATCTGACACTAAGAGCGTAGGTGCTCTATTGATGTATTTTGTACACTCGTTTCCATTTTCGATATTTGTTTATCGATACTTTTCCGCACTAGTCGATATCTTCCAAACGGAGTAACTTTTGCAGGACGTCAACGTAAAGTCTGATTGAGATAATTTCTTGTAAGTGTTAATAATTATTATAATTCCAACGGGATATTATTGTAATTGCATATATCTGCCTAAAATTAATAAATATCATTTTTAGACACCGCCAATTCGATTATAATATAACGGTGACGCTACTACAAGGTTGTGTCGTGGGAATAACTGTCAGTGTCATAGGGATCAAGGTTCGCCGAGCTGATTATAGTGGTATGGGTAATGGACTGCTGAGACGAGGTCTCGGGTTCGATCCCAGGTTTTACCATGGCACACACCAATGACTTTTCGATGCTTTTCGAAGTTATGTGTGTAGTTTATCCCAGGTTAGTGCCCGGTTAATGGCAAGGCTTCCAACATTAGTAAGCCTTACCAGTGTTTATGCCTCAAATAAAGCTAGATAGGACGAACCTATTACCTCATACACAGCAGTATACTCACAACCGCTGCACCATCAAGGCAGTTCTTTATATTTATAAACAAGCATGGTAGTGTTAATGGCACTTACTAGTCTCAAAGCTCTTCTTCAGTCGGTTGAGGTCGGAGGCGCTGCCGGACACTCGATACACGCCGACCTCGTGGATGCCTCGCCGCTCGACTTCGCGAACGCACGCGCTTATTATAAACGGAATGTTGCGTTTTTCACGTCTAACAAAAAAAGAGAACACTAAAATAAGTAACCGCGATAGTCTAGTGGTATGGGTAATGGACTGCTGAGACGATGTCTCGGGTTCGATACTAGGTTTTACCATGGCACACACCAATGACTTTTCGAAGTTATGTGTGTATTTATCGCAGGTTTAAAGTGGTTGGCAGTTAATGGCAATAGGCTCGCCACCTATTACATTGGGACCTAAACATAAACTGGCGAAATGTGGGTGCTAGCACCTCTGCCTACACCTTTGGGGAATATAGGCGTGATTTTATGTTATGTTCTGAAAATAGTAGTTGTAATATTTTGTATGAAGAAAGTGTCACGGTGACACTGGGAAATGCGGGCGATGTGAATGTGCAAGGCCCGCTAAATAACGGAGGCGCTGTCGCAGGCTTTCCTTTCGGAGTTGTGACGTCAGATGGTAGATGGGGGGTTAGGGGACCCCACGTTGAGGTGAAAGCTAAGATAATGATGATAATATTACTTAAAAGAAGAAGGCAGGCTTATGTCCAACATTAGGCTACAATAGCCTAAGGATCAATTCTCATTGAAAGAACAGCGGTCGAAATTTGTAACTAGAAATTGTGGCAGGAAGATTTATGTAGCCTCGCGAAGTCATACTGTCTTTCTTTGGCCTTCAAATGACTATGAACGTCTTTCCCCCGTAGGTCAGATAGTGTATGGTAATATATTATGACGTGTTTTCAATAATAGCGCAAACACTAAGTACCTATAAAAACTTTTTAGCTAATTACTAATAATACGTCAATAATATTAAATTATATAAAGGCGTGATTATATGTATGTATATGAATTTTATTTATACTAATTGATATTGTTATTATGACGGGTGTCTTATTCAAGATGTTTTTAGCATTGCACACTGTCGCATCTCTGATTGGTGCATAAAATGATGACGTACGTCTTATTTTTTATTTTAATACTTTATTGCACACACACAGTACAGTGATCATAAATAAAACCATTTTAAAGAAAATGTACAAAGGCGAGCTTAACTCAAAATGAGTTCTCTCTAATATTCTAATATACCTACATACATCTATACATATATTTATTTTAACAATATTAATATTTACATAATGTACATGGCAGTTATCTAAATTAAAGTATTTAAAAAAAGATAATATTTTCGCGTTCAGTAAAATTACTGATTGTGCATCTAATTAAGTTCAGAATGATCACCCCGAAATGGATGGGTTAGGTTAGAAGACTAAGGCGGGAGCGAAGCGAAGCGGAGCTCCCGCCTTATGTCTTTGTGGTAATTTTTTTTATAATTGGTTGGTTGGTTGCTAACTAACTACTTACTTGCAGTAGTTTGTTGGTGCTCAATCAGTATTTTTGATGTGAATTTGGATTATTTTGTCGTACAAAATGTACTCTTTTTGATATACGTTTAAATACCATCCTTTAAAAAAATGCTCCCAACATGGGGAGAGGCCTAGTCCAGCAGTGGACTGCGATGGGCTAGTTGATTGATTGATTGATTGAAAAAAACCGTTTGAGGGTCTCTGCCGACGCAGCAGCAGCGCAGGCGCCGTTTGCAGTCCCTGGAAGATGTGAAGGCGCAAGGGTGTCAGCACATGTTGTATCCCACACCAAATACCTTTCCATCTTCCAAGGCTCCAATGACATCACTCCATCTTGCCATCGTCGCGCGCCAAGCCAGTAGATTCTAATATGGCTGGAACGCCAGCGGTGACAAGAGCCCGACGGATAATGTCATTGATATATATATATACATACATACGCAAAAATATACATAAACAAAATGTCGAGTGTGGACAACACATAGGTATATGTCTGTTTATAACGCAGGTGTATAACGTGTTGTGTTCCCGGCGGTGAGTAGGGTAGCCAGATCTCACTGGACAGTTTTTGTGCTGTCAGTGGGATGACCAAAGGCTTGTCCTGCTTTGTCCTCTACACTGACGGCACAAAATCTCTATTCTTGCAGGGTCGGCAGCACGGGTGTGACTCCACTGGTGTTAAACACGTTCATAGATCATGGTAACCACTTTCCATCAGGTGGGCCGTGTGCTTGCCTGCCACCTAAGTTGCATTAAAAAAAAAAAAAAAAAAAAAAAAGATGCGTATAGGGAGCGGTACGTACTTGGCGACGTGCGTGATCTTGGCGCCAAAGAGCGCGCCGGGCTTGGCGGAGGGCACGCGGCGCGACTCGCGCTCGGGCGGCAGCACGCGCACGCGCAGCGTCAGCGAGCCGCCGCCCACCAGCACCGTGCGCGACACGCCGCCGCCGCCCGCGCTCTCCGCCACCCACTCGCGCGACAGCTGTACACACACACACACACACACACACACTTTGATTAGCTTTACTACCCAACTACGGTGAAGCCAAAGGACAGTTATGAATTTGACAGGCTATATATTGTTACGACAGATGCCGATATCTCGAAAACTAATAATCGAATCTACAAGAAATAAAAACGCATTGTTAGTGACGAGGTACTCTACCGAATGGCATAGAAAAATCTAGAATCGTCAACACAAAGTCACAACCTACCTACGAGTACCTACACACTCTTTTGAATAAAAACAAACAATAGGTAAATATCGAGAATGTACTCGAAGGTCAGCGACGGCGGCAAGATCAAAGAATAGGTATTTATCGCTCGCGAACTTTCTAGATAATTCGATCCTCCTAATTGAGAGGTATAAAAACATGCTCGCATAGCGACACGATTCATTCTGTCTTTGAGATCGATAACGAACACAGCGAACTTAAGCGACCGAAGAAGATTCTACCTGCGACCTGAGCAGCGACTGTGGACTATTGTGAACTACTGAGCGACTGGAACTGTTGAAGAGTACTGTGTGTACTAGTGATTTAATTGTCTAGTTTGTGGTGAGCTAATAAATCTCTTCGTTGAGTAAACGGCATTTAATTGTACCCCGTGCACGTAACAATATGTATACATCTAGGTTCATCTGTTCCTCATAGCTCCTCAACTCCTTATTCGAATTAAGTGAATAAGGTTTCGTTAGAAGCGTCTTGATCGTCTGCTGGTTATAGGCTATATGAAGTGTCACTGAATTTATTGTAGCGGTCTCTAGCGGTCATAAAGTACTGTGTTGAAATATAAATTTGATATAAATATGGTATCAACTATTAGGACTGAATTATCAAAGTTATTTGTGATTTTTCAGTAGTCCGGTTTTAGTTTTTGAGTATTCGTGACCTTGTTGTTATGTCACCAGGATATTCTTTAATAGAGACATAGTTTGTTCAGCACAGAACTCTGATGAAAATTTGTATGTTGTTGTAATATTTTTGCAATAAACATTACTATTAAAAAAATGTCATACGACCACAACGCATTGCGAATGTAACAGTGAAAAAAAGATACGATAAATCTAATTATGTAAATAATGGAATATACTGTGGCTGCAAAATTGACTGAAGTTCGGCATCGGAATTTCCGTCAACAATAGTTTTGCAGTAAGCAGTTAGTTGTGAACCCCACATAGAAATCACTGTTTGGTTAGCATTCACGATAAGTGAAAGGGAAATCTTCAATAATTACCTTGATGGTACATTTGCCTCGCAGTACAGGCCTGGCTGCATCCTCGTACAATAACAACCGAAGGTTCTGTGAGCCCTCTAAGTCAAGTGTAAAGCTTTCGTTCCACCGAGGTTGGGCACTGCGACATACCAGCTTTGATTTCGCCTTGCGGAAGTAATGCCCATACGAGTCTACTTCCACAACTATGTAGTAGTCTGCGAACAAAATATATCTGATGTTGTACAATTTTTTTTTATATCACTTAGGTGGCAGACAAGCACACGGCCCACCTGATGGAAAGTGGTTACCGTGACCTATGGATGTGTGTAACACCAGAGAAGTCACACTTGCGCTGCCGACTCTGTAAGCACAGAGTCTCTGTGTCAGTGTAAAAGGATTTAGTTATCCCAATGACAGCACAGATTCTCCAGTGAGCTCTGGCTACCCTACTCACCGCTGGGAACACAACACGAAGTTATTATAACCGCGGTATTCTGTAGGGCGGAGGTACTTCCCCAGTCGGACTGCTCAATTGGGCGGAAATACCGCCGTGTCCTACCTCCTATACCTACCGTATACTGTATGTCGGTTCTAATCGAGACTTGTTCCTAGGTTCCTACCAAGCGCAATTAAATAATAAAAACTGCTGAACACGTGGCAAAAGATGCTAAATATAGCTCTGAGCTGTCAGTTCCGGTTGCCATACGAACATCTATAGCAGTTGATACAGGTAGAAAGCCCTAAAAAGTTCAATAACTGGTCTAACTGCAATCGCAAACTGGTCAATCGCTAATGGATTATGGAGGTCAGATGGCAATCTTGAAGTTCAGCCAAACACTCAGTTCGACTGGAAAAAGCGGACCTCGGACTCCTGAGTGAAATCTTCAGATGCCATCAGGATAAACATAAGGATGAAGATGAAGAGAGCTCTGACCAAGTGATACCGCTATTAAGGATACCATCACAAGATTTTACTTACCAGCTGCAGTGTCCAACGGTGCCGTCATTCCCCCGATGTGCAGCTGCATGTCCCCGAGCAGTAGCGAGTCATCTCTACCGCTGCGAAGTAGGTACGAGCCCATATCAGTCTGCAAGTAGCTACGACACGCCGTCACCCATGCTTGTAGCTCTAGCATTGATATTGCGCTAGAACCAGCTGGCGGAGCTGAGGATGCCTGCAATTTAATGAAAACAGTTCAAAACCATTTGTATTTTTCCTTGGTTTCTATAAGCAGGCCGTGAAAAAGTATTATCGAAGTTGTTTCACTGAAGGCTACCATTGTAGAACTGCTGGCATTTAGGGTGGTGTCCATCGAGGCCCTGTTCTTTCATAGGCCTCTGCGCGAGCTATCTAAGGGATCCGGCCTCATAGCGTGGGAGGCATTTGTGGCGGCATCAAATCCCAAATGAAATATTTGGGGCTCGTGCTCGACGGCCGATGGGACTTCGGGGTCAATCTACGAAATCTGGCTCCCAAATTGAAGGGCACAGCTGGCACTCTGGCGCGGCTGCTGCCCAACATACAGAAGCCTCTTGTAGGAGACTTTACGAGGGATCGTGCGGTCCATGTCCTTAAAATGTGATCAATTTGACAATCCGCGCGTGCCAGAACCTCGTTGGTTTTGCGACTCCCTCTTACATCTCGGGATCACGACGTTTATATACTTAACACATTTACTGGGTATCAAAACGACTATGACGATAATCAGGGAAAGCAAGAAAGAAAATCGTTTTTATTGCGGATCACACATGTACATACAACATAAAATAAATAACACGTCGTCTTTGGAACGCACTACCTCACACCATTCACGGTAGTAATACCCATTTAGCAGAAGACAAAGGGAACATTTCCTATCACAGTAATATAGTTTGAATATATTTATGTGTCTATATGTATGCATTATGTTTATGTATGTATGTATATTTGTACGTATGTACGTATGTATGTAGGTGTTTATGTGTATATATGTATATGTACCTGTCTAGGTACCCTTCTTTTATCTGAAAATTAATGTACACTTCGCGTCCCTTTATTACTTTAACTGCTTCTCTGCTACTCAAAGGTTTGCTGGTAGAGAACTCATACTGAGTTAAGCTTGTTTGTACATATTTCTTATATATTTATTTTGTGTTTGACCTCTGTACTGTTTTTGTGCAATAAAGAATTAAGAACAACAACAGTAACAGCACCGTCGATGATGTCTCCCCGGCATGACGAATATCCATTTCAACACTACAAAAAACACCACCAGCGGACCTGCAGCTACTCAGGCGGCAAAGGCCTCAATCGAACAATGTTCTAAAAAAGGTTTGAGAAAGTTCGTCGTGATGCGGCGAAGACTTTTTTTTTTTACTTATCTGAGGTCGCCGCCTGAGCAGATACCACGACATACTGACAGTAATGACACTGTCGATGTGTCATGTTCTACGTGGCACAAGCCCAAATCCATAGACTTGTAAAGTTACAACAAGAAGAAGATAGTTATTAAGAATTGAATTGAACATGGTTACGACTTCGAAGCGGCATATCAGTGCCATACATGGTCTCACATAATGTATCACGTAAAATATTGCATGATGTATTACAAAACGTGTACGCTGTGTTCGCAATTGGGGCTTAGACACTTTCAGTGTAAACCCTTAAGTGCCACCTAACTCCGCACAGCAATATCGCATCATAAATCAACAGCATAGCAACAAGATGTGACGTGAGATGTAGTCTATATTGTGAACCTTATGATATTGTTACGACTGCCGTCGATATCTCGAAAACTAATAATCGAATCTTCAAGAAATAAAAACGCATTGTTAGTGACGAGGTACTCTACCGAATGGCATAGAAAAATCTAGAATCGTCAACACAAAGTCACAACCTACCTACGAGTACCTACTCTTTTGAATAAAAACAAACAATAGGTAAATATCGAGAATGTACTCGAAGGTCAGCGACGGCGGCAAGATCAAAGAATAGGTATTTATCACTCGCGAACTTTCTAGATAATTCGATCCTCCTAATTGAGAGGTATAAAAACATGCTCGCATAGCGACACGATTCATTCTGTCTTTGAGATCGATAACGAACACAGCGAACTTAAGCGACCGAAGAAGATTCTACCTGCGACCTGAGCAACGACTGTGGACTACTGTGAACTACTGAGCGACTGGAACTGTTGAAGAGTACTGTGTGTACTAGTGATTAAGTTGTCTAGTTTGTGGTGAGCTAATAAATCTCTTCGTTGAGTAACCCCGTGCACGTAACAATATCAATGTCCCGAGAGATATAGGCGTACCTGCAGCGCGTGTATGGAGTCCACCCACTGCGTGCGCTCGTACTCGGAGCTGAGGAAGAAGATGTGCTGGCGCTGCAGCGCGGCGCTGGCGGCGGCGCCGGGCGCGCGCGCGCCCACGCGCAGCAGCAGGTTGGGCGACGCCAGCACCAGCTGCGCCTCCAGCTCCGCCAGCTTCTTGCGCTGCTTCTCCGCCGCGCCGCGCCCGCCCAGACGGATTTTCTGGAACACGTTCCTACACTTACAACTCGAGCGCGTTCATGACCTCCGTGGCGTAGCGGTAGAGCATTCGACTGCTATGCGGGGGGCGCGGGTTCGATTCCCGCTCAGTGCAAATATTTGTATGCATGAATATGTATATTTGCTTTGGTCTGGGTGTTTCTGTGTATAATATGTATGTATTTACACAAAAAAAAAAGTATCTAAGTATGTTTATCCGCATTCTAGATCCCATAACACAAGCTAGTTAAGCTACGCTTACCATGGGTCTAGATAGCGTTGTGTAGAATGTCGTGAAATATTTATTATTATTGTTATATGCACAAAACGAAACAATAACGACTGTGTCTTCTGCACTGACGGCACAGAAACTCTGCGTTCTTACAGGGTCGGCAGCATGGGTGTTACTCCTCTGGTGTTGCACACGTTCATAGGTCACGGTAACCACTTTCCATCAGATGGGCCGTGTGCTTGGCCACCACCTAAGTTGTATGAAAAAAAAACTTAACAAAAATCTTATAATATAAATAAGGTTTCATGCGTCAAAACGGAAAGTGAACTTGCAACGGTCACAGAGTTGCGGATCGCAGGACGAAAGCGAGGCCATGCGCGGGTAAGCGGGAGGAGAGTTGTTTTTGAGGCAGGTGCCATGTTAATTCGCATGGGTTCTACTACTTTAATATTTTTATTTTTAATATTTGGGCACGTAAAACGAATAAATACGGAGCGAAAGACAGGTCAGAAGCACTCCATAGCACTATGTAAGGATAGGAGCAAGTGGCGGGCTGTGGCGGCAGAAATGGGCGTGAGCATAATGGATGGAAAGATGGATGGGCGGATGGATTCGTCAATATGACTTTCCCTCATTCGATGGTAAACTGAATTACCTTCAGGAAAGAGATTAGATGCCAACAATGCTACAATGTTAGCCCCCAGAATGACGCGCCGCTTTGCTATTTGTTGCGTGTTGGTTCACCACCGTGAATGGAATAGGGCCACTCCACCTCTTCTCGTAGACATAAAACCCACGACAAATAACCCGCTAAATAATTTGCAACACTAATAAAGAGTTTATTAAGTACTGAGGAGGAGGTAGGATACGGCGGTATTGCTGCCCAATTGAGCAGTCCGACTGGGGAAGTACCTCCGCCCTACAGAATACCGCGGTTATAATAACTTCGTGTTGTGTTCCCGGCGGTGAGTAGGGTTGCCAGAGCTCACTGGAGAGTTTTTGTGCTGTCAGTGGGATGACCAAAGGCTTGACCTGCTTTGTCCTCTACACTGACGGCACAAAATCTCTGTTCTTACAGGGTCGGCAGCACGGATGTGACTCCACTGGTGTTACACACGTTCATAGGTAATGGTAACCACTTTCCATCAGGTGGGCCGTGTGCTTGTCTGCCACTTAAGTTGTATATATAAAAAAAAAACTAGGTGAGTAAAAACCTTATCATCAGCGGATGCCCTTTCTTCTGCTAATATCTGGTCGCGAACGGTAGAGGCCTGCGACTTGAGTGCTACGATGTTGGCGGGCGAAGTCTCGCGAGCTTCCGCCGCGTTGACGCCCAGAGCCTCGTCCTCTACCACCACGATGTCCGGTAACGGAATGAACCACTTCAGTTCAAACGTGAACTTATCCCGGCCCGATGCCTACACAAATGATGAACATAATTTTAATACATATATACATACATATAATCACGCCTTAATCCCCGGAGGGTTAGGCAGAGGTGAATTATCACTCACAATTCACCAATAAGTGTATTCGGTCCCACGTAATAGGGGGTGCCGTATTTCGGGCACTATTTATTTTTAATGTCTATCTATATCTAAATTGAAAACTGTTTTAAATACGACTGGGGTAATAGGCTCGCTTCTTATTATGTAGGCCCGAAAACCATAGAAATGTGGGGGGTAAGGATTTACAGGTGTAATTATATGTATTTAAATATATATGATATAGTGAATTACGGCTGTACTACAATGAAATGTTCATTCGCACTTCTTGTTTGTCTCATTATGAGGAAAACCTCAACAAATGCGAAACTTAGCACGAGAGCATAGCCGTAGTGATGAAACATCATTAGTCTTCCAAACTGGCGTGAGTTTGAGGCACCTATAGTCATATTATTCATTCTGTGCCCATAGCAACAATCAATTACCTACCTTATACTTAGCACACGCGATGACGTCGTTGAAAAGGAATAAATGTCTTAATTTTCTATGTCCATCTGAGAGCTCGACGATGAACGAATTCTTTACAAGTCTCCTTTGTGCTCTATCGGCATTCTATGAATAGATAAAAAAAAATTAAAAAATAAACAGGTTTATAAGTTACTTAAAATATGTCAATAGATAAATATTTTCACTTACCGGGAACATAGATTTAGTTTGTATAATATTGAATTCATCTAAGAAATGTTGCGTCATGTTTAGTGCTTCCGTTAACATGGCGTGGTCCGGATGATTGGCTGGTGTATATTTAATAAGATCCTGAAAAATAATATATAAGAAATTAAAATACACAGTAATTTCCTTTTTCAAATCAGTTTTATTAATAATTTTCATACTTATTACAAGCTGAATGCTTGTAATGTATATATATTGTAATGCTTGTACTATAGTAGTTAATTTTCTGTAATATTAAATTAAATTAAATAGAGTTTATTTCAGGCAAATAGCCCATAGTTACATTACATTCATAGTGTAATACATCAAAATTTGTCAGTCATTTCATAATATAATAAAATTCATATTCGTAAATATGATCAAACACCGTGCGAACTATTTCATTGCAAGAGGAGTGCAAACGTTTGTGAAAAGAGGTTTTCAACCCTCTCAACAGCTCCCCCATATTTTTAATACTGTACTCGTCGAACATGCCAGACGCGCTACACCGCCACGGCAGACCGAGCATCACTCTGAGAGCGTTGTTATATTACACGAAGAGTGTTGTAGGCACCCTTCGTGTAGTTGCTCCACAGTTGACTGGTGTAGAACGCCTGGCAGTAAGCCTGGAACAGAGTCAGCTTCGTCTGACTCGAGCATTGCGCAAACCGCCTCGCCAACATGTTACTGCGAACTGAAAGGGCTCGCCGCTGTCTTTCAAGATCATCGTCATCGTCAAGGGTACTGTTGACTATATGTTCCAGATATTTAAATTTAGAGACTACACTTAAGGAGCTGTTGTGAATATTGTCTTACTTGTGATGATAATTAATAACTAGGAACAAATTACCTTTTTAAAAACTACAATAAATTGTGCTTTTTTTATTTTTTCTGCAGGGTAGCACATACACGTCTTATAATCGCTTATATGGGTGTCTAATATGTCTATAGAGGTTCTCTTTAATCACCTAAGTAACTTGGCATGCACATTCATTTTGACATTCTCATAAACAAGTACAATAAGGTAAATACAAGCTACATATTCAGGTTAAAAGTATACAAAAACGTATACTCACATGTAAGACTAGTGCATTCTTCTGTACCCTGGCCACGGGCTTGTGTAAAAGGTCATCGAGGGACATGGGTTGGCCGTGACATGAGATTTGTTTGGTAAGGTGCGCGAAGCTTTGTGACGTGGAACAACGCCGCCGGACCGCGTCTGTTGCACGTCCGTAGTTGTGCAGGAAAGCGCCATAAATGTTTATGTTTTCAGCCTGAAAATAGTAGATTGTATAACATGGGAGCAAAGTAGTATTTTTAAGGAGAGGGCGCTACTTTGAATTACGAGCGTAGAGAAGGAGTCTAGCGAGGGATTCTAACGTAGAATTCAGAGCGCAGCGAGGGAGTCAAAGTCCATCGCCTGAGGGAAAAATAATTTTCTCCCGAGTAATACATAGTGTATTTTTCATCCCCTTTCTATGAGAAAATAGATATGTACTGATTACTTACACGAATAGAGACAGAATTATTGAAAAAGGGACTTATACGTTTTCTTATTTTCAAAATAGAGTAAATCAAGAATCTGTAGAAAAGTACGAAGCCTATGGTTGCGCCGAAGTGGAAACTGTATTTTTGACACGGAAACACACTCCTTTTATACCCGTCTCCTCTCCCGCACTAATCATAGATATGGCTTCCGTCCGCCATTTGTGAAATATAGACACTCCCGCCTTGAACTAGCCAGCGTAGGGACGGATCGCGAGCGCGTCTCTCAGAAATGAATAATATTTGTTGTATTTTAACCGCCTCATAGACCTTTACCGATCGGATGGTGCCTCTCGTGTGTTCCTCAAGAGATCTAGTGACGCTGACGGCAGCTCCTGAGCAAGGAAGAGAAGATCCGTGTACCGGCTGCGATGAAAACACGTGTGTCGTGAAGGTTAGTGCATCCTCTCCTAATTTCTCGGGTTGCATTCATTGCTTGGATCACTCCCGCGGCAACCCGACCACCTGTCTTTTGTGTGTAAAGCGTCAATAGAACAGTTAGCTACTTCCGCAATACAGTCCATTACCGCACGCTGCCAAGCGCCACCATTTTTGGTCCGGATCGAGCCGGATTCTTAGCCGTAGTTCGTATTTTGTTATTATTCTAATGGGAATGAGCGCACCGCACCTAAGTGCCTGGTTATTTTAGTAGAAAACCCCGCATCCAGACACTTAGGCTTAGAATTTGTTGTCCGTTCGCCGCTGGCTCGCATTGTACCTACCTAATACATAAATAGGTTAGGTATCATATCAACACTTAATCGTAGTTCGCAATTTTCGCATCGCACCTAAGTGCCTGGTTATTTTAGTAGAAAACCCCGCATCCAGACATTTAGGCTTAGATCTTAGGTATACTCAGACACCCTAGTGCATAGGCACAGTGTAATACCTAACGCATTTGGCTTTGTTTTGTTTTTTTTCAATTACGTTGTTCTCGGCTCGCGTCGTATTTGCCTAGTACCTGCGTGGGTAGACACGTGGCTGTGCCTACCTCGCTCGCATCTCATCCCAATTCATACGAAAGTATTTTAATTTGAATAGATATTACGCAATACTTAATCTCGGAAATAATAGTTGAACCTAGACAGCGACCATCGCGTAGGTACGACCTTGTTGCTATGCGCGTTTGTTCAAGCGTGCATTCACAGTTGTAGGTACCTACCTATCTGCCGAGTGTCGCTCGCGCCGCCTCGCTGCTCTGTGCCGCTAAGATTAAGTCATTTCATATTTGTTGTTTACCTCACTTTAGTTTGAGATTTAATTGTAAACATGTCCCCAAAGGTTGATAGGACCGGTAAGGTTCAATTGAAACTTTTAAACGCTAAAAAAGAAATGATTTACTCTCGCGTACAATCGATTTATGATAATGCACTTAAAACCTCTGATTTGGTCATCAGAGATTCGTTCTTGTGTTCTATAGAAAACTTAGATAGTCTACGCGCGGATTTCGAAACCTTAGTACATGACATCAACGTTTTAGAGTTGAATTTGAATCCCGATTACTCAGTGAGTTATCAGGCCTTGTCGTCGTTTGACGATTTGTATTGTCGTATCAAACGCGTCGCTAGGAGTTTGGAGAAACCGGCTGACCTACCCAACCCCACTCGCGACCGACCTAAGTTGCCACCAATTCAAATACCCGAATTTGATGGTAACATTCGCAATTGGTGTCTATTTATAGATAGTTTTGAGAATACAATAGATAAGAACGATTCGTTGACAGATCACGAAAAATTGCATTATCTCGTTGAAAAATTGACTGGTAAAGCTATAACCGCTTGCGCTGGAATTACGTTTAGTGCCGAGAATTATAATTTAATTTTAAATACTTTGAAAGCTAGGTATGAGGATAAAAGATCGGTAGCTAACGCCTATTTAGATCAGATGTTTGATTTGAAATCTATTACGGCATGTAACGATCAAAACTTAGAGAAATTTCTAGATACTTTCGCGTCAGCTGTTCGCGCCGTAAAGAACCTAAAGGTCGATGACCTCTGCGACTTCGTATTTTTGTATATGGGTTTAAGGAAATTAGATTCCGAAACCATTCGTTTGTTTGAGTCGGATCATCGCGGCAATAGGATTCCTAAGTTCGAAGACTTGGAAAGTTTTGTTCGCGAGCATATAAAGGTATTGCAACGCTCTTCATCGAAACATGAAGGCGCGAAGATAGTTGCTGATTCTGCACGCAAAGTAGATGCGTCATCGAAGTCACTGAGGTCAACTCATACTTATGTTAGTACCGCACCAGCACATGTACAATCACCTGTTTGCTCTTTGTGTAGTACTCATCATTCGCAACTGTACAGGTGTCCTGGTTTTCTAAAGTTGTCGCCTAGTGATCGTTATAAATTTGTTCGCGCTAATAATTTTTGTTTTAATTGTCTCGGTACTAAACACCGCGTTGTTTTATGTAATAGTAGAAATAGTTGTCGCAAATGTCAAGCGAGACACCACACTTTGCTTCATTTTGAGAATAGTAATGCCGCATCCAATGTGAGCACGGTTGGCTCGTCGAGCGGTGACACACGGCAGCCTGCGCCGCAGCCGCAGCCCGCGCTCGCGCGCGCTCCGGCCCGCCCGGTGACCGCCGCTGATGACGTCACCTTGTGTTCGTTCTCCGCTAGTGCTGCACTCACTACTGTGTGTCTTGCGACCGCTCGCGTTGTTATTGTTGATGCATTAGGTAAGCCGCGCATTGTTCGAGCGCTGTTAGATGGCGCTTCGCAAAGTAATTTTATTACTCAAGATTGTTGTCGGCGTCTTGGTTTCAATGTTGATAAGCGTTCAACCCGCTCAGTGGTGAAGGGTTTTGGAAGCTTACAGTCAGCTGTTCGTGGCACCGTTAAAACAAGGTTTAGATCTCGTTTTAATAATAATATTTGGTTTGACATGGATTCGCTCGTTATAGATAGAATAGCTGAACAGTTGCCTACCGTCCCGGTTGACACGTCTTTATTAACGAAATTTAAAGACTTGCCTTTAGCAGATGAGACTTACGCTGTTCCTGGAGTCGTCGATATATTGATCGGCGCTTCGATTCTCCCGCACCTCCAGTTATCACGTAAGGTTCAAGGGGGACCGACGTACCCCGCTCCGCACGCACTGGAAACAGTTCTTGGTTTTGTTATAATTGGTTCCGCACCCGCTTCTATGGATAGTTTTAGTCACTCGACTGCTTCGTTCTGTTGCACCGTCGAGCCGCCACTGGAGTCTACCATCCGCAAGTTTTCGCTCGGTGGCTCCCGTGTATCCGCTGAAAAACGCTTTCTTTGTTTGGAACGAAAGATGCAGGCGTCCCCAAAGTCGAAGCGGGCCTATGATGAGGTTGTTAACGAATATTTAGATAAAGGTTACATCTCACCTGCGCCTGCGGACACTGGCGGGACCCAGCCTTCGTACATTATCCCGCACCGCGGAGTTATTAGAGAAGATAAGCTTACTACTAAAACTCCGCGTAGTTTTGGATGGCAGTGCTAAGACTAGCACTTCCGTGTCGCTTAATGACATTTTGTATTGTGGTCGGAATCTTTAAGGTAATTTATTTGACATAATTGTAAATTTTCGCATTAATATTAGTAGAATTTTAGCTTTTAGGACTCAACAGTCGCTTTGTGTTGGGCCCACTCTTCGCCCCATCGTTGGGACACATTCGTCGCTAATAGAGTGGCAAAATTCAATCTGAATTGGCGCCACATAATCTCTTTCACGTTGCTGGCACCGACAACCCAGCCGATTGTCTCTCTCGTGGATTGCTTCCTTCGCAAATTTTGGATCACCCGTTGTGGTTTGGTGGACCGTCCTGGATTCATGCCGCGTTAGATGGGTGGCCAGTTAGTCAATTCAATCCCACTACGGTTTCCGAACCACCCGAGGAGAAGAAGCACTCGCTTGTTGTATCGGTCCCACGTGAAGAGACCCTTATTTTGTTGTTGGCTAATCGCGTCTCGTCTTGGTCGAGACTGTTGCGTTGTGTTGTTTGTTCGCCTCTGCCCGCTGCCTAGCCAGCAGTAGGCACGAGCTCCAATCTAGGTTTATATTTTAGTTGTTATTTCCCAAACCTAGATTTAGATTAGACTTTAGATTTGTTTCGCATTTGTCGTTTCGAAGGTAACCCTTCAAGCCGGGGGGAATGGTTGCGCCGAAGTGGAAACTGTATTTTTGACACGGAAACACACTCCTTTTATACCCGTCTCCTCTCCCGCACTAATCATAGATATGGCTTCCGTCCGCCATTTGTGAAATATAGACACTCCCGCCTTGAACTAGCCAGCGTAGGGACGGATCGCGAGCGCGTCTCTCAGAAATGAATAATATTTGTTGTATTTTAACCGCCTCATAGACCTTTACCGATCGGATGGTGCCTCTCGTGTGTTCCTCAAGAGATCTAGTGACGCTGACGGCAGCTCCTGAGCAAGGAAGAGAAGATCCGTGTACCGGCTGCGATGAAAAACACGTGGGTCGTGAAGGTTAGTGCATCCTCTCCTAATTTCTCGGGCTGCATTCACTGCCTGGATCGAATCCGCGGCAGCCCGGCCACCTGTCTTGTTTTGTGTGTAAAGTGTCAATAGAACAGTTATCTGCTTCTTCGCAATACAGTCCACTCGCGCACGCTGGCCCACGCGCCACCAGCCTATTTAAATATTTGTAACAAGTTCCACATAGCACCCTCAATCGCCAGTATAAACAGTCAGAGACATAAGTACATAATGCACGCGTATTTTTATAAGTACGGGTCCCCGCGCGCCTTGCGGCCGGCGTGTGCCAGCCAGTAATGGATACAATTTGCGTTCGATTTCTATGAATGATATAAATGTTCCAAATTCAAATCACTTTTCCGCCCGTTAAAGTCCTCAACAGGAAAGCGCTATTTTTCTTCCGCTTATAGAGGAACAAAGTGACTCTTTTCCAATGGGATGAAAAATAAAATGTAGATTTTGAAAATGTCTAATACTTTTGCGAGATAATACGGAAACTTTAATTTAGTTACAAGAATATGAAATAGGATACAAAAGGTTCAAAATAAGCATCGAAAAATTCCTCTCCATCGATGTCGACTGGTAATGTGCGCAAAAGGCTGGCGGCATTGCCTCGTTGGATGGCAATGACAATCCATTGAGAGAAAAAGAGGCCAGCCCTTTGGTCACGCGAGGCATCGACCAGTCGTTTTGCTATTTCTTTGTATAGAAAATAAATATAAGGCTAAAGTACCATTTCATAATGTCGACTCATGGAACATAATATGCCCTAATTAGTGATGTTTTAAAATACCCCCATGAAAGGTTTAATTACAGTAGAGAGCACGTGATGTGAGTCAGAATAGAAGCAAATACAGGACAAATACTTCAGTACTTCTAAAAATATACTTAATTAAAAGAACTAATATATATTTACCATTTTCTTGAAATGGAGCCCAACAGAGAGAGGCTCTTCCCAACTAGCGACTGCAGAATTCAACCCATCGAGGAAGTTCTTGTGCAATTCATGTAGTTCTGATATTTTATAGAAAATAGTATTGAATTCTTCCTCGGTTATGACGGGTTGTGATGTTGATAATGTCGCTTTTATTGCGTTCATATACTGTAAAAGAATTAAATTAAATATTTGTAGTACATACAATATATATAAACATGTAACAAGTAATTGTTTTCATACAAACAATTATGAAAGTGGAAGAATCAAGAAGAAAAAGATAGGAGTACGCCAGAGTCGCATTGTAGCAAGTGGACAGATGCGGTCTCTGACTACTCCAATGGGAAAGAGGTGCAAGTCTGATTCTGTAGTGTAATATTTATGTCACAAATATGTATATAATAACCTAATAAGTAACAGGTTTCTAAACGAACAGTGATTTGCTATGTCATATTTAAATTGTTAATGAACTACCCATTTCCAATTTTGAATCGTTAAGTTATATTCGTTAATTGCAAGCGAATAGTAGTAGGTACTTCACTAAATACGAAAAGTATGAAAGTGAAATATCCTAGTAGCATATTTCACTCCAATTCTCGCTGGAAAGGGCTAATTAGAGATGAGTAGTTGTGTTCCCGGCGGTGGTAGGGTAGCCAGATCACACTGAAGGGTTTTTGTGCTGTCAGTGGAAAGACCAAGCTTGTACTGCTTTGTCTTTTACACTGACGGCACAGAAACTCTCAATGCTTGCAGGGATAGCAGCGCGAGTGTGACTCTCTTGGTTTTGAACGCGTCCATAGGCCACAGTAACCACTTTCCATCAGGTGGGCCGTGTGCTTGTCTGCCACCTAAGTAGAATAAAAAAACACATGTATGTTTAAAACTTTTTCGTTTTTTATTTGTAGTTTACTTTGGTTCAAGATCTTTATAGAACAATAGGTCTAACCGGACACTTTTCGTCCCCTTAAGTGTTTCGGGACTAGAAGGGAACTATTACTTGGATTCAGTTTATCATTTCAAAGTTGGTCCCTATTGCATCCGAGGATGTCACCTCTGTATCCGATAGTTTGGTTTGTAAGGAGTAATTACTGCCTGACGCAAGGAGGAAAGCATCCATCAGAGACAATCTGTAGAATTACCGGCACTATGTTTGTGCTATGTGATTTTTAGGTTTCCGTAGGAGAAGAGGAAAAAACAGAATCCTTATAAGATCACTTCATTGTCCGTCTGTCTACTTGTCTGTCATGACCTTTTCCTTCGGTATGTGTTGATGGATCAAGTTGAAATTTATACCAAACATTCCAGTCTGCAACCTTTTACAGCTGTGTTAAAATCAATCTTCTAAATCAACGCAATTTAATGATACGTTTATGTAAGTTTGTCCCTCAATTTAGTTATGTACGGAACCACTTGACCGTTTTTTTGTAGATAGGTCAATATGAATATACCACAACTAAAGGTCACGAGCTTCACCAATGTAGATATCAAAAATGTTATTATGATAGCCCTAAGTTTGACGGCCTTGTGAGATGCATTTCACGCCATAAGGATTAAAGTAAACCTGCAGAATATTGAGGTATATCTTTTGAGAAAATCTGTATAGGTAAGTAATTTATGATATAGGAGGTTCACACTATAACTCTTTTTATTGAGGCACTAGTTTCAGTTTCACTTTAAATTCTATAAAGTGACTGTTTTATTTGAACAATGATGTAATAGAGTATAAAAATTACACCAAGTATAAATGTTGTAATAGAAATATAATACTTCACGTCATTAATGACATCGTCAAGAATAGACAATTGAATAAAAACGAAACCTAACGTGATATAAAAGAGCTTATATTCAAACAACGTAAAGTAAATTTAGCCCCAGAGCTTCAGTTAATCAAACAGCTACGTACATTATGTGTGAAATATTTAGAATTACCTTCTCCATAACATAAAGGCATTCAACATAAACAGTTTCGCTCTCAATGATACTCTTAATTATGCAGTGATGCATAGTTAAACGCTCGGCCTCCGCATTATTGCTGCTCGACTCCTGAAAAATAATACAAATTATTCATATAAATACTAGTTCACAAAAACTACGCAATCACGGAAGTTGTATAATTGGTTTCGCAACTGTACACACAATAGCCTTTAAAATGCATGTTTGAAAAACAAACGTCATAAAGGGGTAATATTAAGGCGTTCACTGGTAAACATTAGGTCGATACAATTATAATTTTAGCCATTCTTTTCCAACCTGCATGGCATACAAACCATGGAAATCATATTCATTTCCTGTTTCACATTATTCTTGAATATAGTTAACTGTTATTCCGATTCCGAGAGTGAGTAAAATGATTTCGAGATTACCAACATAGGAACTACCTACTGAAAGTATTAATTAATTTGACAAATGTTTACTTTTAGGTGCAGAATCTAATCGAATCGAAGCGACTCCGTTTTATGATACTATTATCTACAGCGATATCGCTGATATTATAAATGACTTTGAAAACAAAGGTGTAAGTATTAACGAAATGAAAACGATGTGTTAGTAATATTTCATTCGTACTAAGCCCGAGTACTATCTCTAAGCAAGCATGAGGAAGTGACTGTGGCCAGTGACAAATTTAAGTTTGTTCTGCAAAAGTAAATTCAAAAATAATATAATTTAGCCCAGTTAACCCTTTTTGACTTTTTATTATGACAACAGAAAACTCTTTGACTCCTGTATTTCTGGTCTAAATATATACTATTTAATTTTCATATCCTTGTTTACATTTCAGATTTCACCCTTGAATGTTTTTTTGAATAGTGAAAGCCAAAGTGATGAAAATGTTGAAGATTTGCTAACCGAATATCAGCACTATTTAGAAAGAGCTCACAAGCAAAGGAAGAATTATATAGAAAAAACGAAAACTAAAAACAAGGTACCTCTCCTACGTCATGATCAATTCTCCAAGCCAAAGTCAGGATTCGATGTGAAAAACAATGATTATTATTATTCTAATGGTTTCTACAACTCTGGTACGTTTAAGTTCCCCCAATCGTCATATAATAATCCACTAGATGTATTCATTCCATTGAATTCAAAAGGAAAATATGTAAACAAACTTGAAGTAACTACGGGTATTCCAAAACTAAGCCATGCGAATCTATTTCCTTTCGAGAAAATAATCTTTAAAGAGAAAAAAATTTTGGATTTACCACCAGTCATGCGAAAACCACCTTTCGACTCCATCCCATCATCTTGTTATTGTAAAAATGGACATGTACCATGCGAATGCAATTGTAAACAGTGCTTGATACATGTAGAACCATTCTCGAGAGAACCACAAGCAAAATTACGAACACCAGATGATCAGAAATTGTCAGGCGTCTTACATTCTTCACTATATGACAATCCTATGAAAAAAAATTACCAAGTTAAAGACGATTACACAAAGGAATTAAACGAGAATACACTAAACATACATGTTAAGGTAGATCTACAGTTACCAAAACTGCAAGAACATTATGGAAAATATAACAATCACAATCGTGATAGAGCTTCGGAAGCAGAAGATATAATTTCTAAAGAGCTTACAACAGCAATAAAATTACCATTTCCATACTTCAATTTTCCCGCTCCGATAGACCTTTTTAGTTATAAAAAGTCATTGAATTACAACAAAGACGACTCTACGCAGTTACACAAATTAATGCTTCATAAGAAGAAGAAATCTAGAGCGAACAACAACAAGAAGCACCGCAAAAAATTAATTACATTTCATAATATTAAACTAGACCAGGAGTCTTTATTTCCAGTACGTTTAGATGAAAACGTTACTGACGCATTTAAAAACAATAATATTAGCTACAAGGCGAACATAACATCAATTGAACCCAGCAATGTGTTACAAGCTGATATCAATTCCATGATCAATAAAACCAACGAACTTTTGAACGAAACCCAGACTGCAGAAATTCTTTACTTAAAGGTTACTAATAATACATATAGTACAACAGAAGACAGTCGTAAATTTGAAAATAGCATCGAAACAGACTTCACGAAAATGTTGTCAAACGGAACTACAAACCTGCCAATTTTACGTGAAAAACGAGAAACGAACATGAAATCTGATAAAACCCTATTAACCGATGCAGAGTTGTTATACTGGCCTAGTATAACGCAGAATGAGACATCTATTATTAAAAATAACATCACAAGCATAATATTAGAAAACGAACACAAGAAAACCAAAATAAACATAAGTAAAGAAACATTGCGACAAAACCACACGAAAGTACTGGAACAGGCCATATTTGGTGAAGTAGATTGGGATGATATTGACACAGTCGCGCCAGCTTTTATGTCTTTTGTCGGAAAATATGTTCGAGGAATTTTAACTTTTTGTTCTGAACAAGTTTGTCACTCAATGAAGTGCGCTGATAAAACTTGTTTACACAGAGTTTGCGCACCTGCGGATAGGCTAAATAATAAAGGCCATTGCGCCGGATCTAAAATCTCAGGTGAGTGTATTATATCACTTTCTTGCTTAGGGACCATTCATAAAATATGTTCTACAGTGAGCAAGCACGATAAATGATGTGGCACTCTATTGCATTA
The DNA here is from genome assembly GCA_963662185.1 of Eilema griseolum. Lineage (NCBI taxonomy): Eukaryota > Metazoa > Arthropoda > Insecta > Lepidoptera > Erebidae > Eilema > Eilema griseolum. The sequence goes on from OY759241.1 coordinate 16,024,121, forward strand.
ACGTGAATAGCGTTTCCGTATTTTACGGCTACAGTATATAGCGATTTTAACTTCGAAATTCAGGATTTACAGTCGGTGTAAAGAGTTCCTACTTTTTGTCGCACCATAAGTAACGGGAGATTAATCATATACGTTACATGTGTTTCCTTCTTTCTATAATCAATAAGTAAAAAATAATTTATTGAGGTCTTCAACCCGCACCATCATTTTTGAATTATTTGCACTTGGAATGTCGAATTTAATGACTTCACCCAAACTTAGGTACCATTAGGCGGGTGTAGAAATAAAAAGACTTTTTATCGATGGCTTACTTGTTTGTAATACTATTTGATAAACGTTTATAATACATGTACCAATATTCTTATTACAGAAAGCGTCGCGTCAATGGAGTCAATAATGGATTTGCCCTCAAACATTGTATTTGAAGTGGTAGACATACTACAAAACAAAATGCTAGGTAAAATATTTGGGAAAGCTACGTTTTGCATTAACTCCAAGTGTATTACTCTCATGGCATCTAAAAAGACTTTCATGAAATCTCGATGCACCAACAAGGAGTTGAACATAACAGGCCATTGTTCTAACGCCAAAGCAGTAAAAAATTAAGTCCTAATTACGTTTAGGTAATAAAAAAATCATAAGAACAATGTTTGTTTAAAAAATCCGACGTGATGTGCTGGCATCCCCGATAAGCCATGTAATTGTTCGGGTACTTAGTTTCACTACTTTAACATACCTTCGTAATGATACGTACTTTCGTTTAAATTAAAATGGTTTCGTACTGTATAGCTGTTATAATAGCCATAAATATAACTTTGTGCGCAGATACGGCTCCGGTTAGTAAGAAATTATTTGTAGTTAAAATATAATACATATTTTTATTATTTCATAGTTAACTTGGAAATATCCAATCAGATTAATGATTATGCCATATAATCTGCAGTTATTTTAAGCAAAGTCTCATCAATTTAATACAACATTATATTATATTTTGTTATATAAATAGGTCAGCTCGGAAATTTACATTAGTCCATGGAGTAAACTGAAAAAGCAGCCTCTTAAACTTATAGACTTTGGCTCTGGTGGAGATGTGAAATTGACAACAATAAACAAGGATTTCGTTTTAGAATTAAGATCAACAATACAGAATAGAAAATACGGTCATGATACTAATACTGAACGAAAGCCTGATGAAAATGCCACTCAACTGGGTTTACTCAATTTTTTAAACTTTAAGTACATAAAACTAAATAAGGAAAAAACGAAGCCGAAAATTTTTACGAGATGTAATGAAGAAATTACTGTTTGCAGATTTCTGACATGCTCCGATCTCCGAACCGGTTGTGAATTATGTGAAATTTCCGTAATATCAACAGAATCAACATCATTCTGTAAAAAATATAGAACTGATTTCCTATTTCAGTAATAAACAGAACTTAATTTCATGTACGGTACCTAGGGTAAAAATAAAAGGTTTTATTATTACTGTCTATAGCCAGCTCACTATGTAAACATTCCCTACCGAGCCTTATCTCAAAAAAGATAATAACCAACCTCTTTGGAGACGCGTGTATAAAAAGGAGTCGGGACTATCTAAACATTTATTCCCATTAAGCGTATCCATATTACCCGTCGCCATGGTCATGACAAAAAATTTTTTACTTATTCTTGCTTTGTGTTTAGTGCATCAGAGCTTCAGTAAACCTACAGTTGAACGTAAGTATTTGACTGTGACTTTAAATCATTGATTCTAACAATTTAATGTATGTTTATTATAAATAGAGATTTTGCAACTAATTTTTATTACCTACAAAAATAATACTTGCAGATGACGTAAGTGAGGGTCGCGGAATCCTTTATACATTTTGGGAGTGGATAACTTATCCCATTTCCTGGTGGAGCTCTGCAGAGCCTGAGCAGCCACTAAATGAACCACTAATTGAAACAACAACTGTCAATTCTAATGATGTAATTGTGATATCAAATAGTAATGTTACTATATGGTGTGATGATCAAACATGCACCACAATGCGGTGTGATAACAACGTATGCAAGAATGTCACGTGTAACCTTTATGACACGGATTTACGTGGTGAATGCAGAAAATACAACATTTTACCTGAAATACCTGATGAAAACACGGTCCCTAACCCGACAGAGAATACAGAAACTACATCAACTGTACAAGTGAGCAGTGACAAGCCCCTAGATGAAAAAAATGATGTGCCGATTCCAGAAGAGCATCCATTGGCACTAGAGACAGCCTTATCGGCCACTGTAAACAATAAGCTTACTGAACATTCCGAAATAAACGATGAAGAAACATCTTCCGAATCTAAGGTTAGTCCAGAATTATATTTATGGTTATGTGTAGAGAATTTTGGAAGTAACAATTGCTCTAAGTGCAGTACTTTTACACTCTTTTTTTTTTCATTTGAATTATTTCATAAGTATAAAATATAAAGGGTGAATTTTTCAACCCTACCTGGAGATAAAGTACTCTAAATACTGGAGACACACGCTTTGAGTTAAATCTCTAATATTTAGAGTATGTTTTTTCAAAATAGGGTTAAAAATCTATCCTGTATAATAATATGTGACACGGCAGTGAGATCCTTTTGACTGCTATGTCAGACGATAGGCGACACAAGTTCAATTCTAGCTCTGTAAACATTCTTATGCAAGAATGTCTTATTGCATAGGAATGGGAGTGTCTATGTATACTACTAATACATGTATTAAAATGAAGTATATACTTCGGCATTCTAGAACCCATTACACCAACTATCATATTTTATGTGTAATAGTGGCATATCTATTCCATGAACACATTACTTGTGTTTATTTATGGAACGGATTGGTGAAATGTGGGTGTTGACTTACCTCTGCCTAACACTTCGGAGACAAAGGCGTGATTATATGTATGTTTGTATGTATGTATTCAAGGAAAGCGTATGTTTAAAAATTATTGTGACTATACAAATTTAGTTTGAGGCCCTATTTTCACAGGTATCAACCCACTCATCATCCGTTACATTCAAAGTTTGTACTATTTAGAGCCACAGAGAAAGTGGTCTCTTACACCTTTTTATTTATTTTGACATATATGGCAGTAACTACCAGCTGACACCCCTCAATCCAGGGAGAAAAGCCTACACGAAAGTCTTGTCCGTCAATTACCAAGTCTATCTTGGTAGGCTCCATAAAACAAATCAGTATTATCCCTAACACTTTGGAGACACTACAGGCGGATATTATAAGTACTAACAAATCTAAATTTCTTTTATTTTTTCAGGTGTAAGAAGAATAAAAAGTTTTCATATTCCAAAGTGCCTGTTTTTATCCCTGGAAGAAGTAAACAGTATTATACACAATTTTGTTTAGCTAAGCAACGCAATGACTACAATGCAATTAGTACACAAACCAGTTGTTACATTATCAACAAAGAAGTGAGCAAACACAATCTATAGATTATACGGGAATTCGACAAAACGTGTGTAGATTGTAAGCATGCCTTATCATCGCCGTTGGTAGATAAAATACTAGTTAAGTTCGTAGATGAACATTTTGTTAACTATTAAGTTACGGAACAATAAATATTAAAGATTAAATACCTGAAGTTACTAATTATGTAAACATAAACACATGGTAGTTAATAGTGCCATTCCATTAGGTCTTACATCGCGAATATATTATGTTACGGGCAATTTGGTTATACAATATGCCTGTATCAAATTTGTTGCAATATTTATTAAAGCTACAGTAGATTGAACGTCGACGTGTCGTCGAAACAGCCGTTGGAACGAAAAGGTTCACGCTGCAGACGCTGGTACGGATGCAAAGGAGGGGGCGAAAAAGGACGAGGGAGATTTAGCACTTTCTCGTATTGTAGAAGGCTCCGTGCGACTTAGATCATCCTGCAATCTCCGTCGTGCGCGCCTATTTATAGAGGAGTAGGGTTTTAAATCGCCCAACAATACGTCGAGGTCGCCAGTATTGGTGACCAATGGTTAAGGCCCAAAGAGATTTCGCAAGCAGGTAGCTAAATGCCAGCAAACACCTCTTACTCAACCAATCAGATTACATAAAATTACGGGCCCACGTGTTCGCGTCATTGGTCAGTTCTTTTAATGGTTTTAGGGTGGTCCATTTTAGTAGTGCACATACCCAAATTTTCTCGATGAATGACCTCAGCCCCCCATGAGCGCAGGCCTGGGGGTGACGGGTGGAGCCGCCTGTCACCCTGGCAGAAGGCACGCAGCGGTGGCGCGGCCCTCTCATTTCCGGGGATGAGTTGGGGTCTCTGTGGTCCCCACACCCGAGGAGAGGGCCAGATCGAGAGAGATGGCTCTGGGTCGGCCGGGGTGCGAGGGATATGCCTGTTAACCTCACTTTTAGCAACCAAAAACGACCCACAGACGTTGTGCGTTTTAGTGGGTTCGAATCCAACATAACCTCTCCCACCGCCTCCGGTGGTGGGGGCATCCGTGGAGATTTTTCGCACGTAAAAAAAAACACCCTCTAATTTTCTGACGTCTGTTCAAGAAACCTGGCGAAACCTATAATATTAATTGGAATAGTACTTACTTGCGTATGCAATTTCCTTAGGACCGGTGGGGTGGAGCTGGCTTCAGTGTCCGAGGATATAGTTCTTAAGAGAAGAGGGGTGTCGCTTGAGTCGGCTAATTCGCTTACAGTATCACTTGTTTCAGCATCCCCGCCTCCCTCCCTTTAAATAAAGGAGATGTCTTTCGTTGATTTAGAAATATTTGAAATTTTGCCTAAATTATTACATCTGAATAGTTTAGTAGCTTTTTAATGTACACTTGTCACTCGCTGGAACGAATGCCTAGTATTAGTTTCATATGCCTAAACAACCTCCCCATATTTTATTCAACTATTGTCACCATAGACTTATTTAACTGACTGTTATTTCTTTTTTGACGATTTAAAAAAGAAAAAGCATTGCATTGCACAGACTCAAATCTTCTCTAGTGTCCAATACCCTGCGATGACCTATTGTTGGGGGGTTTGAACTGTCGTAATTTCCTACCATAAACAATTTAGCTAAGAGCAACAGAAGTAATCATTACTCGTGTTCCTCTTACCATGTGATCAATGAACGTCATCAATACCGTCAGAGTGCCAATCCCGGATGATGTATGATAAGTCGTCACTTATGGAAGCAACTGCCGTCTGATCAGTTGGGGAGCAGCTCTGTCGCAGTTAGAGAACTGCGCCAATCTCGTTTATTAATCAGCAGGTGTACCAGTTTGCAGGTGTAGTCTTGCGAGTATACTGACTTGGAGGTTAGGATAGCGTAACAGAAAGAATTATCGGTAAATAAATGCTACATACTGTATAAAGTAGTGTATATTGACGTAGTTGGGTGCGGTGGGTACGCAGGGCGGCGAGTCCGGGGCTCGCGGCGCGGTGGGCGCTGACGGTAGGCCACTCGCCGCTGCCATGGGTAAAGTGCTGGCGCCGCTGGACGCGTCCTCTGTACTTGACCCTGTTCCACCTGACACACAATCACAAATATAATATACTAGCAGTCAGGTTCTCAGATTCGCTCGTGAATGAATTGGTAAAAAATTCTATAATACGATTGTAACGCTAACGCTAACTACAAATACGCAAAAAAACTAGATATCAACGATCTACGATTCAGGTCGAATATCATGCCTGTCCACGACGCAGCCACACCTTGATATTTTTATATCACTAAGGTCTCATAGAAGTAGTACCTAGTGTACTGCGTGCCACATACTATCAATGTAGTAAAATTCAGTTAGGTTTTGAAGTAACTAGCAAATTCATCCACTGTGTTTAGCTATATACAGGATGTGAAGTAAATCATTTCAGATTCTTACAATGGCATTATTATAAGTATCTGAAACCATGCTCTACTATAACCATATAATGGTGGGGTGCAATAAGTACCTAACTTATGCTTTCTTCATTTACCTGCTTGTATATAAACATATTCTCCATCATTGATGTCCACTGGCACTTGATCATAGTAAGGTTCATCTTCGCTACTAGGTACAGCGGCCGGTATACTTTCTAAAGATATCGGCGCTGATTTATCTGCGTCAGTACCATCTGCCAGGTCTGGCGTAGTAGATATGGCTTCTTCGTCAATAGAACGTGGTGTCGCCGCACCGCCAGACCGTTTGCGTTCAGATGAGAGTGAATTGATGGACTCGTAACTTTTTACCTGTTTGCAGAAATACTAGTTATAAATACCTGTTAGTTTGAAAAAATACTAAAGATACTAAACACACACAACACCAACTCATTAGTTGCTCATGAAAACAATGAAAATTACAGATCTATAAGATGGTATCCAATCATACATACATCCATATACTCATGCCATCATGCCCGGAGGGTTAGGCAGAGGTGAATTAACAACCACATTTCACCAATCATTGAATTCGGTCCCACGTAGTAGCGGGTGAGCCTATTGCCGCTTTTCGGGCACTATTGTTGACTCGAGCCCTGCATCTGAGGCTGAGTCTGGACTGTATATATTTGTCTGATGTTAAACAGCCCTATCCCTTAGTCGCCTTGTAAGATACCGCATGGGAAGAGATGGGGTGGCCCAAATTCTACTCTGCCGGGAATCACGCGGTATCTAATTATATGACAATAAACAAATAACATATTTTCATTCGACAAACATTTGACTAAATTATACTTGATAAACTTATTATTTTGCAAATTATTGCTTCATAAACTACTCATTAGACAAAATATTTACTTGGAAAAATTTAATTATGCCTTAACATCATTTCACAAATTGATTACTTTTTAAAGAAGTTAGTTGGAAAAACAATTTTACTTTTTAACCAATTTCCAAAAAGAGGTAGGTTATCAATTTAATTGCCAGAACCGAATTCTACTTAATTCGCTTAGTTAAGGCAGGGTGAATTTTTTTAATAACGAAAGTATCTATGGAATTAATATTACCTAGTAGATACTAAATTATTATTTATCTACTGACTTGATTTAGTCAATTTTTACAATTGAAATATTTTCTAAGAAATACATTTGCGAAAATAATTTTTAAAGTAGAGTCAACACCAGAAAATAAGTTCCGCGGTTAAACTCTGAACTAAAAATGACATAGCCGCCACACTCGGCCATACTGTGTGTTGATTGGTTCAGGCCATGACAATACGTTTAGAGTTGCCAGCACATTTTTTATGATGTACTGTGGGAATTATAGTTCCTGGCATATATATTGATCCCAATCTTATCACGACATGTACATTATAATATGCACAGTACTCTTTTTTTGTAGATAGCATGAGGTGCTATGGCGGCGGAGCTCAAACCCGCTCATCACATTAAAAACTGTATTGCTGGGAGGTTTCACAACACGCTCCAAGACTGTTTCTAGATACACTTTAGAAGAAGTTTTCGCTCCTTTTACTTCTTAAGTTCAGCAGTTCAACTAAGAACTATTACATTCGTACCTGAATAATGAAAGATCTGGTAAAATAAAAAGACGATACCGGCAACATTACATGTTGCGACTGCCAAGCCGCGGCCAAGGGACTCATTTCGTGGCGCGTACACTAATATGTTTACGAAATGAAAGTTTGTCAAACGATTAGTTTTTTAAGCGTGGTTTGTAAAGTTATGTTTTGTCATACGTTTTTGGTAAACAATAGGCACCCTATACGATAAATGTTTTTATGAAGTTAAAATTTTTAACACTTAATCAATTTTTTTATTCTTTTTAATATGTTTTAACGCTTGGATGCTTCCATCAAAGAAGCATAATTTATATAAATGGTGTATATGTAAAGAGTTAACAATTTAAGATTTTTCTAAGTAGACTCCCCTTAAATCATATGAATGAACAATGGATAAAATAAGAAAATAACTTACTCGTTCACTAATAGAGGGGGTAGACGCCCTGCTTGCAATGGATTCTCGAGATTCCGCATTATGAATTCTACGCCCTAGTGAAGACGGTGGACTGTCTTCTGCTAAACCAGTTTCAGGTAACGATGCTCCGCGCTTGCTGAACACTTTGGGTGGAGGTCTACATAATGGACAATGGAAAGGAATTGCTTAAAGTACAAAATTATATTACAGTTTTATACAGTAATTCTTTATCTATTATTAAATAAAAGAAAATTATAGATAGAAGGTGGGCTTGCGCTTGTCTACCACCTGGTAGACAATGCAAACACAAACCCACCTGATGTAAAGTGGTTACCTATGGACGTGTGCAACACCAGGGTCGTCACACTCGTGGCGACGATCCTGTAGGAACCTTCCCATGCCCTTCTTGAAGAACCTCATAATATTGTAGTCGCTTGATCGATTATATCATATAATCCAATGTATGTAACTATATTAGTTGTTTTCCAGCAATCAAAAGATTTGCATAATTATACATACATACATAAAATCACACCTTTATCCCCGGAGGGTTAGGCAGAGGTGAATTAACACCCACATTTCACCAATAACTGTATTCGGTTCCACGTAATAGGTGGTGAGCCTATTGCCGTATTTTGGACACTATAATTGACTCGAGTCCCGCATCTGAGGCTGAGTCTGGGCTATATATATCTGTCTGATGTTAAACCGCCCTATCCCTTAGTCGCCTTGTACGACACCGCATGGTAAGAGATGGAGTGGTCCAAATTCTACTCTGCCGGGAACAACGCGGCTTATACCGGTCATAATTATATTATCGATCAAAACAATATATATATAGTTCAATATTACAGGACAATGAAAATCACAATTAACAAGTTTACTGTTTTAAAATTTATTGTTTGATCACCTTGGGGAAAACATGTAATGTATCATAAAGTTAAACTACATCATGTGAATAAATAGTGTTACAATATGAATTATGCATATTTTCATGTATTAAATCACATGACAGTTTCCATGTCTTTTGGCTATTATCAGTAAACACCACAATATAGTGGGAAGACCAAAAGCTTTTCTTTTATGCTGACAGCACAGAAATTCTCTATACTTACAGGGTTGACAGCATGAGTGTGACTCCTTTGGTTTTGCACACATCCATAGGCCATGGTAACCACATTCTATCAGGTGGGCCATGTGCTTGTCTGTCTACTTAGTGGTATAAAAAGCCTTTTTTGCCACCTAAGTAGTATTAAAAAAAGTCTTTTTGCATAATAATAACCCTCTTTAAATTTTGATGAATTGCAATGTTTTTGTTGGTACATGCACAATAAGTAGTCTACTCACTTAGGTGGAACTTTCTTCTTGGCAATGGCTACAGGATCAACAGGGCTGCCTTCTGATGATTGCTGCGACTCTTCTGCTTTTTTGGAGGCAGATTCTGCCAATTTCAGTCCATTTACTTCGATGACTGTTACAAAATCACCAGTTTGTGATGTTGGACGGTTTTTGGCTTGGTTTGGACTTGACTCTACACCTACTGTAATAATGGGATCACATAAAAGCCCATTAAACATTGAGTAATTATTTATAAAAAGTAATTTAATAATCGTAACTTATTTCAAAGAGAAAAACACCAAAATAAATTACGATTTCTTAAATCAGCTATGTTTATTTAAATAGACAAACAAAATACTTGGTCTAGCATTTAGTACATGAGTCTGAGAGTCATGTCGAACAGGGTGCAGACCTTGTAAATATTGTATGGTTTAATAAATAGATATACCTAGTAGTACCTAGTGGTATGTAAAATGCTAGATTGTAAATGAAAAAGTTACATCAATATTTCGATTAATATAGGATTTTTTTTTTATCAGTTCAAGCAGGATTCGAACTCGCGATCTTTCCCTTACAAGGGGGACGCTGACCACTGAGTCACCGAACCTCGCCTGATGTCCTCCAAATCTTAATATATCCGTCTTATCTGATCGATCGATCGCGGGTTCGAATTCTTCCTTATCTGATTCAAAATAGTAGCTTAATCGATTTGAATAGTTACAATACTAATTGCTTTAAAAATTCATTCAATATACCAAAAAATTCGTTAAAGATTCTTGAAATATTATGTGTGCAAATTATACAAAAAAAAAAAAGCATCCGTGTGCCGCGCCGGTAGGGCATTTCTGTTCACACACGTCAGTGGTATACTTCATTCGTTTTATAAAGACTATTAATTTTATGTACATAATTATGTATATCTCTTATATGTTTAGTCAGTAAGGTCCAAAATCGCTTGCACCTATTTATTATTGTGATCTACAAACAAACTGCAAGCAAAAAGAATAACACATTCGTACCACGGCCGGTCATTGGACTACTTAGCGAGTGTGACGCCCTTAATGTGACACACGTCCATAGGCATTAACTACTTTCCATCAGGTGGGCCGTCTGCCACCTAAGTGGTATAGTCCGGACGACGGCCCTAACTTTGAAGCACCGGTGTCGAGCCGGGCACGGATGTGTGATCGAGTTCATCGAAAATGTATGCAAAAAAAATGATTAGACAACTGATGGGACAGTTTCTGCCCCGATCCTGACACGGCCCGATATGTTAATTATCTTTGTTTCGTCTGTCTCTGAGATTATTATAAATATTTACTTGTAATATTTTTGACCACAAGGGTTTGTCCATCAGAAATTTCGAGAAAATCCACATTAATATCAACATTTCGATACAAGTATATAAATAACTAATTTCGTCCCCTGATTTTTACACAGCTACAAATATATTACAATAAAAAAAAAATACTTACCATTATTTTCTTGTTTAATATCATCTCTCTGAACTATCTCACTGTTACATCTTCTACGAGCTGCTTCTGCTGCTATGTTAGATGATAATTCATTGATGCATTGATTAACAGAACTTCTTTCTGTAATTCGAACTGGTTTTTTTCTCAGCTGCACTTCACATTCTGCTATATCAGCAGTAGTGGATTCACTCTTGTTACTGTCGAGGCTTGCCTCACTTTTTTTTGACAAAGAATCGGTATGAGAACCCTGAAACATATTCTCATTATAGTATTTCATACCAAAAGAACTCATAGTTAAGAATGTAATTAATACAATCTTAAATCTCAATCAGTTCAAAGTGTAGATAAATGAGATATAGTAACACTATTATATGAATAAAATTATACTGGCATATTTTGATCATGATTCTATCTGCAATTGTGTGTGCAAAATGATGTTTTATACATATAATTACTATATCTGGCTACACATGAAGCTAAAAGCAGTGTCATGTTGAAAAATAATCAAATTAAATTAAATAGGTTGTATTATACCTAATGCTGTATGGGTATATCTCATTTTATATTTATGTTGTATATTGATACATCAAATCAATACAATAAATTAGAGACAAATCTAAATTTGTACATGTGGGGAGTATATACTACTTCATATTCTATGGTGTGAATATTTTAATTTATAATGATGAATTATCTTAATTTTAATAGTATAAATTTGTTTATCCAAAGGACACAATAATAGTACTATTTTGATGTATTAAGCTAAAAAATATTATACTGCCTTTATACAGTGTTCATTTAAATACACTCAGGATAATTTAGGCTTAATTAAAAAAGAAAACTATCCACTTTAATATGACATGGAATAGATTAGAAACTTTATAATTTATTATACCTACTTGGATAATTGAATAATCCAAGTAGTTTAAAACAATATCAAAGACAGCAGCAAGTGTGAACTTATTTGTATTCAAACCATCAAACAACCATCTGATTAACATCCTCATTGATGATTCATCACACCTTGGTGTTGTATAACCGTTTGTAGATTTATGTTGCAAGATATGTAAGCAACCATAAAGCTGGTCAAGCTAACTGTTACTTTCATAATTATGTTTCAGAAATCAATTAACTGTTAACATTAAATATTAATTTCCCACTCATGTGTGTATAATGTATCCATAACATACATATTAAATTAACATACATATCCAATTATAAGAACAGTCAAGCTCCACTTGCAGATTGATATTGCATTGATTTAACATTTAGAGCAATATTACTTTTTATTGTGATTTGCCCCAGTATCTCAGTACAAACTTTTCAGGTTAATAACTATACAGGGTGTAGTTTTGAAATGGGGCACTAAGGGTAGCTACTTCAACTGTTTTAGTTACAGCAAAATGTTCTTAGGAGACCATGTTTTACAGTAACTATAATGATTAATGTAGTTGCTCATATTGCCCAGTTTCAAAATTGGAAATATGTGATACAAAACATTTGCCACAGAATGATTGTCTCTAAAGCATGTCAATAAATTTAAACCAACTTAGTGAATGTCATCCAAGAACGAAATTAGGCTATTTAATGATGATTATTTCGAGAAAGTACCATAAAGTACGCAATATACTTTTTAATTAACAATTGTTTTATGTAACTTTGAATGAATAAATACTACTTACTACTTAGTTACATAATTAAATTTTGAGAGTAAAGTAACTACATTATTATATTTTCTGAACATAGTACTGATTAATAATAATTTTCCAAGGAATACTACTCATGTTTACAATTAACTACAGTAACAGTGGTTTGTCATACACATATTTTGATAAACTATGTTGTGTTGAATGAGATCACCATAATTATTTCAGTACAAACTAAATATGAGTAAAGCTTATAAATTGTATAGGTATGTGCCAAACATAACCAGAACAATCACCTGTTACAGAAAAAGTATAGTGTGGTTGCCAGTCAGATTACCAGACAACTGTATGTATATTAACAGGAAAATGCTTTTACTGATACCTGAATTATAAATTTGTGATATGACAGGAACTAACTTATTATGTATTTAGGCATACAAGGTTAAACCCATCAGAGACCATGAATCATACACTAATTAAGATAAAGTGGGAAAATACAAATAGGCCTCCCTAAGTATTCTAATGTCATATTCTTGTGTGGTTGTTAAAATGCTATACAATTAATATACATGATATCTAAAACTATGATGGTTCAATTCAATGCTATCTAAAAAAACTTATGGTAAAATGTAAATATTATGGAAAATGTTGTTTATGAAATCCAATTCCAATAAGGTAGACTTTCAGATTGAATTTTGAATTAAAATTATAAATGACAAGTATTTAGTATATTATTATACACATATAGATAAAGCACACAATAATATTGATAAAACCATAACAAAGGTAGCATTATTCTACAAACAGATATCAATTTATATGATGGGTTACCTGCTTGCTATCAGAAGTCTTATCGTCGAGATCGTTCACGTCACCCCCTGAGGGCGGAGTCGTGCGATCGCCTTGTGCGGTAGCTTTATGTTTTTCAACATCAGAAAGTAGTGTCTCTAAATACTCTACATAAAACTCTTCTTTTTCTAATTCTTCTCTCAATACAGCAACTTTTTGTTTGTGTTTAGCTAAATTGGCCCTGACATCTTCTTCCCAAGCTGCTGGTAAAGCACTCTCAGGAAAACGTTGCACCCACACACGTTGAAAATCACCGAAGACACTCATCTCTCAGAAAACGATGTCATGACAAATGTATGTTACAATGCAATTGATATTAGTTTACTTTGTAGTTTTAGCAGAATACAAACAACTGTACAACAAATTCTGTCATCGCATTGCAAATTCTTCATTTTTATTTTCCACAGATTAAAAAAAATTGTGGACTGCTTGCGGGTGGGCCAGTCTTATGACCACAGACAATACTTATTGCACAATGATCAAGATCACAAGATCAATAATAGAATTATTTAGAGGATATTTTTATGTTACATACAAGCATTATTACTAAATCTCAACAACTGATTAATTACATTATATACCAATACCCAATTTTCAAAATTAAGAAAACATTTTTTCTGTTAAAATATAGCACAGACAAAACCAGCTGCTGTTCGATTTTGATGGATGAATAAAATGTCATAACATTGTTATTGATATTAAAATAAAATTTTGATATTGAATTGATTTTTTTATAAAAAATGGATAAGGATTATGTTAAGTCTGTTATAGAAGGACTTAAATCATCATCTTCGAGTCGTGTTCAAGAGACGCTTTTGAAAATCAGAAGCAAAATAATTGTAAATGACAATGGAATAAAGCTTTTTCGCGAGTCTGGTGGCTTAGAGTATTTACTGCCACATTTGCGAAAACCAAATGAAAGGATTCTTGATATAACTCTAAGTATACTCGGAAACTGTTGCCTTGAGGAAGAAAGCAGCTTAACGGTACGATCAACATTCAACTATTTTACTCGTACCTAAGTTTTAATATGTTGACAAAATTATAACAATTTATTCCAGGTTGGTAAACTACATACATTTGCCCCTTTAGTAAACATAATCAAAACAGTATGCCGTGACAGTATAGTTGGTAGGGCTTGCCGTGTTATTGGTAACTTAGCCCAAAGGACTTCAAATGCTGAAGGCTTACACAGTCATGGTGTAGTCACAGCGCTGGTAGCTCTCATTGAGAATAGAGATAAAAATACTTCATATCCAACATTAACCATGGCAGTAAGAGCAATCAGGTAATTTATATTTATATCTATAAAATCATATTTTATGTTAGACTTTGATTATGGATGAGCGGTCTCTCAGACCGTTTGCAGTTTGTGACTCACATGCCCCTTAAATCCCGCGTACCCCACTTGTCTGTTGGTGTCAGTAGGTTTAGTTTGATAAAACAACTGTTAAGAAATAAAATTACAACTCCAGCTATATGTTTTGCAAGTAATGTCACTTTAAATTTTGAGAGCAGTTTGTGAGACCGCTCATCTACATTTGTGTAATATATTGAGCTAAGTTTTGAGTCCTGATATGCCATTGCAAGAGCTACCAATTTAAGAAACTATTGTTCTTTTAATTAAAGACATATAAACTATGTCCATCAAAGTTAAAAGTAAAGACAACCTTCACTTGTGTAGGCTGTAAACCGCCAATATGCTTGCAATGTTCTAAGCCAGTGGTCAGCAACCTGCGTACTGCCACCCTTCTCCTTGCGGCCACAGCCATTTTTTATACCACTTCAATGGCAGACAAGCACATGGCCCACCTGGTGGAAAGTGATAACTGTAGCAACGCCAAAGGCGTCACATTACACTCGTGCTGCCAACAATGTAAGAACCTTTTAACATTGTTATTGAAGAACTCCTATTGTAGTTGCTTGAAAAACAGCCTCAACTGGTAGATCATTCCATAGCCTGAGCATAGGCAGAATGAAACCCCTTTCATACCTTGCTACATGCATTGTTTCCAGTGATGATGCATAACAATGATTTCCTTGCCTGTTGCTAGTGGTGTAAAGATAGAATGAAAAAAGGGCATTATTACCAATTTTCGGTCTATTATGTCTATTTTTCTGTATTTCTATCTGTCTACGGGCCCATAGTGTTGCTTGACGAGGTGTGCAATCTCTTTGAGAGTGTTATTGCGAAGTGCCTCTCCAGAATAAGGCCGGACCTGGCGAATGGCTAATATGGCTTCCACCGGAGGCACTCCACAGTGGAACCATCATACGCGTGAGAACACTGGCAAATGATGCGGTCGCCCGGGGCGAGGTGATATTGGCGGTGTCAAATCCCTGCCCTGGAGTTGCATTCAGGAGGCGTTCGTGTACCACGAAGTGCCTCTCTACCTGCGCCGCATAGTCGGGACGTATCTGACGGAGAGATCCCTGATCTACGTTCCGCAGGGATTCAACATCCAAGTGCCAATCACTGTGATGCGAGCAAGGAGTCGGGACTTCACACGCAATGGGAAGGTACGATGTGTTAGCGCGTGGGTTGCCGTCTGCGAATAAGCATTAAAATAAGTACTGAAAATTTGGTTTCCTCCAATTTAAAAAAAAAACGGCTATTCCATGTTACGACCTATTACATAGAAACACCCAGACCAATGCAAATATACATATTCGTTCATACAAATATTTACACTGAACGGGAATCGAACCCGTGCGCGTACGCAGGGTAGCAGTCGAACGTTCTACCGCTACGCCATAGAGGCTGTCCCATTGCATTGCCATACTGTTCCCATTGCCGTCCCGTTGCCGTTGTTGCAGACAAACCCTATTATTTTTACTATTGCCACAGAATAAATAATAGTCTACAGCTTAAATCACATCCATTTAATTTGTAGGCAGCTGTGGATGGTAACAGAAAAGAGAGATGAAATGCTGAGTCTGAATTCAGTTCGCTGCGTAGCAATACTGTTGACTACAGAATGCGAAACGGCAGGTATTATCAAATCAACCAATCCTATTCGAGAAACAGAAGGGCTCAAAAAAAGCCAAGAAGAACTTATTACAGGCATTCTGAAGTGCTTAGGCTATTTTACAACACATTCTACAGCACAATGTGCTGAACAGGTAAGTTTTTTAATCGCTAATTGATTAATGCTAATGCAAAATACCTGCAGTGTATGGTCGGCGTGAGTTATTGGTATTGATATGTACTTTCACATCACTAAATGTTACAAGGACATCCTCATTTACTCCCATAAATTAATCCAGACTAATCCCATTATTATTGACCAACTGAAGTAAGGGTACGAGTCAATACAGTTTTAAGCAGTACCTACTTTAAAAAATCATAAATATAAAACTAAAACTTGTTGTAGATCATGTCTACATACGTACATGAATGGGTGCGACTTATATTATACAGTTTTAACCTAATTTTGATTAAAACTCCTTTTGCTAAATACCTATAGGTACTAAATATTGAAAACTAGTTTTATGAAATACATATAGGTATTAAATAACTGATCTAGAAATAGTAAAAGTATTTCTAACTAGGGACAACGCATTCTAATTAAAATAAGGTTTTAACTGTAAAATATTTCATAATAATTTCGTTTTTCAGATTCAAGGAGATGGCAGAGGTTTCCAATGTCTTGTAGCGTTAACAAAAAAGTTTGAGCCCTTGGCGCTAAAATGTCTCATGAATATCTGTTACTTGTCAACCTGCCGACCTCTTCTTGGCATCGCAGGATTTGTCGAGTGCCTTATAAGCATTCTACAAAACATCACAGGTAATAATAAAAAAGCTGGTCAAGTGAGAGTCGGACTCGCCCTAGTAGGGTTCCGTACAAAATTACGAACTTATGCTACATAAACCTCAATATATTTTGATTGCATTTTTTACACAGTTTCAAGACATGACAACTCCACACATTCCTGTCCTGATAAAAAGATCTTGACAGACAGACGGCCAACAAGTGATCCTATAAGGGTTCCGTTCTTTTTCCTTTTTAGGTACGGAACCTTAAAAAATGACTTGACTTCACACTTCACACAATTGATGGATATTGAAACTATATCCATCAATTGTGAGTCAACCTCAAACCAACGTATTAAGTTCTATTATAGTTATTTTTATTATGCCAAAAATACATAATGCCTACCATGGGGCCTCAAGAGCAAAAGGTTCGTGGCCGATTTGGGGTGCCGACTGCGGAGGGAGGGGCTGTATTTACAGGTTGGAAAAATACGACATATTTTTCCACCCTGTAAATGTCCTGCCCCTGGTAGTATAATTAGCCAACTCAAGGATTTATCGTAGTTTCCCTACCGGACCCGACTTATATTTCCAACTGTAAATATAATATATATTTATAATAATAATTTCCTTTTCAAATCAATGCGTTAGCGATGTTCGCCCCAAGGAAACGTGTTAACACTAGGTACTGCTTATTTTAACTGTTGCAGTATTTAAATTGTATTTTAAACTCATAATAAATATAGCTCATACATATAACATAATACATTGTTACAGATGTTTCGTCTTGGCCTGATGGTTCCGCACAAGCACTGGCGCAGCTTAGCGGGGAATCAGTGAACCGATCTCGCCTACGTCACTGTGGTGGTCTACCACTGCTGGTAGCAGCAGCAAGAGTAAATCCACGTTCCATGCATGCTCTACTGCAATATGTTTTCGATGATACATGTAAGCACATTTTTACATGGGTAGTTGGCGCCCTAAAAACTTCAATAACTGGTCTGGGTGCAATGCTTCGATCGATATCGATAGTGGGTTTGTGGAGGTCAGTGGCAGTCGCTTCACGGAACATATCGAAGTTCAGCTAAATTCACAGTTAGACTCATAAAGTAGACCCGACCTCCAAGGTGACAGCTTCGGATGCGACTGGGATTAACAAAAAGACTGACCAACGAAAGATGAACAAATAGTTATTTCAAAACTTTTATCTGGCAACATTTTTTTCTTGTTTGTTAGTATTTTATAGTTTTATAAAACTACCAAATACTCAGACCTATTCTATCATAAACAATTTTCCAATATTTTCAAAGTGAATTAGTTATTTATAATACTCACCTAGTGTATGTGAGTTACTCACCAATACAATGGGTGACACATAATGTTTTTTTTTTTTCAATACGCAATAATTATTCTTAAATATGTGTCATTAAGTATGTGATGTTCATCTTATCAAACTTTAAACTTCCACATACCTGATTTTATTACCGATAAAACTGTCGCAATTGTTACTCATGCATATAAAAAAGTTGTTTGTATTTATGAATACAAACACGTCAATTTTTTTCGGTCCAAATCAGTTTGCTACTTATTCCAAGTATCAACTCCGTTATTTCGATGTATAGTCAAAGTTGAAACCTGTTTATTTTTCAAACTTGCCACCGTTTTCATGAATTATCTTTCGTTGACCAAACTATATTCGTGAGATATAATCTATGAGCTACTGCTATTAGTAATAGTATAGTTACTATTTGCTATAAGTAATCTCGACCTACGCTAATGTATCACACGAGATGACTACAAGTAGACATAAATGGAAATAGCACACATATTGTACCAATACCATACCAAATACAGATTGAGGGTAGGAAGATCGTAAAGATGATGATGACACATTTTTTTAAAAATAGCCTTTGAATTTTACAGCATTTCAGATTTTAGTGAATGAGGGCCTTGTAAATCTATTAACTGATGAACTGACTACGTATTTAAAAACAATGAATTTTGAACACAATAACACAGAAACAGAACTTGGTGAAATCATCAGTGAAACTGTGGATAGAGTAAAGCAAACTCAGAAAGATATGAAAGTAATTAGTGAAGTGCAACAATCTAATGAGCAATCACAGACTAATAATGTAGAAGGAAAAAGCAGCTTATTTGCACGTCGCAAAGGTCCATTGACGTGTAAAAATGAAGATGAACTGAAAGTGGTCATAGAAAGGGATAATATGATCGTTGGATTTATTGACGCCATTGACAGCGATGCTACTGATGACAGTCAAAGTGAGGACGAAACGCCGCCTCTACGACGAAAGTGTCTGAAAAGAGCTCGTTCTAAAAGTCCAAAAGCTGTCAAAAAGGTAAATAAATACTTGACTGCTGAAATTTTAGAGTAGCGACCCGCCCCGGCATTGCGGGGATGCAATTGATTTTTGTGTAAAAATATCCTAACAGCAATAAAAAAAATTATCAAGGTCCATTCTGTGGATGTGAAGAAGTTAGCGAAGCAACAGACTCAATCGTAAAAATTACTAGTCTATACCATGAATGATGAAGCTTTATCAATCTCGAGTGCCTAGTGCGAGTTTTTTCTCACATCACCTAAATGTAAATGGTGATTGTTAGGCACAAAAAATGTTTATCATGGTTGCCGGCAGGTGGCGCCAATCATTGTCGTCACCGGTGAATGTGTGAAAAAACTCGCATTGGGCACTCAATTAAAATAACATTTTATTTTTTAGAAGCCTCAGCTAATAAAAATGGCCAGTAAGGATTGGTCAGCTGGTGTTTACTGGGAACCAAAAAGTCCTGAATGGCCCTCTCTTCCTCAAGCTTCTGGCTCCCAAGTTTCTATGAGCCCAGAAAGAGGCGAATCATTGGGGCCGCTATCGCCGTATTCACTATATTCAGAGGGCTATCAGTCTGGTTTTAGCCCCGAATACAGAACATTCTCGTCCAATAAACGACCAAAATGGGATTGGAGTCCTGAATCTGGGGTTAGTTCCGGGGAGGGAAGTTCGATGTCCCCTCATTGGACTGAGTATCAATGGAGCCCAAGTAGTTCTGGAGGACCTTCTTCACCATTTAGTGTCAATGAAGGTAATGTACAATAAAATACACCATCTGAACCTAGATACAATAATGACAAATTACTTCATTTTTATATCTGGAATTTTATTTCAAAAAGAGTGGTATTTCAGCATGTAAGTCCAATGACAAATAATATTATTTATTCTCAAGTTGACCACAAAACAATAAACTTGTGGGAAAATTCATACTCCTCTGTCCGCGCAATTTTCGTAAAAAGGGATCCAAAATTTTCACTTCACATAATATATAGATGACAGATTTAAAGTTGGGTGACGTCAGGGCATTACCATAATTTTTGCAATCGAATCAAAAACGTGTAGCCATTTATGAAATGTATGAATACATCCTTGGTTATACCTTTTATATTATATATGTATAAATAAATTTCATACACACAATATTTCAGACAGTTCCGATTCTGAGATATCCGGGCGTTACTCGCCGGTTTGCAGTGATAATGACGGCGAGGTTGTGGACCTGGCCGAAGTTCGCAGCGCGGTGTCTGAATTGAATGCAGCGCAAGTTGCGCACGATCTTGACGAACTTATCATGGAAGATGATGAAAGTGTAGAGGCTCCAGTTGAAGGTAACCATTATAAAGTAGCTTTAAGAATTGTTACATGTCCATAAAAATTAGATCTCTATATTTATCTTTTATTTTTGCGATAAATGGAAAATATTAACTGTGCCGATTATTGGGCTGGTTATATTGTATACATACTAAGTTGGATCTAGCTAATGCTTTCTTGACACATAAACTAATTTGTGAATACTTAACTCATAGGTACTAATACTTCTCCACTGTCTGAAAATTTGAAGCTAATTGCTACTAAGAATCTTCAGGGTATTCATTAGACCATTCATGTAATCATCTTTACCAATCATACGCACGCACGCATGCATTGCGCAACCGCAGATTGCATACCAATTATTTTTTTCAGCTGACGCAGCTGACAGTGATAAGCATACTAAATCGTCTCGTGGACACATAGCATGCGTGCTAGTGTTACTGTTCCGAGTTTCTCATGGAGCTTGCAACTCCTTTGGTGCCTTACGTGAAGAGCCCGTACCTAATCAAACGTTAGAACTGCTGACTGGACGAGATTGTTTGAATGCTTTATTAGACTATGTGGAGAGATGCCAGCGGCCCCTAGGACGAGCGGCGCGGATTCTAGCCAAAGTGTTGAGGTACGTTTTTAGTCATTTGATCGGAAAATCCATAATTAAGATGTCACAAAACTGAATTGCGAATAAAACGAGATTATTGGATTAATAATTATATTTTGAGTGATTTTTTATATGGCATAGTATACTATTTAAATCGATTAAGACAGGAAAAATTAAAGGGAAGACTGATATATAGGCGAATTTGGATGGCATCAGGCGTGGTTCTGGTTCAGGCGTGACTCATTGGTCAGAGCATTCCTCCCTGTAATGGAAAGATCGCGGGTTCGAATCCCGCCTATACCTACCGGATTAAATGTTATCTATCTTAATCTACTATTTTTTTTCTCCTTTCATTCTATGCTTCACTTAGTACATGCAGAACACTCGCGAAAATAACTTAGCCAGTAGACTGTACACAAAAGATTTTAAAGTTTGTAATTGTTTCATAATATTAAGCCGTCTCTTAAACCAGGTAACTAAACATTTGTAATACTAATAATATTAATCGTTTACAGTAATGCGCTTTGTCTTATGAGTATTTTAAAACATAGGCTGGCACTAAGGTTGCATTATATGACTGTCAGTTCCAAACACCCTTCAACTAAATGCCAGCAGTGCAAGCAAGTAAGTCACAACACACATAATACTTATAACACTTTATAAATACCGATATCAAGTATATATTAACATTATCTTGCAAGCATACATATAATTTCAACTTTTTCAGCTCATGCGGCTCAGTTCGAAGCTTTTGAGTCAACTGACAATATTGGCCGAATCAAGTTACGGTATTGGAGAAATTAGCTACCAGCTTTTGAAAGGCGAGTCACCTGTAAAGCAGACTCTTTCACTGACGCTACCGTATATAGTGAGGTATAAACACTTGTGTTACTCAATGTTCCTTGTTAAGAAAATTTATGATAAAAGGTTTTGCAAAAATAAATGTAAATGACCACATAAATAATGAAGGTTTTCATTTTTACAGAACTGAGAAACCATTGAAAAAATATTTTATTGATTGTGGTGCGTTAAATTTGTTATTTGACTCCATTGCCGAATCTAAAGAAGACATACAAGACTGTGTTACTGCTCTAGCAAAGTTGGCAAATAATGTTCACATAAAAGATCCAAAGACTTTAGAAAATAGATTCAAAGTAAAAATGAACTTTGACTACAATACTATACTTGAGAGTGTGTCTACCGATGAAGTCGTAACTTTTGAACTGGATGATTTATCTACAGTGAAAGCCAATAGAGTATTTCTATGTCAAAATTCTGATGTCTTCAGTGCCATGTTGATGGGATGCTTTAAAGAGTCTGCGGAAAACTGTGTACGATTAAAAAATGTAACTAAACCTGCACTAGAATATCTATTCTTTCTATTACATTGGGGCTATAATAATCCCAAATTTGATGTTCACTATTTCCCCATGTCTGATGAACTAAGAACTAATCTAGAAGTTTTATTATTAGCTGACAGATTTTTGTTTGATAAGCTAAAGGGCTTACTGAGCAGTGCGATACTACAATTTCAACTAACACCAGAAACAGCCGATAAAATATATGTGTGGTCACTTAGCGAGGGAATGGGATTCTTATGTGTGGAATCAGTCGCATACTTGCTTACGGGTAAAATGTGCGAATCAGACCGAACAAAGTCTTTTAAAACCATTCTTAATTTAGAGTATAAGGAACAATGGCTTGAGGACATTAAGTCTATGATATTAAGGCAGTTGGTGAAGTGAATCTGTTGATAATTGACTGCATCAAGTGATCTCTTTTCTCCCGCGTTGATTAATAATATTGTGTAAATAAATTATAACCCAGTCCAATGAAATACAATAGCATATAGTTTTTGTTTAATGCATTTATTAAAATTTGTATTTAATATTATACAATAACTATCTGTATTTTAAATCAAACAATATAATTTAGTATTATAATACGAGATATGAAGTCTCTTTCTACTATAGCACCTGTTTTTGTACTATAGCACCTTGACATAGGCAGGCTATTGTACGTAATACTTTCTTTTGTAAATAATATATAGCTAAGAATTGGTTCAGATTACTCTAGTCAGGCCTTCGAACTTTGTTACTATTTTAGTGTATAAT
Source organism: Eilema griseolum (assembly GCA_963662185.1). NCBI lineage: Eukaryota > Metazoa > Arthropoda > Insecta > Lepidoptera > Erebidae > Eilema > Eilema griseolum. Next base: position 16,047,456 of record OY759241.1, read on the forward strand.
AAAATATTAATTGATTGATTGGCTGCTATGATTTATGTTAAATATATTTTTTCAAATTAAAGCCTAATATTATATTCTTCAAATAAAAGTTTATTTACCAATATGTTTATTGTCTTGTTATTAAGTCACATTTCTGAACTCTCTTTCACAATTTTTTTTTGTAAATACATACAAACACCCAGACCAATGCAAATATTCATTTTCATACATACAAATATTTGCACGGAGCGGGAATCTAACCCGCGCTCCTTATACAGTAATCGAACGTCCTACTCCTACACCACAGAGGCACTCGAACAAACCATTCGAGACAATTATGATTTAGGAGAGAGCTAGCTAGGTTTGTAGTTATTCACCCTGTTTTAGTGGGTTTGTACTCCAGCACATCCGCAAGAATGCCTATAGGCTGACAGAGTTACGAGAATTACTAGCTAGACCTTACGGCATTGAAATCATGGAATTTAGCAACAATATTAAACCAATATTTCCCATAACAAGGTCGACGTTGCTTGCTCGAAGTGCATCAAGAAGAGGTTTTTCATGAACCTAATATCTCGGCGAATCTCACATTTGGCATAAATGATGGATGAAGGTATCTTACCTTATTGTTGTGCGGACAGAGGAATATTGCCGCCAACACAATTAGAGGCGAGTGGTCCCAATAACCCGATACCTGCTAGATTAAGACTTTTTTATACCACTTAGGTGGCAGACAAGCGCACGGCCCACCTGATGAAAAGTGGTTACCGTGGCCTATGGACGTGGTATTTTTTTTAGCGGCTTCCCTTTTGATTTTCGCCCTTCACCACTGGTAATTATATTTCTAGTTACTCACTTACTCACTGCTTAACTTCAGAAAACATTAAGGAAGAAAATTCATGAACATGCATTTTTGAAATGAAAAATTACAGTGCAAATAATTATATTTTATTTGTATTTATGCAAACAATTTACTTGTACATTATATAATATGTAGGAACTAAGACTAGAATTACATAATTCTATTAATTGAAATCCTTGCACTTAGGGTCCAGAAGGGAAAATGATAGCTTTATGTCTGTACTTGGCACAAGTACCTGAGATGTGTCGGCCTTTACCTCATTTTCATTCAAACATTTGAAATCAAAGTTTTTAACAATCTGGAACAGAAAATGTAACAAAAAATAAGCCAAATGATTTGAATCACTAAATTAATATAACACTTACCCAACCCCAGAATCATTTACGTTTAAAATGACTACCTACCTGGGTTATCAGTTCAGACATCTGTACCATAGCCAATTTTTTGCCTACACATGATCTGGCACCGAGAGCAAAAGGCAAGGAGGCAAGTGGAACATGATTTAACAAAGTCTTCTTCCGTGCATCATTCCTGTCCCATCTGTAGGGTAAAAACTTTTCAGCTTCACTAAAGTTGCTTTCATCTCGCCCTGATGTATAAATTGAGGCTATGATAGGTGTCTGCAATATTTTCAAATGCATGAAATTATCTATCTAACTTTGTAATATACTGTAGGTATTGATAGAACTATCCTTTCTAATTTTATTTCTTCATATCCAATCCAAACTTTCAAGAAAACAACCTGCATATAAAATACTATATATAGATATTCAATGGCTCATCCCTTTTGCAGTGCACTGTTGGACATAAACCTCTCCCAATTTATGGAAGCTACAATATCTACATGTTATGTCTCACTAATTGCTCTATGAAACTGCATGTAATTGAAATTAAAGCAGCAATAGCATAATGATGTAGTTCACAGACTTGACAGATTTAAACTTATTCCAATCAGTCAAGTTTAAACCCATTTGAAAGAGTTAGTGATAGTACTAGTAGAAACAGTGCAAGTGGAACAATGATTATGTAACAATATTTGTATAGAATTAATGTTCATAAATACCTACACAAGCTATATAAACTTTCAATAGTTTAGTAAATCTAATAGGACAGCAACAAAAACAAACAGTATTATGATGTTTTTGGTATATATTTTTTAAATCTATCTTTTAATTCTTCCTTTATATGTTTATAAGGTTCTTCCAATTCACTCGGAGCTAAAGGTATTCTTAACTTCCTTCTTAGTGATGGTGATAGCAAAACCAAGTTTTGCATTAAGCCAATCCCACTTGATGTCATCCAATATAGGCACATACAAGATGGCACATTAGCTGCTATGGGTATCATAACTATTGTAAATACTCGGAATACATTTGTAAAAACATTATATAACTTTGATGGCTGTCTGAGCTTTGATAACCTTTGAATTTCAATAATTGTCAAATTAGTTAATCCAAATGCTACAGGCAAGATCCAGGAGTGATCAGGCTCAGTCAAGTTAGGTATCCAGCCTATTCCACCAACAGATAACTCCATAAAAGTAATCAGAGCTGCTGGATCTCCATCTCCCATGTAAACTAGGTTTCGCAATGCAAATGACATGCAAACCCAAACTGGTAATTGAAACCATATTAGTATACTTGCTTTGAATGGATGACAATTATCTCTTACAATTAAATTCTGCCACTGCTTTTTTAGTGACCTTTTATATAAAATTACGGCTTGTTTGTCTGTTAAATTGTACACCTTTTTGGCAATTGCTGTTTCTCTTTTTAATTCATTGACTAAATCTTTGAGTTCTAAACTTATATTTTCTACTTTGGCTAGTATATAGTTTTGATACACAGTAAGTGGTAGTGTCATGCCTGTTCTTATAAGTATCGTAGATGCAACTATTGTAGCCCACCAAGGTAGCCCAGTTACATCGTGAATTTGCAGTAATCCGTCTTGCATGAACTTAACAGGAATACTATTAGATATACTTGTATATGTTTGTTCCTGCCATTTTACGACGCCTTCCATTGATATATTTCTTTTAGATAAATGAATAAACATATTATCTTGATCATGTTTACAACTCCCAACTTTAACGTTTCTATGGGTGTAGTTTCCACAAATAGCACTGTATTGCCGGATTGCTTGCGCAGTTAGAATATGTTTGCGACAGAGCATATTGAATCATTTGTCGTACTTATTTTATGTTAATAATTTTTAAATTGATAATACATTACATATGTACAAAAGGATAGGTAACAAATAAAATTATGTAGTTTTATTTAATAACCTATTTGTTTACATGTCTATGGCAGTCATGCATGACAGTTCAGTTTTGATGACAGTTGACAGTTTACAATATTTTCTTTACTTAATTCATTCGTCATACGTTCAGAAACTTCTTCACTCTTCTTCATCACTTCACACACTCTACTGACTCCTTTTTATATTCGGCAAACACTTATACCAAAGGTGGCAAAGATCGTCACAGCGGTAGGCCCGGTTACATCGCAGACCGCGATACGACCGTCCATGGTACAATACACTTTATTGGTTTAAGGATATGTTTGGTGTGCAATAAAGTGTATCTTATCTTATGTAATGTAATTTAATGCCCGGGGTCAGTTCTCCTACTCTTAACTTTTACGAGAGGAATTGTCACTTCGTCGTCTGACTACTCAAGCCCAACCGCGACAAGAAAGTCTTCACCAGAGCCTCGTCTATCAATTGTTAAAAAATACACTAGAATGTCTGAACGGCTCTGGGTAAATTGTGGCAGAGAGATTTAGAGATTATAATGGGGTAATGATGACTTATCAGGGTAGTTGGGTAGTTTTCAGGTGATCAGTTTAATCGGTCAGAGTGGAATAAGGAGTCATAGTCATAACAAATGTAATGAAATGCACGCAGTGGTTAATTTGTAATTAAAATGGGTATTAAGTGCCTATTTATCATGTCACTTTCCATTTCTAACTTTTTATAAGCTTGTACTGTTTTAAGGTACCTAGGCATTACAATATTAAGATACAAGTTCAATAGGTTATCATTTCTCATTATCATAAAGTACTGATTATAATTGTCTACAAGTTGATTACTTCAAATTATATTAAACCTTACCTACAGGTTCAATAAAGTTACAGCACAGTTACAGGTAGGAAGGTGTACTTGCATAGGTAACTAGCACTGAATATGCAAGTATGAAACAAATGAATTCTTAGAGCTCCTTCACACTTGCCTAGCTAATGTTTATCCGGCTTTCAATGAATGTATGCGAAACGCTGATGCCCACGGCAACGCGATGCGTGCATAAGATTACCGTAAAAAAAGAACGTTTCCCTTGCAGTAAATCAAATGCTGCGTATGCATGCTGCCACTAGCGTATCGTCAATGTGTGCTGCCGGGGGTTTGTTGTCCGGTGCTGCGCATACGTTCATCGAACGCCTACACTGGACAAAATTTAATTTTTAATGACATAACTTAAGTTATGACGATTAAAAATCTAATAATTTAAATAAAACATTACTTACACCTGCTTTGAGCTTATATGACCCTAACACACTTTCCTTAGGTAATATTCTTGTCAAGAAGGGAGCTACGGGGTACAATCTCATGGATTCCTTAAGTACGTAATTTACATAATTTTGGTCCCTCTGGCGTATTTCAGCTTTCGTACTTTCTTCGTTTGATAGAAGAAATAAAGTCCATAATGACGTATAAGCTGTCTGGAAATGAATTGATTGACTTGTTAATAATAATTATTAAACTAGAATATTTTCTCAAAAAATAAAAACTTTTTGCTTGGATACCGTATCTCCTGCTGCGATAACGAAATCCCCGATAATTTTTTTTATGTTTTCATCACTAAGTTTTTCATCGGATAACATCTTTACCAATCCATTACTATGTGGTCTGCTACTTAATATCTCATCAACTATCTTATGAGCTGAAAAAATATATAGCTATAGAATTTTATATTTTGATTTAGATGGTCACCTAAATTCCAATTAAAATCATAATGTATTTAGTAATAAAGTTATTTTACCTAAGGATAGTGAAATATCAACAGATTCTTTGAAGTCTCTCCATATTTTTAAGTTCAACTTTTGGCATAAATGTACTGGTAGTCCATATAATGTCGTTGTTGTTTGAAATATTTTTTTAACTGATTCAGAAAACTTAGTCAAGAGACTGTCACAGTGCTTGTCAGGTATCAATGATGAATGATTACCCAGCATAATAGCCATAATAACTGTAAAAGAATTAGGTTTAAAAACGTTTGATGCTCTCTCTCTCTCTATCTCTCTTTGACCGCTAACTATCAACTAATTTCAACTAACTACTTAGTATGTTTACATTTTAGAAACCAATTACAATATTTACATGTAACTTATTGTAACTGGAATCAAAGTAAGTATTGATATATTATGTAATTATAATAATTGTGCGGTTTACACACATACCATCTATAGATAATCTATAAAATTCTGATTCCAAGTTAGGAACGAAGGTGCCATTTTCGACAACAGTTTTCATCTTTTCTATAAAATTGTCCATTGTTGTTTTCACTGGGACGTGTAACCATTTCTCAGAGCCTTCTTTTAATAAATATTTATTCATGACACGTCGATTTTCTAACCATTCCTCGCCGTCCATGAAAAATAATCCTCTTTTAGATCCATACAGCTTTTCATACAGCACCCATGGATCAGGTAGTATATGTGATGGATATTTTCCTTCTAGGCTAACAAAAAGTGTCCTTATGAGCATAGGATCACTAACAAAAACGAGATCCGTATTACCACCTAATTTTTCTCTAAAAATCGGACCGAGCTGCTTATGACGATGGTCAATATATTCGTGGAGTCTGAAATAGGAGATAAATATGTACTCAGATATATAATTCTGTTTAAATAGATACTTAGGATCAGTTGGTATTATAATTAGGTACTTAGCTACTTTATATTCAGTACTAAATCGGCCTCCATTCTATTTATGCCGGGTACACAACGCATCAAGCAATTATAGGCAAACTAGAGTTAACGAACTGATATGGCGAAGGCGGTGAAAGTAATAAATGGGATTTTGATTTCCTTTGGTGTTGTTCCTAAGCATTTGCATTAATTTGGTTGGTGTGTAGGTACCTAGCATAAGACAGATTATAACCAGCAAGTGCGAGATTTTCTCACATTCACAGGAGACGAGTCTAATTCAATGCCATAAATCACCGCTTGTGGCTTCATCATCGGTGAATGTCACAAAAACTCGCACTAGGCACTCAGTATAATCCTGGTTTTATTAAAAAGGTGAATAGAATCTTGTTGGACACTATAAGACACAATAAAAACTCACTTGGTGCCACTGCCTGCAGCAATAAATTCTAACTTGGTTCCGATTACAGGAAAAGATTTCCTTCGGGGTATATCATCTATTGTTAGAGGTGGTCCAGAACATTCCACAAAATTTGATGTATACTTCTTGTAAAATATTTTTTTATGTACCGGTATGCGCTTTATTTGTTGCATGATACCTGAAAAAATAACGTTAGTAGGTATACCTAGATATTTTTAAGTTAGGTACATAAATGTTAATGGTTTATCAAAGAATGTATCAGAGTAGGTAGCTATGACTATAATAAACTATTTGTTATACCTGCATTAATAAAACATGAATTATGTGTATGTACGCCTGTGCCCGAGTACGAAAAATGATCGAATTCGGAATGTTTAATGTTTATATATCGAGAGTTTCATTGGTAATGAAGAGAGTACCAGTCAAAAATGTAAACGATTAAAGAATATTCTACAAGAAATTAATAAAATACTTAAATACAAACTGAATATGATGATAAGATCGCCCGAGGCGCATGGCGTGGCCGAATAAAACGCTGTGTAAACATGTAGTGTGTGTAAGTTCCTTAATATTATTGTGCATTATATAGTATTCTCCGTTACTAAGATTCACATCATGTTATTTGGGTAATACGGTATGCACTTGTTGTGTATGCCGATGTATGTAAATTTTAAATTAATAACGTTTTATGTCAAACAAATCAGTCTACTTCTCTTCTCCAAAATGGTCTCCATGCTATGTTGGCTCAATATTTATTATGTATTCGACATTAATTAAAGTCTCACGCTATTCAATAAATTGTTATTAGATTTAGAGGCTGTCCATTAATCACGTGATGATGAATCAGGCATTTTTAACCCCCTCCCCATGGTAATACGTGATGAGATTTCAAAATATCCTCCTTCTCTCTACCCAAAATCACGTGTATTTATTTGGTACAAGTTATTTAAAAAAAGTAGTAAGTATTTACTTTTTTACGCGTAATTTTGAAAAAAATAATAAGTACACGTGAAATCTCACTATGCAGGTGATATTTCGTAATTTTTTCCGAACCCATTCCCCCCTCGGTTGGGCCTCACGTGATTAATGGACAGTCCCAGAGAAATGGAACTCTTTTTTCATTGAAATCATGATCGAAAGATCTTTTAACTTGATTTGACAGCCAACAGAATCGACATTGAATCATTATTAATTAGCAGAATTAGACATCAAAATAAACAGTCAATGGTATTTTCCGCACCACTCAGATCACACAAGTTCACACAACGGATTCCGAGCTACCACCCGCAGACACATAATACAGGCTGTTTTACTTAGCCCGTAGTTATTTAGTTTAAAAAGTTTTTCTTCTGTAACAATATACATCAGTATTCTGAGTTTGTACTTAAACTGTTAAGATTTTGAAATAATTGTAGTTTAATGTTTGTCAATACCATAGTGCGAATAATTCTTCGTTGAGCCTACTATTACAAAACTGTAAGTCAGTTAAATCTGTGCCTATATATTTAAAATTACTTGTCCAACTAATTAATCAACGCAGAGCCTAAAACTTTTAAGTTTTACAGGTGTTGCTTACACCATAAAGGTGTAGGCATCCACTAAGAAACGATTTTTGGAGATTCCTCTGCTAAGGGTGTGTAAAATAAGAGATAACTGTTTATTTGGAAGTTTGTCATTCATTTTAAAAGTACACAGCATAAAATTTCATACATCTCTGGTTAGAAATAAATGAACATGTGTATCAGCGTTTTCAAAATTTCACTACTGATTGGGTAAAATAGGCGAAAGAACTGTAAGTTCAAATAGGTTTCTACGAACGATTATTACGAATTCTCGGGTGAAATCGGGATATAGGCTGCTTTATAGAATAAATTATTTGCAACTTTGTATAATAAACGAGCACCTTATTAAGTTCATCGTGTGGTATAATAAATTAATAATATAATGATCATTATTTTTTGGTACCACTCTGTATACAACTATCCGGTCCCGTATCACAGATGCAGGTAAAAATAAGGTCTCAGTGATAGAACCAATCACAAACAACTGCGGCCGATCTGTCCCGTGGCGCGCAAAACTGCGTCTATGATACTGCTGAGTGCCTACTAACAGCGCCACATACTCCCCGAACTTACCCTAACCCCTTATATACTTATTGGTTGTAATTTGTACAGACATCGACATCAACAGAATTTATCATGACAATGCTTAGCGTATAACGGTAACTCATTTATATATCTATTATTAGTACCTATACATAATTTGAAATTCTCACCACTAATACCCAATGACTTAGATATACTTAGTTGTAATATTGCAACTCACCTTCTGTAACGAACGGTGCCTTATATCCTGACTCAAATGAGAAATTCAGAATGCTTTTACTGTATCCAGATATCCCGTACACCTCCGTCCGCGTCCTGAAGCACACTAAAACAATATTATCTTGGTTGATCGTTCTGGGTAGTTTTTATGCTGTTGTTCTCAGAAATATCACATTGAAATGGTAATAATACAGTGAATTATGTATGTTGTGCTATCCACCATGTAGAAAATATTAATTTTTAAATGTTTATGGAGTAGGTACCTACGTAAATTGCAGGATCGTTTCGTCTTACATTTACATACAAGACAGAGAGTTTATATTTACATGTGCATATCTACCTACCTATAAGTAGGTACTTTAGTGTTATGTTATCTATACTATAAGTTATTGTGTTATTAGGTATCATATTTCAACTTTGTTTACAATTTTTATATGAATGTGATCATGTTATTTTATTATTCACCGCTTTAGGTTCCATGTTGTTGGTATTCTCTATTACAACTTTTGAAATAAGTACCTACTTAAGTTCTTAGTTCCAAAATACAGTATCTGTGGAGTGGAAGTTGTGAATTCGACTGTGACGCAGGGGTGCGGGTTCGATGATTCCCGCTCATGCAAATATTTGTTTTATATGCATTTATTTATTTCGGAGAAAATGTTAAGCAGTCGCCGTGTCGGTCCCGTTTGCCATACGAATATCTATGCTATGCAATGAAAATATTTTTTATATCTATGCTATGCAATGAACATATTGTTAATTTCAACACCCTCTGTTACCAGCGCGCGGCGGCTATAATAGAGGTAGCAAGTAATTTAAATTTGACATAATTAATATTAATTTCCCACATAGATTAGTTTATTTTTGTTTTTTTTGGAAGTAAGGTAAAAGCACCAATAGTGGACAGTGTGGACACTAACTCAATCAAATCAAATTTATTTCATAATCTTGTGCAGTATATTATCGTGCATTATTACATTGTGCACGGGTAGGTATCTTAGGTATGTATAATATATATTTGTGCAGTTATTTGTCTTACAGAGGTCTTTACTTAGGGATATTATCCAAGCTGTGCCTGAACCAGGTAATCGTGTGCTTCAGGCGTCAAGTGTAGATTAACAATATTTTTTAAATACTATTATAGATACAACCAATTTACTAAGAATATTACAATGCTTTTCTTTTTTTTTGATTCACTAATACTAACTAAAGTTATGTCTTAATTATGCAACTTAACATTAACTATATATTTTAAAACAGACATTAACTCATCTGTGTCATCGTAGGACAATCTTCGGAGGACATTCTTTACAACGCGCTTACAACGTGCATAATTAAGGGAATGCTTGTTGACGTGCGTTTAACCTTTTGTACAAAAGTGGTTCATATCTCAAGTCTTAAAACGATATGTTTTAAGAAAAGTAACCATCAAATCAAATCGATTGTTAACAGCAACCAATATGGGCCGGTGAACACGGTCGTGTTGTTTCTTATGATTTTTTAAGGGTCAATCAATCAATCAAACAGCCCACCGCAGTCCACTGCTGGACATAGGCCTCTCTCAATGTGCGCCATTTTCTCCGATGCTCCGCCTTCCGCATCCAGTCTGTCCCAGCCACCTTTTTCAGGTCGTCCGTCCATCTGGCTAGGGGGCGTCCTACCATTCGTTTACCTTCTCGCGGTCTCCACTCTAGGACTTGTTTGCTTCAACGGCTATCGATCCTTCGGCAAACGTGGCCAGCCCACTGCCACTTCAACTTGCTTATTCTGTGGCCTATGTCGGTAACTTTAGTTCTCTGTCGGATAACCTCGTTCCGAATTCTATCCTTCAGTGAAACTCCAAGCATAGCTCGCCGCCACCATGGATCCTGGAAGCGAGATGCCTTTCGGCGCTATACCGGTTCCGAAAGGCGGCGCGGGAGCGGGGTCACGATCCTGAGCCCGAAGAAATTCGGGCCGTGAGATCCCGGCTCCACAGGGAAATGGTGGCGGAATGGGAGATACGACTTGGGCGACCAGGCGCAGGGCACGCAGGGCACGCCGTAGTAGCGGCGGTAAGACCCATCATGGGGGAGTGGCTAGAGAGGTCACACGGCAGCCTCTCGTACCGTCTGACGCAGATGATCACCGAGCACGGATGCTTCGGAAAGTATCTGCGTCGGATGCAGAAAGAGCCAACGTCCGAGTGCCATCATTGCGACGCGAGCGAGGACTCAGGTCCGCACACGCTCACCGAGTGTCCGGCGTGGGAGACGCCGAGGCGGGAGCTTGTGGCGGCCCTGGGAGTGAGAGTTCTCACGCTCTCCACCTTGCTCGCGGCGATGGTCCGCTGCGCGAATGCGTGGGCGGCCGGCGCCTCCTTCTGCGAGCAAGTAATGCTCGTGAAGGAGGAGGCGGGGCGGGAGCGGCAGCGGGAGCGACGAAGGATCGCAAGCAAAGCTGCCCGCGTACGAAGGCAACTCGGGCGTCGGAGGTCGATGAACGACCTCCGCCCCCCATGAGCGCCGGCCTGGGGGTGACAGGTGGAGCCGCCTGTCACTCTGGCAGAAGCAGGCCGCGGCCGTGGCGCGCGTGGCTCGCCTCCCCGTTTCCGGGGACGAGTTGGGGACTTTGTAGTCCCCACACCCGAGAAGAGGGCCAGATCGTGAGAGATGGCCCTGAGTCGGCCGGGGTGCGAGGGATATGCCTGTCAACCTCACCTTCGGCAACCAAAGCGACCCACAGGCGGCGTGCGTTTTAGTCGGCTCGAGTCCGACATAACCTCCTCCACCGGCTCCGGTGGGGAGGTATCCGTGGGGATTTTGCGCCCGTAAAAAAAAGGACGCACTGTTCAAAGACCTTTGTTTTGAGGCATTGCGGTAGGGGTGAAGAGAAGACTCGACGTAGTTTGCGAAATGCTGCCCAACCCAGTTGGATCCTTCTGGCTAGTTCTTTCTCGAAGTTGTTTGTATTTACCGAGCTGGATAACCTGCCCCAGATAGATATATTTTTGAACAATTTCGAGTGTCGCCCCTTCGATGGCAATCGGTCTCGGTGCAATTTCGCCCAGTTGTTCCAACGATTCCGCTATTCCTAGGTGTTAGACCTTGTAGGATGCCGGAATTAAAAAGGCTTGCTAGCTCTTTCAGGATTGGAGCTCCGCCTGCTTTCAGGAGCTCAGTAGTAATTCCGTCATCACCTGGGCACCTGTTGTTTTTCAGTTGTCTGAGAGCCGCCTCCAACTCGCATTGCTTTATATCGGGTATCTCCTCGGTGTAATGGCGCGTGAGATGGGGCTCTGTGGTGTGTCTCTGTTCATCGCTGTGTCCCGTCGGTTTACTCGTCCGTGATGCATATAGCTGTCAGAATTTCTCGATCTCATCGAGAATCTCGAACCTTGAGGCAGTCATTTTACCATCCGCAGTTTTAAGTTTCGTCAGATGGGGTCTCCCCAACTGCTGAGCGAACACTTTCGACCCCCTATTTCGCTCAATCGCCTCCTGGACGATGTGGGTGTTGTAGCGTCGGAAGTCGCGCCTAATCAGATTTTTAATTAGTCGGTTTAAGGCTCTCTCATCTGACGAAGACGACGGTGTGGATGACTGCTCACGTCGCTTTCTCATAAGTTCGAGAGTCTCAGAAGAGAGGGACTCTCGCTGTTTGCGTTTCCCAGGAAAGAACTTTCGAGACACTTCCTGTAATGTTTTGACCACTGTGTCGGTTTTCTCGTCAATGCTGTTTGTGGTTTCCAGTGTTGCGAAACGATTTTGAAGTTCCAATTGGAACTTTTCGGACCCTAGAGCTACTTGGAGTGGCGTAGGTCGGAGAATAGACCGTATCATTCGGAATCTTTAAGCCTTGATGTTGATATTTATAGAGCCTCGGATAAGTCTGTGATCGCTTCCGTTTTTAAACTTGTTGATCACAGAGACGTCTCTAAATATGTGCTTACTGTCCGTTATCAAAAAGTCTATCTCGTTTCTTTTTTAAGGGTACTGATTTAATAGATCTGATTTTTTATTTAAGTACAATTATTACAAATTTTTGTATGAATGTTAATATGTAAGTTCTGGATATACTTAGACCATTACCTACGTATTTTGGTTAGATTTTCTACCAGTTTTTGTGATATTCTCTAGTGGTGCCAAAAATATAAAATCGCCAAAAGAGAACAGTTTCGAAAAATAACTATGTTTTAAAATAAGTACCTATGTTATACGTACATACATACCAACTCAAAATTTCCCCTACTCCCTCATCAATTCATTCCCCCACTTTTCTTCTTCCCCGTTGTTTCTCTTTTCTACCTCACTCCTCCGCCATCCTTGCTTAAACCCTAATCGGTGTATTTATTTCATCAGTACATCTTCAATGATGAACTTTCCTACAATTTTTTATCCTCTAATTCACCCCCTTTAAGGTTAGTTTCTTAATTATTTATTTATATTTTTGTTAGTGTTCATTGGCTGAAATATGGACCCCTTTTCGGGAAAGGCCTCCGCCAACCTATTACATCGTCGCTACCCGCTGTCTGTACAATATCATCAGCCCATCGTTTTAGAGATTTACAAATTTTATTATTATTTATAATTTTATTTTGTTTTTTTTACGTGCGCAAAATCCCCCCGGATACCTCCCCACCGGAGCCGGTGAGGTTGAAAGGCATATCCCTCGCACCCCGGCCGACCCAGGGCCATCTCTCACGATCTGGCCCTCTTCTCTGGTGTGGGACTACAGTGTCCCCAACTCGTCCCCGGAAACGGGATAGGCGCGCCGGGCGCGCCGCCGCCGCGGCCTGCTTCTGCCAGGGTGACAGGCGGCTCCACCTGTCACCCCCAGGCCGGCGCTCATGGGGGGCGGAGGTCGTTCATCGACCTCCGACGCCCGAGTTGCCTTCGTAAGCGGGCAGCTTGTCTTGCGATCCTTCGTCGCACCTGCTGCCGCTCCCGCCCCGCCTACTCCTTCACGAGCAGTACTTGCTCGCAGAAGGAGGCGCCGGCCGCCCACGCAACTGCGCAGCGGGCCATCGCCGCGAGCAAGGTGGAGAGCGTGAGAACTCTCACTCCCAGGGCCGCCACAAGCTCCCGTCTCGGCGTCTCCCACGCCGGACACTCGGTGAGCGCGTGCGGCCCTGAGTCCTCGCTCGCGTCGCAGTGGCTATTGGTGGTACCTTACTGTTAAATTCTATAGAGAAATTTTATCCTTATGAAGATTGACCCCTCACCACGCCTCATCTAAAAAAATATACAAAATTCGATGAAATACTTCCTTCTAACAGCCAAACATATCAACAAAAACTAAGTAAAGTAAAAAGCACCAATATTTTTATAGAATGGTCGATCATTCTTTTTTATCTGTTACAGCTACATATAGACATTAATCATTTCAAACTACAAAAAAATAATCTAGCCAAAATTATAGGCAATGGTCTAAATAGGTCAATAACCGACACATTTATAGCATCTATACTAATTTGTAATAACCATTAATAATAAATAAAATATCACAGTATCCTTAACTCAAACCTTAAGGAACAACTGTCGCCTCAAAATTTACTTAAATACGACAGTGTTGTGATTTTTTGGACAAGACTGATAGTTAGAGATATAAATGCTAGAGTACACGCCACAAAATATATCCTTCCATGGCTTTCTTTTATCACACTTTCCTTTTATAACACACAGTATGGCTTTCTTTTATCTGTAGTGTGGCTGATATGTACCGAACCGATCACTCTTTGATACTGATGTCATTTTTAGTTCCGAGTTTGGTTCCGAGTTTGACCGCGGGACCATTTTTCTGGCTTTGACTCTATTAGTCATCTTTTAAGTCAATATTCATGTAAAACAAAAAGTTACTACTCTTAAAATAATTAACAATATAAAAGTTAACACTATTGGGTTAGAGTTCACTACTGGCACTTTAACCTTAACAGGATTTAATTTTGAGCTCAAGATTCAATATCTACCAGAAACTTTTGTAAAAACTACTATTGCCAATCCATGTTATGGTATATTTTGTAGTTTTATATATGCAACCCAAAATGCCGTAGTGACTTGTCAAAATTTGTAAAATCATTGAAAGCTGAATTAGAACAGAGGAACGTATTGTTTAATTTGGAAATTGTGCTAGACTAAATCAAAATGACGGTTAAAAATAAGACCGAGGAGCCGAAAAAGGAAAAAGTGGAACCAGCAGCAGCTCCCAATGATGATTTGGTATATACATTTCCTATTTATATCGAAAAATTGCTATATCCAAACCTGTCGTCCTAATATAATTTTGTTTTCATTTCATTATTTTGTAGTCTGAAGAAGATAAGCGTTTGCAGGAGGAACTTAATATGTTGGTTGACAAACTGCTGGTATGTATTTTTTCGAATTTAAATTATATTGATTGTATAAAACAGTTCTAACCTATTTCGGTGTTTTATGAGCAGGGCAGCGATGTAGATTTATATTTGCCAGCTTTACAAATGCTGAGTAAACTTATAAGAACATCTACTACATCAATGACGTCAGTACCAAAACCATTGAAGTTTCTGAGAGAACATTATCCAGCATTGAAGCAAGTGTATGAAAAGATTCAAAATGCTCAAACAAAACAGTTCTGTGCTGATGTTGTCTCTGTTTTGGCTATGGGAGTCAGTGGCTCAGTTGTAAGTAGAGCAGCATACTTATCATGCATTAATTTCACATTAATGATTTTATGACAACTAAAATAACTATGTCTTACTTAGGAGGCTGCTGAGAAGAGAGAATGCCTGAAATATTGTCTTTTAGGAACAATGTCAAATGTTGGAGATTGGGGACATGAATATGTCAGGTGTGTGCAGATTTTGTTTACTTGACTTTGCCTATATTTATTTGTAGAAGTGAGTCATATTAATATGATTTGACAACTTTATTATTGGTGATCAGTATTGATTTCAGCGAAAGAACCATTCTCCAATGGTTTATTTACATTACTTTTGATTTTTAAAATATTTCTTGACATAATTGTAAAATTTTGACATTCATATGTGCTCTATAAGATCCTAAACTGAATGAATGAAATTGATTCTTTGATTGTTTATATAAGTTTCATAGAATGCACAGGTTTTCGGTGTTCTGTTATACCTACCTTAATAAACTTTTTATGCCCTACAAAGACTTTTGTATAAAGGATTATTTACATGTTGAAAGTACTTGCCAGTTGCATATCTTACCTACCTACACTGAAGCAATAATTTACATACATTGTCAAAACAACATGTCTCATTCTTGCCCTAACATAAACAAAATTGCAAGTAAAAATTAAAAAAATGTCTTATTTTTCTTTTTATTTACTAATATTATAATTTTTAATTACAATTTTTGTAAGTAAACACAAGAAAATGGCATGAAAACTGACCATTATTTCTTTTGTTACTTAATTCTGTCATTTTTTTTTTAAATTGTATAGATATGTATTTAATATGAATTTATTTACTAGGCAACTGGAGGGAGAGATTGCTGAAGAATGGAACATAGAGAATATTGATTCTCTACTGCCTCTGGTCAGAGATGTGATCACATTTGACATGAAGCATTCAGCTGAGATCCAAGCTTGTGATTTATTGATGGAAATTGATCGGCTTGACCTTCTCACCCAGCATATGGACCAGAGTAATTATCCAAGGGTCTGCCTGTATTTGATTGGGTAAGGAAATTTTATCTTGATTTATTTTTAATTTTCTGTTGAGTTACAGTTTGTTATTTAATGACTCCTTTAAAACCTAAAAGGTAATGTATAAGATAATTTTTAATAATGCATGATCAAGTTTCTAAATTGAAACTCTCACAGAGTCCTCCAGATGTTAGTTGCTGTTTTGTTTTCCTATTAATTTTCTGTTGAGTTACAGTTTGTTATTTAATGACTCCTTTAAAACCTAAAAGGTAATGTATAAGATAATTTTTAATAATGCATGATCAAGTTTCTAAATTGAAACTCTCACAGAGTCCTCCAGATGTTAGTTGCTGTTTTGTTTTCCTAGCTTTCTCAAAATATAAAAACATATGTTATGAACTTGAAAATTCATTAAATACCTACAATTATTTGTATTGTCTATTAAAAAACTAAATAATTCTTTAAAAGATTGAAATTATGCTTTTTACAGATGTGCCAGTTACGTTGTAGAACCAGAAGCTACTCAGATTCTTCGTGGGGTTTTGGACACATATTTACGTTTCGGGGAATTTCCCCGTGCTATGCTAGTATCCATGCAACTTCATGATAAAGCAAAATGTGAAGAAGTATTTAATGCCTGTACTGATCCGTAAGTATATCTTCAGCCAGCAGTAAAAAGTTGCAGTGGTTTCAGAGATTACTCTGCGTTAAGTGATATGTATTTATCCATAAATAAATTACATTAAGAATTTGTTAATTAGACAATATTAGAAGTTTGTGAATCACCCTTACCTCGAAAATGGCTCTGAAATAAATATGTTCAGAATAGTACATTCACATTATAATTTATTTCTATTTGCAGTTTGATCAAGAAACAACTTTGCTATATGCTTGCTCGTCAATACATACCCTTGGATGTGGATGACGAAGACTTGCGTACCATTCTTCTTAATGCGCACATCAATGATCACTTTCTCAGTTTGGGTAGAGAAGTAAGTATTGCTATAACCATACTTTTATTATTAACTGACTTAATAAAGTGGGAGGTTCTATTTTCTTTTAAGTTTGTTAATGCTGAATGTGTTTTTACGTCTAACAGATTAATAGCTCTTCTTCTTTGTCCTTTTTTTATGGTTTTTGAAGTCAAAATTATTACTATGTAGTAAAGATAGACTTCATTTAGTTTTTTTTTACCTTCTGTTTCTGTCTTGAAAGGAACTTAGTACTAAATGTTAGAAATTGAGAATTAAAAAGCCATGTTTTTAGTACAACTGCTAATGCAGCTAAATATGCCCACCATAGTTTTAAATCCATCATTCTAAATCTTCTAGCTTGATATTATGGAGCCCAAAACGCCTGAAGAAGTTTACAAGACATGGCTAGAATCTGCAGGATCAGCACTACGGCCATCTCTTTTAACGGAGCACCCAGTGGATTCTGCTAGACAAAATCTGTCAGCTACCTTTGTGAATGCGTTTGTTAATGCTGGTTTTGGGCGCGATAAACTTGTTACGACTGAAGATGGCAATAAATGGATGTACAAGAACAAAGATCATGGTAAGATATTATACATTAGTATGAAATATTATTACAATGCGGTAGGAATCATGAATGTTATGAATGCTTTGATTTTTACTACAATAAAAGAAAATGTTCTCCATTCTAGGTATGTTGTCAGCTGCAGCTTCCTTAGGCATGATCCACCTATGGGATGTCGACGGTGGTCTGACCCCAATCGACAAGTACTTGTACACAACTGATGAACACATCAAGGCGGGCGCGTTACTCGCGCTCGGCTTGGTCAACTGTGGTGTTAGGAACGAATGCGATCCTGCTTTAGCTTTGCTCTCTGACTATGTGCTGCATTCAAGTTCCAATTTTAGGATTGGTAGCGTTTTAGGTGAGTAATTATTCTTTTTATTAACAATATAATTACTTTCTTCCATATAGTAGATATTCTTGAAAATCTACTATTCAATACTCTTTCTCTAGTGTGTATTCTCATTGCATAACAAAAGGCGATAACAGCTGTCCCTGTAGTTGATTGTGCGTTGTTTTGTGTAAATAATATTCAAATTTCGAGCAAAAAATACATACAACTTGCACAAAACAATAAGCTGTGGCGCACAAATGCGTGCACACGCCTATCGCAGCGGACGCCGTAACGAATTTAAAATTGACGGATGCAGGACTGGGCATCGCATACGCCGGCACGCAGCGTGAGGATGTTCTATCGCACTTGTTGCCCGTACTGAGCGACACCGGTGCACCTCCTGAGATTTGCGCCCTCGCCGCCATATCATGCGGACTCGTTGCCGTTGGTTCCTGCAATGGAGATGTAAGTCACTATTATCATCTTAGAGGTGTTTCACCTTGTGTTTTCTACCTCTATCCATTTTTATTTGCCTCTCCCTTGAGAGGAAACCATGTGTCAGAGCCCTGTCCTTTGATTGCTACATGTAACAGCTGGCATGTGAGTATAGCTTGGCTTGAACCCCAACAGACGTTAGTTATGATGCTTATACAAAGACATATGTTACCTACCAACATCCTAGTTTGATTCAAGGCAGAAGTCACACAGCTAGAGGTACTATCTATCTTTTTTACACATATCTTTTTTAATGAAAACATTTCAAAATGTGACTTACCAAAACTTTTTTCATAGGTTACCTGCGCCATTATTCAGCGACTGATCGACGATAACAAGGATCTGCATTCCTCCACTTATGCGAGATTCTTGCATTTGGGTCTTGGTTTATGCTTCTTAGGTAAGGATTCTAATAAAATAATGCAATTGGAAAAAGCTTTCGTGATTTTAAATCTATAGAGAGTAAAGACTATGAGAAACATCTTTATATATCAACCTTAAACTAAATGCAATAATGGCCTGAATTTGAATTTGAGAAATAACTGTTGATACCCTTATCAACAGTTATTTCTCAAATTCTGTGTCCCCTCTTCTGTGTGCCCTCACAATAAATGAATAATCTATAATGTAGTCTACGGCAGGGTTTGTAGGGTTCGCGAAGCCCAAGGGGTTTACCATTCTATGATTGGCGACAAGATTTATGTAAAGGTGGTATGGCATACAGCGGTGAATTTTCTTTTACCCTTAGCTATAACATACTTTACATGATAGTGCGTTTTACACCCGGTCATGGTAAAAACGAAGTACAGAAACCGAATTGATACCCGGTCAAAATTAAGATCAACCAAAATTAATTATAAAATTGGCTCTTTTGCGTCATGAAACAGGCATAATTTTTATGGCATTTTGTTTATTAACTTATTGAAATAAAAACCTTGTTTTTTATTTGGGGATACCGATTTTTATTCACAGTCATCTGGACTGCAACATAACAGGGTTTT
The DNA here is from genome assembly GCA_963662185.1 of Eilema griseolum. Lineage (NCBI taxonomy): Eukaryota > Metazoa > Arthropoda > Insecta > Lepidoptera > Erebidae > Eilema > Eilema griseolum. The sequence goes on from OY759241.1 coordinate 16,066,959, forward strand.
GTGGACCCAAAAGTTTAAGAATAAGAATCCTTGGTCTATAGTAATTCTGTATTGCTGATAGTTTGTGAGGATAGATCTGGATCAAAGTTCTGATATAATTCCACAATGAAATGTTCTGTACCCGACGTGCAGGTTGCAAGGAGCGCACAGAGGCGACGATGGCTGCGCTGGAAGTGTTACCGGAACCGCAGCAGTCGCTGTGCCAGACCACGCTGTCCATGTGCGCCTACGCAGGCACCGGCGACGTGCTCGTCGTGCAACAGATGCTGCACATCTGCTCCAAGCACTACGAGACTGATGTGAGTAACGTTCTCATAGTTGAATGGTGTATCAGAGTGTTTTCGACAAATACGGAGACATGAGAAGATCGCCAGTGCTAATTTGGGATAAAAATTGAAAACATGTCTTGATTAGACAAGTTGAAATACACGCGTGTACTGCAGGGCTTGCCACCTAAGGCTCAAATCTTGAATGTAGTACAAATCCTCCCCTCATTGAATGTTGTCCACTAAAACTAGGTGAACAGGAGATTTGAAACTAACTACATCTTATTAGTTATTGCTATTCTACAACCTAAAAGCATATTTCAGAATGAACAACAATCAACTGAAGATACAGCATTTAAGAAACAAGACAAGAAAGATGCCAAAGAGGGCAGCAGCAGCAGTGGTGGCGGCAGCTCTACTGCCGGCAGTTCTAAGGATGACAAGAGCAAAGGTAAATACTGAGCTAACAAACATTTCATTAAAAGTCTACGTAATTGGAAAAGATCTCGCATATTCACAAATAAGCACCTACATATAGACTGGTCAGCTAACAATGCAATTTTCTTGAGTCTGTTATTAGTTTATATAATCTATGATTGCTTGATAGGCTCGCCTAGGCGGCACGCCCCGCAAAACCACCAAAGATCCTTTTTCTGCAAAATGTTTCCAGGTCACTATAATAAACTGAAAAATCCTGTAACAACAGTATGTCATATGCTTGTGTGCTTGTAGGCAAGTCATCTAAGGACAGCAAGAGCAAGGAAAAGGACAAGGAAAAGGAGGCCAACAAGGAGCTGTCGTCAGTACAGGCGGTAGCCACCATCGGCGTCGCCGTCATCGCACTCGCCGAGGAGACCGGCGCCGAGATGTGCACGAGGATATTTGGACAACTAGTTAGTTTTATTATATTATTATTTCGGATAATTATAGTCTATCCTGCACGTGTGAGCCATATGCCGCCATACGCCTGACGCGTCGAACTGGTGATCAAAAGTTAAAGGGTTCCAATTAGACTCAGTACATGACTGACATGAACATGAACCCACTCTTGATTCGAGCGCAAATTTCAGTTACTTCAAAGTCTTGCATTTTGGAAACAGTTTTCTTTCTTAACTTTTACTTGACTGACTGCTGTCTGACCCTCCAACTCTGAGAGGAAGGCATGTGGTAATCAGCAGGTAAATTGGCTAGAGCCCTAATTTCTTGGTGGCGCCTCATAATTCCAAATTCAAAGGTTGCCAAGATTAGTAATCTGCAACTCGGAAAGTCAATTCCTATAACATAACATAGTAATTCTCTTCTAATTTCTAATCATATGTTGTAGGGTCGTTATGGCGAACCAGCAGTGCGACGCGCGGTGCCCTTGGCCATCGCTCTGTGTTCGATATCGAACCCTCAGCTCGCCGTCATCGACGTACTGAACAAGTTCTCACACGACTCTGACAATGACGTCGCCTATAACGCGATCTTCGCTATGGGACTTGTTGGAGCTGGAACTAACAACGCCAGGTAATATTATATCTGGTATACTGAGATCTATCATTTTTCGCCATTCCTTGTGCAGTACCAGACTTATGATTTGGCACTTTTGACTTCGCTGTTGGGAGAGTTAGAGTCCGAATAAAGATTTACTTGCACCGATTTCATAGAGCTGTTCTTTATGTCTATGAAATATCAAAAATATAATTGATTGCAAGGATTTTAACCACTCTGTAAAGATATGAAGCTGTAGATCATCATTAGGCCATCAAGATATTAAAACTCCTACCTTGTTAAGCAAACAAAAAGTATTTAACAATAATATAACACATGTATTGATACAGGTTAGCGACAATGTTACGCGCTCTGGCACTGTACCACGGCAAATCTCCAGTGCACTTGTTCATGGTGCGCTTGGCACAAGGCTTGTGCCACGCGGGCAAAGGCACGGTCACATTGTGCCCCACACACGCAGACAGGCGACTCATCAATCAACCAGCGCTCGCCGGCCTACTTGTCGTGCTCACAGCTTTCCTGGATTGTAAAAATAGTAAGTATTTCCTGTGTATATTTTAGCCACCCCATCTCTTTCAATGCGGTGTCGTACAAGGCGACTAAGGGATAGCGCTGTTTAACATCAGACATATATATTCAGCCCAGACTCAACCTCGAGTCAGCTCGGAATACGACAATAGGCGCTCACCCCCTTTTATGTGGGACCGAATAAAATGATTGATGAAATGTTGGGGGCCCCTCTGCTCTTAAAGTGTAACATAGAAATTAGTATGATAGACTAAGCGAGTAGGTTACATGCTACAATGTAGACAGAGCCCATTATACCTTGAAGTCGAAACAATATGGCCTTAAATGACGTCACGTATGTTTTGCTTCCTTCAATAACGTGATGTGCGACGAGTGTGACGTATAACTAGTTAGTAGTTACTAACTAATTGCCTCTTGTTTCAGTAATCCTGGGTAAATCTCACTACTTGCTGTACGTACTGGCAACAGCGATGCAGCCCCGTTGGCTGGTCACGCTTGACGACAACCTGCAGCCCTTGAATGTTAGCGTGCGCGTTGGCCAGGTAAGCATTTAGTGTTTTATCGGTTTATTTTGTCTTAATACCAGCTGTGACCAGCGATTTCGCCTTTCGAGTGCCGCCACGCCTCATTCATTTCCGAAGAACCAAGGTTTTTAAATTTTTTTTAGAGAATACCGACACATAGACAGGATCTTTGTAGTGCTGCTCTTATTAATCTAAACAGTTTTTTTTTTCTGAATTACTCGTAACTTGTCTAAAATTTACTAAAATAAAATTGTTTCAGGAACTGTTTATATTCAGGCGGTCTTAAACACATAGTTATATGTTCTTTTTTGCCAGGCTGTTGACGTCATCGGTAAAGCGGGCACGCCTAAAACTATCGCCGGTTCTCATACGCACACTACCCCTGTCCTACTCTCGTTCGGGGAGCGTGCGGAGTTAGCGACTGATGAATACATCCCACTCTCGCCTGTCATGGAAGGCTTCGTCATACTCAAGAAGAATGAGGATAGCGTGATGGCGCCTGTCCAGTAACAGACTACTATAATACTAGATATAATAACTTTTACCTGTATTACTTTTTTAGTTCAAATAAATATTTGAGAACTACTATTCTTATGTCTTTTTATTAATTTGCGCTATTTTGCTAGACTTGGCTAGAATTGGTATAACAGCAGGAAGATGATTAACGTATCATCTTCCTGCTGTTATACCTATTTTATCCCCTGGTATCAGTAGTTCGGTAATTTAGTTCGGAATCGGACAGCTGAGACTTTTTCGTATCAGTAGTTCGGCGATTAAAAACTACCGTACTACTGAGATTTTTTGTTCGGTATCACTGTAGGGTAACATAAAATTTGTTTTTTGTTCGTTATATTAAGGGAAAATGTGTTTATGGTGAAAACCGTATTGAGGTATTATATGATGATAACATTATCAAACCTCTTTAAACACTGTCTGATGTGAAGTGGTTGTCTTTTATAAAACTATTACCTACCTACCTGACAATGACATTAACATTTTCAGTTGTTTACGTTTACATTGATTATATTGGCAAATGGAAACCAATAACTTTAAAATAATTAAACGCGAACGTGGCAGAGTTCTCCTATATAACAGTTTTCAATTTTACAAAAACACTGATAATAAAAACAATAGTTATTGGAGATGTAAAAACTACAAAAATGAAGATTACAAATGTAAAGGATTTGTTATTTTATCTAAAGTAAGTAAATCACAACATGTTGACTAGATTCATACACTGCCGATGTAACAATGCTTACCTACCTACTTAACATACTATTTTGTATACAGAAAGAAGACATGATTACAAAAGACAGCTGTGACCATTCTTGCCAACAGACTGAAACGCAAAATGAACTAGATTTGTTACTAAATTACTGCATGGATGAGGTAACAGAAGGAAAAGAAGCGGCCCCAAGAGTGTTTCGGAAATTTAGTTTAGCGGTAATATCGAAAGGCTTAGACTTGGCGTCTTCTAAACCGATACCTACATTCGATCAGAAAAAAATGACAATATATCGGAGAATACGTACCGTTTCAGGAGTCAGTAAACTGGTCAGCACAAACTATGATGATGTGGAGGTGCCTCACGAATTTCATGATTTTTTACTTGCCGATTATTATGATGGTAAAATCAAAATTTTAGTATTTTGTAGTAGCGAAGCATGACAGTATTTAACATTTGTAAAATATTTTTTTATGGATGGTACTTTTCGTGTTTCACCCAAGCCTTTTTCGCAACTCTATAGTATACATGGAGATGTAGGGAGCGGAACGCAAAACATTAATGTACCTTTAGTTTATATTTTTATGTCCCATAAATGAAGTCACAGATTCCTGAGTGGAAACCGGCACAAGTTCATGTGGACTTTGAGAAAGCTGCCATTAGTGCTTTGAGGCACACGTTCAAAGACGTGTTGATAAATGGCTGTTACTATCATTTTCGAAGTGCGTTACAACGAAAAGCTAAATCCATAGGATCTTACTCTAGACGTGACAAGCATATCATTAGTTTGGTTTGTGTACTTCCATTGCTGCCTATAGATGAAATAACACATGGATGGCAATATATATCCAACGAGATACATGGTGAAAACGATAAATTGAAAAAAATTAAAAAGTATTTCGAAAAAACATGGATGAAACCTGAAATGATGAAAATTTGGTGCAATATTGGCGAACGTCATCGCACAAATAACGTCGAAGCTTGGAACTTCACGCTTAATGGGCTCATAAGTAGACATCCAAATATGTTATATATATGTTAAATATGTTATATATTATGTTATATATCTCGTTAATTTCAAATTGGAACAAATGAAAAGGTTTGCAAAAAACCTATCCAAAAGAAGCAAACTCGACATTGAAAAGGACGATTTTATTCGAGAAGTTCAAATGAAGCTAATTTGTAGTGAAATCGATGTGCCAATATTTTTGTACAAATTGGCTTTGTTTTTGGCGTGTTGGAATTAGGTAGCTTGTTATTATATCCGTTTTAAATATTTACTGAATAAAAAAAATATACTTACACTAAAAATATTCGTTAACAATTTATTTTACTTAATAGGCAAGCATAGTTACCCTATGATACCGAACAAAAAAGCTCAGTAGTACGGTAGTTTTTAATCGCCGAACTACTGATACGAAAAAGTCTCAGCTGTCCGATTCCGAACTAAATTACCGAACTACTGACACCAGGCCAATTTTATAGAGCAGAGGTCGGCTACCTTTTTCGGTTCGGCAGCGAGAGAGGACTCCCCCTACGCGTACAGCCCTGAGTCCTTTCTCGCATCACCGTGATGGCACGTAGATATTGGATCCCTGCGGAACACCGCACGACATTCCTCGCCACCAAGGTCAGTAGCAGTTGGATAGATCACAGCTCTTCTCCGTCAGGTACGCCCTCACTATGCGGTGAAGGCAGGGAGGTGAAGACTTCAGCGATATCCAGGGACACCACCAATATCACCTCGCCCCGGGTTTAGTATTACGTTATCTGTGTTCCGGGCATGATGGCTCCAAGGTCGAGTACTTCCGGCAGAAGCCTTTTGTGGCTGGACTGTCTTTGAATGAGGGCCAGTTTCCCTTCTTCTGTAGTTTCTGAAACCTGAGTATCATGATCAGTATTCTCGCCGTGCGTGTTCTATCGCCTGTAAGTACAATGGTGTGTGTACACAAAAAGACGACTATATACTATCTTTACACCTCTCGCAACAAGCAAGAATATTATTCTCACACGTAACTGGAAACGATGAGAGGTATGAAAGGGCCTTCATTCCGCATATGCTCAGGCTGTGGCATCTTTAATTTGACGGCATTTTTTAAATTGACTATAATAGGAGGTTCTTCAATAACGGCATAAGTAGGTTCTTACAGGGTCGGCAGTATGAGTTTGATCCCTTGGCGTTGCACACGTCTATAGGCCACGGTTATCGCTTTCCATGAGGTGGTTCGTGTACCTACTTGTCTGCCATCCAACTACTTTAAAAAAAAACAGTTGGGGGCCACAGGGAGAAGGTTCGCGGGCCGTAGGTTGCCGGCCGCTGTTGTAAAGGATCAATCGCCAAATGAATAAAAGCAAAGAAATTATCCTCCACACATTACTGTCAAATTTCATCCCAGTCTTCACCTCCTTCCGTTTGTTCTTGGGCCGGCCTCTGCTTTGAACCGTTTCGTGTTTTTAATACTTACTATAATTTCCGTGCCGACTAAGGCCCCACCAAGATCTTCGCGGGCCAACCCTATCAGCAAGCTGGTACAGGTTCATCCATTATTTGCAGACTAGCGTCTGGCGTAGATTGACGCTCTTGTAAGGCCAACCAAACATCATGAAAAAAAGAGTGAATATTGAGCTTCAAAATGCAAGCCTAGGGTGTGTGGGGACAGGAACGCCGACGAGCGAAATATAAGTAATAAGATCGAGCACCCACGCGAAAAGGCGGTCGCATACCATCCGGGCAGTAGGCAGGACACGTCCACCTTTTAAACCAAGAGTTAAAGTCAATACATACTTTGTAAGCTAGCGTTGAAATGAGAAAAATATCTGAGTGAAATAATCTGCGCGTCTTTTTAACAGAGAGCTGTTACATAGGGGGAACAAAGGAAAATGCACAGATAATCACTGAGATAATTTACTGATTTCTACCCGGTCTTTATCGATCTTTCTACTGGGTCACTACCCAACAGTGGTGACCACGACGTGAGTTGGGATTGGCACTCAAATCTGAGCTGAACTCCTCTTCCGGAAATTGGTCTCGATAAGACAATAAGGTTCATATACGCTCTTCACACTTATGCGCTTATGTCTATCACTAAAGTAGTGAAAAGTGGCAATTTTATTGGGTTCTATTAAAGAAAAAAAAAGAGCAATCGTAAAACTATCACGATGGCGATGATATAAAATGTACCAATAGATTTTCTGTTGGGCATAGCCGTTTCGTTCCCACATCGCCCCGTGAAGACATACAACAATGATGATACACTAATCAGCTTACTTTATAGATACATAATTATCTTCTCTAAACATACCTAAGTCTGAAAATTATCTATAGCTACTGCAATACCTAATTATGTCCGTTGGAAAGATTTAAATTTTTGATCGCAAAACGATAACGCCTACCTACCGACCGTCGAAGCTGAGACGGACTTTTTTCTCAAACTACCTGCCATAAAATTATTTTTAACAATGTAAAAGGAAATATTGCACTATTCACAAGTTCATCGAACGAATCACGGTTACGATGGAGGTCCAGATGTGGCTAGTGGTATTGGGAACTGTGCTGGTTTGTGTGGCTTTGCTAGTGACTGGGTAAGTGGATTAGTTGTAAAACAAATAGAATAGGTACCTACTGAATGAAATTTTAAATGCTCAATATTCAAATCGATAAAGATGGAAAAAATTGGACCGAATATTTTTTTATTTCTTAACCGGATATCTATTAGAGGCAGTCGCAAGTCAAGTGATTGCCTCGATACTGAGCAAGCAAGGCGGCTCGCTACGTGCCAAGCGACGAAGTCGGTAAATAAATACCCACATGCTCATAAGCGCCAAATGTGAGCCTTGCTGTGGCTTCAATAGACAGGGATGTACGAATCTGAGAGAACCGTGGGTTCGGACAGAAGCCAGCTGAATCGGTTGCTCTTACGTGCCTCAAGTAGAAACATACTTTCCGCAGTTCACGACATGCTTATGAGGAGGCTCGACAAAAGGCTGTGTAAGTGCTACTATGCATTTAAATTTAGCTCAAACGCCGACACGTATTATAGATTAGAAGAGTTCAAAATCTTAGAATGATTCTTCACTGTAGTAGAGTATTATCTACCTATTATTTTTGCCGCCTGCGCTAATATTTTTGAGATCCGAAATTCAGATGAACTGATCCTCGCGTTAAATATACCATTTAACATTAGATTCTTTCACAGTAACAGTATTTAGATTTTTTCACATCCACCTCATTAAATGAATTAAATTTTGAAGCAATTACTGCATAATTTAGGTAGATTCAGTCACAATTTCAAAGATACCAAATATCTCGAGAAAATAGCCCCAGCCTAGGATTGGTAGCCATACAGAGATGCAACAAAATTGCTAGACCTTTAAGTATTTATTACATTTTATACCTACTAAACTTGAATTTGCCAAAAACCGTTGCCTATAGACGTGGGTGCGTATTACGCATCACTGGTACGGTCATGATCATGATTTCAATGAAAAGAGGGCCAATTCTCGTAAAAATAATTTATCCAATGGTGTGACCACCAGTCCGGCCTCAATATTGACTCAATTGCAATTTGCTGAATAATAATGGCTTCAAAATAGGATTCTTTCATTAAATGAGACTAAATAATCTAAAACCATTATTTAAAAATGATCACGGCTTGGTGGATTTTACATTCTCTAAAATTCCTTAAGAAAATTGATTTTAGTTACTTAAATTGAGAATCTAAAAAGTAATATAGTGTGACTATGGTAAAATAAAATAATAATTACAGTTTGAGTTTGATTATTAAATTACACAGGGTGTATTTTTGAATTGGGGCAGTAAGGGCAGGTACCGCAACTGTTATAGCTACAGTAAAACATTCTTAAACAAATTTCATTTGATCTTAAATAACATGTTTTATGGATTGCAGGATAGTCATGCTTCCATGGTGCAAGGGCTCCAAGAACAGGGGTGAAAAGGATGATTACATTACCTCTTGGAGCAGCATGGCACATCATGACACATCTTCTGTGCCTCCATTGCCACCTTACTTTTTTGTGAATGGAGTCATTGGCTATGACAAAATTGCCACTTTTGTTTGAATATGCTATGCAACTTCTCATTGTAATGCATGTGTGGTTTAATTTTAAAACTTTTTTACTATTGATTATGATGTCTTTAAATAGGCAAAAATATAAACAAGGAAATTATTTCTTTTAAACTATGTATTTACGAATAAATTTTTGATATATTACTATTTGTTTTCTTGTGGTGCCAATTTCTTGTTTTGTACTGTTTTATCATTTTCTCTTATATTTTCATCATCTACATCATCATCACTACTATCAGATTGTGAAACCTCCTGTTTATTGTCAGTCTTGGCTATTTTAGATTTTAGTTTATTATTTTTCTTTTTCTTTAACCGTTTGGCACGCTTCTTGGCTGTCCTCTCTTCAGCAGCTTTCCGGTTCTGTTCTATTCTATTATGATACTCTTCATCTAGTTTTTCCTAAATACCAAAAAATGCACTTGAGGTTACTTGGAATACAGACCAAAAGCAGTCTCTTCATTTCGCAAATTTTATAGAAAGTATTAAAGTAGTAAATGTGAAAAACATACCTTTTCACTTTTCTCTTGAATAAACTTTTGCCTGGCATACTCTTTACGCCTCAAATGACGGTATACATGAAATTCTCCTGATCCTGCACCTGCACTTGAGCCCATTACATTACGAACGAAATCGGGTGCAGCAGCTAATGACTTCAATTTGGGTGGATCTGGTATTACGACTGGTTTGTCCTGTGAAAGTATAAAATCTGGTAAACTGACTTAATTGTGTATATAGCAAAATAATAATACACGGTTATTGTACTCACAGGATTTTTCATGAGTTTTTCAAGTTTTAATCTTTGTAGATCAGTTGCATTTTTAATAACAATGGGCTTTTTTTCTGTTTTGGACTCAGTATCACTCATTTTGAATATAAACTATTTTGTGAAAATTATCAATGTTTTGTTGTTTTGATCAGTTTCGGTTTCGTAGTTTTGAATGTCAATCTTTTGACCAACTTTTGACAGGAGTGGAATGACACTTGACAGGATTTAAGGTGGCAGTCACCAAAAAATTTAAAGTAGAGACGAGACTGCTTGATATAGAATACATAAGCTATCGATGATCATGCTATGGTACATTGGTACATATTATACAAATAAAAAATGGTCGTTGAGATATGTGGAGGTTGGGGGCTACGCCAATCTCACCTGCTAGCTGGCGCTGACGAATGGACAAGGCTCTGGTGCAGGCATTTTTCTCCCTTTTTTATTTACGTTAAATATCGGTTTTCTCAACATATACTCGACTCTAGTTTCTCCTTGTGAAGGGCAATTCGATTTTATTCGGCGTGTCCGGCAAATTCTGGGCAAAACAGATTCTTCTGAAAATACGTGTTTTTTCGCAAGTGAGTCAACATTATCTTAAATCAGTAGCAATAAACTGCATATGTTAATTCATTTTCCTACTATCTATTTATGTAAAAAATATGCAGTAGATAAAAATATATATAACTAGGTACCTTTAATATTGTGATAAGCTGTCTATTGTTTTGTTTTAATTACCAATCTTAGTTATATAATTAACTATATTCTTGTCTACTGTATATTTTTGTATAATAAACTTAAATATGTTACTGAAATCGTTGGAAATTTCTGCAATATACAACCTATTTGACCTTGTCTTGTGTTTTGTAGAAGATACCAATGATAAAAAATGTAACTAAAATTAAACAATCGTTATCTGATTTTATGTCCAGGATGCCTATCAAGTCGATCAAAGCCCGTCAAATCTTCGACTCCCGTGGGAATCCCACTGTAGAAGTAGACCTGGTATGTTTAATTTATACTACTATTTTATGTAATAATCATAATATCATAAATAGTAACAGACTACACTTTCCTCAGTCAAGTTAGTCATATTTTTATATCACTTGTACAGGTAACGGAATTGGGTCTTTACCGAGCGGCTGTACCTTCTGGAGCCTCCACAGGCGTCCACGAGGCTCTGGAACTAAGAGATAATGTTAAAGGAGAGTACCATGGCAAGGGTGTCCTTACAGCTATAAAGAACATCAATGAAAGCATTGCTCCTGCTCTTCTTAAAGAGAACCTTGAAGTCACCCAGCAGAAAGAGGTAATATATGTATTAAACCTGACATCCTGTGTGAATTAGTCCTGACTTCTATGCTGTTATAAGAATAATGTAATTAACCACTTTCATTTTCAAACTGAGTTTTTAAATAAAAATACAAAAAAACACATCAAGTTTAGTTAGTTTAGTCAAGCTCCTAACCAAATGTAATATATATCCAGTAATAAGTCTTAATGGATGTTTTCCAATTGTATTGGTTTATGTAATCCTGTACCCACTGTTGCATAGCAATAGTTTTAACAGATTTATATTGTTATCAACAAGTCAAAAAAATGTACTCCTTATTGATTGTGATGTGTAACTAAATCTTTTTGTTCCTGTTCTTAAAGGCTAAATTCTAAATTTGAAATGTCTAATATTCATATGAGAATGTTCTTGAAAAAGGATTCTAATAAGAAAAGATATGGGTATACCTATGGTTTCTTGCTTAGTATTTATTTATTGTTTTTACTTAATATTTTTGGTATGAAACATGTTGAAGTTTTACTATAAAAGTATAATTATTGAGTGAGAGGTCCTATAATAGGACAGTTCTTTGGACAATCATTTTGGAAGGAACTTTTTAAATTTATGATGCATGCATAATTATCAGATGTATAGTATGAATAATTTAAGTACTTATTATACACACTATTCTTGTATTTGAAAATACCCTCTACTGGGTCTGGTTTTGATTCTGTGGCACTCTCTTTTTGGAGCAATACTGAGATACAACTCAAAACATCAAACAAGCAACTTTAACAAATTTTCATAAACTACATTAGTTATAATAATTTTTGGGCAGTCTCTTAGAATACAAGAATGTATTTTTGAAGCATTTTTCTTGATGTTCTGTCCCTCACTTAGCAAATTTTACATTGTGTTAATATTAAACTGTTCATTTCATTTTTAACAGATTGATCAGTTCATGCTAGCTTTGGATGGCACTGAAAATAAGTCCAAGCTTGGAGCTAATGCCATCCTCGGAGTTTCACTGGCTGTTGCTAAGGCTGGAGCTGCCAAGAAAGGTGTACCTCTATACCAGCACTTGGCTGACCTGGCTGGCAATAATGATATTGTGCTACCTGTGCCGGCCTTCAACGTCATCAATGGAGGTTCTCACGCCGGTAATAAGCTGGCTATGCAAGAGTTCATGATCTTGCCAACAGGTATGATATGACTTACACCCTCTGCCCCATCTAAGTGATATATAAATTGGAAAAGCTAGGGACCAAAAGGACCTTAAATCAAAGCATTAAATTTAACATTGTTTACTTCTAATCTCTAATCTCAAAATAAACATCATGAACAGCATCAGATGAACATATGAGTCAGAAAGTCAGTACAACATATTACTGGTGGTAAATTAACTCTTATGCATTTTTTTAAACAACTACATACAGTTGATATTATCATGTGTAAGTAAATAAATAAATAACGGAATATAAACCATCCGGGCATGTCTAACTAATACATGAAATCATCAACCATCTGACATAGACTGCTATTATTAGAAGCATGTGTGTGATCCCCCTGGTGTTGCACTCATCCATGGGCCACGGTAACGACTTGCCATCAGGTGGGCTGTGTGCTTGTCTGCCACCAATGTTGTATAAAAAAAAAACAATAATAGTATAATAAAAATTGATGATTTACACCCTCATACTTGATAATAATATAGTTTCAAACTGATTAAAAGCTAAAAAGGAAAAATAGAAGGCCATATACAAATTTAACTGAAATAGTATGACAATAATTCTCTTCCAATCACTACCTTGAAATCGAGGATACTATTTACTAAACATTTTCTTTTCCGAAATTCAGGTGCGGCGTCATTCAGCGAGGCAATGCGCATGGGCTCAGAAGTTTACCATCATTTAAAGAAGATCATCAAGGAGAAGTTTGGCCTAGATTCTACCGCGGTCGGAGATGAGGGTGGATTTGCGCCCAATATTCAGAACAACAAGGATGCTCTCTTCCTCATACAAGATGCTATTCAGCAGGCTGGTTATACTGGAAAGGTCAGCAAAAAATACTAGACATATAGTTTTAAAGCTGTATGAAGTACAGGATCCCAATAGCAGTCATGTGATACAAGTTAAAAATATTGAACATCCAGTCAAAAATATTTAAGCTAAATAAACTTAATTGTCTGTCATATATACTAAGACGCTATTCATTTTAATTTGATTCGAATATACTCAATTTAAAGGTTTCAGGCTTTTAAAGTTAAATTTTTGAGTAGTATAGCAAATTTTAATTTTTTTTTAAGTGCCCGGTTAATGCCAATAGGCTCGCCACCTATTATATTGGGACCTAAACATAAACTGGCGAAATGTGGGTGTTAGCACCTCTGCCTACCCCTTCGCGGATATAGACGTGAGGTTATGTTATGATTTTTTCAACAGATTGAAATTGGTATGGACGTAGCTGCCTCAGAGTTCTTCAAGAATGGAACATATGACCTTGATTTCAAGAACCCTAAGTCCAACCCCGCCGACTACCTATCGTCCGACAAGCTAGCCGAGGTTTACTTGGACTTTTGCAAGGATTTCCCAATGGTATCCATTGAAGATCCTTTCGACCAGGACGACTGGGCCGCATGGTCAAGCCTCACGGCTCGCACTCCCATCCAAATTGTCGGCGATGACCTCACGGTTAGTTTTCGCTTATTTATTTATTTAGATATACTTGTGAAATATAACCTAGTATAAAAAATATTTTTCATTGATAGATTGAAACAGGTATGTCATGCATCTCAACCTTGATGGAAAATGGGCATTAAAATTAGGATAAGGGAAAATATAGCATCCTATTAATTTCAATCGGAAAAGTCGAAATCGGACTTGAACTTGCGACCAGTCCCTTCCCAGGTGAGATACTCTGACCAACTGACTTACCTGAGAATAAGTTATATGACCTGGAAAACCGAAATTCATGAAAACAACAATTATGTCCCAACACTAGATGTTGACATTTTTCCAATTGAAATTTACAGGCAAAGTTAACATACTAATTGTTTCACGTCCCTTACACAAAAAAAAATAAACATATCTTTTTATCTTATTTCATTATAGGTAACAAACCCCAAACGTATCACTACAGCTGTTGAAAAGAAGGCTTGCAACTGCTTGCTACTGAAAGTGAACCAGATTGGAAGTGTCACCGAATCCATCGACGCTCACTTGCTGGCCAAGAAGAATGGTTGGGGTACCATGGTTTCCCACAGGTAAGCAGACAGTTTAAAAAATCTTTCGTAAATTTAAAATTACGCGGTATACAATATGCTAATGGGCATTAACTTTATCATGGTATAGGTTCCGTGTTGCCGGTGATGAGTAGGGTAGCCAGAACTCACTGGACAGTTTTTGTGCTTTCAGTAGGAAGACCAAAGGCTTGCCCTGTTTTGTCTTCTGCACTGACAGCACAGAAACTCTGTGTTCTTACAGGGTCGGCAGCACGGATGTGATTCCCCTGGTGTTACACACATTCATAGGTCACGATAACCACTTTCCATCAGGTTGGCCGTGTACTTGTCTGCCACCTAAGTTGTATAAAAAAAATAACTAATCCAGCTAACCTATATTGTTTGTATTAGGATTCTAGGAGTTAGTTCACGGTCGGTAGTGGAATAGTCAGGATTTGAATCCTGTACTGCGATCATAAGATACCGGCGCTGGCCGTGGTTACGGGCTTACAGACTGATAGGTTTCCGTCTACCCGCGCATTCTAAATATTTTTATTTCGCTATCGTCACATATCACGCTCGTCTGAAATTATTCGAATATCGTTGAACATTGAGCTTTCTTTCTCAGGTCTGGAGAGACTGAAGACACTTTCATTGCTGATCTCGTTGTCGGTTTGTCGACTGGCCAAATCAAGACTGGAGCGCCATGCCGCTCGGAACGTCTCGCGAAGTACAACCAGATCCTGCGCATCGAGGAAGAGCTCGGAGCTGCCGCCAAATACGCCGGAAAGAACTTCCGCAGTCCTGTCTAAATGTGACATAAAGAGGGGCATATTCCAGTAACTAAGTGTAGTTGTTTTTAAACGTTGGCCTGAGGTGAATATGCTCACGCTTATACAGCAGTTGGATTGAAACCGTTGTAGTATCATATTATACTGTATAACAATGTATGTTTAAGAATATTTGAGCACATGACTTCGTCAAAAGTTTATTTATGTGAGATTTAATGAAGGCTGTAAAGTACGTATTCACTATGAATGTATGAAGGTATTTATTTGAAGTTGTAAGTTTAATTTTTATGATTAAAATTTAATCGAGACACGTGTTTAGAAATTCAATAAATATTGTTATTGTACAAGTCTTATTTATGAATGAGAAATTCGTTCTTATTATCTCTCCTTTTCCAAAAAAATACATCACATCAAACATCTTAGGAATATTGTCATAGACATCGTAAGTGCATCGTAAGTATTAAACTTTTTAAAAAAGATGAGTGATTCAGGACCTAAGTTTTTTAAATCGAAGTTCAAACATGATTCGTTTGCCCTTTAGATCCAAATTTTTGGGGCCCAAGCCAACCTCTGCTGCCAGTTCTGTCGCTTGACTTCCCCTCGAGTTTGGCGGGATTAGACTGTAGTCCCTTCCGTAAAAATCAAGATAAACCAGATGCAGTTTAAGAGAGCGGACCCCGAGTTCCAAAGTGTAAAAAAAGCATAGGATGCAACCAGCATTGGTGATCCGATGAAGAAGAAATTGAAACAATTACCTGTTTTATTTTTAAACTATCGCTGTGTGAATTCATAATTATACAAGGGTTAGACTTTTCGCGATTGATTTGCGCGATTATATTGTATAATTATGAATCACCTGTTTCTCTGGGAGAAAATGAATTGCCTAAACATCAACCAGTTGGCATGTTGTTGATGAGCTTGTCACCTAACTAAGTACTCCGCCTCCTGTCCATCGGCTACTGCCTTAGGTATGTACTTAAACTACCATGTATTATAGATGGTCAAAGGCAACAAAGGATCCTAATTCGCATTTTTGAACCATAGAAGCTACGGTCCCTTGTATCTATCGTAACTACTACAACACAAGCTTTCTTACAGTGTAAACAATGCCGACTAGGTATACTGATTAAATGGCGAGACCACCAGATTGGGAGGTCGGCAACACTCGTTCTCATAAAAGCCGTATGAGGCAAATCGATAGATCGATAGAACAAAAGTAAGCGGGTTCCGAGGTAAAAGCCTTGTGCAACTAAAATCAACGCTAAAGATGATGATGATCATATTATTATACACGAATTCTTAGTAGGTACATAAATAAAACATTAGGGAAATTAAGCACGTGTACTGTATTCCTAAACGTATGTACAGTACACCGGTTACACATAGTGCCTCCGAAGTTCCTATTTAATTACTATCCGACTTCGTCCTTCGCGAAACCCTAAAACTTCTAAAATATAAGCAGCCTATGTTACGTTTTATAACATCGACTCAGTAATTGCAGCCAAAAATCCATCTAAATCGGCCCACCCACTTCGGAGTTTATACTTTACACGGACAAACAAACTGACTGACAAAATATATTTTTATAACTCCTATATAATACTCAAAATAACACAACATTAAGGACGAATTACTTAAATATCTACATTGAGTTGAAACATAATAGTTCAGAAAACAATAGATCTTAATAGCAAATTAAGCGCCTAATTGCAGTTAAGTATAATTTGACCGAACAAGGAAATACCACAGGTAAACAGTGGCATTGTCCGTGCACTAGAAAGTTAAATTAAACGTATGTACACTAAAAGCACGTGTTGGCTGCGTGCATTTGACGTCATTGTGCGGCTGGACTGACTAGTTTTACGTGAAGCAGTGAATGCATGATCGAGGCGTGTGTACCAGTGTGTACGGTTATCGCGAGTATTTAACGATTATGAAGCACTATTAATTGAATGCTTACAATAAACAAATGATGAGCTCATTATAAATGATCAATGTAAACAGTTTTGGAGATTGATATAATTATTATAGTCTAGTTCTTGTGTTGGATCACGGCGGTAGGTACGTTAAGATCAATTATGGCGCAAAACAAGCAAGAGCTGCGTATAGTGACTTATATGTGTCCGAGTCACCCAGTGCAACTCTACGAGTTAATATTGGAGTTATTAGAAGAAGCTTTGAATTGCTATACTACAATGCAATATGAAAGCCGAAGTTCTGGACCATTGGAGGGTCGTCCTGATCCATTTTCTAGCGACAAAGCAGACTTGGGTAAGATAAATTTAAATGTGTTTTCTTCTCGGTCTCTCACTTTCTGAACTCTGATCAATGACTTGTATATCTACTTTGTTTATTTCTATAATTTTATCACATGGGTATTTGCAACCGGATTTGATAAGAAGATATTTTGATCAATAAATAGTTCAGTATTTCATACTGTGAGCCTGTACTTATACTAGGATAAGTGGGTAACTATCTTACCTTCATTTTAAAATATCAACGGTTATATTTGATAACACCAATACAAGTATCTGCCTCTGTGGCGTAGCGGTAGAATGTTCGACTGCTACGCAGGAGACGCTGGTTTGATTCCCGCTCAGTGCAAATATTTGTATGCATGAATAAGTATATTTGCATTGGTCTGGGTGTTTCTATGTATAATATGTATGTATTTAGAAAATTCTAGATTCTATTACACATAGCGTTGTGTTGAATGTTGTGTTGTAGAATATTTATTATTATTAATCCTCTTTATTAAAGTAAACATTATATAAATTATATTTTTAAATACTTATTAAAACATCTATTTAAAAATATAAAAAATAGTGCTCTATCGGCATCGGGTACAGTGAGCTTGGCTACCGGTGGCTAGGGCTCCAGAGAGAGGAATCTCCTCACAATTCGTACCGTGTTGTGGAGAACCGCCTTCTGCATCAGACCCTTGACCTAACTGTCTAATGCGAGCCTCTTAAGATGTTGGTCGAGGCTCTTGGCAATCAGTCCATGAACCGACAGAACTATCGGAATAATAATATCTATCATTATTATTGTAGGAACTGGATAATTGTATGGCAAAAAATGGCGCGTTCTTTAACATGGTTATCGAGTGGAATAAAAGATTCCCATTTCCCAGTCGTTAAATAGTGAACTAACGACGACGGAGTATTAAGGAACAGGAAACATCCATACAGAACCAACTTTTGTTTCACCTGGAACTGGGTGAACAAAGTGGAATAGACCACTAATAAAGTGTAGTGTATCACCTCGAACTCATTTTACCTACACAGAGTTATATTATATTATCTGTGCCTACACCTATCTCCCAGGTTAATCAATTCGACATATTTGTTGTCATTTGTTCACCTTTGAATTGATTCACGCAGGTGAACGAAGGCGACTTTTTGTTGTTACATTACGCAAAAAACAATCTGCCTCAGAAAATTCGTGTACATCTGTCATTATTATTAGTTGTCTGTCACTTTTTTCTATTGAAAGTCGAGAGGATGTCAGTGCGCCCGGGCCTCATCCGTTGTTCGGCAGATGATACTTGGTCTCTCAAACTCAATATAAAATAATGGGCTAATGCCGACAGTTTAGTTTGTTGAACATCTTAGTAACAGAAAGTTTTTAGACTTATTTCATTACAATCTTAATAGATTTAATTAGTAATCTTATAACGTAGGTGTCAGCAGGTACATATACAAAATAGATTTTTGTTTCGTTCGTTACGAGAAGGAAGTTACTTAATATGAAACGCCTGTGCATTTGTGAACAATGCGCGAAACAATTTCTTCTGCTTTTAGTTTTCTTACAGGCGTGTTAAAATATTTCAATTAAAAATGCGTCACAAACAATTTGTTAAACAAACATCATTTAATAGGTTTTCAGATTCTAAGCAATGTAATAAAACCATTGTTTATAAAAAGTAGTACTGCTAGTGAGAGGAACACCGTGGAAAGCCACTGAGCAGTCCTCTGCAGACGCTGACGGCTCCGTTACCCAGGGTGCACCGTGTGGAGGTTCCGGACTAGCACCCCTGTTGTAATAAGTACCTACCCGTAACATATCGTGCTTAGGTAGTCTAGCTATTGATTAGAGATTGAGGAATCAATGTTATTAAGAAATAATTGCTTTTTATTCTAGCTTTCATGTCGGCATCAGCTTATATGAAACTCCGTGGGAAGAATGCGGCCATTGAACTATTACCAGTGACCCCTATATTTGCTCACCAAATGAACGTGGAGAATAAACCTGGTTATTTTTCAGATGTCATCATCCACAGCGACAAAAGGTAAGACATTCGACTTACAACAAAAGTATACAATATTTATATCGTCACCATTCAAATAATAACTCAATAGATAAATGTTATCAGCATGTCATTGACTTTTGATAAGAATGAGTCTAATATAATGCCACAATTAGCTACTACCACGCTGTTATTATTGTTATATCTAAATATACGGAACAGTTATTATTTTACAGAGCTCACAACGTAAATACTTTGCTGGATCTACGCGGTTGCACATTCGCGTACAGTCACGAGGAATCTCTTAGTGGAAGTAAAATTGTTTTAAAAACCCTCAAGGGAAAAGGCGAGAATGCGTCATTTTTTGGATCCACATTAAGTAAATACATACCTATTATTATTCATTTTGATATAGTTATTTTAGTATATTACACCTAACAAGTAAATTGAACTCTATTACAGAATCTGGATCACACTTATCGTCAGCTCAGATGGTTTTGTCTAAGCAAGCCGATTGGGCTGCTGTCGATTCTACAACTCTTCTTTATACAAAAAAGTTTATGTACGATGGTGGTAAAGATATAATAACATTGGAAACATTAGGGCGTTTACCCCCCTATCCTATTGTGGCGAATACCAAGCTAACAGGTAAGTGATAAAACGAATATGTTCTCGGTACCTACTTTTTATGATAAAAGAGATATATTATCTTTGCTTATCAATAACAAAAAAATTGATAAAGCAGTGGTGTCAAAGAATATTTATAAATAAATGATTCGATTTTAGACCGTCATGCAACATCAGGTCAACTATTGTTTATATTAATTACCTACCTTCGTAGATTGCATAGAAGAACTTTAAATTATAGGTAGGTGGTAGCCTACTGTTTTCGTACATTTATCTATAACAGGGCAATGAAAAGGGCATCCTTTTCTGAACAGAACATCTATTCTAAAGTCTACAAGTTTGTTTTCATGTTTTGGTACTTTGTATAGAGGGTGTAAAAGCCTCGTTTCCGGTGTATATGGCCGTACCTTGAAGCCCGGAGCCCCTCTTGTACTATGTATTTATCTTGACTAGACTTATCTTGCCTGTTACGGGAACGACTGCTGTCTGACTCACCCAACCGCGAAAGTCAGCTTTCACCTCGATTGTTAATCTGAAAGCATCAGCTAGCATCGGTATTCACCTCGTTGTCGGACTCAACGGTGAGTAATGGGGACCCTAGGGACGCCAACTGGACTTAGTCGTCAGCGTTGGGCAGAAAGTCAACCTCCCCTATACAGAGGTGCACGCGGTACTATGACACGCTGCTACCCTAGGCCTACCCCAGCTACGAGAACTGCTCGAAGGTTCTGGGATAGTCACCGCCTGTTCTCTTCTGCGACACGGGAGGGTGCTAGATCTCTCCAATTCTGTTGCCGATACTCTTTGCGCGCACCATACATACATACATACATACATAAAATCACGCCTGTTTCCCATAGGGGTAGGCAGAGATCACGAATCTCCACTTGCTACGATCCTGACATACTACTCTCGCTTCATTCACCCTCATTACATTCTTCATGCATGCTCGTCGGTTTAGAGTAGGTACTCCTGACCTGCACCTTTTCTAAAACTTCCCCGATTTGGTCCAGGTATGTGCGCCTAGGTCTTCCCCTTCCGACGGTACCATCCACACTCGCCTCATACATCTGTTTCGTTAGTCTTCTTTCATTCATTCTCTCAACATGACCAAACCATCTAAACATTCCTTTCTCAATTCTCATCACTACATCTTCTATCACTCCACATCGTTCTCTTATCACGCTATTTCTCACTCTATCTTTCAAGGTCAAGCCACACATACTTCGCAACGCACGCATTTCCACTGCATTCACTCTACTCTGATGCTTTTTCTGCCACACCCAACTTTCCCTACCATACATAAGAGTCGGCACTAATACTCCACCATGTACAGCCAGTCGTGCCTTTTCGGACACTTTCCGGCTGCTCATAAAGTTGTGTAGTGCCCCATTCACTCTATTTCCAGCTATCACTCTCCTTTCAACATCTTCTTCATGCTTTCCATCTCTTGTAAACACCACCTTATCGAAAAACAAGGATATGGTTCCAGCATTAAGTTTTCAGCACGAGGTTTCCGCTTTGACGGCTGTTACGACGTCATGCACTCACGCTGCGGTTTCCTTCATCCAACCTAGACACTACCTCAGTTAAAATGATATTAAATTGAATATTTGGTATGTAGTATTTAAAAATAATATTTTGTTTCAGCTGAAAATAAAAAGGCCATTACAGATGCATTACTCAGTCTGCCACAAACTCCTCAGTGGAAAAGTAAATTTGCTCGTTTCGGTGTAATAAAGTTCGGGGCCAACAGTGATGTCGCTTACGACGGGCCGGCTGCACAGATGTGGTCCATCCAGAAAGAAAAACTCAATATTCGGTATTATTAGAGTTTGTCTAATTTGTTCTTTATTGTACATTATTTATATTTTATATGCTGATTATACTAGTAATATAAGAAATAAAACATGATTGTTATAATTTACTGGGTTTCAATTATGTAGTTATAATCTTCTTTTTCAATTAATTCATTGGTAGGGATGCATTCAATGCCACATTTGTGATAG
Organism: Eilema griseolum; assembly: GCA_963662185.1. NCBI lineage: Eukaryota > Metazoa > Arthropoda > Insecta > Lepidoptera > Erebidae > Eilema > Eilema griseolum. Next base: position 16,089,018 of record OY759241.1, read on the forward strand.
TAGCAGTTCTAAATAATAGTGTCTTATTTTCTTATTGGTTTGGGATTTACAATAATGTCTAAAGAAACCATTGCTCTTTTATTCTTGCCACTACCAACTATAGCACTGTGTGGTAATTGTATAAAAGCTCCTGCCATGGTTTTCTGTGATGAGTGTGAAGATTGTTGTGATGGCATCGGCATCCCCCTCTTTGATACCTGCAATGTTGAGGCATGTCATGTGTATACCAGCACACCCTCTAAGGTAGTATCAGGTATTCATTAATATTATAATCAACATCAAATCTTTAAAATGCTTCATTCAATACTACAATGAAAAAGTATTTAAATTATGTCAACTAGAAATGGATGCCATACCATACCATGGAACCACATAATAAGGATGTAAATGAATAAAATGAGACCAATGTTAACATATAAATAACAATATATTTGATTGAAGAGTGTGCCTCATTATGTTATCTACATTCATCTCATAAGTATTCGCTTGATACTTGATCAAGCAAATCTTTCAATCCAAAATGATGTGTAGTATGAAGCAAAAATACTCTAAATCTATCATTTAAATACTGTTGTTACTCCATAAAGATCTACATTCTTTTCTACATTATTGTAACTTGCAACACTAAACAATTCCACCGCCATTGATCTTGTCAATTTCTTCTTGACTTAATGGAGTTCTTCTATATTTAGCTGGCAAATCAATGTCTGGTATGGAACATGTACTCATTGTTGCTGCTGGCTGGGCCCGTGACAACTGAAACAACCCGACAAAATTAACTTACCTAGGTGCTCCACTAATAGTTCTAATTATGTGTCTTTAAATTTTAGTTGAATTCTCCCTCTGTTATTGATCTTAGAATCATTGTTCGCATAAAAATACATTTAACCAGTGTGACGATAATTATGTATATAATATAGATGATATAAAATCATATTACGGCAACATTTTAAATAAAAGTGCAAGTAGATCACTGCAGTAATGTCAGTTTCCATTCAGTACCCAATGTTTTCTTTTTTCCCCCGCTGGCTGCAGTAAGTCATGCACGATGAGCGATGAGTAAAAAAAATCAAAAAGACAAAAATTAAATGCAAAGTTTCAATACAATTTTACATTCAGTCTGCAAAAAGCCTTTTAATTTTGGACTTTAACTTGCTTTAGTAGAATCAAGGCCTGGTAGAGATGTTGAGTATAGTATTGTCAGACACCAGTAAAAACTGTGAATGAAAGGCTAATGGTACATGAAAGATATGATCACTTACAAAAGTTGATGAAGTTTTGTTTACTTATAGTTTCATTAAAGGTTTTAGAGCTCAGATGGTCTATAATTCGGAATGTTATAAGCAGCTTTTGTCACTAACTGTACCTGTGCAAGTTTATTTTACAAAACTAACTTCTGCAACACTTAATGAAAATCTATAATAACAACCATTTTGGCTATGCAGACTGCTCGTTTCTGACGAATTTCGCAACGCTGCCTGGTGCCATTACACTGATAAATAGTTATGTAAACATTTGCTGTTCAATGCTTTTTGTCTGACCTTAGTGCAAAATTCGTTTCAAAATGAGAGACGTACTATGCAACTGGCTGAAGATGAACCCGGAGGAGCAGCAGCAGGAGTTGCAGCAGGGGCACCAGTTGCTGCAGCTGGTCGTCCTAACCCACCCTTTCGAAATTTGATAACAGGCGTCCGTAATAGCATCAGTGTGATTCGCACCATGTTATTATATATTTAAATAGAATGCGCCAAGCCGAAAACGTAAATTATGGACTTAATTCTAATTTTATTTGACAAATCTGACAGGAGAATCTGGTTGAGTTGAGGTTGAGATCTTGGTTGAGATTGACAGTCTGGTGAGTGCTAATGACATGACATCCAAAAATGACATCTGACATCTGAGAGATCCATGACAGGTGACAGCTTCACAGATAGTCAAGTATGAGTCAAGAGAAGTGGTTTAGAAACTTCGGATTAGGGATAACTCGATCTGTGAGTGTGGTTTGGAGGAAGGAACGCTAGATCTTTTTTTTACTTGTCCGAACTTACAGCGTTCTTTATATAAAATACTACCTTGGTCTTGATTTTCATAACTTGCATTGTCCTCAACATCAGAGGCTGATATGGGCAACTCACAGCCCTCTTATTCACCTTGCATGCATGGTTTGTTGAATCTGAAATAATAAGTGAGACAAGGAGACGCTGCTGTATGCTGTCTATAATTAGCTATATGATTTATTAGTATATTTCTTCCTTTAAGTTAATACTATACTGAGTTGAATTAGCTTATCAGGTTCATACTATCTACTTATCTCAAATACACTGATACCCTAACAACCCGGTTTCCCCTATCGGTTGGTATCCCTTATTTTAATTTATTTAACAATTTACCCATGATATCATATATCCACACAAACTAATCCGGCTTACTCTATTAATCTGCTTTTCTAGCTGTGATTTATTTAAAAAGTGTAGCACCTCACTCACGTGATACCTGAGCTGACCTGTCCTGTAAACTCCATTGTTCACACAGACTAGCCCTGCCCGATTCGCCCCAGGCGAATTTTCTATCTGTGGTTTATGTAAAGAGTGTATCAGCCATGTGATACATGAGCTGGCGTCGTCTATCGCATGACCTCCATTGTTCACGCAGACTAGCCCTGTTCGATTCGCCCCAGGCGAATTCTCCCCCTTGGTCGAGAACACCACTCCTTGTCCCAGTCTTCTCTACTGGCGCGAGTGGCACTGACACCAAGAGGAGGTCCTCTGACGTGGACCACTCCGTTAGTTAATGATGCTCAAGTCTCTTGAAAAGGTGTATTACAATAACCTTTGGAACATACTACATCTCTCCAAGAGACGGTTATAAGATTTATCACTTTATAACCTAAGCGTTTCCTATGTGACTAATAAACTGCTCTTCCCTTAATCTAAACTAACTTCAGATAATCTGAAATGAAATAACAATAAATATTATTTCTATGATTCATCAACAATAAGCCTTATGTCTTGATGGACCACACAATTAATATTTAAGTGTTTAAAATGACTACAATAACATTGTATGCGAGGAGTAGTCTAAATGTTTTATCTTGATTACCTAACGATTAAAGATATTTAACAATAACACCATGACGCTTAAGTCTCTTGAAAAGGTGTATTATATGTCAAACAATATATAGGTCAATAACCGTGACTTTACTAATTCCAATTTGAGATTATTTAGGCCGTATATAATTGAACTAAATATGACTACTGACATAGATTACTTAGATCTCTCCATACCTCATAATACCGTCAAGAGATTATCTCTGTGACCGGGAGATGGTTCCCGCCAGTTGCTGAGGCACACGCGGAGTTGTGGAATGGAAACGGTTTAGTATTGGATGGACTAGTAAATGGGCTATGGGGGTGCCGTGAAATCACGATGTAACAAAGACAAAGTTCAGATTGGGTTGTTGTCAAGCCCCACGAATTTGTCTATGGGGTTTCCGCTTGCGGTGCGAGAGTTTGGCGGGTGTAGTAACGTAACTTTCTTACCCAGTGTTAGATTAGAAATAGTATTGTTATTATAATAGGGATATGGTTGAGGAAGCTGTCCAGATGTGCCGGGCGAGGGGTATAGCGATCCAAATCGACTCAAGTGAGTGAGAAATTACAATTACCTATGTAAAATGTTATCATGGTAAAATTCTTCGTCATGGCGTTGAATAGGATTGTGCTCGCCGAGTCACTTAGTTATAATCAAGTGGGCTATATTCCCGAGAATAATGTTCGTATTGTCCCGATCATTGATATTTTCCGTGTTAGCTAACGTTCCAATGAGATTTCTAGTGAGAAGGAAAATGATTGAATCAGAGTATTGTAAGTATCTTTCAAACTTTATAAACCTGCCTACAGCAGCGTCTCCTTGTCTCACTTATCATTTCAGATTCAACAAACAATGCATGTAAGGTAAATAAGAGGCCTGTGAGTTGCCCATAGCAGCTTCTGATGTTAAGGACAATGCAAGTTATGAAAATTAAGAACAACCACATGGTAAGTCTCCTATAAATCTGCTTTCTGGCCATTCTTGAGAGATTAAGGCAAGTAATCTAGAACGTCCCCACACTCAGAAACTATTTTCTTAAGTCTAAGGTGATGATGTAGTCAACATAGATACCAGACTCACCACGCCTATAGTAGCTGGCACTGATAGTCGTAGGGAGGTATGGCTGTTCTGCAAGAAATACATGGCAGGTTCTATAGGGTGAGATTAATTGGAGGAGCTCATCAGAACACTCACCATGGTAGAAAAGGTAAAATACAGCAAAGGAAACAACATCTCTACCATCTGCAAAGTCTCGAGAGTGTTCGTGACTTAAGGATTCCCAATAATTTGGACCACGTGTCGCTGCAACCTATCTAGAGCATCTAGTAGGTACTTCGCGTAGCCATCCCAGAGGTGCGAGCAGTATTCCACTCATGAGCAAATTTGTGTCTTATAGAGAAAACACCACTGCTCCAGCGTGAAAAAACGTCTAACTTTGTTCAGGAGTCCGAGTTTCCGCGAGGCTGTTTTGATGATGCTCTCGATGTAGTTTTTGTTATTCAGTTTGCAGCGAACACCCATGCCTAGGATATTGAGATTGTCCTGCAGTGGCAGTGGCGTGCCCCGAAGAGTGGGAAGGGGAAGGAAAGAAGATGCCTTTGTTGTGAACGCACAAGCCTGCGTCTTCTTGGCATTGAACTCGACAAGGTTCACAGAGCCCCATTGAGAAATGTGATTCAGGATCCGATCCAGTGCAGTGACAACAAGCTGTTTTCTTTCCGCAATATCAGACTGTTTGGCCGTAGGATGTCTGTGATAACTCCCGTATAAGGTGCTATCGTCTGCAGAGCAATGCATGCTGTCGATGGACAGCATGTCGTTGATATGCAGAAAAAAGAGAGTGGGAGATAATAGGGACCCCTGCCAGGCCAGGGATACATCAGGGTAGCGCAGTGGTGGCAGCGAAAGCTGGCAGAAGTTGGCCTGCACTGCTTTGACCAGTCGCCAGTGTCCATCGCTGCTCGTGGGATGTGCCACTATGCCACTAGCACTAGTGTACCAATTGGGTCAGGCCATGCGCCAGAGCAAATGCATGGGCGGCTCTTTCCGCATGATCTGTTTTGGCGGAGTTCAACCACATTTCGTGGTGGGCGTTAAAGTCCCCCAAAAATACCACTTCAGCGTTCAGAAAACCGCTCCGGCGCATCATCTGCCACCTGACTCAGATATTCAAAGAGTCGAGTTGTCTCCGCATCTCCTGTATGGGAACGGTAGAGGCACACATAGATGTGACTTGTAGAGCCATAGTATTGAGAACTATGGGTGCTCTAGGCAGCGCAAAAGGCGACTACAAACATCCGCCTTAACAAACACGTGCACCCCGGCTTTTGCAATGGTTCCGCTATGTATTTTGTTTTATATTAGTTTGGCTAACTAGTTATTAGTTTGTGATATAATTTAACTCGTTTCGTGGTAAGGTAATCGTGACCTGGTGATTACGTATTTTTAGGACGTAGGACACGACGGTATTTCCGTCCAATTGAGCAGTCCGACTGGGGAAGAACCTCCGCCCGACAGAATGGCGGTATTCTGTTATAATGGCCGCGGGGCCATAATATCCTTGTGTTGTGTTCCCGGCGAGTAGGGTAGCCAGAGCTCACTAGAGAGTTTTTGTGCTGTCAGTGGGAAGACCAAAAGCTTGTCCTGCTTCGTCTTTTACACTGACGGCACAGAAACTCTCTGTGCTTACAGGGTTGGCAGTGCGAGTGTAACTCCCTTGGTTTTGCACACGTCAATAGGCCACGGTAACCACTTTCCATCGGATGATGTTGATTGAGAAATATTTATAATTTTTTTAGTATATTTGAATACCTTTGAAACATGTATTATATTTGTCTTACTTTTGTAATATTGAAATCTCAGTCCGCAATTAATATTACTGCTTATTCTAATTTAGAAGCTTTATAACAATGAGTTGTGCTTCCCTGTAATTAGTCTAATTACAGGGAAGCACAACTTATAGAACAGCGTTAATAAGTTACTTATGAAAGTTTTTAAATGGCTTTATATTATTATGGCAGTCGCTTCCGTAAAAAGCAAAACAAATCTATAAAAGAAGTAGCAGAAGAGCGGCCTCTGGTCTCCTAGGTGAAAACGACTGAGAATGAAGCTTGAATGGAGATCACTAACCTTTTTATACAGACTAGGCATTAACAACATTGCTTGAAGATTGTCATTTATCTAATCTGTCAAATTTGTGCTTGCACCGTATTGCACCTAAACAAACTAAAATATTATGTTCAAATGAATTTGGCAACTACTTTCTAAGAATACAGGCTTATTATGGTGCGATCGACTATGATGCTATTTCGAAATATTGTTATTAAATTTCGTAAGGGTGAGTTAGGGCGAACTACGGGTGCTTCTGATACTGTCTCGTCTTCATATTCAGCTAGCATGGTACGTCAGTTACCTACTTTGTATCTACCACTATAAAACACGATTAAAAATTACGTACATTTGAAGATACTCGATAAATTAATATATTTTAAAATTTTAATCTATAATCAATTCCACCGTAGATTAAATCATTATTATATAGGTACACCTAAATAGCAACAGCGGATTGTTTCAGATATTACAAAAGCAAACCACCGCAGCAATGAGTTCATGCTTTGTACCTGATATTGATTTGCCCAAGAAATACAGACGAGCACCTATAACAAATGAAGAAATAGACAAGATCAATGGCGGTGGAATTGTTTAGTTCTTCAACTTAAAAATCTATTATTATCTATAAGTAGAAAGTGAAAGTAGACATAAGTTCAGTAACAGTACCTACTTAAATATTAGTTAAGTAGAAATAGACATTACTTCCACTCACGTTGTCGAATTAAATACCAGCGAGAACTGGTTTTGATTTCATTATACTTGTAGATTAGTATACCTTGCGCTAGTTGAGCTTAACAAATTATTTCGATTTCAATATTATTATTTCGATCTTTGTTATTTGAACTGAAATCAGTGCTGGACACTTGATACTCAGTTCAACTAAGAATTTAAGTAGGTATCTAAGTAGATCAATCTATTGCTGGCCGGTGACCTTGGGAAAAATGGGATCCCATCTCAAGTCACAATTAATGGGGCATACCTACGCTTATTTAATTAGGTATTTCCCTTGTACCGAGCTTGTGTTGGTTTTATTAGGGATCCCATTTTTTCTCATAATGGTTTTAGTCCTAATTTAAATTGTCATAATAAGTTAGGCATAATAATAGTGTGCCTTGATTGGTTTTTAGCACACATTTTTTTTTTTTTACGTGCGCAAAATCCCCACGGATACCTCCCCCCGGAGCCGGTGGGAGAGGTTATGTCGGATTCAAACCGACTAAAACGCTCGCCGCCTGTGGGTCGTTTTGGTTGCCGAAGGTGAGGTTGACAGGCATATCCCTCGCACCCCGGCCGACCCAGGGCCATCTCTCACGATCTGGCCCTCTCCTCGGGTGTGTGGGGACTACAGAGTCCCCACCTCGTTCCCGGAAAACAGGGAGGCGCGCCGCCGCCGCGGCCTGCTTCTGCCAGGGTGACAGGCGTTTATTTTTTGGTTTTGAAAGTTTTAGTATCCATGGTTTTTAGCATACTGTGTTATTAAGTATAAATATTGTATATCCTATTGTTTTTATTCATAACATTGATATGCATAAAGTTGTAAAGCATATTTTTTATTTGTCTAATAGTTATTTGGGATAATGATATTATCTATCCGTGTCGGGGCGCGCGATGTCCACGAGCTCGCTTCACTCGCTCCCGCGGCGGCGGTGTCGACAGGACAGACATTCGTAAATAATGCTAGGACAAGTAACTATATGCAATGTTAAATTATGACATAAAATCGTAGGAATAAAAATAGAGAACCGTTTTATTATGCCCACTAAGGTATGGGAATCACGGCATCACCATCGAACCCCGGAAAGGGTAGTGTGAGCAAAGCGCTATCGTGCCGGCGGCGTCGTTAATGTAACCTAGGGGACAGAGGACCATCCTGTCACTTTACACCTTCGCTCGGAGGACTAGCCCGCCCCTTGCCTGCTTCCACTGTGTCACCAAATGATAATTGGAAAGTCTCCGAGTAGCTCTATACAGGGCCGCTCCTGTTTCAGCCGGAACTTGACGAGCCGCTCGTGGTTCGCCTTGCTTTGCTGTAACTAAATATATAAGAAAACCTTCACATAGCGTACAAAATGTATGCAAACCGAAGGAACCCAGTCACCCCGCGCTCGTTTGCAACGCACACTCTGCACCATAGGAAAAGACGCCTCTGGTTATCGGAGACTGCCGGTTTAAAGCCCTGTCCTAGACCGCATGTTTTTCAGAACAAAACACACAACAAAATATTTAGTAATTTACGTTTGGCACTTTTCACCTTAGAGAAAGTATTATTCCTCTAAATTTCGAATAACTATTCCAGGCTTCATCTGAACCGTCTGCTGCATCTGAAAAAGTTACAGAAAAAGTAAAGACAAAAGCTATAGGGGTCATACAAATACCGCGTGGTGCGTTAATCGACTGTGGTAAAAGAAAAAAGGAACAAGTTGCGTTACAAATTTTTTTAAACATTAAGTCGAAATAAAACACCTCCTAAATAAAATATGACTTCCATATTCTTAAGTAAAATTGTGTGACGTAACAAATATCATTATTTTAAAGTAAAAAAATAACGAAATATTGTATTTTATTGCCTTCAAGTTCCTTTAAATATTACCTACCCATAAGGCTAAGTTCAGACGAAGGCGCGACGACACTCGCTGCTGCGTGATTCACCTGTTCAGATAGTGGCGGCTTGCGCGCGAGAATCTAGCGTGAACATTCAGTGAGAATGGACGTGGAGGAGACAATTTGCTTGTGGGTTTTATACTGCAAACTGCGACATCGCCGTTGAAAGCAAAGAATATACTGGGTGCACCCTATTTTAAGTCAAAGACTTGCTTTAAGCCTGTTTGTGACTTTATTTCCCACACTAAGACTACACGAAGAACGATTTGTCAACTATTTTAGGATGTCTTTTTATTATTCTATTTGAATAGGCCTTCGAGTTAAGATTCCAAATCGCATCTTTTTTTTCATTTTTCTATTAGTAAATTCATTGATATGTCGTCCTGCATTTTTCCGTCGCTCCTTGCGTCCGTCCGCCTCAAAGCGCGTGGGTCAACTGAACAGGTCGATACAGGTGGATAGTGGATACAGGAGTGTAGATCTTGCACCACATGAGTAGAATAGAACTACTCATGGGTCTTGCACCGCGCGGTGACGCATGCATGGTTTAACATCTTGCACGCGGTGCATGGCGGTGCGCGCGGGCACGCGTTTTGACGCGCGTTCATGTACACTACAACATTGATTTGTTACAATCTTAAACCGCGCGCCGAGCAAAACGCGCGTAGTCGCGCGTTCATCTCAACTTAGCCTAATATAAAAACCATTGTATAGACATCAATTTGTAAATCTATTTATCCATTAAAACTTTTGTGGTCTTGACGCAGAACGTCACTTTCGCAAAATGTCATCGTGAAAATTTTGGTCACTTTAGCACAATGTCACTTTCTTAGAATGTCACTTTCGTAAAAATGTCTCTTTCTGAATATGTCACTTTCTCAAAAATGACACTTTCTTAGAATGTCACTTTTGCAAAAAAGATACACCTTACAAAATCTGGTAAGTAATTATTATTACATATCTTGTTTCTCATTTCCTTATCCCGGGTTTATGTGAGACCCGAACTTTTGGAAGGCATGCATTATAACTTACTAAATACGTATAAGTTCATAAATGTTTATAAGGTTCGTAATAAATTAGACGCCTTGTGTAATTTTTTCTACGAGTATAATTATATAAAAATCATATAGGGGAACATGTGCAACAGTGGATCACGGGGAACAGTGAATCATTTGTTTTAACTTTGTGCCTATGGCACTCACACATTCACACTTTGGCTCAACGCACACCCTTCCACACCCCACACTACCCGACTAGTCGCCGCCACGGAGTCACGACGGAAGGCCGCTCGACAGTGCATCGGTCCGTAGGTACGTGCAAAAAAAATAATTTACGTATTATTGGAAATAGTTTTGCTACCAAGTTATAAAGATATTTCAATGTCTTTGTATATTTTCTTGTAGTGTGTGTGTCTCAGTGTTAAAATCTGTATTATACTGTGCTGTAGTAGCTAATTAAATTTAATATAAATATTATTTCTGTTATTGGTAGAAGGGTTACACTGAATCATACCCCAATGGGGTTCGTCGGATCGTGATCCACTGTTACCCGAAGGGATTCGAATCTTATATGATCCTTTTTTACAGGTCAATATGCCCCGTAATCGTCAAAGAAAAACACAAATTGGCCTCCATACCGAGGAACAAATGCGCAATGCCCTAAGTAGGATAGCGAATGGGCAATCTATAAGAGCAGTGTCGAAATTGACCCAAATCCCATTCACCACTCTTTAAAGATACAACAAAAAACTATCTAACTTTTTAGCTGAGGAATCTAGTACTTCAATTGCATTAACACCTAATTATGCTGCAAGGAAAATATTTTCTTCGTCCCAAGAGAATTCCATGGTGGACTATGTTGTTAAATGTAGTCAGATGTTTTATGGTCTAACATCACTTGACATTCGCGGGCTTGCTTATGAGATGGCGTTGCTCAATAATATCCAAGTGCCACAAAAGTGGCATGACACAAAATTGGCAGGTATTGAATGGTTATATGGTTTTAGGAAAAGACACCGTCAACTGAGTTTGAGGACACCCGAAGGTTGTAGTTTAAGCCGTGCAACTTCCTTCAACCGGCATAACGTCAAATTATTTTTTGATAATTTAGAAAATGTTATGTCAAGAGAAATCGTGTTTGGCAACGGGACAAGAGTTTATAATTTAGATAAACATTCATCAGTCCATTAGAATTTCGTGGTTTACCGAAAGCCAACCCCTGAAAAGGTGGTAGAGCAGTCAGACGAAAAGGTAAAACTATGATAGCGACAGATACGCCGGAAAAAAGCCAAATAGAAAGAAGGACAGAAGAGTTAAAGCAGAAAAAGGCTAAGGTATAGCCTAAAGCTGTTGTGAAAAGAATTTTTTTAAATAATAATAGTTCCAGTGATGAAGATTGCATAAGCCTATATTCTGAGGAAGACGCTATGTTTGAGAAGGGAGTTGAAGTTTTATCTATTAATCCCAATAAATTTATTCCGCTGAATAGTTTACCAAAAGAAGGGAACTTTGTATTAGTACTATTTGAGGTAAAAGGAAAACATATTTATTACATCGCAAAAGTCATAGGAAACTAAGACGGTGAAACAGAGGTTAGCTTTCTTCGTAAATCTGTTAAAAATTCAAACAAATTTCACATGCCCGTTATTCCCGATCTTGCCACAGTTCCGTTGCACGATATTAAACTTATTTTACCTCGACCACCATCTACAGGAAGCACGAAAAGAGCTCAAGATTATATTATTTTGATGTTGATTTTTCAAATATAGATTTACGTTAATTTTTTTATTATTCCTACATATTGATCCCGTAATACCAAATTATGTTGATTGTTTTATGTTGTATTCTTTTATGTTTAAAGTCCTTAGGTGGATTTGTTTATAGTTTAGCAAGATTTAAGTGCATTTTATGTTGTTTTTGAAAAACTTTTTTTTAAATGTTTATGTTTTTTAAATGTTAAGAAAAAGCTGATTTTCTATGGGTAGGTACCTATTATTAACTAAGACTGATGGAAACAATGACTGAATAATATTTTTGTTAAGTAAATAAAGAGATTAATTAATACTTAATCCTTTTATTAACTACTAACCACTTATGATCCATAGTACCCCCTCATGATCCACTGTAACTCTAACCCCGATTCAACGTAACCCACACATGTGCCACAATGGATCAATTCCCTCTCGAAGAAAAAACCGTCTTCTGACATATATTAATTTATAAATGAGGTATTTAAAAAAATAAACTTAAAATTTAATTATGCTTTCACATATAACATGCAAAACCTCTGTTATTGAAGTAAAAATTGAAGTCAAAACAGCTTTGAAAAAAAAAGTGATCCATTGAGACCCTTGTTCCCCTACATCTTTGATACTTAATAAGTAAAACTAATATAATATTATCATAACTTATTAAATACCTACTCTTTTACTTAAATAATAATATCTTGATGAACTTTACTAATAATAATATGTGTTGTTATTATTATATCAATCGTCTAATTTATTACGAACCTTATAAACATTTATGAACTTATACGTATTTAGTAAGTTATAATGCATGCCTTCCAAAAGTCCGGGTCTCACATAAACCCGGGATAAGGAAATGAGAAACAAGATAATAATAATTACTTACCGTAAGAGATATATTTACATATATCGATTACCTTGAATACCTAGGAATATAAGTATTTATGCCAAGATAGGTACATACCAGAGATATTGGTTAGTGTGGCTACGGGAAGCGCTATACTAATGTTAAGCTTACAAAAAATGATGGTCAGTTTTGGTGAATTATAATTATTATTCTGCATGTTAAATTGATTTCTTACTTACATAGGTACATCAAAGTGATCATAAAAATAAGAACTAACAAGAGCGAAGATGACATGCATAATCAGTTCACTTTTCACTATTGATTGTACCAGCGAATAAACGTCTCATTACTTTTAACCATTTATTTTTTATTTAAATTCACAAAGTTTGTCCTAAACGAGAAATAGTAATTCAGGTTTAAAGAATTTTATTCTCATAAAGACATATTTTACATCACTTACATGAGAACATAAATTACAAATTCCTAGAATAGTATTCGTTGTCACACTAAAAACAGACACGTTCAGTACATTAAGATTATGTGTTTGGCTAATTGTTTCTTAAATACATCCAACGAGTTAATTCTTTTGTAGTCTGAGGGTAGCTTGTTAAAAAGGCGCGCTCCTTCGTATGATATCGCCGACTGGCCGTAATTTGTTCGAGTCTTAGGCAAAATAATGAAGCTTGTGCGTCGAGTGCAGGTGCGCCCAACTTGGTTTCGCTTAATCATACTTATGTTGATGTTGACTTTTTTGTTCATTATTTTATGGATTAGAATGCAAATATTGTAAGTATATAGTTGTTTGATTGTCATTAAGTTAGTTTCACGATAAATTTTTGTAGTTGGTGTTCGAAAATTATAATTAAATAGCATTTTTATAATTTTATTTTGTGTGTTTGTAAGTTTTCTAATCTTGTTTTGGCAGCGCTGCCCCAAACTTCAATGAGATATAGTAGGTGTGGTTTTATTAGGGCATTATAAATGGTAAAAAGTAGTTTTCGTGGAATATATCGAATATTTATACGGAGGGAGGCGTGAAGTGAGATAAATTTTGTTTTTAACTTTTCTATGTGATCTTTCCATGTTAGATAGGTATCCATGAGGAGGCCAAGATATTTTTCTTTAGTTTTTTGTTGTAATAGTTGGTTATTTATTTTGAGAGGTGTGAATACAGGTATTGGTTTATTCTTAGCTTCCCGCTCTAAACACTAATCAAATGTTAATCATTTAAAACATGTCCTGTAACAACTCCTCGTCTGTCGCGGTGAGTTGCAGTAAGTAGTCGTCTTTTGTCAGATAGATATTATTCTTAGATGAATTAAAAAAGGGAAGATACGGTACGTTCTATGCATTGTACTTAAAAAAATGGCTCGCACATAACTACACACAAATACTCGCTCACACATTGTCCTGTAATTAATAAGAAATGTGCGAAAGTGATATCAATATATGATTAAGATAAGAGTGAACAAGAAGCGTTATCGCTTACTGCTCTAGCACTCGTGCGAGTTCGTAAAAGTTTCGGCTTGCGTCGTGTTCATTGAGTGCCGTACCTGACAGCCGATGCAGTACCGTCAGCAATAGCATGTTTCCAGATTACAACAAATCAAATTAAAATATATTTTCGTGTCAATTTGTATTTGACGGTAAGGGACTAAATAAAAAAGACGTGTTATTTCAGTTATCACAATAACTTTTATTTATAATAAAAAATATATATATAAAAACATTTCCAGTAAGCATTTTTTTTAATGCTATTTATATTTTATTTAATGCGAATCAGATACATTATCCCCTATGGCTAACCACAGTTAGCTAGTATATTATCATTTCAAATACCTTCGGAAAAAGATAATTTATTTCTTTGTTGTCGTTTAGAACTGCTGCTAATGGCTGGATCAATCTTAAGTAAGTAATGTAGTCGGACGTCACAGTACTTATCAACTAAAGCCTTTAACAAATGTATTCTATGGTTAAATGTAGCCCACTCTACTGTTCTTTGTAAAGGTCCAATCTGGTTCCGTCATTTGGGAATCTAAAGCAAAATAAAAATTAGTACATAATTATGTATAAAAAATACCCTATTCCATTTGATTAAATCGACACATAAGTTTTTATTGATAAAATATTAAAATTTATTTAAACACGAAACACTATTTTTTAAAAGTTTGAGATTATGAATTAATTAGAAAACTTAGTATGCCGACCGTACTTTCTGGCGAAATTTGGCCGCCAAGACGTCGTTGTTAACACTTTACATGATATCCTTTTCTCTCTCGTGGAACTTCATATATTTGTCTCACCTTCAACCAAAATCGTATGAAAAGTAACAAATAAATTATTAAATTAAAGTTCTAATGATATTTATTAGGTACTTACGAATGAAAGTAATCCCTTGTGTTTTGTTTTTGCTTCGTGAGTGATTTGGGCATTTTTCTAAATGCACATGAAGGCAGTTTTGTTAATTATCACGGGTTTTTTCAGCACTTGAAAGAAGAGCACACACATGTAAGCGCTTCGGTCACTCGACATACACTAAACCAAACTAGGTCCATGGACCTAGTTTGGCATGCCCACACAAATGCTCGAGTACCGTATCTTCCTTTTTTAATTCATCTAAGATATTATTATATCTTTTGTACTCGAGGATAAATTCACATTTATATGATGATGTCACGCCCGAATTTGACGTGTACGGCGGTGTACCTACCACCGTTTTCCGCGCACTTTTAAGCTAGCAAAGTAAAAACGCCTTTTTATTCATTTTAATGTTCTTTCGCGAAAAAGACAAAAAGGGATAAAATAAAATTCTGCATCTATTAAGATAGGTTTCCAAAATTTATCAAATACCCAATTCTCCTAGAATGACGCGTTCTCGATCGGTTGAAATCAAAGGAGTTATTCAGAAGTAGTTTTTTAAAATCCGGCAGCAATGAATCAAATACTTTTAGATCCATAGAAAGACAGTTAAACTAAGGTTATAATTTATAAATTAGAATTTTATATTCTTGCAATTTTGAGAAAAAATCTTATCGAGTTTGGTTTATTTTTGGGCTGAATAAAAAAAAAATATTTGCTGTCTGTGTGTGCCTGTCAAAAACTAAATGAGTTTGACAATTTGTTACCGAGGCGATGCAATAGGCCTCACGCGCATAGATAATAGAAAATTAAACTATTTTTTGTAAATTTGGATTCCCATGATTTATCAGTTTGTTGCAATATAATTTCATTAAAATGGGAAAGGAAGATACTTCTGCGAAGAAACGCCGTAAAATCAACA
Organism: Eilema griseolum; assembly: GCA_963662185.1. Lineage (NCBI taxonomy): Eukaryota > Metazoa > Arthropoda > Insecta > Lepidoptera > Erebidae > Eilema > Eilema griseolum. The sequence continues at coordinate 16,104,693 of OY759241.1, forward strand.
CAACCTCATCGAGTGAAGTCTCCAAACAAGCACCGGCAGATGTTTATAAGGTTATTGTTTGAGTCTGTTTATATTATACAAGTTTCGAACCCTTAGACTGAATCCGTGGTTGTTCTTGCTCATATAGAATATATCAGCTACATGTACGAAGGTCGATGGATGCCCGCTAGCGTCCATTAACGTTAGTACCAGTATATAGAAGGTAGAAAATAGACGGTAGTGACTACCAGTGCGGCGTGACGGTCGTTGGTAAACAGGAACAATGTGTTCCGATAGTATCCGAGGTCTCCAGCTCGGAGCCCAGCACAATTCTAAGGCAAATGTTCTACGAGACCTCTTTTTTTGTTTGCTTTCAGCGTGTCGTTGAATTTGAGGAGTCTGAAGCACAATTACGGCCTGCTGAGAAAGATGCCGTTCTCTTTAAAAAGATCTGCCAGGATGTCAGACATTTATTTGTCGAAATATCTGAGTTGAAGGCTAAAGACACAGATGAGGTAAACTATTGAAATGAATACCATACATAACAAATGGTAGCTTTTGTGCTTGTTTCATTGTGTGACTAAATTCAAAAGTACAGTTAACTACAGTTCATACAGTAGTGATGTAATCCAACTGATTATACAAAATAACTAGTATTATAATTTATTATGTATTCATTTTCTACTTGTCATTTACAGGCTAGAGAAAAAATCAATGCTAAACGAATTGAAGCATCTTTAAATCTAGTAGCACTAAAAAAACTTAACCGTTTGGAGAAAGTACGCACAAGGGCTGGACGTGATGCATTACATAAAGAAAAGCAAAGAGTGGATTCCACCCATCTCCTTCTACAAAATTTGTTGTATGAAGCTGATCATTTGAACAAAGAAGTGACAAAGTGCTTGCAGTTCAAATCTCAAGATGAAGAAATAGAACTTGTTCCTCTTGCTGATTTTTATAAGGATGCCCCATCAGAAATATCAAGACCAGTAGGTTACAGTACATTTTATTTTTCAATACAATTATGATACATTGATTTAGCTTTTGACATTACATAGTTGATATGCTATTTCAGGATTTATTTATAGTAAAGTAGTAGTTAAATGTGTAAATTTTAATATAGCAAACATTTATTTAACTATTTTGATTTTTCGTGTGATTAAGTGACTAGGCAGTTAGTTCAGAATGTCCAACAGTTTGTATAGTGGTCACATTATATATAACTAGCATAGCCCCACAGTTCAACCAGCATTAGTCCTGCCTCCATTGCTCAGGGATGCTCATTTTTATTTTTTTTTACCTCATACTTTATACAAATTTTGTAGGCCTTACATACAAATATTTTGAAATCATAATGTCTGTCAACTGCCTGTCTGTAATTATAACAGTGGGCTTACAGTTTCTGCAATATCCTAAAATGTGGGATAACAAAGTATCTGTTGATTATTTCAGGACCTGACGAAAAATGACGATCACCAGCTTCAATTAGCACGTCTAGAATGGGAGCTTCGTCAACGTCGTGAATTGTCTTCTGCTTGTCATGAGCTAGTAGCTTCTAAAGAGCGTGTAGCAGCTGCCATAGCTGCCGCTCGCTCACGTCTCGATGCTTTAGTTCCTCATCTTCGAGATGTCCTTAAGTCAACTAAACCTTTACAAGAGTGCTTGGCTCTCAGACTTGATGACAAAAGAGATGAAGCAAGGGCTGCAGCATTATTGCCAGCTCCCCTGTTTCTTCTTTTTGCAAATGTTAGTGCATATTCTGATGCATTAGGTGCTAAAACTGTCACAGTAGGTAAGGTTGCTTCTTCTTAAACACAATTTTTTTTTAAATTTGAAATCCTTTATTTCTGAAATATGTACAATAAAACAAATAATACTAAATAAACAATTTAGTCCATACTATTTAAATTAGATGTCTGTAAATTGGAGATACTTAAAAAATACTTGGGTAATGTTAAATTAACAATTCTGAACCCAAAAATATTGGTTTTGTAATACTTGTTGGTTTGTTCACAAAAAACTACTGCAATTCCACCGGAATTCATTTAGATGTAGTTTTTTTTATATTAGACTGACTGACTCTGCCCACAAATTATGACAACATCCACATGAAATTATCTGAATTCTAGTGGCATTAATAAAATATTACTGTTACAGGTATATCTGGTGATGAAGATGAAGCTAAAAGGCTGGAGCAACTGAGTACTGTTGACAGTGACTTAGTAGTGTCTAACGATTCAGACTCTGATCAAGAAAACAATGATGATGACCAGAGAGAGAAAAAGAAGCGTCACCACAGATCTGCCAAAGTATCAAAAGAGGAAAAGGCAGAAGCTAAGAAGAAAGAGGCCTTAAAGAAACATCCACTAAATGTTCAAGTATCTGTTAAAGTTCAAGATGGCACAGCATTGAATTTGATTTTCTCTTATCTTCTTCATCTAAAAGTAGTTGTAGTAAAATTCACTGTGTCCCTGCCACAGCCTGTTGTTGGAGTGTCAGCAGCTGATGTTTTGAATGGACATTGTATACTTAACGAATTATATCCTGGAGATTCAGGGTGTGATTCTCCACATCCAGCCACTTCTTATTTGCTCAAAGCCGCAGGCATAACTGAAGATTTTAACCACTTCATTTCTGATGTTGGTAAACCATACATATGGGCTCAAAGAATGTGTGGGCTAGATTTTATGTCAACTATCACAGAAGATCAAAAGTTTAGTAAAAATATTAAGCCATGTCCCAGTTTGAGTGTCAGTACAGTTGAGAACTTCATTTTAACTTTAAAGAAAAGATTGAAGTCGAGAGTGGAACTGATGATAGAATTGCAAGACTTAGAATCTGGTAAGATATTACCAGCTAAAGGTGAAGTGCCATGTCCAGTAAGATTATCAGGCTCCTTAACCCAATGGCAATCAATAACTTGGGCAGAATATAGTCAGTCACCCTCAACTGCGTTTTTAATCTCGGAGGGTTTGGTTCATACGAACGACATGTTATACAGAGCGATTATAACTAGACAGTCAGCAAAGCTCGTTGCTTTAGTTGCACTACGAAGTGATTACCCAAAAAAGGCTCCAATGTTTTCACTCACTCTCCATTGGAATGGAACCCACCACGCAGGTATCAATGATGATATTAGAGATATTGAAAGAGTTATTAATTCAGATTGGAGTGCAGAAGAAAATAAAAACCATAGTCTATCAACAAAAATAACGAAGCTGTTGACATGTCTTGACATACTTCTGGAGACTAGTGGTTCATCAGAGTTCCCGCCAGACAAAGTTATGTTTTGCCCAGTGCGCGGTCGTAATCGAGTTAAGCCTTATAAGTTTGTGAAACAAGGTACTGGGATATTTGTGCAGTATTAAGAATAAATATAATAAAGGCGTATTTGGTCATTTTTGTTCATCCTTCTCCACCATCATTCTCTTACTTTTAAACTTAAAAAACGATTATGGGCTAACTTTAGACATGTGGGGCAACCACATGAAAATGCCGTAAGGATGCCTGAAGCTATCTTTTGGCTTGTAGGGCAGTCAATATGTTTGTTTAAGTCGGTAGTGTGGGTAGAATTGAAAGTATTGAGTGTTAAATACCTACTCAAAGTTTCAAATGAAAATAAAGAAATCAAATATTTGGTATTTCTATATTTCAATAACTGAGTCAACTACTCAACAGATTTACTTCATGTTCTTAGGGGTTAGGTATTAATGATAATACTGAATAATAATAGTTAGTGATGTTAAAAATAAGTATTTATTAAAACAAAACAAAATAATTTTATAATACAACAGTCTTTATTCTTATTTCAGTAAAGCAGTAGACACTTTGAGGATAAAATAGTTGTTGAGGATCACAAGGGGCAAAATAAGTGTGATTAGAGGCAATTAAACTAAAATTCACGCATCATTCAACCATCTTATCGGTAAAATACTTTAAAATAAGATTTCACAGCTTAGCCTAAAAATGCCATAATATTGTTATTTATTGGTCGTCAATGAGATCTCTATAGCATTATATTTATACCGAGACATGATCCGTCCATAATTTCCACTTTACATGATAACTACAAGATGGTAATAATAAAACGTTAGGAGACTTATTTCGAAACAATACTACGTCATCTACTCTAGGTTTTAGTATTTATGCCTATTTAATTAATATTTGCTAAAATGTTGATGACTGGAAAATATAACTTGTAATATTATTATTTATTTTACATTATTCATAATATGTTTAGAATAGTTTGCTACATCAAGTGAAATGTGCTTAACACTAAAAATTTCAAACCTCACTAAATGAAACAACCTTTTTATGCAAGGGTTTGAAGACACTGAACATACTATATATGATTATTTAGAAGCGTTCGCTAATATTCGTTCAGTATTGAATATACTACACGATTCTATGTCTACCTCCTTTGTGTAATTTACTGAATATAAAAAAATATAATTCACTATTGCAATCTCTGGTAATCTTATATCATTCATCGCTAAACGATTGTATACAATGATTTTAATTGATATCATTCACTTTTTATACATTTTAGATTATTCATTATTTGATTCTCACCGAGTCATTTTTGAGAACAAAATAAAATCACTTTTCATGTTGCATCACATCACGGTGCACTTACTCCTATCAGGTCGCGTATTGCATTATGAGATCCCTGCCTCGAGTTTTACGTCCATTATTTTACGCGGCCCTTTTAGGCAATTGAGCCGTCTTTGTACTGCATCCCGATCTGCAAAATAAGGTTACAATGATATTCTTCTACTTATCTTATTTCAAAATGAAGCAAGAAATTGTATGAAGTGGTATACGAACATTTGGAGAGTGTGGTCCTGTGTTGCGGATGCAGGGGGTGTCGCTGTACGAGCGAGTGTAACAACACTTGCGCCGACATGTAGCGGCGCTCGCACTCTTTCATATCGCCGAACAACTCCTCTATGGCTGCCATCTGACACTGTAATGATACATTTTACTTGAAAACCATCTTTTAAATACCTACTGTTGAACCGACAAACCACCGTTAAAATCAATGCTTGACATACCAGTTCGATGGCATGTTCGTAGAGGATTTTATCACAGATGGCGGGGGTGACGCCGGCCTCATGCAGACGCCTCGACTCGTTCACGATCCACTTGTACTTGCCGTTCATCAGCGAGACCACTACAGACAGAATAAGGTTACAATTAAAAAGTAAACAATACAAGTAGTAAAATTTGAATGAATTCCTGATGTTTTCACTATATTCCTTCTCATTTTCCCGTTATTATTTTTACTGTCCACATTTTCTGACAGTAGGCTATTCAGGTTTTGTCTACCTACGTCTAAAATAACAGCAGCACCGCCGAGTTGTATGTTGTCTGTGGTACGTACCGTTGCGCACTTGCGGCGTGGGCTGCAGCGTGCGCTCGCGGTAGTGCGCGGCGGCGAGGCGCAGGCCGGCCGCCAGCGCCTGCATGGCCTGCACCAGCAGCCCCAGCCGCACCGCCGAGTTACAGCGCTCTGCAGAACAACACCATTACTTAAAACCACTAGGCCTTTGCGGAGCGTGGCCATAATGTAACAAGATTAATGTATAGTCACCATCGGAGGCATCCATTAGAGCTGCAATGGGTGCTCCACAAGATACTGCGAGATCTGACAGTAGTTCCGCCAGCATCAGGACAAAGTTAAGTTGAGAGAATACTTTGCTGTGCTCCTCCTGTAAAAATATAAAATCGTTATACAAACAAAAAGTAGCTACACGTGTCCTTGACCTATTGCCCGCAAGAAACCCCCGATTTGTGCTGCTTATTGAAAATCAATCATTGGTGGACGAGACTTTTTATACAGTAGAAGACTTTTTAAAGAAATATGCATGTTATTCGTAACACTGCAGAAATGCGTTGTAACAGCTGCGCCATTATTGTGGCTGAAATATTTTTTAGTTGCTTTGTATACCTAATAATCTGTGTTGGCATGCCAACGGAATGTGCTTGATTACTATATTTTTTATTTCCATCTTTTGTTGTACCACATTATAAGCAAATAAATAAATGAATTATCAAATGGAAAGGCATCGCGGTGACGTCGTAACGGCGCGTGTCGTCACGGCGCGTGTCGTCACGGCGCGTGGCGCGTGGCGCGGTGCGTGTACTCACGGCCAGGATGGTCTCCTCCTGCAGGTTGGGGATGTAGACGGGCGGGTCGGGCGCGTGCAGCTTGAGGCCGCGCAGCAGCGCGTCGGCGCGCTTGGGCGACGCGCCGCCGCCCACCACCACGCCGCCCGCCTCGCCGCTCGCGCGCAGCGCCAGCGACACGGGCGGCGACGAGCCTGCCCAGATCAGATCCGTCACTATGACAAACATACGCGTTACACAGACGCTTCCAGCAGACACACAGTATTATAGATGATATCAAACTAATCACGGGAGCATGTGCTCGCTTCATTGGCACTATTAACCCTTTTATTGTATTTTTTGGCTAGCCAGTTAATGTCCTTGCTGCAGGATTCATAATTTTTACCGCATGCTTGTGGTACAAATAAGAGTTTCGCGAAGCAGAGCTCCTATTTCTTCGTCCCTGGATACTCCCCTAGTTTTTCTAGCGGGGCGGCTATGTCAGACTCGAAACGACTATTACCGCACGCCGTCTCAGGTCTTGAATGCTAGGGTGTTCATAGGGTGGCCCAATAAGGAATTTCCCTCGCAGCTTGGTGACTGGTCAATAACTTTTAACTTGTAAGGTTTAGCAACTGTAGTGTGAGAACTGACCTGATCTACGAAGTGGACTGGCGTTCGTGGGTGAGACTTGCCACAGTGACGGCGGCGGGGAGCTGCCGGAGTTGCTGCTGCGGCGCCGGACGGACGGCGGTGTCATCGTAAATGGTACCTGGGGACAACGTGTTCTAGTGCTCAAATCTCGGTGTTATTTTATATGAAGACTAGGTTGCTGCCCACAGACTTTGTGTAAGTTAAATTGTTCACAATTCTATGTTATTGTATTTGCATAAAATTCTAATTAGATTATTAAAAGGAATCCTAAGCTACGCCTTATAATACCAGCTATCTGCCAGTCAAAATAAGGTCCAGCCACTTCGGAGATTAACCCAAACAAACAAACAGATTTTTATATGTTTAAGTACCATTTACACATACATTCAAATAAGCATTAATTAAAACTGTTAACATTACAAATAAACTCTTCAATGTTATTTATTTGTATGGTTCTGGTATTCCAGTTTCTGTCCAATCTGTTAAATGAACAAACAATTTCACATTAGAAACTTTATCTGAATTTATTTTGACTTCAAATAAAATCAAGTAGACGAAATATATGGATTCCGCTAATATGTACAGTCGACAGTGGTTAGAGTCTGGCACGTTATTAAAAACTGAATTTAAGACATTCGGCGGCCATGAAAAGTCTTCCTGATTTTTTTTTTGGTGTTTTGTTAATTAACAGCTTAACGAATTTGATCAACGCATCAGGAAATTTGATCAACGCATCAGGAAATCGTAATGTCTAAGTTTTAATTCACGATCTCATTCATATTGTCTAAACATAATATAAAACTGATTTGGTCATTAAAAGGAAATTATTTATTTTATGATCACATCTAGTCTTGCTCCCAAGGCATTAGATAAATAGATAATTATTATAGAATAGGCAAATAATAAATAAAACTAAAGTAAAAAAAAACGACGGGTTGCACTCCGGGAGTGCCGGCAGAAGTGAAAACTTGAATATTAACGTTGTGCATTTTTGATATTTTGGAATGGTTAGAGAATAATTTTGTACGAATTGCTTTCATTATCAGTATAAAAGTACTATTATTTATGTGGTGGAATACAATATTCATTTATTGCGCTATCGTACACAAACATGACAATTTATATTACATTAAAAATTTAACACTTCAGAACTATTACAATTATTTTACATTAAAAAGTTTATCACCGCCATCATACATGTGACAGTCGTGTGACATTCGCGCAAGCGCCCTCCGCCGCCTGTCCTCTCTCCATCCGTCTTACGAATTTTCGATCAGGTCACGTGTCCTGACGCGAGTTTAGAAATTTTTACCCATTCCAAAAAAAGTACACAGCGCCGCTAAAGAAGTTTTCACTTTAAAAATTGTCGCGTGATTTTATGAAAATTACCACCGTGAAAACTTATACCGTTCCATCTACCATCAAACGCGCTAGCACTAAAACTCCAATAATGCAATTCAAGGTGTAAAAAAAAGGCCTAAAATTCTTTACATCGACATAAAGCACATACTATCGACATTACGATAGCATATGTCTATCTCCTAATGAAAACCCACAGTAACTATTTTTATATTTTACAAATTACAAAAAAAAAGTGATATTATCGTTATTTTTTTAACAATACAGTATTATGCCTTTTCTAACAAAATATGTTAAATATATTGTGCATTTAATATAGATCAAAATTGCCAGCTAAACTATATAGTTACGGTGAATAACTTAAGTGATAGTGCAATTTATAAATTTACTTGCACCGAAATAAATTCAAGCAGAGAAGCCGATCAAAATCAGACCATTTTATCTATATCTTTGAACTAATTCTTATCTTACGCCTCACCCAGGGCACTTACGGCAAATACCGGTCCCAACGGGAGCGACCCTGTAGAAGGCTTCCCACATGTCCCTCTGACCATAGGGCATAGTGGAGAGCAGGCAAGGGGCGGGCTGGTCCCTTCCAACGCCCTGCCCTTCATGTCCCCCCCCACCCCATCATTTCCGGGATTTGATAGGGACACCGTGCTTTCCACTTCTGAGGAGGTCATCTTAAACCGTAGATGACCCAGGGTCAGCCGGGGAGCGCGGGATGCATTAGGCAATCTTAAGATCCGAGACGGCTTGTGGTTTTTGGCCGACATAACCACTTCTGATGGCCGACGGGGGTGGTATCCGAGGGAACTTCCTCACGAAATAAAAGTTGGAACGGAATCCAAATTAAATGCGGGCGGAGCCGCAGGCAACAGCTAGTATTTAGATAAAAGTAGTAATAAGTGAGATAAGATTTGTTGATTGTGTATTTATACTGACTCAGTAATCTATCTATAGGTACTATGTATAGTCACAACAGTGACGTTCAGTCAGCTTATATGAACGGTAGCATTATCTTTATCTTTTTATAAGTCATTGATTGGCTTGAAACATTGTGTTGTGATACACTTACATCGTATACTTGAACACATTGAAACTGGAAATCGGTAGGTAGACATTCGTAACTGTTTTTGGCCACATACGAGTATTATTTAGGTAAAGGAAGATTATTTCTATCTATATTACATAGAATAACCGCGGTAGCCTAGTGGTATGGGTAATGAACTGGTGAGACGAGGCTCGGGTTTTACCATGGCACACACCAATGACTCTTCGATGCTTTTCGAAGTTATGTGTGTATTTATCGCAGGTTTATAAGTGTCCGATTAATGGCAATAGGCTCACCACCACAGACACAGACATTGGGACCTAAACATAAACTGGCGAAATGTGGGTACTAGCACCTCTGCCTACTCCTTCGGGGATATAGGCGTGAGGTTATGTTATGTTTATATCACATAGAGTGATTTATAGCGAAACTGAAAAAAATCCCGGTAGGAATCGTATTACATGAATGCATCTCCATTACGTGAACTATTTATTGTTATTTTATACACAGCAGTTCAAAGTACCTACGTTAAGACTGCGGTATAACCAATTTCTTTCCCTCTGAATAGATTTATTGTAACTGCATGTTTATTATCTCTCTTGTTGTAAAAAAAAAAAACCACTTATAGTTTGACCTCATTCTTTCAGATGAGATGTTAAACGTTATTAAATGCTACACAAATGCTACAGTTGTGTTGTGTTATATTTCGATATTTAAATATGTATATATAAATTGGCTCAAATGTTATCACGTTTATGTTACACCAGAAATCGTCCGTCAGAATGATGAAAACATCTGTAATAGTAAACACAGGTTACAGTTACGCACGCTGTAGCTGCTGAGGCTCCAGCGGGCCTAGCTGTAGCCTCTTGCTCTCTCGATCCACGATCCACACAAACCTATTGCCAGGATTAAAGTAGACAATGTGCTATTTCTATAATTTATTACAGTATCAACATCAAGATCCGTTTAACCAACCATGTATCTAAACAAAGTTCCAAATATGTAACGTTAGTGGCACACACGTTACGAGAATCGTTCCGATCGCACTATGCCGTTTACTATGATGCATGTGCTTGAAAAATATCAAAAAATTAGTTTTAATAACTTTCTATTATAAATATTATATAAATAAATACTCCACGACATCCTACACAACGCTATCTAGACCCGTGGTAAGTATAGCTTAACTAGCTTGTGTTATGGGATCTAGAATGCGGATAAACATACTTAGATACTTTTTTATTTTTTTATGCGGATCAACATACTTATATTATACATAGAAACACCCAGACCAATGCAAATATACATATCATGCATACAAATATTTGCAATGAGCGGGAATCGAACCCGCGCAGTCGAATACTCTACCGCTACGCCACGGAGGACGTCATAATATTATATATAGGTATTTCTCGTAATGTGTGGCCCCATCTACAATATTGTCTTTCTATCTATTCCGCCACCTTTTTTATGAAGTGCAAGTTAAAGAGCGTACATAATACAACAAGCATCATAAATACTCACAGTCGGTGGCGACAAGGAGCCGATGTTGGTCGCATTACGACTGTAATTCGATCGGAGCACGTCGATGGGTTGTGATCGTGGTACATTATTGTTAGATGTTACCGCTAGTGGGTTCTGTAATATACATACTTGTATTAGTTACAATACTGCAACCAAAGCGAAGCAATTAATATATTTTCTCTATGGAATATGTACATGATGAATATATTTTTTTGACATTTTCACAGCTCTCTTTAGACCAAAGTAAACTTAGTTCAACTAATTTCTAGAATGCGTGTTAAATATTCTTTATACCTTATTGTACATATTATACATAGCGACAGTCAGACGATTGCAAAGCAAATATACATATTCATGCATACGAATATTTGCACAGGCTCGGAACATACAACCGGAGATCAGCATCAACATACCATACTGTTTTATAGAATGTAAAGAGATTTTATACAATTTTGAAGGAAACATCCGTAATGTTTATATACATAATTGTAGGTAGGTGTAAGCCAGTTTTTGCCGTCTTAATTGACATCGACTAAAATGGAAGTCAGGAAAAACTAGTTTGAGTCAATACAGTACTACTGAAAACAAAATCGTAACTATTATACCGGAACCAACAGGCAAACATCTATCTACTTTGTTGGTGGTTGTATTGATAGTAGAATGAGATCATGCGTTGCATATTACATACCCGCGTATGCGCATTAGTGGGGGGTGTTGCCATGTCGTGGCGGGTGGCGGCGGGCGGCGCGGGCGGGGCGGAGGGCTGCTGCGGCGAGGCGCCGGCCAGCGCCAGCGAGCGCGGCCGGGGCGCCGCCTCGGAGCCCGACGAAGTCCCCGAGTACTCTGCGGATCCACTCTCGACAGCATCTACCAGCACGAAGTCGTCCTCGCCCGCCCATGTCGTATCTGATGACTCGGCTGCAATCATACATACATAATAGTAAATAATATAATCGACGTGATGTGAAATGAAGTCGTTTCAAAATATTCTGATGGGAGATAAGATTATCAAGAAAGTCAAGGCAGCTGCGTTAATGTTCAATCAGTCATTACGGGGGTGACAGGTGGAGCCGCCTGTCACCCTGGCAGAAGCAGGCCGCGGCGGTGGCGCGCCTCCCCGTTTCCGGGGTCGAGTTGGGGACTCTGTAGTCCCCACACCCGAGAAGAGGGCCAGATCGTGCGAGATGGCCCTGGGTCGGCCGGGGTGCGAGGGATATGCCTGTCAACCTCACCTTCGGCAACCAAAACGACCCACAGGCGGCGTGCGTTTTAGTCTGTTGGAGTCCGACATAACCTCCTCCACCGGCTCCGGTGGGGAGGTATCCGTGGGGAATTCGCGCACGTAAAAAAAAAAAAAATCAATCATTACTGGGACAAACATTTAGCTGGGCTGGGTTCGCTAGTATAAGTTCCTTCACTTCAACTATAGTGGATCCTTATGTTTTACTTATAGAAATTAATATTGTCATATCAGGGCTGGTCTAACGATCAAGTAAATTAGAGGGAGCTACAAGTTTACATACTAAATGTATAATTACTTCTATTAGTACCGTGTATTAGTATCTAGTAGCACTAGTAGCGTCGGGGGTGCGAGGGATATGCCTGCCAACTTCACCTTCGGCAACCAAGAACGACCCACAGGCGGCGTGCGTTTTAGTCGGTTCGAGTCCGACATAACCTCTTCCACCGGCTCCGGTGGGGGGGGGGGGGGGGGGGGTATCCGCGGGGATTTTGCGCACGTAATAAAAAAAAAGCACTAGTAGCGCATACATTGTAGTAGTTTACATCTTAAAACGTGTTTAAATTATGACAACTCCAGTTGGGTTTTCAATAACAATATAAAAACTGCTACGAAGTTGTAGTTTTTGTATTATAATTGTACGCAATTAACTGAATCACAAAAGGAGGATACTCTGAATCCCACGGCTTTTTTTCTAGAAAGGTAATTTCATGAATGCTACCTCTGACTCATTTTGTTCATTCATTCATTTGTTCATAGAGTTAGTGTGTCACATTCCAAAATATTCAGTATGCTGAGGAGGATGATTATTTTTATAAGGATGGTATTTAAACGTATATCAAAAAGAGTACATTTTGTACGACAAAATAATCCAAATTCACATCAAAAACACTGATTGAGCACCAACAAACTACTGTAAGTAAGTAGTTAGTTAGCAACCAACCAACCAACCAATTATAAAAAAAATACCACAAAGACATAAGGCGGGAGCGAAGCGAAGCGGAGCTCCCGCCTTATGTCTTTGTAGTCTTCTAACCTAACCTATCCATTTCGGGGTGGGTGGTGATCATTCTGAACTTAATTAGATGCACAATCAGTATTTTTACTGAACGCGAAAATATTATCTTTTTTATAATAGCTTATAGAGTAAAAGAAAATGAAATGTTTAAAATCATCAATCAATCATTTAAAATCATCTGTGCATTCTCGACAGGCAGAGGCATAATGACACCTACATCTGGTCAACTATATTTTCAGTTCAATTATAATAGATCGCGAGCGAGTCTCTCATGCTCATTTCAACTAGATGTTGCTACCGAGAATTGCATAACAGAATAGAAACAAAAAATCTCGTGAATATACCTTACACAGCAGGCGTAGTGGTTACTGTTACCTTACATGTCTTTCTTTCTTTCTATAGATATTTGCTTAAAACGGAGTATCTATATAATTAGTATATATGCATGTAATCTTGAACCTTACGAGTCATCGTAACCCGGACAGTCTAGCTAAACGTTAATTCAAATGTAGTTCAGCCTAGTGAACTAATGACCTCGACCCTGTTTACACGTTCTATTTGCATGTAATACAAACTAACTACTAATCTATTGACAGAGATAAAGACTTTATCATAGTTCGTGAGCTCGTTAGTGATAATTTTCATAAAAGTACTAACTGAGTTATAAACAAAAATGGCCGAAGATTGTTGCGTCGGCCACTTTTGTTTATAACTCAGATAGCATTTTTATATTTTTACTTTCATCTCTTCTTATTCAGAAAGATTACCTACAGAGCATGAATTACGCTATCGGATTTGATAATATAATATTTAATAGCAGATTAAATAAGAGATTAGGTTGTATTCAATATCTAGGTACATGCATCTAACGCCGTCGCTAATCAGGCTAAGTGCTAACGACGACTTCCCATTGGGCGTGGCGAAGGCCTGTCTGCATTCGTAAGTGCTGAGTAAAGTGCTGCTCAGTGGATACCTTAAAATCAGTGCAACTAACTAGTTAGTTGGTGCTAGTCTTGCATACAATGCACTCTTATTTGCAGATAATTAAAATAATGTATTAGAACTTTACAGGGTCTGGCGTTAGTATTAAAATTGAGGTCAAAGCCCAGAAACCTAGTTTGTGAAAGAACAGGCCCTCATTTCTACAAAAGCAAAACCACGGTCATACCACAGACACTGTAAAGAATGCTATTGAATTGTAAGCTTTATTTCTATTGCCTTATAGTCCAAAATTAAATGAAAAGAGTTTTATTACAATTTTGAACTTTTACCGCATTGCTTTAAAGTCTAAAATTACATAGATTTTTTTAACAGCGTACTTATGACAGTGGTTTTGCTATAGCAGAATCGAGGCCCAGCTTGTCCGTAATTATCACAAATCAAGTACAGTAGTACTGCTAATGAGTAGATGGATACTAAAAGTAGAACGTTTAATAATTGAACTATAAAATGTTCATAATTTCACATTAACAGATAAAACGTACATTAACTCATAAAAAAATATTATTAAAAAATAAACAACCCGACTGCTGTCTAAAAGATCGAAACAAGTTTGATAGCAGGCGGGAACCATTTACTAATCATAAACCAAAAGAAAATTAATGTACCACCTGCTATAAAACTTGTTTCGATCTATAGACGACAGCAGTCGAGTTTTTTATTTGCTTAAATTAAATATATTTTAAACTTTTTAGTTATGATTTGACATGTCTATTTTGTGTAATATGTTCAAATTCCCTACATTTTGATACCCTACAGGATAAATTTTGACAATACGCACTTTAGCACCATAAATCCATAGCATAGTTTTTGTTGACATTTAATGTACGCTATGACACTCGGGAGATGAATACCTTTCACTTGGAGGGTGAACGGGAACAAAGAAAACTACATACATACATCCGTGCGTAACACATTACCCTCGCTGGCGCAGTAGGGTAAAAATAGCGAAACAGGTCATAAATGACTACAATTTACATCCATGTTGATACCGGCTCTGTACTCATAAGGGAAGGTTAGCACGGGTTATCATTTTGTTTACTTCACTTATAAGGGGCGGTGTACATCTATCTGTGTATATTATTTCCTCGAGGTGATTTGTGGTAAAGTTAAATAAAGCTATCTTAATTGATGAGAAAAATTGAATGAGTTAGATAAAACGTGTGTCCTTTTTTAAAATACAGCAGTATATTTTCAGAACAACTTGCTATCTATTAACGAAAAATAAACATATTTTGAAATTTTCATAGGGATCGATCACCATCTTATGAAGTTCACAACTTAACAGAATTGTAAGTGCCCGGTTAATGGCAATAGACTCGCCATCTATTACATTGGGACCTAAACATAAACTGGCGAAATGTGGGTGCTAGCACCTCTGCCTACCCCTTTGGGGATATAGGTGTGAGTTTATGTTATGTTATGTTATTTTGGAAGTGATCAAATCCAATATAAGTACGCATATCTAAATTTCATTATATTTTAGATATGTTTCTAGTAAGTTTTGTGACTGAATTTGCGCATACGCGAGAATAATGTGTCGTCGACGTTATCCACACTTAATGTAGCGAAGTAATTTGATAACAATGTAATCAACCGATTCGCGCACCTCTGTAGCGTCACTGCGATAACGACAGTTCGTAATAATATTTTCTATTTCCTACCTTATCTTGTTAAGCAAAGGCGTTCATACCGGACCCCAGGCTTCAAATTGCAATCTAAGGATGCTACCAGAATTGTTCCGTGCTCAGGTGAAGAAGAGCGTATTATTCGCTTAATATCTTGATTAGAACTTGTACCTACATAATACAAAGCACTCTCTGCCGATGCCAATGTCTTCCGATAAGTTTTTGTTATATTTATGTCAGCATACATTATTGAGAAATAATACAATTGTGGCAGTATTAGTATCAAAATTCATAGTTAAAAACATTGCGCTTGTAACAGCGCAGAAATATCTGTTGTTCAGAAAAAAAAAAAGAAAAACATGGTAAATATCCCGGCGAGTTTTATTTACACTAGCAATGTGAATGACCATGTCAATCTCAAATCATACGACATCAAGTTTACTGTCAAAAGGAATACGAGTATTATCATTGGAAATTGTGAAATATTCGTACGGATTGCCAGGATATGCAATAAACTTTGCGTATTTTAGAACAGCCCTCCAGCCCCCTTAAACAAATGGCAACTGGTTGAACGGCGTTTGTAAAATATACTGATGAATGTTTCTGGGATTGACACGTATTTTGATGTTGATGACATACGTTAACGTAACGTACTTAGGTGGCAGTCAAGCACACGGCCCACTGATGGCCCCTGTGTACTATGGATGTATGCAACACCAGAGGCGTTTTACTCGCGCTGCCGAGTTTACCCTATTCTATTCTACAAACCTATTGAGGGGCTGGAGATGCCTTGAGTGCGCGCTTCACTATCTCTCGCCAAAATTTTACCCATCTTTTTTTTTTTTACGTGCGCAAAATCCCCACGGATACCTCCCCACCGGAGCCGAAATTTTACCCATCTAGGTAAAGTAGGCGACCAATGACAAGTGACTTTATATAAGCGTGCTTCTTCGTGCCTCGTCCCCCGCCTAAAACGGCGAAATAAACATTCGCGCCGCGAGCAGTGAAGGTATTTCTCGTGTTAAATACTTAAAGACATTAAAAGATCATAAGCTTATTGCTGGCAATTGTATATAACCTGGAAGAAATATGACTTTTAACGATAAGAGCATTTCGTATTACTTTACTTCAGTACCTAATCATTCTGTTTCGTATTGATATAATTGGTATTAGTGTATTACGATACATCAAAACAACAGATTATAAGCAATAATAAAATATAAGAATTGAATAATAAAAAGTTTCCATATACATTAACATTTTCTTTGTTCTTCCCGTTTTCATACTATTTAGGTATACGATTGTTATGATGAAACTGTGTACAGGTGTGAAATATTAAAAACACATATTTATTTTGTGGTAGTTATTTGAATGAAAATTTTAACACATAAAGAAACAAAGTGAAAATAATACAAAATGTAAATAAATAATAAGAGTTGCAATGACACGAGTTTCCAATTGTTTCAAGTGTACAAGTTTCTTTGAATGTCCAATGTCATAGGAAATCCCAGGAAATACTGTGAATCGCCGATAAGTTTCCTTTTAGAAAAATGATATCATAAACGTTATTGTGAAAATATTTAAGTTCGTTTATGTTATTTCTATATTTTAAATTTTTTTTCACAATTAGCTCTATTATAAGGTGCAATACACATAATATTTCAAAGTATACATATACAATAAGTGAATGTGTCATTTAACCAAACTAATAAAATACTCGTAGTGGTGTGAATTAAAACAAAAACAAAAAGTTTATAATGTTATTATAGAAAAATAACCACAATATTGTTACTACCCGTATCTCATATCTGTAGAATATCAAACAACGAACCATTTATTTAATTTGACATTGCTTCGATTTAAAATGAATTATTAATTAACTGATTACTTATATTAATTGCGATTATATGTAATTTGTTATTATGATCATCATGGGCAGATAACGAGGTTAAATTTTTATAACACGGTATGGTATACAAATATTACTTTAGTTGTATTTTTTAAAAGAAATATATAAGTTTAAACTGTTTAATATTTTAATATAGTTATTAAGTACGCCGCACTTTACAAACGATAAAGTTATCTATGAGACGGGGTTCATAGTGCTAAATATCGACAGGACCTTATGCTATTACCGTGTGTCCCGCCACTATATAGAGAGACTGAGCTAGGATATGTCCCAACCCAGCCGATATAGAGTGAAAGCACCTATTTATTTGAACGCATCGTTCTATCTATGTCACATATATCACTTACAAAATTATTGGTTACGTTAAATTTAACATAAATAAATTAGTAACATACAAATATCTGTATTCTTATAAAAAAGCTATGAGTGCTGGCACATGACTTGACCTTATAAGAAACTCAGTATAATTTCAAAGTCACAAGGGGCAATAAATGCGATTGTTTTTATATACATATTAACAAAAGTATGTTGCTCATTAATTCGTAAAGGTTCTCGACACTATCTCAGGGTACACGGTCAACAACTTACATCATCATGACTTTTAACTGTACCTGTCAAATTTATTTCTATAAATAATTACTTAAGGTGTGAATGTACTCTTTTTGTTCGAGCATGTCCAGCATTACATGTTATTTTTATATTAATACTAGATGTAAAAAGTAAGTAGACGTCACGAACAAGACGAAACCTTCTGAGTCTGACCGTTTTGCGGACGGTGGATATAGTGCGTGAATATGGTTAAAACGGAACTCTATTACTGAGACTTCGCTGTCCGTCTGTCTGTCACCAGGGTGTATCTCATGTAGTTCAAATTTTCACAGATAATGTATTTCTGTTGCCGCTATAACAACGGCAACATGAACGATATCAATAACGGCAACAGATAGATACATAGATTTACGGAATATTTAGTAATATATTTGTCACAGTTTACTACTATAATTAACCGTTCAATTAGTAGTCTAGCCTCTTTACTAACCAGCGCCGTTCAACTAGCGGCTTGAATGATATCCAGCCGCAGCATTTGTTACAACGGGTGACATTGTGAAAAAAAAGTTATTCTTTAAATAATGTACCTATTTAAAATGTCACATAATAAGTACTGCCTGTAACCACTGCACAGAACTGCACAGAAAGTGAGTTATAGGTTCATTGAGAAAAGCAGCGCAATTCGACTTGCATAGATTAGGTTAGAAGGCTAATGTGGGAGTTTACTTGACTAGGCAAGTAATGAAACGACATCAACCCAAGTCATTTGCCTAGCTGTTTGCTTAACTTGTAAGCTGAAGGCTGCTAGTTGAACGTCGCTATTTAGTAAAGAGGCATGGTTTTGATTGATTGGCTAATGGAGCTAGTTGGTTGCGACATATTCGTTACAAAAATAAATAATGAAATTAAAATAAATCAAGGCGGGCGAAGTAATAGTAGGTACGGAACCCTTCGTACACGAATCCTACTCGCACTTGGCCGGTTTATTTTATATACTTATGCTTCTATGTATATTTCTAAAGGTGTATTAAACATCTAGATTTCGATCTTTTGTTGGTGCCATTTTTTGGCTGAAAAAGTCAATAATCTTTTTGCCTGATCCGAAAATGCTTTGCGTGAGGTACTGATATTTATAAATTCAATAACAAATAAGTGAAGTATGTACGTTTGTTCATTGAATAATCCTGATAATGTAGGTCGCATATTGTTAGCATAATTATTATTGACCGAAAATGTAATTGTAAAACAAAAATAATTTATTTGTAGGTCACGGATGATTTCGCTAACGACACAATTTGTTCCAATGGTCCCGTTGTCGAATCCGTTCGTAACAAACATTAATATTGTACTTAACACAATTTTTTGGCGTATAGTCATGCCGGTCATGCGTCATATTACCCATTATTGTAAGTTGTTAGGTAAAAACCGTTTTTTAACGCAATAATGAATTGGAATTGAAATTTTGGACGTTTGAATACCTATGTATCCTTATTTAAATATTAGTCACAGGTTTGTTTGTTAAACATCTAGTTGAATTAAGAATATTAGCATCCAACACGTGCTTGTTGAATATTTATTAAAGCGAATGTGTGCAAAGTGCGCACATAGCAAGTGGGGCGGAATAATACCGTGTGCCAGAGCAGCGTTTCCCAATTTTATTGTTTCCCCATCGTGACCTACCACCAGTCTTTTAACTCTCTTCACACGGTACTTTAATAACATCATCGCCTTCGCGTTGTTCCCGGAGCCTAGGACACTTCTCTTTCATTTGACTTGACTTATTCGGTTTTTAAGAGAACGACTGCCGTATAACCTCCCGACCCTAAGAGAACCCACCGCCAGAGCATTATCTGTTAATCAGCAGATGGCTTGAAGATGAGGACGTCTTGGGACACTTGGCTACAGGCGACCCTCTTAGCATGTATAGAATAAAAAAACCGCATTTTATAGTTTCTCCATTTGTGAATGAGTATAGTTAGTAAACAATGAAACAACGCTGCGACCCAGTATATTATTTTCGTGGACCAGTACGCAGAAGCGCTGTACTGGACGTAAACATAATAGAGTTTGTGCATCTGTTACTTACCGGAGGATGTCGGCTGAGACTTCTTGTGGGTCTGAAGCGTAGGTAAGGGTTGTGAAGTGGGGATAGTGGCGCGTGCTGTGGCGGCAGTATTACGTAGTGGTGCACTTCCCCCACTACCAGCCGCGCCGGACCCCCCCGAACCGACCATCGGCATCGCAGTTGGATTTATACTTGGTCCTGATAAAATATAATATGGTTATACTCATGCTTACAACTTGCAGATGCTGTCGATTTGTGAAGATTCATTTTTGATGTATTTAAATACAGTTACCACGTTTATTTAATTATTTAAATGGCTTATAACTATAACAGTACAGTACATATTTTTGGAAAAAAAGAACGAGACACAAAGTAGTACAGACATGTACATTGTACACGGTTTGAAGATTATCCAAATTTCCAACGTGGTTAGGTGGTTGCTTTAAATGATCAGATTAGGTGTTCGTTGTTGAATGTTTACGTTATACATGTTTGCAAGTTCGAATACAATATTTCTTCCAAACATGCTTCACATTAACGATCATTTATAATACAAGCAGAATGTAAGAGTAAATGAATAGCAGCAGTAGCGGGCAAAATGAAAATAACAAGCGATTTCACAGTCCTTGAAATTTTTGAACAGCGAAGGCTTTTTCAGTTATGCCTCACTAATTGTAGTTATTGTACTCCTATCGCTATCACCCGTATCTTCTGTGACCAAAGAAAACGCTGAGCTGGCCGTCCGTAAAAATTACCAATAATAGTTTATTATCAAAAATGAATCACCTATTATAGTTTCATCTCTATGATATTGACATAGTCACTTTGATTGTTAATTTGTAAATGGAACCAAATACAATCGCTGATAATGATAAAGCAATGCGTACTTGCTCCTGATAGGTACTTGTATACTCGTGCATTACACATTTTTTCAACATGCTTTTAATACACCAGTGAATATAATGATCGTTTTATACTGACGGTACGATTGAAACCGATACTTTCATACATATAGTGTTTACAGAATGCGTTCACCCACCCCATGCACAATCAAAGCATACTGAAAATAAGTGAGAATGTACCCGCATTATCCCACGAGTCGTCTAGGCAATAGTTAACATCAGCTCGACTCTCGAGTTCGCTTTCCATAATGTCGGGCAGATCAGAATCCAAACCTGAACAATATCACACACTGTGACTATATACACTGTAGTGCAGGGCCACATTTGCATAATATATAAATACGATAGTTCAAAATTTCATGGACTAAAAAGTATATAATGAAGATGAACAATTAGATGTTGTATATTATTATGACTATTACTTAAAGTTTAACGAGACTTTTGCCCAATGTCTATGCAGAATGTCATGAAGTTAAATATATATTGTTCTGGTGACTAGTGTAAAATGAGATAAGACTCGTGATTTCTAAAATACCAATGATCAAGAAGTTACTATGTATACATTAAATAGGTAGCTGTTTTTCCCGAATCGGTGTTGAGGTCGATTAAGTGTTTAAATAGTTTATTTTACGGTAGTAAATGGGTACATGTTTCAATCGTGTTAGTTTATTCTTCATATATACCGAGAGTGAAATCGAATTAATTTTTCTGGTCTCAAACATACTCATAAGATAATAAAATTTCCATGTACTTTAATTCCGCTCATATTCAAATAGTGTTTATGGCTTTGAATTTCATTATACGCCTAATAAACATGATTATTTCAATATAATATATAAAATTGAAAGTACTAGAAAATAAGGGGTACGTAGGTATGTAAAGAAGCAATACGTAGATAATTTTAAAAGGGTTATAAGCAATATCACAAACAATGGACTGGGTCACCGATGATTAGTCACTCGGGATTAGTATTTCATGTATTCAGCTTAAAGTCAATTCAATGTTACACTGTAATTCGTTTTACATAGTGTGGTTTACAAACAAAAGGAGCTAAGCAGTCAAAGTATCATTTACATAGTTTCAGTATATGTTGTGCGCAGTTGTGTATGGAATAGTAGATAATGATTTTAGTGTGTGCACGTGGTGTGTAGTGGCATAACTCACTGTTCAGGGAAGTAACCCGTGGTCGCTGTAGGAAGGGATGGTTGAAGAAAGACTCGAACGGCATGCGCTCGCGCGGGTTTCGTCGCAATAAACCGATTAGTAAATTGCAAAGCTCGGGACTTGTGCCCGCTGGCATTCTGTAACACAAACATTTTTGTAATTATATCGATCGTATTACTAAGCATCTGTAGTTTATGCCTATGTAACGTACCTATATGTATATACATTTTAGGTTAGAAACTGTTTGCCGCGTGGTGTCCGGCGAAGTAAAATAAAAGAGCGACACCTATTGCCGTGGGTGTTGTACAAAGGGTAGCACCTACGGCAATGGATGATTGAGGGCGGTTCTCCAATAGACAGTAAACATACAACCCATATTAAATTGCCCAATCTATTACAAGGGACTAAATTTGCAAGAATGAGTATTGAAATTGATAAATGTGTTTTCTTCGTGCGTTGTCCCGGTCGTCTTCAAAGCTTCCACTGTGGGACCCTCGGGCCCCGGCCCTCTGTAGTGAACAGGTTTAGTTCACAAAGATAGTGGTGGTCGAATAAAGTTTTATTAATATCTAACAGTTCACGGGCAAATACCCATCTGAATATGTACCACTAAAAAAAAAAGGAATACTTTTAACAGATTGGTTTAAATTCAATATATCTGTTTGGAATAATTTTAATATATTATTGCAACACCTAGGTATATCAAAAGTTTCGTTTGTCGATATCAGCCTTGAACGTTTAGTTGTTTGGGTGTTAACAAAAAACTAACAACAAAAAATGCCCAAGATAAGGCGAGAGCTGCGAGAGGCTTTTGAATACTGTACAATTAACAAATACACGAGTCATTCTACTTTTGATTCGAGAGCCACGTTTTGCACATGCGAAATTAAAATTTTACTGCGCCATTGTTATGACATAATTTTTTTTTACACTTACCTGAGTAAACAATAAAGAACAGAGCCAATGAAAGTTTTGAAGATATCTTTTTGCATAAAATATTATAAAATTGTAAATTAGTTGCATCTGTACATTGGAGACATTAAAGAAAATCTTGTGTTATGTTAAATAATTCTGCAGCCATTATTCTCAATTCTTGTTCGTTTGGACACAAATGTCATGATGGACCCAAAAACTATTGATGCATTTTTTGAGAAAGGTCTTGGTCAGTTTTAAATGTTGCCTTGAGTAGAACCGGAGATATTAACTATGGTCATGATATACATGCGGGCGCGGCTCCACCCGGGTGGATGTCGGCTATCGACCATTGTCTGGCATCAGCTAGTAGCAAAAGTATTATTGTATATTTGGGAGCGATAGGAGTTATTTAGCGATAGTTAGATTTTTCATTGTGTTATCTTTATGTTTATGGAGCCCCACCATGATCTTCGTAGCCCAAGTCAACCTAACTCTAAGGCCGGTAATCCCGCTGATTCGCTGCCGTAATTCAAAGCCTACCTATTGATGATGGCTATCAAAAGAATAGTAGTGCTTGTCTGTGGTATAAAAAAAATAGAAGACATCGCGAGAAACATATGTTTTATAAATTAAGAGTACTCACTTGGGCTGCAAGTCCACACTATTCTCGTAGAAGGCTTTAAGTTCATGTGGCGTAGTTGCTTGAAAGGGGGCTTTTCCTGTCAAACATTGGTACACTATAGTCCCCAAGCTCCAGAGATCTGCTTTCGCGTCATACTTGAGAGACATGATAACTTCTGGTGCCTGGAACAATAATGTTTATTTTTAAAGTCTTCCTACATCCTATATAAAATGCGATTTCTAGCTAACACAATTCTGGCCGCCGCCATGCCATATATGCCATGTCATTGTAGGGGAAAAGATTCTTTAATCGCTGGTAGGATTTTGATATGAGCAAGCCGGATGGTGGGCTTTCTAACGTCACCGAACGAAGTTTGTTTCACTTTTTTTTTACTTACGAAATGTCCTCCCCCCCCCCCCGCCCCCCCGCCGGGAGAGTTTATGTCGGACTCGAACCGACTAAAACGCACGGCGCCTGTGGGTCGTTTTTGGTTGCTAAAGGTGAGGTTGACAGGTATATCTCTCGAACCCCGGCCTACCCAGGGCCATTTCTCTTGATCTGGCCTACCTTACGCGCAGCGAACCATCGCAGCGAGCAAGGTGGCGAGCGTGAGGGTTCACTCCCAGGGCCCCCACCAGCTCCCGTCTCGGCGTCTCTCACGCCGGACACTCGGTAAGCGTGTGCAGCCCCGAGTCCTCGCTTGCGTCGCAGTGATGGCACTCGGACGTTGGCACTTTCTCCATCAGACGCAGATACTGCCCGAAGCACCCGTACTCGGTGATCATTTGGGTCAGACGGTACGAGAGGCTCCCGTGTGGCCTCTCTAGCCACTCTCTCATGATGGGTCTTACCGCCGCTATTACGATGTACCCTAAGTTTGTTTCACTACGCCTAAGACGTTAGTTGATATTACTTTGTAAGTCCCTAAGACTTACTTAATGTTATATTTATTGTGCTGCTGTTGAAAGCTTATCACATTTAGATCATTTTTACTAGGTGTAAGCGTGTATGAAATAGTGTTAATATTACCATGTACATCGGAGAACCGCAGAGCGTGACGGCCATATTTCCTTCTTCTAGGAACCTTGCGAAACCAAAGTCGGCTGCACAGATAAAAAAGAACATGTTATATTACAGTAAGACTGGGAAGACTTTCTAGATTAGCATAAGTTTTAATGGTATAGCAATACTTTGACATATTGTTCTAAAGCATAAGTACCTACTGTTCAGTTCAACTATTAATGAATAAATAAGCTTGCGCGATTCAATTTCGTTAATCATAATTACATACTAGCATCAGAATTAAGTGAATTAACATATCCCTATTAGTCAGAATCATATGAATTTGGTTAAATCCACCCTACTTATCAATATATTTGTTTTCAATCATCCTAACATAAAACAATAGTTATACTAGCAACGAAGAGCTTAATTTTAGATATTCACTCTGTAAAACATCCTGCTCATAGATTTTTCGATTGGATCACGCCACGTCAGGGAGTGTCCTTAATGTATAAAAAAAAGTATTTGTCGCCCGAAACCGAAATGCAAATATCTCAGACAGTGCTGTAATATTATGCGTTTATATCTAATATTAGTATTACATATTTTATGCTAACAAATAGGGAACGTACTCTTGCAGCTGTTTGACTGTTTATTGTCATATATTTATAAACCGTCAGTAAATTATTTTTAGCAAGATCTGTGTGTATGTTATATGGGATTATAAGTCTATGCCTAAAATTGTTTGTCGTTAAATGTAAGTTGTATGAGTATAAGTCAAAGAATAGCAATCCAGCCGAACAAAGAAGATAACATTAACTTTCTAACTTTAATATAGTTCACAAAATCACAGACTGGCAAAGATGTCCAGCGTATAAAATAATAAATATGAAGATAATACAACAAACATAAACTACATAGCAAGCTTAAGAAGCAATTAATTATAAAAACGGGCAAGGAAGACCAACAATTTAAAAAAAAACATAGAAGCGAAGTAAAATTGTGTTGTCATAAAATTTCTTTGTCACAGTTGAGGCTTAGTTATGGCAAGGTTAGAGTTATGAAGCAAATGATTCATGTAATAAATAGTACCTATTAATGACACATTTCTATTACTTGAGTCTTGACTAGATATCTGTCTAATTAAATAAGGAGTATACAAACCTATCTTGAGTGTTATCTCAGATGCATGCGGCGTACGGGGCGGAGCAACACTGTGAGTTAATAAAATGTTCTGTGGCTTTAAATCGCGATGCACGATGCCTTTAGCATGGATGGCTCGCATTGCCTCGGCCAGCTGCTTGAGGAACAGACGGATGGTGCCCTCGCTGAGCAGACGATTGGCTTGCAAGTAATCCGCTAAGTCGCCACCGTTGCAGTACTGAATAATGAGAAAAACATACAAATTAGCTTTATGTACTGACTTTTTGGCTAACACAATATTTGGACACAATCCAGCGACTATTCTTTGCGTCAATGAACGTCAAGGGATTTATGTAAAACTTGCTGTACTTAGTGTCGTTTCCAAATGTTTACAGAATTAGTAACAATGAATCTCCAGAAAGCATCCTACAGGTTGAAAATCCAAAAATAGGGCGCGCAATAAATATATGAACAACCTTGAACACAGATCGTAAAACCTGTCGTCACTGTAGTACCTATACGTAATAGGTCGTTGCCGATACATTAACAATATAAATTATGATGTAATTAGTACCTATACAAATGTAGGTAAATTGACATATTTGTGGTTCTCCGTAAGTAAACTAACAGCTGTGTTGTACAACAGCAGAGCTTCACAATACACAAACAGTGTTATAAATGTAACATCCGTGAAGTAGTAAACATCAGTGAAGGAGAGATAACGGGGTGTCTATGTGCACTACGTCTGATTTTTGATAATATTTTGTGAATACGTTAACATATCCGTTTTAACGATGACTCATTACATATTTAATATTTTTTACCATAACCAATTGTGAATGTGACAGCGAGTAAGATAATAAGAAAACGTCAATGTATAAGATTACATCGGTAGGCACATCGGTTTTGTATATTTTAGAATTAGCAACTAGCAGTTAATGACTACTACCGTTGCGTATCGCGCGGGATCAGTTAGATACAGTTGTTACTACATCGATTTATATCTATTCGTGTAATTCCTATTCTTCTGTTGAAGAGAATATTGAAATCGACCATCCAATATTTTCTCGTTTATGCAGAGCGACGTTATCATTTCTGATTCGCGATAAGCTGCCATGCCGTTAGTAATCTTATCATTGAGTGATAATAGTTATAAGTGTCAGTGAGTTATGTGCTGTACGCTACGTTGGTACTAGTGCCACGACAGGTAACAACTACTGCACTCAGGACATCTCCTTGGTTGTGTGTGCAATTTAGAGTGATCATGACGCCGAAAAATATCTTTATACTATTGTTGGCACTATTTGCGTAAGTATTCCTTTTCTATATTATTTTTAGTGGTTTGCCTAAACATATGGAGACGTCATATCGATACCATACTACGTATTTTTTGTTGGAAATTGTACATTACGTAAAATTGCAAGAAGCAGATTTTAGAAATGCAAAGCATAATGAGATCTAGTTATTATTTAATCATCATAAACGATAATAGATATCTAATATATTAGGAGTAAGTTGTCGTTGCAATTAAAAGTTAAAAATTACCAGTGGACCTATCTGCATATTTGCATATTGGCAGTAACTAAGCAGTGTATGTATATTTTAATCTATCAATCAAACTTTTAAGTGAGTGCTACTTGCGCCCTTGCAGTACATACACTTATCATCGCTATTTTTATCATTGACTTACTTTTAACGATTTTGCGTCACCTTCTCATGATAATTCGATAAAGTCACATGCTATTATAGTTATAGATTTTAAATTGATTTACAGGACATCAATAGCACAAAGCGATAACGATTTACATATTCCCGAAGAAAATGATAACCAATTTCCGCCTGTCATTCACTCCGAGTTGGACCTAGGTCCAATAGAAGGTAGTGGAGAAGAGGAACTATTGGAAACAAGTACTGTTAAAGTTGAATCACCGCTACTTGATAACGTGCAATTATCATCGACGCTCCTACAGAATGAAAATATACCTACTTCTAATAAACATACTTGTCCAACAAAATGTATATGCAATGTAGAAGGGCTCTCAGATAAATATGTTGTTGATTGTTCCGACGCCGGATTGACTGAGCTACCAACGCCCTTGGACGTCGAAACTACAGAACTTAATTTGGAAAATAATAAGTTAACTATTATACCCAAAGACATAGCTGTACTTAAGAAATTAAAAATCCTGAATGCCAACAATAATGAAATTATGGATATCGCAGCGGGGGTAAGTAAATTTAACTTGGTTGTTAGATATGTTCCGAGAAACGAACTTGTATGAACAGCTAATCTTATCCGAAATACAGAAATAATACTTTGGACTTAATAATGATCCCTTCCAATTACCTTTACCTATAATAGGTTTTTTTCCCAATATGGATACGTATCAGATGCAAGATTTTCTTTTATACAGTTATAGGGAACTTCCTGTTTATAACATCTGTTATTATCATATTAACAACCATGAAGTGCAGCAGAGCATGTATCAGAGTAGAAAGACAATTACATACATAAATCATGATATACAAACTGATATTATGAGATTACATTGAAACATACAGAATATTATAGGGTCTTAATGGCAATTTTGGAGTGCCTCTAATTCATACTGGTGTTTAGCTAAGTGATAAAAAACTCTACATTTAAATAAATCAAATAGAAGTAGTTACCTGGTTCGAGTACATAAAATAGTAATTAGTCCTATTTTCTACATGTAGGTCGTTATTTTATCTGGTTGAGGGACGTTCCGTATAACTATAGAAAACAGTATCATTGAACATTATGACGGCGTCTGTGGCGTAGCGGTAGAACGTTCGACTGCTACGCAGGAGGCGCGGCTTCGATTCCCGCTCGGTGCAAATATTTGTATACGTATATTTTCATTGGTCTGGGTGTTTCTACGTATAATATGTATGTATTTACAAAAACAAAGTATCTAAGTGTGTTTATTCGCATTCTAGATTACATAACACAAGCTAGTTAAGCTATGCTTCCCATGGGTCTCTATAGCGTTGTGCAGAATATTTAGTATTTATTTTTCTTTTTCAGTCAATAAGCGAGTTACCAGAATTAATATTATTGAAGTTAGGAAACAACCGGCTAATAGAATATCCTAAAGATTTGAAGAACAGTTTTGGATTGACGAAGTTACAAGAATTTGATTTAGGAGGCAACGACATGAGAACGGTAATTTTTCTTTATTAAGAAGTACTGTTAATGCTAATGCGATTCAGTATAATTAGACATAACTAAGAACATAACCAATTTACAGATGTATTTGAAATTAAGGGCCTTCAC
The DNA here is from genome assembly GCA_963662185.1 of Eilema griseolum. Lineage (NCBI taxonomy): Eukaryota > Metazoa > Arthropoda > Insecta > Lepidoptera > Erebidae > Eilema > Eilema griseolum. The sequence goes on from OY759241.1 coordinate 16,133,828, forward strand.
TTAAAGTTAAAATAAATCAACACAATATACCTACCTACATGCCATAAAACTATTGCATGACCTTTTACTCTATAGCAGCGATACTAAAAAGAAGAGTAATATATTCGAATATATGTATGTACGTCCATCCATACGTTCCGTCGTTGAACGGGAGGCATCTGACATCAAATTGATAGATTAATTATTTTATGCAAATATGTTGTGGTTACGTTTCATTTTGTAGTTTTCTTGTAGTAATTTACGACATGCGTTATAACATTCACTTATATTTCATTTGGTTCGTTACATACCTAAATTCTATTTTCAACTATATTTCAATTTATACTTACTGAGACAACGCCTGTTTCAATTTAGCTACCTATATGTAGGGTTAGACTTACATTAAAGTTTGATAAAATGAGAAGATGTTATGTTTCGAAAATTCAGAAGTCATTACATTATAAAACTCAACTACATTCAGTCAGGCAGTATTAGTATATTTTTGCTATATTTTTCTATTTCAGGTCCTGAAATCAGAAACTTTCTCAATGTTTAAGGCGCTAAGAAAATTGACTTTACCTTCCGCTAACTCTGAATTAGTGGATGAAATATGTGCGGCGATGAAAGAATCTTTAGAAACTGTATGCACGGAGTCATGTAACAACAATACATTTGACTGCCCAGATGCTCCCGATGCTATTGACGACTCCGATATTGTCATACCAGCAATCATACCCTCACTCACGGATCTTGCAGAGAACGAAGACCTCATAACAAGTACTGACTCTGATATAAATAACAAAACGGGCAATGAACAAAGTGTTCCACCTTCAGTTACAAATGTGGAGGCAACTATCGCTAGTACAAATGTGGTGTCAACCATCGCTAGTGTAAACGAGGAAACCACTACCGCAAGTATAATTGTCCAACCAGCACAAGATTTCAATAATGGTGTAGCTTCGTTTCATTCAGCAGTCATAAAACCAACAGGTGAAGAATCAAAACCTACACAAGTTGAAACAAACCAAGAAAACGTCGAAGCCAAACCAGTAGAAGTTGATCCAATTCCCACACAGACCGTGCTACAACCAGCGGCCCCAGGGTTACATTCAAGAGCGGCAGCAGCAAAACCGCTAGATGAAGAAGCAAAACTTACAAAAGAAGAGCCAAGCCCTTCAGATGCTTCACCAAATAGCAACATATCTAAATCAGAAGGTAAAGTTGCTGGATCTACAACTGCTCACACAAAGACTGGAGGTGTTGATAAAAGCATCATTGGTATAATTGTTGCTGGAATGGTTGTCGTGGTTGCTGGCATAACGATTAAGAAAAATTGGAGTTCTATTAAAAAGAGGTTTAGCTCCACACCGAGAACTGCTAATGGTCGAACAGGCATTAGCAGTAACGGAACTGCCACAGCGCCCGAAGAAGTGCCTCTTCAGGAAAAATCGCCGGTGTAATCGTAAAATGTTAATTTTGTATATAAATATCTATATTATATTGTGTTGAGATATGATTGGTTTCGATCTGAATGTAGTAAATTATTTAATAAAAATATGTGTACTACCTATAGTCAGGTCCAAATTGAGTGAACGTAAGTAGATTGTAAAAAGTACGGATGTAGATTAAGTATTATAGATGTCGCGAGTTATGTTTTGTAAATAAAAAGATGCATACCCACAGGAACGCAACAGCATAATTTGTTTTGTACTTTGGCATAATTAAGTTTAATCGCAATAAACATTATGTTTATTTACACCACTATTTCATTGATACCCTAATGACTGTAAATATTTAAGCGTATAATTACTGTAAGTAATACATTTTGTACGTGATTTAATTTTAATGTTTTAAAGAAGTACTAATTTTAATTTCATTACGAACAAATGATAACATTTCAGGACACCAAATAAATATTTCATAAATTACGAAATATAAAATACTACTTTCTGTTTAGTGAGGCCCGAGATACTACTTTATGTTTATAAGTACAATACTTTTTGTTTTCATAATGTTTTGATCGGACAACTGAGACTACATATATACAATGTACAGGAAAAATCAGCAGCGCGTGACCGGGATTCGATCATGATCCACTACTGGTGTGAGACGCCAATGTTAAGATCACTCAGTCGGAACACTGCCCTTCGTGTACTTATTACAACATGAGCGTCTGAGTTTTGAATGACAAGTCAATCTTATAATGGAGAACGCCATTACTGACATGCCCAATAACCCCTAATATCATTGGGTGGATCTTGCTGGATGGTTTAAATTCACAATTGGATCCCGTAGGTGGCACTGCAATCGGAAAAAGTATTATTTGTGTATGAGATTTACTGTGCTAGGAAATTTATTGTAACAGATTGGAAATGGGCAGCATGCCTGGTATACGTAGTAGGCTTGCCTGTTATTACGTGGGCCCCCAATAATATGATTGAAGAAATGTGCGCTTACTCTTGCGGGGTTATACAGATGTGTGTATATATAAAAACAAAAATAGATTTGATTAAAGTGTTGCATGTTTTGTATCGGGTTATTGACATGAAGACCAATATTGTGCTATATCACAAATACATCTAAAGTTTACTACGTGAGTCCAACCGTACGAATACGAATAGCGATAAAATATTACGCCGTCGCGCTTTTATTAGCTTGACCTGTATGTAGTGTAGTATGTATCTATCAATGTGACGCAAACTTTCAACGTCATTTTTACCGATTTCAAGGCGGACTAAATGTTAACGGGAATTAATGTGTTCATGGTTTTCCACTGTGCTTTGATTATCTCAGGTTGTTTTCATGTGTTCGTTTAGTTCTAAAAGAGCACTGTGAGTGCTTTTGGAATAAAAAAATATTGGAAATTTTGGGAATTGGACATTTTAGGAACTGGACAATTAGGGAATTGGACAAGTTGGGAATTGGACAATATGGGAATAGGACATTTTGAAACCGCTTGACATTTTGAGAATTGGACATTCTGAACCTGAGCGATTTTACTCTTTAGAGTTTTTTGTATATGATGAAGTGCGAACTTATGATTAATTCGTACATGATTGATATGACAATACAGAAATTTTATCTGTATATCCCACAGATCAAGAGATCATAGGATAAAATATTGCAGAAGTTTAAGTAAATATTGCTCGTCTTTAAAGTAAAGGAAGAAATCTTAATAATTAACCAATTGCAAATAGATAAACTGAGAGTATAATGTAAGAAAGTAGCTTATAGCTTAAGCTTTTTTATTCCTACTTTTGATGGGTAAGTTAGGATATGTATTAAGTTATTGATAGACACATATTAGCAGCTGATTATTCACATTTTTTTATTATTATTTAAAACACGTATTAAATGCGAAACGAGTGCGAGCCTATTGCCGTCAATTGCGTATTTTTTCTAATCACACGTTAGAGAGGAAGCTAATTGCGGTACATAATAGGTACTGGTAATAATGATAATACACATGGAAATAAATCATGTTATATCTTAAGTTATAAATTGATACAAATTTACTGTATAGGTTATTAGATAAACGGACTTAACTATTAGGTTATCATAACTATTACACTAAGTAATAATAGCTGTATCATAATTTGTGATGATGTCTACTACACCACAATATGCAGACAAGGGATATTAAGTAAATGATCATTTTTCTACTTTAGACGCAGTGTGTGGCAAAAAAACTAAGGTAAATATGTATAAATGTTTACAATAAATACCTGAGGCTACCAAACACTCTGCTTTAATATGCATTGATAGGTACATTTTTGGTAAGTACCTAACCTACAGCAGTCTACTTAGCCTACTATTGCGTGGGAGTTATGAGTTGCGAGTTATAAATGAAAATTTCAGTTTTCATATATGTACCTACTGGTGTAGGTAGTAAGTAATTACTATATTAATAAACATATTAATATATTAGTAAATAAATCCATTCTAAGCGTTGCAAAACAAAGCAACTACAAATCATTTCTCACCACAAGGAGAAATCAGAATAGAATATGAACATCGGGTCAGATCAGGTCATCAATGCAACATTTAACAATGGAAGTGCAGATGAAAGTTGATTTGAAAAGAAATACCAGCATTACTTTGTAATAATCACGCTGCCATATCACCGCAATCAAGAGGCTTCACAGGCGGATCTGCGGCTGTGCGCATAATGTGCCGTTAGGTCGGAATAGAACGACAATACTAGCGTGCGTTATTATTTTGAACTTATGTCTCGACAAAGGCATAAGCGTGTAGATGAACTACAAAGAGTAGTTGACATCAAACAGTGAGATGTAAGCTTTATGTGCTCAACGCATATTTTGAAGATTACTTATTAGTATTACACGGTGCGATGCTCTCCGTCGGTGTCCATGAAATTAATGCACGCAGCAAACGCACTGTGTCTATGTACCAATGTTCTTTTTTTGAGTAAAATAAACATCAACGCGCGAGTGGTGACGTGTGATTCAAGTGCACTGCCCTCGTTTTAGCCGTTCAAGAACTGGAAATTCGATCACCCTGATAATTTCGAGAAAGAAATGTATGTCGGCTATTAAATTAAGTTTTAAGCATAAAGTCTAAGGGGGACGCCTTAGTCTTAACGAGACTTCATTAATTATATCAGAAGGTAACACGTAAATCTAAGTAATTTTATAGATAAACTAAATAGTACCATGAGTACCGTTTAGTCTAGTTTGCTAGCACAGTTTCTAGAAAAATGCATACATACATATAATCACGCCTTTATTCCCAAAGTGTTAGGCAGGGGTGAATTAACACGCACATTTCACCTATCATTGTAATTAGTCCCACGGAATAGGGGGTGAGCCTATTGCCGTTTTCCGGACCCTATTGTTAACTCGAGCCCTGGGCTGTATTTATCTGTCAGATGTTAAACAGCCCTATCCCTTAGTCGCCTTGTACGACACCGCATGGGAAGAGATGGGGTGGTCCTAATTCTACTTTGTCGGGAACACGCGGTAATAACAAATCGTAAACCTTAAGACTACGAGAATCACACGAGACCTTATTTTGTAGTTATGTACTGTACACTAATGAGATTTATATTTATGTATATTTAATAGCTATGTATGTACTTTATAATACTAGTTTTGAATATGTAATACAACAATGTATTTCATCATCAAAATTGGCTATGTGAAACGACATGTTGGGACATCAAATACCATTAAAATTGAAGTACAAATGTGTATACTCCTCAATTCAATATTACTTATTAAAAAAGTTGCAATAATAAAAGAAAGTAAGGAGATTCCTAGTGAAAAGAGGGCCTAGTCAGTGTTGTTTGTGGCTTGAAGTCAATATTTCATGGCGATCGAAAGTGTATGGTGGTAACATTTTAAATGACAAGAGCATTAAGCGTATTATATAGAAAGTTGTGGTTTCCGGCACGTCACTTTCCAGCTGCAAACGACCGGCATAGTGCAGAGAAACCAGTCTGATGCAATCATTCATGCCGTTTTGTCTAGACTCTATATTTAGTCTAGATGATTGTATCAGTTTGTATATCACACACACAAACATAGAAATAAGGACCTGTTAAATGTCAATTAAAATATACCATTTAAAAAAAATACCAATTATTAGCACAATTACAAGGGCAAAGTTCGATTATTTACTTTGACACTATATTGTGCAGTATGCCTTCTTACAAATAATTTTCTTATTCACATAATACATTTAGCTAATACTGTATGACCATGGAGAGGGAAATGATAGCAGACTTGTTGCAAGGGAATCGAGTCATGAGCTTTTCAATTGAGTCATGACGTCACAATGGGTGGAGCCTATACTCCGCCCCCTTAATGACGTCAACCTTTAGTTCTAGTCCTTGCGATCGGTTATGATTTTTGGTGAAAATACAGTTTTAACCGGTTACAATAACGAAATGTGTGCAGATTTTAATGCCCTCTGTAAATGGTGTCCTGAAGCAGGGCTTGTCCATAACGCAAACAAAACCAAACTGTTACATATCAGGTCTCCATACTTGAAGTCTTCAGCAGCCAACAACGGGAAAATAGCTCACGAACACGCATGCCCATATCATTTTGATAGTGACGGCTGCTGTTGTCCAACTATTGAATTTGTAACCTCTCATACATATCTGGGCCTCGTCATTGATAATTGATCACTGAACTGGAAACCCCATATCGATAAAGTAAGTGATAAGCTGAGAAGCTTCCAAACATTTAAATTTTAAATTATCGTGTCCCCTATCATGTAAAATTACTACTTTATAACTCTCAAGCCGAGTCTCATATTTTGTATGGACTCACCAGCTATGGACAGGCCTATAAAACACATATAAATAATATACATAATCTGCAACTGAAAATACTAAAGACAATAATATCGCCGCAAATTAAGATACATATTGATTTACTACAGTGCATTTAGAAACCACTATGGTTTGTAGTAAATCCAACGCGTTCATTTTCAACAAGAACATAAGTACACTATACAACAATTATACATCATAGAAATTGTATGAAGTCACACAGGATACAAAAATAATTACTAACAATCAAAAAAATATGTAGGTAGTTCATACTATAATGTACCGGAGCAGAATAGCGACACGTATCTACTCTCCCGGGCAAGACACCATTTTCTATTCAATTAGTACATATTAACAAAAATCTAATTTCTTCTAAAAAGAATCGCTTCAATAAAAATGTACACATCCCCAATGATATTTTACTATAACATCATTGACCTATCCCCATTATTTCAGAAAAAAATGTGTTTTGTTCTCACATTGTAAATGAAACAAAATGAAAATTTTGAACATAGAAAGACAGTAATAAATGAAGGTATCTGAACATTTAGCTAATAAATGATGAAGCCTTGTGGAAAGAAGGACAGGCGCAGCGCCTCGCCACGTGCCTTCTCTAGGGCCCGAGAGCGGCGTACATTAATGCGAACACGAGGTCACCACCTGACTATCGATACATCTCTTGTTGTGTTATCAGCGCCCGTGGACCATAATTCATTCAAATGTATAAAGGTCTGATTCGGTGTCAGTACAAGACACGTGTACGACGTAGGTAGGTAATATTGTTATAAAGGCCAAGTGATCAGGTATTTACGCAATCTTTATTTATTGCGTAACAAAAGAGGTGAACGTAGTTTTTTAGTTCTCAATTAGTAAGTACCTACTACAGTAAATACAATTGTTGCATGATTTATTATTCTACTTGTAGCACTTACTAATTTGAATATAATATTAAATGATGTCAATAAAAACTCCCCCTTTTAATCAAGTTCTAATACTCTGTAGTCCCCACACCCGAGACGAGGGCCAGATCGTGAGAGATGGCCCTGGGTCGGCCGGGGTGCGAGGGATATGCCTGTCAACCTCACCTTCGGCAACCAAAACGACCCACAGGCGGCGTGCGTTTTAGTCGGTTCGAGTCCGACATAACCTCCTCCACCGGCTCCGGTGGGGAGGTATCCGTGGGGATTTTGCGCACGTAAAAAAAAAAAAAAAAAAAAAAAAAAAAAAAAAAAAAAAATCAAGTTCTAATAAACTTGTTTTTAATCAAGTTCTAATAGACTTGTATGAAATACACGCGTATTTAAGCCACGATAGTGAGTGAAATGAGACAGCTTATCTAGAGTGAAAACTTTCTTTGTTCAGTATGTTTCACAATTTATTGAACGACTTACAATTGTTATGCAATCACAGATATTAGAGGTTCCTTTTTTATTTCATTCTAGATTACACGAAGTTTCGAACAGTTCGATACGTTAAAGAAGAGGGACTCTTACCTGCCTACGAAATAAACCCAAAGTGACCCAAACACAGGTATCAGAAGTGTCTTCCATGCGAAAAAAAATGGGGTAATGCATACATGGAGCTTTTAGTATCGGTGACTGGTGCTTTCGCTTCGCAAAGCGGAAAGTTTGGTGGGCACACATACAAAATTGTGCTCTAGTGTAACATTTGAATTCGATATCGAATCTCACTCGTTAGAGCTCACTTCGGGGGCTCACCACTTTTACATCAAATTACATGTTAAGTCGTTTGCTGTAGGGACTGATCCCTACCTCTAAACCTCCTTGCAGAACACATTTCTTATCTACATATAATTGTAGAGCTCATTGGAGAATTTGTGCTGTCAGTGGGAAGACTAAAGGCTTGCCCTGCTTTGTCTTCTACACAGACGGCACAGAAACTCTGTAATTACAGGGTTGGCAGCGCGAGTGTGACTCCTCTGGTGTTACAAACGTCCATAGGCCACGGTAACCACTTTCCATCAGGTGGGCCGTGTGCTTGTCTGCCACCTAAGTGGCATAATTTTTTTTTTAAAGTTAATAGACTATTTAGAGTACGCGAGCACAGTTCCACCCTCGCCCCTGATATCAATATCTCTCTCACTTAACTTTTTAACGCGTCGATAATTATTTATTATGGTGTCGATGCTGAGGCGCTCGACAGTCGCCTATATGCGATACAATATAGATGCAGTCGCGAAATTTATGTGCATCGCATCAGTGGGCGGTGCCAAATGTAGCATAATTGTGCCTTGGTTGTTAAAGATCACTCAGGCGGATTTTTAACCAAGTTAGTAGTATAATTGGCAAGCGAACTCGCACGAGCATGAAAATGAAAGCTGAATGTCGTAATTGATCATAGATCTAAATAATTATCTATATTTTACACGTCCGGTATGAAATCAGATCCACATGCAATGTAATTGACCTTTGTATTGCTTTAAACCTATGTGATAGGCTATAATATAAATTTATACGGTTCAAAACTTTGTATGGAAAATGTACAGTAATATATATCCATTTTATTATTAATAATGGCAGATTTGATTAAAAATTGTAATACATACAAAAAGCAAAAAGCGTACATGTTTTCTCTACCACGTGAATATGATATGCGTTCAGCATAAAACTAAATTGATTTCATGCCAAGACACATTCGATAATAACTGTAATTCTTCCGTTCTCTTAATTCGAAGGTAAAAGTATTAAAATGCGTCGATCTTTCCTTAGAAAGATAATTTAATGTTGGATTCTACCTTCACATCCGGCCTGTCTACCACATGTATGTGTGTGTGTGTGTGTGTGTGTGTGTGTGTGTGTGTGTGTGTGTGTGAGATTCTGTGGTATGACACGTGGCACGTGATGTATTTGAATTAGGCAGTAAGTATAAACGTTGAGATATATCGTGGCTCCAGTTTTAGTACCTACTGGCTCTAGACTGTAACTAAACACAAATCTGACATGTTACAGCATCACACAGCGCATACAGAAGAAGTTCTGCATAATATGACAATGTAAAACAAAGATGTTGGAATAAAATCTTCCTGAATAATTTGTGTTGCGACTCGCGTATGCAGCATGAAGCGAAAAGAGTTTGAAGCCTCGTCTATTTACTACTTGATAGAGTGCAAGATGGCTAAAACATAACATGTTATATGTGCGATATCGAAGGGACGTTATAAGAAGGGTAATATACCTATCAACCACGCACATCGGGTAGACACTTTATTATACGATAGGTTGACTGAATCGAGACATAATCACGCTATTATCACGGTAATTTTTAGGTACCTTATATTTGATAATAAAAGTCAAGAAAACACGAAGTGCAATTTCAATTCTTCCGGTTTTTTTGCTACAAAATACAGCAACTCGAGGGTGACTAATGCGATCATTTCACACGTGACTAAGATAACGACTAGCATAAATTATTTCACTGCTTGAAGTTTATAAAATCACATTTTGTGCGTATTCATCGCAATGACGTATGACTACACTGACATAGCAAGTATAAGCGAAAATAATTAGCTGTAGTTTAAAAAATAAATTCCCTAAATATTTAAATTCATAATTTAACAATTTAGGGGAAAATTTTAAAACTATTTTACATATATATATATATATAATAGGGTTAAATCTAAAAGATCATCTTGCAAAAAATTCTACGAGAGTTGAATGTAGAGTTATAAATAAAGAGCCAAAACGTTAACGATGCCAATTATTGTAGTCATGGTCGAAGGCAGCCATGGCGACTATCCACGTATCCCAACTAAAAGGAAATCGTGCCAATGAACTTGAGTGTATCTTTATATCGCGATGAGGGCATTGCTGTTTGAGTTTATACGCAACAAAAACAAGTGTAGGTACGTAATAATAATATAATGCTTGTCTAGTATAACATGTACCTACCTGATTCTCTATACGGCGTAATTCTGTGACTATGTCCTACCGCTACCGAGTACATTTGACTCGTGTGCCCTTGAACGAAGTATATTTATTTTAGATACTTACCACATTCAGTTGGAAGGAATCTAAAATAATTCTGAGTCAGGTTGATTACTGTAACAAAGAGGGCCAAAACGAATAGCAGATTTTATTTTGTTTGCGCAATTAACTGCCATAGTACGTTCTAGACTACTTCTAGAGAACAGAGAGCACGGGCAAACTAAGAATGTTACACGGGTGTGATACAACCCCATAATTATAATATGCTCAGGCCTGTACTTACATTCGAAAAGGGATATATACAGGAGGGGTGTACACTGTAGAGTACACCCACATTCCACCAGCTTAGTATATTTTTCAGTTGTATATTTTATATAATAAATTAACGTACCCGTATTCACGAAACTGGAGACTACCTTTTAAAATTGTTAGCATCTGGAATGATTGCCTTTATTTTTTGGCCTTCTCCCAAGCTTATCGTCAGACAGAGTGAAGTCTAATTGACGAGAATATTATACATATGATCATTTTGTGAGTTAGTTACTATGAAAAAGTGTGATGGGTTAGAAAATCTAAATTTAACCGGAGTGATTTGTAATATCGATATATCAAGTCAAAAAAACTATGCTTGCTCTATACAATTTGTTTTTTTTTTCTCAATTTAATTAAGCAATATTACAAAGTTAAACGCAATCTGTTCTTTCACGTTGATACATATCATGCATATAATACAAAGTACTTATTGACTCATACTTGATGAGCTTAACCAATCATACAAAATGAATCGCTCTACAATTGCGGAAGAACAGTATAAATGTAAGTTCATTATCATAATATGGACGATCTAGGTAACATTAGAACCGCATTACATTAAAACAAGTATATCAAGGAGACAATCCAGTTTAATGAATGAAGTAAGTTTGTTGTAGACAAACAATAAAAATGAGAGAACCGTCATGCTTGTGAGCATTAAAAGGTGTTACCGAAGAGGTAAATTCACCCGCTGTATCAATTACAGAACTGATCCTCGTATATTTTACTGACCTACAATATACAACAACTGAGAATTTTATTTCTTGTTTAGCTAAGAAAATGTCTATAAGAGTTTTGGCAAACGTAAAGTTTTGCTAATATAGCGCTCATAGGCGACAGAGATGATGCAATACACCCACACCCACCTGCTATTATAAATTTAGAGTGCTCATTTGTTTACATTCACAATAAAAACTATACACTGAATGCTTTGTAATAAGATTACAAGCCGTTGACCGCGACTTCGTTTACATGGAGCCTAGGTAGCGTTGTCAAACTTTACAACAAAGCCTTTCGTGAAAGTTCAAACAATGAATTAGTTTCAAGTGTTTCAACATAATGGGATGAAAATGTTGTCAACGGTTAGAATATCCCAAAAGCTATTTATTTTTATTTCGTCGTAGCCTCCGCACTTTACGTAGGTGAGACAACTAGCGATGCTGTTGGCTATGACGGATGTCAATTATGCGCAATAATCTATTTATCAGGTATAGTTGACGATAATGCAGATTATTTATAATACATATAGGTATTTATGTTGCACCACGAGGCGAAAAGACGCATTGTGGCGACACGTGTTTGACTCGTTACAGACACAATGTCGCCGTTGAAGAACACTCATAAAACTATTGCATCAGGCGGTAGACACAACACAATCGTTATTTCGTATTAATTTAGAATAACCTACAGTAAGATAAATGACTAATAAATTAAGTGTTAATAGCGAGAGAATTGCCTTACTGGCCCCTCTTACACCTACACGGCATATGAGACCCGAGACGGCGGGCGGCGTGCGGTTTTAGTGGGTTCTAGTCCGAAATAACCACCTCCACTGGAGAATATCCGTGGAGATTTTCGTAAGAAAAAAGGTACTGGACATTATAGGAGCTTTTGTCAACATTGTAAAGAAATGATGACTGAAATGACGATTAAAATGACCTTTAACAAACTCGACTAAGTATTTGTAAAAATAACTAGTTTTATTATAGTCTCTAATTAAATAATTTTAAATTAAAGGACGATATAAACATTTACACTTAAGAAATATTATCATACCTAATACACAACAACGTCTTATTTTATAATTACAACATAATTAGGTATTACGATTGATATAATTAGTAGACATTTGTTTATATTTTACATTTGACTGCCAGTTTAGACGCATTTAATTAAAGAGGTCAGTAGGCCACCATAGAAGTCGTCGGACGTCGGACCCGAAGCGACGTTGCTACGGTGGCCGCGTCAAAGGTCTATCTGTAGAGCGAAGATAAGAATTCATACAATTGTCTCGTGTCGTTATCTGTTTAACTAATCTCTTTTTTTAGTAATATCCCCTTGACCTATTACGGCACGAACTGCGCAATAATGCGTTCCGCAAAAAAACGCTAAAATTGTTGATATTTGGTACAACGAAATCAAATGTATTCGACTAATCTGTGGTGACACCGAGACAACACATCACACGCCGTCTGCGTGGTAGAGCCGAGTAGTATCTAATGCGTAGTGGCCTTGATGTGAATCCACAGGCACGCACTGGCCATGCGGAAGCCTATATTATTATGGCAGCGTCAAACCAACAAAAAGCTGAACGATAAAGACTTCAAACTATCACAGCTATAATATATTCCAATGGCTGCATAATGGCATAATATATTAAAACCTGCGTTATACGTTATTACGTAGAACTCAATGATTTGCGATAAAATAGTATAACGTTTTTTATTTTGCGAGCATTTTTTTATCTACTACCTATTTCATTTTGAAAATCATCCCAAATGCTTTGTATTTGTTTACTTCACTTCACAATATTATTGTGAAGTAATGTAATATAATAATTATGCTGATTAACAAATTTAGGTGCTTTCGTGAGTCATGACAATTATTCACAAGTTATACTGTACAAGTATCAATACCTACACTACATTGCCTCCTTTATTGAACATTTACGTATAATTCGAAATTCATTCTAATGTTAACCTTAATAAATCTAAATATAATAAATACTTCATGTATATGGAAAATCAATGCTCATTTCCTCATAATTTACAACATGTATACAAAGGTGGCATCCACTATTACCATACAATGTGCGGCATTTTGTCATGCTTAATTATATAATCTATAGGTACATCATTGAATGCTAGAATATCAGTCATCAATAGTAAGTTATCCGTAACCCAGTACCCTTGGCCTTAACCCACACACTGTCATACGCATGAAAACGACAAGCACACTTAGGTACCACATTATTTATAAAACAACCAACGTTGCCATTAATTTGGTAATTTACATAGTTTTGTGATTCATCTCTACTAATGAAAGTCAAAATTTTCAGTGGAAAACCATTGAAATAGCTAAATATCAGAGCAATTGGAGTTGCTTCGAATGAAATTTAATAGCGAATTTAATTTAATCGCAATTAGTTAGGTTATCAGGTATAGTGCTGCGCACTTCAGTTATTATGACGATAATATATTTTTATATCGTCTAAGTTAATATCCTTTTTAAGAGTTACAGCTTATTACAGAAACGTTGATAAAAATAATGCGAATAGTGAGGCAGCTATTTTCTTAATTCCAAAACTAGAGCACCTTCATTGTTAGATTCATGAGTGGTCTGCGATAAAAGAACATAAAATAGTTATAGATTCAGTTTATTTAGAAAGTTAAAAACACATGGGGTGAGCTCAATCCAAACTAAGAAGCTATTAATTTTTAATAACTTGAGTACCTAAATAATTTGTTCACGTGCTGAGCTGATTATTCTAATATGTAAATATCTAATCATTCCAATGTCACGGTGGTCGCACTCCTTCGAAACGGCTCGCTAAACTGTACATCAATCAAGACGTCTGCCGATAAGGTGAATCCTGACGATTCTGAGGAGTCTGCACTTTTGGATTGTGTCGCTTAGCACGAGAAAAGACCTCACATACAGTTTTACACATAACATTGCGTGCACGAAGAGATCTACGACGTGATGTGATTGCTAAACTGTTTTATTTGAAACCGATTTCAAGAGAAAAGACTCACGCGCATTTATGTCTTTTGAATTAAATCTTTTCAGCTATACTCCATTCGGTTAGGTACTTAACTAAACGTAAACAATACTGATGTGGCTTTTTAATGTTTTATTAAAAAAAACAGTTTATTAATATTTTACTGCTTCAAAACTCATTTTAAAGAATAAAAATCGAAATTGAACTACTAGCTAGTCAGTTAGTTGGCATAGTTTATTTGTTTAATATGTGTTTTTATAAATAGTCACTACAAGATTGTTTATCTTCAGTTAAGTACCTAACCGAATATATTATTTATTCACATACTATAATATACCGAACACATAAATATACCGAATTCCCTGCAAACACACACTTCAGCCGGAGTTTATTTTAGCCACTGTTTGAAAATATAGTCTCAAGATCCGGTTTATAGAATGGCAAATGGCAATATTTGATAAATACCCTCAGCACTTACACGAAAGATTGGTAACCTATAAATTCAGGCGTGCGATATTGTGTTGAGGCAAACTTGCCGCGTGTGGTGTACGAATAATAATAATTACGAGATCGTCGTTTCGGGTACATGTTCTGGCGAAGAGGCATTAAACTCTAAATGGATGAGTCACGTTGACTAACAAACGCAAAAACATATATATCTACGTATAGTTTTCAAACAGATATATCTAACAACCGGTTGTGTCTTATATTAAATTATGCTGAAAATTAAACGTGATTTTGATCGCGTGTGTGGGTAGATCCTGAAATTTTTCACTGATAGAATGATGCAACCATCGGAGAAAGTTACAACAAATCCTAAATAGATAGACATATAGAATATTACTCCAGCAATGTTACTTACTTCCATGACGACATAGACAAACGCAGGGCTGTCCATGCAGTCGTGCATGGCGACAAGGTTGGTGTGATGTAGGGCCGTAAGCTCACGAAGAATTTTTATTTCTTTTACGAGGATCTCTGATGCTTTTTGAATGCCTTTTTTCGTCACTACTTTGACGGCCACTGATTGCGATGGGTTCTGAAAATAAAACAAATATGTGACTCACTTTTTAACTTGCGATTTCCTGAAGCAGTCACGTAATTTAAAATAATTAAGAAATATTATTTTTATAAGACTGGTTGAAAATGTATTGATATTTTTCGACTACTTTGTCACGTTAAGTATCTTATAAGAGACCTGCATTTTTATACCAACTAGGAGATTAGGTGGCAGATAAGCAGCCCACCTGTTGGGAAGCGGTCACCGCAACCTATGGACTTGTGCATTTGAGCAGCAACACCAGGAGTGTCACACGCTACATACTCACAACTCCGGTTTTTCTCGATTTATTATTAAGGAAGCATTAGGTATTGATTAAATATATGAATGTAACTAACATGGGTACCTATTAAACCTCACTATTACTAAAGTTTATTTATCTATCGAATCAAGTTAATGCCGTTATAAACGTTATCAGCTATCGTCAATAAGTACAGTATTAAGTGCATGCTCTAAATACATTATTTTAGGCCAAGTACATAATTTATATACATAGCCGCATATCAAATATTTGTATTTCTTGTAACCTTACACAATATATAAATATATAGATACATGTTTATGCCAGTGCCTGTTGTTCATAACTTATTGCATACGTCCATAGGCCACGGTAACCGCTTCCCATCAGGTGGTATAAAGAAAATAAGTTACAGATTACTTTTTAATTACCTACTTTACTAGAAAAATGTAAACGAGTACTACTTATTTACTTATTAGTATGCATGGGGAGGGTGGAATCAAATTCGAAGTCCCTACCTTTAAAATAGTTTTGTGCTGTACTTCTGAATATAGATGTAGCTGTAATTGTATTTGAATTAAAAAGGAATAGGTACGCTGAATGGGTTATTACTATAAAACTATAAATTAATAGACGTATATCAATGCTGAGATGACATAGTGTTCACACAATATTTATGTATAATCTGTGACCTGATTCTTATAGCTATAAATAGAATAGCATTGGCGTAGACAATTTATCTATTCGCACACAAAGACATCTATCGAAGCTTCGAAATATCGCCTCAAATGTAGTAGGAATCAAGTAATATACGTTAATGATACTCAATAGCAGTTTAAAAGGTGTGGGTTCAAACTTGGAATTGCATTTGTAAAATAATATATTGATAACGCAAGTGCAGTAAGCGTTGCATAAGGACGTCGCGTCGCGTTGCAGGTGGGCGATTCCATCGCGTGTGTGCACCAAGGTCTCTATGCATTTGCTCTATGACAATTAGAGTACTTACACAGTAATGATTTCCTATTTTGTCTAAAGTCCGCTAGGTGCTTTAAAAATATTTTGAATTAGAAGATCCATTTTACGATGTTATTTGGTCAGAGTTACTGTAGCTTAGTAATTTTAAGTAATTATTCGAGGACTAATGCCGGCGGAAGGATTCTTTTTTTTTCTAAAGTGTTCCTTAGGTTCCCCTGAACCTATCTGGAAAGTTCCCCGTAGATCCTGTGTACGCTCCCCCCACTCCCCTGTCAAACGTCTCCCGAAATGTAGTTTTTCTATTTATCTCATAAACGGTGTAAGCTACAAGAAAGTTGTCAAGTTCCAATATAATTGCTATAAAATAACCTAGCAATCGACACTTGATTAATTTCATTGTAAGCCTCTGAAATATACCTAGAGTCATTTCATATAGCCATTTCGTATAGCCTCTGAAATATACCTACAGTCATTTCATCAAAAAAATGTTTTTGGTCTAAAATGATTATTTTCACTAAATTTGAAGAAAAGTTACTGGAGTTATAGCAGAATGATGTAAAATGAATCTTCATACATTTAGGAATAAAACGAGGTATGATTCATGTTATAGTTATGTGCGAATATCCCCAAAAGTGGAACCAGCAGTTAGTCATTCTTAGCTCAATAAATTTAAATAAAAACCAAGGACTACTTCCGGCGCAATGTTACGTAGTAGTATTATCTATTCTGTGGCAAGGTTTCTTATTTTTTAAAGTGTTCCTTAGGTCCCCATGAACATATCTGGAAAGTTCGCCGTGGACCCCGTGTACGCTACCCCTCAAAACTCTCCCTACATGTAGTTTTTTCTATTTATCTCATAAACGGTGTAAGCTACAAGAAAGTTGTAAAGGTACAATATAATTATTACAAAACAACCTACCAATCGACACTTCATTCATTTCAATGTGGGCTATAGTTCCTGAAATTTACCTACTAACATTTCACAAAAAATATTTTTTTGGCCTAATATGATTCTTTATACTTAATTTGTAGAAAAGTTACTGGAGTTATGGCAAAATGATGTAGGCTCAAATTAATCTTCATACATTCAGGAATAAAACGAGGTATAATTCATTGTTATAGTAGCATTGGTTCTCGATTTACTGCCAGTAGTGTCCGGGCTCCCACATCACCTTTCTCCACTATTATAGTAAATTTGAATACCAGACTTCGGATATACTCCTCGAAGTCCCATTAGTCGTTGAGTACGAGCTTCAAATATATCATTTGGAGCTTGATGCTGATACTGCCTTTCACTATGAGGCTGGATCCCTCCGGTGGCATGCTCCGAGGCCCATGGAAGAGCAGTCTCCGTTTTACGCAGAGCCACCTCGAGACCCGCGGTCTTGGCCTTCAGGGTCGCTTCATGGTGGTAATATGGCACGCCGTCCTGAGCACATTATCCACATAACACGTCTTAGCTTATTGCGATGCACTCAGTCTTATACGATGTTCCACAGACGTGAGCCCAAGACTGATCCCTGCGGAATACCGCTTGACATTTCACGCCGACTAAGGCCGGTCATGTTGGCGATGTCCAATATTATCTCGCCTCAGGCACTCGTATTTTAGGCTACTGGCAAAATCAAGTAAAAGTATTCTTGGATCACGTTCAGTTCAAGATTTGGGTGGATGGGGTTCCACTAACGCGTATAGGGCCAAGTCAACTTCACCTGCAAGTTGATACAAGCTGATTGACGGACGAGAGTCTGGCGCAGGCTGAATGATTTAGAAAACATGACCTATTTGAACTGACGATGCGATGTATATTAAATTACAATCACTAAAAATGAATTGTTGGAATATGCCGAGGACACAAGCGTCAAGAATAAAATATAATACTGCCCTCCAGGCTATCATCTCCTAAACGCAATGCGTAGGCGAAATACGTAGAAATAATAGCTCGTATACTAAATTCCTAAACGAACTAGATATAATAAAAAATTATGCGTATAATATTTGAGTTAAAGCATTTACCATGGCAATTGTGCTGTCAGTGGGAAGACTAAAGGCTTGTCCTGCTTTGTCTTCTACTGACGGCACAGAAACTCTGTACTTACAATGTTGGCAGCGCGACTGTGACTCCTCTGGTGTTACAGACGTCCATAGGTCACGGTAACCACTTTCCATCAGGTGGGCCGTGTGCTTGTCTGCTAAGTGGTATAAAAAAAAAAAATGTCATATGAAAAGCAGTTGAACAGTGTATGTCTACGAAATGGGTAAACATCATGAACTGTCATGGTTAGTTTTCGTTGCGATGCATGCTGACTACATATCCTATCATGTATGTTCATTTCTGTAACTCAAACCTCACTGTTAAGTAACTCGTTGTACCTACTTTAAATTATTCATATTGTGAAGAAAGTTTTCTTACAATTCTGAATAATACATGCAGGCCTATACTAATAGAAACTACCAAATTATTCCAACTTTTTCTATGGCCTAGGCAAGCGCTGAAAAAAATTCAACCTTTTGTTGAAATCCGTTAACGAATGAAATTTAACAATGTTCATTCGTTAACGGATTTAATAATCTTCCTTCCTCCCTCTCAACATTAACAGGCTAGGAATGGATATTCACTGTGCGAGAGCGTCATATTTCACGCCAGAGCAGTGGTACTCTGTGTTCTTATCATTGGTGGTTTTTATTCAAATTTACATAGACCCAAGCAAAAAGATTTCGTCGCCATCTAATGAGACTCCTCAAGTAAATAACACAGAATCGTTACAATAGAATCGAGACATTACCTCTAGGGTTGTATTTTACCACTAACACACTGACACAGCGAGTATTCTGATGAACTCCTTCAACTAATCTCTCCCCCTTATCCTACCCAGAACAACCTGCCACACTCCTCCCACACCTCATACACAATAGGCATCGCGACGGAACGTTCACTGTGTGATTTTAGTTGGTTCCATTCCGATTACGCGAACTACGTCATCGCTAGCCCTGTTAGGGTGGTAGCCGTGGAATTTAAACACGAATAATAATAATAAAAACTGGGGTACAGTCAATTGATTGCCTGAAATTTTAAAAAGAACCTATATGTAAAAGTTTATTTTTATATTTACGTAGTTATTAAAGTAAAGTAAGTATTAAAGTAACAGTTCTTTATCGAGTTTAAGCCGGGTCAGTATGCCTAATTTTATGGCGCAGTTTCTTTTTGGTTCTTTGAATACATATTATCTTTTGGTTTTCAGAAACTATTCACGAGGGTAATACAGTAGTAATATTGCAGAAGTCTCTTTTTCGCTTTGTCTAATATTTTGTTACGTTATTATTATTATCTAACATTCCATACAGCCTAGAAATTATGATTCCATTTTTATTAGAACACTATCTATCTACAATATAATTTGACCCACTTCATTTTGTAAATAAAATAACAGTGAACAGTACAACTCCGATGTAGTAAATAATATACTTAGGTAGATATAATTGGACTTATTAAATTTACCGAAATAGACGATTTATTAAATTTACCGTAACATTATGTTCAAATCATTTAACGCCGTGAAATGTTTCCGTTTTACTACAATCACTAGTGCGGAATAGGTTCGAATGCTTACAAGTTTATTAGCTAACTACGACGGTACTAATTTGCAGTTACTTCTGCGTTTAGATACTATGATTAAATAGTGTTATAAATGCATAGATAATCCATTTAAAATAGAAGAAATAATAAGGGTTAAGAGTCACCAAAGTAAAATAAATTTTATTTAAATAATATGGGAACAAGTAACTTTGTATGTTAAAGATATGACTTACAATTTTGAAATCGCGATATCTTCGAAATGGTGATCCGTACAAATAAAAGCATAAGACCAATGTTTGATATAATTACACGATACAAAATACATAAGTCCAATAGAATGTCCCCAACATTTGATATTTCTTTTATTATGGGGTATTTAAGACCCACTATGCGAACTATCTTCAGCCCTATGCGAATTTATGCAAGCTCAAATCATTATTTTGTCTGAATTATGATGTGATATGTAAATGTAATAAACTACCTATGCAGGGGTACAAGGTTTAATTTATATTCTATACAAAATAAGTAGAAAAACAGTGTTTGACTGCGCAGTAAATAAATGAATAGAGATGACTTACTAAAATGTATAGCTGAAAATGAACAGTAAATGTAAACAAACAGTTTTGTAACTAATTTGTAGCACAATAGTATTCTCTGAAAAGCAAAGAAAATTGACATTCAAAACACATTATGCTGTTCAAAACATGTTGAATGTTACAATAAAATATGAAATACAAAGAATTAAATGTACGAATTTTTTTTTTATACCACTTAGATGGCAGACTTGCGCACGACCCATCTGATGGAAAGTGGTTACCGAGGCCTATGGACATGTGTAACACCAGAGAAGAGAACGCTGCCGACCCTGTAAGCACAGAGTAGAGGACGAAGCAGGACAAACCTTTAGTCATCCCACTGACAGCACAAAATTTCCAGTGAGCTCTAGCTACCCTACTCTCCGCTGGGAACACAACTCGAAGTTATTATAACTGCGGTATTCTGTAGGGCGGAGGTACTTGCCCAGTCGGACTGCTCAATTGGACGGAAATACCGTCGTGTCCTACCTCCTCTAGGTCATACTACATAATAGGATAAAGATGCAGAAGGTAAGAGTTTGAATAATAATAAACATAAAATTACAATAGGAATACTAATATAAATAATCATTTTTTCAGAATGGCTCGGGCAAAGAGAATCTTCGGCTGGCCTACTGGGGTAGAATGCAGGAAGCAGTGTTTTGGCAAACAGGGACACATTGGCATAGAATTTTAGGTATGAAGAGTCTGAAGTATGCAAATAGTTAGCTAAAGATGGTTATTACCAATGCTATTGAACTTCCTTATTCGTGGACAAACTACTGTCGTTTATCCTCAAATAAAGAAGTTCAATACCTACCATTAATTCGGCAATATAAACGAAATTATACGAGTGAGTGTACAATAATTCGCACCAGCTTTAAGTTGGTAGGATTGTTTAATCCTCATGGATCCAATACCTGGATTTTTTTATTCATGTTTTTGCGAATTTCAGCAAAACGGTAAGTTTTATCATAAAAAATGTCTCAGACAAAGTTAAAGATTATCCATCAAAGTAAATTGCCGTTGACGTAGTAGAAGTTCGCATCCTAATTCAGCTTCGTACGGAATCCTTAGTGCGCGAGCCCGACTCGAACTTGACCTATTTTAATAGATAAATTCATGATTTTTATTTTGTCTGAGACATTTTTATGACAAAACTTACCGTTTTGCTAAACATCGCGAAACCCCGCTTATATGACTTTTACCCCGAATAAAATCCAGGTATCGGATCGATGAGGGTTTCATTGATGACGGTATTTTAAACAATTCTATCAACTTTCAGCTGGGTGCGAATTATTGTGGCCTCGGTAAACAGACCTGGGAACATTGGCATCCGTATTCCGTAGTGAGTTGAACCCAAGATAGCAATCCAGACGCGTGCAGCTTTATATTGACTAATGTTGCGGTCATTGCATCACCTATTTATAGGTATGTCTACCTATACACAGCTTTTATCGCATGAATAGGTTCAAATGTTTTGCTGGAACGGGATCAGTATTCCACGCAGGCGGAACCGCGAACTACAGTTAGTAATAAAATAAAACATTCATTGCTTACGACCACAGATATCTTACGATTGTGCGGCCAAAGTCGAAGACATAAATTAACTAATGAGATATTTACATATGCACGCAGCGGACTTAAGAAAATGATAACAGCAATTTTTTTTAGACAATTTATCGAAGAATTACTCGGCAGAGGCTGAAACCTGATGAGTTATTGTATCTTTTACTATCATTCGCCCAAATATCTATTTATGTTATGTCTATTGGTTCGGTATTACGAAACTATGAGAGGATAGTATACTGTCACGGATATATAATCGAATATCTGTGGATACTGTCGACAGTCACTATGATTTCTATTACATTAGTTTTAGTATATCATCATGCATATATTATATTTTATCAAAATACATGAAATAATGCAACAGTAGCTTCAAAATCATAAGAGTGAAAACTTTAAAGCTGAATCACGCGGCTTTCGGCTCTTCAGTGTATTTAGCATTCCAGGAGACTTTATACACAAGGATTTATTTTAAGTCGTCTGCGATTCTGTTTAATTTGCTCTTATCCAGAGGGTGGTGCGCCGGTGCTGCGCTGATCTAACATTAGCTCGCCCTACATTCCGCAGGCTCGTGTAGCGATTACAGTTTGACCCGATTTCGACACAAGCCCTGCATGAGATTATAGGTATTATTGGACTGCTACGCCTATTTTACCACAACAGAATTGCATGCAGAGTAAATTAAAGGAAACATATAGTATTTATCGTCAGATAATTGTCAATTGAGGACAGGTTTACGATATAACGCCAGAGTTTATGTATTATGTACCTACATAAGTCAAGGAAATTTGAATTCTGAAAGTTACTAACTTTGCCTTGAATTACTTAATGTGTTTAGCTCTCTTTCTAGCATTATTACAGGGGCAGGCCCCACTCACCACACACTGTATTTTGTTTCACAATCGTGTGAACGCAGTAATAAAATAAAGTGGACTATTATAATCTATGTGGGTATGTTGATATTGTGGTGTTCGTAGAGCGGTCACGGTCAATAGTTGCATGCTGGTGCACTTGTTACTCGTCAGCTAGCTTCATCGGTCGGAAGGCAGCGCTGCCCAGATTGCATTGAATAAACTCATGCCTATCTTACCGAGACGCGAACGTACGTGGAAAATGTCTGGCTATGCCGGTTTAACATCGTAAGCGATGATATGCTTGCCAATGGTAAGCACGTCGTTTACGATATCCATATACCAAGGACCGTACAGTGAGGAGCCCATAAAGTAGGAAAGAGGACTTCGGCTCCATAGAGCTTTGGAAGCAATCAAGATTAACCCTGAGATAATGATGATGGTAATCTAGTTGGTGGTTGTCAGGAACATGTTTCAAATACCAAGAATTTTATCAAATAAATGCACAATACCCTATCTGTATGTATGTATGATATGTAAATCGCCAAGGCACAGCGAAGCAGGACAGGGCGGCGCGGTGTGGCCGCCGACGACGCGTTCATTCATTTTTGTATCTACCTCCTGTTCTTACAATTTATTATATTAAGTTCTTATAATTTATACAAAAAAATATTGATCAAAATAATCGAAATTAAAATGTTACACTACATAAATTATTAAAAAATATAAAAACTAGACGGCTGTCTAAAAGATCCAAACCTGTTTGATAGCACGCGGTGCCCATTATTTTCTTTCGGTTTATGATATATAAATGATAACACGTATTACAGCACCAAAAATCCACCGCATTGTTTTTGTTGTGTACCGCATTTTATGTTTCTTATGAGTCCTATGACACTTGGAAGATGAACACCTTTCATTTGAGACCCTATTCGTCGAAATGCATGCGGCCTTTAGCCCTGTAGAGGTGAACAAAGAAAAATACATACATTCATACATACATACATACATGCGTAACACATTACCTTCGCTGGCGCAGTCGGGTAATAAAAAGACAATTATTTTGAGTCAAAGACCTCGTATTATTTGTAGTGTTAGTTCAGGTGTCTATGTGTGTATATTTGTTATTTCTTTAATGCTACAAAATAAAAATATATCAACTAGGTATTAGCTGATTCATGGGCACAAATGAAGAGGATTGTCTTCTATAACTAAGGCACCGTATTATATAAACGATCAAAGTAGTATATCTCGGGGCACATATCTTGTACCAAATCGCGAGAGAAACGAGTCGGGTATAATCTATGATTGGTGAATTTCCAACGTCGTAGCACCTTATGCTATCCTCTGATAACGCGTTGTGTACAGAGCGCATTTTGAGCACATTTTGTGTCCATACCATATAGGTATATGCATATAGGTATACCACAGTTGTATTATGGTTACTATTTACGCATACATTTTCAATTTGATACCTATGTTTAAATGGCTAATGCACGTGTCTAGTGTAGTGCCCTTGGGATACAATGTGCAGTGTGCGTAACATATTGTGTGATGATCTATTGTCCGGCAAAGCTTTAAACAAAGCAAAGAAACCTGATGCTCGGACCATCAGAACAGAACATAAAACTCAACAAGCTTGTGTATGACGTAAGTTTGCCCAAGACGTTAAGTTATTATATTCGGATCTGATACAATTTATATTTGTGACTGTCTTAATGAACATGCAGATAAAAAACCATACAAAAAATTTGGTGTTTTGTAGGTACATGTTCTGTAGGGGGGAATTGTGCATTTAAATAACGAACAAGGTCGCTTCAGGCGGTAGTTAAGGCACCTCTAGCGCGATAAATACGATGTTAGTATAATAGCGTCAGATGAACATTTAAATTAATATTTTAATGAATCTTGTTCTTGAAATCTTCATTAATGATTTAGATAAGCTCTATATTTTGTCCTTATGAGTTAATGATAATGTAAGAGAGGTAGAATGAAGCACAAAGCGACATCCCACATATTTACCAAACGAGTACTTATTTCTTAGGAGACGACAGAAGGTGATTATTAAAAGAATTTATTGGTTCACTACTGATGAAAAAAAAGAGGTAAAAAATTGAACTAACACTAGGTTATTGTTATATATAGGGTATTTCTCTGTAGATGTAAAAAACGTGCATTTGGAAGTGCGAATTCACGTATCTATCTTTAAAATATTGGTTTCGTTTGTACCTAAAGTATAAGGATTTCTTGTGGATATGAGCTTTAGATAAACTTTATTATTGGGAAGTTCGATAATTCTGCCCTCATTGACCTCTTAACTTCTTCATCGACATGCTTTAAAACTTTAATAAATCGTAAAATTTTCGCCGCCGGTGGATCGCTGAGGAGACTACGTAATTTCCTTCCAACCGCAACTAAAATTCAGCTAGCACAATCCATACTTCTACCTATTCTGGACTATGCCGATGTCAGCTATCTTGATCTTAACGAGGACCAACTTGATAAACTTGAGCGACTCCAAAACTTCTGTGTACGATTCATTTTTGGCTTGCGCAAATATGATCATGTTTCTGAATTTCGTAAAAAACTCAAGTGGTTACCAATCCGCCTTCGCCGGAATACTCATATTCTCTCTCTTCTTTTTAATATTTTATTTAACCCGACTACTCCTCTCTATTTAAAAAAACGATTTAGATTTCTGTGCGATAATAATTCCAGACTCTTAAGATCCACGGAAAACTTAACCCTGGCAATTGTGACGCATTCTACAAGCTTCTGCGATAAATCTTTCACAGTTCAAGCTGCAAGATTGTGGAACGCGTTGCCTGTAAACATTAGACGAGCACAGTCACTGTCAACATTTCAGAGACTGGTAAGGGAGCACTACCTAGCGTTATGAGTTGTTATGTATGTTCACTCTTTGCTTTATGTTTTTTTTTTTTTTTCCTTTTCTACTTCTAGTAGCTGTATATTATGTAATTGGTGTTATTTGTGTGTAATTCACTTATATGGTATATATTTAACATTGGTATGTATATATGTAACTATGGTATATGTATGTTTATATATGGTACCTACCTATATATTTTAGGATGTATTTATGTATCTGTATATATAAGTAGGTATTTATTTCATTAAATAATATAATCTCTTATTCTTCTTCACTTCTGTTCTTTAAATGCTTTACTAGATACAAATGTTAATTAGTTAAAATTTAGTGTACACCGCAAACTACCCGGATTACTGGCAGCATAGTCCATACACTGGTTGTCTGGAAGAGATCGCAGATTGCGATAAGACCGCCCATTGTACAACTATCTAGAATGTATGTATCCATTGTATGTGTCCTATGTTTGGTGTGCAATAAAGAGTATTATTATTATTATTAATAAATTTAAAAAAATGATTATGGGTCCGACAGTTATCTAAGCAATGAAAACATGGAATGCTATTATGTTATCGTTGTCAACAAGGGTACAAGACCATTCGTCATACATAAGTCGTTCAGTACCTACTAAGTGCTACGTGTGCAAAATAACCTACTTACAATCAACGGCAATGCAATGCGAAACCGGAATAGCTTAACAGCTGCCTAGCTTGGCGTACAACTAGGGCATATACAATTTTATTATACGCAAAATTAAGTATCCGAATGTTTCCAATACTGTTAAAAGTGGGCTAAAGTTATAATGTTTTACAAAGTTTGAGACCTACAGTACTATATATCTATTCTGTTTATAATCTAAAACATGCATTTAAGAGCATGTACTTATTTAAGGCGACGTCATTAATTTTGAGGTTCAGATATTATATAATTACAGTATTTACAGCTGCGGGCAATGTTTCTAATTAGGTATAAGTAATTAAAATAATCAAACATAAGATAAAGTTCCCTTATTTGGTAGTTATAATACTTACCTACTTTGTAAAAGATTTTGACTTATTATTTTTTAGAAGAATGCATATTGTGTCCATTATTATAATTGGTAAGAGTCGGTAAGAAAGAGTAAAGTTAAGTAAATAACGAAAATAAAAGAGTTGTTTGGACAACTTTACCGAAGTAAAGTGCAATCACAGTTACAGCGAGATCTTTTTTAGCATTTTATAATCACCGTATTGATGACATGAGGGTTCACAATTTGATCACAACAATAAAACGGATATTTTAATAACCAAATTGCACTAGCACTTTTTTATACCACTTAGGCGGCTGATAACCCGCCTCATTTTTGCCTTTGGATCTGAACAACTTAGCTGAAGAATCACAGTGTCATGATGATTGACATAAGTTAAATCAACAGTTTCTTGTCTGTCATTATCTACCTATGGTTACTGTTTAGAGAAATAGCAATCTCTGCATGGGGTTCAATAGGCACGCCGCACATGGCTTCGGACAGCCACGTGCGAAGTTTCAAAGTAGCAAAAACATTTATCGACATCTCACTTTACCACTTGAAATATTCGTAAAGTAAGAATACAGATGAATGCATGCATTCTACCTACTTCAACATTTTACGCGCCGTTTACTTTTATGCCAGTCTTCGGTTTTAAACAAATCTTATTAGGTAGGTATATCTATTACCTATCTATAGTTCTAATCTTTGTAATCGCTGGCGCGTCTATTACTCATCGTGTAACTTCTGAAAAACTTTTAAGGTCATAACGCCGACAATTTAATATTTATTTCGTTGGCAAGTCGATTTTTCATAAATACGTTACAGATGCTCGCGGTAATCAAGCTGTTAATCGTTGTTCCCGGTTGCATACGAAGCTCTCACCAGCCTACGGTCAGTTTATTCCTTTTGGTTTGGCTTATATGGCGACTTTATGTGAGCGACTTCCGTCTCCCAACCTCGAGAGGAAAGTCTGCGCCGGAGCCTAGTCTGTCAATCAGCAGATATAACGCGGCTTGCGGATGAGATTGACTTGGTCCAAAGGTCACATATTAATAAATGGCTAATATTCACTAAAATATAGGCACAACTGTTGCTCCTTCTATATACAAGTTAATATGAAAAAGTGCAACTGTATCTCCTTTGTCGACTGTACCTACTCGTACTATGTTAGTTTCGCGTTATGAAGAAATATCAGAAAAACAAGACAAGGCATAGCTTAACCTAAGTTAGTTTTAAGCTATGGCTTGTCTACCTAAGGTGTAATTTATTTACTAAGCAAAATCATTTACTCATTAAAGATTTTAGTAATAAAAAATTACAACATTTTACAAGTTCATTGTCAGCAGCAGGAACAATATATTAATAATATCTTCCTGGTGATGATGCTTCTATATTCGTTTCATTGTTGATGTAGGAAATCCTAGCTATATAGTGTTACATAATATTGTTTGTTACGTAGATGGCTAATCTCATTGAATATAATGACAACTCTCTACGTTAAAATGACTTTAAATTGACTGACTTCACTAAGGTATTAAACTCTATTATATAGTTATTAAATACATATGTGTAGGCATGTGGCAAAACTGGTAAATACAGAATCTGTCTAATTTAAAGTTTGTATTTTGAGTATACCTTTTTTTATCGTGCGAAGAATCCCCACGTATAACCACCCCGTCAGAGCAGACTATGTGGGACTCGAACCTACTAAAATGCACACCTTCTGAGGGTCGTAAGTTGCCGGAGGTGAGAATGCCAGAGGCATATTTCTCGTACCCCAGCCGACCCATAGTCATCTCTTTTGAGCTGGCTCTCTTCGGGTGTAGGGACCACGGAGTCCTCATCCAATCCCCGGGCATGGGGAGGCGCGTAACTTGGACCACCGCGCCGATGCGGCCGGCTTCGGCTAGGGTATTACTTGCTCGCAGAAGCAAAGACGCAGAAGGCACCATCGCCGTGATCAAGGCGGCGAGCGAGAGAACTCTAACTCCCAGGGTCACCATTAGCTCCAGCCCCGGCGTCTCCCACGTCGGGCATTCGGTAAGCGTGTGCAGCCTCGAGTACTCGCTGACGTAACTCAGACGTGTGCTTCGGTGAAGACCTGCGTCAGCCGGTATGAAAGACTGCCTCTGTGAGGCCTCTCTAGCCACTCCCCCATGATAGGTCTTACCGCCGCTAATATGGCGTGCCCTGCGCATGGTTGCCTAAGTCGTCGGTCCCACTCCGCCTGTATGTCCCTGTGGAGCTGGGATCTCGGGTTCGTGTCCGGCGAAAGTGCTCTCGCTTCCAGGATCCACAGTCGCGATCCGGCGAGGACACTCGCCACCTCAAAGGTATCGTACCCCATGATGACCCTGGAGGCCATCTTCTGCTGCGGAACACGTAGCAGGCTCTACTTTGAGTATACCTAGCCATCCTACTCCTTACATTTCATTTGAAATAAGTAACAATTTCTATTTCACTTTTTTAAAGTCAAGTTAAAAAGATGGCCAGGCAACTACATGAAAAGGAAGTAAACAAAGAACTAGTTCATACAAAGTAACTTCTTACTTTAAAAATTGTAGGAACCTTCATATTCTCTCTTCATAGTCTCTCGCGACTATTACTGAGATGATGTATATGGATGATTTGTGCTTTGTGCGGACTCCCCAGAGGGTCTACAAACGCTTGAGACTTGACGAGTCGTTTCGCCTTATAATCAACATCAAAAAGACCGAAGATAAATGTTGAATAGTGCCCCAGCTGACATAAAACTCGGCGACAAAGTTACGAAGCGCATCTTTTACTCCGAACTGCAAGATGGCAAGCGCAAACAAGGCAATGGGGGGCACACCGGTCATGGTGGAGGAACACCGTGCACACTTAAAATGTCTAAGAGCGTTTGAGAGCAGGTGGAGAAAGGAGCTCGGTGCAAAACGAGACGAGCTCAAGGCCCGTCCACCTGCGGCCATACACTACAATTACGTCGGATGGGTGCTGACTTGTAGCGTATGTGGCCGTACATATGCTTCAAAGATAGGCTATGTCAGTCACCTGAGAGCACACTAACGGAGCTCTCATTAATCAGAAACCAGTCGCTGTGGCCGAACTCGGTCGGGAGAGATATATACATAACATTAATATGAATTGTTTAAATCTACAGTAATTTGTTATTCCATACGAAAATAATCTCATTAATTATATCTACCGATTATAAATCTGAAAGTTTCAGTTGCATTGCTTGCATTTAGATTTTTATTTTTATATTATGTAAATAATGATTGGTTGATTGATATTCTACAAATAAAGGAATTACAGAATAAAGACTCAACAGAAAAGTTTACTTTTTTGTTTATAAAAATAATTCTAACGGACCAAAGATCTAGGCAAAAATTTTATGTATTTTTCTTTTTTCCACATCTTTATGACAATAAATTATGTTTATTATAAGACAATTAATGATAATTAGTATGATATTTTCATCACATAATCAATAATAACGACATACTTCATTTTAATAATGTACCTATAAATATATTTTCTGAATTACATATTATACTACAAGGGCAACCCAGTTACATTTACAATATCTGCTATAAATTAAAATTATACAGTGTATCTCACATTATTTATCCTGCATGTATTTAATATTTTTACACATATATTTTGAATGCTTTAAATACAATACATCAAAAGCTTACTGATTTATGATTAATATATATAAATAAATAAATAAATAAATATTCCACGACATTCTACACAACGCTATCTAGACCCATGGTAAGCATAGCTTAACTAGCTTGTGTTATGGAATCTAGAATGCGGATAAACATACTTAGATACTTTTTTTTTTTTGTAAATACATACATATTATACATGGAAACACCCAGACCAATGCAAATATACATATTCATGCATACAAATATTTGCACTGAGCGGGAATCGAACCCGCGCCCCCTGCATAGCAGTCGAATGCTCTACCGCTACGCCACGGAGGTCGTCATATGATTATCGATTTTAATTGGGCTTTTGAGGTTCATTCAATATACTTGCAGCTATATAGTAATTTGTCTGTATTATCAGTACGTAGGGTAAAACACCCAGTAGTCAGCCTTTCAGGAAAATATTTGCCTATAAATAGTGTTGAAGTTAGTTTACTATTTTAATATAACATTTGGACAAAAGCTTATATCCTAATTGACCAATATGCACAAATAGGAATTAATAGTATTTAAGAACCGATACTCATTTGCCATGCCACTATTGACTTGTCCAAATCCGTCACAGCATTATATTTTCATTAAGAAACATGTTCGAGTTTACGATAAGATTTTGTGTATATTTATTTGATTTTGTGTTGGATTGTTATATTTTCTAAAATTTAGTGTTTATGTCATGATAAAATTAACTATTTCATGCATATTCTTTATTTTTCTAAATAGTGTATCATTGTTACATATTTGTAACATCAGTTTTTTGAATCAATTCAGGCATATCTGCCTGCTGTCTTCAGACAATTTTGTGGTAAATTTTTGAGGATGCCATAAGGCGAAACTAGTCAGATCTAATAACCAATAAAAAGTACTATGGAAAAGTACAAGTGTGTTCTCAATATGTATAACAACAAATTCACCAAGTGCCATCAATCAACAGTATAAATAGTCAATTTTTTATTTATTGTTTGTTTAATTTGTTATAATTGCCATGGTTTTGACGTAGTTCTACTAGTCAGCCCATAAATGGTGGCCTACTGGTTTGTTCATGGCACCAGTAGTCAGCCGCATACAAAGTTGAGGGTGACCATTGGCCAACAAATCCAGTTTAGTTGCAATAAATAGCACCTTAACCCCTTGTATTAAAGTTCAATTTATGCATGGTTATTTTAGTGCACCATCTTGTAAAAAAAGCCACCACCAAGTGACATACATGCCATTGGTCTCACAACTATGGATAATATACATAACACAATTTTTTTATGCCTAATATGTAAAAATAAGTGAGAGGCTGAGTAATGAAGAAAAGTGCCATATTTTGTATATTGTTGATTTTTTGTATGATTCCAATAATATTTTGTTGATGTCTTCAGGAAATTTAATAAATAATCTTTCATAGAAAAGTTAATGCATAGTGTTTACAGATTAAACTACAAATTATTGAAGTTAAAAAAACTCACTAAAATGCTGATTACTTGGTGTTTAACCATAATTTTTTCTTAGAAGAAGATATTAAATTAGTTAGGTTGTATTGTATGTTTATCTATTGTAGTTTTTGTTTAGGCATCTATTTTAGTGAAGATATTTTTTAATACGTTATGAATTTTGGTATTGATTATTTGGCATCATACGAAAAATAAAGAAAATGATGATGCTTATTTTATCCAACTAGTTATGTGAGAGGAGTAATATTATATGACCAGAGCTTTAGAACATTTTGGAACACACTGCAAAACTCTCAAGTAAATAGTGTGCTTTTTAAAGAAAGATTATTATTTATAAAATAGATTAATTGATTAAGTATAGATATATTTATGGTTTATATTGTTACGCAACCTTTCCTTAGTTTAATAATATTCCCTAATTTGTTATCAATTTTGTGATAGTGTATATTTATCATTAATGAAACTGTATATAGACAGTTTAACCAACACAGCCTCTGAACATTCAATGTTAGTGCTTTTCTAGTAATTTTATAAAAAGTATTATATTCCTATGTTCAACACAAACACTGATTCATCAATATAGGAAAAACATCTAAAATGATGATTTGTTATAAGTGGGAGATAAAAATAATAATAAATGAAGTGAATTGATAATATTGTTTACAAGTTTTATAGGTTATTTATCAGCTGATTATGCCATTCACAAACTACCTACTACAAAAATAATACCGAGATTACCAAGATTTCTATTTATAACTATTATTATTTTTTGTTTAACTCTGTTTCATCTATTTTATGACAAAGAATCGAGGAAATAACTTGACACAATTTATAATATAATTCAACCACCCACGACCAAACAACTAATCAATACTTAATATCGAACCTATGATCTCATCTTATTTTAGCAACTGCATCATGTTATATTCGTACACCTAACTGCTTCGTGCACGATGGGAAGGCAGAACAATAGCTAAGGGAAGCTTAGATCGTACACACCTTTCTCTTCCTTCCTTTGTATACCATAGCGAAGGCTCCATGTCCTATTATGTCTTGTTTGGTGAATTCATATTCACCCACTTGGACGACTTCCATTTTCACAAGTTTTCCTTTAACCACAGACATTTTCTAATAGTTTATATTTATTTACAGACAGTCTCGTAGAATAAAAGATCAATAAATTATTTGAGGATTAATGGATTTCGGAACTTGACTGAGCGCTACATTATGATTGCAGAGTGCTCCTAATCACTTCCGAGCTTCCATAAATAAAAATATTTTCACTTTGTTTAACACTTAGCGTATCATTATTTTTGTTATACCAAAACACAACACACAACGAATGCAAAATGAGTAAAGTGATTTTATTTTGTGTTGTTTTGCGAAGTAGTAGTCAATGTTGCCATTAGAGCGCACAAAAGCTACCAAAGCCATAGATTATTATTATTATTATATTTAGTAGAGAACTAAAATAATGGCAGTGTTTTACGCACGAGACACACTCATGATTATATTAAAATATGTCTGCAAAATTAAAGCAATATATATTTTGCATGAAATTCGAAGCATTTAGTGTGCTAACTATCCTGCCTGGACAGTATAAATTTTTTTCTATTTTAATCTATAATATATATTTTATTTGCAAAGATAAAACCTATCTTTGCAAATACCTGCTACAAACCAAATGGTATTAAAGATAAGTTCTGTAAAGTGGAGGGGTGACGCTGGCGCCTGCAATCAACTTTGACTAATTACTCCGGCCAATATACAGTTTCGACAAACCTACCAACTTTCAGCTGGGTGCGAATTATTATAGACTCAAACACATAATTTAGTTTTCATCAACCGAACTAAATTCTAATATTAATCATGTAAGCCAAAGCAGTACACGAAATGTTATGCCCCTTAATTCTCATATTACGGGCTTTTTGTACAACCGTTCATCACTTGTAACACCCTGAGCAGTGAATTTTTGAAAACCGCTTAAGAATGTATGTTTTCTCTTATTTTAGGTATGTTACTAGAGGGAATAGAACTTATCTAAAATAACGATATTAATTTAACTCGAGCCATTATCATTACCATTTCTCTCGCATACGTGCACAGGGTGCCCAATAATCACATTTTAGTGCAAAATATCACATTTTAGTGTTTATGCAGTTTCATATGCTAGTGTTGTATGTTCCCCTTTATGTTATTTTACTGAATTTGAAGATTTTGCTAGCTTGGCAAAGAAAATTCTACTATTAAACGTGTTTTTTTACGTTTGGCAACTTGTAAGGCTTTATTAGTATTATTGCTATTGTAAAAAAACTAAAAGGTCCTTGCTAGTATATAATTTATTATATTAGTTATGTTACTAATACAGAGCACTGTCTGTGGTTCGGAGACAAATATACACACTGAAAATGTATGAGTTACTCTTTTTGTAATGTTACAAAAATACACCTTATATTTGTTTGTAAAATTGTTCAGAATCGCCACTGCTATCACAGCTACTATCTACATAAATTGAAGTTAAAACATAAATTACAGGGTTTGTTCTATCTGAACGTTAGTTGAAGAAAAAAGGAATTTATAAGCAAACAAATTATTATTTTTCACATCTTTATTCGTATTATGAAATTGATAAATTAAATACGAGAGGTACGACATTGCTTTATTTCGTGTCACATATTTTATTCTTTACTTTATGCCAAGCTTTTGCATAAACTGGCCCAATGCTGTAAGTAGCCAGTGAAAAATCTTGCACAGAAATAAAGCATTACCACATTATTTCATTACTATTGTGACAGCTATCTTTTTTGATCTCCCAGATCTTCGATACTATCTTCATCAATCTGAAACCAATTGATAATTTATCAGCATGACAATTTGGATGATATTAATATTTGGCCATTGAAATCTTACATTTTTATTTGGAAAAGTATGAATTTGTCAGTGGATGTAGTACAATTTTTAGATGTCAAGGGAGGGTTGTTTAAAGTTAAATCCAAGTTTGTGGGGTTGCCACAACCCTTGATATCTTAAATAGAAAATTGACATTGAAATCTTCTGACACTGAACTGCAAATTAAACTTTTCAAGGGACTTATAATTAATAGCTTTGCATATTTCATCAACATTGGCAAAAATGGGGAGCAATTCACATTAAATACAAAGTTAAATGGGTTTAAATATTATTATGTAAAGAATATATGGATATTGAAATTACAAATTAAATAATATCATTTAGAATGTAAAATGTATGTAACATATTTCAAAGTCACAAATCAGTACCCATATATATTCTCTTGATTCACAGGCATTATTGGTTTGCATATAATAATCCCTTATAATGGTGGGGACCAGAACATAATATATGTATTGTGTCAATAAATTTCTTATTAAATTAAACAATTTATTGTAATAAAATAGAATAAAATGTTTTAGTTACCTCCGGCCATTTTTCAGGAATAAAATCAAATAAATCATCTTTCACATCCCCTTGAATGACTATCTCATCTTCGCCAGTGACTGAAGAACCACAAGCGAACTTTGTGCCAAAGAACTTAGCTGCAACCTTTAGATCAATATCTGAAAATGATGAAAAAGTGGCATTTATTATATAGCTAAAATAAATATATAATATTAATCTGCACTCTACTTTTTAGAGTTCAGAGAAATCTGTGCAGTATTTATTGTTTACACAAGGTTTTGATAAAGGGGTTAGGAACATAACTGACAACACTTTTACAAGCAAAAACAACAAAGTTTAACACAATTTTGTTAGTAGGTAAGTACTTGGCTGTTGCCTATGTTGATGACCGTTATTGTGGCCAAATGTAGCCACTATATCTTTACCCAAGCTCTAGTTTGTTGTATGTATCAAATTTCATGGAAATATATTCAGTAGTTTGGCTATAAAAGTGTAACAGACAGAGTTAGCATAGCAGGCATTTAGATCATTATGATCTATACAGTATTCTCTTTCCAGTCTAGTAATAGTACAGATTTATTAAGTACACCAGTAAAAGATACCAACCAAAAGTGCTTAGTCCAGATACTACAGTAACAGATTTCTTCTTGCCACGAGGGGCACGAGAGACTTGCACTAGTTTGGGTACGTCTTCCTTTTTCTTTGATTTCAGCATGCCCTTGCCTCCGCGTTTTTGCCGCTTTTTTTCTTCTTCACCACCTGCATTCTCTTCTTCATCTGAAAAAACAAATATACTTTACTAAGAGAACTAGCTGATTTGATGCATATCGCTAGAAAAATATATCTAAACATCTGCGTAATGTATCATTACCTCGATAGCAATATTTCACACTGATTTATTCATAAGCAGACTCACCAATTTTTACTTTCTCAAACTCTGTCGGCAGGTTCTTTTCCAGCCATTGCTTGCATTTATCATACTCGGGATAGTATTCACAGTATTCTATAGGCATAGTACAGTTTCCACAATACTGAACTCTTATAGGATAGGTTACACCTTCACGGGGACCCATAGATAGGTCTCTCTCTCCCATTTTGATTTTTTACTAATCTATAAAAAATAGTATAGCATGCTCTAGTCTAGAAGACTTAAACTAAGAAATGGAAGAGCTCAGATAAACTTAAATTGATTAATTTTAAACCCACTGCAACTTTTCCAAAAATTGCAATTACGGTCTTTTGACAATTTTGACAGTTTGACATTGCTTTGGTTATAAAATATGACAGCCCTGTTTTTTTTTTATTGCCATGTAAACTAGTCTTTTAGATTACAACACAATCATATTTTGTGTAAGTATTGTGATGTGACATGTGATGTGTGAAGTTAAATCCTATATCACTACTCACTATTATCTGAATCATTAAAAATATCTTCTATTTCCAGAGACACAGTACTTAGAAATGTATGGAACTTCCTTTATATGTCTACGGTATAGACATCAATGATCTTCTTGCAGAGTTACTGTTTGGTAAATTGCAATAACTACATAATTATAGTAAGTTGGACTCTACGAAGGCTCAGATGAGCTATATATGTACTAGTTAGAGATAGCTTGTTAGCAAATAAAGATTCTAATAAATTATTTTTATAGATTTGTAAGTATAATATTACCAGAAAAGGTGATCAATTATGAAATATATTGAAAGTTAATACGTAACCATGACGAGCCCAAGGGCATCTAAATAATCCCTGTCCATTTATAATAGTCAGCAGGAATTGGGAACCATGATCAGTGTTTTTCCTCAGCGGATAAACAGCTTCTCTAGATAAAATAGGCACTTGTATATGTAATATTGTAGATCTGATTAGATCTAATGAGAGACATTATTCGCACTCCATGGGACGGCCTAGGAGGTTTCTCAACACCACACGCTACATCGCATCCGCTAGTGCACTCATTGACGCGGCAATTTTAAAAATATGTTTCTGTCACGATCGAATCAGTATGTATAGGTACTGTCATAGGTACTCTGGTATAGCATGTAGTTGGTAGGCCTTTGCATCTTAAATAGTTAATCCAAACAGCACACATGTTTCTGCAGGCTTTCTAACGTCTACACTGTATAGTTGCCCTAGACAAGTGGCAATAATCTGAGTACCTATCTATATCTGCTGATTAACGTTAGAAGATGGTTTATGCCTGGGCGATTTGAGGGCTCAGCAAGATCTACGGGGCCAAGTTGACCTCACCTGCAAACCGGTACCGACATACCTGCTGATTGACATACGAGGCTCCACCTTGTCAAGCTTGTCGAGGTTGTCAAGGAGTAAACCATCATCATCTTAGCGTTAGGTTGTAGTTCCCTTTATCAATCATTAGGAGTACCAGCTTGCAGTTGAGGCATACTACTACACCATCTGTGTATACTAAATCACTCATTCTTACCATTTTATCCTTATTTGTCCATGTTATCATTCAGCTCGTTTAATAATTTTATATTTCAGCTCGTTTATAATATTATATTTGAACAGTGTTTGACGCCCTCGGAGCTGCTCACGTGGAGTTCTGCAGGCACATGCTGTAAGAACATTTTGAACGATCTCGACAGCTAATTCCGAGGTGAGATTTCAATTTCTCTTGCTGTAAATTTGGTGACGTCGATCACAAGTCGATAATGTTGTATGTTTATGTGCTCGACAATGTGATGTCACCAGCTGATTCAGCTTTTGAGTTCGTTCGATCGGTCGAAACGTTTTTATAGAATGTGGCTGCTGATCCCGTACCCGCTACTCAAGGGAATCTATTCCAAAAGATATTAAGTAGGTACCTATGTATGTTGGTGTCATTCCAGACTATAATCGATCCCTGTGCTTAGGTAATTTCGGCTAGATCAGTCGTTTGAATGTGACTGAGTATATAACTAACATCCAAACATCAAACATCTTCGCTCAACATTCATAGTATTAGAGGAATATTATTAAAACTCAGTATTTTAGGTAAAAGTATCAATTTACTAATCAAATTCAATAATATTGATACAAAATTCAAATTAGAAGTATCTAAACGCGTCGGTATATACAAGCACCCAGTATTATTGGGCACGTCGTCGTTGTCGGGAAGAAGAATGGATTCCGGCTTATGTCTGCTTGTTTCGTTTTTTTATAGCGTTCTCTTTACCGTACCGTATATCTAAAGCTAGATATCTTTTAAGAGTAGTTATAACCAGAACTATGTATTTTATGAACTCAATTATGCTTACAAAACCTCCGATATAGGTACGAAAGAGATATTCCATATAACCGAAGTTACGCGATTTGTTCTGTAATCGCATCAATACGTATGATTTTGCCTTGATTATGTCTTACGCCTTATGCCTTTTATGTAGATATAATTCACACTTCGCCTTAATTACCTGGAGATCCGCTCCTCTTCCCGATGTGTTAAATCAAGAACCAGGTGCAGAACTGTCTTAGGTAGGTAGAGTGCTGTGTTTAGCCTCAGATGGTTGAATTTTTATTTATTTCAATGACTTACAATGTACTGTAAATTCTAGCTTTTCTTTAGTATCAAAATAAACGGGATATTTACCATGGTTCATTGTTTTGAGTGTCCGATCCGAGTTCCTCCGTGATCATGGTGCTTGCAACAGCGGCACCGCCGAAATATTGGAAACTCAAAGCAATGAAACATTGTAAATATCCCGTTTATTTTGATACCTACTGATGTGAGTGACCATGATAGTTTAAATACCTATATCTAGCTTCTCTATTTGTGTTTGTGCTGTGCTTAGGATAATGTATAAAAGTAATATATCTGCAACACTACCTTATTATTGTGAATTGAACAATATTGAAACGACAATAATTTAATTACTAATTAAGTAGGTATACCTACTCTATTTTCATAGAACGTTTTAGGTAAAGATTATAATCTTTGTATTGCTTTTTATGTTGGTCAAAATGATTGTATTATGTCGTGTTCAAATCATATCCATAATTGTAATTCATGTGATCCCACTTATTCATAACTAGCTGACCCACCCCAGCTTCGCCCGGGGTATATTTTGAAGCTTCATATCCCTTTGAGCCCGTATGTTTTAGTCTTCAACATATGTATGAAAAATTGTCGGATTTGTTAACATTTATTATCAATGCTCCGCTCCCTTAAGTAGTAGCGTGATGATATATAGCCTAAAACCTTCCTCGATAAATGGACTACCCAACACTGAAAGAATCATTCAAATCGGACCAGTAGTTCCAGAGATTAGCGCGTTCAAACAAACAAACAAACAAACAAACTCTGCAGCTTTATAATATTAGTATAGATAATAAAGTCGTTAGAACTATTAATTAATCGCCTGTCGCGTTCCATGATATCCTATAATAACGTTAGCGGGAAGATGGGTTTTAAATAATGTGCGACATGGAAGTTAGTGATAAAAAGCGTCAGTAGTTTAGTGCTTACGGAGTCTGCCTTACGATCGAGAGGCCCCGGTCTCAAATCCTGGCAATTTAGTTTAGTTGGAGGGGTTAACAAGAACCCTATTAGTAATTTCGGTTTACATTTCTTCAAAGTTATTCTTTTAATATATAAAACGAAATTACTAATATTCCCGTTAAAAAAACATGTTACCTCGCTTTTCTGTGTAGTCGGGTAGAGACCGTGAGTGGGATATGGCCGGTACATGTCATCTCGAATAACTAAAGTAACGACGTTCTATCCGATATCTCATGGACTCAACTGCGAAAAGGTCGCGGCCCACTGATCCAGGTTATTCAGTCACAGCACAGATAATATAGTATTTGAATGTGAAGCGTCGATAGCTTAGTGGTTAAGTAGTCGGCCTTACGAACAAGAGGTCCCGAGTTCGAATCCTGGCGATTACACTATCGACGTGAACCCACTCCTATGGGTTCACATCGGTAGCTAAATTGCTACCTAATATAAGCTAAATTACTTGTGTTAGGAAACCCAAGCAATTGAGGTTAGCTGGAGGGGTTAGAGAGAACATTAGTAATTTCGGTTGCTAATATTATTTTTTTCAAATATAATTCTTCTTAAAGGTCACAGTGAACTCGTTAAGTCTACATATATAGTATATAAAAGTGTCTCCTTTACTTAATATACTATGCTAAGATTGCGTCAATTTCCGTTCAACGTTATTGCAGGTACATTAACTATTAGCTAGTATATAGTGAGTGAGTACAAATACTATGTGGTATACTTGTAACGACAATGGTAACTAATATTTAATGATAAAGTTTGCAAGTTTTGAATGAAATTTTAAAGCATTTAGTGTGCCAACTATTCAAATCGGTTAAGATAGAAAAAAATTAATCGGTCCAGGCGGGGTTCGAACCCGCGACCTTTCCCTTAAGCGGGGAAAGGGAAAGAGAAATATCGCGGGTTCGAATCCCGTCTGGATCGATTCAATTTTTTCTATCTAAATAGTTTTTCAAGTGTTTGCGCCTGTTTCTTAGCTTTAATGTGAATTTTTGCAGTGTCCGGTGGTATAACAGTGATTTTGCTATGACATAAAATTAACAAAATCAAGGGTTTGGTGGTTACATTCATAGATCAAAAAGTTTAGCGTACTCATAATATTGTGTAACAACTATCTATACATAGATAACAAAAAATATGTTTATTTTAAAAATCAATTTTACAATTTATTAAGTATACTTACTAATAGTATATATATTTTGAAAATTTTAGTAGATACCACATTTGTCAATTAAGTTACTAGAGTAATAAGTTTTTTTATATTACTAAGGTAGCAAAGGTGGCCTTTGAATGTTTTTATTGTATAAGCAATGATGCGTAGGTATAACACTGGTTACGCCGAGTAACGGTGTGGTTCGCTTCCCGCTCAGTACAAATATTTGATGCATGAATAATTTAATACGTAAATTTGAATTGGTCTGGGTATTTCTAAGTATAACAAGTAATTATATTTATTAACAAAAAAATAATAATTTAGGTTTGTTTAGCTGCATTCTAGAACCCATATTACAATATAACCTTTTTGTTATGGTTCCATTGAATCTATCTAGGGCTTCACAGCTATTGTGTAGTATGTCTTGGAATATTATTATAAAATTATGTTACATTACAATTACGCTGTATAACACCAGTCGGTACGTTCTTTGAGAGGTGTCCTTAAGGTTCAGAAGAGGGTAGGTTAGAGAAAACAGGGACGTAGGAAA
The DNA here is from genome assembly GCA_963662185.1 of Eilema griseolum. NCBI lineage: Eukaryota > Metazoa > Arthropoda > Insecta > Lepidoptera > Erebidae > Eilema > Eilema griseolum. The sequence goes on from OY759241.1 coordinate 16,175,585, forward strand.
AGGATAGGGAAGTTAGGTCTCTATTACTCTTACAAAATGCAGCTTACATTTGTCTCAGAAATAAAAACGATTCAATTAAACGTTGTTGCAATAAATGTAGATGAAGCAGCGCTAATACCAAGCATAGTCAGTCGAGTTTTGGTTGGCAGTTTATTAAAACTAGGTCTTTGGTTTATTCGTCACCCATAAAAGGCAGCGGTCCGGAAGTGTGTCTATGGCAAGCGATCCATTTTTGTATGCATGATTGCGAGTAGACACGCCACGCTGATAACTGGACGTAGTTAACAATTTACTTCCTCACTGCGGCCGTTGTGTTTAGTGCACGGAACTCCCAAACTCCCCGGCACACGTAATGGGATTTGTCGAGCGCATATTTAGGTATCATCCACATTATATTGTCCTGCACAATCCAATTAATGTTTCTAATTATCTAGTAAACGGATCATGGCATTCCTTGAAATCAATGATAACTATTGTATAAAAATCTAAATTCATCCCATTTTTCTAAAGAGGTTCTCATAATTTATTAAAATCTAAGTGAAGGTAATTTTAATTCTACGCTAAAATCTACATTGCAGTCTATTGTCTATACATCTATAATACTGTCATGTTTTTTATCGGAAGCTTTGAGTTTCTCTTGCATTTGTGTTAACATGTCTTGCATGCGTCGGATCTGAAATGAAAATAAATCGTGTGTAATTAATTTTGTAAACAATAATGAAATTCATTTTAGAAATGAATGTAAAATAAAAAGGATTGTGAGGTGACTGTTACAAAATGCGCAGTTCTTGCAACTAAATTGTAAGGCATATAGGCTTCAATTCAATGAAATAAAACATTGACTATCCTTTGATTATATTTCTTGTTATTAGTTATAGCAGCCGTCTACGAATATATGAAAACTTATAGGCATATCTAAATAAAGTAGAAAGGAGATAGAAACAACTACTAAGTCTAAAGAAGTTCTAGGGGTAGCCTAATGAAAAATATACAACAAGGGGAGCTTATTCGATATCTGTTGCCCTCTAAAATCCAACCACACGTCCTGATCGACCACCTGAATCTCGTGGAGGGTGGACACACGGCAACAAATTTACTGGCGTGGCTAACGTGGCTCTGGTGAAATTTCTTGAAAAACTTGACATTGGCGTCTCGCCATTAATAATTTTATGAACATTTACAATTTACTTGATATTGGCAAAATTACAGCGCTTTGCTGAAGAGACCATTAATAAATGAACATTGAACATTCGATATCTGTAATATATTTACCATATCTAGTGGTGCGGGGTTCTGCGGTTACTTTCGGTTTTATACTGTTTAAAATTATGAGGTATATTTGTTTACAAATATAGTTGTTTCAGAAGTAAACTTTAACTATGCGTGCGACATAGCATACAATATTTATTATAATTACAGGGAAATCTGTTTTCTTTTTTGATTGTCGGAAGATAAGAAGGAGAGTCAATGCAGAAAATCGTGTGAACAGTGCACTATATATAATGCCACTTTTATGTCATTATGAGCGGTTAGGTGATATTGAGGAAATCGCATCTAGCGGTTTATGTGGTCTGTAATTTTAATGTACGTTAGCGAGCGGTGGGTAAGTCAGAAAAAATATAAGTTGTGGCAGAATTAAAAAAAAAGTGTGGAACGAATGAGCCATGAACGAAAGACAAATTGAGAACCTAGAAAAATATATATAATTATAGTATGTAGCAAACAAATTACTTATGTAGGTAAGTCTGTTATGACCAACCTCGAAGAACATAAACCGTCCAAATTGTGACGTTTTGAAAAAGGGCAGGTCAGAGGCACCCGAAACCGGTGGCCCTGCATGAAAGGTATGGTAACATTTAGAGAAAGCACATGAGATGTGTAAGGAAACCAGAAAACGGGGATCTCTGTTTAAAAGATGACGTTAAGAGCAAACCAAAAATGTCAATGCTCAATTGAGCAGTCCGACTGGGGAAGTACCTCCGCCCTACAGAAAACCGCGGTTATAATAACTTCGTATTGTATTCCCAGCGGTGAGTAGGGTAGCCAGAGCTCACTGGAGAATTTGTGCTGTCAGTGGGATGACTAAAGGCTTGTCCTGTTTTGTCCTCTAGGTTCACTGACGGCACAGAAACTCTGTGCTTATAGGGTCGGCAGCGCGAGTGTGACTTCTCTGGTGTTACACACGTCCATAGGCCACGGTAACCACTTTCCATCAGGTGGTATAAAAAAAAACCCTTTTTACGTGTGGATACCCTATTCGACCTTTTTCCCCACAAGAGCTAACGGTGAAGTTGTCGGAATCGAACCGAAATATACCTCAAAGCTGGGTAAACACGAATTGTGTTTACATAACATTTGCTACAATGTCATTTAGTTTAGAAGATGCAACTTTGGAATTAGAATGCATTAATGATGATATTCGCGATGGTTGCCATATTCTGGTGTTCATAAATATATATAGGTATATATGTTTCTTTATGTTATGTAAAAGACAGCATTATTATTAAACTACTACTAGCTACTGTTGCTTTCCACTGAGAAACAAATAGTTTTCAAGAGCTACTGAAAGAAGATTATTGTGTAATTTTCTTGATTTTTGTACAAATACACAAGAGCTCAGTTTATACTGAAAGACTTCAACATGCTTTCGAAAATGACGGTTGATCTATCTGTCTCCAAACCCTAATTGTGAATGATGTTCCAGTCTAGGCATGAAGATTAAAAATATTTACCTCTTCGTCCTTTTGCAATAACAAGCGGTCGGTGTCTGTGATCACTACTTCATTGTTGTTGCCCATCGAGTCTCTCTTTAGCTTTCTGTGAAATAAAACAATATTGTATAAAACAATGACTAATAAGTGAAAACTGCCATTAGTCATAACTTATTACCATGTAATTTATAAAAATATTTTTTACGCTATTACAAATTAGTTTTGATTTAAATGTATAAATAAATGTTATAATATATATTTTTTTTTTATACCACTTAGTTGGCAGACAAGCAAGAGACAAGCGGCCCACCTGATGGAAAGTAGTTACCGTGGCCTATGGACGTCTGTAACACCAGAGGAGCCACAGTCGCGCTGCCAACCCTGTAAGTACAGAGTTTCTGTGCCGTCAGTAGAAGACAAAGCAGGACAAGCCTTTAGTCTTCCCACTGACAGCACAAATTCTCCAGTGAGCTCTGGCTACCCTACTCACCGCTGGGAACACAACACGAAGTTATTATAACCGCGGTATTCTGTAGGGCGGAGGTACTACCTCAGTCGGATTGCTCAATCGGGCGGAAATACCGCCGTGTCCTACCTCCTTAATTTACTTATTTACACTTAATGTATTTTAAATCTATGCTAATATTTACATAAAATGTCCGTGTGGTGACGGAGAAAGAATACAAGTATCACCACCCCATCTCATCCGAAGGGTGTCGTAAGAGGCGACTCATGGAAACATACGAAACCATCACTGCGAGAGAAACAAAACTTGAAATAAAACCCTGTACCAACCCGTCTGGCCAGAGTGGAAACAGTAGGCCAAAGTCTCCCAACATTGGGAGAGGCCTAGTCCAGCAGTGGACTGCGATGGGCTAGTTGATTTGATTTGATAAAGTAATAATTAAATAAAACAAAAGTTAAAATGCGTCGTGGAATTCCTCCGCATCGCATGCCTCTTGTGGTACCGTTCCCATAAGAATTAAGAATTTAAATGTTGAATGGGTAATTCGATAATAGAACCACTTAATTCATACATGAAGTCTCTTTATTATCAGATTAACTTTATTCATAAAACCGTATATATATATTGAAGGAGATGGTAGATTATATCAACACCCATATTTCACCTGTTTTCCGACCTCACAAAATAAGTGTTGAGCCAATTACCTACTGTCAACCCGTCGGCTTTTTGGGGCTGTTCATTAATCACGTGTTTTTTTTTTAACTAATTTTCAACCTCTCTTCCCCTGTTGAGGCTCACGTGATTAATAGACAGCTTTTCATAGACTGTACGTTTACTATTTGGAGAGTAGTATGACAGAAAATTTCTACATAAGATTATGTCGAAATTACTTATATCTTCCTAAATAGATATTAACATCACAAATACACATCCCTCAAAACGCCTCCCACTTGGTATATTATTTCATTTAACGAGAATAAGCAGATTAGATAGAATTTAACGATTAGGAGGTCGTGAGATCAGAATTTAACTCCGTGAGCAGTGAGGTGAACCCCTTTTATTTAGCGCGAGCAATTTAGCTTTGTTAGCGGGGTCAGTGAGAAACACTATTAATATAGACAAGTATTGTAAGTGGAACAATGTCTTCTTTCGTTCGTTATAGACGACTTTGCATATTTACAAAGTTTTTTTTTTAATTTAAGTTAAAGTTCAAAATGTTTCTTCTCTACTCAAACGGTATCCTTCTTTCCATGATTTGATTGAGTTTTACGGGCGTGACTGCTATCAGATTACTAATCCTGAGTCTTTTAATCGGCAGGTGCACTGGCTTTCCGGCAGAGTAGAATTTGGACCACCCCATCTCTTCCCATGCGGCTACAAGGCGACTAAGGGATAAGACTGTTTTACATCAAACAGATATATACAGCCCAGACTCAGCCAGAGATGCATGACTCGAGGCAACAATAGTGCCCGGAAAACGGCAATAGGCTCACCCCCTAATATGTGGGACCGAATACAATGATGGTGAAATGTGGGTGTTAATTCACCTCTGCCTAACCCTCCGGGGATAAAGGCGTGATTATATGTATGTATGCACTGGCTTGCGGGTGATCTTGCGGAGGCAGTCTCTCCCATAAACGACATATAAACCAAATTAAGAGGAGAAAGCGGTGCCAAGGTGGCATCCTCCAATGCAACCGGGAATGATGAAAGATGATGACCAGTGTTATAAAACGATAAATGCAATAAAGTGTTACCCTCTTTCCCGCATGGCGTGTTGAGATATTTGAGAGATGCACTGCGCTCGGAAGTTCTCGTAGTGCACATCCTGCGTCACATCTTTCAGATCTTGCATGTGCGTAGAGATTAGCATCGTTCGAAGTTTCGTGAAGTCCGAGTGACGAGGATTCTCCACTGTTCAGAAGAGAGATTCAGGTTTCAAATTAATTGTTTTCATTACGAAAAGAAAAAGCATGGAAAATTAGCTCTTCAAGGCGTGTGTTGCTGTACAAATAGTGTAGTTGTATGGTCCTTGTGTAGAGCACCCAGCACGTTTTACGTTTCTCTGACAATATTGTTTGGTAGATAATCGTGGATCAACTAATCAATTTATTTATACTTAATGTATTTTAAATCTACGCTAATATTTAAATTAATAAGAAATAATAATTAAATAAAACAAAAGTTAAAATGCCGTGCCTCCGCATCGCATGCTTCTTGTGGTAGCGTTCCCACAAGACTGGCAGCATTGCCACGTTATATGGCAATGCTTATTCTCTGACCTAAGAAGAGGCAAGCCCTCTGGTCACGAGAAGCGTCGACCATACGCTTCACAATCTCCCAGAAGAGATTTACTAATCAATTAAGTATTTCTTTAATAATAGGTATGTCATTCTACATAACGCTATCTAGACCAAAACTAAGCAAAGCTTGAATATGGGTTCCATTTTTGACCCAAACTATGCAAACTTTGTATGTATGGCGCATAAGACAAAATACTTGATAGGTATACTTTCTATTTTGCTAATGTATTTATTACGGTTAGTTAATTTAAAATGATAAATTAAGATAAAGCTAAGTCTAAGTAGCATACGGTAACATGTTAGTCAAATCTGAGAATGAGATAAGTCCATCTTTATTTTCTCCGATCTCAATCAATGTAGATAACAGCCCTACATCGTATATGGGTAACAATCTAGTACATACTCGAGTAGATAATAGTGTCACAATTACGTCATTACGTAAATCCGCCTTATCAAACAATCTATTATTCAGCCTCGCGTCGGATGTGGAAGTAATTTACTATGTGGTTGTGTGTTGTGCTACTGAATAGGTACAATTGGTAAACAATGGCATGTGATGTCGTCAGATTAGTTTGGGGCCGCATGCTATTTTGGTACGTTTCATCAAACATTTGAATTACTCTTGCGCCAGTAACTAACTAGTCGTAAAAAATAACTTCGGTGATGGAAGTGTAGGGCTGACGGCGCATTGATACTATACAAACTGCTATAGTTGAGTCGGATAAAGAAGCGTTTCTTATAGTGAGAATTTGTATTTTTGCAGTTTTGGATAATACGCATTGCACTGGTTGTTGATATAACTCAGAGCCAAGCCAACTCAGAAACCACCTTCCAATATGAAAAGTGAAGCCTGTGAAGCGATTAGGTTATTTTCTTAATATGTGATTACACTGGAAACAACATTAGTCCATTACCCATTTAATTACCCAAGTTACACACTAAAATATTAAAACAGTCTTTAACATCTCTCATTTACTATACAATAAAATGAAGCTTGTCTTGGGTTATCTTTCCGAAAACAGAAATCACTAGCAAACAAGTCCATACAATTTTTTTTGGAGACACTTATGAAAAAAATCAAATTGATTTTCGTGAAGCTCTTCCGTTCTTTCAAAAGTGTTTGACTTAAATCTTACCATCGACGATTCCCCAAGGATATTGACGGCCGCGCACTCTTTTCCCTCCCACTTCGAGTACAACGTCAGAAGCTACAACAGCGAAAGGAGCTGCGGCTTTCAGCTCACGATCTTGTTGTTTGAACTCCTCATCTTCGTCGCTGTCGCATTCAGGAAACTGGTAAACCTGATGACACGCAGAAAATAAAGAAAATTTTCTTGGAAATTATATAATATTTAACCTAACCTATACATACATTTAAATCTACTTATATAAATGTATAAGAGTGTATGTAGATTTTATTTTCAACGTCTCAACCTTGAGTGCCAGTTGCTTGCGAAGCTTTGATCCAGGGTATGCAATATCAGTGGTACCTAATCGACAAAGTGATAGAGAATCTAAAAATATTGGTCTGTTCCTAGGGCTACGATTTTAACCTTCTATTACATTACATAACACCCATGTTACGTAATAACAGTGTCGGATTTATTAATCTGTGGTCAGGGCCAGGGCCCTCCACCTGTAGAGATACAAAGACCAAGGACCTGAAAAGAGGAAAAGAGAAAATTTACTTGCTGTGTGTTTACGTACTTGTATTTGGTTTTCTTCCAAGTCGTTGAGTATACGAGTTTTAAGTCGCTTCACTTCTGCTGCTGTGAGGGTATCTGCTTTAGCTATCACCACAACTATGTTTACTTTGCGGTGCAGGCGTTTCATCATCTCCAAGTCCACTTGACGAAGACTGTAACATTACGATATTAGTTATTTCAGCTACATAAAAAATATACGCCATGTCTGAAAATGTAGGAATATTTTTATACGTGGAGCGGCACATAGAAGCTAGCTCCACTAGGTAGGTGAGGTCCTGACCTTTTGTTGTCCTTTTTTATTATCACACTTGACTACGTTATCTATTGCAGTTCCTAGGGCTGTTTCTGTTGCCATAGCTTGCGTTTTTCACTATTACTTCATCTAACCGTTTTTATTCGGCGGATAAGCCGTAGTTTGGCAGGTCTATCAGCAGGCAGGTGAGCTTAGCTTAGGCCCGGAAAATTTCGGTTGGGCCCATAGAACAGTTTTACAAGTTTACGAAGTTATCTAAGTTGAAGAATTTATCTATTATTTAGGTATTTTTCTAAAGTAGGTTTACGTCGCAAATTGTATTCTATTAATATGCTACTAATCACGCTCAAACGGCTGAATAGTTCTTGCGGAGTTTTTGTGCAGGGATACATTTAAAAGTCTGGGATTTCATGTTATTCCTTGGAATAGGTTCGATTCGAACAGGGTCCGATATACACGCGGCGGGAATCGCGGGCAGCAGATAGAAGTCATGAAATCTTAAGAAAACGTAAATACTACAAACCATCTAAAACGTTGCAACAACCTACATATTGTGTAACCTTGGCAGCGAGTTCACGCCACCGTAACGCGAAGTAATGCGATCACTGAACCTTTCATGTAAAACATCATAAACTTACATATAAAGTGTGAAAAATTACACATCTTACTAAAACCGTAGGTATCTAAATATAATTTTGTGGAGTTCGTGCCAAAAATAATCAAATTTCATGCATCCATGGCGCTCGCCGTTGATTATAAACATTCTGTTGCGTATTGAGCACAATTCAGTTATTTTTTGGACATGCAATAATATTTCGTATATAGGCATACCAATTTGTTATAAATATGAGTAGATTCCCAAATATAGATACATTTAATTGTCATTGTGAATATAGAAAAATAGACAGATAATTTTGGAGATTATTTTATATTGTCATTTGCTTGAAAGAATTCAATGATTTAATTTCAATGAGTTAGACAGTTTGAATACATTTCTTTACATTAACAAAATCCCGACTGCTGCTGCTGGAAAGATCTAAATATGTTTGATAGCAGGCGGCACCAATTTGCTAATCATACAGCAAAAGAAAGTTAATGGATTCCGCCTTCTATCAAACTTGATAGCAATTTTTACTCTTAGAAATACTTGTTTGAATGAAAAAGTGCCTGATTAGGTAGGTAGGTACCTATATTATGAAGGCAGTTATCTAAATAATGTGTTGATGACGAACTGTTCTATACCTACTTGAAATTTATTGATTGCACTGAATCACATATTACTAATAAGAATATCACATTCTGACATCACTGACTTCTACCACAATCGATAATTTCATTGCGTACCGATGGATTACCCTTGAAGAACACTTAAATAAATAATGAATCTTGGAAACTGAACAATAAAGTAGGTAGATATATATGTAGCTACTACACATACTTGTAAGCGATATATATGTCCAATCATTAGATATATTATTCTACAAGTTAGCGCCTTCTACGTCGAATAACTTTGATGTAATGTATCCGAACAACTACTGAAACCTGCAGCATCTTTGGTTTATTATCTGTCTTTGGAGTCTAGTTGTCGACAGTGAGTCTGTTTAGCGCAAAGTCTACAAACTTTGCAGACATCACTAAAATACATTTTATCGATTTCATTCTAAGACCGAGTGCAGCTAAGCGCAAAGAAAATAATACTTCATTAATTTCCGAGTCAGACGAAAGTATACGAATTTTGAGTAGCAGCTCGTCTAATGTCCTGCCTGGTAACCAATTTCTATTACTTCTTACAGTTGCTACTAATAACTTCTATACATAGGTACCCACTACTAAGCGATTTAGAAAAAAAATGTAGTCACAGTACTCACAGGCGACAATGTCATGCTCTACGATAGCTAAGTATAATCACTTTTGGTTGAATTGAACCAAATTTTATTTCCCAACAGCCAGTCTAGTGGTGCATATAGAAGTCACTGTTTACTACCACTAATCTTGTTTACATGTTTTAATGAATGCGCAGTGAGTCATTATTGAATTAAGAATAGACATTTTCTAAAACACTATCATCAATTTGGTCATTATTATGAATCATGTTTTACGCAAAGGAGAAATAATAAGTACTAACACCAAGAGGAGTGATCGTTGCTGTCATCGTAAAGTGTTCCCTAATTGATATGTTATTGATGTGTTTATTGCTAGTTTGCTAGTCAATTCATAAACTGCTATTATAATAGTTAAATAATGCTAAATCAATCTATGAACCATACTGTGCTTGAACAGTAGCTCTGTTTAAAGTATTTAGGTACATTACTAACCTATGTTAGGCTATGTCTAAAAAAGCAGCTACCTATCTACGTTTATATTGTTAGCAGATTCTGAAACTAAAGGATAATTTTAACGAAGTTTTAAAGAAGAAACTACAGACTACCGCGGCACAGTGTGTTATTTTGCCTTAGTTCGGACATGCTCGTTTTATGTGTATTTGGGAAAGCCTAAAATGAAACAAACCGCCTAACAAAACTCCGCCGGCTCTAACTACTGTAGTTTAAGAGAAATATATAAAATCGAGAAAAATCCTTAAAAACCATAGAAACACAATATCTCGTTTTTTATTTTGATTTTTACACGAAATGTTTTAAGGTATGATAGAAATTCACTACCGGAACCATTTTTTTCTTGAAAACTTTAAAAATCTTGCTCAGACAAGTGAGATTTTTTTTTTTCTATGATTTAGAAAATATTTTTTTTTCGGCCATTCTCTTCACGGTTGCGTTTTTTGTTAAGCCTAAATATTAACCACTATAATAACTAACACCACAAAAAAATCAGTTGCAACAGGCCCAGGATTTCGGAAATATTGAATTTTGAAATTGTCGGTTAGGGTTGTCACTCAAACCTGTGTGCGATACTTACGAGTACTTCATGCGAATATTACTCATTGTGATTCATTATTTTTGACTCAGGTAGGTATTAACAACTGTCGGTTTAAATTGTGGCGTGCATAGTTTACACAGTTTAAGTTGATATGAAAAAATAGTGCGAAAATTCAAAATCAAAATTAAATTATTTACGGTTGAATTTGATCACTACTTTTGTTTATGATCTATCTTCGATGAAAGGTATTATGTGGGATTGGGAAGGGGTCCGCCCTCGTTAGGCAAATGCTAAAACCCAATTCCTTTACATAATATCTGGAGAAGCGGGGGTGAGGTGTCATGGAGCCGTCAAAGACCCATGGCACTGTTTTGCCTCAGCAGGCACTGACCCGTCCTGCTGGGGGATGTCCGTCTGGGCCCCGACCAGAGGACTTAATGCAAGGGGGGCATGAGGGCGCCAACCTTCATGTTGGTCAGCGAGTGGCAATGATTACTGACGACCTAAGCCTGAATTCGGATCCGAAAATACTGACGAAACTGCAAATTTATAATGTTTTGGCTGAAAAGGCCCGACAATATGGGTCAAAACAAAGACCGGGTGACCTAGAAACCAATGATCGGATAATGACTGTTTTAAATGCATTGTACCCAACAGGTATTCCAGACGATCTTGACGTTAATAATAAAAACCTTAGAGACAACATTTCCAAATTTATTTTTAAGTGTGAAAAACTTTATATTAGCAGCAAAAGAAATTTTAAACGCTTCAGTAAAAATAATGATAAATGGCTTTCTACAATTTTCGATATTAAAATACCAACCAGAATAGAAAAATGTCCTATAGAATTAAACAAAACCTTTCCTTCCAATTATCTTTTAAGACCTCAAGAACCAGAACCATCAGATATGGGTTCTGTAAGCAATATGTTGTTTACAGAACCTATACCTGGAACTTCACATGAAGCTCCATCAACTTCTAATATATGTAGCAATCGCCAAGACGAATCAATACCCGGAACGTTATTTGAATAACAATCCATCTGCTGCGAATGAAATGAACTCTCGTCAAATGCGTCGTATTCGAAAAAGTTTCGAGGAGTCTCTTCAGGATCAGCCGCAGTCAAAAATAATTAAAATGATGTCGAAAATTGTAACAGACGAAATTCACGGAGAAAAACTTATTAAAAGCTCTGCTCAAGGATTAGAATTCGTTATCAACGAGTGCCTGAAAAATCCAACTCGTCCTAAAAAAATTGCATCATCCATTCAAGCGAAAGCCGAACCCAAACCCTACACCCCTGATGAAGCCCTTTCTTTAGTCATTGATAGGAAACTAACTGTGGAAGATTACTGTATCATACAGAAAGATTTGAAAGACAGAGGTTTCTTAGCTTATCCTCCATACTATAAATTAAAAATAGCAAAGCAAATGTGTTATCCTGAAGAAGACATAGTTATTACTGAAAGAGAAGCAAGTGTCTCAGTTCATAGCTTATTACTACACACATTCCGCCGAATCATAAAATTTAATACCGAAAACATTTCAGAATATTGCAAACAAAAGCAAAATAACATTTTATATTGTAGATTTGAGGGTTCTTGGGGGTTTGATGGTAGTACAGGACAGGCTTTTTATAAACAGAAGTTTTTAGATGGTGATAACGAGAATGAAAATTGTTTATTTACAACAACGTATATCCCTTTACGATTAAAAACTAATGACGGCTTTGTGTTGTGGTCTAATCCAAGCCCACAATCGTACAGGTTTTGTCGTCCATTGAAGATTCAATATCGTAATGAGACAAAAGAACTTATCATTGAAGAAAAAAATCGGATACAGGCTGAAATAGATCAGTTAGCACCACTTTATGCGGAAACCGATAAAGGTCAAACTATAATTGCAGATCCTAAATTATATTTAACTGTTGTAGATGGCAAAGTATTTAACGTCATTACGGGGACCACTTCGCAATTACGTTGTGCTTGCTGTGGAGCTACAGCAACGGAGTTTAATAAGTTGGATGTTGTCATCAACAAACCCGTAAATCTAGAAGCCTTATGTCATGGAATAAGTCCCTTACATGCTTGGATTAGAATTTTTGAATTTTTACTGCATTTGGGGTACAAAAATGATCCAGCAGTCATGAAGTGGAGAGTTAGTAAAAAATCACCGGCTGCCTCAATTGTTGAGGAGCGGAAAAAAAAAATACAAACTGCAATAAGAGACAAACTGTCACTTTTGGTTGATGTCGTTCGTCCAAATTCGGGGACAACCAATGATGGGAACACTGCACGAACAGCACTATCAGACCAACATCGAAAAACATTTGCAGATATCTTAGGCATAGAGACATGGTTGGTGGATGATCTGCATACTATTTTAGTAGTGCTGTCGAGTGGCTTAATAATAGATGCTGAAAAATTTGATGCCTTTTGTAAATCAGTAGCTAAAAAGTACGTGCGTACGTACGTGTAAACAATTGGTTTTACATGTCTGTCACAATGCACAAAATATTAATTCATGGCCGTCAAATCATAGACGCTAGCCCGTTACCCATAGGTATGTTGTCTGAGCAAGCAGGCGAGTCAAGGAATAAATACTGGCGCTATGATCGACGACATCATACCCGGAAATTAGACAGGAAAACTACAATTTTAGATTTATTTCACCGTGCATTAGAGTCGTCCGATCCATATATATTCTCATTAACACTTAGTACACGTAATAAACATAAAAAACCTTTACCCCTATCGAAATCAGTGCTTCAACTCCTATGCGTAACAACTGACAATGTTCACTACAATAATTTAGAATCTCAAGGTTTTGAAGAAAATATTACGCTGACGACTGACGAAATCATAATTGAATCCGACAGCGAGGAAATGTCATAAATAAGCGTTTACAACATGTTTAGCATAAGTTGATTTAATCGATTGAACTAATCAATTTAAATATTTACTTTTTTGTGACAACCCTATTTCCATAGAAATTTAATAAAAACTTAGAAACTCAATATCTCCGAGATCCCGCTAGATACATATTTAGAATTTTCTCCAGTTGAAGGTACTTTACATAAGTATATTACGAAAACAAAAAAAAACGCGACCCGCAAATAGTTAATTTTATATATTTTTTTTTTCGTTAATTGAAAAAATATTTTTTAATTCCGGTTCCTGTTACGTTAGAGCCTTGTAATTTTTACAATTTATACATTTTAAACCAACAATTAAGTGGTAGTTTGCAAGACACTGAAATTTTGCTTCATTAAAGAAATACAGACGAAAAACTTTTTCAAGAAGGTCAGTGACCTTTCACTAAAATATTTGTATCTCTTAAATGAAGTGAAATATAAAAACGGGGGTTTCTCAGAATGGTTTATTAAGGTTAAATCTATAAAGAAAAAAAATAAAACTGACATGTCCGCAACTAAGGCAAAATAACACACTGTGCGCGGTTATTACAACTTCGTGTTGTGTTCCCAGCGGTGAGTAGGGTAGCCAGAGCTCACTGGAGAATTTGTGCTGTCAGTGGAATGACTAAAGGCTTGTCCTGCTTTGTCCTCTACACTGACGGCACAGAAACTTTGTGCTTACAGGGTCGGCAGCGCGAGTGTGGCTTCTCTGGTGTTACACACGTCCATAGGTCACGGTAACCACTTTCCATCAGGTAGGCCGTGCGCTGGCCTGCCACCTAAGTGGTATAAAAAAAGAACCAAGCTGGTTTCTTGAGTGTTTAAACGGTTTTATTTAATATGGCCTGCTACAAATTTAGTAGATATGTATTTCAATTTTACCCCCTTCCTATTACTGATCGATTTTATATTTATTTTGGTACATGCCTTCAGCACAGAATGGATGTCCTTTTCCTATATCCTTCCAGTTTGGATGATAATACACTTTCAATCATTAAAACCAACCTATTAGATACGTGAAACTTTCATTCAAACAAAACATTCGTCTTTGTATATGAGGAATATTGCTAGAGAAATTGTGCATTTTCTGGACTAATAATCTACTTCATAAATATTTTTTCATCGCGGATTTCCGAGAAACGGTTGATTTAAATTTAAAAAAAAATGAATGTTAAATGTAGCGGCTCGATAACTTGCAAGTGAATGCTTATTGTATTGTCTTACGTCAAACCAACAACCAATATTGAATTATTAATGTTGCCATCCACAATATAAAAGAGTCAGAATTCTATCAAGTTTCAATACGATAAGTAAACAATTTTGATGTATTTAGTCATAAAAAGAGTTTTTTTTTATACCATTTAGGTGGCAGACAAGCGCACGGCCCACCTGATGGAAAGTGGTTACCGTGGCCTATGGACGTGTGTAACACCAGAGAAGCCACACTTGCGCTGCCGACCCTCTAAGCACAGAGTTTCTGTGCCGTCAGCGTAGAGGACAAAGCAGGACAAGCCTTTAGTCATCCTACTGACAGCACAAATTCTCCAGTGAGTTCTGGCTACCCTACTCACCGCTGGGAAAACAACACGAAGTTATTATAACCGCGGTATTCTGTAGGGCGGAGGTACTTCCCCAGTCAGACTGCTCAATTGGGCGAAAATACCGCCGTGCCCTACCTTCAACAAAAGTTTAGGTAGGTAGGTATATAGAGCGTTGTAAAAGGGGCTATAAACCAAATGATATGCACTTAGTTTAGTTTAGACCACATGTTTGGACCACTAAGCAACAAAACGAATACCTACCGACGTAATATTAAATATTATATCTACCTACTGATAAAAGTATATTAGGGAAGACGATTGGCTTAGTGTTTCATTAATTAACTCTACATTGAGTATTACGGGCTCGATACCCATGTAGGACAGTAGGTATTTTAATTTAATTAGTGCGGTTCATAAGTACCTAATTTTCCGACATTGCATGAGTAAGTATTAACTTTTGATTTATTATACCTAAGTAGGTACATACTTAAAAATGATGGTATATGTAATTTCACATGTTTGGTGTGTCTGTAACTTTTATAATAGTCTTTTTCACATAGCTAATAATGAACTACGGTAACTTAAAAAGGTCAATCGTTTCCAGTTTCTATACACCTACGTATCTGTTTCTTTTGAAGATTTATCTTTGTTCTAGTTACATTTATAACACGTGTGCTTCCGCAATGATGCTCTATCACTACGGCCCTGACCATAATTGACCTAATAAAAACAACACACTCCTCTGAACACGTACATGAACACAGGAGATAGCTCAACCGTTTAAAGATATATTCTAATAGTTGAATTGTGTTGCTTTCTGTCTGAGTTAAACTTACAAGATTGGCGTCAAATTGCTCAATTTCGAATTACTCGGCTCATTACACAGGCTGATGTTCGCCTTTGATAATTTTCTAAGTATATGTTTGACAACACAATAACTCCGAAAATAACACCAGAACAAAAGAGAAAGTTAGGATCGAAACGAGACTCGTGTATTGTAATAAAAAATGTGTTAAGTACCTGTGGGCCCATGGCGGGACGAAGTACAGACAGCAGTGCACTCGATTGTCTTGCATGTGACGCCGATTCAATCCACTTTCGTCTGTGAAATACTGCCTGAATTGTTCATCGATATATGCTGAACAAACTCTCCATGAGTCCTCGCAGTTGACGGCATCTCCAAAGCCTGGCGTGTCTACTATTGTCAAACGTAACTTTACGCCACGTTCTTCTATTTCCATTGTTTTCTTCTCGACTGTGGTAGTTTTTTCTATTCTGTCTGTAATCAAATCACGAAATTTTCATCCCTATAGTTTTTATATCAAGTATAAATACCTAGTTATTGTAAATGTAGATTGGAATAATGTAAAATAAAGTAAAATTCTGGATGGTTTAATTTTACGTTTTCTTAGGTTTCCTAGACAGGGTGCTTGAAATTGACTTAGGAAAATTTAAAATAAATAGTTACAATATATTTTTAGTATACTATTTATTGTGTAGTATACCTTAAAAAAGGTTAAGGTTAACTCTTGGATATTAAATTTCCCAATATAAATTTACAATGAAAAGTTAAGATAGTAAATTCATTCATGCTACAAATAGATTGTTTACAACATCAGATAAGCACCGCTCCTTTCATTCTTACCTTCGGCGTCTGGTATTTTTCTGTTTTTATATAGATCGCCTAAAAATAGACTGTTGATAAGCGTCGATTTACCGAGCCCTGATTCACCGACTACCATCAGTGTGAAATCGAATCCTCTTTTCACAGATTTGCGGTGAACTTGCTCAGGGAGTGTCGCGAAACCAATGTAGTCGCGTTCACCGCGCTCTCGTTCTGTTGACAAAAAGTACAGAATGGTGATAAATACTAAGCTACAACTTCACTCAATACTAACCTACTACGTACCTATACTTAATTATTTACTTTAAGTGACAAGCCTGCACCTTATGTACGTATGAGAATTCAGGAGGGCTTTCATGAAACAGTTGTCATGTCGTTTACATAAAATAATAATCAAAAATGAAAAAAAAAAATCCTTTGAAGATTATAAACATAATAACACCAATTTATTTACTTGACTTATTTCTATATAAAGATTGCTTCTTGTCAGCAACTTCTGAGAGCCCGCACGAAATAAGAACGAAAGATATAACATTTACGTAGATATATTTCATAGTAGGTACAATCGCCATCGGTATACCATTTAAGCTTAATTTACATACATACATACATTATAATCACGCCTTTATCCCCGGAGGGATAGGCAGAGGTGAATTAACACCCAAATTTCACCAATCATTGAATTCAGTCCCACGTAATAGGGGGTGAGCCTATTGCCGTCTTCCGGGCACTATTGTTGACTCGAGCAATGCATCTAAAGCTGAGTCAGGACTGTATATATCTATCTGGTGTTAAACAGCCCTATCCCTTAGTCGCCTTGTACGACACCGCATGGGGGAAGTGATGGGGTGGCCCAAATTAACTTAACATAATCCAAGACCGAATTACTGATCCCTTAGCCTTGGCTCTAAAAGTAAAAAAATAAAATAAAAAAAGAAATAGAATTCTGTTGTTGCCAGGCGAACTTGTTCGATCTTTATTCAAATGAAGGTCCTTAATGCAAGGGTTCCTGGTGACATAACTGTCCTACTTCCTGATATCAATATCTAAATTTCTCAGAATCTGATGATATGACATTATCAGCTTCTATCACTAACGCACTCACGTTATCTTCAGTGGACACCGTTGCAAAACTACTTTCACGGAAATATACAGTAAGATGACGTCGACCATGACTTATTGAGTCAGTTTATAAACAGGACCTGTAGATCTACCATGACATGCTATAAGCGATCGTGTTTTGGACGAGCAAGAGGGATGGAGCTATAGATCATAAATATCTTCATCCTTCGCTTGTCATGATAGACCCACTGGTATAGGGTAAAGGCTGGGCCTGAGCTCAATGTTGATGATGATTGGAGTTCCAATGGATGCCAATACTCGTTAATCACGAAGTCAAAAATATCTCCAAACTAATTTTGAAATTCGGTAAGTATTTTTTTAACTTTGATAAATTGCTGCTAATTGAGGGACCTATAGTTATCGGCACTGAGCCTGAGCGCAAAGTTTTTGATTAGAGTCGCAATGGAAGCCAATACTCGTAAATGAAGCGAAAAGAATCTTCGAATTCATTTTGAAACACGGTACATATTTTTTTAACTTTGAAAAATTGCTGCTAATTGAGTAACTATAAGTATTTATCAGCAAACTTTGAAAGTGTGAACAGACGTCAAAAAGTTAACTCCAATGTAACAACAAAAGGACTGCATCAACTAATGAAGCTCTTTGAATTCAGTTAATTGATTATTTTTAATTGTCATTAAGTAATTGAGCTTTTTAAACAAAGATTAGGAAAAGAGCAGAAGAATGTACCTATGTCTGTTCAATTTCTTTTATTAATTTTTAATCACCCATCCAGGTTTCTACCAGGTGCCTAATTGAATCTTGTTTTATCTTTATTGCCTTACACTAACACTTATATCTATATAGAACGCAAGGTAGTACCTACAGCTAGGAAATATGTAGGAACAATAATTATACTTTCGCGAATAAATCATGGAACTTACTATTTCTGCCGGCGTTTCGGATGCGTTGCAGCACCAAAAATAACATGTAGGAACAAAGTAAATACATGAAATATGTATTACATGTATTTTATACATGTAATCTTATCATAACTTTTTACACATAGGTAAATGAACAAAAATACACTATACCTACTAAAGTAATTTAGAGGTAC
The DNA here is from genome assembly GCA_963662185.1 of Eilema griseolum. NCBI lineage: Eukaryota > Metazoa > Arthropoda > Insecta > Lepidoptera > Erebidae > Eilema > Eilema griseolum. The sequence goes on from OY759241.1 coordinate 16,194,156, forward strand.
ACAGCAGTACCTAATAAACTAATGATACCTAGTAAATGAAATTCTAATATCATGTAAAATTAAACAAAGTTTAGAGGAATTAACGAACCCATGAAGCAGTGATAAATTACCTACCGAAACTACTGAAAGCACCGTTTCCCTATTTTGGGATCCACTGAACATAATAACATAATCCACTTTAAATAAGTAGGTCTATACCGGGGTACCTACTATAGTCAGGATATGACGGCAGCTATGTGATTAACATTAATTAATTTAGAAAAGTAGGTAGTTTATTATTCTCTTTGAGTATAGCGAATCTGTTTAGCTTATATGAAGCAGGGCTATGCATCGCGCGCACCGGAGTGGAACACGACTGGTTCCCTCGGTGCTTGCTGTCCAGGGACAGCGACGCGTGCGCACCTGATATTGAGGACGACTAGCGGAAGTGTCAAACGTGCTCCTCACTTTGCACCAACGATTACATACAATTTTATTTAGCATCTATCAAACTGATGTCACGCAACCATCTTGGTCTACTTAGGAAGAACATCTATGTGACTATGTAACAAGACATTAGATAACTGCAGCGAATAACGTGATACGGAATGTTACTTAATAGTATCTACAATTAGCGAGTAAGTACAAGTAGGCTGGTGATAGCGTTTCCAATCAAGATGTACCTATCCCACGATTTTTCATTAAGACAATGGATTGTGTTCATCGTACTAATCATATTTCTTGCCAGCGTAAATTGTGTGTATTAGTATTAAGAACGCAGAAATCAAACACTATTGTTATTGATGTAGTAAAAAGAATTACTATTGTAGGCTTGATAGGAAAAATTCTAAACAAACGTTGCACAGAGAAACACGATTGACAAATACTGTAAAGTGTGAATCGAAACAATACCACAATAGAAGCTTTTATTAGTTTGGGCCAATACTGCGAACTTACGAATTTTTATAACATTTGTAAAGGTCCTCTTCATGCCGTCATTGTGCTCATTTTCGTCGTTTAAGTTTCCATTCTTCTTCCCTTTTTCACCAATATTAATATCGAAGAAAGCAAATGATCCCTTTTTCTCCATTATTTTGATAATATATTTTTTTAATTATTGTAGAGATATCGTTTATTTTTATTTAGAAAAAGACGCGGGAACGATCGTCACGCACTTTTGAGCTCGAGTGTGATCTATCACGGTGGGTGGTTATAGTAGGCGTAAAAGACATCGAATACGTGAGGTGTTTGTGGAGTCAAGACGTAGGGTACTCCAGGAGGCGCGCGCGCGCTATTAGAGCGCACGGATCCGTTACGGCGCGCACGTTCGCACTGCGCACTCGACTCTACCAACTGACTTCAGCCATTCAGTTAAACAGATTGGATGTTAGCGTGAAATTGCGTCACTCATTAACAAGTAAATGAGTTTATTAATAACAACATTCATTTGAACAATTGTTAGTAGCTATAAAGAGAAATGGTAAGTAATACATTTTATAGATTTTATGCGCGAAAAGTAAAAGTTAATGCGTCATCTCTTACTAACAGGTAACCACACTTCAGTTTCAGTAGTCATCCTCTTCGAAAAATATAAACATTACAATTATAATTATATCATGACCACGGCTCTTTAATAATATAGATACCTATTATCACAATATAGCTTTTGTAGATGAGTTTTTTAAGTGATATATATGAAAATATAATGAGATGTTACTTTCACGAGTTGAATTCCTCATCGTTATCCACCTGACTAGGAGTATGTAACGAGGCACGTTAAACCGACAAAGAAGAACCATTCAAGGATACTTTTCTCACAATTATCACATTTACTCAGTGAACTAAGCGTGACAATTGTGAGAAAAGACTATAAAAAACAAGTGACACACCTTCTCGGACCCACCCTTGCTACGATGATGGGATAACTATGTACTTATCACTATTCACTAAGTACCTATCTCACCGCTACTTCCATGGTGGGCGTCACCTCTTCTCAAGGCAGATTCAAGCAGAAGCACCATGTTTTCTTATATAGAAAACCTTCATAGGGTGTAGTAGCACATAGTTATAGCTGTTTGCTTCTTCTTCTCCTACGCCTAATAATATCTGTCAATCCTAAATGATAATCTGTCCCAAATTAAACCGTTAAAATTAGGTAATATTCTTCATTCAAGTTCAGGTAGACTCCTACTATATGGGATGGGACGCAAGTGGAACATCTCAGCAAGTACAAAATACCTACATTGTTAAATGTACTTTCACCATTGTCGTATTAAAGAACAATAACACAAATATAAACTATAGTTTCCAACTAAAATGTTACCAGGCCTTTAGTTACATTAACACTTAATAGTCAGTAAGCAGGTGTGACGCTAGGACAGGTGTCTACTTAGTGCAAGGGAAATGACCCTTTATATATTTAAAATTGTATCCTTAGGTATATAATCGGGCATAATGCACAAAATATTATAGGATACGGATTATGACCATAGGTAGTCTATCGATTGTTAAATAACATACTATATTACATTGTAGTCATCCTGGGCTCTAATTGATTAAATTACTAATCAGAACAGGGTTTTACAGTTGGGATGGAAAATATTTTTTCGTAATAAATAGTAATAAAATGATAATCTTACCCATCGTCATGTTCACAGATTTTTTACGCGTTTATTTTTGCTTGAAAATTTAATCCATATTCCAAGGAAAAAATATACTTGGTATTGCTACGTCAAAAATGTACAATACTACATATATTTTTCACTTTTCATTACATATCGTCAAATATAATTATTTTAATTTATAAATTACATAGAAAAAAATTTTACTCCTAAGCTGAACGATCAATTTTATTTTCTACAATTTCACTGTCCAAAGTCCGTAATAATTACACTTCAAATTCACCAAAATTGTGTTTACTATTTTAATATGTCCATAAATCTTGTAAAGACACTATTGCGCAATAGATTTTTAAAAATACATTTTATATTATCACTGCAGTTTCAGTTTAATACCAACATTATTCTATTCTAACATCTAAAACATAGCAAAATAAAAACTCGCGCGACACTAATACTTAACATAATATCACGATACTAATCCTAAAAATTGTATAATCAAAAAACAGTAGAAAAATCGAAGAAAAAATAAAATCACATTGTTTGTGCGCCGTCCTGTGCGTTTAGTGTTACATAATGAGAGGGTCCCGGGCCGAGCTCGTGCCCTCGGAGGACACCCCTCTCTTCGCCCCTTTGTTTGGCCTTGCGCGTGGCTATGCGCCAATTCAATGCGCGGGCAAATGCATACCCTCTTTCACTGGATAGAATATATTTCTTGGCGTTGCGCGCATGGAGGGTAATTTGGAACTAGCGATCAATACCGGCCTCACCGTACCACGCTTGCGCTAGCTTCTCCTTTAAGCTCACTACTCCAAGCACTTCAGTGCCCCAGATGCATAAGTATGGACCTTCTACGTGGCCTACTCACATTCAAGGTCGTTCTTTTTCAATATTGTTTGTTTTATGAGTTCGCCGAAGGGTCTGTTTGGAGTAGAGCTACTTTGTTATGATGTACCCACTCATATTGTATTATTTACCAACTAATACTGGAGAGTCTTATTTGAATATCATTTTCGGAAAATGGATTTATTTATTAATATTAAAAAATCTGCCAGGTTTTATTGCAATTGCCTAATAATAAATCTGCGAAGAATAGTAACCCCGATTCATTGTTATTTTACTATTAAACTTCTTTTGAGGAGAGTTCGTGTCCAAATATACGTTTATTAAAATACTTTCATATACTACTGAGAATGCAAACAAGCATAGGTAGTGCACCAGATGGTAAGCAACAAGGGCTATCATGTGCGCGTTGTCGACCCTGTAAAAGGTAAGTAGGTATAAGTACTGTTTATGTTTAAGAACCTATATATAATTAATCTATAGTCCTTATAGAACCAAACGCATCTCTTGTTAATATGTGACTACCTCGTACTAGCTCTGTGTCACCCCATGGTAGACTGGCAGAGAATGCTTACGGCATTAAGTCCGCCAATGTACATCGTGCATAAAGTATAAATAAATAAATAAAATAAAATAAAAGGATGCTTAATTCTTCCTTTTAGGAATTCCATACTGTGAAGTGAGTATGAACCCTTAACCTACATATATTACATCACAAGGGGATTATAATCGTTAAAACTGTAGCTTTAAAGAAATGATTTATTCCTTAAATAAGAAAAGATCTAAAATCCGATTACTGAAATATCGCGCTCTAAAAAGTATGAAACAAGAAATTATTGTCATCTGATCTATATTTTAACTGGTTTAAATAAACATATTCATAATATCACTTTTCCCTAGTGTGTATTGCTTTGTTAAAGTAAGTGGCATACGACCACAGCTAACCTTTTGAACATTAATATGACAATTAATGTATTAATTATACCAATTAACCAATAATGTAGTACCTAATAATAGTTTCTAGTAATTATTATAATATGTAAATAAAAATGTAATTAATTGTTTAATTGCCTCGCATTGCGACTTGCCTCCGTTTGGGTGCACCGTGTGTTTCTCCGCATCGGTGTCTCTGTGGAGAAGCTGTCGATAGCCTTGGACATCACGGATTGTCTTGCAACAGGAGCGCAGGCCGCATGTCCCGATATGCAAACATTAACGACATTATCCGTCGAGCTCTTGTCACCGCCGGCGTGCCAGCTATACTTGAACCTGTTGGTTTGGCTCGCGACGATGGTAAGAGACCGGACGGTATGTCGTTGATACCTTGGAAGATGGGTAGGCCTTTGGTGTGGGATGCAACTTGCGTCGACACCCTGGCGCCTTCCCATCTTCCAAGTACGATGGACTGCGCATGCGCTGCTGCTGCATCAGCGGAGACTCTCAAACGGCGCAAATATACCAATTTAACTGGTAATTATATTTTTGAGCCGTTCGGAGTCGAAACGTTGGGTCCGTGGGGTCCAAGCGCGCGCGCACTATTCAAAGAAATAGCGAAGCGACTAATCGACGCTTCCCGTGACCATAAGGCTGGCCTTTACCTCGCTCAAAGAATTGGCATCGCCATTCAGCGTGGTAATGCCGCCAGCCTCTTGGGCACGGTACCAGTAGAGATCGATGGGGAGGAATTTTTCGATGCCTAAAATTACAGTCTCCCTCTTTTTCTCTATTCCATTTTTGTATATATTGTATAGTTAGCATAGTTTTATATTAATTGTTTAAATTAACCAATTAAACCATTTTAATGTAACCAATGTTAGTGTGTGGCTAGGAATCTTAGTTGCTTATATTTACCCACGTGCTGGTTAACAACTACTATGAAACATAGTTAAAAGTATCCGGCTCGAAAGACCACAATGTCTGACTTAACATGGTATAGATACTGAGAGTTCTGAACCCTGTTATATAAAACTTAGATACTCTATTTAACTATGAAAGTGAAATGAGTGTAACGAAATAATGCGACATTTGTGCTCTAGGTCCGTGAAGGCTGCTGTTATAAATATAAACATGCGTGACGAATGTCGCAACCGACGAGTATGCCAACATGGTTTTTAACAAAAGGTTAACTTTTCAACTTGTCTATTAAAGGAATTCGTATGTTTTCTGTATTTTCAGCTCATCAGAACATTCACCATGGTACAGATACCATGGTGAATGTTCTGATGAGCTCTTCCAATTAGTCCCACCCTCCCTTTTCCTACACAGGACAACACGTGGAGGTCTTAGATATCATCCGCACACGGTGCAGAACATCCGATCAAGAACCAAGCGGTTTGGTGACTCTTTCCTCTGTCGCACCATTAAGGCCTGGAAATCGTTACCAGCTCACGTGTTTCCTTCTTCCTACAGTCCCGGGTTCTTTAAGAGGGCGTGAAAAAGCAGATGATGAGGACGTCAAGCTGAGTGTCACCATTGTCACACGGTATGTGTAAGTAATGGTGACCCTCTTCACTGGGACGTTGCCTTCAGTTTACCATCAGGCAAGGCGAAGTATAATTGACGTGTTCTATATAAAAAAAGTAATAAATATTGAACGTACATAAAATTAGCTATAGTTTATTTTATGCAGTGTCAGTAATTGCTTTAGTAGAATTGAGGGCCGGATCCAAATCCAAACAAAGTTACAACAAGTCTATAAATATATAAATCCATTTAGATTGGAAAAAGTGAATACTTAACACGGGACTTGAAAAAGAACTTGTGTAGAACTAATGGCATACACACACACACACACACTTAACAGCGGAATTTTTTATTCACATCCATCTGGGAATTGTTATCGTTCTACTAATTAAAAGGGTCGAATTGCGGTATTGACATCAAAACTTACCAAAACTTAGGCTTCACAAGGTTGGTGATTCATTTGTAGGCAGCTGCATAAAAATATTTAATAAAATTCCTCATGACTTGATTAATATGCCAATAAATAAATTTAAAATAGAAGTGAAAAAAACTTTAATGAGTAAAGGTTACTATAAAGTGGATGAGTACCTTAATGATGTTGATGCGTGGTCAACATAAGTCTCTTGCTTGCTCGCACAAAATAAATTGTAAATAAAACAAATTTATAAAAGAAAAATAAACTAGTTCTAATGTAGTTCGCTGAGTTTCTTGCTGGTATCTTCTCAGTAGAACTAATCTACCGAACCAGCGAAAGAATCATTTTCCAATGGTTTATTTTTAATTATTTAATATTTTTATATTATTTCTTGACATACATATTTGTAAAATTTTGACGTTCATATGTGCTCTTTATGTGCCTAAACTGAATAAATGAAATTGATTCTTTGATTCTTTGATTCTTTGAAAAGACATCAAAACAATTCGAAGTAATGAAATATATTTTAGGGCAGTAAAATGGCAGCAAAGGCTAGAGAATGTTGGCCTGAAAATTATCAGAACCAAAACTGAATACATGTTCTGCGATTTCGGCGGTCTCTCTAGTCCCACAGTCATAGCGCTTGATGGCGCTCCTATAACAACCTGCTCCGATTTTAGGTACCTAGTTACCTCGGTTCAATACTGCAAAGCAATGGAGAATTAGATCGAGCCGTAAAGCACCAGATTTACGTTGGTTGAATGAAATGTCGGCTGGTTACGGCAACTACGTGTGACACTCGAATGCCCCTTCTATTAAAAGAAAAAAATCATAAGAGCATGATCCGGCCTGCCGTCAGATTATGGATCAGAGTGCTGGCTCGTGAAGGTGACGGATGAAAGACGGTTGCATGTAGCCGAGATCCGAATGTTGAGATGGATGTGTAGTGTGACAAGAATGAATAAGATTAGAAATTAATATATTAGAGAAAGTTTGAGATAAATACCAATTACGGCAAAGCTACGAGGAAATCGTTTGTCCTGGGTTGGGACATGTAATGCGTAGGGATGAAAGTAATGTCGTAAGGAAGGAAGGACTATGGAAGTGGTGGGCTACAAGGCGCGAGGGAGACCTAAAATGAGGTGAATGGACTGAGTGAATGATGATATGGTTAAGAAGGGAGTGAATGTTGAGATAATGAGAAAGAAAGATGAGAGAAAAAAAACGTATGTTGCGCCGACCCCAAATAAACTTAGGAATAAGGACAGGAGGAAGATGATGATGATAATTTTACTGTATTATCAAATAGGCCGCAAACAGAACAAAAAAAAATGTTAAAATATTGCGTTTTTCAAAAGGAACACAAGTTTAGTTTAGTTTCGCGTTCATAGGCAAGGGCTAAATACATAAAGGTTCACATACATGATACATGAAATCACACCTTTATAAGAGGTGGGTTAGGCAGAGGTGAATTAACACCCACATTTCACCAATAATTGTACTCAGTCCCACCGGTGAGCCTATCGCCGTATTCCGATACGGCAATAGGCTCACCCCCTATTACGTGAGATCGAGAGAGTCAACAATAGTGCCCGGAGGCGAGCCATGAATCTGAGGCTGAGTCTGGGCTGTATATATATGTCTAATGTTAAACAGCCCTATCCCTTAGTCGCCTTGTATGACACCGCATGGCAAGAGATGTGGTGGCCCAAATTCTATTCAGCCGGAAACCACGCGGCTCAAAGTTCACATACAATGGTTTATCCTAATACATAATTCAAATAAAAAGCGAATAACGACTAACTAGCTCGTCTCGTTCCCGGGAGACACATGAACCTATTTCCAATATATAAGTTATATTCTAGACAAAATTTATTATCTCTGTAGGTACCTACTTACCAGAATCCATTCGTTCAGCATCATGGTTTGATTAAGTAATAAACATGCATCCATTCATCCACCCGAACTTTCACATTTAGGTAAGTTTATAATAAATAGTACGATTATAATAGTTGTACTATTTTGGGATTGTAGCTACCTATGACCAGCTTTAATGTATCTAGTGACATGCGTCGTCATGTCACAGTGATATTAACCTATTGTCTGGGTGTAACAGTACCAATAAAAAATTAGCTTAAGTGTGATCAACGTTCAAATAATATTCATACAGTGTATTCTGTTCTGTCCTCTTTAATAATATACAGTTGCAAAATCACACATAAAATATCGCCTAAAACAAAGCAAATGGCAATGTTTATCAAATAAGTGTAATTGTAAAGTTGCCAAATGCCGTGTCTGCAATTAATAGTGCTGATAACTACAGTATATTATACATATGGACATTCAGAACAATGTATACAATACAAATACTATTTGCTCTCAACGGAAATCGAACCTGCAACCTCTGACTCAGCAAAGTACCCTCTACCGCTATGCCATAGGCCTACAGGGGTCATCAAGGAGAGTATGTAGATCTACATCGCGATCGCGACCGAAACGACCCACAGGCGGCGTGCGTTTTAGTCGGTTCGAGTCCGACATAACCTCCTCCACCGGCTCCGGTGGGGAGGTATCCGTGGGGATTTTGCGCACGTAAAAAAAAAAAAAAAAAAAAAGATAACACTCGTTTTATTTAATACTAATCATATATACCAGTGTAAGTAAGTATACTATGTTTATGTATGTAATTATTCAAACAAGTGACATTTTTATTCAATAATAAAATTACTTCGACGACTTTGGATAGAATCTTTTAAATGAAATAGAAGTATTTTATTTATTAAAATAGTAATAAATAGATACTAAAATGCATGCAAACCAGTCAAGTGCGGTCTAATACTCGTACACTGAGAGTTCCGTACATAACTAAATTGATGGACAGAAAACTAAATTTACCATTAGGTACAGCAAGCAGAATGAGGCAAAGTGAGGTGATAATGGAAATGACGGACTGAAACCGTAAAACATAATTTTTCAAAATTTAGTGCACCTATCTAACTTTATGGCGTAGGTATTGCAGAGTGCACGACATCAAACCCACGTATAAATAATGCGTAGCACTATACATAGTCATAATACATAATACTATGCAGAGGGTGCGGGTTTGATTTACGCTCGCATTGTTCTGGGTGTTTGTATGTATAATACTTTTTGTTTACAAAAATATCTAAGTAGATATATCCCCATTCTAGATCCGATAACACAAGCTAGTCAAGTTATGTTACTTACTTTGGGTCTAGATGGCACTGTACAGAATGTCTTCCAATATTTTAAGAAACAGTTTTAAAACCTTTCTAATGACTTAACTAATCTCTGAAACTGCTGAGCCAATTTTGACTTCTGTAGGGAGTGGATTTATCATATTTTTGGCTGACTCAATTTACTTGTGATTAATTGCGCTGCAACTTCCAAGACAGCTTGCCCTGGGACACCTCGAGTGTCATTACTCGGTGCATTCATGAGTCTCGACTGTTGATCCTGGTGTCCACGAGTTCAGTAGTGGGAGTGAGAGTGGAATTAGTCCCAATTAAAGACTGACCCCGGATAACTTTCGGCATTGATTTAAGACTTAAAGGATTGCCGAATGAAGTCTGAAGTATCGACGTAAAGTTTAGGCCATTCATCGCACTTCATTTTATTCATACAATAATACTTAATTGTTTTATATTTACAGTCTGTTCGTGTGATACGGTAAGTATGACGCTGACAACCAAAAATTAACGTAAACGAGTTGGATGGGCTTTTTATTTCTGGAGTATTTGTACATCAATGTTTAATAAAATCGACCTTTTTATAAAAAAAATATTGGTTAAAATTGTATAGCATGCTCTAGGAAATTTTCGTATCCGGTTGCGTGAGCAATTATTTACCGGAAGGGACCATTACTTAGAAGTATATTGAAAAAGGGGTTGGTGCATATTGTGTTTAGAATATATTAAGAAAATATGTACTCGTATTTTACACATTCAATTTTCAATCACGTGACAATTTTTCAGCCAGAGGTGAAGAACAATATGTATAATATTGTTTTTATAAGCAGTGTATCTATTTTATGGCAGTTGGTACAGGAATATATATGTATATAGGTACACAAGTGGAAGCCGGTCATCATCCGCAGCTAGCTGAATTAAAATAAAAACTTCAAAAAAATATTAATATTAATTCAATATTAGTACTTGGTTATTATTTTTTTGTTTTCTATACAATTTTGCTCTTAAATGATGTTAATTCTGAATTTCAAATCTGATTTTCTGTTTGCAGTAAGTACTGCTCTTATGTTTAGTAACCATATATTTTAATGTCTTATTTCCTTTGGGAAGCGTGTTACTTGCTTTTGTTTATAATCTGTAGAGAACTACATTTTAGGTTACTCGGTTTCCCCTCTGATTAGCAAAGAGCACATTGGTTGGAGTAACGGCGATGCGGCTCAAAGTAGGTATCTAAATCTTTTCAGAATGGCGAACATGGCCTGACAGGGTACGAAAATACAGTAATAATATTAAACGGCAACGGACAAAAACGATCGCGTGAATGAAAAGCTTTGACGAATTTACTTTATTAAGATAATCTAATGGGGTGATTTGCCCACCTACAAATTTGTTGAAAGGTCGATTCGCTCTGACATTGGCCATTTTTTTTTATCTAACCAAACTGATAATGAACGAAACGGTTTCTTCGATGCTGCTAGGAGGATATTATTTTTTAAAGAACTGGTAGGAATTGTCATCCTTTTAATGCCGGATTATATGGTTTGATGGTTTTTATCATCTAGTGAGGATCCTTGAAAATATCATTATTAGGTAGGTAGGTACATAGCGCAGGGGTTTTCCTGTTCTATACGAGTAACACATTATTTATATATATTTTAAGTTCAAACGGGTTTGGTTAGTCACGTGCATGTCATAGTGATTTGCAAAAGGAAACACGTGTTGTAATACTAGTATTTTCCTTGATAGAAACTACTTACTTTGCAGTGTAAATTACTTAATCCTTTTTTTGCTTCTTAGCTAACGAGTATACCTTTGGGAAATTTAATAGTTAATGGTAATATAAATCGTTTGACGTCGAAGAAGATGGCTACATAGAGATCAAACTCAAAGCCGAAGGAGCAAAATTCGGAAAGCTGACCTCGGACTTCGAGGCGAAAACGGAGGCGACCTGCAAAGAGGAGAAGTTGAATGAGGAAAGGAAGGTAAGGCTTCCTATACAAACGGTACATAGCATACTGCAACTAAAAGATGATATTAGGACATGATGAATCTTACCCGATCGTGGGAGGTAGGACATGGCGGTATTTCCGCCCAATTGAGCAGTCCGACTGGGGAAGTACCTCCGCCCTACAGAATACCGCGGTTATAATAACTTCGAGTTGGGTTCCCAGCGGAGAGTAGGGTAGCCAGAGCTCACTGGAGAATTTATGCTGTCAGTGGTTTATCGTGCTTCCTCTACACTGTCGGCACAGAAACTCTGTGCTTATAGGGTCGGCAGCGTTCTCTTCTCTGGTGTTACACACGTTCATAGGCCACGGTAACCACTTTCCATCAGGTGGGTCGTGCGGTTGTCTGCCATCTAAGTGGTATAAAAAAAGGGACCCACGTTCCACGTGTGCTGGACAAAATATAACCCTTCAAGTTGGTAGTCATGTCATCAGGTTATCATGAAAGATGGTTCCAAAAAATGGTCTAACACTGTAGCAGTATGTCGTAATAGCTAAGTTTATGTCGAGGTAAAGTTGTAATACAAGATGAAGAGGTACCTTGTCTTGACAACGCCTTCTTCGAAATCCAAACTATGCAAATAGTCTGTATCGGACCGCTCAGCGACTGACAAACTTCCTCTCTCGACAGGATGTAGAACTTGTATTCTCGTTTTATTTTCAACTCTCTTCAACTACTTTATGCGTCACCATGTTTTCGTCACTCTACAATCACATCGAACAGAAGAGTGTTTAACGTTTTCTTTCGACACAGGAATCCTAGTGTGAAGATCAAGGCGGTCAATAGTTTTAAGAGCCATGTAAACTGAATTTCAATAAATGTTTCAAATGTTAAAAAAAAAGTTTGAAATGTTAATATATTTAAAATATATCACGGTAAAAAAATGTTATTAATATATCACGGTCTGAGACAGTGAAAGGATGAAAAGCCTATTCCAAAATAGGTAAGATGTATCCAAGGCTTTAATGTTCCTGTCAAAGTCTTCAGACACTACACACCTATCCACCTCCGCTTGGCAACCACCAATTACAGACAGAACTCATTTTTGCGGCGAGCGAGCAGCAGATTAAACATACGTTTCAAGCAATTTGAATTCGACATTTTTAACTCTAAAATAGAATCTGTGAGACGGGTGCTCAGTCTCGATTTCTTCTCAAAATTCTTATCACACTAAAATTTTCAATACGTGTTTTTTATTATTAATTGTTATTTATTGCATCCCACGTTGCATACTTGCATTATATTCGTTGCACTTACAAGCATTCAAGCATTATTATGTTCACATGTTGTACTATTTCTATACGTGGAGACCTATAATTGGCTTTCTGTCGCCAACTTTTAAATGTGCACATACTGTTGTGACTGTCTGGAGTGTATATTTTGTTTTATATATTTTGTAATTTTTAGCTGTTGGTTTCCCAAATAAAGATAAATAAATAAAAATAAATAAAGGCTATGAATAAAAATGGAGTAGAGACCAACGTAATAATACGTTAATATTGAAAACTAGATGATGACAGTATAATGAGTTCTCAAGTGTGACTTATTTTCGGAGTATAACACCAATACATTTTATACCTACGGAGCCACTTGGGAGATAAACTATATCCCATAAACAAATATTTTTGAAATAAGTACGCAAACAACAGAAATATCGTTGGATATTCATAAAAAATATATGCCAATATATTTTATTGGTGCCTTGGAAGATGGAAAGGCGTTTGGTGTGGGATGTAACATGTGCTGACTCCCTTGCACCTTCACGTCATCCAGGGACTGTAGACTGCGCCTGCGTTGCTGCTATGTCGGTACAAATATAGTAATTTAATTGATAATTAGATATTTGAGCCGTTTGGGGTCGAGACACTGGTAACATGGGGTCAAAGTACCCGTCTTATGTTTAGAAATATTTCTAAACATTTAATAGATGCTACCCGTGACCAGAGGGCTGGTTTATTCCTTGCGCAAAAGATTGGTAATGCCATTCAACGTGGCAATGGCACCAGCATTCTTGCCACCGTCCGATGGGGAGGGATTCTTTGATGCCTGACCCTAAACAAATCTTTAGGGTCAGGCATCAAAGAATGGTATATTCTGTATTGTTTTCATTTTTAATTAAGATAATTCCCATGTACATTATTTAAATAAACATGCCTCAAAATAGAACTTTCTCTTTTTGAAGTCGGTTAAAAATTAGGATACCTACTTTTAGCTGATGATTTTTACATGATGTTTTAAAATCGGATATACATAATCATAAAAAACATTATGAAATAATATTCAATTGAATTTTCCACAAAAATATGTATGAGAGTAAGAGTTATCAACTAAAAGACTTCAACGCTTCGTGCTACTTAATTAAGAAAAAAGAAAAGTGTTATATTTTGCAGTTATTCACAATAATAACAGGTAGTAAGGAATGTTGGTGATATTGAACTATGAGGCGAAGTTTGTAGGCCGTTCAAACTCCACCTAATATGCATTAAGTGCTACTAATCAATACAAACATCGCACCGTAGTATACCGTAGCTCTGTTCGAGAATTGATAGTACTGACTAGATTCCGCGATAGTTGCCGCGTGGGTTCCGGCAGAGTAGAATTAGAGCCACCCCATTTCTTCCCATGCAGTGTCCTACAAGGCGACTAAGGGATAGGGCTGTTTAACATCAGACAGAAATATACAGGCCAGACTCAGCCTCAGATGCATGACTCGAGTCAACAATAGTGCCCGGAATATGACAATAGGCTCACCCCCTATTGCGTGGAACCGAATACAATTATTGGTGAAATGTGGGTGTTAATTCACATCTGCCTAACCCTCCAGGGATAAAGGCGTGAGTATATGTATGTATGTATTAATTAGATTTACCCGCATGCTACAATTCTTCAGTAAAAAAAACATCCAGAAATGCGGATGAATATGTTACAGCTTCACTTCAAAAAAGTACTCCGTTAATCCAGCTGTACAGAATTACAGGGGATACACATAAATTGCAAAATTACTTCTTAACTGTCCATATAAAATACTTATATTAAACTGATATCATTAAATTGATATTCGTTATGCGACATGATTCATGAATTTTACTTTCATACACATCTTTCACTAACCCTCTATGGGTCCACGTTCATATTTGGAATACCAATATATCAGCCGAAAGGTCACGGTCGGTCGGACGGGGTCGAATATCCAGATCACATTAATTTCCCAAAAGGTTTAGCGGATGCTATTCTAGATACACTTTATGTCATGAAATCATGACGTCAGCGACTAAATTATTCGTTATAATTTATTTATTGGATCTCAATATCATCATTGGCTTAAATAGGACCTTGAACATCAACTTTGAAGAGTAATGAGGACCTCCTGAATCCACAATGTTTTTATTCATCGCTATCGTTCACAGTTGTGTTATGATTAATATTTGGAAGATTTTTTATGATTGCTATTCTGTTTTTTGTTGAAGATAATTATAATTATTAATTTCGGATATAGACTTGGAAATTTTTCAATAAAAATAAAATACGGAGGTAGGACACGACGGTATTCCCGTCCTAATTGAGCAGTCCGACTGGCAGCAGACCTTGGCCTTACATAATACCACGGCCATAATAACCTCGTGTTGTGTTCCCGGCAGTTAGTAGAGCTCACTGGAGAATTTTTGTGCTGTCAGTGGAAAGATCAAAGGCTAGTCCTGTTTTTTTTCTGCACTAACAGCACAGAAACTCTGTTCTTACACGGTTGGCAGCACGTGTGTGACGTCACTGGTGTTGGACATATCCATAGGTCACATTGACCACTTTCCATTAGGTGGGCCGTGTGCTTGTCTGCCACCT
Organism: Eilema griseolum; assembly: GCA_963662185.1. Classification (NCBI taxonomy): domain Eukaryota; kingdom Metazoa; phylum Arthropoda; class Insecta; order Lepidoptera; family Erebidae; genus Eilema; species Eilema griseolum. The sequence continues at coordinate 16,209,527 of OY759241.1, forward strand.
AAATGGTATAAAAAAAGATTTATTAATAGTTTATCTTGTTTGTAAGTAGATGCTACATTATGCTTATCTCATCATTATAATCATCATCATCATCTGGAAGACATATTTGCCTGATAAGATACTGTCTGGGATACATTAGCTATCCAGATTTTTTTTATACCTCTTAGGTGGTATAAATCCAATTTTCTTATCATATTTTATATATATTCGGGCATAAACTTCGTCATATATTCTTAGATGGATTTGCAAACTGCTTTTCGTTTTCCGATAAAGTTTATTTTGAAATCGCCCGATTTAAATTTCATAATCGGTACAGGATTGGATGAAATGGCGCACATTGGGAGAGGCCTTTGTCTAGCAAGACTGTGGTGGGCTAATTGATTGATTGATTAAAATTTCATAAATATCCAATTTAAAAGACTTGAGACAGACAACAGCATTCTTCGATAAATCACACACAAATCATCCGTGATTTCTGTTATCGCATAAGCCAATATAACATAATATCACGTCTGTAGGTACATAAAATATTTCGTTCGGCGATGTTTCCGCGCTCATGAATAAAAATCTTTAGTGTTAGATTTTGTTTGCTATGCTGCCCCATAACCTCGATCGTCAATCAGCAGGTAGCACAGGCTTGCAATTAAAGTTAGCAGAAATGGAGGCCTGGACCTTCAGGAACCTTCAGGATTTATTGAAGAATGCCGTTGTCTGTAATATTTACATTTATATTAAGTATATAATTAAAAGTATAATAAGAATACTTCCTCCGAAATTACTAATATTTCTTTTAACCCCTCCAACTAAGCTGAATTGCTTGTGTAAGGAGTGGGTTCACGTCGGTAGTACAATAACCAGGATTCGAACCCGGGACATTTCGAGCACATTCTGTAAGGCCTTCTCCTCAACCGCTAAGCTACAGCCGCTTCAAAGAAAAATATAAATACCTACTATGTAAATTAGTCAAAATAAAAGTAAGTATTGACGAATATGATATTTCACCCCGTTTAATACTTTCACGTATTCACGTCTATTAAACCATCTATAATGATTATGATTTTTTATATTTAGATATAGATTTTTTTATTACTTCTCTGTGTAGTTTATATACAATTCCGTACTGCCCATATGTATAAGCTCTTTTAAGTCAGTATTTAGAATTATTTTTCTCCCAAACTGGAGGTCTAAAAAGGCCACATTATTGGAATCGTACTAGTACAATATTTTGTATTTACACGAAATTAGAATCTGGTTGGTAACTGAATTGTAGTAATTATGCTCGTATAAGTGGCCAATGAAATAATTTTATGGTAATCTACTAGTGTAAACAAACGGTATCATACTTATACTTATTTAAAATAAACATGTTTGTTCTTAATACGATTCCTAGGCTGTTGAGGTACCTCGTACTTTAGAAACATTACATAGTTATTAAGTTGCATTAAGAATTTTCCTGTAGTAGATATTATACATGTAGTTACTGTATATTAAGTATCAGATAGCCGAGAAACTCTATCCGCGGGAAAAGTGCCAGATGAGACGAGAGGTGGGAATTCTTCGACTACGTCACGGCACGTTCACTTACAACTTTTATAATCTCGCTTCTATGCCGTAACCACTAGAGTGGAAAGTTCAACTTCTGCTAATGTTCTGAACATCGGCTGTTCTCATGAACATGATATGGACCTTACTGCGAGGAGTTAGGAGCAGTTTTACAGAGACTGCTGTGAGAGAAAGCACTTTCCGGTTGTGTGTCGTGTTGGATGACGCAGATGACGGCGTGACACGGCCAACACTGTACCAGCAAGTTACCAGTCGAGCGGAGCCCGCTCGTCTGCAAGCACTACATGTGACATTCAATTAATAAACACACAGTTTTCCGCGATCTATTAACTTGTCGAGTGTCATTTAAAACGTTATAAATGTTATCCTGTAGTTGTTCACTATTGAAAGAAGACTAAATTTACTCAATCAAGGTAAGTGCATCTAATTAAGTTATTTTACAGTTACAGTTAAGATGTCTCGTCTTTGTTAAAAAAAAAACATGTATGTTATGATATTATGCTCATTAAAATTATAAGTGAAAAATTATTATTTAACTCAATTTTTTTTTAAACGTGTGTAGTCTGTGGCAAGTAGCATGTTGTTATTCGATTCCAAGGGCTTCGTGACCATTCGTTGCAACAGAATTATAGATATACTGGTGTAGCCTAGCTCAGACATACCTACATAGGAATGCGGTTACATATACTCGTTCAACAAAATCCCGTCATAAAGACAAAAAGTAGACAAGTCATTTTATACTCGTATCTAAAACGGAGAATGAAATTGTACTTATGTATAAATATTCACGGAAGTACAATTTCGTTCCAGCTTAGTAGGTATTTATAACAACATAAAAAACAAACATTTGTAACCTTTTTTTACATATCATTATTTTTATCAACATGTCACAGTCGGAATGCTTATTCATATGGCACTAGATTCAAACTTTCACATAACAAAAAAGCGTGCTGCATTGTTAGTTGATTTACTATGCATGGTGCATCAATGTAGTTTCACATTTTGATAATGCTCGCCACAGCCAGCACCTTGAACAATAAATAACTTATGAAAAGGAACAGGATATTTTAAACCTGTTTATAACATACAATTTAATATATTGGTAGTGCTTACGGAGTAAAATGTCGGCGATAAAGGCTTGGAACCCAACCTTTTACATTTTGGACTTAAACCCACTACCGCTATATCTATTTATCCGCCGTTTTATCCACTTTCCAACCTTTAATGCCCGTGGTCCTCCTGCGTAGTCCATCTGGCAATTTTTTTTGTAACACAGTTCGGGTCGACTTTCATTCAGTATTACTACGAAACAGCCGAGGGACTGCCCTATGACCTCTAAATTCTATAGTTGGTATCTAAGTTATGTAGTTAAACTTATTTGTCGGGCTTTATAGAGAACTACCCGTAACAATACCAAAATACTACGAATATAGGTATTCGTTTGGTAACCGGCACCTATATTCTCCGAAACACGGCTACACCTATTACTAATGTAAAAATTGTATTTAGGTTTTAACAATATCATTAGCAGATCACTAATAGTTACTAGCTTTAAAGAAATTGTAGTGGTTACTGTTGTAATACATGTGTGTAGTGTGTATTCCCTGTGAAAGACTATAATGACAGCCCCAATATGGGGACTGATAATAGTTGTCTGAATGTAGAGTCCCCATGTTATAAGTATTAGCTTAACACTTTCTCGATTATGGATCACCATTTATCTAACTAACTTTAGGTACATAAAATAATGAACCAATAATAAAGCATCTTTAAAGCCCATTGTACATTGAACTGTATACATACTACCTACTTGTCCTACTGTAAATCTGTCGGTGTACAATAAAGAATTATCTATCTATCTATCTTTGTCTTCAGCAATAACATATTCATCGTTAATATCGTTCATTGATTTGTAGTGTTCAAAGCCCACTCATCCTGGAAAATACATGCATGAGTACCTATGTAACAGCTCGTTAAAGCATTATGACTATTTAAAAGCAGATTATTTCACCTACTTAATACAAATAATTTATATTAATAGATACTAAATTATAATGCATAAATTTAAAAAAAAAAGTTTATAGCAACAATTTGCCGTTAATTGACATGCTATGGTTCCTTGGTATTTATTCTAAAAAACAGTCCGGTTCATTAAGTAGCACAAACAACCGTAAGAAAAAGGCTTTGCGAAGATTTTATTCAACATATTATGAAGTCAAGCTACTCGCTAAAATATTTTAATATTCTGACATGCTAAGTATTTGAACTGGTCCCAACAAATTATCTCATTGAGAGACACTTGAAATGTCTTACGGAATTTGTTTGGACCACTTCAATGTGTTTAAAGCATGTCAGAATATTAAAATACTATTTTAATCGCGTTTTAGCTTTTACACGCCAATTCAATTGGTACCATAATGGTCCCATAGCTGTATGTATATTTTTGAGTGCCTCGGGGCCTCACCATCATCTTAAGGACCCAAGCCATATATACCAGCAAGCCGGTGACCCTGCTGATTGAAAGGCACAAAAATCTGAGCTAGAGAACTCAGATTTTCCTTTAAAGTTCTGACACCAAAAGGAGATGAAGTAAGCGGACCCCGGACTCCGGGAACAATTCTGAGATGATAATGATGAGAGAATAATTTTGATGCGATTCAAATTTGGTGTGCCAATGCTCCTCGACGACGCCATGTCCTATTTTGATATGACTATCTCGAAGGGTGACATAGGTAACCTCTACACTACAGAGGGGTTTTTTTATCTTTACTTGCGAAAAAATCCCCACGGATATCTAAAAAACAATAGCTCCACAGGATGAACAGGATCCCCAGCGATCGCATTTTGTATTCATATTAATGAATAAGCGAAGTAATTGTTTACCCAGTAACATTTGAAAATGAAAGTTTGTTCATTTAACGACAGTACGACAATAGGGTTAACGTGCCATCGCTAAAGGAAAGCTGTAAAAATGAAACAAGATAAGTACTACAAGGTATGTACTTTTACCGCATTATTCCGTTATGAAGGATGTCGAATCATCGAGTAGAACAGTTATTTCATATTTTAGGGTACATTGCATGTAGGTATAACTTTCAGTAAACATAGAAATACATAATGAGCTCGTAGATAAGTGCTAACCGAGCAGATTAGTACATTGAAAAGTTAAGGAACACCAGATTGGTCACTTCTAGAATGAATGTCCATTCTTACGATATGGAGACCCACTGTTCCTCGGGATGCAAGTTGTCACACGAAAATCAATGACATTAGTAACACTCGTTTAGAGTAATTGGAACTCTAAAAATCCGATAATCTATCTTGTCCAACTACCGCGGTAGCCTGGTATGGGTAATGGACTGCTGAGAAGAGGTTTCGGGTTCGATCCCAGGTTTTACCATGGCACACATCAATGACTTTTCGATGCTTTTTGAAAGGTATGTGTGTATTTATCGCAGGTTTATAAGTGCCCGGTTAATGGCAATAGCCTCGCCATTGGGACCTGAACATAAACTGGCGAAATGTGGGTGCTAGCACCTCTGCCTACCCCTTCGGGGATATAGTTTATGTCATGATGTTATGGCCAACTAAAGAACTTTGATATCGCCATTGTGGAAGTCTGTTGACAATCGCTTCACGTTTAATGCTGAAGTTCGAAATTAGTATGACTCAAAACTAATCCCAACCTTGGAACAAGCTTAATTTTTCCAACCAATTGGGTCGGGACTATACTTAGAGTAATGGAATTTATGAATAGGTAACTAGTTTCTATATGCAGCTCCAGGCGCGAACAATTTTGTAAATGTACCTTGTTGTGTACAAATCTATACACTATATCCTTCTATGTCGGTTGAAATTGTTTATGAAACCTCCACCTGCAACAAGTTTAAGTGAGCTTAGTATTTATGTTACTACAAATATTACAGTCGAGCATACTCACGTCTTACCAATACTTTAAAACTCAAACAAGTCGAATACTATTGGTAACAGTGCACAGCCATCATCATCATCCCCATAGGGATTGCCCAGTCGCGTCCAAGTTCGCACTTTTGAGTCTGGTATCCGATCATTGTTTTGAAAGATATATACAGGCTTTTCCGGGAGCGACTGCCGTCTAAACTTTGAACTAATACATACAAAATGAATAAGTTAAAATTTTAATTACTTAATTAGACCCAACCAGATGGCCAGACTAATCAAAAATTCATGTCTAATTAAAGATCCTTTATACAAGAATTATGTACAGGAATTATGTAAATAACTAGCTTTTGCCCGCGGCTCCGACCGCGTGGATGTCGGTTCCCAGGGTGGACAACCCTTATCACTAAGGGGTGTGAAAAATAGATGTTGGCCGATTCTCAGACCTACTCAATATGCTCACAAAATTTCATAAGAATCGGTCTAGCCGTTTCGGAGGAGTACGGGAACGAACATTGTGACACGAGAATTTTATATATAAGATAATATAGGTATAATTAATAATGACATCTACAACTACGTAATTTTAATATTCGGAGATACCAGTCTATAGGTTATTGCATCACAAAATCGTTATTAAAAAGCGGTAACCTAGGTGCTAAGTGGTCACGTAGTGGTAATAGGTGGACGTGAATCCATTCGTAACTTGGCTGGAGGTTAATAATTTTTAGTTATTAGTAAACATTATTTAAAGACCTCTCAGGGGACCTCTAGTCAGACAGCAGTCATTATTGGAAAAGCCGACCCATAAATGGTCGTCGGGTGAAAATTTTGAACGCAATCGCTATGAGAATGATTTACTGCATACGCTCGTTCAATAGAACACATTTTAATTTTTGAGCGAGTTTTTGAAATAGCTGGTATTGAGCTTGGGCGGACGCGCTCTAGGCAAGATTTGAAGAAAGGATGGAAGAAACGCTTTTTAATTGTGACTGCAAAAAGGCAATAATAGTTTGTGGAGACTTCAACGTAATATTTTAGAGAGCACCCTAGTGCCAGTAGAGAAAAACAAATTGTTAAATCTGTTCAAGTCCTTTAGTCTTACTAATATGTTTTTGGAACCCACTCGAAAAACTGCAACGAGTGACACATGTATTGATAATACATTCACGGATATTAAACCAGTCTACAAATGTATTGTAGATGATGTACACTTGGATCACCATGGCCAATTAATAATTGTAAAGTCACTGGAGAATAAATTAGAATTGTACCGATTAATCAGTATCGTTTAGACATATTGTAGGAAAGTATTATGAATGAACTACCCAACTTGTTCTCATACAGTAATGTCTTCTACATTCAGTCATAAGCAGACCTAATAAACCGGATAAATACTGAGTTTGGGAGAATTTTTACCTCAAAAACATTATTTTCAGTGACTGGGCAACATCGGAGATTTATAGAAACAGGAGAAGATTGTATGATCTGTATTCGGAAATATCATAGAATTTCAACCCTGCTTTTTTCATTTATGATCTGTCTAAGGCTTTTGATTGCTTCCACCATGACACATTAATCAGAAAATTATAACATTATGGAATAAGGTTCATATTTGAACAATAGAATCCAGAGGGTTGATGTTAACATTATATACGCTCAGTAGGATCTGTGATTTCGATGGGCGTTCCACAGTGTTCGATACTTGGACCATTTTTAAGAGCCGATTTAATCGTGTATGTAAAATAAATGGTTTTTGACTAAGACTTTGACTATATTTCGAAGAGAATGAAATCAATAAACCAAGGAACCTTTTCTCACAGCGTCAGTGGGACGGGCCGCTCTGCAGCTTAGTTGGAAAAAAAATACTAAATACATGTTCCAATGCTGCTGAGCGTGCCCGTTTACTGGCGGTTGGAGTGTGGGAATCGGGTCTTTGGCTACAAGCTCTTCCGTCATCTAACGTAGGGACTATGTTAGATGACACTACCTTCCGCATCGCAACTTGTCTCCGTTTAGGTGCGCCGTGTGTTTCTCCGCATCAATGCCGTTGTGGAGAAGCCGTTGACAGACTCGGACACCATGGTCTGTCGTGCTGCAGGAGCGCTGGGCGAATTCCACGGCACGCTAGCCTCAACGACATAGTCCGCCGTGCTCTTGTCACCGCCGGTGTACCAACTGTACTAGAACCAAACGGTTTGGCGCGTGACGATGGCAAGAGACCGGATGGCATGTCGTTAATGCCATGGAAGATGGGTAGGACTCTGGTGTGGGACGCCACATGCGTTGATACCATGGCTCCTACCCATATAACTAGCACGGCTGGCTGTGCTGGTGCTGCTGCTGCTTCTGCAGAGGCTCTCAAGCGGCGCAAATACTCCAATCTCATCGGAGATTATGAATTTGTGCCGTTTGGAGTCGAGACTTTGGGGTCATGGGGTCCGAGCGCTCGCAACCTCTTCCGTGAGATTGCGAAGCGAATGGTCGACGCTTCTCGTGACCAGAAGGCTGACCTCTTTTTAGGACAGAGAATAAGCATTGCCATACAACGTGGCAATGCTGCCAGTCTTCTGGGAACGCTACCACAAGAGGCATGCGATGCGGAGGAATTCTACGACGCATTTTAATTGTTCTTAGCTATAAGTTGTATAATAGTTATTTTATTTTTATTGTATTTAATATTTATAAATTATTTCTTGATTTGTTTATTAAAATAACTATTTTTTTTTCCTAATTTAAGTAGGATTCTAGTATATTACACTAAATTGATTTTTGAGTATATAAATAAAGTCAACTACATATTGTTATATAGGAGAATAGTCGTATCAACATGAACATTTTTATGTTTTGGTGGCGAATTTTTTTTTTGTGTTTTACGAGAAATGACTAATTACGATTTAGTTATCATAATAAACTATAACATACTTAACTAAACTTGCCAATAATCACATCAATATTTACAGAGATGTTAATAATTGAAGTTGTTTCATCCACGTAAACTGAATTTGATCTCCCAAAGCTTATAAATGGTATGTAATGGTAAATAACACCAAAATAAAAGAACTTAATTTGAAAATAATTATTGTCAATATTACAAAATAGTTATTGTTTCACAATAATCACTATAATCAGTCTACATAAGATTATTTTGTATGTTAAAAACGGTCACAGCCGAAATAAACTAAATAGAGTAACTTTATTTTTAATATTTTTTGTTTACTACCATTACATCAATTAGATTAATCACAAGTGAAACAAAAATGTAGATCTAATTATTAAAATTAAATAGAAAAATGGAATATTTAGCAATATTCACCACCAAAACCACTGGAATATTCCCCCATATGATTCACCGGCCAAAACGCTCGTGTGTCAGTTTAAGGATACATATTGCATTGATTTTAGAATTACCTGCCTATTTACTGGTGGGTAATTCCAAATGCTTATTTGTTATAAAGTTCGCAGAAGTCCAACGAAGTTACTGATCTATCTGATGAGAAAACTGATTTGAACAGGCGTATTCGAGATACCTTAACATTCATAATTGATTGATAAATTAAACCCTTGAATAATGGTCAATCTGACACTGGTATCATTAATAAACTTAATACTCACTTTGAATGAATATCCATAAAGTTAACGCTCAAGTATTTTTTAACGTTTTCATTCGATTGCTATAAAACTTTTTCAATTTATAACTTGCACTTGCGCTGCGCTGTGGTAATTAGTTTACTATGCAATGTGATGTAATAGCTGTTCTATGAAATGGTGACTCGGAGTCCTCCTTGATAGATATCAAATGATTACTACAACATATTGCAAACATTACAAAATTCATCAACATTAATAAATTCAAATCATGTAAACAAACTTCAACTACGGAATAAATATGGTAACTGATAATAAATTAAATTACATGTTAAATAAGTACCTATTTATTTAGAATAATGTGAAATGGATTAATTTGTATATTTGGTTAAGGTGCGCAGATAAATAAATAAAATAATTAATTAACCTAAACAAATTCAGAAAAAAGGTTGCTCTGAAATCGATTAGTAAAAAGGTACTTCCGATAAATAACAGTAAATTCCTTTTCATACTTTCTATTCGAAAAGTGTCACTTTTTTCCTCTATAAGCGAAAGCGAAATAGCTCTTTTCTGTTAAAAACTTTTTAGCGGGCGGAAAAGTGATCGAACGCAAATGTATGAATTACTGGCCTGGCTGGGACCCATGCTTAAGCGCCCTTGCCGTAAAAATGTTACTTTGCTCCCTTGCCAAACAATCTACTATTTCGTCCCTTCTATTCAAAAAGTGTCACTTTGTTCCTCTATAAGAGGGAGCGAAATAGCTCTTTTCTGTTAAAAACTTTTTAGCGGGCGGAAAAGTGATCGAACGCAAATGTATGAATTACTGGCCCGGCTGGGACCCATGCTTAAGCGCCCTTGCCGTAAAAATGTTACTTTGCTCCCTTGCCAAACAATCTACTATTTCGTCCCTTCTATTCAAAAAGTGTCACTTTGTTCCTCTATAAACGAGAGCAAAATAGCTCTAACGTTTTAGCGGGCGGAAAAGTGATTTGAATTTGGAACATTCATAAAAATAGAACGCAAATGTATGAATTTAGCACGAGTCCCCCCATGTTTTTACTTATGTCTCTGGCTGTTTATACTGGAAATTAATGGCGCTTGGTGGAACTTGTTACACATATATTTTGTTGTATAACACATATAACTTGTTACACATTTATGTTACATACATATGAGGAGGTAGGACACGTCGGTATTTCCGCCCAATTGAGCAGTCCGACTGGGGAAGTACCTCCTCCCTACAGAATACCGCGGTTATAATAACTTCGTGTTGTGTTCCCAGCGGTGAGTAGGGTAGCCAGAGCTCACTGGAGAATTTGTGCTGTCAGTGGGATGACTAAAGGCTTGTCCTGCTTTGTTCTCTACACTGACGGCACAGAAACTCTGTGCTTACAGGGTCGGTAGTGCGAGTGTGGCTTCTCTGGTGTTACACACGTCCATAGGCCATGATAACCACTTTCCATCAGGTGGGGCGTGCGCTTGTCTGCCACGTAAGTGGTATAAAAAAACCTATTGAAATAGGGATGTATAATTTCCTACAGTGCTTTTACTTTTAATTTATTTTTGAAAATAAGAAAACTGGGAAGCGTACAATTTTTTTATTCAATGCTTATGTCTCTGTTCTTGTAAGTAATCACAACATGAATACCTATTTTCTCATAGAAGGGGGATGAAAAGTAGAGTAGGTATATGACTCGAGATCAAATAATTTTTTCCTCTGGCGATGTACATTGAAACACTCAGGATTCTACGTTGAAATCTCTCGCAATGTAAATATAAAAAGCCCCGTCTCATGCATCACCGCTAAAAGCGCTTTTTGAATTCTAATCAACAACAATGTAATTCATAATTATGTAGTACATTTGCCTACATGCACTACATAATGCATTTGCATACCTTTATTTGCGTCACGCTAAGGGAAATAACTTCAGTAAATCACGCTTATCAGGCAAGTGCGTTTAGTTGTTTGCTGTTCTTAGCTGAACCTGTAAGCTCTTTCACGTTGAATTTGCAACTGTAATAGGCACAGAATAGGTAATAATAATAAATACTTATATAGGTACATTTCAAAACAGTAATTGTTTGTAAATATAATCATTTCATAGCAGAGTATTTCGATTTTTATAAGCGTTCTCTATATAGTGCATGTCTACAAATTGATATATTTTTTGAGTAGGTATTTATTTATTTGTCGCAGTATTTTTATTTTATGAACACAAACCGTCTTATCTACTCCATAAAGGTACATATTAAACTTTAATTTGATATACGATAGAGTGGGTGTTCTAAAAACTCGCAGCAGTTTGATAAACCCCATACTTCTGCATTTTACCTGGGGGGTAAGCAGATTTATTACAATTTTTTAACCACCACCTTTTAGTGCTTACGTAATACTTGAACAGCCCCCTGCCAAAAAAACGCTGAAATTCGCACGGCCTTTTAGGAAGGTGGGTTGATTTTTTTTCTTGTCTCGCTACATAGAACAATCACAGCTCGATTTTTCAATGTGAATGTGTTGCCATAACAACAGCTGCGACGGCAATAAGCAAACTGAAGGCGGAAGGCTTCAACATAAGACTCCTAACTGATAAAAACGCCGTTTTAAAAGCGACCATCAAATAACCAACAGTACACAAATAGCAGAGTGTCAAACTGCCCTGAAAAGATTATCCACCTTTAAAGTAGTGACGCTACAGTGTATTAAAGGGTACAGTCCCTCCGGCGCCTCCTTCTGCGAGCAAGTAGGAGGCAGGTCGTGAAGGAGGAGGCGGGGCGGGAGCGGCAGCGGGAGCGACGACGGATCGCAAGCCAAGCTGCCCGCGTACGAAGGCAACTCGGGCGTCGGTCTGTCAACCTCACCTTCGGCAACCAAAGCGACCCACAGGTGGCGTGCGTTTTAGTTGGTTCGAGTCCGACATAGCCTCTCTCATAATGCTGGAATGCGAGGCAGCAGCCCTTCCACGATCACAATTCCTCGTCACCATGAGGTGGCTCCGAAAATCCTGTGAAGCCCCAGTAAGCTTCTGCGTTTCTGGGCGGAACTAGGCTGGCTGCTCTAGCCAGTACTCTGCACTCACAGTGGCCCAAAAAAGGAGGGCAAAAGAATCACATTCTAACCAACCAATCAAAGCTACAAAGAAGATGAGTAAAGAAACACTGTGAACCCCTGGAAGTCGAATATCCAAAGGGCCATGAGGTAGTTGGAACTCTTTAAACCTTTTATATATGTTAATTTTATGCTTCAAACACAGTTATAGAATTCCGAACTCTACCAAAGTTTTATTTAGGTGTCTAATTGCTTCGTAGTTAAGAGTGATTTAAGTAGATGGCGTTAGGATTTACGTTTTGAGTTTCGAGAATGCGCACATAAAAGTGATAGTGTTTAAAATAGGTAAAGTGGGATGCTTACGTGGAACATAAAAAAAACTGGTGGTGGCTTCACTCATTTCTCTCCCAGGTTTGTTACAATAGAAGAGATTTCTAATGGCAAGCCCTCTGTACTACTAGGTACTACCACCTATGTATTTTTATGTTAAATAGTCCTTCTCACTTGGGCCGACCCAGGGCCATCTCTCTTTTGATCTGATCCTCCTCGGCCGATCTGGCCCTCCTCGGCGTGTTTCTTACTAATAAATGAGTCACTAATAGTCACCATACCGTTAAACAGCTTTCAGTAAGCTAATTTTTTTGTTATATTTTTCGTCAAAATAACTCTTCTCTAATAAATTAACTTAAATTATTTTCCTAGGTCAATAACTTCGAACATGAACCAATAAAAGTGACTAAGGCACCGCCTTTCAGTATGACTAGAATTTATCTAGTCATTCTTGCGCTGTGGTATGGATGCGGTAAAGTAAATAATTAAAAGAAAGTAGATCGTGACTCCATTGTATCTACCTCCGTTCATTTTCATTGGAATTTTCATAGGAAGGTAGGTACCTACTAAGCTAAAACCGGTAGGCTAATACAAGGTTATTGAAGGACTTTATATCTATATATCAACTTATCAAATATTATCACAACGTGGTATTATTAGTTATCCGTATTTTTGATTCGATTAATGCGATATGGCTACAAGGCTGTTCCTTTGTTTTTTAGTACGAAAATTCCTAGCAATCCGTATTTAAACCATGTCTCAGATATAGTTAATCCTAATGTCTAATGTGTAGGTGCAGAAATACCTGGGAATACACGTACAGTCTTTTACCCTTAAGGATGTCCACAGGTCTTTGATTTCAAGCCAACCTCACCTCCAAACCGATACACCTGCTGATTGTCAGACGAGTTTCAGACGTAGTTCGTCCTGTGTTTAGTACCGTTTATTTAATGTTAAAATAAATCAAATTATAATGATGCTATTCCAGAGTATGTCAACATTCTCTGAACCTTTTCCCCAATCAGTTGAGGTCGGCTTTCTAATCTAACTAAGACGCGGCTGAACTTCGATATTTTCTGTGAAGTGACTAGCATTTGACCTCAACAACCAATTGGCCATTTCGGAGTTCTGTATTTAGACTTGCCGGATTTTGAGGCCTTTATGTGCGCAAAATCCCCGCGGATACACCCCCTTCGGAGCCGGTGGAAGAGGTTATGTCGGACTCGAACCGACTAAAACACACAGCGCCTGTGGGTCGCTTTGGTTGCCGAAGGTGAGGTTGACAGGCACATCCCTCGCGGATTTTGAGGCCTGGAACTACTCGTAACGACTACCACAGATGTTTGTATGGCAACAGGGACCGACGGCTTAATGTGTTCTCCGAGGAACGGTCAGACCAATGCAAATACCCATATTCATGCATACAAATATTTGCACTAAGCGGAGATCGAACCTACGCCTCCTGCTACCGCCACACCGCAGAGGTTGTTACTATTATCTTAATGCCAAATATCCTCCAGATCCGTTCAGACATTCTGTTCTGGCGTGATTGAGTAATAAGTCTCCATGAATCCATCCAAACCTTTAGTCATACATATTATCTAGTAAGTCTACCAATCCTAATGCTGCACGTGTATGATAAGAGCTATCTGTTAATGATTAGTTTTATAATTATATCTACCTACAGGAACAACAGAAATGTTTTACGATTACGAGATGAGAAATAAGTACCTCCAATAAAAATTATATTTATTTAATAGAGGTAATAAATTAAGAATGAAAGAAACACAATGATTTTTTAAACTCTATGATGTCATTGTTTAATTTTATCAGTATTGATAGCAAACGTTAGTAGGTTAATAGTGGTTTTAGATACTATAAAAAGATAGATAGATCTATCGAATAGATCTTGTCTGCTGCTTTGTACGACTATGAAAAAAAATGTTGTAAAAATGTTGTGATTATTATTCAGGTGGAAACAAGTATTTTAAGAAGTTCTCCAAGAAGAATATTTAGTAGTCCTCGAGTATCGGGATCCTTGGTGTCGATATCTCCAGCGACGTCCAATACCGAAGTCATTTGCAGGACAAGGTTAAGTTGGCATCAAGAAAGCTCGGAGTGCTCAACAGGGCGAAGCAGTACTTCACTGCGGGGCAGCAACTCCTTCTTTATAAAGCACAGGTCCGGCCTCACATGGAGTACTGCTGTCACCTTTTTGCTGGAGCGCCTGCATACCAGCTTGACCCCTTCGACTCAGTGCAAAAACGGGCATTGAGGCTGGTTGACAATCCCATACTCACAGGTAGTGTGGAGGTAGGACACGGCGGTATATCCGCCCGATTGAGCAGTCCGACTGGGGAAGTACCTCCGCCCTACAGAATACCGCGGTTATAATAACTTCGTGTTGTGTTCCCAGCGGTGAGTAAGGTAGCCAGAGCTCACTGGAGAATTTGTGCCGTCAGTGGGAAGACTAAAGGCTTGTCCTGATTTGTCTTCTACTGACGGCACAGAAACTCTGTACTTACAGGGTTGGCAGCGCGACTGTGACTCCTCTGGTGTTACAGACGTCCATAGGCCACGGTAACTACTTTCCATCAGGTAGACCGTGTGCTTGTCTGCCAACTAAGTGGTATAAAAAAAAAAAAAACCTCTTAGCCTTAAGAGGGATTTTGCCTCACTGTGTGTGTTCTACCGCCTATATAATGGTTTGTGCTCAGATGAATTGTTTGACATGATGCCCGTAGCTACATTCTATCATCGCATCTCTCCCCATAGGCAGGGAATTCATCCTCACACATATCCTCACACGACCCGAGACGGTGCGCACTGTGCGGTATGAAAAATACTTCATCCCTCGCACACTCAAGCTGTGGAATGACCTCCCTGCTGCGGTTTTCCCAAGCGCCTACAATATGGGGTTCTTCAAGAGGGGCCTCAGAAGGTTTCTTCGTGGTCGGCAGCGCGAGTGTGACACCCCTGGTATTTCCGCCTCAACCGCTTCCCATCAGGTGGGCCGTGTGCTTGTCTGCCAACTAAGTGGTATAAAAAAAAAGTTTGATTAGCTTTCTGATGCTGACTGTACCTAATATCGGCTGAGAAACATAAATTTTCTATTGTGTAGATGTTCTTGAGTAAGTACTGTAATTGTGTACTGCATTTGGCCTCTATTCCCTGGCTTTCTAGAGCCCTCCAGGTGTTATAGTAGTCTATGTAATTGATCAAGCATTTAATTCCATAGACATGATAGCTAAACAAACATATACTCACGCCTGTAAATCCCCGAAGGGGTATGCAGATGTGTATTAACACCTCCATTTAGCCAACTACTATTTTCGGTCCCACGTGATAGGGGTCGAGCCTTTTGCTGTCAAGCGTGCACTTACTCATGGGTTTTATGTTTACTTTCGGATGGAGAGCAGCCCTATACCTTAGTCACCTTCTACGATACCCACAGGAAGAGAAGGGGGGGGCCTATTCTACCCCCCATTCTAACCAACACTGCATCCACCGGGAACCAACACAGCTATAGAGTCTTAAATATATAAATATGTAAAACTCAACTCACTATACTAGCTGACACAGCTGAAACAAAAATGGTGTGTGTAAGCAAGGTCGGTCCACTAACCCAGTGACCTTCGAAGCGCGGACCGGTCCTCCACCGTAACTGGTGCGCGCGCGCCCAAACATTACTGTACTGCCATAAACTGCACATTAAAAAGAAAGCTATTTAACATGCGTGTGAACTCATCAATAATAGTAGCAATACACTTTTACCTAATAATGTAATCAATGTTGCAAAGTTAACTATAATTCCATGCACAGTTCTAACAAACTTAATTACACGCATGTTCATATATTAGATACCGTCTAGATTCGTTAGGGAAAGGAAAAAGCAAGATTTTACGGGAGCGACTACCGTCTGACCTCAAAAGACTACGATACACTAATTAAAATAATATAAAATAATATATATTCTAAAACAACAAGGTTCGATAGCGCCAAAGGTGTACACTACATGATAATAAAACAAAATTAAGATTCATCGAAAAAATAAAACAAAATTAAGTAGATATATATTCTTTTCTACAGATGGCTGGTGCTGTAATAGCGACTCTGTCTCGCTTGTTCCTTATAATGACCTGCGTGGTCTTTGTGCAAGCGCAGACATTCTCAAATCCCAGCTTCAACACAGGTTAGTGCAACTGCTATTCTCTTTGATGAATATAAAATATATATAGAAAATGAAAAAAAAAATACTTAAGAGGGGTAGGGAAGGTAGTAGAAAACATCAAAAGAAAATAACTCAACAGCAGTTACTGCTGTTTGATCTCCAGAACCTAATGACCAAAATCACCATAGTTACTCTGTGCTTTAGAACAGCGAGTCTAAAAACGCCACATGCAGTGATTTCGCTGAAAATATCTAACTCATGAATTTCCAATAAATCTCGATAGATTCCTAAAAAATCCTAATACGGTCAGTTATATGAGCAGAATCACAATAATTCATTTACAAAGTGGATTCTAATTTCGTGTAAATATTACCGCATGACAAAATAATATCCTAGTACGATTCCAATAAAATGGCCTTTTTAGACCTGATCTTGTGGGTATGCTGCGCTGTTATGCGCAACCTTTTTATTCTTCTTCGAAGCAACAGTTTACGATAAGTATGCTTATCAATTAATAAAATAAAATTATTAAATTTACCTAATTTTCTATCTCAGCAGAGGAGTTATCCACGAATCTAGGTGAAGTGGAGTCAAGGGAGAATGGGCCAGAGCTGGAGTTCCGTTACCACGACCATGATCAGATGACCAAATACCTGCGTGCTGTTTCCGCAAAATACCCGGCTCTCACTGCATTGTATTCCATCGGTAAATCAGTACAAGGTGAGTCCCAATTATTGCAAATAGTAGATAGGTAGGTAAATTAAGGTTCAGTCACCCATAGAAATTATAGAATACTAGCAAACTTTACATGATCCTTATATTAAAATAACACAAATCATAAACATATTTATTATAATTTTATTTTTGAAATCGTCAGAGGAAATATTTAACATTTTTAATTAGTGCTAATGTAAGTCAGTAATGGATGGCGATTGTAGGTACTGTAGACAAGATTCACCTTAGTATTGGTAGTGCCTAGATTCTCCATTTGGTTGGGTACTTAACATAAGCACCTCAACTCAAACTAACAACTCTTCAAAGTCAAAATCAAAGTCTTTATTCGTTGAATATGGTAGGTACACAATATGTTTAGGTACATAATGTTCAGATCTCATATTCTGCCGGTTCTGGCGTACAAATTTTAAATTAATTAATTTCATTATTTATCATTAAATATCAACACATGCAATGGGTACAATTTTAAAATTAACATGACGTGTTTAATTAGATTGTATCATTTAAAAAATCGTCACTCCCTGAAGAGTTGTTAGTTTGAGTTGAGGTGCTTGCGAAGCGTATGGTGGACGCTTCTCGTGACCAGAAGACTAACCTATCTTTAGGTCAGAGAATAAGCATTGCCATACAACGTGGCAATGCTGCTAATCTTCTGGGAACCAAAATGATCTGTCAGTATTTTGTGAATCGACAGTTTCTTTGGTCATATTTTTGTTATATTATTATTATTTCAAAACCACATATTATAGCCTAGTTTCAATCTTGTTCAATCAACGACCATCCCGTATATCAAATTTGCATTTCATTTGGTGCATTATCAGTATCACCACTAACCACATGATTACTTTACATATGCAGGACGAGACCTATGGGTGATGGTGGTGTCAGCATCTCCTTACGAGCACATGATCGGCAAACCAGACGTCAAGTATGTGGCGAACATTCACGGAAATGAAGCTGTCGGTCGAGAACTACTACTGCAACTAATACAAGTTAGTTACAACTTACACCCGGTGGTTAGCCGCCATTTCCTAATCGACATAACTGTTATTTATGCACCTGTTCGTACAATGTATCAAACCTGACAACTGGTGTAGAAAGTAAAGTCGAGAACACAGCCTCTGCGATTTAATTACATGCGGGGGGAATAACTATCTGAATATGGCACTTTCAAACGTGATCATGGTTATATGTAGACATGGCCTGAGGTTACTTGAACCCGTGACTGCCTTTCTAAGGGAAATACTCGTATATTATGTATGTTGATGTTGACTTACCATAATATGCTACCAGTGTAAGTGTCCAAGGACAAACAAAAGCTTCATCTCCCTTTCCCGCTTGGACCAGTTTTGGCAATAGTTTTTGGTCACTGGATCAAATCCGTTCTGGATGTTAACTTTTTCTGATTGATAATTATAATATTTTACTATTTTCGTTTGCTTCCCCAATTTCTAATTATATTATTGTTACTTATTTACCTACTATGCTAATATATATTTTATATAATTATGGGCTGCATATTTTTTTAATAATTAACTTGTCCACTCAACAGTCTACTTTTTTCATCCATCAACTAGAGCGGCACTCAATACTTGGAACTTTCCCATAGGCTAGATTGATTGTTAGAGAAAGCTTTCCCACGGGATTTATGTATTTATTTACACTGTTTTGTACGCCAGTAAACAAATAACATTTTAAAATTAAATATTTACTAACTAATGCCCGCAACTATGCCTCCGTAGCTTTGTGAGCCCGTCTCCGCTTCCCGTGGGCACCTATTCCCGGGATTAAAAGTAGCCTATGTATAATTCCAGACAATAATCTGTCCCTCTTCCGTTCAGCTGGTAGACGGTAGACCGTCATTGAATAACAAAGAATTTGGTGTTTTCCTATAATTAAATTAAATTATTTAACTGAGCTTATTAGAGCGGTACAATTTGCGCCTGTTTTTATTTTTATATCGTTTATATTTATTTATTTTGTATCATCCACCGAACCTATAATAGGAAATGATTTGACTATTAAATATTTTGACGTCATAATAAATTATTTCGTACAAGTTTCCTTGTAGCATACCGTTTTGACGTTTGATAAAATAGTTACATTTTATAGACTAGTCAGTCAAATACCCAATTATAATATTAGTAGAGCAGGATAGGATAGGAATTGTTAAAGTCGACGTCTTAGAGTCCAGACAGCCTCTGTGGTGTGGCGGTAGTGAACGCGACTGCTACGCAGGAGGCGCGGGTTTGATCCCCGCTCAGTGCAAATATTTGTATGCATGAATATGGGTATTTGCATTGGTCTGGGTGTTTCTATGTATAATATTAAATGTATTTACAAAAAAAGTATTTAAGAATGTTTATCCGTATTCTAGATTCCACAACACAAGCTAGCTAAACCTGTGACTAAGACCTCAATAACAACTGAAGAATAAAAAAGCTAGTTAAGCTATGCTTACCATGGGTCTACATAATAATAATAAATAAAAAAAATAAAAATAAAACTTTATTGACAGTAAGAATATACATTGTTAACTAATCGACGCTTCCCGTGACCATAAGGCTGGCCTTTACCTCGCTCAAAGAATTGGCATCGCCATTCAGCGTGGTAATGCCGCCAGCCTCTTGGGCACGGTACCAGTAGAGATCGATGGGGAGGAATTTTTCGATGCCTAAAATTACAGTCTCCCTCTTTTTCTCTATTCCATTTTTGTATATATTGTATAGTTAGCATAGTTTTATATTAATTTGTAAGTATTATACTATGATTAAATATGATAATATAGGTTCAACATATTTTTTAATACAGTGTATAATGAGCGTCCAGAGTATAGTAGAGATAGCGTTGTGTAGAATGTTGTAGAATATTTATTTATATAGTTTGAATAATCAAATTTACCTGCTTTATTTCAGCATCTGGTGACGTCGTATGACACGGATAGCTACATCAAATGGTTATTAGATAACACCAGGATTCATTTGATGCCCTCCATGAATCCAGACGGCTTCGCTATCTCGAAGGAAGGCCAGTGCGACACTACATATGGCAGGTAGGACATAGTATGTTCTTCGAGGCCAAAGTCAACCTCACGTGGTGGTACACCTCCCGAACAACGGTCACGGCCTCTGCTGCAGGCTCCCAACCCACATGGTCCCAACCTCTATCCTTGGCCGCACCATAAGGACTAGGAATTTTTATCTACGCACGTTTTCTTTTTCCTAGAATCGCAGGTCCTATTAGTGGAGTTTAAAAAGCATATGATGTGACTGTCACTGAGGTAGGAGATTGTACTATTATTTCTAACTACTGTAGTGACCCTCATTTCTGATATTTCTACTTTAGCTTACCATGAGGTGAAGTAAAAAAAATATCACAGGAAATTGACAAAGACAATAATGGCAATGGCATGATATAAGCGTATTATACTTGATAAAATGTTATTAGTGATAAATTCCTAATGATAACTTCGTAGAGATATAATAAATGGTACCAAAATTATAATTTTGATTTACCTATTACTTACATCAAGGTTATAAAATGTGATATATTAATATTATATTATAGATATTCACAAATTCGTGGTACCATTTATCTAAATAATGTTTTTCTCACGAAATATTACTTCTTTATCATTTATACTTAGATGTCAGTGATCGCGATTTTTGTCCACACTGCCGGTTTTACTCAACGAATTGGGAATAAACATAATGTTTAAATCTAGCAAATTTTTTATAAGTCTAAATATATACGACCAAATCGGGGAAGTTTTAGAAAAGGGTCAGGTCAGGAGTACCCTAAACCGACGAGCATGCATGAAGAATGTAATGAGAGTGAATGAGGCGAGAATAGTATGTCAGGATCGTAGCAAATGGAGACCCGTGATCTCTGCCTACCCCTATGGGAAACAGGCGTGATTTTATGTATGTATGTATATACGAGTACTAAAACCAACAAAATTAAATATATCTTAATGATACGATTACGATTTATTCTAGGACATCTAGGATATTTTACACACCGCGACGCTATCTAGACCTAAAGTAAACATAACTCAACTAGCTTGTAATATGTGTTCTAGAATGCCAATAAATAAACTTAGATGTAATTTATACACTATAAATACAGTACCTACTTAGAAACACTCACATCAATACAAATATATGTATTCATGCAGATATATAATAAATAAATATTCTACACAACGCTATCTACACCCATGGTAAGCATAGTTAAACTAGCTTGCAATATGAAATCTAGAATACGGATATACATACTCAGATACTTTTGATTGTAAATACACCCACATATTAGGATGCCAGCCATATTCATGCATACAAATATTTGCACCGAGCGAGAAACGAATCCGCGATCTCTACTTAGCAGTTATGCGCTCAGTCGCTGTGCTCTTGAACTGATCATTACGTTGATATAACAGTCAAATTAAATATTGTGTAATTCTTTTCAGGCACAATGCCCGAAGATACGACTTGAACAGAAACTTCCCAGACTTCTTCAAGGCCAACACAAAGCAATCACAGCCGGAGACAGAAGCGGTCAAGGAATGGATCAGCAAGATTCAGTTTGTGTTGTCCGGATCGTTACATGGTGGCGCTCTCGTCGCGTCCTATCCATTTGATAACACGCCTAATGCCAGTAACTATCAATGCCATTATCTTTATATAACTCTATGACTTTATTACCTGCTTGTGCACCACATAACAACTATCCGGTTTAAACACTTCTACTTAGCTTGCTGACAGCACTTTTTATTCGAGTTTATTAGAATTTTATCTTCGTAGAGAGTTTACTATAATCATAAGATTCCATCACCAATTTTTGAAACGGGGCATCAAGGGTAGGTTCCTCAACTGTTGACTGCGATGTGAGCAAGAACTCGCGGCTCGCGGGGTATCCGACGTGCGACTCGTTGACTCTAATTAAAAGACACTTTAAGACCAAGGGAAATTCAAATCGATTATGATAGGAAAAAATTAATCAGTTCAGGTGGGATTCGAACCCGCGATTTTCCCTTACTGGGAGAAAGCTCTGACCACTGAGCCATCGAACCCTGCCTGAAGTCATCCTATATATATCCTATATAAATCTTCCTATATATACCCTTACGGCGACGGACATATAACTGATTCTTAATCCATTTGAATTGTTAGCATACTAAATGCTTTAGAATTTCATCTAAAGGAAATTGTTGTGCACATGCATGTAAGGGTTCATATTCATCATCACCTTATCGTATCTTTTACTTTCACGCAATCAAGGAATATGCAGATCATCAGTTTGGTGTTCGGGTGAAGTATCCAAAACTCTCTTCTTAATGTATACCTCATAATCATCTTACTATACTAGAATCAAAGTTGAAATAGAGGAGGCGGCAACCTCCTCCATTTTGACATCGGTTTTGGTGATATCCATTTGGTGACGGAAAAAGTATAGAAGTATCACCACCCCTTCTCCATATCAGACAACGCGATTACCGTGCAGTGCTGCAATCACTCAATGTCCGGAAAGTCAGTGGTCCGGATGGTATTCCAGCGGTGGTTCTACAAAAATCTGCAGCGGAGTTGTTAACAATGCTTGCGCGGCTGTACCGACTGTCCTACAGCTCGGGTACAGAGCCATCGACTTGGAAAGTATAATAGCCATCACCTCAGTGCTGTGCAAGGCCTTTGAGCACATCATCAACAAACTGCTCATGCGTCACCTAGAGTATCACTATTTAATTAATGACCGGCAATATGGTTTCAAGCCGAAATGGTCAACGGGTGATCTTCTAGCATACGTTACCCACCTTTGGATAGAAGCTGTGGGCAAGCACGGTGAGTCATTGGCAATTAGTCTTGACATCGCCAAAGCATTCGATAGAGACTGGCACAAATCGCTTCTTTCCGCCTTTGGTTAGCCTCCTAGGCTGTGGAACTGGGTTGCTAGCTTCCTGCAGGGGCGTCGTATTCGCATCTTTTGTGACGGATCAGCTTCGTAGTTTCTGCAGGTAAATGCTGGCGTGCGGCAGTGATCCTTCTTATTATACACTCTCTTTCTTCTGAATATCAACGACATGCTGTTCACCGACAGTATTCATTGTTATGTAGACGATAGTAGACATGGGAGTTACCACGGACATCTTGCGGCCAAGCAGTCAGATAGTGCAGAAAAAAAGCAACTTCTTTTCACTGAGCTTGACGGGATTCGGAATCACGTTTCTCAATGGGGCTCTGAGAACCTGGTCGAGTTCAATGTCAAGAAGACGCAGGCATGTGCTTTCTCAACAAAGGTATCTTCTTTCCTGCCCCTTCTCACTCTTCAGAGCACGCCACTGCCACCACTGCAGGAGAATCTCAATATCCTAGGTATGGAGGTTCGCTGCAATCTGTATAACAAAAACTACATCGAGAGTATCATCAAATACTCTACTCGAAGTATTGAACAGAGTGAGACATTTTTTCACACTGGAGCAGTGATGTGTTCTCTACAAGGCACAAATTCACTCCTGCGTGGAATACTGCTCGCATCTCTGGGATGTTTCAGCAAACTACTTACTAGACGCTCTCGACAAGTTGCAGCAAAGAGTGGTTCTCATTATTGGGAATCCTGAGGTCACGAACACCCTGGAGCCTTGGCAGTATTTTATCGCCTGTACCATGGTGAATGTTCTGATGAGCTCTTCCAATTAGTTCCATCCTCTATTTTCCTACACAGGACAACACGTGCAGGGCTTAGATGTCACTCGCATCCGGTACAGAATATCCGATCAAGAACCAAGCGGTTCGGAGACTCTTTCCTTTGTCGCACCATTAAGGCCTGGAATTCATTACCAGCTCACGTACTAACGGACAAATACGCAGTTTATATCTGTATGAGGGAAGGAAAACTCAAATAAAACATTGTATTAGACGTGTTAGTACAATGTTTTATTTGAGTTTGCTAGCGTGGTAACAGTAGACCAGAGCCTAAGAGCCTTTTTTTTTTACGTGCGCAAAATCCCCACGGTTACCTCCCCACCGGAGCCGGTGGAGGAGGTTATGTCGGACTCGAACCGACTAAAACGCACGCCGCCTGTGGGTCGTTTTGGTTGCCGAAGGTGAGGTTGACAGGCATATCCCTCGCACCCCGGCCGACCCAGGGCCATCTCTCACGATCTGGCCCTCGTCTCGGGTGTGGGGACTACAGAGTCCCCAACTCGACCCCGGAAACGGGGAGGCGCGCTAGGCGCGCCACCGCCGCGGCCTGCTTCTGCCAGGGTGACAGGCGGCTCCACCTGTCACCCCCAGGCCGGCGCTCATGGGGGGCGGAGGTCGTTTATCGACCTCCGACGCCCGAGTTGCCTTCGTACGCGGGCAGCTTGGCTTGCAATCCTTCGTCGCTCCCGCCCCGCCTCCTCCTTCACGAGCATTACTTGCTCGCAGAAGGAGGCGCGGCCTAAGAGCCTTGATAATAACCCGCATAAACTATTGAATCAAAATTTTAAATATTGATGGGCTAAGTATGTAACTATACCTAAGGGTTTGATTTGATTTGGTAAAAATAAGTTTTGCTATCGATTTTTTATCCAATGGATAACCAACTGAGTTACCGAAATATTGAAATCAGTTATCGGTTTTATCTAAAATTGACTTTACTTATCGATAATATTTTGTCATCATACCCTAAATTACTGTGATTCCATTCTACGAGATTTATTTGAACAGCAAGATAACTTCTCGATCACTGATATATCGTAGGCTAGGATTACCGTGTTGTAACTTTAATAGTACCATATTCTTTGATGTTTTTTTTTCCCTAACATGTCCGCTGAATGCAGTTTTCCAAAGCTACGCACACACACCCTCCATCGCGCCGGATGATGATGTGTTCCGTCACCTGTCACTGGTATATTCTAACAACCATGCCAAGATGTCTCGCGGAGTTTCTTGCAAGTCTGGTTCACCGAGGTTCGAACAAGGCATCACTAATGGAGCCGAATGGTACCCACTTACAGGTAAGCTGATATCTACTGCATAAAAAATTAGTCATATGTGTATCTGTGGTCATACCAAGACTTATTGCTCGGTACATATATATTGGATCTGAAATGGTCTCAATACGCGTTAATTGGGTGTCTTTTTAGGATAAGCGTAGACGCAGAATAATTCGACAAATGAGATAGGGACTTTATCATTATCATTCATTTAGGTTTATGAGTCAGTTAATAAATATTAAAATTATTTAGATAGTAATATTCCTCCGTTATCAGAAACACGTGAGCATATGACAGGCTTCAGAATATACAGACTACTTTTTTTTTATACCACTTAGGTGGCAGACAAGCACACGGCCCACCTGATGGAAAGTGGTTACCATGGCCTATGGACGTTTGTAACACCAGAATCACAGTCGCGCTGCCAACCCTGTAAGTACAGAGTTTCTGTGCCGTCAGTGTAGAAGACAAAGCAGGACAAGCCTTTAGTCTTCCCACTGACAGCACAAATTCTCCAGTGAGCTCTGGCTACCCTACTCACCGCTGTGAACACAACACGAAGTTATTATAGCCGCGGTATTCTGTAGGGCGGAGATACTTCTCCAGTCGGACTGCTCAATTGGGTGGAAATACCGCGATGTCCTACCTCCTAACTACAAAAGTAAATAAGTAACTACTGTTACTTATTTACTTTTTTGCAAAGCTGCTGTGCAATTCTCTAAGCACACATCGTCGAGCACAGCGCTACGACACCCTTTTTTTTTTACTTGCGCAAAATCCCCACGGATACCTCCCCACCGGAGCCGGTGGAGGAGGTTATGTCGGACTCGAACCGACTAAAACGCACGCCGCCTGTGGGTCGCTTTGGTTGCCGAAGATGAGGTTGACAGGCATATCCTCGCACCCCGGCCGACTCAGGGCCATCTCTCACGATCTGGCCCTCTTCTCGGGTGTGGGGACTACAGAGTCCCCAACTCGTCCCCGGAAACGGGGAGGCGCGCCAGGCGCGCCACCGCCGCGGCCTGCTTCTGCCAGGGTGACAGGCGGATCCACCTGTCATCCCCAGGCCGGCGCTCATGGGGGGCGGAGGTCGTTCATCGACCTCCGACGCCCGAGTTGCCTTCGTACGCGGGCAGCTTGTCTTGCGATCCTTCGTCGCTCCCGCTGCCGCTCCCGCCCCGCCTCCTCCTTCACGAGCATTACTTGCTCGCAGAAGGAGGCGCCGGCCGCCCACGCATCCACACAGCGAGCCATCGCCGCGAGCAAGGTGGAGAACGTGAGAACCCTCACTCCCAGGGCCGCCACAAGCTCCCGCCTCGGCGTCTCCCACGCCGGACACTCGGTGAGCGTGTGTGGACCTGAGTCCTCGCTCGCGTCGCAGTGATGGCACTCGGACGTTGGCTATTTCTGCATCCGACGCAGATACTTTCCGAAGCATCCGTGCTCGGTGATCATCTGCGTCAGACGGTACGAGAGGCTGCCGTGTGGCCTCTCTAGCCACTCCCCCATGATGGGTCTTACCGCCGCTACTACGGCGCGCCCTGCGCCTGGTCGCCCAAGTCGTATCTCCCATTCCGCCACCATTTCCCTGTGGAGCCGGGATCTCACGGCCCGAATTTCTTCGGGCTCGGGATCGTGACC
This sequence comes from Eilema griseolum, assembly GCA_963662185.1. Classification (NCBI taxonomy): domain Eukaryota; kingdom Metazoa; phylum Arthropoda; class Insecta; order Lepidoptera; family Erebidae; genus Eilema; species Eilema griseolum. The sequence continues at coordinate 16,236,494 of OY759241.1, forward strand.
CCGCTCCCGCGCCGCCTTTCGGAACCGATATAGCGCCGAAAGGCATCTCGCTTCCAGGATCCATGGTGGCGATCCGGCAAGGAGACTCGCCGCGTTGAAAGATATCGTGCGGTACCCCCTTATGATGTGGCACGCCAACTTCTGCTGCGGACGCTGCAGCAGGGGCATGTGCCGATCACTCAGGGTGTCCGCCCACACGGGACATCCGTACAGGGCCATGGACCGCACGACACTCGCGTAGAGTCTCCTGCAGGAGTCCTCCGGGCCCCTCAGGTTGGGCAGTAGCCGCGCCAGAGCGTTGGCTGTGCCCATCAATTTGGGGCCCAGACTTCGGAAGTGCTTCCCGAAGTCCCACCGGCCGTCGAGCACGAGCCCCAGATATTTCATCTGGGGCTTGATGCCGATGAGAGTGCCTCCCACTGTGAGACTGGAACCAGGTGGTGGCGTGCACCGAGGTGCACCTCAACGCCCAGCCGCCGGATCCGTTCCACGACTTGAACAACCGCGGTCGTGGCCCTCAGAGTCGCTTCGCGGTATGTAGCCCCGCTCGCCGTCACTAGCGTGGCGCTACGACACCCTTGATACAGATTCTAATTGGTCGATCTGCAGTGACGTCACCCAGTCCGACAAATGAGAATCCCTATCAAGACTGTGGCAGCGCTGTGCTCAACGCTGTGTACTTAGAGAATTGCACAGCTATACACAATCTTTCATTTCGATTCGTGATTCGATTCGATTCGATTAATTGGTAATGTACTTTCCCAAATTCGTCTATGCTTTCGTTTCCGTTTCCGGCGTCATCGCCAACAACAGCGGAATTCATTTTGTTACTGAGTGTATTGTCAGTATATCGTAAGCTCACTACAAATCCGCGATGTATCCGTTTGCGAAACCGTGGCGTCTCCGCTCAGCCCCGAAACTGCTACGAAACGCTATGCTATGAAACGGCCCTAAGGCTTTTGAAGTTACCCTTGTCTGCTCACTATGTGCGGATAGGATCATCGACAATTTAGAGCCTGTCTGCTTGTTTATCTATCTGTCTATCCACTTTTGCCCCCTAAAAGCCAACCACACGTCCTGATCGATCACTTCAATCCCGCAGGGGGCGGACACACGGCAACGAATTTACTGGCGTGGCTAACGAGTCTCTGGTAGAATTAATAGAAACTTGACATTGGCGTCTCGCCATTATTAATTTTGTAGACATTTACAAATGACGTTTGACAAATTGCGGTAATTTGCTATAGAAGCCATCAAAAAGAAAAAAAAAAGAAACTATGCATTTATAATATTAGTAAGAATAAGCTCAGCTTAAATGAAGCCAAGATTTGCCTAACTTAAGTTTGAGCTAAATCAACGTTAGCATTATAGATTGACCCTTATAAAAATCTAATCTCTTAGATAACATTTAGATTTTGATTACAATGACGAATTTGCTACCATTTGATATCTACGCATACCTATTGATATCTACAATGAAAAGATTGGAAATTTATTTCTGTAACTATGTCAATTATGTGTTAAAATCTTAGCAGGTATTTAATGAATGAATGAATGAATGATTTATTTATTTAAAAACAACAGTGGTTCATCTTTGTTAGTATCACTTATATCTAGGTTAGTACATTATTAATAGTTATTATAGTATTACAAGGGCCATTGCTGTACCAACCCTCCCGCTATGGCACAGCAATGGTTTACATGGAGGCAATCCAGCCGTCGCGCGATCATATTCAGGATGCTGTTGTCGCTCGCCCGCACCCTATGCACCAAGGACGCGCATCTCTTCCTCATCGTTGCGTAAAAGCAGTCTACCCGGGCCTCTGCGAACATCCCTGATGCACTGCAGAAGCGAGGTAGCCCCAACAGCACCCTGAAGGCGTTATTATACTGTACTCTAAGGGCACTGTAAGCTTTTTGAGTATACCTGGCCCACAAGCAGCACGTATAGAACGAGGTACAGAAAGCTCTAAAAAGTGTGAGTTTGACCTCTCGTGAACAGCGTGCAAACCTGCGGGCCAGCATATTTGCTCTCACTGCCAGCGCCCTTCGTTCCCTCTCAATGTCCTGGTCGTCCTTGAGATCGGCAGTCAACACATGCCCAAGGTATTTAAAGTACGGCGCCGCCGTCACGTGCTATGCGGACGACACGCTAGTGACGGCGAGCGGGGCTACATACCGCGAAGCGATCCTGAGGGCCACGACCGCGGTTGCTCAAGTCGTGGAACGGATCCGGCGGCTGGGCCTTGAGGTGGCTTTGCATAAATCCGAGGCCATGTTCTTTCATGGGCCTCGGCGCACGCCACCACCTGGTGCCAGTCTCAAAAAAAAAAAAAGTGTTTAAATTGGTTAAATAGGTTTTTGAGGTTGACAGGCATATCCCTCGCACCCCGGCCGACCCAGGGCCATCTCTCACGATCTGGCCCTCTTCTCTCGGGTGTGTGGGGACTACAGAGTCCCCAACTCGTTCCCGGTAAACGGGCAGGCGCGTCAGGCGCGCCGACGCCGCGTCCTGCTTCTGCTAGGGTGACAGGCGGCTCCACCTGTCACCCCCAGGCCGGCGCTCATGGGGGGCGGAGGTCGTTCATCCATCTCCGACGCCCGAGTTACCTTCGTACGCGGGCAGCTTGGCTTGCGATCCGTCGTCGCTCCCGCTGCCACTCTTTGCATAGATTGATTATTGAGTATAATCGGCGGTATTTGAGCATATTGTTGACTCCCGGCCCCAAAGACCATAACTTGACTTTTTTTTACATTATAGGTCAAGCCGTGTGAGAGGGCGTACGATTCGCATTTGGCCACCAGAGACCGCATGCCACAGACAGATGCACTCAGCAGTGCCATATCGTCCGCGTAGCTGATGTTATTGACGCAGACCCCGTCTATGCAGCAACCGACAGTGGCACCACTGAGCTCCTCTATCAGATCGTTTACATACAGATTGAAGAGCGTGGGTGAAGATAACCCCCCCTGCCTCACCCCGCACTCCAATCCGTATGGTTCGGATAGTGCCCCTCCCCATCTCACGCTATTGACCCGGTTCCCGTACCCCGTCCCGTAATACTGAAAAGTACCATATATTCATTAAATATGTACAATGAAACATATATATTGTGTTAAATAATTATGTATTATTTTCTAATTCCACATAAAGTAAACTTGAGATCTGCAGAATGTTAGATTAGATAGGTATAGGAATTAATGACATTAGTTGATTATACCAGATCTATGCAAAAGATATCTACTCAAATTATTCCTCTTTTTGTGTTAGAGTGAAGACCGTAGTGAACATTGCAAATTTTGTTTTGGGTAACCATGTTTGAAGAGTCATTAAGGTAATGCCATTTCTCTTGGCTACACTATTAATGGGCAGTTTTAGTGGTTTCATTCATCACCAGCTGTAGGTATAAAACTCCTTTATCCCACGAAGCAGTCACAGTCTAGCGTTTATATTTATTACACGTACATAAAATACAAAAAAATCATTTTAACACATTAGAATATACAAAAATCAACTATCATAAAAATAATTGTGTGACAAGTGCTTGGATCTTACGGAATTTTATCTACACTAATTTTATACTTAGCTTAAAAAAGCAATGATTTCCCATTTCCACTTTGATTTTGAGGATTTCTCTGGTGTGCCTCCGGACTCTGAGGTTTTTTTTTATACAACTTAGGTGGCAGACAAGCACACGGCCCACCTGATAGAAAGTGGTTACCATGACCTATGAACGTGTGTAACACCAGTGGAGTTACATCCATGCTGCCGACCATGTAAGAACAGAGATTCTGTGCCGTCAGTGTAGAGGACAAAGCAGGACAAGCCTTTGATCGTCCCACTGACAGCACAAAAACTCTTCAGTGAGCTCTGGCTACCCTACTCACCGCCGGGAACACAACACGAAGTTATTACAACCGCGGTATTCTGTAGGGTGGAGGTACTTCCCCAGTCGGACTGCTCAATTGGGCGGAAATACCGCCGTATCCTACCTCCTCAATCAATCAATTCAGTACTTAATGGTAGTCTCATATCAATATCATGGGTACTGAATCTATGACATTAATTTTTATATTGTAACGATGGCAAGATTGGTAATTTATAGATAGGAGCCTTGGGAATCAGCTAGTAATCACAACTGGTTTTCTCTTTTTTCGTGTGTGAAGTTTATTTTCCTCTGTGCTACTCTCGCCATATTTTTCTTTAGTTATTCGTCTAACAGTTCTTTGTCCAATACTAAGCGCACCAAAAAGAGAAAACTAGTAAAACCAGTCGTGTTAAAATGGCCATCGTAGCGTGCCGCAACATATATATCTATTTATAAATTACCAATCTTAACATCGTTACAATAAAAAAATTCATGTCATAGATTACTGTTGATTAATATTTTTATCGTAATCTCACTTACCGATGCGCAAAAAGTACCTACATATTATGGATTTTTGTTTTCAGGATACTATGTCGGATTTCGATATCTTATCCACGATAAGCCACGATAATACATAGGTACAGTCCACGACATAAGTTTATTAACACTTGTTAACACTTTTCATGTATACTTACCTAACTAGGTACTATTACAAACCTTTTTATAAATTGCAATATGTAGGTACATCTATTATTAATTCAGATATACCTACCTACGTATTTCTATGATCCTTAAGAGGACAAAGTTATTAAAATTAATGTTTTGTCAGTGAATAATAATAATAATAATTAAGAATTTGTTAAATTACTTTTGCTGTTGACTGTACTTTGAAATAGTATACCTACACCTTCGTGTATGGTCACCCGTCTATACATTTTAGTTTAATCGGCATGATACGGTTGATTGGATACAGTTATGGAACATTCGAAATTCAATTTTTTTGCTTGAATGATAGATGTCATTGATCATAGATCATATTGTCAGCCGATTCGTAATTCGTACCTGCTGCATGAATCCTCTAGGATTATTCCACCCTGTTCTCAGTAGTCCGATGATCGAACTGTTTAAATATCATACAAAAGTATCTACATGGGTACATAAGTATAGGTAAGTATTTCTATGAACATATAATAAAACAAATGTAAACAGAGAGAATTTCTTTTTTTTTTATACCACTTAGTTGGCAGACAAGCATACGGCCTACCTAATGGAAAGTGGTTACCGTGACCTATGGACGTCTGTAACACCAGAGGAGTCAGTCGCTACCAACCCTGTAAGTACAGAGTTTCTGTGCCGTCAGTAGAAGACAAAGCAGGACAAGGCTTTCTTCCAACTGACAGCACAAATTCTCCAGTGAGCTCTGGCTACCCTACTCACCGCTGGGAACACAACACGAAGTTATTATAGCCGCGTTATTCTGTAGGGCGGAGGTACTACCCCAGTCGGACTGCTCAATCGGGCGGAAATACCGCCGTGTCTTACCTCCTTATATATTTCTTTCAATATTCTTCAATATTCTTTCAATTTTTTTTTTCTTAATTGCACACATACACAGAAACATACAGAAATCATACCTAGATAATACAAAGATAGATTATAACAAAAGAGTATGTTTGCTTGGTTGAATGAGCTAATCTCAGGAACTACTAGTTCGAATCGTAACTTTATTTTTGTGTTGATTAGTCCTTTCATCCAGGAAGGTAATAGGCTACATAACATCACGCTATTACCCAAGGGAGGGGAGTAATTATAAATGTCAACAAATACGGCGTATTCCTATTAATTATAACATAACATGACATAGACTCACGCCTATATCCCCGCAGGGGTAGGCAGAGGTGCTAGCACCCACATTTCGCCAGTTTATATTTAGGTCCCAATGTAATAGGTGGCGAGCCTATTGCCATTAACCGGGCACTTATAAACCTGCGATAAGCACACATGACTTCGAAAAGCATCGAAAAGTCATTGGTGTGTGCCATGGTAAAACCTGGGATCGAACCTGAGATCTCGTCTCAGCAGTCCATTACCCATACCACTAGGCTACCGCGGTTAATTATTGCAATATATAATAGGCATAGGACTTTAGTATTAAGTTATCTGTGGCATAGGTATGATTGAAAAGGGTGACATGGGGTTTCAAAGTACGCCATGGGCACGGGTACGAAGCAGGGGAGGGCTAGCTAGCACAATTTAACACTATCAGTGCGATTACGTGGCCTGATAGAGCTAGGCCTTGGTTAGCTAAGTACATACATTAATCGCACTGATTGTGATAACAATTGCAAATTTTTGGATGAAGAAGACAAAAGAATCATTAAACCTATACATAACACTGTGACGCTTTTTATACATTTTAACCACAGATTATCTAAATAGTTAGGTTTAAAACCTACCTAGATATGGGAATGGGAGCCACTTACTAAAATTTTATTATTAGGCATAGTAGGCTTAGGAAAGTGTGATTTCACTTACTTTGGGAGTGGAAAACCATAATTTGTAAGGTTTGAAACGCGTTGCGTATATTATATAAAATATATAACTCAAATAGGATTAAATCATTACGAAAGTTGCAGGTAATACCTACCTATCTTTTTGTTTCAGGTGGTATGCAAGATTACAACTATTTGTGGCACGGATGTATGGAGATCACACTGGAGATTTCCTGCTGCAAATTCCCACCAGCACATGAGCTGGCCAAGTACTGGCAAGATAATAAACAGGTACTACATCACAATAGCTCTACTTAGCCTTAGTTATTACTAGGTAGGTAGGTATTTCATCACAGGATCACGATCACGAACATGAAATTTCATCATATGACGCCACACGCCACCACAATACGGCGCCATTTTAACAACCATTTGCTCATGATCGTTTGTTTAGGACTACGAAACCCACTAGCCCACTCGAATTAGTTCAAAGAATAGTTAATTTCGAGTAAAATATAATTTAGCAATTTAACTATTAGAATTTTTGTTTATTAAATTACGCATTTTCAATTTTAGACTTACCTACTGAAGTTAGTTATTTACAAAGTTAATAATGTGAAGGATTACATCATATTTAAGCTATAATCTAAACATTACATATTTATTGAGTTACTTATAGAGTTTGATAAACTTCAAATTGATGCTTTTGATGCATATTAGCAGATACTGTATCTAGTACTACATCACATAATTTGTTCGTCCAAAAATTCCAAATATCAAAGTATAAATGTATAAAAAATAAAAAAACAATAAAATCATCAAATAGATATCTACAACTCAGACTTTGACCACTTAATTTATTGCCCACTGCATTTGAATTGATTGAAAAAAATAACAATAAGTAGGTATAAATAACTATAAAAATGTAAAAACATAAATATAAAATATAAAATTATTTAAAGAATCTAAGTTAATTAAGATAGAAACTTATTATTTAGAATATACTTAAATCAGACACATGGAGTAAAATACAATATTCAGTTAATTTTTAGTATAATAATAGCTTAACTTTTTAATAAAACTACTTAGTTTTATTTAATTTCGTTTAATATGTTTGAAGTGATTTACAGATGTGAATATTAATATGCTCAAAAACTATTAACATTACCTATTTCACATATTTAAACGGCTATCACTTCATGCACGAGAATAAGCAAATAGAGCTGCTACAACAAAAAGTAGTAATGAAGGTGTGTTAGTTACAGCAGAGCTCCAATCACCCGATTGGATTCCGACGACTCCACACGCGACTCGTCCCCAGTTACCTTCAGTTGTAGCCAGAACTACACTGCGTCCTAGAATGTTGTTACGGCCTCGTAGCGTGTACCCCTCTAAATGACCCGAGATGTTAACATAAGCGATTTCATTCGGGTTTGAATCAGCTGTTAGCACAATATTATTTTTAGCGACTTCAACCTGGCCTGATGTAGGGGTATACACATTACCAGCGTTATTACATGTTGTGATATCTCCAAGTTCATGCACCGCTAGCGTGTATTCTCTCACGTGAGGTACTCCCACGATCGCTCCAGCAATTTGCACTTGATTACCGATTTCAGCAAATACAATATGACCAACGGGAGGATTGTTCAAAACAGAGATTCCAGGGCTCACAGTAACTATGGCAATTCTAGCTGTTGAGGCATTGGCGTTAACTAAAACGCATGCCAGCAGAAAGAAATAGCGCAAAAGTGAAGACATGGTGATGAAGGTATAAGTCACACTACAATAACTACACGAAACCAAATTGTGGGCCTATTTAAATGGTGATAATGATAGGACTGATAACGAAACAACAAAAATTATCTTGTATCGAGATATGGATTGGAATATGGATTGGAAATACTGATTACACATTAATGAGCCTTTAAGTAATCACAACTATGAATAGTTGGTATAATTGGCTATTAACTGTATGACTCCTCTACTGGCAAATTCTACTAGGTCTTATGCGACAGCCATATTAAACTTAAATGATTCAAGAGAAAAAAAGTAAGAAACGTCTGTCGTAATGTAGGGAAAGGTCATTTTCAAAGAGAGCTAACTACGCAACAAAGTTATTGACCGTATTGAATACTGTAATCTAGAATACCACATGACGATCAACCGTTAAAAATGCTACTTACAGCTTAAGTCTATAATGAAGAGCTTGTAGGGTCGACATAATTATTCCATCAATAACTTAAACGTGATTTACAATCTTAATATACGTCGTTAAGGTGGACCATTGGCTGCCTACGTACAAGTTTAATCCAGTTCAGGCCTACGACTTATGCAAAGGGACTCTTTTGTCCGCACTTAGTCTACTTTTTTGGGCCAATTTGCATGCTCACGACTATAATCCGGTTCATATACCTACCTACTTTGCCTCAATAACTTAAACGAGACAATCATTCTATACTTACATGCATACATATACATCATCATTATATTTTACCTATTCAAATTGGTGACAAATAAACGAAGGAAATATCAACCAACATTAAACAATATTATAACTAGGTATACTGGACACATCTGTGAATCCCTTTAGAGAGTACAGGCGTGATGTTTTGTTGTGTGATTACGTAAACAATGCCTAAATATGTGATAGCAGGAAACATTGTTCACTTACTGATATTTATTGAAGTTTCGTAGTCTGTGTCAGATCAGATCAGATTTCTACGAAATTTAAATGAGACCATTTTAGAATAAATCTTTGTGGAACAAAATAATTATTTTGCAAATCTGTCAAAATGATAGAGGTACAAAACTCAAACATTATGTAAAAAAAAACAGATTTTTCAAATTTCGAAGTATCATGATTGCAATTCGTACAACAAAACTATACAGTGTTTGTTGTACCAGTTTTTCTAAAAATCCAATGCGATGTGGTATTGGTCTCCTCGATAATAATTACTTCGAACTCTCAGGAAATCTTATCGACATTTCCATACGGAAAAAAGAATCATATTTTTTGAGTCATGCGAATCATTGCGATCATTTCGATATTATAATCAGTGATATCAAAAATGAAACTCACTTAATCGACCGATAATCTGCTTAAGTAGATAAGTGACGAATTATATTATTAATAATGAAAATGACTCATGCAAACAGGTCGAAAAATCGTGAGGATATTTTTTTTTAAATTTGTTTTGAGTCATCGGGAAACTTATCAATAAATATTCAGGAACTTTCCCCTAAGAACCCAGGCACAGTCAGTGTCGCTCTGTGGCCTTTATTGCTGTACCTTCTCGGTTTCATCGTCCTTGAAACATATAGGTGTCCATCGATTTTTTCTATCTCTTCGAGAATCTTGAACTTCACGGATTTGAGTTTCTTCAGAGCGAACACTTTCGACTCCTATTTTGCTCAATCGCCTCCTGAATGGTGCAAGTGTTGGAACGTCAAAGGACGAGTCATATCATCTTCTTAATTTGTTAGTTTAAATCGCAACTGACGAAAACAACTGAGTAGATGGTTGGTCACGCCTCCTTCTCATAAGCTCGAGAGGCTCGAGAGAATTTAGTTTCTTGCTGTTTGCGATTTCCAGGAAACAACTTCCGAGACACCTCCTGCAATGTTTTGAACACTGTGTCCGTTTTCTTGCTGCTAGGGGTTTCCATTATTGTACTGCAAAACGATTTTGAAGTTCTAGTTGAGACTTTTCAGATCCCAAAGCTACTAGGGGCGACGTAGGTCGGAGAGTAGACTGTATCATTCGGAATCCTCATCGAGACTCGGAGAGCTATGGGTCCCCGTGCTATGAGCATTCTTACTAACATTTATAACCACGTGCGTATTCAGTGACGAGTTAGGCCATATTAGAATTTGACCACCAAAATTTAGCTTTTTGCTCGGACAAAATGTAGGCTCAAAATTTTTCATACTTATATGAATTAATTCATAAATATTCTAAACACTGAGGTCTAACTTTTTATGTATTGACTTTTATTACTGAGAAACTTAAAACCTAGTCTGAACGACTGTAAGTTGAACGTGAGGTAGACTCAGGACAGGCCATCAAGCACTTAAATTTAACTTTTTATTTTTTTAATATTAATAATAATATTAACTGGAATATAAGCATCGAACCAAATGTGTTTTTAACTGAAGAAAAATTATGACAAAATATTAACGTTACACTACAATTCTCACCCTGGACACTCAAAATATGCCGTCGGGGATATTCACATTGTGGTAACCTTGGAGGGTTACAGTGACCAGAGAATTATTTAAACGATAATTATTTCTTTCCCGGCCCTCAATTAGAGTCTCAGGGTGATAATATGTTAACCTACTGACAGGTAGACAACGAGCAGCGTAACATCGTATCGAGTGACCCTCCTGCCCTCTCGGCGTCAGGCTTAAACACCCATTGTTAACTGTAACATTCCCCACCGAGTCATGTCTCGAGAACCATCTATTTACCTTCCACTGCTCAGCGTCAGGGGTCACCCCAAACATGCATTCACCTCCTTCTAGGGAGCGAGCCCCTAACTATAATTCACTCAAGGTAACATTTTAATCTAACTCTAATATAGTTAACTCAATCGCCCATTAATGGCGTTGCACTCCGCCTATGCGTCGCATTGTACATAAAAATATATAACATTATAGTATTACTTAGATATAGGTAACTGGTAATTCCGGGGGTTCCCTAGCTGATAAAGCAATCCGAAATGTTATCGAAAGGATACGAGGTCTCTCGATACAACAACGTTTGACTCAATTCCCAGTCAATATAATTACTTAACTAGCTGTTGCCCGCAGCTCGCTCGCGTGGAAATTTGGATTCCGTTTAAATTCATTTTCGCGAGGAAGTACCCTCTTTTACCACCCTTGTCGGTCATCAGGAGTGGTTAGATTGGACTCGGACCAACTAAAACCGCATGATGTCTCGGGTCTTCAGATACCGACCTAGAGTAGAGCATATCGTGTGCTCCCCGGCTGACCCTGGGCCATTTACGGTTTTAAGATGGCCACCTCAGGAGTAGGAAGCACGGTATCGGAAGGGGGTTGGCGGATGGGAAGGGGGGATGTACACCTATAATCCCCATGTTTGCGCTCAGTGGCCAGCCTGCCCCTTACCTGCTTCTCGTCGTCAGAGGGACATGTGGGAAGCCTCCGAGCAGCTCTACACAGGGCCGTTCTCATTGCGGCTGTTATTTACCGTAGGCGACAGCGCCTCCCCTGGGCGAGAGGCGCTGCCGCCTCCGTTACCCAGGGTGCATCGCATGGAGGCTCCGGGTCAGGTACTCGGATCTCGTTCCCATTGCATCTTCTGTTCACCTGACTCTATATATAATATTCAATATAGAATATTCCCGTAATTTAATATTTTGTAATCAATGAATTTATTGACATTTATAATTTGGTAATATTTTTAAATAGAACCGCGGTAGCCTAGTGGTATGGGTAATGGACTGCGGAGACGAGATCTCGGGTTCGATCCCAAGTTTTACCATGGCACACACCAATGACTTTTCGATGCTTTTCGAATTTATGTGTGTATTTATCGCAGGTTTATAAGTGCCGGTTAATGGCAATAGGCTCGCCACCTATTACATTGGGACCTAAACATAAACTGGCGAAATGTGGGTGCTAGCACCTCTGCCTACCCCTTCGGGGATATATGCGTGAGTTTATGTTATGTTATGTATCAAATAACATAACATAAACTCACGCATGAAAATAAACTGGGCATAATTAATAGCTTTTACAGAAAGAAATCTTCAAAGAAATGGACATGGATCTCTCCTAATGGCCGACATAAAAACGAGATCGACTATATTATGTCTAACAATATAAAAGTTTTCAAAGATTTGGCAATTATAAACAAATTTAATTTCAAATCAGATCATAGAATGGTTAGAGCAAAACTATCAGGTACATGTGTTAAAAGAGCACGACAAATTCACAACAGTATGAAAGCTATTGAATGCACAGGTAGTACTAAATTACTTCTAAAAAACCTAGAAGTTTCCTTGCCAGATGGAAAAGAAGAATGTATATCGACTCAAGAAAAATATAATAGATTGCTCAAACAATTAAAAGCAGAAACTCAAAAAGTAAATTTGATTAGTAAGACTACGATATCACTTGAAAGTAAGCAACTACTACAGGAACGGAAGCAACTTATACAACAAGGGAAAAATAACAATAACAATGTCCGAAAGATAGCCGAAATAAGCAAAAAGATTAGCGAACAACTTAGAAAAGATCGGAAGTCAAAACGGTTAACAATACTAAGAAAACATATAGAGAAAACTGGAGGAATAAAGAAGGCGTTAAAAGAAATGAACTACAAAAAGGACTGGATTCCAAATATGAAAAATAAAAATAACATAAAGATCAGCAATAGACTAGAAATATTAAGAATCGCTACGGAATACTACCGAAATTTATACTAAAGTTGTAAAGGGGAACAAGTAACGAAGGAATATAATTATATAAATAAAGAGGAAGTCAAACCAATTTTAAAAGAAGAAACTATCAAATCCATCGAAACACAAAAACTAGATAAGGCACCTGGATCAGATCTAATCACGAATGAATTGCTGAAAACTACATTACCAGCGATGGCACCAAGACTTACAGATTTATTCAATGAAATCCTCGAAACGGAAAACATCCCGGAAGACTGGACTAAATCGACAATCATACTACTACATAAAAAGGGAGACAAGGGCAACTACAGACCGATCAGTTTAATGTCAAACATTTACAAAATATTTTCAAAAATCATTTTAAATAGAATTACCAACACATTAGATGAAAATCAACCTAAAGAACAAGCTGGTTTCCGAAGCAAATTTTCAACTGTAGATCACATACACACTCTAAGACAAATCTTACAGAAGTATAAAGAATATAATAAAACGTATTACATAGGGTTTGTTGATTTTAACAAGGCATTCGACACATTGGAACATGATTATATATGGGATGCTCTAATAAGACAAGGAGTACAAGCAAAATATATACGAATAATTAAAAATGTATACACAGCGAGCACAGCAGAAATTAAACTTGAATCTACGGGTAACGAATTTCCTATTCAAAGAGGTGTACGCCAAGGAGATCCTATATCACCAAAATTGTTTTCCGCAGTATTAGAAATGATCTTTAGAAATCTTAACTGGTCCACAGTTGGCATCAACATAAATGGCGAAAATCTTAACCATCTACGCTTCGCGGACGATTTGATTTTGTTCTCAGAAGACGCAGGAACCCTAGAACTGATGTTGCAGCAGCTTTCCGATGAAAGTGCTAAGGCAGGACTGACCATGAACTTAACCAAAACCAAAATTATGACAAATTCGCAACAAACAGTAGACAATAAACATATAAACATAAATAATGAAAAAATAGAATATGTAAATGAATATATATATTTGGGCCAACTTATATCTACAGAAGGTTGCATGGATAAAGAAATAGAACGACGAATAAACAACACTTGGAAACGGTTTTGGTCACTTAAGGAAATAATGAAGAACAAAGATATGCCAATGAAAGCAAAAAAGAAGGTTTATGAAACATGCATTATGCCATGCTTATTATACGGGTGCCAGACATGGGCGTTAACAGAAATACAAGAATCCAAGATAAAAGTATGTCAAAATTCAATAGAAAGAAGTATTTTATATATAAAAAGAAGAGATAGAATAAAAATAGAAGAAATTAAAAAGAAAACAAAATTTAAAAACGCACTCACTGCCTACAGACGTCTTAAATGGCGTTGGACAGGACATATGCTACGAGAAAGTAAGGAAAAATGGACTAAATTAGTAACCGAATGGTACCCAAGGAATAGCAAAAGAAATAGAGGCAGGCAAAGTAAAAGATGGGAAGATGACATCAAAAAAATAGTTGGTCCGCAGTGGACCCGCCTAGCAAGAGACAGGATTACATGGAAATCTTTAGAGGAGGCCTTTGTCGACAGACAAGCTGTTTCGCATAAAACCGGTTGCCGAGAATATAAACTCAAACAAGGTTAAAAATTAGAAATTAAGCATGTTTTTATATGTTAATAAGCGAAAGGAACAGCAATAAAGGCTATTTTATTTTATTTATTTTATTATGTATCAAATAGAATGTCCGATTTCAATAATTCAAAAAGTAATCAATAGGTTTTGAATTTTACTTGGTAGCGCACAATATTCAATTTGTGATACCTAAGAGTTTATTTAATGTAATAATGTAGTTAGTTGGTAATCTAATAGGTACTGTATTGTATTTTTTTCTTAATGAAATGAAATGAAATTTATTCATAGGAGACATGGTGAAATAAGAAAATAGCTTTGAAAATGACACATATTTTTTTTGTAATTTGTAAAAGATAAAAATGGTTACGATTGGTTTTCCTTAGGAGATACATAAATGAATTTTTGAAATCTGACCAGTAGTTTTTGAGTTTATTGGAATACAAAAATGGAATACAAATTCCTTAACTCTTTTTAATTTACTAGCTGACCCGCCCCAGCATCGCCCGCGCCATATTTTGAAACCTCATATCACCTATTTGAACCCGTATTTCTTTAGTCTACCTTAAGTAGTAGCGAGATGATAATTACCCTATAATCTTCGTCGATAAATTCAACACAAATAATATTTTTTTTTTTTTTATATGTGCGGATTTGTTGACATTAATGGTTCGATCCCTTTTGTAGAAGCATGACGTTATATTATAGCCTATAGGCTATTCAACAGAAAAAGATTTTTTCAATTCGAACCGGTAAGTTCCTGAGATTACTGCGACCAAACAAATAAACAGAGAAACAATTTTCAGCTTTACCTATAAGGTCGGTCGGATCGGTCGGTAGTTTATCGTCCAAACTATTCCGTGCATCCAGCGCCATCTACAGGAATGAACCAAAACTACTATAATTCTACCAATTCTGCATCGCGTAATTAAAGTTCCAGCACTAGATTGTAGATATTGTTTGTACCTATGTGTAATTGTTTTAAGACTTCTATTAATTCCTAAGAAATATAACACAACATAACAACAATACGAGTATTGTCCCTTAGTTCACAAGTATATTAATTTGTAACATTTTTTATTGAAAATGGTTGCCGAGATCCACGACAGATGGCGCTACAATAGGGTTATGGATTTTTACGATTACTCTATTTCCTCATATCGCCATCTCGTGATTCTTTGAGGTACTAGCATTGTGTGAGACAGCTCTAGAAATAAAAATATATCCGAGCGAAGCTCTATCACCCGGGGTGATAGACGATAGTTACATATATTTGGATATATATTTTATATAGATGGTTCAATAAAATGGCGACTGAAAAATCAGCAGTTAATACTATGCGATGATTTATTTCTCATTTTTGTATGAAATTAGAATAAGAACGTGTTCATGCAGCGAAACGCTAATAGACTTGGGTGACCAAAAAAAATATGCGTGTTTTCTACTCGTATAGAGTACACAATTCTTTTTTAGATAATCATTAACACCTAAAAAAATTATATGAACTAGAACATTAAACTCAATGCCCCACACAGGTATTTAGAAAATAATTATTAGCCTCAATAATTGTAAATTATTATTCATACATTTGGGTATTTGACATCTATTACACAAAGATATGAATTTTATTTAAATGATAGCTTATATGTAAATAATAACTATACAAAATGTATTTCACAAGAAGATGAATTTTAAATATTTTATTTTTACAAAATAAAATTGAGAGTTTTTATCTGTATTTAACATGAGGCAAAACACAAAAAATCTGTTGACAGTTCGCGTGACGTAATTATAAAAATTTTACATAGTGTAACAGAAACTTTCGTTTGGTTGGTATTTTCGTAGATATTATTTAATGACGTCATGCGCAGAATGTCACGTGACCAACCACTTTCCACGTGCTTTTTAAGCTAGCAAAGTTAAAATGTGTTCTTTTTTTTCTAATTAATAAGATTTTACGGAAAAATGATGAATTAGATCAGGTATTAAATTAATTTCTACATCTTTTAAGATAGGTTTCCAAAAGTAAAATACCCAACTCAGGTCAGTATTAAAATTAATCAATCACTTTGAGAATTATTCGAAAATGATATATGAGTATCAAGAAGTTTACGAAGACTATAAAATACTAACTTACAGGATAAAACTGTTGCCATTTAAAACTTTTGAAAAAATCATTTATTCATCTTTCATTGGCGAGACTCTATCGATGTAGTAGCGGGAGTAGATAAAGACAAAAACAAAATTTAGTTTTTTTTAATAATGTTAAAATAGCTTAAAATCGATATTTACAATTACAAACATACTTATCTAACTGCATAGATTTAAATTACACAAATATAATTATTTCATGCCTGAGAATAAACAGATATTGATGCTGCCACGATGAAGAGTAATAATGAGGGTGAACTAGTTACGGCTGAGTTCCAATCACCCCCTTGTATTCCGATGACACCACATGCGACTCGAGGACCTGCATTACCAGTAGTAAGCGAATGCTCATGATCTCCCAGACCCAAGTCATCTGGCTGCGCATGTAAAACTAAAGTACGTCCAAGTATATTATTGCGATCTCGTAATGTGAGCAGGTGATCAGTAATATCCACAGTGGCTGTAGCAATAGTATCATTTCCCACGAATATAACATTTCCCAGGTCACCGACGTGACGCTCTGTGTGATTTTGTCCGCCATGATTCTTGTCTTCGGGATTGAAGTGGGCACCCGAATTATCACAAGTGACGACATCTCCTAATTCATGCACATGAAATCCGTAATATCCAGGGGACAATCCAACTATAGCTCCAGCAACATGCAGGCCATTATTTGTTTCGGTAAACTGAATATGGCCCGAAACATTTTGACCTAGCTCAGCGTGTAGTGTTCTCAAATTCGCTACAGCAATTCTGGGTGAAGTACTTGCTTCAGCCAATACGAAGAATGTGATCAAAAGTATTGTGTTTAAAATTACCGTCATGATGTATGCACGTATCGTTTCAGTCACAGTAAAATAAAAAATAAGGTTTTGACCGAACCGAATTGTATGTCTCTTTAAGTAGTGATAATGAAATTATAACTGATAAAATATTATCGAGTTTTGACGATCATTCATTACAAATAGCCAACATAACAACGAAATACATATAAGTACAGTCGCCATCGTCGCCGAGTCGGTAGGTAGGTGTTAGCATAACACATTCCTAGTTACCGACTTATATAAAATCTCTAACTGTGGCGTGACTCCGCCCGCGTGGAGTTTTGATCCTGTAAACTTTTTTCGTGCGGAAGTCCCCTCGGATACCAACCCCGTCGGCCTTCGGAGTTGGTTATGTCGCATTCGGATTCACTAAAAACGCACAGTGTCTCAGGTCTTCAGATGTCGGGGTATAAGATCGCCTGAAGCATATCCCGCGTTCTCGGCTGAGTCTGGACTCTGAGCCATCTATGGTTTTATGAAGTCCCCTCAGGCGTAGGAAATTATGTTGATCTCCATGTGCCCTCTGGCTGTCAGGGGGACATATGGGAAGGCTTCGAGCAGCCATCTGCAGAGCCGTTCCCGCCGCGGCCGCGTTTTTACCGTAGGCGATAGCGTCTCCCCAGGAAGAGAGGTGCTACCGTCTCCAGCACAGTGTGCACCGCATGATAGTTTCTGACCACGCTGCTCGATCCCGTCCCCGCTATACCTTCTGTTCAACGGACGCTCCCCGGTTTCGGTCGTGACATACATCGAACTTCGAACTCCCGTTGCACCCATGCCATGCCTCTATTTTAATCTTATTGAAATAATGTACGGGGATCTACCGGCCTTATTGACATTTATAATTTCGTAATATATATAAAAACGTCCGATTTTTATAATTTAAAAAGTAATCAACAGGTACTGAAGCAGTCTTAAATACAAAATAATTTATTTGGATAAAAACTAATAAAAAGGTATAGATAACACGGTCTGATTTTGATCTGTATTTTTATCAGACGCTTGAAGTAATTTCGTTTGCGCTTGAATTTATTTTCATATTGCGATATCTTTAAAGCTGTTCATTGTAGCTATTTATTTTTGTAATTTGTAAAAGCTAAAAATGGCTACTGTGGGTTACCCTTAAGACATAGAATTATGATATCGAGGATTTTATTGTAGAACTTTTTCAGCCACACATATTTGTAGTACATCATTTTGGTCTATCATTAATAGCTTTCGCAGCGTACTCGTTATACCTAAGGATTAGAAAGGTCATTATTTACACCTTAGGTTACATTATTGGAGTTTTAAAAAGGATCCCTATTTTATTTGAATATATAATATAGCCTATGTTAGTCAGTGATAATGTAGCATTCGAATAACAAAAGAATTTTTGAAATCGAGTCAGTAGTTTTTGAATTTATTCAAATCATACAAAATCCAAGTTATAATATTACTATAGATAACTAATATTGTGAAAAATTAAAAAATATCCAGTGCAGATTACAAAGATACCACTTATTTAATGTTCAGTAATTTATATAAGTGACTGTACTTACCTACGCACTATATTCTTAAAAATACATTATCTTGTAGGTACCATGAAAGTAGATTAGACATATTCGCCGATTACACAACTAAGTATAGTATGTTATTTACCCGTCTGTGACAGCGAATGTAATGTTTTAGGCGCGTACCTATGTATTTACTGGGTGCATTTTTTAAAAGGGCTTGGATGGCCAAATCCGAAACTATATGGAAAAGCGAAAAATGCTCGAAGGAGTCACGAGCCCAATTTTGATGAAACTTAAAACCTCATCATTAGAATTTTTTAAAAACCGATAATCCTAGCTGAGAATCGAACCTGATTTTGAAATAAAAACACCCTTTATTATTACTCCATACGATAGTGGTTTTTTTATACCACTTGATTGGCAGACAAGCACACGGCCTACCTGATGGAAAGTGGTTACCGTGGCCTATTGACGTGTGTAACAACAAGGGAGTCACACTCGCACTGCCTACCCTGATACACATACAACACAAAAAGTTAAAGCAGAACAAGCTTTTGGTCTTCCCACTGACAATACAAAAACTCTCCAGGATCAAATTCTGCGAAGTATAGAAAAATGCGAATGCAAACTAGCGTCATGGGAACTTGATGCACTACTTAGAATAATGCAGTTGTATCGAATACACCCAATGATACTTTGGTCCAGGTTACACTGCTATACACTATACGTCATGACGAGGCAATAAGACTCTTTGGATCATCGCACCTCTGTATCCTATCAACTGACTTACCTACTTAGTTGTGTAATCATGCCTGAATCGTCATATTTGTGTCAGAAAATGTTTTTTTTATACCACTTAGGTGGCAGACAAGCGCACGGCCCACCTGATGGAAAGTGGTTACCGTGGCCTATGGACGTGTGTAACACCAGAAAAACCCCCATTGGCGTTGCCGGCCCTGTAAGCACAGAGTTTCTGTGCCGTCAGTGTAGACGAAAAAGCAGGCCAAGCCTTTAGTCATTCCACTGACAGCACAAATTCTCCAAT
Source organism: Eilema griseolum (assembly GCA_963662185.1). Taxonomy (NCBI): domain Eukaryota; kingdom Metazoa; phylum Arthropoda; class Insecta; order Lepidoptera; family Erebidae; genus Eilema; species Eilema griseolum. The sequence goes on from OY759241.1 coordinate 16,256,401, forward strand.
GAGCTCTGGCTACCCTACTCACCGCTGGGAACACAACACGAAGTTATTACAACCGCGGTATTCTGTCACTTCCCCAGTCAGACTGATCAATTGGGCGGAAATACCGCCGTGTCCCTACCTCCTATAATTTCTATTAATAATAAATTCCATTGCAAGACTGTAAAATCTGAATTCTTATCTATTATTTTCAGTCACTTATAAAGTACTTGGCCGAGGCTCACCGCGGCGCACACGGCTTCGTGATGGATGAGAACGGCAACCCCGTAGAACGTGCTTCCATCAAAGTGAAGGGCCGTGACGTCAACTATCACACCACCAAGTACGGGGAGTTCTGGCGCATACTGCTGCCTGGCACATACAGGGTCGATGTAAGTATTCTACTGTTTTCCCCAAGTCATAGCTGGCCTAATGCCTAACCTGAGTACCTGAGTAGGTAGGTACCTACCTAACTAAATAGTAATATATGATGACATAAACATGACAGTGTCATTCTGATTTTCACGTTGTAAATATCAGGATATTCATCATTTATAAATTCAATTAACATCCCGATAGTAATAATATAATTAATATAATTTATTACTAACTAGGTAGGTACCAACTCGAGGGATAGCTACCAACCTACCTACTTAACTGACCGCAGTCACAGTATTAATAGATATTATTACTGTGCGGTAGTGGTGGTTATTATAAAAATTGTTGATTAAAATTTATTATAATAAAGAAGAATAAAAGGAAGATTCTCCTAATTTGTTCCAAGCAACAGAGTCAACTTAAAAAAAGCTTGAACGCGTCCATAATATAATATTTTATAATAAATGACATAGCTCTATCAGGCCATCTTAGATCACATAAATTTATTGAATAAATCTCTGTTGTAGCAGTCGTTATAGATTATCAATAATTCAATCAATTAACCCACCGCAATCCATTGCTGGACATAGTGCCTCTCCCAATGTGCGCCATTATATCCGATCCCGAAACAGTTAAATACGTACTTATTATATTATTTATCAATACATGAGGAGGAAAATTTGTCCTGACTAAATAGTACCTAGCCCACTTAAATACTCAATAGGTACGTTGCCGACTAAGTAGACTATTGTACTGGGGCGAGGAGTCCCTGTAACCTGATTCCTGCCGGCTTCCCTATGTTCTTCCAAAGGTTCAGGAAATCTATATTTTATGTGTACCTATTACTTTTGCAGGTTTCCGCAGAAGGATATCTCCCTCAACAAGTAGAATTCATTGTTATAGAAAGTCATCCCACGCTCTTAAATATAACACTTCATTCGGCCAAAGTGAGTATTAAATTACGATAAAATTGTACATATATATCTATTCTGTAAATATGAAAATTGCTGTAAATAATTAGGCAAACCTACCTACCGGTATTGCTATTCGACACTTCGATAAATACATATACCTACGCAGTAAGAATTACCAGGCAATAGTAAACTGTAATTTGTGTGATATTGGTTAAATGCCACCCTGATAGTAGGAACAAGTTTTTGTACTTTTATTCGATAAGCCAATGGTTAAGTTGTTAGAACATTTATGGAAATTCACACTGTCCGTTGCATTACGTGTTTTGTGGTTTTAGTGTTTACGCCTCCTCCACACAAGCGCGTTATTATCGGACGATATAATACCGAACGTGTTATTTGCGTTACCTGTTTCTAGTAGATATTAGACCCTGATGTGATAATAATGGCACACGCAGTTGTGGCGTAGCGGTAGAGCATTCGACTGCTATGCAGGGGGTGCGGGTTCGATTCCCGCTCAGTGCAAATATTTGTATGCATGAATATGTATATTTGGTTTGGCATTGGTCTGGGTGTTTCTATGTATAATATGTATGTATTTACAAAAAAAAAATGTATCTAAATATGTTTATCCGCATTCTAGATTCCATAACACAAGCTAGTTAAGCTATGCTTACCGTGGGTCTAGATAGCGTTGTGTAGAATGTCGTGGAATATTTATTTATTATTATTATTCTTCTTCTTCTTCACCCTAGCGTTAATGCCAGTCCCATCTGAGGCTTTTACCGCGGAGTAGACTCTCTGTCGTACTGCGGGTTTTGGCTGATCTTCGATAATTTCCGTGAAGCAACTACCGTATGACCTCCAAACGAAGCATTGCAGTTAGACCAGTTGTTAGTCTTTTTAGGGCTCCAACTACCCGTAACAACTGCCATAGACGATCGCATGGCAACCCGGGACCGAAGGCCATAATAAAACCTACACCACACAGGCACGTCATTATCGGCCGATAATACCGCACGCGTTTTTGCCTATAGGTTGTATCTACCTATAGGTTGATATATTATTCTATACCTATAGGTATATATTCCGATATGTATATGCACACGCCATAGGTCACGGTAACCACGTCCTATCACACTGCAGCGTGCCACCTAGTAAGTGGTTTAAAAAAAAATGTTTCACAACTTATTAATGTTTTATCGTATGTGTCTCTTGCATGTACTTAACTAATATTGATGGAGTAGTTACCAGTAGTTTTTGTGGGTTCCTAGGGTTATGATCTTCCACCAGCTGAATTGAAGACCACGAGTATTGTGAAGAGTGTTAAGCTACCTACAGCGAGGGAAGTGACTACTGCCGCCACCGCTAGTGCAGGAGCTGTTGTGTTCCCTGAAGACTGATCTCGACCAGATCTATTTATTATTACCTACATGAAATTCCGCTTAGTCTCTTTTTTTATTTCGGGCACGTCATTATAACGTCACTTCGGCTGATGATAAATTAAAGAGGAAGCTACAGAAATGAGGGTCACCATTGTAGATACCGATAAGTAATGTAATAATTGTGGCCCTCAGCTCGATGGCCTCATCACATGCTTTGTTACGCTTTGGCAAATCGTTTTTCGATCATTTCTAGGTACCCAATTAAGCTGAAATTTGGCATACACGTTTAATTTGGCTTACGGTGCAACCATGAAGATGGTCAGAGGATGGAGTAGTGACGTTGCCATTAGCCAATGGAATTCCTTAACAGAACAAGATAAATTGTTTTGTCTGGGCGAAAAATCTAGTATTACATAGTATCCTGGGTCTGAATATGGAATCGGAAGGCTGCCATAAGAACTCCTAATCCCGTCATCATAGAGACGCATTTTCCTGATTGCATCCGAGGCCAAAGTGAACCCGGAGCATAGGGTCCGCCTTCTTCAGGGTCCGATCTTTGGCGTCCATGGTTATGAGACCATTGACACGCATGTCACTCTCCGCGATCTTCTCCTTTTTTATTTAATAGCCAGATCCGGCCTATACCTACTGACTAGATTTTAAAATTTTGTCGACCCAAAACATGGCCACTGCTATAGCGTTTACTGTTGCTCTACAACGGTCGTCGGTAGTACAGGTGAAGCTAGAGTCACGCGAGAAGCGAGGCTCTTGCCGTCAAGCGGGCATTAAGTCATAGGCTGTATATTTACTGTCAGGTGAAGAACAACCCAATCCCTGAGCCTTCTGCGACGCCCACAGGAAGAGATGGGAGTGACCCTATTCTATTTCACTGGGAACCATCACGGCAAAAATATGTTTATGCACAATTTGTAAAGTGTGGCACACTGACTAGTCAAATTAATTAGTTACTTTTACTAAACGTCAAAACGGTACGTTATAAGAAAACTTGTATGAAATAATTTATTAACACACAATATTAAATAATCAAATCATTTACTATTATTTATAGGTTGGGTATATGATTAAAAATGAATAAAAATGATAAAATAAAAAAACCAACGCAACTTCTACTGCTATTTTACAATTCTTAAATTAATAAGTTTATATAAATAATTCATTTTAACTACATGAAAATATCCAATTATAATGAGAAGATGTTTGGAATAACTACCATTCGCGTAACGAGTGAGAGGCGTCTTTACCTATGGTGCAGGGTGTAGGCGCGGGGATCAGGGGGCGCCGCCGAATCGCTTTTGATTCTTTCGACAGTTCACAGCACAGTGACTTAGGACGCCTCCTCTCTGCATTTGTATAAAATTAAGACAATGATGACCAATGAAGTGTATCTTCTTTTATGTGATTAACAATACGTTAGTGCCCATACTAACGCCAATACTAATGTAAAAGGGTCCTTTGGTTTTACATTTCGTGTTAACATCCCTATCTAAGTATGACTTCCTGCATACATAATATCATAATAGCAGTGATTGTATATCTCATTCTTTAATAAAGACAAAGCGGAATTTACATGTATTTTAGTTGACTTTAATTTTAAATAGGATATTATAAAACTTGCTTGCTTAGTAGTTCCTATGTTCTGCTATTGCTAATTATTATTAAGTTTCGATGTACATATTGTGTGTCAAGAAAGTATATACCTAACATACACCTAAATAATTTAATTTCTTAAGTCCTATATATCAATCTTCTCTGTGGTGAAGGTGAGTTATTTAAACTATATATACTTAACGCCTATAACACTTAATGTTAACACAAATTTGATATTTCCTAAAAATAAGTACCTTTCGTTTCTTAAATAATAGTACCTAGTCTCACTAATTCAGCACTTCAGTACTTTATGGACAGCAAAAGGGCAAACCTATCTGCCCGTCTAAGGTATTCAAATTCTTTCAAACGACCTCTGTGGCGCAGCAGTAAGTAGTGCGTGCGACTCGTGTTCGACTGCTGCTACGTCAGAGGTTGCGTTTGCGACTCTGATGCAAATATTAATATTAAGAAAGATCCAGACCAAATTCTCTTAAGTCGGTTTTCATTGGTCCAGCTGTTTGCCTGTATAATAAATTCACTAAAGAAAAAATAAGGATGTTTATAGCCGCTCTATAACCCATAAACAACCTATGGTCGTTGCCCAAAAATAACATAAGCTAGTTTAAGCTACGTTTACTTTAGGTCTATGTTAGATACGATGCGCTGTAGAATGTCCTAGAATATTTATTTATTTAATCCAGTAATCCGAACATTCCATAGTGGAATGTCTATTTTTTAATAGTGACTGATTAGTGAGGCTCCAAAACTACAGATACTAAATATACACTCTTTTGTAGATATTTTATCATAATCTAGTTAATAATGGTCAGTGTATATAACCTTATTTTAAATAGCAACTCTAACTACATGTGATGTACGTATAACCTACTAAAACTAGTATAACATTACAAGTTAGACCCGTGGCTTATTGTAGAATAGAATGATAAATATGAGAGATCGACACGTTTTTTATAAATTATGACGTTTATGTCAGTCGTTAACGTACGTCAATCCCATACATACTACAAAAAACGAGCTATTCCATTCTACAAGCGTATTGACACTTGTCTAAAGAGGCTGAACTACATAATAGAATGTAAAAACAACATATTAAATATGTTTCAGAGAATTGACGGTGGTCCTTATTACCGGCCAGTGGCACTGGTTCCGCGCCCGCCGCCTTCATCTCCGGCTTCGCCAGGCATCTTCGCTTCACTCAGTAACTCCTTCAACAGCTTCGTCTCAAATTTATTAGGATAAAGAAAAAAACTATAACTACCGATAGGTATTCAATTTCAGTGTTCTGTCCACTGCTGTTCAATGCTCATTGAATAAATATGTAAACACGGCAAAGGAAATAAGTGTACACCTATTTATGGGACGGTGGATACTTATTTCCTTTGCCGTGTGTAGGTACATAGGAGTACTTAATGAAGTTAGCATCAAATCATGAGGAGTTCGAAACATAGACAGGGTTCGATTTTATCTTTATGTGGAGTTTATATTTTATTAACTTCAATTTTACTTTCGTGTAACCAGTTAAGATATTCACGCAACCTTATCCTATGATTTTAAATCGGTTAGTACGTAGGTAAGAATTTTCGGTCGATGACTCCAATGCCCTAAAACGTATTTAGACGAGATTATGAGCTATCTCAAATAGGTGCAAGTTGATCAGTGTTCCCCTGAAAAGGGATTTTTCACAGGGAGAGAACTCACAAGGTTCTGCATTGATGCAACCGGGTTTAAATCCGTGATTATGATAATTAAAAAACCCTTTATTATGCAGATAATAATCATTCCAGCCTAATATTGTCTCAAAAATTATTTAATGAAAATAGCTATTGACACAAACTGACCGAAAATATTTTTTTATAGATATTATCAAGAGATAGCAAATTGATGTTAGGACATTTTCGATAAATTGTCGCGGTCTCAATTCAAATATCACCACATCTCCTAATTTATTATTTTATTTATTCTTCATTCCATCGACATTAAGCTCTCATATAGCATTATACTCTTTTTATAATTGTAAGACATTTGTAAATATAGACTAGAGTTAAGTTTTAGATTTAGATGTTAGAAGTAAATTAAAGACCAATTAATTTATTATAATTTTGTTTATTTTTCAAATACCCGCGAAAAATGATATCGATGGTTGAGAATGCCTATAAAAGTGCGTCACCAACAATTGACAGTCGACAAGAAAATCATTTTTCTGTAAAGTGTGTATAATATTATTTGGGACCATTTTCTTTTGAAGATTCGATGTCGCGTGCACTGGTTTGTGTTCGAACTACCTACTGTGAACTGCATGATGAAAATGACGAAGGTATTCAAGAATCGCCGGCATCTACCTTGACTTGATCTCTCGCTACTTGGAAGGCGGCTATGAGAGCAGCTAGTTCGATACGTTCACTGCAACCAGAAGCAAGCCGCGCCTCTGAATCCGCCATTTTGATCAGTAGGGAGATCAACACCTCTGGTGGCAATTTCGCTATCAAAATAAAACATCTATCAGCACTCTACACAAAGTGTATTACGTATTACAGTATATTTACACCTAGATCTACGCCTAAATCTCCTTTGTCCACCACCACACTAATATTATAAATGGGAAAGCAACTCTGTTACGGTTTCACGCCTAAACCACTGAACCGATTTTGATGAGAGTACAGAGATAGGTAAGGTAAAATACGGTATTAGACCTTTGAAAAGGACAAAGGGTTATGTTTGGTAGCGATAGCCGACAAACACGCATGCGGAGCCGCGGGCAACAGCTAGGTACCTATTAATATTTTTTTAAAGAATACTAATAACTGAAATTACTAGTAGGTGTTCCCCCTAATCCATAGGAGTGTGTTCACATAGGTAGTAGGTACGTATAATAAACGGGGTTCGAACCTGGTCCTCTCGATCGTAATTCGTAATTCCTATTATAATAGCAATTAAATAGTAATTCCTACTGTTAAGTTCGTTTGTATAAAATACACACATCAACAAAGTCTAGGGAACAAGGACATTTCTAGTTTTTATTTAAAAACCCTTTCTTGTAATAGTGAGTGTTTTATATCATTAGAAGGGTATTTTTATACCGTTTTTAATTTTAATTTTAATAAAAACATTCTCATATCAAAATTTTTTTTTTTTAATAAAGAATTGATTAGTGCCAATATTGAGTATTACAACCTTCTATGATTAGGCACAAAAATAACGAGGTAGTAAGAAATACAGTAATTAACCGTACTTTAAACGTTTTTAATAATCTGTAGGACCTCCTAAAGCATTAGCAACAGCTCGACAACGGCGTGGCATACTTAGTATGAGATTGTCAATCATCGTCTGTGGAATATGGCTCCATACACTGCGAAGGTGTAAAAAAAGTTGTTCTTCAGTGTTCAGATTTTCCAAAGAATCACTGAAAGCTCTTCTCCCAAGCAAATCCCAGGCATGCTCTATGGGATTGAGGTCAGCAGACTGAGCAGGCCATTCCAACGTCGTAATATTGTGCTCGCTTAACGCATTGACCACTACCCTCGCGGTGTGTGACCGTGCATTATCTTGCATGAACATAAAATCTTGACCGAACTGCTGTCGATGAGGGATTACCATGGGGTGTATAACCTCCTGAATGTATTGGTTTGCATTCAAATTGCCCAGTATCCAAACGAGGTCGGTCCTTCCACCAAGGCGAATTTCAGCCCATACCATGATTGTTCCCACCTTGGTAAGGATGAACTTCTTGCGGATTCTGGAGACGACTCCGACGTCCAGAAACTCACCATATACGCACTCTTCTTGAATCAGGATGAAAACCGAAGCGAGATTCGTCGGAAAACAGAACCCGTGCCCATTGATGGTCGGTCCACTGTAAATATGCGTTGGCCCACAATAAGCGACGACCTCGATTTCCACGTCGAAGAGCTGGAACCCTAAGCGGACTGCGAGCATGAAGATTGGCTTCGTGTAGTCTTCTCCTGACAGTTTGATCGCTAATAACCATTTGATGCTGAGACTGGAGGCCTGCGACCAACTGACAAGCAGTAATCGTGGGTTGCCGCCTTGCGGAATTTTGCAAGAAACGATCTTGTCGGGGGGTAGTAACCCTATTTCGTCCCCTGTGACGTTCGCCAACATCCCCTCTAGACCTGTAGCGTGCCCATAATCTGCAAATTACGCTTGGTTGGGTGTTGACAGCATCCGCTACGTCGCGTTGAGTTCGTCCAGCTTGCAGCATACCAACAGCCCTTAACATCTCTTCGCGACTTAAATGACGACGTGACATGATGACTACAGTCACAAAAATGCACAAACCATACGTAAAAGACGTATTATTGATAATAAACGTTATTTACAATCAAAGAAAATAATTTTTATTGTGCCTCAGAGAAACTGCACAATCAAACACTTTTAAAAGTTTTACCTACATATTCGAAAATCATCACTTATTTAAATTCATTTTTAAATTTTGAACAACTCTGTAATCTACTTTATCCTATTTTCATTTATTTGCTGCCAGTTATTTGCAAAACAAGATTTACACGAAAAAAAAAAATTGGGTCATCTTGTTCCCTAGACTTTGTTGAGGTATTTATAACCGATTACATTGAATTAATAATCGAAATGTAATATTTTGTATGAAATACCTCTCTGTATTATTGTGTGGACTTCAGTTAAAATATCACCAAGGGCCAGACCTTTCTCAATTTTAAGATCTTGAATATCTGCACGTGGGATGTAAAGAAATTTAGGTGAGAATATTTATATGGCTTTCTTTATAACACCTATGTAAAAACTATACAGAAATGTTTACAGCCAGCCACTTGAAAAAATCACCCTGTATAGTGTATGTCACTAAGCCATTACCGCCTCCACTGACATTACCGACATCATACATGAGGGGTCTGGGGGTCGAGCAAGTAGCGTAAATCGTATGGTTTCTTTCGCACGATTTTGTGCAAATTATCTGCACGAAACTAGTTCAGTATTATTTTGAAAGCGAATTAGGTGCTCCATTTAAACGACTCAGCACACTGTCTTACACGAATATTGAAAAGGATACGCTTGAAGCACACAGCAAAGTCATTCTCATTGAGTAGCCATTGCAGTATATTATTGATATCCGACCGCAGTGGATGTCCGACACACGTATAAACATTATCTTCGGTGACGTCGCGGTACGCAAGCCACGTACTTTGGAGAGTATTCAGAACTTTCCTCATATCGCCGCCAGATAACGCCAGCAGCGCTTTTACACCATCTTCAGAGATTTTTACACTGTAGGTAAAGTAAGAAAATTAATCATATCATACCTATTTATTTTTAAAAATTTGGATTCTTTTTATTTTATTTTATTTATTGGGAACATAAAACTGTTACATATTAAACTGTTACATATTAAAATATTACAACAATTAGTTATAAATTATCCCTTTATCCCCGGAGGGTTAGGCAGAGGTGAATTAACACCCACATTTCACCAATAATTGTATTCGGTCCCATGTAATATTGACTCGAGCCATGCATTTGAGACTGAGTCTGGGCTGTATATATCTGTCTGATGTTAAACAGCTCTATACCTTAGTCGCCTTGTACGACACCGCATGGGAAGAGATGGGGTGGTCCAAATTCTACTCGGAAACCATGCGACAATCCCTTAATATTTCACGTAAAGGAAGAATAATAATTTCGAAATATTACCCTTCGGCTGATGCAATTTCTTTGAGTCGTGGTACTATCTGCGCCTGTTGAAGGGGCGCGAACCGAAACCGTGTGCATCTTGACTGAAGAGCAGGAATTATTTTACCCAAATAGTTGCAAATTATACAGAACCTCACATTTTCGGTGTACTTTTCAATTACTGAAATTCATAAAAATACACGGCTGTTTAGTTGTAATAAAGTTGATCGCATGTTCCCCGATATTACCAGTGTAATCCGTTCAATTAAACTGGGTTCCTATGTTTTACTCAATGGTATTGAATGAAATTAGCACCCATTATTACCAAAATTCCTTCACCTATGATTTTAACTAAAGTTTCACTTGACTTTTACAGAAACTGACTATTAGAATCCCACACAATAAAAAACACATTTATACAGACACTAACTTCTTACGAGTTCAACGTACATCCCTCCTAAAGGCGAAATCCACATACGAATACGTATTTTATTTAACATTGGCTAATTGCAGCGATTTGCTGCAGAAGCCATCAAAAAGAACGAATTACGGCCAGTCGGCGATATCATACGAAGGAGCGCGCCTTTTTAACAAGCTACCCTCGGACATCAAAGGAATTAACTCGTTGGATGTATTTAAGAAAAAAATAGCCAAACACATAATCTTAATGTACCTACTGAACGTGTCTGTTTTTAGTGTGACAACGAATACTACCCAACAAGCAAAATAGTCTTAGAACACATATGTTATAGGAATAAGACACTTATAACATTCTTATATTGATTTTGGCGATCGCAATTACTCTTATTTGCGTCTCAGAAAATGCTATTTGGTATTTGATCACGATTATTCTGATAATTAGCCTTTTAAGGGCTTATAATACTACGTATATAGATCACTATAAGCTGCAACCTCTTGTAAAAGCTTTTAGTAAGAGCAATCAGACTTAAGAATGAAGGTTCTTATAAACAGCACTTGTAAGCGCTTTTAAGATTGCTTATTAAGCTACTATAGACCCGAATCTCCTATTAAAGCTGCCCATAAGTGTAAATACACTTGATTCCATTTACACTTGTTACCTAGTTTTTTAAGCGCTAATAAGTACAATATTTGAGTCCGTTACAAATAAAGTAGTTTTATAAAAGCATTTGTAAGTCATAATTGAATGTAGTTTAATGTGAGCTTATAAACACTCTTAAAGATACTACTTTTACTAATAACATACTTGCCACATGCTATTATAAGTGTAATGATTTCATACGAGCTATGTTCAATACTGTTATTGTCAAAGAAACACTTATTGATTCGTTGGAAAAGTCATTATAAGATTATTTACCCTTGCAATAGGTGGTTTAGACACGTTCTGATTTTGAGCCGGTTGAAGTTCAATTCACAAAACCTGGCGAGGGTTCCGCACAAATTAATAGTATATTGGACTATGACTCAAATATTTTTTAGAATAATTTTTAAGGAACTTTTTAAGGAATATAAGCTGGTGAAGGTAAACCATCAGATCTGGAGGCTTTCTTGGAACCTTTTGTGTCAGAAATGCAACAGATAGAAGAAAATGGCTTGAAAATCACTACCAATTCCAAAACAGAAAAAATATTGTGCGTATAATTAAGAGCCTTTATTTGTGACTCGCCAGTGAGAGCTATGATAAAAGGTATATACTTACCTATATATAATAAGGCATCTTCTTATAAACATTTATATACCTTTACTTACAAGTTTGTTTGAATAACTGAATGCATTTGTATATTCGGTTTACATAGATGTGTGAGAAGTATACCTTGTCAATAAATATCACATGTATTATTTGGTACTTTGGTACTTTTAATAGTAAACGTGGGTGCTTAAAATGCACAGTAGTTGGGAAATATTCTCATAGATCAAATACTGTGACATTCATTGCAATCGATAGCCCTAACTGAAATGATAATGATTTTCGTTCAAAGAGTTATGGGCAACATCATAAGTGTGACTCGCCATTGCTTAAATTTAACATTGACATGATAGAAGACTTTGCCGTATCAGATTCCCTACATTTAATGGATCTCGGTTTAATAAAGAGACTGTAATTGGTTGGAGGGACGTACTTTACAAAATGGAGTGCTCGAGAAGTTAACAATTTTTTGTTAGAATGTCATTTGCCTGAAGAAATACATACATAGATCAGTTAGATCACTGAATGTTTTAGCACATTGGAAAGGTTCTGAATTTCGTACCTTTTTTACTATCTCAGTTTTATAATACTAAAAGAGATTTTAAGAACTGAACCTTTCAATCATTTTATGCACTTATTTTGTGCCATCACGATTTGCTCCAATTAAAAACATTTTCAATTTCTGTGAATCGCTGAAGAAATGTTAAAATACTTCGTTAAAAAATTTCAAAATATATATGGAAAAGATTATGTTACAAGTAACATTCATAATCTGTTACATTTGGTCCAGGAAGTAAGGAAATATGGGATTCTTCAAAATTTTAATTCTTATCCCTTTGAAAATAAATTTTACTCCATGAAAAAAATGGTGCGACAAGGAAACAAAGCACTTCAACAAGTAGCTAAAAGAATTAATAAAAGAGTCTTAACTGATGTAGATAGACTGTTGGAGAAAAATCTAAATTACCCAATGATTAAAAAAACTAAGCGTGGAGAACCTGGGGGAGTTTTGCATTTGGAGACAGGAAGCAGGACAAATGGTTTCTTACCAATGAAAATAAAGTGGTCAAGTTTATTTCCGTATGTTATAAAGTTAACGAAAGCCAACAGCAGACTATAGAAATACACGGCTATTCTATTGAAAATACTGAAGATGCGTTTGAAGAACCTTTAAAATTTTCATTTCTCAACATTTATAAATGTGACAACAGACAACTTAAAAAGGTGGACAGTGTTTTTAAAACCACAGATATAAAATGTAAGCTTGTTAGTATCCAATTCCATACATATTTTTTTTATACCATTACTGCACACTCTGTAAATACATAAAGCTGTGAAATAAAACAAAATTTAATAAAATCACTGTTTTTATTATTTATTAGTACGTAAGAATTAACGAAAACAACTTGCTCATTTGTATAATGTAACACCATTAATCAATCTTTAATAAGCTACTTTGGATAAATATTTTTGTAATTACTTATTATAAACTTACTACCACAATAATAATTCATAAATCTTTCTGCGCTCATATACAATCAACTAATAATATCTTGATTAAGAAGTGATATTATAATTTCTTGATTCATAATAAAATGTAATGGCCTGTCTTTAGAGACTTCATGACCACAGCCGTAGCATTTGTCTGTCAGTACAAAATGCGTTGCAATCCAATGCCACTTTAATTTTTTTAATAAACGGTAATCCTTTCTGGTCAAAAATCGGTCGATATGTAGAAATATAACCAGTGCTCCAGCTCGTTGACACCTTCAAATAATAGAAATAATACTTAAATATAATAACATTGACAGCCCATTTGGTTCAGTGATTAGTGACCCTGCCTAAAGATGCAGAGGTTGCGGGTTCGAATCCTGTGTGGCAAATGTTTATGTGATGAACACGAATGTTTGTTCCTGAATCATGGATGTTATTATGTTTATTATTGTTCGTTATGGATGGTGTACCGAAAACTGAAAGGGGTTTAACATTCAACAAAACTGAAACAACATTCAAACAAAAAATATTAATTACTTACACAAATCGTCAATAAATACATACCTACTTATTTTCATGAACACAAATACCACCTACGGGTTTTATTTCAATATTAAGTTGTGCATTTAGCGTTTTTCTTATTTCACCAAGGATCCCCAAAACACAAAAGATAAAAACATGGCGAGTGAATGCAGCTACTATGAGACATTATAGAACCGAGTTTGTCTATAGTGGTATAGTAGAACACTTCGAAATGCTAATCTAAAAATGGCTACCGAAAATGACTAATGGGGAACATTTTGTTATTTTTAAATAAAGAATATGAATGTAAAATTACTTATTTTAAAAGGCGCTTTAAAATTCTCACCATAAACTTGATATGTTGCACGAGAAATACGAGTTCCCTGTACGTTTTTGATTAACAACATGAAATACTCTGAAGAATTATCAAATGACTTACCTTATTAATGTCGAAAATATTATTAGTAATTAAGTATTTTAATAAAGTTTTCACTATTATGTATACGGAACGTGTAAAACTCTCAATATTGATAACTGAATGATTGACTGAACGAAATGAACGAAATGAGAACTTGTAGAAGTGCATAACAATCTAGTTTAGTTTTATACGAGACTAATAATAGATTTCGTAGGATTGTATGGTTTCATAAAATGCCGCTACACGGCTGTTACAGTCGTGAGTTGAATTCCACGAAGGTACTATTACACTGTTAAAAAACTGAATACACTAATAAAGTGGGCCCTTTTCCGGGCTTGTAAGCTCTTATGAGTTCGCAATAAGTCTATTGAAAATTGGTCTTAGGATAATTATAAAACCGCTTTTTGCTTGTTGGGTATTCTAGGAATTTGTAATTTATGTTCTCATGTAAGTGATGTAAAATATGTCTTTATGAGAATAAAATTCTTTAAACCTAAGAAGAAGAATAACATTTCTCCTCACACTGGCGTCAGAGTTCAGTAACTGAACAAAGACTGAAGCTGACATGAATTGTGTATGCAAACTTGACATGAATTGTGTATGCAAAGTTGATATGAAAGCTTCGTGAAACACTTCAGGGAAGTTTACCTGGATTAAATAATCTATACTAGAACAATAGACAGGAGTTTTGGCGCCAACGTGAATTTCGGAAAATATTTTTTTATTTTCCGAAATTGGTGTGAATTCGAGATTTTATGTATAAAAATGGTGGATTTTTAGATATAATATCTTTGACAACGCACACAGGTGTGGAAAGTGGCAAATTACAGTGAATTTAGACTTTTCGTGTTGATTCCAAACCTCCCTAGGGAGCTTCTAGTAAAGTCCCCACAACTTTACTGAGGACCGTAACTTGAAAAACTTGACCTTGGCGTCTCGCCAATAATAATTCTAAAGACATTTACTTGACATTGGCATATATCTATTACTTGCCAAAAGGAAGGAAAAAAAAACAAACACAGACTGATTGAAATAAAGCTATTTATTATTGTACAGAACAAATAGTAGATGATTCTTTTCTCTGCATTTTTCTTAACGCCTTTCTGTTCATGATGAGCGACTGTGTAGATTCTCCCTGCTTAGTCAGCGGTGTATGGCCATTTGTTGCAGAATATTCTGCTACCGGAGATTTTCTATTTATGATGATCGGTGGAAGTCGTCGTACCTTTATACCTGACACTCTGGCAACTAGGTACGTGAATGCATTATTTACCTGAGAAAAAATATTTCATAATCATTAATCCACTGGCTGTCGGTCTGTCTCTAGTCTCTATTTGTATGTTTGTTAATCTTTCCACCACTACACTGATTTTCATGTTCGGGGTACATTAGACCTTGGGCAAGGACTTGGCCTATGTTTGGTCGCGATGACCGACATCCACGCGAGAGGAGCCACGGGCAACAGCTTGTTTTCTGAATTGAGAAATTAAAGTTGAGTTTCTCTCGATGTCTACTTCGCACTAGCTTCTCTCAAGTTCTAGTTAAGCAGTTTGAGCGATACTCCTAGTATTGCGAGCATTTATTCTAACGGAAACTGGCGTGTCACTACTCATCAGACGGCTTTTATTCCTATTATGCCGCAGTAATAATTCTTACTAGTCTAACTGCGGATTTGGCTGAACTTTGTTATTTTCCATGAAACGACTGACATCTGACCTCCACAACCCAATGGCGATATCGAAGCATTGCATTTAGACCAGTTGTCGTACTTTTTAGGACTCCCATTACCCGTAACGACTGCCATAGATGTTCGTATGGCGACCGGGACCGACGGATTAACGTGCTCTCTGAGGCACGGCCAAACCAATACAAATACTCATATTCATGCATACAAATACTTGCACTGAGCGGGGACAGAACTCACGCCTCCTGCGAAGCGGTCGCGTTCACTACCGCCACGTCACAGAGATCTCGTCAGCAACATTCACAGACACATTCTATCAACATTCTCAGTAACGTATCTTAAATACCTCCAAAGAAGTAGCAATAAAATTTGTAATTTACCATTTCTCCTGTCCTTGCAGAACCTTTGAATGTTTCTAAAAAATGTTCAGAAGCGAACTTCTGCACACATGAAAGCCTCACCGCTCTCTGATGTTCCAAGTCAGACTTATTGCCGAACAAGGCCATCAACGGCTTATTGATATCTTTTTCAAATATCTCTTTGACTTTCTTCAACCATATGCTTAACCTTTCGAAACTTTTCAGATTCGTGAGATCATATACAAACAATATAATCTGAAAATAAATCGTTATCGTTAAATACATACAAAAGTAATTAATTTGATAACTTATGAAATTAAATTTTGTTTTTACAAGTACACAATTAACTGCTACTTTTCGAAGTATACTCGTAGCAATCTGAATACATATATTGAGAACTCACTTGTACTTTTCCACATTATTTTTTATTTGTTATTGTCTGACCGGTTTCGTCTTACTTTTGATTCTAAAACCTTTGAGGATTTGGAAAAGCACAAGTGAGTTCTCAATATGGGTAACAACAAATTCCATCAAATGCCATCAATCAACAGTATAAATAGTATATCTGAATACGTATAGAATAAGTAAGGCTTACATCAGAAGCATATAAATAATTAGCGAGCATTCGAGTGACCAGCGCGTTACCCGCGACGTCACATATCTGCAGCGGAACGGATGGGCGCAACCCTAAGCACTGGCCAGCCATCACCTCGGCGCCCTGTGTGCCTCCACCAGCGACCGCGCTCCCTCCCAAGTAACGGTAACATAAACTGCTCTAAAATCAAAAGAGACACTTTTTTATTTAGTGCTATTTCAAACTTATCTACATCAAATAGCAATAAAAAAACCACAGAATATTTTTAGTCAACAAATTTATTTTGTCATCAAATGTTGGTACTCCAAATAGTCAAAATGAAAATCGGCTTCCAAAAATATGGTAGATCTGCCGCCAAACATTATTATTGTCCACCGCGCGCTTCGATAGGAGTTAGAAGAGGGGCTCCGCTGATTATTTTTTTATACCTACCACTTTTTTACACACACACACTAGTCACCTGATGGAAAGTGATATGACTATAGACAAACTGTTCGAGATAGGTTATTTTGGGATAAGGCATGGGGAAATAGCCCCTATTTCCTCGTCGACCTCGACGTCGTCTATAGTATCAATCAGGATCTAATCATTAGGGGTGGATCTGCATCATTTTGGCGGCAGAACTACTATTATACTGACAAAACTTATAATTTTGGCGACAGATAAATCACACCCAGAAAAGAATGTACAATTTAGATTCGCAATCTTGTAATCTAAATTAAAATATTTTTAAATCATCTACGGAAACTAATTGATCACCATTTGTTTTATCATCTAATTTCATAAGTTTAAAACATTTGGACTTACTTTTCCAGTAGATGGTTCTCCAACAACAGCAATCTTAATTGTTCTACATTGAATCTCTTCGTCTTCACTATCCAACATTTTAAAACAGTTGTATGTAAAGAATTCATTTAACAATAAATTAAGAATTTATCAGACTTTAAAAATCACAGGGAATACCGAGTACTTAGACAGAAACTATATAAAAAAAAAATGATATGATAGAGGTTTGTGTACATGTTTGATATCCATGGCAACAAATAAAATTTTGTCCCAAAACAGTCAATTTGACTAACACACAGTTCACAATAGGCAATCAATATAATTAGCATTCTTTCTGCCATGCTTACATAACAACGCGACATTCTGAATAACTCATCACTACTTGTTATAAATATACAAAGGCCCTGCCGCGTCTTTCTGTTAGCGCGCGATAAACACAGATTTGCATGCGGATTTCACCAATAGGTGAGAAAGATTTAGGTATATAATTTTATTGGTTTTGTGTAAATTCAAATAAGATGATAATACTTGGAAGCGTTGCAAAAAGTCGAGCCGCTAGGGAGTTCAATCAAAAACGCTGCCCAAACCCACTATATTATATTTCTATCTTTCACTATTATTTTATCAAATTCATTGTTAAGTGACGGAAAATATAGAAATTCATCCGCGATGCAGTTACACTGAAAAAAGTGGTCCCCCAACTCCGAGGTGAAAGCTTGAGATGCGACCGGGATTAACGCAATGATGATGATGATGTTAATGACGATATTGTGTCTTTACAAAGTCCAAAAAAGTGACTTTCATTTATCCATTATCGAGATTCCATTGAAAATGAGTTAGCAATGACAATTGGAAACTTGTTCTCTTTAGTTTATTATCAGATTGTACAACACCTCTTTCCCAAATATAACTTTCTGCGATACTAACCCACATCTTTCACTTCTGCTTTCATAAATTGTTATCATATGCTACTACTTGTCCTACTGTAAATCTGTTGGTGTACAATAAATAATTGTCTATCTATCTACCTATCTACTGGTTAATACAAGGAAATCCTCACAACTTTCAGATCAGTGATGGGCAAAGTACGGCCCGTGAAAGAAATTAATCCGGCCTGCCGCCGGCAATCCTTGGACATGAATAGTATATGGCCTGTGATAATTATATTTTGACGGTACCGAAGTGGAATGGAAATTCTATATTATATAAATAATAGACGCATAGATAAAGAAGCTAGCTACTAGCCGCATAGTTCACGATTGTGTAGCAGGTCGCGGGTCGCAAAGAAGCGAGGTGGAGTGATTGAGGGACAAAGATTAATCTACCGATTTAGCATTTTTTATCGATCCGCTCGATCTCTACAACAAATTAAACAAACATTGCAAGGAGAAAACCAATCTATAGATGAGACGGGGTTTTTCTAAATTGATTTAAAGCTGAGCTGAAAGTTATTCGTCAGAGCTTGAACCTACATTCGAAAATATTATGGCAAATCAAAAGCAATATCATACGGCTACCATGGCAGAGCCTTCGAATAAAAGTCCCTACACCCGAAGAGGGCCAGCTTATGCCCGCAGCTACGTTTTACTATCGCACCTCTCGCCATAGGCAGGGAATTCATCCTCACACATTGCGACTTGAGACGGTGCGCACTGTATGAAATAAACTTCATCCCACGCACACTCAAGCTGTGGAATGACCTCCCTGCTGCGGTTTTCCCAAGCACCTACAATATGGGGTTCTTCAAGAGGGGCATCAGAAGGTTTCTTCATAGTCAGCAGCGCGATTGTATCGCCCCTGGTGTTGCAAACGTCCATAGGCCACGGTAACCACTTCCCATCAGATGGGCCGTGTGCTCGTCTGCCACCTAAGTGGTATAAAAAAAAGATCTAGAAAGAGATGGCCGTTGGTCGGCCGGGATACGAGAGACATGCCATGCTCACCTTCGGCAACCGAGTCAGAGATAACTAAACAGCCGTTACGGGTGTATCCCAGTATATAATTCTGGCCCTCCTCTCAAATTTCTTAAACTTTCTGGCCCTCCACTAAGAAAGTTTGTGGGTGTTTGGGGAAACTTTCTTTAGATAGTGTTGTGTAGAATTCCTAGGTTATTGTAGTAGTATGGCATTATTTTGTAAAAGGTCACTGTTATTTCAAGGTTTGTGATATTATAAAATATCTTGTTAATTTATTGGTGAGATGATGGTTATTGTGAGTAACACTTACTTCTTCGAAGGGCATTTTGAGCATCATTTGTCATTGCGTCAGCTTCATCCAAAATAATAAGTTTAGGGCCAGCTTTAAATATAGTTCTTGTTGAAGCAAAACTGAGTATCTGTCCTCTCACAATGCCAATTCCTCTGTCATCTGAAGCATTTAATTCTAACACCTGAAAAAGTCAAACACCACTTAATATTAGATAATTATTTAAGACTAGCTGACCCACCCCAGCTTCGCCCGGGGTATATTTTGAAGCTTCATATCCCTTTGAGCCCGTATGTTTTAGTCTTCAAAATATGTATGAAAAATTGCCGGATTTGTTAACATTTATTATCAACGCTCCGCTCCCTTAAGTAGTAAAACCTTCCTCAATAAATGGACTACCCAGCACTGAAAGAATAATTCAAATCGGACCAGTAGTTCCAGAGATTAGCACGTTCAAACAAACAAACAAACTCTTCAGCTTTATAATATTAGTATAGATATAGAAAAAATTGGATTGGTTCAGGCGGGATTCGAACCCGCGATTTTTCCTTTACAGGTCCTAGAAGGGAAAGATCACGGGTTCGAAAACCCGCCTGAACCGATCCAATTTTTCCTATATCTTAATAGATTTGAATAGTTAGCATACTTAAATGCTTTAGAATTTCATTCAATTAGATAATTATTTGTGAGGTGTTGCATGTTAACCAATATTTAACTAAGCAATGCTCAGAGCCAGTTCTAAATGAGCAGTGATAATGTCCCACACCATGAAGCTCTATGTGATGATAATCGACTGCCAAATTCGACATGCAGCGCACTCTCCTGTCGGATTCGGGTATCGATCCGGGTTTCGCTCCGGACACGGGACCAAGGATTCTGCGTTCACCCTTAGGATTGTTGCGGAGAGATACAGGACGAAAAACAAGCCCCTGCATTGCCTATTTTTAGACATGCAGAAAGCCTTCAACTGTGTTCCTCGCGCGATGATCTGGTGGGCATCACAGTCCAAAGGAGTACCAGAGGCCTATATTAACTCCATCCGAGGCATGTACCACGAATCGGTGGTGTCAGTGGTTTGGACCACTGTTGGCGACACGAAAACCTTCCCCATCACCGTCGGGGTACACAAAGGATCAGTCCTTAGTCCTAACTTGTTCTGTGTGGATATTGTCACTTAGTCGGACAGCATCAGAAACACACATGAGCAGCCTCCATGGTTGCTAAGTAGCAATTTCTAACAGAACAATGCAATGTAATCAGTAGTATAATGATTTATAGCCTAACCTTCATTGATAAACAGACTATGCAACACAAAAAGAATTTTTGAAATTGGAACCAGTAGTTCCTAAGACTAGCGCATTTAAACTAACAAAGTCTTCACCTTTATAATATTAAGTATAGGTAACTTCATACTACTATTTTTTAATGTGCCAGAGTATCCAATTAGTTGACTAACAGAAAGATAATACAGGTTCAACAAGAAATAATCAGAGAGTTGGGTATATAAGATCGCCACTTGTACATTAAACTGTATATGCATGCTACCTATTTGTCTTTGCTGTAAATGTATAACACAATAAAGTCTTATGTATCTCTAGCTGTAACGGACCCTGACAAGGTCTTAAGTGCCCAGGTCATTCTCACCTACTAGCCGTTACACCTGATTTTTGGATAGACAAAGTCCTGGCAAGTATTTTCCCTCTCTTCGGCTGTGGCTGAGGAGGACATATGGTAAGAACTTGCATAAATGCTCATATACCCGATAACAGATGAGCATGAGAGTTGACCCCAGGCCCTTAAGGGGCAAGTTTGGAGTGGCAACTAGGTGCTCATAAGATAATAAATTCAGATACCTATAAAACTGAGTAAGAATGTGGCAAACCATTGAATTAAATTGTTGAGGAGTGTACATTTGTCTGGCACATGCCAAAATTGTAGATGTCTTCCCTGTACCTGGAGGGCCATAGAATAACAAATGTGGAAGCTGATTTTCCTTCATGAATTGATTTACTGGAAAATAAAAGAAAATGTACATTAATCACTTAGACAGATTAACTAACATTATAGTTTTTTGAATACTTATAGTATTACTTGTTTTTATAATGTCATCATGTGATATTAAATCTTCCAATTTTGATGGCCGATATTTTTCCACCCTGAAAAATAAATATACTGAAGAAATATCTTAAAAATGATGGAAGTTTAATGAAATATTGCAAATTGGTACTAACCACGGTAAGTTTTTGCTCACTTCACCCACCGTCATTTTTTTCTGTAATACAAAAGTTTACTTGATTATTAGTTTACTAGCTATACCATAGTACTAACATAACAAGTCTACCATGTTAACCGTTCAATCCTCACCCAAATTTGACTCCAGTCGAGCTTATACACAAATGAAACAGTAGAAATACCTCGTTTTATTTGTTAATTAGTAAATATTAACCCGTAGTCCCCCACTTGCCTTTAACTTCAATAATGGTCAAGTTATGGATAAAATAACAATAAATAACATGTAATCATAAACGAATGGCGAACATTAAAATAATTTTGCCGCGAATTTATCAGTCCTATTTGACATTTGACATTGTTTTTGTTGACATTTAGCATTTTTAAATTTTTAATCACAGTCCATAGATTATGTGAGAATATAATATAACATGATGTTGTGGCCGGCAGTCTGTACATTCGTCGTTAATACTTATCTTACGAAATCGTAAGCAAAGATAACAACAAAATTCGGTTTGTTTGCGTCAAACCCAAGTCTGCACATTTTGAGGTAGCGACTAAGCGAGCAATAATGTATGGGGGATGCAAGTCTCTACATGTATCGGTGCGAGTTAACGACGGTATTTGGTACGGTGGCAATATTAGCAAGTCTCGACTTCCAAGTTAACAAAAATTGTCGGTTTCTAATCAAATTTCGTCGTAAAGAATGCGAGCATTCTTGAAGGCCCGCAAAGTAGTTAACGTCGTTAACTATTTGTTATTATTTGTCCACATTTTGTTGATGTTTTTAATAGAATATTAAATATGAAATTGGGCAACATTGAGGAAATAAGTATTATATATTATAAATGGAGGCTAATTTGGTAAATTTAGTTGAGTTTTAAGTTATTATTTGAATGATAATGATGTTTTATTGTTCAATTTTACATTTTAATAATCTCTAAGGTTATGAAATGGATGATAAAATATAATTATAAGATGATGGATGTTAATTTGGTGAATTTGATTGAGCTTCAAGTTATTATTTGTTAACTTTTGGTGATATGTGTATGTTATATTGTTAAATTTTATGTTTCATAATCTCTAAGGATATGAAATGGATGACAAAATACAATTATAAGATGATGGATGCTTATTTGGTTGAGGTTCAAATTATTACTTGTTGACTTTTGGTGATATATGTATGTTATTTTGCTCAATTTCATATTTAATAATCTCTAAGGTTATGAAATGGATGATTGAATACAATTATATGATGATGGTTACTTATTTGCTGAATTTGGTTGAGGTTCAAATTATTATTTGTTGACTTTTGGTGATTTATGTATGCTATATTGCTCAATTTCATGATAAAATAGAATTATAAGATGGTGGATACTTATTTGGTGAACTTGGTTGAGCTTCAAGTTATTATTTGTAGACTTTTGGTGAAATGTGTACGTTATATTGCTCAATTTCATATTTAATAACTTCCCAAGGCTATGAAATAGATAATTATATTCTGATGGGTGCTTATTTGTAACTGTCATGTTCATGTATGTAGGACTAGTAACTAACACAATATAAGTTACTGCAGAGTTCATACAAAGACTATCGGTAGGTAGTAAGTAGATTTCTATACAGGTAAATTAAATAAAACAAATATATATAAGTTCATATCTTGTGCATTTATTACTTAAAAGTACTTAATACAAAGAGTTTCTATTAAGTCTTTACAGACAATAAAATTTTCTCAGTCTTCATTTTGTAACATTTTGTTGTGACTTCGGCTATGGGTATCCTCTCCTCAGGCTTAAGTTGAGTGACAAACAACGGCTGGCATCTGCAATGAAAAGAAATAGATAGCAATAGGATTACAATATAGGTTGCACGAGTAGGCTTGACGTCGTGGAGGAAAAAGAGCCGAAGGCGAACCCTGAGCTGCGAGGTAACAATGCAATCAGTATAGTATGTCTACACAAAGATGTTGATGACAATGTTCAATTTCCGTTCAGTGAAAATATGTATATGCATCAAATACATCTGCCTATTGTCTGCCCCGGTTGCCATACTAACATCTATGGCAGTCGTTATATATGGCAAAAGCCCGTACAGAAGGGCTAACCATCTGTCCGGTTAACAGCTTCTCTGCTGGAAGGATCCACCACTTGAGCTTGAGTGACAGCTGCTGGCATTTGTAATGAATAATAATAGATAGCAAAAGGATTATACAATTTTCCTCTGATATAAACTGTACCCTCATGGATACAACCTTTAGTTCCATCAAAAGCAGAAAATGCCTGCAGAATGTTGGTTTGGGATTGTTAGTTTATATTATAGTAGTTACTAATTTGCAAGTGCATAGCACACATCTAAGTATGAAAGAGAAGAAACCACTTCCTACTTCACCTGTAGAACGTTACTGTAGTGTCTTGCATGTAAGTTACATATTTGTGTGTCAGTGGGGTATATATATATTATGTACTACTATGGTACTCGCAAGGTTACTTGTCCAATATCTACCATTTTCAAGAACTGGGTCGGCACATTCTTGTAATATGGCACCTCTGAAGTGTTGCTGATGTATAATTTTGGCCACTTGGTTGACTTGCAGTTGACAAGGCGAAAACAATCGAAAATAATGTTTCTGAATGATTCTCTGGGGCGGTGGCATGCCACAGATGTTCACCATAGTGTCAGTTCAGTGTAATACACAGTCTTCAGTGTATACTTCCAATAGTTGCTTGTCGTTAGGCCAAGGGGCTGGTTCTTCATTGGGGTCATCGGCCATGGTTCTAGTGGATGTCCATCATCACCTGCGGATTAAATCAAAATATAACATATGTTATATTGACACATTGACAGCCTCTGTGGTGAAGCGGTATTAAATGCAGCTGCTGCTCTGTGCAAATATTTGTATGAATAAGGGTATTAGCATTGGTTCGGTTGTATGTCAGAAAAAATGTTAAGCCGTTGGTTGCAGTTAACATGTATGACAGTCATTATATACTGTCAACAGCAGCCCCACTGGCAGTAATAGTATATTGACACATGGGGTGTTCAGTTATTTGACTCGAAACTTACCAAGTAACCATGCATGGTGGTCTCCGTTATTAACAGACGTCTTCATGGGGCATGTACTGGGGAATTTTCATATAATATATGTGGCTATCATGCCGAGCTCCTGGCCATCGAGCATTTATATTTAAAATGAGCAGAATAGAGTCACACACCTAAAATGATAAAAAACACATAAATTATACAATTACAATATATTAAATGAGATGAAGTACTTCTAGATAAATAATAATTTTTAATCAACCCAACTATAGGTTAAACAATGTACAAGTTATACAATGAAACTTACATAGGACTCCACAGAAAGCCCGTAAGGGCGTTTTCTTTTCTTAGGTGTTCACCATCAGCCAAATTCAAATAATTTTCAATAGCGCGCAGAATCCTTGCGACTCGCCGTCGCATTACCGCCTATGTTCTAGAGTTAACTAATCCCATGCTAAACACGCTTCAGCCATAATATTTCTCGTATTTCCCTACAACCTCCAAAAATATTCAATTCTTTTTCCTTGGCTTCTTGCTTCTGTGTGTTATGTCACTTATGTCACTTGTGTCAACTTGCCATGCCAAAGTCTATGTATGGTCTATATATATAATAATCTATGGTAAGGGTGTTGTGAAAAATCATTCAGCGGAGAGATTTTTCTGTTTGATGAAATTGTACAGTCAAAAAAAATACAATTACAAATACATAAAGCATAATTGTACAAATAGAATAAAAATATCAACAAATTACACAGTTAACCAAAGAGAATCTAAGCGCAAGAGTAACTAAATCTATGCTTGTCTATGCTATTAAGGTACTATCCGAGAATTTGTTAAGTTTGCGACGAATTTCGTTACGATAACCGACAAAAATCGTAACTTTAAGTACAGACTTGGGAATTTCGGTTAGTTTGCGTCGCTACGTACTTAACATCCGAATTCGGTCGCTATCTCATGTACAGACTGCCGGCCCCAACCAATTTAAAAATAGACTAGACCAACACCTTAACCAAAAAAAATAAACACTAGTGGGCATAAGCAGGATACGGGCATTATCAGTTGCTTCGACTGCCTGCCTGTTAAAATAATAATAATAATAATACGAAATGAAATGCATAATTCATAAAGTATAAGCACCAATAATGGACACTAACCCAAAAGTGGACCCGAAGAAAACCCGTTATTTTAAGAAAAGTGGTTACTTTTTGGTTATTTTGGTTCACAATAATAATGACTTAAAAAACACCTAATGGCATCTATATGACGTGTTCAAAAATTCGCAACACTATCCTAAGCAAATTTTGAATAGGCGACAGTTGAAAGCAAATAATGTAGGCCGATGAACATGGCCGTGTTGTTTCTTAGAATTTTTGTTAAGGGTATTGATTTTTAACAGGTGTGTTTATTTATTTGTTAATAATGATTATTACTATTGTGGGGAAGTCTTAGATTGTTTGCCTTAACCTCTCAAGAATGGCCAGAAAGCGAATTGTTAGGAGACTTAGCATGTGGTTGATTTTGATTTTCATAACTTGCACTGTCCTCAACATCAGAGGCTGCTATGGGCAACTCACAGCCCTCATATTCACCTTGCATGCATGGTTTGTAGAATCTTAAATAATAAGTGAGACAAGGAGACGCTGCCGTAGGCTACTACATGAGTATCACATGGGTGATATACTTGTTACATAAACCATGTTAGAAATTCACCTGGGGTGAATCGGGCAGGGCTAATCTGCGTGAACAATGAAGGTCATGCGATAGACGACGCCAGCTTATGTATCACATGGGTGATACACTCTTTACATAAACCACAGGTAAAAATTCGCCTGGGGTGAATAGGGCAGGGCTAGCCTGCGTGAACAATGGAGGTCATGCGATAGGCTACGCCAGCTCATGTATCACATGGGTGGTACACTTGTTACATAAACCACAGTTAGAAAGTAGATTAACAGAGTAAGCAAGGCTAGTCTGTGTGGAGTAGTGTAGCAGTGCCCAGTGCTAGAACTAATTTACTAAGTAAAGCTGTGATAACGCACACCTTACATATACTCAATGAAGTAGCGGACGGCACAGATCTTTTTACATGTTCCCTGAGTGAGTTCTCAAAAATTGCACTACATGTTATATGTTATTATAATATTTAAGGACCACACTATTGTATTAGGTTAGCCTGTAAAGATAGTGATGCAGTGAAAAATAAATAAATAAAAGTTTATAGGACAGGCCAGCTCAGGTATCACTTGGAAGTGTGGTAATACACTTCTTAAATAAATCACAGCTAGAAAAGCAGATTAATAGAGTAAGCCGGACTAGTTTGTGTGTATATATGCTATCATAGGATAGACTAGAGCGGTTCAGTTGGAGGAGGTCATCTGACGTGGATCACTCTGTTAGTTAATGACGAGCAAGTCTCTTGAGAAGGTGTAATACAGGAACTGTACAACAACAGTATATTACATCTCTCCAAGAGACGGTTATAAGGTTTATCACATTACTAACCTAAACGTTTACTATGTGACTAATAAACTGTCCTTATTTTAATCTACACTTACTTCAGATAATCTGAAATGAAATAACTATAAATACTATTTCTTTGATTCAGTAACAATAAGTCTTGATTGGCCACACAATATATATGTATATAAATGTTTAATAAAATAAAGGTTTTGGATGGTTCTGTCCCCGGTGGAGGCATCCAAATCTAAACTTATTTTTTAGTATTTATAAATCACAGATGTACATTGTGTAAACTTTTTGTTTCTCTATATGTGCACATATTATTTATGTTACGATCCAAATCTAAACATTGTATTTAGGATATAAAAAGTATATGATTGTGATGTGTTTTGTGCATTTAAATAAATAAAATAAAAAAATTATGACTACATAGGTTACACTAAAAGTTTCCGGAACTGGCCACTTACATAAACAATATTTAAAAATTTATTACAACATTTGAAAATAGAACTCTTTGGCTGTAGAATACAGTTTGTTTCATCTGACTGTCTTTTGTTTTTACCTTGTGGCGCCATTTAAAAAATTGTGTGTCTGCATCAACATGGATTTAACTCGGGAAAATTTTCGTAGTATGATTTTCTACGATTTTAAGTGTAATTTGACGGCTCAACAGAGCATCGCTCGGCTTGAAACAGCTTTTGGCGATGAAGCTCCATGCAAGACGACTGTTTATAGCTGGTTTGCAGAATTCAAGCGTGGTCGTATCAATCTCAGTGACGAATCTCGCGATGGTCGGCCGTCCACCGCTGTGACCAACAAAGACATCGATGCTGTGCGCCGTATGATTGAAACAGACAGGCATGTGACCTACCATGAAATTCGCGCATCCTTAGAAATAGGCATGAGTCAAATACAATCAATCCTACACAAACATTTGGGTGTGAGAAAGCTGTGCTCGCGGTGGATCCCACATAACTTGACCGAGGATCAAAAAACGGACCGCGTCACTTGGTGCAGTGCCATGCTTACCAGATTCAACGAAGGTGCGTCAAATTTGGCGTGGGACATAGTAACAGGTGACGAAACATGGATTTATTGCTACGATCCCAAAACAAAGCAGTAATCGAGCGTATGGGTCTTTCAAGATGAGCCGAAACCAACCAAAGTGGCGCGCGTGAAAAGTGCATCTAAGCGGATGATTGCTTCTTTTTTTTTTTTTTTTAATAAAACTGGACACGTGGCTACTGTTGCTTCAGAAAATCGTCGTACTGTGAATAGTGACTGGTACACGACCATTTGTTTGCCGGAAGTTATTGACGAACTCCGTAAAAATAACCGTAAACGCCGTATCATCCTGCACCACGACAATGCTAGTTCTCACACGGCCAGACAGACAAACGACTTTTTGAAGGCGAAAAATGTAGAACTCATGAGTCATCCTGCATACAGTCCCGACCTGGCACCTTGTGACTTTTATCTGTTCCCAAAAATTAAGAACCAATTACGCGGCCAACGATTTTCATCACCAGAAGAGGCTGTCGAGGAGTATGAAAAACACGTTTCAGAGGTCACCACAGAGGAGTGGCACAAAAGTTTTCAAAACTGGTTTGATCGAATGAAAAAGTGCATAGACGCCAAGGGAGATTATTTTGAAAAACAATAAATTAATTTTGTACCTTTAATAGTATTTTTTCATATTCATTCCGGAAACTTATAGTGCGCCCCTAACCTAACCTAACCTAACCTAACCTAACCTAACCTAACCTAACCTAACCTAACCTAACCTAACCTAACCTAACCTAACCACGCCCTACGAGGTGAGCAGACTATCCCGCGGCTCGGATTAGGCGAAGGAGGAACACCGTGGTGGTTTAGTGGGTAGTCTGGCCTTTGTCCGAGGCCAGGAGTCCCACACGAAGCGAGCCCCCTGCCCCCGCGGGGGGTGAGCGAAGTGCGTAAATGCATTCCACCACGTAAACAAAAAAAAAAAAAAAAAAAAAAAACCACGCCCTACGAGGAGGGCGCCCTGATGCGGCGTGTTGCAGGAGGTCGGCCGCTTCCGGAGGAGATCGATCGCTGGAGACAGGAGGCTCGCGATGTTCTCTTCCGGAAGTGGGCCGATAGGCTGGCTGCTGCGAGGAGTAGCTTGCTGCTTGTGGGGGCCGTTCGGCCCGTCTTGCGTGAGTGGGTGGAACGGGGTCATGGGGCTCCCACGTATCACCTCACCCAACTTCTCACGGGTCATGGCTGCTTCGCCAAGTACCTGTGGGAGGTGGTGGGGGTGGAAGCGGAGCCCCGGTGCCGAAACTGCACCAGCGGCGACCCCGACACGGCACACCACACTTTGGCCGTGTGTGACGCGTGGGGCGGCCAAAGGGCGGCCCTCACAAACATCATTGGTGTGGACCTCTCGCTGTCGGCCGTAGTTTCAGCTATGGCCGGCAGCGAACAGTGTTGGGCCGCCGTCGCCTCGTTCGCTAGCGAGGTGATGGCGGCAAAGAGAGAGGCCTTGCGGGAACGGGAGCGAGCTGGGCTCACTCTTCCGCCCCGCAGGCCCCCGGCGAGGGGACGCCGGCGAACGCAATTCGCCCGCGTCCCCGAATGAGAGTGGTCACGGGCAGTGGGTCGGGGGACCCGCTGCCCCTATGCTGATGTGGCGGAATGCGCCCCTGTGTGATCCTGGGGTGCATTCTTGAGGTGAAAAACCCCCACCATTCCGGCCTGACTGCCGGGATGGTGGGGTCTTAAGTAGCGGGCCTACCAAGGGCGCCCCTAGCCGAGTCGCGGTGAGCAGACTATCCCGCGGCTCGGATTAGGCGAAGGAGGAACACCGTGGTGGTTTAGTGGGTAGTCTGGCCTTTGTCCAAGGCCAGGAGTCCCACACGAAGCGAGCCCCCTGCCCCCGCGGGGGGTGAGCGAAGTGCGTAAATGCATTCCACCACGTAAACAAAAAAAAAAAAAAAAAAAAAACCTAACCACGCCGATCTCATCGCGGCTCATCGGGGTAGGCGCAGATTGCGCCTGCTGCTGCCAGGCCCGCATCTCGGCCCGTACAGCGGCCAGCTCGGTCTGGAGCTGGGCCACCTCCTCCGATTCCGTGCGGGACCGAAGCACGCGCACGTTCTCCAAGATGGAGGAACATGCTAGCTTTAGGTCCCGCACGTACTGCCCCTTTAGGTTCGAGGACTTGGTGGCGACGGTTTGCACCACCGCCACCGCCGCCTCGATCGCATCCGTCAGCCGCTCCGCGCTGAGGGGCTCAGAGGCTGTGGATGTCACTCCTCCCTGAGACTGCTGGCTGGGTCCAGGTTGCGAACTAGGGGAATCTCTTAGGTAGAGATTCCTCTGTCGCTGCCGCTGCATGGCCTCCGCCATCTCCTTCACTGCGCGGAGCTTGAGCTCCCGCTCTGTGGCCGCATTTGGTTCGGCCCCGCTCTGCGCCAGATCGACGCACTCCCCCGCTACAGCAGGGCGACCACGGGGCTTTTTGGAAGCCTCCGTAGTCTCCTTCTCGGGAAGCCGCTTCCTCCACAGCCTCCCAGGGGAAGACGAGCGGGAACTTCCCACACTTGTGCTCGGAGCGTTGGCCTCCAACCGCTCCAGCACTACTACCGCCTCATTGAGAGAGCCGTGGGGCCTTGCGACCCCCGTCTCCATCTCCTCCTCCACGTTCTGGTTTAAATTATTGCTATCCATAACTTATCCCACGAGTAGAACCGTTCAAATTACACTCCCCGGGTGACGGCCATTCCGGGAAGCGGGGTACATACTACGGAGGTCCCCTGGTATCCGTAGGTTTTAATCGACTTCGCTGTCGGGTTTTATAGACTTTTCCTTGTCGCGGGCCGGCCAGTTAAGGCAAGCCCCACGTTCTCCAAGATCACGGCTTCCCGAGTGTGGCTAGCACTCAGGTCGTTGTCGATCACTTGAAGGGTACGCGACGCTGGCAGGCAGCCAACCCCCCCAACTCCGACGGTGGCACGAATGCCAGTTAGCCCCCGCGCGAGCAGTGGGCCAACCCGTCACCTGATCCTCTCGGATCCCACCTCGCGGACCTAGCAGGTCCGCTGCACCACGACCCCCCTTCATGGGGTCAACTAGCCCTGAGAAGGGCTGTTGGAGTAGCCCTGAAAAGGGCTTGTCGGTCTCCCTATGGAGGGATTCCTCCTCGCGGGCCTTGCAGGCCCACCATCCCACGACCCCCTCGTGCAATGGGGTCAGCTAGCCCTGAAAAGGGCTTTGGGTTGCCGGGTTATTAGTCAACGGCTAGCAGAGCTCCTCCTCCTTGGAGTCGGAGTCTATTAACCGCCGTCCAGGGTGCACCAGCCCCCCCGCTTCCGATCCCCAGGACCATGGTCCAGAGGGAGAAGAAACGAGGAAGCCAACGTGGAGGTTACCCGACCAGCGCGGCTCGCGGGGATCGCGGACCGGCTGTTGCCGGAGACCCGCATCCGTCCGCCTCTTGAGGCGGACAGGAGAAATGCGGCCCGATCTGCCACCCGGCCTGAGCCTCAGCCACAGCTCACCTCTGAGCTCCCGGCTCTACTGCCGTCGCCTCCCCCCCTCCTCTCTGGACAAGGGAGTGAGGCGAAGAGGAGGAAGCCCAAGAAGCAATCGGCCGCTGCTAGGGAGGCGGAAGCTGCCCGCAAGAACCGGGAACCGCCAACCTCGGCGCCTCCGGCAGCGTCGTCGTCGGCTCCCCTTGGCGGGTGGAATAAGGTCGCGGCGCGGCCGAGGGCCTCGAGGCCGGTTCCAGCCCGGGCGGCTACTGCCCCGCCAACGGCTGCGACTCTGGCGACGCCAGCCCCCAGGAAACGGAAACGTGGTGCCCGCAAGCCTCGGAAACTACGCGTCCCGCGAACTGCTGCGGTGTGCTTAACTCTGCAGCCGGGCGCGCAGGAGCAGGGCATCACGTATCGTGATGTGATGTCCAAGGCTGAAGGGGTCATTGACCTCAAGGCCCTGGGCATCAACGGCCTCCGGTTTCGCACCGCGATTACCGGGGGTCGGATCTTGGAGGTGGCTGGCGACGACAGAGTCCAGAAGGCCGACATCCTCGCTGCCAAGCTCAAGGAGGCACTGGAGGAGGTCCGGGTCGCTAGGCCGGAGAGGTGCGTGGAGCTGCGCATCTCTGGTCTGAGCGACACGGCCTCAAAAGAGAGCGTGGCGGCCGCGCTGGCAGCCGAGGGGGGCTGCTCTGCCGACGCCATCAAAGTGGGCGACATTCATCGCCCATCTGGTCGCCAGGGCACTGCATGGCTACGGTGCCCGATTGAGGTGGCCAAGCTCCTGACCGACGGCCGACAAATTACAGTCGGATGGTCGGCGGTCAGGCTGACCACCCTAGAGCCGAGGCAGGCGAGGTGCTTCCGCTGCCTGGAGCCGGGGCACGTCGGGGCCAAGTGCACTGCGGGTGTTGACCGCAGTACGCTGTGCTTCCGATGTGGGCAGGCGGGCCATAAGTCGGCCGCCTGCTCTGCGGAGCCCAATTGCCCCGTCTGTGCGGCGGAGGGGGTGGCGTCGAGTCACCGGCTGGGATCCGGTGACTGCAGGGCGACCTCCCGAAAAAGGGGGGCCCCCCGAAAGAGTATAGTTGCGGGTGGTGGGAATTCTGTCCCCCCCTCCATCCAGCAACGCGAGGAGGAGATGGACACCGCCCAAGGATAATGGATCATCCCATCTCCATACTGCAGGCCAACGTCAACCACTGCGTCATCGCCCAGGACCTTCTGGCCCAGTCCATGGCGCAGTGGCAGACGACAGTGGCAGTAGTCGCCGAGCCGTACTACGTTCGCGACGTCCCGAACTGGGCCGGCGACCAAAGCGGCTTGGTGGCTATCGTCGCCCAGCGGGCGACCCCACCCTTCGACAGAGTGCGAAGGGGCCGTGGGTGCGTACTCGTTGTGCTGGGCGGTGCTGCAGTGGTTGGGGTGTACTGTCCTCCTAGCAGGAGCCTCGCCGAGTTCGAGCAGTTGCTCACGGAGGTCGGGGCTCTGCTGGCGGAAGTGCACCCCACCCCGGCTGTCGTGGCCGGGGATTTCAACGCTCATTCACGGGCGTGGGGATCTCCGGCTACCGATGCCCGGGGGGAGATGATGGTAGAGTGGGCGGTGTCCCAAGGCTTGCTGCTGAGGCTGGCGTCCTTAAGAGGGTCTATGAGGAGGGCGCCCTGATGCGGCGTGTTGCAGGAGGTCGGCCGCTTCCGGAGGAGATCGATCGCTGGAGACAGGAGGCTCGCGATGTTCTCTTCCGGAAGTGGGCCGATAGGCTGGCTGCTGCGAGGAGTAGCTTGCTGCTTGTGGGGGCCGTTCGGCCCGTCTTGCGTGAGTGGGTGGAACGGGGTCATGGGGCTCCCACGTATCACCTCACCCAACTTCTCACGGGTCATGGCTGCTTCGCCAAGTACCTGTGGGAGGTGGTGGGGGTGGAAGCGGAGCCCCGGTGCCGAAACTGCACCAGCGGCGACCCCGACACGGCACACCACACTTTGGCCGTGTGTGACGCGTGGGGCGGCCAAAGGGCGGCCCTCACAAGCATCATTGGTGTGGACCTCTCGCTGTCGGCCGTAGTTTCAGCTATGGCCGGCAGCGAACAGTGTTGGGCCGCCGTCGCCTCGTTCGCTAGCGAGGTGATGGCGGCAAAGAGAGAGGCCTTGCGGGAACGGGAGCGAGCTGGGCTCACTCTTCCGCCCCGCAGGCCCCCGGCGAGGGGACGCCGGCGAACGCAATTCGCCCGCGTCCCCGAATGAGAGTGGCCACGGGCAGTGGGTCGGGGGACCCGCTGCCCCTATGCTGATGTGGCGGAATGCGCCCCTGTGTGTTCCTGGGGTGCATTCTTGAGGTGAAAAACCCCCACCATTCCGGCCTGATTGCCGGGATTGTGGGGTCTTAAGTAGCGGGCCTACTAAGGGCGCCCCTAGCCGAGTCGCGGTGAGCAGACTATCCCGCGGCTCGGATTAGGCGAAGGAGGAACACCGTGGTGGTTTAGTGGGTAGTCTGGCCTTTGTCCAAGGCCAGGAGTCCCACACGAAGCGAGCCCCCTGCCCCCGCGGGGGGTGAGCGAAGTGCGTAAATGCATTCCACCACGTAAACAAAAAAAAAAAAAAAAAAAAAACCTAACCACGCCCATTGCCACTTCAACGAGCTAATCCGCTGGGCTACGTCGGTTACTTTTGTTCTCCTACGGATATCATCATTTCTGACGCGATCACGTAGGGAAATACCGAGCATATCCCTCTCCTAGACTTTGAGCTTTTTAGGACACCTATAGTGAGGGACCACGTTTGAGATCCGTAACTGGCACTGAGGTATGTCGGACGAGAAGAAATCTCGTAGCTTCCCGAACGCTGCCCAGCCGAGTCGGATTCGTCGATGTATCTCGTCCTCGAAGCTGGAATTTCCTACCTGGATAGACCCAAGTAAACGTATTCCTCAACAGCTTGTAAAACTGAGTCCCCAACATGCAACGGTAGAGGCGCAACACAGACATTTGACATAACCTTTGTCTTGTCCATATTCATCTTAAGGCCCACCTGTTGGGATACTCTACTGAGGTCTTCGAGCATGGTGTTTAAATCTTCCAGCGATTCTGTCATAATGACAATGTTTTCGGCATATCAGCGGTAAACAGTTTCGAAGACCTTATCTACCGTATTTAAACGTTTCGTAATTCGCAATGATATGTGATATACCTATTTAACCACTTCGGATACCCCCCGCCGCGGCCAGCGGGGTGGTTATGTCGAGCTCGAACCGACTAAAACCGCACGGCCGTCTTGGGCATCTGTTGGCGAGGGTAATGTAGCCTCTGGCATATCCCTCGCGCACCCTGACTGACCCAGGGATATACTTCGCCCTCACTCTCACTCATAGTTGCAAATTACGACAGCAAAATAAATTACAAATTACGAAGTTCTCAATGCAAAGTTCTCAAAAACAATATTATTGTCTCCACGTCACACACAATAATAAAAAATCTATCTCAAAAATTCACTTGTTAAAAGTTCGTAGTTTGTACTAAAATGGGACTAAGTACATGAACATTATATTGTCTTTGTCGCACTCATTCATTCATACATAAAACCTTCTCTGTCAGAACGGCTGGTCAGTAAAACATAGCAAGGGGAATCCCGCCTCAGCTAGGGCCTGATTTAGTGTTGCCGTTTGAACACACAGAAATTCCCGACACTACCTATAGGTGAATACTAAATATTATAACGTAAAAGGACTCACTAATAAATAATACAAGTAGTCTGAACTGCCTGACCTATCATAAGATTATGGTATTTTCGCGTAGTATAGTGACATTATGATACTACATACTACACATTACGAAATTATGGTACAAATAGTATAATTATACTACGAAATCCAACCCTGGTTTCGAGTGTAACTTTTATTCGTGACTGTGCATATTGGGTTTTTCGTATATCAGTGTTAACGACGTAAAATTTAATTGAATTTTGATATTTCTTAAACACCTGTCGAAGTTTATACAAGTTCTTAAGATAAATCTAATGGATAGATCACTGATTATTAGTTTTCATTCGGCAGATTGGAACGTATAAGTCATTAATGAAATTTACAAAAATACACTTACAAAATACACGTCAAAAAGCATATTTGCAAAGAGTTTTCTAATAAATCTGTGTATTTTATATTTTGAAAATTCGTGGGAATTGGGCAGTTAGATTTTTGGGGAATCCAGATCTTGGTCATTGGCAACACTGCTAAAAAATACTAAGGTTATATTGCAATTTTGATAACATTGATTGATAAGATGAATAAAATATGGTAGTTCCGGTTGATTTGCTTTGGCCCTTTTAATTGTCAACAAAACTTTGTGAGCGAGAGCGAGTGTCTAGTAACTACCTATCAAACACTATCAAAGAGTTTGTGAGGTTGAGTAATATGTAAATATTTTACGAATAATTTTACTTTGTATAATATACTACTTTAACATTTTGTTTTGTTAGTGTGGTACTTTTTTGTCTGAACACAAATCCGGTTAAAGCTGATAACCGCCGTGTTAAACTCAAAAATCTATTGTGTTTGAAGAGAACGTAAACATGAATCTTTCAGGTAATTTTTTTAATTTGTGTTCCAACGAATTGGAGTGTGATTCGTTATTGTTTATTAAATTATAATAGGTAGTTATTGCGTCTGAAAGTTTAAGACCGCTTAGCCGGTTTTAAGTATTGCGGTTGTTTTTATTAACCTCAAAGCAAACTGAGGGTAAAATGTGTTATTCTTACAAAATATCTATAATAAATAAAATAATATAAAGAAGTCCTGTATTGTTTTTAGATAACATGGTACAATAACAACATCCTCCTTGTTAGTTACAAAGTTACAGACAGAACCTCTAACAAATGAACAAATTACTCATATTGTTAACATACATACATACATACATACAGTCAGTCACTTAAACTGTTAATAGTTGGGGAATTTAAAGCATTTATCTTTAACATAGTGCATGTTAATTGTATGACTAGATTTTCACTATAATTCCATAACCAGTTTGGCTTAGAATACCTATTATTAAGCTGTTCAAGCATTATCATCTGTTAATTATATCCAATCTTATAAGCATAAACTATTATATCAATCTTTTCTGCAGCAACCAACACGACAGTACCATTACACAGTATATTCGACTGTCTGAATTGTGCACCTTAATAATTCGCCCACAGATCCTTCTGACGATGACAGCAGCAGTGATGAAAGTCCAAGACCAGCAAAACGCCTTAGGGCTGACACTTATGGAGCTTCATCAACTACATCTCATGGTTCTGGTAAGATCACTCAGCTCAAGTTCTTATATTTGATTAAAAGACAATACATTTATACTTTTTTTAACTTTTGCTCTAGCACTACAAGAGTCTGATAAAGAGACACCGGACACCCCATCTGCCGAAAACTTTGGTAGAGATTTCCTACCATCACGCAAGACAAGACCAAGGTATGGAGATCAAAGTCCAGAAGAGAATATCAGACTTAGTCGAAGTAGTGCAAGTGAAAACTGTTCCTCACCAAATGATCAGTATGATGACTATAGAGATAGACCCTTATTTGAGGATCCGGAAGATGGAGAGGCTTCTCTGCGCCCTACTTTCCAAGATCATGGTGATACGTTTTATAACAGTAAAAATTCTGACCAAGCAGAGTATACTGGTTATTCAGAAAGTGCGAAACGTATGATGAAAAGCATGGGTTTTAAACCAGGCAAAGGTTTAGGTAAATTTGAACATGGTCGAACTCAACCAATTGAAGCTTCTACCCAAAAAGGACGGAGGGGTTTAGGTGCCAAGCCTTCAGTTGTAGGTGAATTACCGCAAGATTTTAAAGCATCAACTGAGGAAGCAAAACCTGAAGCAAAAGAGGAAGTAGTAAGTTTTACTTTGAGGAATTTTATCTTATTGAGGTGTATTAAATCTATTGCAAATGTTTTTATAATGATTGTGAATTTGTCAATTTCCTTTCAGCTATGGCTAAACTCTGCGGCAGAAGAACCTTTAGCTGGAGATGTTTTGGAAAAATGGTTAAAAAAAGGACCAAAAAAATTAAGTATTGATGATGAAACAGAATTTGTTGACCCAGCTATATTAAAAGGTGTGCTAGAATCCAAGGTTAGTGTACCAAATATGCTTGTTTTGTTTTTACTAAATTCAAAAGCCTCCCAAGTAATGGGAGTACTAATTCTCATAATCTTTAATCATTATCATTAAAACCTTAAGTACCTAACCTCACATATCTAATGTACACTCTAATGATGCATGGTGTTCATATCAGGTGAAATATGAGACTAAACATCAGGCTCCATACTAAATATCATTTTTTGTGATGATTTAAAGTCTTATGAAATGATGGGGTTGTCATCACCAGGAATGTATGTCTAGGGACATAATCATCATTAATTTGATAACAACATTTAAGTGTCGCTTGGATGAATGGCTTACAGTACAAAACAAGCAATAAAAGAGATATGGACTAGACTGAACTATACTCCAACACCATGAAGTCGACATAATAGCATACATACTGCTCATCCATAATTTAAATAATAATAAATTTCAGTAGCTTAGTGATTAAGAAGTCATCCTTAAGATCAAGGGGTCCTGGGTTCCAACTCTTTGTTGGTTGATTCAGTCTTACTTCCAAATCATAGAAATATTATTCCTTAATACACCTGATAAATGTTTTGCTTGTATCTGTTACAGACAATATTTGATAGTTTAGATGATGAAGACCTGAGACACGCTAGATTTCGTAGTAATCCATACGAAACAATTGGTGCTGCGATATTTCTGAATAGAGCTGCTGTTAAGATGGCAAATATTGATGCAGTTTTTGATTTTAACTTCACTAGTCCTAAGAAACAGACAGGCGAAGATGCAGTAGACTCCAATGATATACTTTATTTTGCGGACGTGTGTGCCGGCCCCGGTGGCTTTTCAGAATACGTTTTGTATCGAAAGGGGTGGCGAGCAAAAGGTAAGCAATGTGTGTGTATCACAGGTATTATTAAATGAAAACTACAGTACTTAACATGACGTTTGATTGATGAAATTTTCTCGTGATGTATCCTAATCCTAGTCACATAAATTATATAGCCTCGGCTGAATACGAATCTCCGTTAAGTGTGACGGAATGTAGTATGTACATACATAACATAACATAACATAAACTCACGCCTATATCCCCGAAGGGGTAGGCAGAGGTGCTAAGCACCCACATTTCGCCAGTTTATGTTTAGGTCCCAATGTAATAGGTGGCGAGCCTATTGCCATTAACCGGGCACTTATAAACCTGCGATAAATACACACATAACTTCGAAAAGCATCTAGAAGTCATTGGTGTGTGTCATGGTAAAACCTGGGATCGAACCCGAGACCTCGTCTCAGCAGTCCATTACCCATACCACTAGGCTACCGCGGTTGTATGTACATACGTATATGTAAAAATGTTTACTGTGGTGATAGTTTTGCAGAACGAATAGTAGCCAAACACAGGCTGACCTATTGTTAAAAGTTATCAAACCCATAGCATCCAAATTCATTTTTTGCAGAAACATGGTTAAATACATAGGTATTCAATCAATTAACCCACCACTGTCCACTGCTGGACATAGGCCTCTCCTCCTCGATCCTCTGCCTTCCGCATCCAGTCTGTCCTAGCCACCTTTTTCAGGTCGTCCATCCACCTGGCTAGGGGCGTCAGGCGTCCTACCTTCCGTTTGCCTTCTCGTGGTCTTCACTCTAGGACTTGTTTGCTCCAACGGCCATTGGTTATTATACATTAATTGTAATACCTATCCATATACCCATCTGAGTCTAATCGTGAACAAACCAATGTGAATATCTTTACTGTGGAGATAATGCAGCAGATGAACAAGTAGCCAAATACAGGCAGACCTATTGTTAAAAATTATCAAACTCGTAGCATCTAAGTCTAATCATATGTAGAACCAACACACCCCCACTGGCTGTTAAATTACCTCTAAGCTGTAAATACTGTAATGAAACGAGACATGTTAGAACTATTGTTTTTGTTATAGGTTTTGGGTTCACATTGAGAAGCACCAATGATTTTAAACTATGCGATTTCCATGCTGGAACACCTGAGACATTTAATCCTTATTATGGTGTAAATGAGGATGGAAATATATTTGATCCTGCCAATTTAAAATCATTAAAAGAACATGTATTAAAACAAACTGATGATAAAGGTGTACATTTTCTTATGGCTGATGGTGTAAGTATCATTATCTACTTCTGAGATTTTGGCACATGTTGTGATTTTTTTCAACCTTTCAAAATAAACGGAATCTTCAGAACAATATAATGAACCCTTAACGTTAGTCATATTAGTTTTTTTAAATGAATGTTTTAATTCGAAGGGTTTCTCTGTGGAAGGTCAAGAAAATATTCAAGAAATTCTATCAAAGCAACTGTACCTCTGCCAGTGTTTAGCGGCCCTCATGCTAGTGAGGACTGGCGGGCATTTCGTCGTAAAGCTGTTCGATGTGTTTACTCCGTTCAGTGTTGGCCTTATATACATAATGTATAGATGTTTCGATAAAGGTAATATTGTCATTAATTTATTGTTAGTTATCACTCTACTTAAGCATAGATACTAGTTATAGACATCAAACCCTAAAGATATTATGCCATTAACGGTAATATACTTGGAGTTTCCAGGTCACCAAGTAATGTATACCTGCTAGATTTTAAAGAAATTGTTACACAATTTATTATATCACAATTTTATTATAAGGCCGCGTGGTTCTCGGCAGAGCAGAATTTGGACCACCTCATCTCTTCCCATTTGGTGTCGTACAAGGCGACTAAGGGATAGGGCTGTTTAACATCAGACAGATATATACAGCCCAGACTCAGCCTCAGATGCATGGCTCGAGTCGACAATAGTGCCCGAAATGCGGCAATAGGATCACCCCCTATTAGGTGGGACCAAATACAATTATTGGTGAAATGTGGGTGTTAATTCACCTCTACCTAACCCTCCGGGGATAAAGGCGTGATTATTTGTATGTTGTGTATGTATTATAAACTTTAATTCCATTTTATTATATCACAGATTAAACACTAATATTTGAGATGTGCCTCACAGTAATGACAAAATTTTAAAACTTATCGAGATTAATTTATAATTCATTGGTTAATTTGGGCATTGACGGGAACGACTACTGTCTGACTCCAATCTCGAGAAGAAAGCCATGCTACCCAATTAGCAGGTATACAGATTTTCTTGTGAGGTTGACTTGTAAAAAAGTTAGTATAATTATGTAGTATATTTTACAATTGTATTGACCTCAAGTCATTCAGCTGTCCTAGCATTTCCTCTAGGTGAGTCTACGTTAATAATGTGAGTTACCATTTAAACTTTTTTTTAGTTTGTATACATAAACCCGTGACGTCAAGACCAGCAAATTCCGAGAGATACCTTATATGCTTATGGAAAAGATTGAACACCGAGCCGTCTGAGCAACATCTAGCTTCAGTTAACTGTATCCTGTGGAAGGGCACCGAACGTAGCGGCGACGTTACAGAGCTAGTACCGTTGGATGTCATCAAGGAAGATAAACATTTTATTGAATATATTTACAAGAGTAATTGTCTGTATGTAGCCAGCATTGAATTATTATCTAACTGACGTAGAATTTATAATTTTGATAGATACATTTTTGTTTTAGACTTGGTGAAAATCAAATTCAAAACTTGTTGAAAATTGCTAGATACAGTAAAGATAAGAATTTGAAAGAGTTACATCAAGCTGAAATGAAAGAACAGTGTTTAGCGTTATGGAAAGTAAGTAATAAATAAACACACAACCAAACAAACCGCGTGATCATTAAATTATCTGTAACTGTGTTTATTGTGTTTTAGTTACCTGATGCAGTGAGGATTCAACCTGAACGCATGAGCCCTGATGACACGTTATCAGCTATCATAGGCAGGATGAAAAGACCACCTGTAGATTCACACAACTTGTTTAGTTTCAAATCTAATGTTTTGAACAAACCACCTGACTATTTGGAGAGGAGCTCGAATTTACAAATCCTTTTGAAAAATGTTTACGATTGGCATCTTATGTTTTTAAGTAGTGGTAAAAATAGTCCAGATTTGAGAATATTCATTGGTAAAGAATATTATTTCATATAAATATTTGCTGTTTTCATATTTTAGTAAATACCTAGTTTAGTAAAAACGCTTTTTTATTTATAGGTTGTGGTGGTAAAAAAGTATTTCAATTAGAACCAAATGGATGGAAAACTGTGGTAGATTTACATGTCACTTTACCTGCTAAAACATTACTTTATGGAGAGGTACGTATCAATATTATGTACACTATACAATACATACATGGAACCTTTATAAAAGTGATGCATTTTTATTTTTTTCATTTATTATTATCAACTCGTAGACACACCATATGTATTGCTTCAGAAGTTCTTAACATCCAGTGGGCAACGTGTGGTCAATTGACGGGCTGTATATAAAATACAAATTGATACTTTTTTCTTTTCTATTAGAAAATTTTAAACTTCAGAAGAGTACTCTAACATGTTCATCTTAAAAAACTATTTTTTATTATAATATCCCTAAAGACTTCTCATAGAATGCCAGATAAGTAGCTTTGGTCTGTGCTTTAAAAAAAGAAATAAGGTTATATAATATAGGTTTATTTATGTATCTTGAATGAATAATTTAACAGCGAATTGTTGATTGCTTTTTTTTCTACTTTAGGTTGTGAAGGAATACCTTGGACAAGGTAATAATCAGCGTTACAGCAAGTCTTTTCACATTATAGACGCATTGATGCTGGGAGGTATCGACATTTCTGAATATTCTTTAAGTGACAGGTATGTTATATTTCTTTCTATTTCTACTGGCAATTTGACTATTATGAAGGAGCCATACCTCGATGGAGTATGTGAATTTATAGATAGGCTATGACAGTAACTTCATATGCCCTGATAATTTCTTTCGACCTGAGAAATCACGTCTCGTAACCTCACGGTATCTATACCTAAATACCTACTCATATTGAAAAAGACACTTCGTA
Organism: Eilema griseolum; assembly: GCA_963662185.1. Taxonomy (NCBI): domain Eukaryota; kingdom Metazoa; phylum Arthropoda; class Insecta; order Lepidoptera; family Erebidae; genus Eilema; species Eilema griseolum. Next base: position 16,299,385 of record OY759241.1, read on the forward strand.
CTTTTTCACTGTATTTTATTTTTCACCTGACCGGTTTCTATAAGTACCTACAAAGTGTCTTATTCAATATGTGTAGCAGGTTGTACCAAGTGCCATCGATCAGTAGTATTATCAGTCTATATATACGTACTGTTGTGTTACTAGCCAGTTCAGTAGAAGTCATTATCCACTGTCTAAAGTTTACGCGAATATCACTCATCATTATGTTATGTTATGTTGAAATAAAACCACTTTTTAACAGCCATGGTCGCAGGCGTGACACTCCGCTACTATGGCTGCTGAAAAGTAGCCGAAACGAATGTAATAATAACAAGTAAATCGCTATAGAATCCGTTAAAAAGATGTTTTATTTATTAGAAAAATGAACCCCCTATAACTATATCCCCGAAGTGGTATGCAGAGGTACTAGCACCCACATTTTGCCAGTTTATGTTCAGGTCCTAATGTAAAAGGTGGCGAAAATATATAGATATTTATTCTCATAAAAATATTAACTATTTATACTGTTGACTGATGTCACTCGGAAGAATTTTTTGTTACACATATTGATAACTCACTTGTACATTTCCACAATACAAAGTACAAGTGAGTTATCAATGTGTAAAAATATTACCCATAGGTTTTGTAAGCAAAATTATTTAAGTTCACTAAAATCTTCTTTTTTCACAGGATAAATCAGTGCAATCTGTTTTGCACTGCATTGAATAAACCATTTGATAAACAAGCTCTGCCAATAAGATGTAAAAGGCTATATAATATGGAACAGTTTGATTCTGCCATCAGTAATTTGGAGTACCGTGCCATGAAACGAGTAAAGAAGGCTGTTACTATAGACGCACCTGATAGAAACAGAAGTGGACTGTTCTATGTTGTCGGATCTGTACTATTCCTTAAACAGATACGAGGTAAAAACAAACTTGTTATCGTTAATCCCGTTCTTCCTCTTAGCGTTAATCCCAGTCGCATCAGAAGCTTTAACCTCAGAGACTGGGGTCCGCTTTACCAGTCTAACTGCGGATTTGGCTAAACTTCGACACTTTCCGTGAAGCGACTGCCATCTGACCTCCACAACCCAAAGACGGAATCGAAGCATTGCAGCTAGACTAGTTGTTAGATTTTTTAGGCCTCCAAATACCTGTAACGACTGCCGTAGATGTTGGTATGACCGGGAGGCAACTGGGACCGATGGTTTAACATACTCTTCGAGGCACGACCAGACTAATTCAAATATCTATATTCATGCATACAAATATTTGCACTGAGCGGGGATCGAACCCGCGCCTCCTGCGTAGCGGCCGCGTTCACTACCGCCACACCACGGAGGCTGTCCATAACAAACTTCTTAATATCGTATATAAACTCACCTTTATTAATATGTGAGAGAGTGTCCAGGATTTCAACAAGGACCAATGGATTTTCTAACTATTGCCAGACGCTTTGAACATCGCGTCCTAAGTAGTCCCTAGATAAAGTTTATAAATACTTATCGAAATTACCTGTTACCGTATTTTTGCCGTTATCCGTGTGATGACGGAGAAAGAATACAAGTATTACCACTCCATCTTATCCGATGGGTGTCTCAAAAGAAGACTAACGGAAAACTACGCAGATGATATCACTGAGAGAGAGAGGGAAAACTCGAAATAAAACCCGAGATTAGAATAGAGAATACGAGAAGTAAGGTACAAGTTGTTTGCGTTAACGGCTTCCATGCGTAGTCTGTGTAACTTCTTACCAACAGCCACTAAACTTGCACTTGCAGAATCACTTCTTCCACTACTTGACTATGCCGAAGTTAGCTATCTTGATCTCAGTGAGGAGCAACTTAATAAGCTTGTGCCTTCAAAATCTCTGTATTAGATTCATATTTGGTCTTCGCAAATATGATCACGTCACGTATCACAGTTTCACAATTTGCTCAAGTGTACTCCCAATTCAACTTCCTCGGAATGCTCATATTCTTTCCACCCCCTTCATCCCTTTCTTCAATCCCCGTACTCCTACTCACTTAAAAGAACGCTTTGTGTTCCTCAATGACACACATTTAAGATCCTTGAAGTCGTCAGAAACATTGCAATTGTCCACGCCCTCTCATCCTACAACATATTATGACAAGTCCTTCACGGTCCAGGCTGTGCGGTTGTGGAATGCGTTGCCTTTAGCTATTAGACGTGCATAATTAAAAAAATATATAAAAGCACATTATCTGAGTTCTGTGTCTTTTTCTTGCGTAGGAATTTACTCGCTGTGTGTATATTAAATACCTATGTGTATATGTATATATATATAAACACAACTACTTGACTGCTTTCTAAAATTCTTCTATTATTAGAAAGCTACATTATTACTGACTAACATAGGCTATATCATATTAAAAAAAATATAGGAAAAATAGTAATAAAATGACCTTAAAAAGTCCTTATACGAGTATCGCGTGTGCTGCGAAAACTATTAATGATAGAACAAAATGATGTATTACAAAAATGTATGGCTTAAAAAGGTCTACCATAAGGTCTGCGATAACATGTCTATATCTTAAGGATGACCCACAGTAAACATTTTTATCGTGATATACAAAAAACCCAAGAAACACAGTCACGAATAAAAGTAACATTCGAAACCGTCGCCAATTTTACATAATTAGCAATAGATAGGTATGTTATAAACATAGTTTTTGACAAAATAATCCTTACGCGCATGACTTGAAGCTCTTTTTACAAAGCAGTGTACAAAAACATCAGCGAAACTAATTTTAACAGCTAAAAGCATTTATTTACACATACGTATATTTTTATTTTCGAAGGTTTTCGAACTTTAATAACATGCATCAAATCTAAGTTGCTGGTGATGAGTGATGTTTCTTATAGTTAAGATGATGTAAATAGATATTTTTATTGTTTCAATAATTATAAATATAATATTAGAATAGTTGATATAATATTGATAAATATCAAAAACACCTTTATACGTTGAACAAATGTTTCATTACATTAAAAAAAAATTGTCGACTTATTGAACTTTTCAATTTTGGAAAGCCAATTCAATACTACAGTCCATCAAATCTAAGAGGTACCGTTTGACGTTTCATATTTTTCAAACCGAAACAACTTTGTTCATACGTACATTATTCAGTTTCGATAACCTTTTTCATAAAACCATGAATTTAGAAAGATTTCATTATTGTATCTAAAAATGTACAATTCTTAATATCTAAATGTAATTGAAAACTTTCAAACAAAGCAAAATAACACATATTTACACAGTAAATAATTTCTAATAGTTATATTCTTGACCGCATTACAAAGTTACGTAGTTAGGTCACTGCACGTAGTGTTGCGACTCTTCGGATACACTTGTATGCAAAAAAATCGTTTACATATACGAAAAATCGAATGTATTATTTACAAATTACACTTGACAACCAAACAAATATTTTTTCATGTGAATGGGATTTATCTCACATATTACGATTACATAACTAAATAGTTATGTAATCGTAAAATATGAGATAAAACCCATTCACCAAAAATACGTATTTATAAATCAAATATATTTGCTTCTTTAAAAAGTTGTCGAAAGCGATTTGTCGATTTTTGATTTTCGCGCCCAAATAAGTCGGGGTTTCTCGCGCTAACGCTGTCGAAATAGTAAATGGAGTCAGGGATAGTGTTTTTTACATTTATTTTTGTGTATGATAGTATGGGTTTGCATATTACAGAGAAATAAACAAATTTTTAACAAGCACATCCATTGATTTTACAATTACAATTTTTTCTTCTAAGTCTTATTTCTACGTCTAAAACTAATAAAAATAAGGTATGTAGAACCCATTCACAAAAATGTTGTTGCCTGATGTTATAAATTAACGACGTTACTGCGCGACCGCATAATGCACTGAATACACAGATACCCTAAAATAAATTAATTTAATTATTTTTAGGTCAATAGGCAAAATCGCAGGTGTCCAAGTCTCTACAATTTTTTTTTTCTGGCAACACTGCTAACTACAAGCGCACGCGGTCCGCTCGGTCGGTTCGGCGTCAGCAGTCTCTCGCCATCTTGGAAGCTGACTGTGCGCGTACTTGCTTTCTCGTTTGTGTTTTACAATTTGTGACTTGGCTATTACTTTTCTGGACTGATCATTCTTTATCCGTTTACCTTGGCAATATTTATACTGGACTCCGAACTAAGCAAGTGTTTATTAATAATGTCGAAAAGAGGACGTACTTTGAACAGCCAGGCTCGTGAATTGGTGGTGAAATTACACGAGTATTTTGAGCGTGAATCTCAAAATGGTGGACTTCTACTGCCAGTTACACAAGTTCGGGATCGCGTCGGTGAAGCTCTCGGTATTGGTAGCCGCACCGTTGGCAAAATATTAAGTGAAAAATATGGGCCTTCGGGGAGTGACAGTAACGTACTTCACACACCGAAAAAACGAAAAAGAAATAAACCTGTGACAGGCATCGATGAATTCGATAGTCATGCTATTAGAAACCATATATACGGGTATTTTACAAGAGGCGAATTTCCAACATTGGCAAAGTTATGTGCAACTTTAAAAGATGCCGGGCTGTATAAGGGAAGCATAGAGTCGTTGAGAACGGTAATAACAGGAATTGGCTTCAGATACAAAAAAGTTGACAAACGAAAAATTGTTATGGAGCGACATGACATAATTATGCAGCGACTAACATTCCTGCGCGAAGTTAAACAAATTATAAACTGGGATAATGTAATATTTTTGGACGAAACTTGGCTAAATTCCAACCATTCTGTGCCGAAAACATGGACTGATGATTCTGAAGCTTCGTGCTCGAAGGTGCCGATAGGAAAAGGTGGACGCCTCATAATATGCCATGCTGGGTCAGCGTCTACAGGCTTCGTGGAAAACTCTTTATTAGCTTTCCAATCCAAAAGCACTAAAGAGTATCATGAAGAAATGGACGCAGTAAGGTTCCGAGAGTGGTTCTTAAATTTATTACAGAATATCCCTCCTAACAGCACAATTATAATGGATAATGCCCCATACCACTCTGTGCAAATTGATAAAGCACCTACGTCAGCCAATAAGAAAGCAGATTTGGTGGCATGGCTGCAAAGAAAAGGAGTGGATGCCGACATGTCACTATTAAAAGCTGAATTATTACAGTTAGTGAAATTGCATAAACCACCAAAACCGACATATGTAATTGACCAATTGGCCGAAGAGCACGGGCACAAAGTCATACGACTTCCTCCGTACCATTGCCAATATAATGCCATTGAACTGATTTGGGCCCAAGTTAAAGGTAATATTTTATAATATTATAATAATAACACGAGTACTTCTAACATTTATAATTTAAACAATGGTTTTCGTCTGCTATCAAATAGTTACATTATTGTTTTACAGGTTATGCAGCAAGACACAACACAAAACCACCCTTCAGTGTCAAGAAAATGGAAGGTTTATTAAAGGAAGCATGTGCCCAAGTTACACAGGAAGATTGGAGTAAAGTAGTACAAAAAACAAAGAAAATAATAATGGACGACTTCGAAAGAGACGTACACTTTGATAATGTAATGGACAATCAACTGGTCATTAATTTAAATGACGATGATGACGAAGACGACGATACTAGTACTAGTAGTGAATAAAAAAATATCCTAAACATTTCTTTTATTTAATTATAACAATTGATTTCTTAAAATTCGGATATTATAGTAATCGATCTCTTAAAGTTCGGATATTATAGTAATCGATTTTTTCATCCCATCCCTATCATTCAATTGTCAGAACTGTCAAACGGTACTTCTTAGATTTGACGGACTGTAAGTATATTATTTTGTATGATAAAACAATATATATTAGTTCAAAATTAATTTAAAAAAGAGAAAACTAAAAAATCGATTCTATTTTAATAGAACAGGGTAGTTTTTTGATTAATTTGCCAATAAATAAATTTAAATTAGAAGTGAAAAAAACTTTAATGAGTAAAGGTTACTATGAAGTGGATGAGTATCTTATGATGTTAATGCGTGGTCAACATAAGTCTCTTGCTTGCTCGCACAAAATAAATTGTCAACTAAAGCAAATAAAAAATAAAGAAAAATAATATAGTTCGCTGAGTTTCTTGCTGGTATCTTCTCAGTAGAACTAACCTACCGAACCAGCGAAAGAATCATTTTCCAATGGGTTATTTGTACATTATTTAATATTTTTATATTATTTCTTGACATACCCAATTGTAAAATTTTGACGTTCATATGTGCTTTTTGTGTGCCTAAACTGAATAAATGAAATTGATTCTTTGATTCTTTCTATCATGCGATTAAAGTCACATAATGCCTTCTATATTTAGTCATGAAAAACACATAAATAAATCAATAAACTATTTTACTTACCGAAAATAAGATATCCCTTCCTTTTTTACCTGACTAGGGCGAAGTCAAAGGAGGGTTATGATTTTGACAAGCTATCTATGTAGGTTCATTTGTTCCCTCATAGATTCTCAACTACTTATTAGAACTGGACAAATGATGTATCATTAGAACCGTCTTGGTCGTGCGCTGGTTAAAGGCTATATGACGTATCATTGAATCTAATGTAGCGCCCTCTAGCGGTCATAAAGTACAGTGTTAAAAATAAAATTAGCACATTACAAATATATATAAATTATAGGTTTTGCTTGCTCCAAAATAATACAAATAAAAATGTATTGTTTTGTTAGACTATGTGGCATACGACCACGGCTATCTTTGATATTTTCTTGTTTAATACTTTTTGAAGCGTGATTTTTCAGTAGTCGGGTTTTTGTTATATACTTAATTTTTTAACGTTCTTGACGCCATATTTTTACAATTTTCCATGCACACTTCGGTGTTTTATTGCGCGCATGATATGACACAAGCGATACGGTTTATATGCTCTTTTGGTGCGGACGTTTTTGAGACGCTGTCTGTGTATCTTGGGATTTTTGTATATCAATATTTACAAATTACAAAAAAATTATGTGTCATTTTCGAAGTTATTTTTAACAATACGTCTGTTATAATTTTAATTTTAGTTATTTATCCGATTATAATACTTATCCGATTAAATACGTTAGATACGTACGTTGTGCATTTATTGTAGATAATAATTGCCATTCAAATTATATAATTATAATAAACAGCTTGAAAGATATCTCAATATAAAAATAACGCGTGAAGGAAATAAATTCAAATATGGCTGATAGAAATACCGATCAAAATTAGACCATTTTATTAATTCTTATCCAAACTCTGACTCCTTAACCATTAAGCTACTCGGCAGTTACAGAATAAACAGTAATCTTAACTTTTTTCAGAACCATGGATTGCACAAATGTCGAAAAGCAGTGGACATAAATATTATTTTAGCATCGGAAAGGATGGCCAAAGACATAGTTTATATCATATCCCGCCAGAGGCTAGGATGGATATGATAAGTTCTTTTACGAGGCGGGTCATGTGGCCGTGGGAACCATCGGCTAGTGCCATATTCGATGGGCATCCGCAGGAAGGTTTGTCGCGCACAGATGTGGAAAAATATGTATCTAGTGTAACCTGTTAAATATAAGCAATTCACCAACGAAATTATTCATTTTACCTTAAGCAACTATTTTAAAAATCACTGTTCATTAATGAATTTCTTAATAAGAGTACCTTACCTAATGTAATGTAATGATAAATATTTTTATGGACACAATTGGGTTGTATTATTTTATATTACTTTGCAAACTGTAAAACCTAGTACGGTACTTACTACCTGTAAGTACGTGGAACTAGTAGCAGACTGCCCGTATATTTAAATTTACGGGCAGCTTCCTACTCGTACACATACACTTAATAAGATAATGGGAAACATCTATGTGTCTAACAAAGGGTCTAAAATATGAATGATAGACGAGAACGCGCGAAATACTTTATAATGACCGAATGCGAACTGAACTCATTGCTAAATGGTTTCGTAATTATGTCAAACGTAGCTGTACGAGCTACTTTTGATTATATATAATGAAAGCTCGTACCTACATACATACTAGCGATCTTTCCATTTTTTACAGCCTAGATAGTGTGTGTGTGTGGACTGAGGGCCCACCTTGTTAATTATACCTATATATAATTAAGCGTATTTGACTTCACAAAATTTGAATATTCACATTTTTTTTTGTGTTTGTGAATATTCACTATAAATCCAAAGTACATTTTATTAATAATGCCCAAACACATACACACACGCTAAGATATACATAGCACTAGCAGACGGAATCTCACTGCAAAAATTTGGAGCAATATTTTCATTTCATTTACGCTCATTTATACAATAATTGGTCCAGTGATCGCCATTACGTACCTACCTAATTTCATTCGTTACGTATATGGCCTGTTTGCGTGGTTACATAGGTCACAGAGGACATGACCCTCCCCTCTTAAATCGTGGACATCGAATAAAAAGTCCTCTAAAAATTTTAGATACATGTTTATGTAAATATAATTTTTTGCCTCTATTCGCGTCTTTAAAGGTCATCACATGTTCTTAAAGATACGATGGACGTTTTGATAGGTAAATGGGAAACAACAACATATTTTCACTTACAACAACTCATTTGCCGAGGCACTATCGACACCTGGAGACTAAAGCCCTTTCAGTGCTATATCGATACCGAAAGGTAGTGTGGGGACGTGAACGGGTGTTTAGCGGATTATCTGTATAAGATCCCGAAGGAGCCATTGCCTGATTGGCATCATTGTGTATCCCAAGGAATTTCCGTACTTCAATAAAACGTGACGCCCTCCAAAATTTGTGACTGCGACCGCGCCTGACGTGACCTGCCGCAATCTCCTTTTGCGAATACTCAAGGAGACGGTGGAGCAGGTCTGGAGGAGACTCGGCTTTTAGGGGTTGTTTTTTGTAACGGGGATTTTTTAAATTTTTAATTTAATTTTTATTTTACACTTTTTAAATTGATCTACTCGTCAAGCTCTTTGATTTGATACCCAAATTGAGGGAGTTGTGAAATAAAATGTAATTCGCCATTTTGTGGTGGCGGCCATCTTGGATTTGAAATTTGTCATATTGTATGGTATTCTACTAATCAAGCCCTTTCATTTGATAGCTAAGTATATTGAAGGAATTGAAAAAAGAACATGTACTTCGTCATTTTGTAGCGGCGGCCAAATTAAACCGATTTTTTTCAAACTTAGCTAAGAACACTCCCGACTAATATACCTTTCAAACAAAAAACTAAATCCAAATCGGTTTATCCGTTCAGGAGCTACGATGCCACACATACACACACACAGATACATCAAACTTAAAAGACCCTGTCGTTTTTGCGTCGGGGGTTAAAAGCACTAATTACAAAATACTACAAGAAAGCACGCTAAATTTATTAAATAGAAGACAAGAACTACAAAAAACTAAGAATAAAACACGCTCAATGAAAAATGAATTCTCCACACTGCACAACTTGTTCATAAAAAGTACATCAAGAGTGATTACGCAAAATATAGACAAAAAATAATAGACAAATATTATGGTAGCTCAGGAAGAGCATACAAAGAACTCAGAAAAAAACGATCTTGGATAGAAGCACTGAAAACTATTAAAAAAGACATAAAATAGAACGGATATTGTCAATACAGCAACCGAATTCTACATGAACCTCTATAAAGACAACACGCATTACCACCAACAAAACGGATGCAGAAATTATAGACTGCCACTCTATACAACCAATCCACGAATCCGAAGTAATTACTTAACTCAATAAAGAAACTGAAATTCGAAAAGAGCCCTGGATCTGATAACATCACAAATAAAGCACTAAAATATGCTCACCAAATCTTAGCAACACCTCTAACAGTACTCTTTAATTCTATACTTCTAAGTTCCGAAACGTCCATAGAGTGGCCTGAAGCAAATAAAATACTTATATATAAAAAGGGCGTCCCAAAATATATCAGCAACTACAGACCGATTAGTTCGACTCTTCTTAACTCTTCTCATCTATAATAAAAAAAAACATACTATCCGATAATAGAGGCCAAACACCCTACAGAGCAAGCTGGTTTCAGAAAAAGGTACTCTACTATCGACCACATTCTCACAATGGAGTTAATTATAGAAAAATATAAAGAGTCCCAGAGACCTCTTATACATATACATAACTTTCATCGACAATCAAAAAGCTTTTCATTCGGTCAGACACTTAAGTATATGGGGAAGTTTAAAAGAACAAGAGGTACCAGATATGTACATAAACTTTATTAAAAGTAAATATAATAACATAGGAAGAATAAAGCTCGAAACCTTAGGCCCCGCCTTCCTTATAGAAAGAGGGGTAAGACCCGCTTTTACCCATTATTTTCATAGCCATCCACGAAAGCATCATAAACAGGTTGGACTGGAATAAAGCAGAACTTAATATAAAAAGCGCCTACTTAAGCCACCTGAGGTTTCCCGATGACCTGATACTTTTGTGCGAGACACTCAACCCCATGCAATGCTAAAAGCGAGTGCGAATGTAGGTCTGAAAATGAATCTAATGAAGACTAAGATAATGACTAATACACGAATGGGACCTATAACTACGAGTATCTATGGTTACCCCTTGAATAGATAGGTACGTGGCAAATTATATTTAGGTACCTGTTATACAGAAAAACTTCCGAGAAAAACAGTAACATTATACAAATAGAATGAAGGATTCAACAAACCTGGAATAAATATTGAAGTCTAAAAAAAATATTTAAAAGTAACCTACCCATAATTTTCAAAACTAAAGTTATGAACACAACATGTCTACTACCAAGCTTAACCTATGGAAGTCAGGCCTCGAAATTCTCTACACAAGCTACGAATAATATTGTTACGTGCACGGGGTACAATTAAATGCCGTTTACTCAACGAAGAGATTTATTAGCTCACCACAAACTAGACAATTAAATCACTAGTACACACAGTACTTCTTCAGCAGTTCCAGTCGCTCAGTAGTTCACAGTAGTCCACCGTCGTTGCTCAGGTCGCAGGTAGAATCTTCTTCGGTCGCTTAAGCTCGCTTGTGTTCGTTATCGATCTCAAAGACAGAATGAATCGTGTCGCTATGCGAGCATGTTTTTATACCTCTCAATTAGGAGGATCGAATTATCTAGAAAGTTCGCGAGCGATAAATACCTATTCTTTAATCTTGCCGCCGTCGCTGACCTTCGAGTACATTCTCGATATTTACCTATTGTTTGTTTTTATTCAAAAGAGTGTGTAGGTACTCGTAGGTAGGTTGTGACTTTGTGTTGACGATTCTAGATTTTTCTATGCCATTCGGTAGTACTCTACCGAATGGCCTCGTCACTAACAATGCGTTTTTATTTCTTGAAGATTCGATTATTAGTTTTCGAGATATCGGCATCTGTCGTAACAATATCAATACATCTCAAAAATATAACATACAAAGATAAAAGACGTCACCAAAGTTCAAACGCTGTGACCTTCGTCCAAAATCAGGTGTTGGTCGAAGCTCTTTGCATTAGTCCGTTGACTGACACGACTATTGGACTATTGATAGCTGAGTCAACATTCAACATATCGACAATCTCGTTGGCAAGTCCAAGTACTTAACCTGTTTATCTTTTTCAGCTTTCACGAGATTCTCGTTATGACGAATGGTGTTATCAACAATCAATGCTCGACATACGGATCGGACTGTCACCACAATGCCAGGCTTGTTGGCTACAACAGTCCTGATCGATGATGATGAATATTATTATTATTAGTTTAGTCCCTTAAGATCCTGAGCCACTGGAGGCTGAGCATCTTAAGTCTTTAAAGGCAAGGGATCGGTGCAGGAGTGTGAAACGTAGATTTTTGATCATCGGTAAAAAAACGGTATTTGATATTTTTTACCGGTAACCGTTAAAGTGTGCCTATATTTTTGTTGCTTTGATATTGAAGTATAGTTTGATAGGGTACCTAGTAAACTTGTAAAGTTAAAGTTTGATAATTACTTGACACATAAATCGCTTAAGCGTCTCCCGGTGTGCCCCATTTCTGCCGATCCTCCGTCTTACGCATCCAGTCTGTTCCTGTCATTTTTCAGGTCGTCAATCCTTCTGGGTAGGTTACACTAGGATGACCTCGCTTTAAATCCTATCCCTCAAAAGAACTTCAAGCATGACTCGCTCCATAGCCCGCTGCGCGACTTTTAGTAATTTAGTAATGGACTAACCCCACTGTCAGTGTCCACGTTCCGGCACCGCACAGTCATAATAACAGGGTCGGACGCACAGGTCGAAGACCTTTGTTTTCAGGCATTGCGGTAGAGGTGAGGAGAAGACACGACTTAGTTTGCCCAATGCGGCCTAAACTAGTATGATCCTTCTAGCTAGTCCTTTCTCGTAGTTGTTATTACCGAACTGGGTGACCTGCCTCAGGTAGACATATCGAAGAAAAACTTCGAGTGTCGCCCCTTGTATATTAATCGGTCTCAGTGCAACATGCTTGTTGAAAATGTTTACACCGAGGCCGATGCCTCAAAATGCTCCATTTAGGTTTAGATTACAGTGACTCCACAACCTTGACGACCGTGTCATACAAGCATCTCAGCACTTAGATATATCGCCAATGGACACGATACCGCTACAAAACTGCCCAGGTTTCGATGGAGTCGAAGGCTTTTTCGTAGTCCACAAACGCCATACATAGCGGCTGTTTTTTTATACCACTTGGTTGGCAGACAAGCACACGGCCCACCTGATGGGATCTAACTACCTCCTGCTTAAACTGATTGTACTCTTCTTTTCTACAATCTGTCGAACCACCTGGATCAAATCCATACCTACTGGATTTGGTCTACGGTGCTATAGCCTTTTGGAAATTTGGCTTGCTCGAGTGGCTGGAACTCTTAACTCGTCCATGTTGTCTCATATAGAAATAGTACAAAACCCAATAATTTTATGTCAAATTAATAAGAGTTATTTATTAGGTTTGTAGGGACACTGTTGTGTGAAAGATTGCAATGTCAGCGATTTGGTAAGCAAACGTGGAGTATGTGTGAGCTATTACCTACCTTTTATTTGCCAGTAACTCCCAATACAACAGTAACTGGTCCCCGTAGGGCGCAGAATCCCTTAAGGTTGGTTACATTGTTTATTGTCGTTATGTAAATTATTTTAACATTAAATAAGTACCTAGCTGAAATTAATGTGAATTGTTTAATAAGATTCCCATAAAAATTATCGGTTTTCAATTTTATTTACCGATAAATTTCGAAGGGCCATAAGCGGCGGTTTACCGTTAATGCGGTAAACCGGTATTGAAGGCCCTAGTGACAACCAATGTTCGACACAATGAAGCTCTATGAGAGGATAATCGACTACCAGATCCAACAGGAGAGTGCACTCTCGGAGTGTCAGTATGCGTTTGGTCTCGATCAACCCTAAAGATTGTCGCGGGGAAAACACCTAATGCATTACTTGTCCCTAGACATGCAGAAGGTCTCCGACTGTGTTCCTCGCGTATTGATCTGATGGGCACTGTAGTCCAAAGAAGTTTCAGAGACTTACAGTGACACCATCCGGGACATGTACCACGATGTCGGTTCCGTGGTTTGGACCGCTGTTGGCGACACGAAAACCTTCCCCATGCATCGGTACCATCACAGTCGGGGTATATCAAGCATCCGTCGTTAGTCCTTATTTGTTCAGTGTGGTATTAGATGTTCTATCGGACAGAATCAGAAACTCACAAGAGCAGTCTCCATGGCTGCTCAATATCAAAATACCATACCCTGAGTTTCTTGTCGGAGTCTTTATTTCGCTTAGTTGGTAACCTTATCGCTATTATATATAGTTTGTGTGTATAAATGTTTGTTACTCAGATACTCCAAAAAGAAGGATCGGGCGCAACGCCAGTGCGAGGGCTGCCGCCGTCTGCTTTTCCGAGCAAGTAATACTCAAGAAGGAGGCTGGGGAGCGGGTTCTGAGGGACTCAGGTCTCTTCCGTCCCGCGAAACTTGCAATGCGCGGAGGCGAATCGGGCATCGGAGGTCGCACATCGCTCTACGACCTTCGTCCTCCATGAGCTCGAGTCTGGGTACACGGAGCGTCCGTCCTTCTATCCGGGGCAAAATGGGGACAGACATAGATGTTCGCATGGCAACCGAAACAGACGGAAACACCAGATCAACGCAAATAGCATATAATAATGCATAAAAATATTTGCACTGAGCGAGAACAAACCCGCGCTTACTGCGTAGCAGTCAGATGCACCACCGCTACTCCACAGACTCTTGATTTTAATCGGTTCGAGTCCGACAATTCGTCTGAAATCTGAACACACCATTGTACATGCGGTTAAAACACAGCGAGGCAAAATCCCTCCCGAAGCTGAGCGGTTACATGATCGAACGAGGATAAATTTCATTTATTTATTTTCCTTATGTAACTACCATTACAGGTTGCCCCAATGCGGCGGTTAGTAAGTTGTACATTGTAAATCTTTAAGTAAAAGTTAAGGCTTCAATAGAGAGACTACACATTTTATCACTACATGTGAACACATCAGCTTGTAGCTGCTTGTTCATAAATATTCTATAACTTATAACTAATGACATACAAAGATGTGAACTCACGCAAACATGTCCACTATTTCGGCTACAATATTGAGGGCGGGAAGGGCCCGAGTGAACGGGGCCTCAGCCTGCAGGTTGTGCGCGCGCGCGGCACCGCCAGCAGCGGCGGTCGTCAACTGTGCCACACGTACCGGTCCGGCACAAACAGACACAAAGCACCCAGTATTGCTGGGTTATATAGCTTACCCCTCATTGCCGTCAACATTACGATAACAGCGCGTCTTCGTACACACCATACCTACAACTTTAAATATAGAAATCTAATAAATTTGTTTTGTATCCGCTCCAACATTAGATTATATTTGGCCTCATATGGTGACCGTACAGCTGCGTTGCCTTCCAGCTGGCTTCTCACTATCGCATTGTAAAGTCAGTAGTGTGGGGTTGCGCGCTCGACCAAAGGTTATAGTTACAGTCGTGGCGACGTTAAATTGTAACCCAATTCTGGTATTCCACTCTACCACCCGGTCAATGTCCCGCTGCAATTTCCAGCAGTCCTCCTGACTCCCAATGGGCATGTACACCTTTAGTTCATCGGCAAACAGTAGACATTTCGCATTGCTTACGACTGTCGGCAATTCATTGACCATCAGTAAGAACTCCAGAGGACCCAAGTTGCTCCCTTGACTTACACCAGATCGAGTGCAATTTAGCTCGGAGATATACCCCGAATACTCTACGTATTGCTGCCTATCCCTCATGTAACTGGCAAACAACCGCAGTCTTTTTTTACGTGCCTAACAACGAAGGTAAATAATTTTGTCAGTGGTTTCTACAAAATTTCCAGGGGCAGCATCAAGTATTGTTTTGATTTGTCTTCTACAAGTCTTTGACAAGGTTTTTATCAAACAACTTGTTTCTTGGTGAGAACGAGGGGTAAGGGTACCTCTACGTATATGCGGCAAATAATTTATACTTTCTGACGATTTTGCTATCGAAACCGTGCAAAATCTTTTTGCGCAATGACTATGAAATCGGGTGCATGTCTATCATTAATATTATAAAGTTAACGAGTTTGTTTCTTTGGTTTATCGAACCGTCTATCTCAGAAACAACCGCGGTAGCCTAGTGGTATGGGTAATGGACTGCTGAGACGAGGTCTCGGGTTCGATCCCAGGTTTACCATGGCACACACCAATGACTTTTCGATGCTTTTCGAAGTTATGTTTGTATTTATTGCAGGTTTATAAGTGCCCGGTTAATGGCAATAGGCTCGCCACCTATTACGTTGGAACCTAAACAAACTGGTGAAATGTGGGTGCTAGCACCTCTGCCTACCCCTTCGAGGAATATAGGTGTGAGTTTATGTTGTTACTGGGTCGAATTGAAAAAATATTTTTAAGTTGAAAAGCCCGTTTATCGAGGAGTCAGTTTTTATATCATCACGCTACTCCTTATTGAGCGAAGCAGTAATCATAAATGTCAATAAGTAGATACATAATTACAAAATTAATTATGTGGCTTACGTAGATATGGATCAAGTCGTCTAGTATATAATATAATGACAACTTCTAATCCAACACATCACATCTTGATGTTATGTATTGAAAGTAGGTAGAGTCCTTACCTATAAATAATTTGCTGGCAGGGCAGTCCCACGGAAATGACCTGTATTTTTAGCCGACTACGTCAGCGAAGGTACTGTGTTACGCCCGTATGTATGCATATAGTTTTCTTTGTTCCTCCCTACAGGCATAACGGCTGGACGGATTTCTATGAATGAGGTCTCAAATGAAAGGTATTGCTAGTGCTAAAATGAGTTTTGTCAATTTTTTTTAACTCAAATTTATCAAATAGGGTGTAAAAATGAAGGGAATACAAATATATTAGAAGTCATATCATAAGTAAAAAGTTTAAAATTCATTTTTTTTTTCGGTTTATGATTAGCAAATGGGTACATGTTATCCAACTTGTTTCAATCTTATAGACAGCAGTCAGGTTTATTAATATTTTAAAAATTTTTGAGTATCTTATTTTTGACTTATAAGTAATACCCCATTAAAATTTTAAGTAAATAATTATTTTGAAAAATACTTTTGCATCCATCTGACAATGGTAAAGTTCCAACAAGTTAAACATTAAACTACAACATTATAAAAAAATCATTATGCGTCAAACATGGTTTTGAATTAAAAAAAATATTTTTAAAATTCAGAGGTTCATTTAGCCCCATTACTCACCAGCTAGGACTGCTGCGTATTGGTAACAAATTTTCAGCTTACCTTAAGCATGTATCAAAAATGGTGCTAGCTCTTGTACTAATAATGGTACTTCACATAGCACATCATTGCATGTTCCATACTCAGATGCTGAGATTACAGACAGTGATAATAAATGATAAAAAGTATTAGATTGAAATAAATAGGCTCATGTTAACAGTTCAGCAGTACCAAATTCTTAGTTTATTTAATCATAAAACATGCATCAAACCACAATTTCACAATTTTATGTTGTAACAATGGTTATTTCAAAACCAATGAATATCAATGAGATACCCATCAGGTTATGTCAATTTTGAAGTGTCCTCCTATTTTTAAATTCTACACTTATATAGAGTGTCTTTTACACTTAATATTGTTCTGTTTCACTTAATTTCTTTCACATAGGCATCCAGTTCGGCGTCCAATTGCTCTGCAGTAGGAACAGGGCGCTTGCCACGAGCTGCACCTCTGCCGCCTGCCCCACGCCTAGGATTATCTCGTCCACGGGATCCTCCCTGATTTCTTCCTCCCGCTGTTGGGATGAATATGTATGATTAGAAAGTTGTAAATATGGTGGTAAGGATGATTAAGTGAGTGAGAATATTTACCTTTATTAGAGTTTCTCCTGGCTGGTCCACTTCCACCACCGCCGCCGCCACCACCACCACCTCCAACACGGCCCCTTTCTTCAGTTCTGAATGTGTTGATTTCTGAAGTTGCCAGTTGAATATTCATTGCTCTGCCATCAAGAGGTACTCCATTATATTGTTTCATAGCCTTCAATGCATCAGCTCTTCTTTCAAATACCACATCAGCGGTACCTACAAACATAACAATAATAAATATTATTTTAAAAGCATTTTTATCCATAAATCTTTTTCACTGAGGGGTGAATAATTTTACAAATAGGTTCTAGATTTGGCAGATTCTAGTTAAAGATGAATGGCATTGTAAAAAAAAACTAAAAATTATTGAATATCAGTCCTCATACTGATACTGGATAAGTAAGAATAATTTAAGTACCATTTTTAATTACCACTGGATCAATAAGCCCCTATCTTTTTCTCAACACAAACTATGAAGAACATCATGTAGTTAAATAAAAGCATGAAGAAACTGGACTAATACTCCATTCGGTTAGGTACTTAACCATAGGTAAACAAACATGTAGCAACATTTAATAAAAAAAAAGAGATCAAGATTCTTTATGTTTAGTTAAGTACCTAACTAAGTGAGAATAGTTGCGTGGATTAAACAATTGAAATTATTTATAGTAATTAATATGATTACAATCTATAAAATCTGTGCTTACCTAAAGATCTCCCAGAACGATCATAATGTACAGCTGCGCTTTTTAGAACACCAAATTCAGAAAACAGCTCCTGTATGTCAGAGTCTGAGACTCCAAAGTCCAAATTCGACACTAACAGCTTGGTGGGCCCAGTTGTGAGAGCACCACCACTTCTCTGAATCTTCCTTTCAGCAAAATCATTGAACATGTCATGTTTCCATGTGCTGTTAACATCACCCTGAAATAGTTGGTCCTTCAAAGAGCTTGCCGATTGGCTGCTCCATGCCTTTTTGAACATGATTACATCCTAGTGTAACAGTGTGGTAAATATTCATAATTACATACTCTGCTACACTCTTGTTACAATAACAAATTACAAACATAATATAACTAAGTGTGGAACATTATTACATTAAGAAACAATAATATGGTCTAAACTTCACAGTAGACATTAATTGCTTGGTCTCCAATACTAATAACAAAGTGTTCTTATTTTTCACTGGCACACACACTCGCTAATTTTTATATACTGGAGTCTTGTAATTACGTTAAGTTGCGGTAGTAACACCAAAGGCAGAGATTTTCTTGTCTCTGCAGCCTGCAGCTAAAGAGCCCAAGGCTCCTTGGTGAAGACGACACGGTGACATTCCCCACTGAGTCATCTGCATTTCCACAAGTACAACAGCAAATAGTATGGTCCTCGTTTTACGGGATCGCCAGATCTCCGAAAGAAAATGCGTTGCATCTTATTTAGGTACTGACACCGCCAAAATCGGTCTGCCCCAGATATTTATGTTACAGGTACGATATTTGTAGGGTAGGCGTCGTATTATAGTCCCTTATAGGATCACATGCAAACAATATTGTGCTTGCGGGTGAAACCAAATCTAGATCATAGAGATCTATATTTATATGCAAAAATACAAAGAAACCGTTAAATATCTGCCGAAATTATGGTCAAAGAGGCAACTACATGTTCCAATGGCGTAAATTAGTCCCCATCATAATATCTAAAGATTGTCAGCAACATTGAGCATACTATTTTGTCTGATGCGTCATTTCACCACGTTTGTCGGCCATTTGCAATTTTTATAATCATCGAATTCGAAGTAATAATTTACCCTTGTGTAATTTGTTGACTTAGTTACGCCACCACGATTTCTTCCACGCAAAACGCCTCCTGTACGACCATTTCGAAAACCACCTCCACCACCAACTCCACCACGGGTTCCTCCTGGTCTTCTATTAGTATTAAATTTGCGCCCAGCACCGCCTCCTCTCGGGGTTTTCTTGTTCGCTTTTATAATATCATCTAAAGCCATTTCAATTTGATCTACCATCATGTATCCAATTATCTTGATTCCTGAGACGAAAAATATTACTCCAGTAGAACTAGTTACACGAAGCACAAATAGAAATTAGTATTGAATTTCGTAAAGAAGTTCAAGTACTAAACCAACTAAACAGCAAATACCACTGCAGATAGCTTTGCTCTACTCTATCTATACTCTATGACATGAATGACGCGTAGAGGGGATACGGAAAAGGAATCACAAATCATCACACTAGTGACTAGACCCTAGACCAATGAAATATCGATACTATGCGATAATCGAAATGTTGAATATTTCGATTTCAAGTAATTTTAGTGTCGATAATATGGGTGTTTATTTTGATATTAACATAGAACTTATGCAGTGAACAATACGTTATCGTACCAGGTAGGGTTTCAGCTACCGAGATCGACGTCTGAACGTTTTTTTTATACCATTTGGGTGGCAGACAAGCACACGGTTCACTGGATGGAAAGTGGTTGCTGTGGCCGATGGACGTGTGAAACACCAAGGGAGTCACACTCGCGCTGCCAACCCTGTAAGCCCAGAGAGGGTTTGTTTTATTTCTTTGCCGTCCGTGCAAAAGTCAAAGCAGGACAAGCTTTGGGTCTTCCCACTGACAGCACAAAAATTCTCTAGTGAGCTCTAGCTACCCTACTCACCACCGGGAACACAACACGAGGGTGAGGTACATGCCCAGTCGAACTACTCCATTGGACGGATTAATGCAGATAAATTAGATTTGTACAGGGTTGGCAGCACGAGTGTGCGTATGTCCATGGGCCACGGTAACCACTATCCATCAGTACGGACCCTGCGCTTGTCTGCTACCTAAGTGGTATAAAAAATATAGAAGTATTTATGCATACAAAAAATATTTGCTCTGCGCGGGTATCGATGATGATGCGTAGGAAATAAATTCTCCTGAACCAATGTATACCACCGCTTTCTAGGCACTGGTGAAGAAGAAGTCGTGCAGTAAACTTCACTGCGGCATTCTCTCCAAATCGTCAAGTTTACATTAAATAATTCCTTAAGACTAACTGTCAACGAACTTACATTAGCCTCGTGTCAAAATACAATTTCAATAAAATACTAAAACATTATAACTTTTTTAACAATCAAATAAATCAAACATTTATGTTGCCATCTATGAAAAAAGAAGAAGTAATCATACATTATTCGATGCTTGCATATTTTTCTTATTTAACTTGGTTAACAGATTCTATGGTATGCTTATTTTTCTCATTTAACTTGAATATCGAATTTATCGATACATTCATTACAAGCCATAACATACCCCACCCCAAACGTAGATTGAAAATATCTAAATTGTCCACGGCCCAATGTGTTTCCATTTCCCATAAAAAAATAAGATTTTTTGAAGATTTTTGGCTTGGTTACAAATCCTTTAAGTCATTTAATATTTTATTTATTTATTTTTACTTTATGCACGATGTATACTGGCGGACTTAATACCTTAGGCATTCTCTGCCAGCAGCCAGTCTATCATAGGGTGGTGCCATAGATTATTATATATAGTAGAGAAGTATAACGTTCCAAATCGACTCAAGTGAGTGAGAAATTACAATTACTTATATATAATGTTATCATGGTAAAATTGTTCGTCATAGCGTTGAACAGGATTGAGCTCACCGAGGCGCTTCTGTATGAGCATACAGAAGCGCCTCGGTTAGATCAATCCTCAGTCAAACCAAGGCGTTTCTGTATGTTCACGAGGGCAATATTCCCTAGAATAATGTTCGTATTATCGCGATCATTGATATTTTAGTGTTAACACTCAGATAAGATTTCTAATTAAGAGGAAAATGATTGTATCAGTGTATGTATGTCAAACCTGAATCCGAAATCATCCTAGGCCACAGAGATAATCTCTTGACGGTATAATGAGGTAAAGAGAGATCTAAGCATTCTATATCAGTAGTTACATTTAGTTTAATTATATACGTTAAATATCTAAATAATCCTAAACTGGAGTTAGCAAAGTCACGGTCATTGACCTATATATTGTTTGACATATTATTATATGTTCTAAAGGTTACTGTACTGTACTACTAATACTGTAATACACCCTTTCAAGGGACTTGAGCGTGGTGTTATTTTTAAATATCTTTAATCGTCAGGTAATCAAGATAAAACAAAGACTAATCGTCGCATACAATGTAATTGTAGTCAGATTAAACACTTAAATATATATTGTGTGGCCCATCACGACATAAGTTAATATAATACACCTTTTCAAGAGACCTGAGCGTTATTAAGTAACGGAGTGGTCTACGTCAGAGGACCTCCTCTTGGTGTTGGTGCCACTCGCACCAGTAGAACAGACTGGGACAAGTAATGGAGCTCTCGACCTAGGGGGAGAATTCACCTGGGGCGAATCGGCTAGGGCTAGTCTGCGTGAACAATGGAGGTCATCGATGCCAGCTCTTGTATCACATAGGTGATGCACTTGTTACATAAACCACAGAAATTCGCCTGGGGTGAATCAGGCAGGGCTAGTCTGCGTGAACAATGGAGGTCATGCGATAGGCTACGCCAGCTCATGTATGACATACGCTTGTTACATAAACCACAGTTAGAAAGTAGATTAACAGAGTAAACAGGGCTAGTCTGGATGGACAATGGAGTTTACAGGACAGGTCAGCTCAGGTATCACGTGAGAGTGAGGTGAAACAATTCTTAAATAAATCACAGCGAGTAAAGCAGATTAATAGAGTAAGCCGGACTAGTTTGTGTAGATATGATATCATGGAATAGACAAAGGCGGTTCAGTAGAGTAGTAATAGGTATATACTTGTTAACGGTGGAGAAGGTTATGTTGGACTTGAACTGATTAAAACGTACACCGTCTGTGTGGGGCGCAGGTTGCCGTAGGTGAGATTATCTGAGACATATCTCTCGCACAGACATAATTATCCCTCGCACAAGACTTATTTATTTATTCTTTATGCACTATGTACATTGGCGGACTTAATGCCGTAGGCATTCTCTACCAGTCTACCATAGTGTGGTGCAGAGCTAGTACGTGGTAGGCGCATATTAATGAGGGATAAGTTAGGTTCAATAAGGTAAATCAATTTGATTGTTTGATAGCATGTAGATAATACTATGGATTAATCCCTTGCACAAATATATCCCTCGTGCTGTGTAAAAGTATTTGGATAAAGAATATGGCGTAATAAAAAGTCCTGCGTTTTAATACCAAGTAGAAAGAAATTCCCAACACGAAAAATACATTGAAAACTAATTTAGCAAACAACCACTGTGCGGTTCAAAACGTGGACTCAGCCTGACCCGATCTTCCGAAGACTACGGAAGATTCACTAGATAGTTAGTTTTTTACAATTGTAAGATATGTTCTTTTGAAAAACATATTAAATGCATTATTGCACAGTTGGGATTGGGACTATATTATGTACAAAAAACATAAATCAATCAATTGATAAATCATCATCAATTATTTGAGTTTCCTAATCAAAAAATTAGCTTTAACCATTTAATTTCAACATGTCCTGTAACAACTAGTCTGTCGCCGTGAGTCGCAGTATTCGTCTTTGGTCAGATATTATTATAACTATCTTTTGTACTCGTATACATGCTCGTATATATCACTTTTTTTTTATACCACTTAGTTAGCAGACAAGCACACGGCCCACCTGATGGAAAGTGGTTACCGTGACCTATGGACGTCTGTAACACCAGAGGAGTCACAGTCGCGCTGCCAACCCTGTAAGTACAGAGTTTCTGTGCCGTCAGTAGAAGACAAAGCATTACAAGCCTTCAGTCTTCCCACTGACAGCACAAATTCTCCAGTGAGCTCTGGCTACCCTACTCACCGGTGGGAACACAACACGAAGTTATTATAGCCGCAGTATTCTGTAGGGCGGAGGTACTACCCCAGTCGGACTGCTCAATCGGGCGGAAATACCGCCGTGTCCTACCTTATTTATTTTTAATGTTTGATCGTTCAATTTCTCACTGATTTGAGTTGATTTGGATTGCCACACCCTTTGATATCTATATCTGCTTCTACAATAATATTCTAATTATAATAACAACATTCTTTCTAATACTGAATAAGAAGAGTTATACTTCACGCCTCGTTCCTCGAGATTAGTATTTTATATTGTTACAAGTAGTATCGCATAGATGTCGCCACTGTAGCACTAGTTGAGAAATTCTTTTACCTTACTTTTGGTTTTTTTTTTTTTTTTTTTGTAGAGGGTAGTCATATTTCTACTCGGTGACTACCATAACCGTGCTTCCTCATTCGCAATTTAGTGCTCGGCCACTTAAGACACTAATCTAAAACAAATTAATAGTTGTTGCTTAAAATATTTATCTCTAAAAATGCCTAAACGAAAAATAACTCGAACATGCGAAGAAGAACTACAACGTTTAATGCGGAAAGTGCGTAAGCTGGAAAAGAAAATTCACCCCAATAATACCATGGAATTAACAGAAGAAATTCCAAAGCCTGATGATGCAGATGAAGCAGGTACTTAATACTTTTAATATATATAAGTGAAAGTGAAAAAAAATTATAATTTTCGTGTTATCTTGGGTACCTACATATTACTATCATAATCCGCCGTTGGTGCAGGTATTTTCTTTTCGCAACAATTTTAAGGTGACGGTTAGCGTTAAATTCATTGAGGATTGCTACCTAACCTGTACACCGCTTGTTAACAAATAAAGTGTCTAAAAATCAATCAATTCAGTACATTAATGCACTTTATAAATGATGTATATTTTAACGTGTTTACGTTACGATGCTAAGTGTGTAACCAGAATAGTCATTGGGGCTATTTAACCGCACACAATATGACATAGACGTCTATGTTTTTTAACGTATTTACGTTACGATGATATTTCGTGCAACCTGAATAGTCACTGGGGCTATTTCACCGCACGCTTAAAAGTTTTAAAAAACCGATTATCATAACTGATATTCGTGTTTTTTCCAGACACACCCACGGTATTTCAACCATCTGATTGGGGGTATGCAGAACATGGGCAAGATACGTTCGAAAACGTTGACAGTTATGCTATTGAGCAACCAACATTAACTACTGAGATTCAAAATGATCCAATGACTCCACATGAGCAACCTAGCACGTCTGCACAAATTGACATGCTGGCTACCCTAGATCAGCCTAACACGTCTACGCCTCCCACACTGGAAGAGCCTAAAGTACAGTCACAGACGTTAGACACAGATGTTCTGGAAATCCTTGGTGAAGACCCTTCACTTACAGAGAAACGTGCAAAGGACATCCGTGAGGAGATAGCCTCTCGTTTTACACATATAGCCACAGAGGGATTAAACAAAGACATCAGAAAAGAATTAATATTAAAATACCCGCTTCCTGCTAACTGCCTTAATATTGATTCGCCAAAAATAAATGCTGAAATAAAAGCCGCTTTGCCAGATAGTTGGATAAAACGCGATACAGGTATTGAAGCGAAACAAAAACAGATGGCTAGCGCAATTTCTTGCTTGGGTGACATAATTACAAACCAGTTGAATTCTGGGAGTAAAGAAAAAATCCTTCTTCAAAAATTAATGGATCTCGGCAGACTATTGTGTGATGTCCAACACGCCGACTCCGTGACAAGACGAAACTTTATTTTGTTCACACTAAAGAAAGACATGTCTGAACATCTGTCGAATACAAAAATCGACAACTACCTATTTGGAGAGACATTGGCTGATACTTTAAAAGCAGCTAAATCCATTAATAAATCAGGAGTCGAGCTTAAAACTGATCAATCTACCAGCAATGTGTCAAGACGAACAAAATTACCTACACAGAGGAATTTAAACAGGAAAGCTCCCGGTCCAGCCTACAGACAGTCGGGCCATCATCAGAGGAGCCGCGAGTCTGCACTGAGAGCACGGGGAGCCCCGCCGCCGCCCGTGCCCTTATCGAGGCAGTGGCCGCGTCAGCAGCAGCCGCCGCAGCCCAACCCTCAGTCACGACGCCGTTTTTAAATACAGTTGAGTATGCTGGCAGATTGCACTTCTTTCGAGACCAATGGTCACTAATCACTGAGGACCATACAATTCTTTCTTGGATAGATGGTTACCAAATCCCTTTCTCGAGCCCAGTATTTCAAACTTTCGTTCCGCCTTCCCCAACTCAGTCTAGTGTAGAAAAAATACAGTTTCACACAGCAATACGCAACTTTTTACATATTGGTGCGATATCAATGTGTGAACCCGGCGAGGGTCAATTCATATCAAGTATTTTTCTTATTCCAAAACCTAATGTCAAATCAAGATTAATATTAAATCTTAAAAAATTGAATCGTTTCATAAACACTGATCATTTTAAGTTAGAGGACTTGCGAACAGCTATTAAACTGATTACTAAAGATTGTTGGATGGCTACCTTGGACCTAAAAGATGCATATTTTCTAATAAAAATGCACAAGGATTTCAAAAAGTCTCTTCGTTTTATCTATGACCAGAAATTATACCAGTTTAATGTACATTTCTAGGCATGATAATCAACTCTCACCATCTCACTCTAAATTCAATGGTGGCTTAATCACATATGGAATTCAGTACGTTGCATTAGAAATGACGACTATCACACCGAAATATTTTCTGACGCCTCAACGACGGGATGGGGGGCAACCTGTCTGAACGATACCGCTAGTGGAAGTTGGTCAAATGATGAGCGTAAAAAGCACATCAACATTCTTGAATTGATGGCCGCTTTCATTGCCCTAAAAATCATTGCAAAGGATCTAACTGATCGTCAGATTCTCTTGGGCGTTGACAATTCGTTGCCTATATCAACAGAATGGGAAGTGTTCAGTATCCACACCTTACACAAATTACAAGAGAAATTTGGGAATGGTGTTGAAGACCGAAGACTGCACATTTATGCATCTTATATTAAATCAAGCGATAACGTCACCGCAGATGCTGAATCACGAAAAATTCACCCAGATATTGAATGGGAGCTAGCCGACTGCGCCTTCAACTATTTAACTAGCTGTTTTGGCCCACCCGCTATTGACTTATTCGCAAGTCGAATGAACAAAAAATGTGAAACCTACATCTCATGGCATAGAGATCCTGATGCAGTAGCCATCGATGCTTTCACAGTATTTTGGATCAATACTAAATTCTATGCTTTCCCTCCATTTTCAGTAATTTTAAAAGTTCTACGAAAAATAATTACTGAAAAATCGGAAGGTATTTTAGTTGTCCCTCTATGGCCCACACAGCCTTGGTATCCAGTCTTTCAAGCTCTTACGGTGTCTAAAATTATAACCTTTCCACCTCATAAACACGCCTTAATCTCGCATTCCAGCTCCAGTCGAATACACAAATCGATTACCCTGGTGGCAGCAATCTTATCAGGGAGGCGCTATCAAGAAGAAGCTTACCACCAACTTCAATGGAAATAATGATGGCATCATTATCGGCCAACTCCATTAAGCAATACGATACCTATTTGAAGAAATGGTGGTGCTACTGCAGGAACACTCACACACATGTGTTCAGTGCATCTGTCCCTACTATCATACATTTTTTGACTCAACTGTTCCAAGAGGGTGCACAATATGGCACCCTGAATTCTTGCAGGTCAGCCCTTGCAATTCTATTGGGCCCCAACATATCAAAAGATGACAGAATTTTAAGATTCTTTAAGGGCGTGTTCCGTCTTAGACCTTCCTTACCAAAATATAACCATACATGGGACACTAATTGTGTATTAGATCACTTAAATCAGTGGCAACCGAATAGTGACCTTTCATTTGAAAAATTAGCTAAGAAAACTATCACATTACTGGCACTTATAACTGCCCATAGGTTGCAAACCCTATCAAAAATAAATGTTAGGAACATTAATATCTCATCAAACCACATCAGCATACAAATTCCAGATATAATCAAAACTTCCAAAGTTGGTTCCAAACAACCGATACTTTTCATCCCCTTTTTTAATCAAAAACCTGCAATATGTCCCGCTGCCACTTTGCTCTGCTACATATCTAAGACAGCGCCTTTAAGAAAATCTGATTTACTGTTTATAGGTATAAAAAAGCCGCACAAAGCAGTCGGCACGCAAACCCTCAGCCGTTGGGTAAAATCCATATTAAGTGATAGTGGGATTGACACATCAGTGTTCTCTGCACACAGCACAAGACACGCCAGCACATCACGCGCGTACTCACTCGGCGTAAACATCGACGCAATCCGCAACACAGCTGGTTGGGGCGGCAACTCAACTGTGTTTGCAAGGTTCTACAATAGAACCATCTTGAATAATGATGGTACATCTTTAGCTCAGTCGATTATTAGCAATAATTAAGTTTATAATACAACTTACAGGTAGTAATTTATGTTTATCTTCTGCTACAATAGTTAATTATTATATAATGCAGAAGAAGTTTTAATTGAATATTTAAACGTTTTTGTGATATTAAGTTCAAATTGTTTAATAAGGAGGAATAAACATTAGATTATTTATCAAATTAAAAGGTGTTATCATTGACGATATTTCCTACTCTCAAAATCTACTTGTAACAATATAAAATACTAATCTCGAGGAACGAGGCGTGAAGTATAATTGATGATTAAACGAACTTACCTGTAAGTGAAGTTCTATCATAATTATACGAAACGCCTCGTCCGAAGAGATTAGTAACCTCCCGCCCTCCCTTACAATCCCGTTACTAATCTCTTAGGGAAATACATCAATGACATGAGGATGAAGATCTTGCTCTAAACTAAATGAGGAAGCACGGTTATGGTAGTCACCGAGTAGAAATATGACTACCCTCTACAAAAAAAAAAAAAAAAAAACCAAAAGTAAGGTAAAAGAATTTCTCAACTAGTGCTACAGTGGCGACATCTATGCGATACTACTTGTAACAATATAAAATACTAATCTCTTCGGACGAGGCGTTTCGTATAATTATGATAGAACTTCACTTACAGGTAAGTTCGTTTAATCATCAAATAATCCTGCGAAACTAAAAAAAGAAGAAGGTAGATAATAGAACTCATTGTGTATGTTAACAATGTAATTTGATCTTTGTCTTTGGTACATTATCCTCTTACATGCCAAAGCCTGTTTGATTTCCAAATGGACTGCCCTTTGGGACGAAACCAGCAAGGTGACGGTAAGGCACTACGCCTCCATCCAGCCTGATATTCCAACTAATTTTAATTTGATTTTACTAATTTCGTGAAACTAGTAAAAGAGCTACATTGGTAATTTCTCGTCTGCGTCTAAGCCATGCTTGCACCAATATATTCCTTTTTAAAATCAGGATCAGGGACAACTCTATCTGTGAGTGCGGCTTAGATGAACACACAGCAGACTGTAGAACACATTTTCATCGAGTACACAAGAAGGAATGTTTCTTTATATATGGTATCCTCTACTCTAATTGTATCGCTCGACCCATGAATTTCAACTCTCTTCTGACTTATACTAATTTTTCTCTCATATATTTGATCTGTAACTACCTACATTAACTCAAATAATATTAACATAATTGTATTTTGTGCCATAACCTCGAACCTGTGTGTTTCAATCAATCGAAACTCTGAATTAAATCCCGGGCTAAGTCATTGGCGGAAACATCGGTATCGCCAGAAGGGAAGAAAAAAATGGACGTATTTATACTTACTATAGTTATGTATGGACTCGTTACGTTTATAGTCAGCGTTGCCAGAATGTAACTTATGCAATATTTTGCGTTATATTATTTGTGTTACACAACTCAAAACAAAATGTATCTTTTGACGTATTACGTACACTCAAACAACAACACATTTTTTTTCAGAAACAACATTTTTTTTGTTTTTTATAATAAAAGTGAAAGTAGTACAGAAAGTGAATAAATAATAATTATTAGAAATGGAAATTATTTAGGTATATTTGGATAATGGTCCTTGGTGGAACTTGCTACACATATTGATTAAGGCACATGTACTTTTGCCCGTCTTTTAAATTTCCGAGCCAGTTAGGTTACACTTTCCGGCATTCTCAAAGGTTACCACTGCAACCTACTGCCTTTTGTGATAACGAAAGTAACGTAAAATGACATTGAAGTTATATTCTGGCAACGTTGCGATTAATCATTTGTAACCGAATCGATTATTGCCATAATCAAAAGAGACAGTCCAACTCTAGACTATAACTGTCATGCATGTCATACCATAACACATGTTATTATTATTATACAAAACGCACCTTTATATATTATTTCAACTGTATGTTGTAACAACGCACCACAACGCACAGACTAATAAGAGATAACAACGTTGAAATAATTTGTTTCTTTCCTTGATATATATCCACTACACAATATCCACAATTGAAGTGTTTGGAAATACCGTTCTTGCCTCTGTTTGATTGGGACCTTTGTATTTTTCAATAATTGAAACCCATTCCTACAATGGCTCTGAATAAATTCATGCATCCCCGAAATATTTACAAGATACCACCTGACTTTGCAAGGTTAGCAAAACTAGATCAAGAATTTTCGGCTATTTCAAAAGTGGTAAATACATTCAGACTGAACATGTTTGTTATTAGGAAGTATTAAAAAATGTATACACCTTTTATTTAATGATATGTGTTATCTTTTCCCCTTTACAAATATGTAAAATTTTTAGTATCTAGGTATACTTACATTGAATAAAAAATTTAAAGTCCAGTACCTATGGGCAGCTGGTATCTGTACTTGATGTAGCTTCATTTCTCTACTCTCTTTCTTTTCTCTATATCTTTTTATACCAGCTTTGTAATAATGTACTACTTTTGAATAATATTTCAGGATGTTTCAGGCAAAGTCACAATTGACTTTAAAGATGCACATTCACTCAGAATATTAACCAAGTGTTTGCTGCAAACCAATTTTAATCTCAATGTAGAGATCCCAGAGGACAGACTGGTACCTACACTTCCTTTGAGACTCAATTACATTTTATGGTTGGAAGATTTATTAACATCAATCCAAAGAAACAGTGATGTTAATGGATTAGACATAGGTAAATCTGTTGTTTTTTTAAATCCAATCTCCTAAATTTTATTTAAATCTATAGGAACATAAGGTGGATTGGTTGAGACACAATTAAATTTAGTCATAGTTGCCTGCAAGTTGAGTTTAGAGTAGATACCACATTTACATTTAAGCTCCGTTAGACCTGTATGTTTGGGTTTAATCAATGCAATTTCTCTATCAATTATTAATTAAGCCTGTTGTCAATGTTTCATATAGGCAAACACAAAAATGTTGAGCTACCATACTAATATAATAATTAAATTGGCCACCTCAAGGCATCTTTAAACAGTATCAATATAAAGCATGTCCATTTTAAGTCATTATCTATCAAAAAATTCTTTTACCAATTTACCTATTTTGATGTTCTTTAATGATTTGATTGTCCTAATATTTACAAGAGATTTTATGTCTTATCAATTTAGGTACCGGTGCATGTGCTATTTATCCACTGCTAGCTGCTGTTAAAAACAAATGGCACATGGTGGGAACAGAAATGGATTCCGAAAGTTTATTGATAGCCAAAGAAAATGTGGAAAGAAACAATTTAAAAGATCATATTGAATGTGAGTTATATGCTAATAAAGTTTCAAATATTATTGAACCTGAATTATTAGACTAAAAAATCATTGCAATTGTTGTGAATATACTATCAGCTTGGCTCTGTCAATTTAAAATATTTAGCTTCTTCAGTAATTTAGTTGCAGGCCAAAAATCATTTACACAATATATCACTTTTTAAAGTTCCGATTAGTACAGTAGCTTTTTAATTCATGGCAGTCTTATGTGTTTGTCTTATGATTTCTGTTTACTACTTTTACTATGACAGCAGTTAACTTCTTTACTTGATTCAAAAAACATAGGGCCAAAAGATGGATAAACTTGCAATCGCTACTTGTCGCTGTAATTAACTAAAAATTGATTTATATTTAAATAATGATTTTGCTTTCAGTGAAAGAAAATAAATCTAAATCAATTATTTCACATGTCTTTGCTGCTGAGAAACCAGTGTTTGATTTTTGCATGTGTAACCCACCATTCTACAGCAATGTTCAGGAGTTGTGCGATTCTCGTAGCCCAGCTAGGTATGTGTTGAATGTCTTCTTTGATTCATTCTTTGATGGGATACATTTTAGTACGGGAAAAATATATCTATCACTCCAACTTTGCAGACTTCCTCCCAAAAATGGATTCACTGGATCTCCTCAAGAACTTATTACTGAAGGAGGTGAATTAGAATTTTGCAGAAAGCTTATCAGAGAAAGCAGAGAGTACAAAGATAACATACTGTAAGTATTAGCAGGATTACTTTTTGATGGTGTATGTTATTTATTTCTGGATGGTATACTTACAAGTGGCAATGTTAGACATGACTCTAACAGAACAACACCACATGGTTTTCCTCCATGCATTATTGCCAATTGCCCCAGGCAATCTCAATTCACAAGTAAGTTTTCTTCTACCTCGTCCGGGCTGCAAACGCTGACCGAACGTGATGACCACGGCGATGCATTGTACGTAGCGCGAGGGCGTGGGCTGCCGCTACCTTCTGTTAGCAAGTAATGCTCGAGAAGGAGACGGCAGAGCGGTTCCGGAGGATACTCTCAAACCAAACAGCCTGCTACGAGCGATGGCAACTTTGGGGTCGGAGGTCGTTTAACGACCTTCGTCCTCCATGAGCGCGGGCTTAGGGGTGAAAGGCGCAGCTGCCTGTCATCTTAGCAGTTGGAGGCTGAGGTGGCGGCGCCTTTCCATATCCGGGGGCCAGATGAGAACACCGTGGTTCCCACACTCCAGGGAGAGCATCTCGAGACCAGATATGGCCCTGAGTCGGTCGGGGAGCGAGATACATGTTTCTGGCTATTTCACCTCCGGCAACTGAAGACCCAAGAACGCCGTGTGGTTTTATTCGGTTCGGTCGAGGGGGGGGGGGGGGGGGGGTCTATCCGTGGGGGATTCCACACTATACAAAATAGTGCGGCTCGCCGGTAACTTAATTTGTCACTATGCGGCCCTTAACTGCGAAAAGGCTGCCGATCGCTGCTCTAGTCAATCTTACAACCCAGCATCTGAAGACCTGAAAAGGCGTGCGGTTTTTGTCGGTCCTAGTCGGACATAACCACTACTGATGGCCGACGAGGGTGAAATCCGAGAGATTTTCAGCACGAAAATAATAGTTGGAACAGAATCCGAATTCCACGCGGGCAACAGCTTACAGCTTGTGTATAATCAAATATTCTGGCGATTGAAATTGAAATAATTATTGATAGTAATAATAAAAGGGTAATATTTTTCAGAATATTTACAACAATGGTTGGTCATAAATACAATTTACATGAATTAATACAAGATTTAAAGTCCGAAAATACTAGGTATACTCACACTGAATTTTGTCAAGGACGGGTAACTAGATGGGGATTGGCTTGGACCTACAAAGAATATGAAATTCACAACCTAGGTAAGGGCTATTCATTGCTTATCTTAAATGCCAATAAGAAATTCAAAATTTATTTATTCATACTTGTGTATTTTTTGCAGTGCCTCCAAGAGACAAGCTCAGGAAAAAGCACACACCAACAGTATACATATTGCCAGAGTTGCCAAACTGTACTTATAATATGAAGGCAGCCCTAGATAAGATGAAAGAAATACTGACTAACCTCAGCATTAGCCATACACTACTTGATAAACGAGGCAATAATATAGTACTTGAAATTATAGCACATACAAATACTTGGTCTAATCAACGACGTAAAAGAAGGCTTCAGAAAAGAACGACAGAGCAAGCCAAGCGGTCTAAATTAGACCCTGTTGTGGAAGAATCGAAAAGTGATGCACAAATAATATCCAATTCGGGCGAATTAAATATTTCTAGTCCTGAAATATCAAGCTTAAATGCAAATAAGGAAGTGGCAGAATCTACAAACTGTTCTACAAATGAGCCATTAGTTCACACATTTTTTAAATTGGTTAAAAAAGATAATGATATTTTATTGGAAGTCGAATTTCTAGATGGTAGTTCTGGCAAAGAAGGCGTACATCAAATATTGCAGTATATTAAAAATAATTGGAAATAAATTAAGAGATACAAATTAGCTTCCTTTTATTTATACATTTATAGTTTGTACACTGCTTTTTTTTTGACAGTCTCTGTGGCGTGGCGATTGTGAACGCGGCCGCTATGCAGGAGGTGCGGGTTCGATCCCCGCTCAGTGCAAATATTTATAGAATATGGGTATTTGCATTGCTCAGTTGTCGGTCCCGGTTGCCATACGAACATCTCTGGCAGTCGTTACGGGTAGTTGGAGCTCTCAAGAAGTCCGAGTAGTACTTCGATCGCCAATTTGTCGTGGAGGTCAGATTGCAATCGTTTCACGGGAAACACCTGAGTTCAGCCGCATCTAAGACTAGAAATTTGCTATCGCCAATTGATTGTGGAGGTCAGATGCAGTCGCTTCACGGGAAATATCGAAATACATTCGCATCTAAGACTAGAAAGCTGACCTCAACAGAGTTGCGAAGAAGGCTCAGAGAATGATGATACTACTTTTTTATGAATTAGAAACGCTACTATTACCTACTGTGCACAACATGATAGGCAGTGGTTCTTGACCATTAATTTAAATACATTTAGGGATTTTACCCGTCTGATGTTCAGTCAGTGGCAACGCGTTCCATAAGCGCACCGCCCTGACAGTGAAAGACTTGTCAGCAAAGTCAGTAGAATATATTGGCATACTCAGCTTCAAATTCTCGGACGACCTCAGGCATTTCGTATGTGTGTCATAGAGGAACTGGAATCGTTATTTGAGATAAGAGGGAGTGTTGGGATTAAACAATACATTATATAACAATGTTAGAATATGGGCATTCCTGCGAAGTCGAATTGGGAGCCACTTGAGTTGTTTACGGAAATCAGACACGTGATCATACTTGCGTAGACCAAATATGAATCTTATGCAAAAATTTTGAAGTCGCTCAAGTTTATC
Organism: Eilema griseolum; assembly: GCA_963662185.1. Lineage (NCBI taxonomy): Eukaryota > Metazoa > Arthropoda > Insecta > Lepidoptera > Erebidae > Eilema > Eilema griseolum. The sequence continues at coordinate 16,333,894 of OY759241.1, forward strand.
TAGTTGCTCCTCTGTTAGATCAGGATAGCTGACATCGGCGTAATCGAGGACAGGAAGAAGAATCGATTGTGCGAGCGCAGTTTTAGTGGCAATTGGGAGAAAGTTTCGGAGCCTTCGTAAGGCACCCGCTGACGCGAAAAGTTTTCGACTAGTTTCCTGTAACTGGATATTCCAAGAAAATGATTTATCCATGAAGATACCCAAGTTTTTGACACTGTCACCAACTGGCACTACTACTCCACCCATAGTAACTTGAGGAAGCTGGGTCCAATCTATTTTAGAACTCAACCTTGGACTACCAATAACAATTACCTGTGTTTTGGACGAATTTAGGGTGAGTCCATGGTTTTTGCTCCATTCGCAAATCCGCTCCAAATCGTTGTCGAGTACAGCAAAAGCATCGGAAAAATTATTTGGAGAAGCTTGGGTGTAAATTTGTAGGTCATCAGCATAAAGGTGGTAGGATGAAAGTAGTTTTTCGGAGATTGTATTTATAAAGATGGCGAAAAGTAACGGAGATAAAACGCCACCCTGCGGTACACCAGCGGTCGCATCACACCAGGAAGAGCTTAATTCTTCGACGCGAATACGCTGCTGGCGACCAGACAGGTAACTACAAAACCACTCAATAGCCGTTGGAGATATGTTAACAGAGCAGAATATACCGAGCAGGCAGGATGTCGAAATCTACGGTATTAAAAGCATTGCTAAAATCAAGTAAGGAAGGATAGCAACGTAAGATTTCCACTATCCATGCCCAGTCTTATATCTTGCGTGATATTAACCAATGCTGTCGCAGTACTATGTCCAGATCTGAAGCCGGATTGTAAAGGGTTTAGTAGCGCGTTTTTATTAAGAAAGGAGCTAAGTTGCGAGTGAATGAGGCGCTCTAAAGCTTTGGAAAGAAAAGGAAGGATGGATATAGGACGATAGTCAGAAAAGGAACATGACTTAGATTTCTTGGGTAAAGGAATTATCTGGGCATTTTTCCTCGAGGATGGGAAGATAGCTGAAGAAATGGAGTAGTTAAAGACGTGACATACGATAGGGAGAATTTGCTCTAGAATTGGCACAATCATGTTTCTACTAACGGCATCGCTACCGACAGCATTGGATGAAATAGACAAGATGCTCTTCTTAACATCACAAGCGGTCAATTGGTTGTTCAGGAGTTGGAATAGATGAAAGATATTGCAGTGTATTGGTTTTAGCAGTTCCATTAAAATTGGACGACGTAGAAAAATGTACATTAAGTGCATCTAAATTTAATTTTTTAGGAATTGAGTCTTGACGTGACTTTCCAACTCCTAATGTATTCAGAAATTTCCATACTTTTGCTGGATCCCCGCTTTCTGCCGAGGTATGGATATGTTGGCGTTGTGCATTCCTACACACTCTGTTGCATCTATTTCTGAGGGCCATATACTTCTCCAAATTACTCTGGGTAGCTCTGATTTTATACCTCGCCTTAGCTGCTGCTTTTTTCGCCATCAATTCTTTGATATCAGGTGTAACCCAAGGTGCAAGTAAATGCTTAACTTTGATGGCACGGATTGGTGCATGCACATCATAAAGCTCTATTATTTTGTTAGTTAGTACGTTTACTTATTGGACGACAGCAGAGGGCTCCAGTCAATACTATGAGCATCCTCACGAAGTTTGTCAAGGGCAATGCCACCAAAACTGCGCTGCATTATAATTTAAGGTTTCTCTTTAGGTGGCCGTATCTTGTAAGAGAGGTAAATATGGTCATGGTAAGAAAATATGTCAGCAGAGCATTGACCATGCTTTGCGACATGGGTAGGCGATGAGACAAAAATGAGATCAAGTGTACCAGGGGCACAGTTAGGAAAATGATGAGTAGCGTTTAGAGGAAGGATAGATAAGTTATAGGATTAAATAATGCGGCGAAGAGACGTTGCAGGCGTAATACATGGCGATGGTTATAACAAGCAAGTATTAAAATCTCCCTTTGCTAGTCATTGGTGTTCTTCTGACTAGCAAAGGGTAAAGTGAAGAGCAGGCAAGGGGAAAGCGGACCAGTCGCCGAGCGCAATTGTGAACTTTACAATAGCGGTACGACGTTCTTCCCACAACCGAGGGGTCCATCTTGAAACCGTAGATGGCCGGGCAGCGAAGGATATGCTCTAAGCCTTATACCTGGCATCTGAACCTTTGATCTGAACACCCGAAAGTCCGACATAACCGCCCCCAATAGCCGAAGTGGGTGGTATCCGAGGTGATTTCCAGACGAAAAAGGGAGGCAGGAAGGATTTGACCCATTAGCGCCCAAGGTCGGTAGGGGTCTAAAAATAGCTTCATTGCTTATCCTGGTGAAACGATGTGCGACCAACAAGGGAGTTTAGGTAACTAAAAAAATAATGGCCTCTGTTTCTTTTTGTATCGGAGTCCTTAGTCATCTAGCAACGACACTGATTGGGCAACACTGTTTTGGTTCCCTTAGTATTTTTTATTATGTAGGTACTAGCTGTTACTCACGACTTCACCCTGCGTGGATTCGGTTATCGCATTCTTTCTCATAGTGCAATCTACCTCTATACCAAATTTCATCAAAATTGATTCAATAGTTTAGGCATGAGAGCCTAACAGGCAAAATTACTTTCGCATCTATAATATTATTAGTATGGGTGGCATGCATCTAAGTTATTTGATTGAATTCTATTTTAGTTGATTTTAGTATGGTTTTAGTCTATGGTCTTTGGACAACAGAACTACTAGTCAGTCTAAGTCTAGTCTACCATGTGTTGTTGTCTTTGACTTTGTCTATCAAGTCCCTAGTCTATGGCTTTGTTTCTGCAATAAAAAGAAAACATAGGTACCTATGTATAATAAACAAATAATTAAAGCTTTTAATATATTAGATCGATTACCTACTTCAAATTTTAGTATTTAACATTACAATTATCCAAGTCGAATAATAATATTACGTTCAAATTGCTATAATGTAGCTGTAAGTATACGTATAATGAAGTTGGTATAGATTAATCGTATAATAAAGTTGGTATAGAGGCTATCTACCACTTATTTATATTGCACACATACTTACCGGAGGATATATAAATATCTTATACTATGGAAGTCGAACGGACACCTGAAGTGCAAGCAGAGACTCCACCTGCTTCGACCGTGGAGGAATCGCCCAAGGGGGAACAAACTTCACCTTCAACACCAGTAGTAACTAATGGCACTGAATCTACAGTTACACCTTCAACGCCTAAAGAGTCTCCAAAACCAAATTCCCGGAAACCCAAAAAGCGAAAACAGAAACTTCGAGATGTTAAAGCACCTCGTCAACCACTTACAGGTAAAATCTATACTAATATAAAGTTGAAGAGTGTTAGTTTGTTTGAACGCGCTAAACTGATCTGACGACCTACTGTTTCGAATTGAAAAAAAAAAATTGTTTTAAATAGTCCGTTTATCGACGAAGCTTTCAGGTCATACTATCATCACGCTACTATTTAAGGGAGCGGAGTAGTTTCTATACCTTCTTTGAAATCTAAACCGATACGGGCTCAAATAGGTGATATTAGATTTCAAAATATGCTACCGGCGAAGCTGGGGTGGGTTAGCTAATTATACTAAACTAAAAGTATGATATCCTCATAAGCACTCATACTGCAGAGTTTTTGTGCTGTCAGTGGAAAGACCAGAAGCTTGTCCTGCTTTGTCTTTTTCATTGATGGCACAGAAGCTCTTGTGTTACAGGGTTTGCAGCATGAGTATGACTCCCTTGTTGCACATGGCCGTGTGCTTGTATGCCAACCAAGTGGTATAAAAAATAAGAGATAAAATCTGATGGTCCATATATTTCCAGGTTATGTTAGGTTTTTAAATGAACGTCGAGACCAACTGCGTGCTGAGCAGCCAGACTTAGGGTTTGCAGAGTTAACTCGCCAGTTAGCCAGTGAATGGAGTAAATTACCAGCCAAGGTAAAACAACAATATTTAGATGCTGCAGATCAGGATAAAGAAAGGTAAATTTGTCTTATTTTCATCTACAAACTCTTATACTTTAGTGGGACTGACATTCTAATTCATTTAAATTTCAATAGATACATTAAGGAATGGGCTGAGTACAAAAAAACTGATGCTTATAGAGATTTTAAGATAGCTCAAATGAAGCAGAAAGGGGGCCCTGTATCAAAGAAATCTAAACATAACTCACCGGAGAATATCACATCAACAGGTAATTTGAAAGCTTTATTATTATTTTAGTGTCAGCAAACCCTAGATATCACTTTTTGCCAAACCGGGTGGTGGAATTGTGGAACTCCTTGCCAGAAACAATAATAAGTGCTTATAGCATAAACATTTTTAAAAATAGACTAGACAAGCATTTGGAATGTTAAACACAAGTGCAGTGATATACGTGCATCAGCTTTAAGCTGCTAGTGTATAAACAATAATAATAAATATTTTTTTTGGATCTAACGTGCAATTGGTTTTAGTTAAAACCATAAGCAGTTGTTTTAGGGAGATGTTTGGCGTGTTAGGCATGCCTTCCCACTGTTAGGCCGCCTTCCTTTAATTCTCTCTCAGAGTTTATCCCATGTGTGTGATCTTTTTAACCATTTTGATTTCCGAGATTCTGTGCTAGTCTATTCTGGTGATGAGTGATCCGGTCCTTGTAAGACTGGATAGTTTTAACCATTTCCTCTTTTACTGTATAAATATCTAGGTATTTGTGCAATTCATCCATTCTAGTGAACCATGGAGTATTTGCAATAGATTTGAGCACTGAATTTTGAAATCTTTGCAGAATTACAATGTTTGAGGTTTTTGCCATACTGGGGTATGTTAGATGCCATAGGTTTTAATAAGGTTTTGTAGATAAGTAGCTTATTTTCTACTGATAGCCGTGATCCTCTGCCTAGAAGCCATTCCAATGTCCTTATCCTGTAATTTAGTTCATCCTGTTTTTTTTTATGTGTCTTCCAGGTTTGCTTTCTGTCAAGGTGAAATCCGAGGTACTTTACAGCTGTATTGTCCTATTTTTACAGTGGGACAGTCTTCTTGTCTTAGGCTAAATGTAATATGATTGGATTTAGTTGCACTAGCCATGATTTTCCGTGACTGCATCCAGAGATGTACTTTGTCCAAATGCTCCTGTAGGTTTCAAGATGCAATTTCTGGATCTTTATCAGTTGAAATCACAGCGGTCTCATCTGCAAATGTGGCCGTAAATACGTTGTCAGATTGTGGTACATCTGCCGTCAATAGCAGATAGAGTGAAGGTCCCAATATCAATCCCTGAGTTACGCCTGTTTTTTTTTTATGCATGTTTTTACGCATAATCCCCACGGATACCTCCCTACCGGAGCCGGTGGAAGAGGTTATGTTGGTCTCGAACCGACTAAAACGCACGCCGCCTGTGGGTCGTTTTGGTTGCCGAAGGTGAGGTTGACAGGCATATCCCTCGCACCCCGGCCGATCCAGGGCCATCTCTCACGATCTGGCCCTCTCCTCGGGTGTGTGGGACTACAGAGTCACCAACTCGGTCCCGGAAAACGGGGAGGCGCGCCGCCGCCGCGGCCTGCTTCTGTCAGGGTGACAGGCGGCTCCACCAGTCACCCCTAGGCCTGCGCTCATGGGGGGCGGAGCTCATTCATCGACCTCCGAGTTACGCCTGCTTTTATGTTGTAGAACTCTGAGGTGGCATCGTTATGTTATGTGTTATGTTAGATACGATTTTCTAGATAAGATTTCAAGAGGAGATACAAAGCATGCGGCAAAATCTTCTTTAATTTATAGAGTAAACCATTATGCCAGCCTGCTGTACATCCAGGAATGCCCCAGAGCAGTATTTCTTGTTTTCCAGGGCTTCTCTCACATGATCGCATACTCTATGGACTTGCTCTATATTTGAGTGGTGTATCTGAAATCCAAATTGGTGGTCTGGGATAGCCTCATTTTCAGTTATCATTTCATTGACGCGTGTGGAAATTAATTTCTCTAGCACCTTTGAGAGTAATGGCAGGAGGCTAATAGGTCTGTATGACGAGGTCAGATGTGGTGGTTTGCCAGGCTTGGGGACCTTCGTTATTTGTGACATTTTCCAAATGCTTGGATAATGTGCAGTTCTTAGTGTGGCGTTAAATAGTGAGGTCTTGAAAACAATGCCTTTCGTCTAACCCTGGTGCTTTTTTTAGTTTCAGTTCCATTATTGTACGCTTGACCTCAGTTGGTGTACAATATCTAATGGTCACTTTTCAGGAAAGAGGAAATTTCGTCATCCATATTGTTCATACCAGGACCTTGGTTTGATGTGAATACATCAGCCAGGAAGGATCTATATGCATCCACTCTCTCTTTGTTAGTCTTTGCCCATGTGCCATCAGTGTTCTTAAGAGGGTGTTGAATTATATAACAACTTTCTATAGTGAGTTTTCATTTTTAGTGGATGTTACAGTTAGGGTCTGTAGATGTGCCTGTACGGTATCATTCTCTAGGTTTATTATCAGTTTCTTGAGATTTGCTGCTGCTCTATTGAAATCCCTTTTGTCTAGAGGATGCCGAGTGTAATGCCATACTCTTCTAAGGCGACGCTTTTCTAAGACCTTTTCTTTCACTAACAAAGGCAAGTTTGCTTCTGTGTGGTAGTTGGATTTTCTCAGTAATGGTGGAGTGTTGATCTAGGCCGCTTTTTGAATAGCCTTAGTGATATATTCACTGTCAAGATCAATATCTTCTCCTGATTTTAGACTGATTTTAGGATCTAGGTTTTCATTTGTATATTGTTGAAAAGTCTGCCAATCTGTGTTTTTGTTATATAGGCATGGTGTAATTGTTTTTTTATTATAGTTGAACCCATAGTCACAATAACCGGAATAAGAACTGATGACGAGTCGAGACAGCCCTCTATGTCTAGGAAGTCGGACTGTATTCCTTTGTAGATGAAAAAGTTCAGCAAGTCAGGCATTTTCCTTGGATGAGTAGCCGAGTAGGCCAGTGGGTTCCTTGACTAGTTGATAGGACACGCATTTGGTGTTTTTATATATTTTTGTGCAGGTGACCTCTCGTTGCTATCAAACGTGAACCGCACAAAATATGTTTGGCATTCCAGTCCCCTCCAACCAAAAACCTGTTGCCGAGTGTTTCAAAATATTGATCAAAATCGTTTTCCATAGTTTCAGGTTTCCTTTTTTGTTTAGGCGGGCAATATATGGAAGATGTTAGGAAGCTCTGCTTGTCATAGACTTCTATAGATGTAGTTTGTATTTTAGGGTTCCGAAATTCAGGTAAGAGCTGGTGTTTAATACATTGTTTTATAATTATAGCGGAACCGGCATGTGCTGTATTGCTAGTGTAGTAGGTGGCATAGATATTGTAGACTTGTATAAGTATTGATTATTTATCTGTAAGATGTGCCTCAGTGATTAATAAGATATCAATTCTTTGCATTTTAAGAAAGACTTCAACTATGTTTTTATTGCCGGGCAGCCCATTGATGTGCCAAGTTGCAATACGGAGAGCCATTTTATTGACATAGTTTATTGACAATTGTTGTTAAGAGACCCATAAGGGTACCCAGGGTTTTTTGCTTGTTGACATAGAATAAGTTCTAAGTTATTTCCGGTTGTAACTTGTGCATATGTTACATTTGGGTTGGTCATTGTTACTTCATTGGTAGCCATGAGAGGCTTTTCCATCTGTATTTTGTACACCAGCTGTGTCTTTATTTAGTGGAGTTCTTTGTTGAAATTTTCTTTTATTAATTTCTTGGTAGACCTTGCAGCCTTTATAGTTTGCAGGGTGCTCACCAAGGCACCAGAGCACACATTGCTGGTTGTGTTTTATCTTTCTTAGGACAGTCTACTGTATTATGACTTTCGGCACATTTAACCATCTATATGGCCGCATACAGTAATTCCTAGTATGCCCATTTTGTTGACAGCGTTTACATTGAGGTATTGTTCTTTTGCGCTTGGGGTGTTCAATTTGTATTGATGTATGGTAAATGTATTTTAAACTTATTACAGCATCATTGTTAGGTCTGGGTTCAAGGTTGACAAACCACGTTGATAGTGGTGTTTTGGTTGAGCCGTGCCTGGCATTTATTATTTCACCTTTCACCGAGTTTCCAGTGCCTCTGTATGGCCTCAATAAGTGTTGAAATTTTTTATTACAATACGGTATGGCCTCTTGTTTTTGGATGTGAATGTATGCCCAGTCAAGTTTTGTTCACGAATTATGTTCATAAGACCTTTATAGGATTCTTTATTCTCTGTAGAATTGCGTAGTTGATTTCTGGTAATTATCTTAAATGTTGATGATTTTATAAGTATGACAATCTTAGTAGTCATTAGTACAGATGACAAAGTGAAAACAATTGTTAGTACAAAAGAGGGTAGACAGATATTTTTCTAGCCGTGAGCCCGTGACCTATCATTCGTGATTTTTATTTTACAATTTTTTGTCGTTATTCCGTGTTTCACGCGCGGATAACAATATCACAGTTTTTACTAGTTTTAATTTAAGAGGACACCATCTGAAGTTGTGCACTAGCTTCTCCAACAACAATCCTCACAGACATTTCATCAGTAACAGAGTAGTCAGAACGTGGAACAAGCTCCCAGAAAATGTAGTCTCTGCTGACAGTATCAACCAGTTTAAAAACAGACTTGATACATTTTACCTCAAACTAAAGAAATAGAAAGAAAGGAAATGGAAACTGGATACAGGCATTATCAGTTGTCTACGACTGCCTGCCTGCTAACTAATAATAATAATAATAATTTGCACTTTGGTAATGTTTGTATTGCACTTCCATGTCTATTTCAACATAAAACTAATTAACTTCGAGAGCAGGTTAGCTTCCGTTGACAGACTTGACAGATCCACAAGCTTTATTATAAAAATATTAAATTTTATGACCATCAAACTGTTCATTTATGCAGAAAATAATGTAACATACTCTCTTTTAACCCACCATAAAATAAAACCCACTGAAAGGGAATTGGGTGGGTTCACAAATATAAAGTAATAATAACTTGTTAAAGTTTATTACTTTTAATGTATTTAATATTGTGACTTTTACAGCAGCAAATGTTGCCACAGTAGATCAAGGTACTCCTGTGACTACAAATAGTAACGCAGTGTCTGTAAATGTGCCACGTCAGCAATCACCTCCAAGGCCCAGGCCTTGCATAACACCAGCCTCTGTGAGTATAATATTTCTTCTGACTATGTATATGATTCAAATGAAACATTACCTCTAATTGAATTTCCAAGATATCTTGAGCCATTTGACCAGTTTGTACACTTGGTTTCCCTGGCATTGTAAGCCTCATTAGCTGAGTTCAGTATTTCCATGTTCTGGCTGATTGATGATAATGTTGGCTTGTACTCTATAAATCTTGGCAGTGCCCCGAACTCCTTCCCTGTTTACTCATTGATCAGCAATAACTAGTAATGGCCTCTTTTCTATGCATTGTTTCAGGGTGAAGAATTATTGGGTGGAGACACTGATATACCAATATTTACAGATCAATTTCTTCAACATAATAAACTCAGGGAGTCTGAACTCCGGCAATTGCGAAAAGCTAATTCAGATTATGAACAACAGGTAAGAACTTTCCAAGTGGCAACTTGTATGTACAGTCAGCATATTAACTTGTAAGGACATCTACAACTTTACATAAACTCTGAATGGATCTGGATGGTATTTGGTATAGACATCCATACTAATATTATAAATGCGGAAGAAACCGCTTCATGCCTAAACAACTGAACCAATTTTAATGAAATTTGGTATAGGGGCAGGTTAAACTTTGAGTTAGACCTTGCTGCGATAACTGACAACCAAGCGGGCGGAGCTATTGCTATAATATCTATAATCTAGACTCAGTTGCATTTCAAGTCCTATCCTAGTATTTTTTTTGATTCAGCTTAATTTTTTATTTGAATTTATGTTTAGAGAATTTTGTAAAAACTACTTTTACCAATATTTGGCGTAACAATGTTGTGTGTTCTCAAAATTTTGTTTTAATGCATCTTAAAATCAAGGTAATTTTTAATATACTTCTGCCAATGGAGAGGATAATAGACTCATGACTATGGATAAAGAATTGTGTTATATTGTCTGATTTTATACACTACGTAATACTAGAGTCGTTGGCAGGTCCTCGGGCGCGTTTCGCGGCATGTTTATATTGTTTCACACAAATCCTATCTCCTACTCCTTTTCCAATTTAAGAAAATCCTAATACTGCTCTTTTTCTTCTGAGGCTGAGGTCAAAATACCAATAAATATTTCAGTTTCTAGTCTTTTGCTCCCCTTTAATTCTAAATAGAGAGAGCGGGATTAAATGACATCATAATATAATATTGTCATAGCTAACTTCTACGCTTTCTCGTACCATTATATAGATCTCACCATAAGTACTGAAGTGGTTCTCTTCTTATCTTCAGGGACATCAGCAGTCTGATTCCATCGATAAAGGATCTTCGAGTTGGTGTGACCTCAACTCTGGTGTCCCTCAAGGCGGCATAATATCTCCTATGTTATTTTCTATATTTCGACACATGCAACAAACAACATTGTAAAAGTTTAGCATTTATAGTCTTGGATTATAACCACGTACAGACAATATAGTTATAATATAAGCAGTCAGTAATTATTTATATATTAGCAGTCATTTCTCATGGATCACAAATTCTTATAAAACTGATCGGTATTATTTGAATTTATCTGCAACAAAATGAATATGAAGGACATGTGCTATTCCTTCACATGAAAGTAATTAATTAAGTGTTGGACACACAAAATTCAATAAACCGTAATTGCAGGAACACAAAAATAATGAATTTATTATCATAATTGGACAAATACACACGAGCGGTAATAGTCGATGCGAATCCAAAATAAGTGGGTTACTTACCTCCCCGTAGAGGATTTCCACATGAAAAAAAGAAAAAGTATTTGATATCTAGGTATTATCTATTTATTATTTTTTGATTGACTGATATTTGTAGTATTATTGTGTAGGTTGTAAGTTTGTAAGGTTTAATAAGAAAATTAAAACTAGTCTGATTGATAAATAAGTTTTTTATTCGCATTTAAACTCCCAAAAATGATTATTTACTATAAATTGTAGATAGTTGTAAATTAGCTTCAGGGAAGCACACATCATCCAGGTGTGTCACTAGCACGCAAAAAGTATCGTAATCTTTTGTTATCTCGATACGTTTACTATAGTTTTTCGTGCTAGTGGTACCTACAGGTGTAGACGTATTAGAAGTTTATTGGAGTTTATAGCCTTTCATTACAGCAGCTTCGTACAATCAGTTCTAACAACAAGTTAATTGTTATCTGTTACTCAATTTGTTCTCTTATAATAAATCTATAACAGAAACGGCTCCATTTTGTTGTAGCTCGCATAAGGACGCTCTCGAACTTTTATATTACGTACAAATAGGAAAAGGATTATTTTGTAAACAAAGTACAAAATTGAAATGTAGGTATTTTCAAAAGTATAAAGCAATTATCTTGTAGGTACATTTAAATTAAAGTATAAAAATGTGAAAGATTATGAATGATTACTTAGAAGGAAGTTTATAAGTAACTGTTGCCCCACGTTCCGCCCTCATGACTTTGTTGTCCAGTTCCGACAAGCCCTATTCCACACTATAATCTATCCCTGTATTTAGTGCCAGCCGTTAGAGCATGATTGTATAATAGACATCAAACATTTTCACAGACTCACATTTACAATTTATTAGGAGGAGGATACAGAATGTGATACACACATATGCAAGGAAGGTAGGGTAGGCTATTAGGCAGTCCGCTACACCGGCGCTGTTTCGTGCAAATCGATCGGCTTCATGTATGGACCACATGCATCGTATTGTACAGCAAAACTTAACAAAATATGGTTGTACTTACTGTGTGAAAGAGAAAAGAGAGGGAAGTGTTTGTAGTGAATGTTGAAATGACTGATTGAATATCCAGATTTGATTACACCTGAATACGTAAGGCAATAATTAGACGGTACACGTATATTTCAGAATGCTATCTTGCAACGGCATGCAGAGGAAGTCAGTGGAGCGACGACAAAGCTTCGAGCTGAAACTGCGGCAGCTGCAGAACGCACCGCGGCCCTCTTAAGTCATCGAAGGGCACTCGTTGCAGCATTAGTACAAGGGTTACATTCGTTAGCCATACCCGGTAAGTAACAAGTGTAACTTTGCAAAAACGCGTTTCATGGACTATATTCTAAACTACTAGCTGCTCTCTCGTCAGAGTTAGCTTTAAAAAAAATTTAAGATCTCGCGTCATTTAAATAAATAAATAAATAAATAAATATTCTACAACATTCTACACAACGCTATCTAGACCCATGGTAAGCATGGTTTAACTAGCTTGTGTTATGGAATTTAGAATACGGATAAACATACTTAAATACTTTATTTTTTTGTAAATACATACATATTATACATAGAAACACCCAGACCAGTGCAAATACCCATATTCATATAAACAAATATTTGCACTGAGCGGGGATCGAACCCGCGCCTCCTGCGTAGCAGTCGTGTTCACTACCACCACGCCACAGAGGCTGTCATTGGCCCTTCGTCTCTCAAAAAACGGTATATAATTAAATCTAAAAATTATTTTCCTCCTTTGGCGCATTCTACTACCTGGTATAAGTTGGTATCTAGAGCGACTACTCCTCCAGCTCTAGCCCAGGGCGACATTAGAAGTTTTAGTGATTAAAGTTTATTAAGATTTAATACTATATCTTCGTTTTAGGCGGACCAAGCGGCGCTACTGAGCAAAACATTGATGAATATATGGAAAAGCTGCAAAACTTTGCGACTGAAAATAAAAACATCGCAGTTCTAAAACAAGCTCAGAACATCCTTAACAAAATTGAACTACCTTCACACTGAGTAGAAGTGGTTAATTAAGTGCTGATTATAATAGTTATTATAGTAGGTATGTTAACTTTACTGTATAGTAAGAAATAATAAAATACTGGTATCAATTATGTATTTTCTTTAACGCCCTTTTCCATGTACCTATTCCCTGTTTACTAGGTACTAAATTAGAGACGCTACTAAGGCGGGAGCGGTCCTGTGAGGGTTGCTTTGCATGTGTCCCTGTGACTAGCAGGGTGCACATTGACCGCAGTGACTTGCATGCAAGGGCCGAGCTGGTTCTCCGAGTGCAAGCTTGACAAGTGACGTCACAAGCTAGTTAAGCTATGTTTACTCTCTTTCTAGATAGCGCTGTGTTACTACACAGCGCTATCTAGAAAGAGAGTAAACATACATAATAAACATGTCATGGAATATTAATTATTTCCATTAGGGCGATTAACAGAGGAACCGCCGGTCTATTCGGGCATTGTCGAGCAAGACCGCTTTCTGCATCTTGGCCATCACCGATTTCGACTGCCCATTAATTCCAAGCCCCTCAAGAGGGAGGGAGACTCTTTGGGATCAAACCATTGGCTGATATCATAAATGGGACTATCATTATGGTAAAAAAATAAAAGTAGATGGTTCGTAAAACTTTCTTTATTGTCAGAACTTGTTGAAAAATGAAATATGTAAATAAAATATCACTGGGGCCGAGGGGTAAGTTAGTTAGATTACTTTGGCTGATATCTAGGATTTGTTTGCGCAATCACATATTTTGTTCATTTGAAAACTGATAAGGTTACATCTTAATAAAACTAGTCATTACATAGGGTTTAGGAACGATTCGTCTATTTCGCGACTAGACCGAAAGCGAATAGCACCTAAAGCTTGTATAAAATAATATAGTTTCCTACAATCAAATGACAGACAAAGCTTAAATTTTAATACACCAATATATGAATACATGCTCGAAGGTGGCATCTTCAACCATTTCAGGAAAAATAAAATACAATCATTAAATATGAAAATTAAGGAATGTAAAAATGGCAAGGAGATAGATAGATGAACAATAATCCGCGGTCAATATATTTAAGAAGTGAATAGAGATCAAAAGATTTTTGAATAGTCATCTACTTACATACAATTCCGAATTTATTGACCATCTATTTGCACTTCAATAATTTTTAGGGGATTTAGAAGAAAGTTTAATTTAAGAGCACTTGTTGAATAACAAGTACTATTAATGTTATTTTTAAACTAACGCGGTGTGAATTCATAATTATATAACGGTTAGGGACTGACCATGTCATTCACATTAAGTCGTTACCACGGGTGCTGCAACGCATCCGAAACGTCAAAAATAGTACCTAAGTTCCATTTAATCGCGGAAAAGTCCCGAACCTATATAAGTAATATTAAAGTAACTAATATAGATTAAGAAGACCAAAAATAAACATTAAAATAGCATAAGTGTTTACTGAAAATAGTTTCACTGGTTCTACAATGGTTTTGTATAAAGTGTAGGTGAATAAGCTTTGCACACTGCTACTGCGTTAAGCTGTCTACACACCAAAGCTGACATCAGGTTCAGTCCAAAATGAGACCATGTAGGCCTTACCTGCAGGTAGAGTTGCCGCAGTGCAGCAGGCTTTGGAGTGTAGAGAGCCGTAGAAACCTGACTCATAAAATAAATCTATTCATATAGTTGTATAACTAATAGGTATGCTTAAATGAACTATCAGTCTATGTATCACTTCTCACATTCTTCTTCATTTTCATCACTCTCATCACTCTCATCCTCATCTTCAACTACTTCAATTTCATTCAGTTCCTTGTCTGTAACACGTTCAGTGTCATATTCATGCAACTTTATTCTCCATATTTTTATAAGGGTATCCCATGATCTTCTGCTATATTTCACAAATTTATCTGGCGTTTTTGGATGCTTTGCTGTGCGTTGGTCACTGAAAATAAAGTAATTTTGAGAAAAATTGCTCAACAAATAAATAGTGAAATGATATAATAAAATACTACATACAGAGGTACTTGCGAGATATAGTTGTGATAGCCAACAGTATTTTTCCCATAGTCAATTTGTTTTTGCCTTCTTTGTAGTACTAAAGGATCGCTTTCCCCCTGAGGAATGTTTTTAGGTTGCCTGAAATGTAAATGTTGTGTTCATTAGATTATAACCTTGGAATAAGTGAATTTTGAATTTGAATTTTAGTTACTCAATAACATCAGAATAGATGAATGGATCTGGTTTCAATTTGGCACAAATACAAATTATAAACTGGTATAGCTTATAGATTTTTGTGGGTTGCAGTAATGAGATCACTGATCAGTATTGCACTGCCACTTGCAACAGCTGGTACAATAGTGTATAATACAAAAACAAAACATGTTTGTACACAACTTTGTTCACATTATAATATAATAATCATGTTACCTAGGTTTATCTGCATCACTTTCTTTGTTGTTTTGGTTTGTTGTCTTTCTATTGTTAGAATTTTCCCTGCTGCTTGATTTCTTTGACACCTTTGTAGCTTTACAATCTGTAATTTTCCAAGATAGTTTAACTACATACCAAGATAGTAAAACTAGGAGCATTATTTTAGTGTGATTAGTGAAGAACTTAGCAAATATGCTTATGAGACAACGCGAGGAAATCTGTGATGTAAATTGATTGCAAATAACTTTATATTCACTAATTTATATATGCAATAGTTCAGTAATAAATAAAAAAAGTAGAAATATTGTGATATTTTGTACTTGCTATTATCTACTAAGTTATCTACAGAATCCAAACATATACATTTATAAATGGTTTATAATTAGTTACTAGAAAAATTAAAAATATAATTAAGAAGATGGATACAACTTCAATTTATTAACTATACTGATGAGCATTTCATAATATAATATTTTTACATTTTAGGTTTCTAAGAACAACCTAACAAACATTAGCTTATGCCCAAGTAATGAACTTGAGTGGACTGCAGTAGATTTTTTAACCAATACTATACTATGGTATCTTTATTACATTACATGTATATATTTTGCCAATTAAAATTACTAATAGTTTTTGAATTTTTGAAACATAATAAAGTAAATATACTAATTTTTACAAGAAAATAAAAGAGGGGTCCAAAAGTTTAACCAATTGACACAATTATATAGGAGTCCTTTATAGAAGTAAGAAGCGAGAAAATTTTCATAACCAATAATACTTTATGCAAGATAATTTGTTCTCAGTACCATCTTGAGGGTCATCCATTTCATCAACCCAGCTCCTTTTAACATTTGTAGCACTCATTTTTAGTCAGTTAACCTGAAAATATAATATATACTTAAGTAATGCATCATTGACATCTTAAAACCTACAAATCCTCCGATGCTGTACCTAATAGACAGTATGTTCTATATCTTGTGACATTGAAAATAAGAAGAAAGACCTAATTATAAGCTAGTATAAGGTTGTAACAGAATTTTAGGAACTTATTACTAAATAGGAACATAAAACTAAGTTTGGTGTATCTAGCAAAATATGAAATGCACGTGAAGGCAGCAGTAGCGTAACTATAGTTTTGATTACATACCGGCCGCGGCGTAATTCCAAGGAAGCGTAATACTGATCAGTCACATAAGACACAATTTGTCACATATAAATTTGTTCCCAGAAATTAGCACAATTTAAGGGAAACCTGTGAGTACATATAAATAGATATTATTTTGGCAAGCGTGACCAAACGTTCATGTAAGTTTATAACTTCCTAAAAACGCCACAAAACGCGCGAAACTTGCACGTAAACATGACATGACGTTTGACATGAAAACAATCAAGTAATTTTTTGAGATTTTATGACATGGTAACAAGGACCTTTATTCTGTAATCAAGTCTTATTTTGTATTATACTGCATCTTGTTAGAATATTATGTGATGACGATGATGATGAGTTGACGATGTTAATCATGATGATAATGATCAACGAGATGATTACTGCCCCAGTAAAGTTGTGGGGACTTATATGAAATTCTATCAACATAAAAAGAAATAAGAACATAAAATCGCAATACTCAGAAATTGAACCACAGATCACAATAAATAAATGTGAGAAATTATCTGCTTCTTTCTTTTATTAATGGCTTCTGCAGCGAATCACCACAATTTGTAATTGTTTATAAAATTATGGCGAGACTCCAATGTCAAGTCCAAGTCCAATAATGAAGTTATCATGGAAGTCAGTTGTAACCACAGCTATGTTCATAGATTATTATTATTTATTATATATAGTAGAGATCTATGTTGTCACTTGTCAACTTGTCAAAGGCTAGGGAAGGGATGCTCGATTTGTCAAAATCAAAAATTGCATTTATCAAATAAAAAGGAAACTATTTTTTAAATCGTGTTATGAAAAAAATATGTACCTCACCTCTGTAGATTAGTGTTCGTAATAACATTGGTAAATGTTATTGTTGAACATATAGGTTATTTTCGAAATATTATGTAAAGAAAACAGATATATACAATTCTAACATGATGGTGAGCCCCATTAATATTTACAAAACTCTCAATGAATATAAACAGTAATATTAAAGTTTACCGTTAGAATGAATCATATAAAATATGCGTTAAATTAGTTGTTATAATTCTTACAGGCTGACACTGAGATAGATGAGGCTTTAGCCTCATTAGACATGCTTATGTCGGAGTTCTTTGCACCAGCTACAAGTAACTATAGAAAGCGAGAGATTGAGAGTATGCTTGAGAACTTTTCTCACCGTAGTGACTCATGGAAACATTGTTTATTATTTTTACAAAAATCACAAAATCAATATGTTCTGATGTTTACATTGGCTACTCTAGAGGTAATTTTCTTTACTATTTCTTTACTATGTTTATTTCTTATTTCGCTCACCACCTTACACGCGGCGATGGTTCCTTGTGCGGATGCGTGGGATGCCGGCGCCTCCTTCTGCGAGCAAGTAATGCTCGTGAAGGAGACTGAAGGAGCGGGAGCGATGGGCTGGAGGCGACTCGGGCGTCGGAGGTCGCAAAATGATCCATACCTGGAGATGAGATGGGGACTCTGAAGAGTCTCATAAAGGATGGTCCTGGGCCTGTTGGGGTATGAGGGATTGGTCTCGGATAATTGACTTCAAAGTGTTCTCTGTAATAGCAATGCAGCAATCAATTTTATTACTATTACTATTCTACTTATCATCATAAAGTACCTGCCGGCATGATGATAAGGTCGTCTGGTTCATTTTTGTACTGATTTAAATAATTATTTTAAAAGACGAGCGTATTCAGGTGTTTTGAGAAATTGAATTTTCATAATCATAAATTTGTAAAACCATTTGTTGTAATACATTTTCACTTTAGCAATTCATTATATTATTATAAACTGGTAATTTTTCAAGAGTAAACAAAACAGTCATTATCCCTATTCAATAAGAGTTGCTTGCATGTTGAACCCTAATATTTTATAGAGTTCTCATCGGAGAAGCTTGCTCTTAGTCTCTTTTAGTCATGTAAAATACATTCATATATTTTTAGAATAAGTTGTATATTTTTTTATTTCAGAACATAATCAATAGGCAATGGATAAGTTTACCAGACAGCCATAAAACAGAAATTCGATTGACATTATGGAATGAGCTGTTGGCTAAACATGAAGTTATTGTGTACTTTATCAGAAATAAATTGGCAGCCCTCATGGTGTCTATTGCACGATATGACTGGCCACATTTGTATGATGATTTCTTCAGTAATATTGTTGAGGTAAATTCTAATTTATATTGTCTTTTAAATCATAAACAGAATTAAAACCAAAAATTGCATAAATAATTTCTATTGTATTTGCATAACATACACATAGGAAAAAATTCAAAATTTTAGTGACATTTCGGATCGCCTACTCAAAATTAATATACACTCGGCTTTCACTATTCTTCGGTATTGCCTATTCGTTCCAAAATTCACCCATGCCCTACGATCAACGCCATTTTTTAAACATTTAACAATTTTGAAAAAAATGGACAAAATTATAGAAAATACCCTCACCAAAATTTTAAATGTGGCCTTGGATGACCGAGCTTTACTACAAGCGACTCTACCGATTGTGGTGGGCTCGGTATTCGCAAAATTTCAGATGTCAGCTTACCAGCGTTCCTGTCTTCAGTCCACAGTACCGAAGAATTAACTAGGAAAATCCTTGCACCTACACTAGTTAATTCTGAAGTATTGTGTAAGACTGATGCAGTGAACGCTTGGAAAATTGCATGTCCAAACACCGATCTCCCAAGGAACCTCTTCTCACAGCGTCAGTGGGACGGGCCGCTCTGCAGCTTAGTTGGAAAAAAATTACTAAATACATGTTCCAACGCTGCTGAGCGTGCCCGTTTACTGGCGGTTGGAGTGTGGGAATCGGGTCTTTGGCTACAAGCTCTTCCGTCATCTAACATAGGGACTATGTTAGATGACACTACCTTCCCCATCGCAACTTGTCTCCGTTTAGGTGCGCCGTGTGTTTCTCCGCATCAATGCCGTTGTGGAGAAGCCGTTGACAGACTCGGACACCATGGTCTGTCGTGCTGCAGGAGCGCAGGGCGAATTCCACGGCACGCCAGCCTCAATGACATAATCCGCCGTGCTCTTGTCACCGCCGGTGTACCAGCTGTACTAGAACCAAACGGTTTGGCGCGTGACGATGGCAAGAGACCGGATGGCATGTCGTTAATGCCATGGAAGATGGGTAGGACTCTGGTGTGGGACGCCACATGCGTTGATACCATGGCTCCTACCCATATAACTAGCACGGCTGGCTGTGCTGGAGCTGCTGCTGCTTCTGCAGAGGCTCTCAAGCGGCGCAAATACTCCAATCTCATCGGAGATTATGAATTTGTGCCGTTTGGAGTCGAGACTTTGGGGTCATGGGGTCCGAGCGCTCGCAACCTCTTCCGTGAGATTGCGAAGCGTATGGTCGACGCTTCTCGTGACCAGAAGGCTGGCCTCTTTTTAGGTCAGAGAATAAGCATTGCCATACAACGTGGCAATGCTGCCAGTCTTCTGGGAACGCTGCCACAAGAGGCATGCGATGCGGAGGAATTCTACGACGCATTTTAATTGTTCTTAGCTATAAGTTGTATAATAGTTATTTTATTTTTATTGTATTTAATATTTATAAATTATTTCTGTATAGATTACTTAGAATAACAATAGTTAAATGGAGTTAATAACTAAAATTTTATTTTGTTCATATAATCATCATCAACCATCAACACCAACCCCAAATAATTGGAACAAAGCTCTTGTTCCAATTATTTGGGGTTGGTGCAACATATTATTCACCTCTGTACATTTCTGTCAGATGTTATTTCCTCAGACACTTCATTCCCTCTTTTCACTTAATATATTGGGATATTTAAACAAAACCCTTGCCACACAGTTTCTTGTGCAGAGGGTACCCTTGTAATAGATTGTGTGTATATTCTTCTTAATTTTATGAAATTTTCCAGTTAATAAGATGTGATGGACGGCGCTGCCTTTTGGGACTAGTGTTGGCACAGGCTGCAAGTGAAGAGCTTGGTGCAGCTCGAGATACTGGAGTGCTGCTGCCATCTCTGAGACGAAGCCAGCTGGAACGACTCATGTTAAAGGGAATGCCACAGTTGCTCAGTGCACTTAGTGGTAAGATAAACATTTCTTAATTAAATATTCATATTTTTACCACAATCTAATACATTCTGTTTAATAATCATGTAAGTTATGACATCTGTCCAACAAGTGTGTTATGCAAAGTACATTTATTTTCAGATATACTAGAAAAAAACTCAGACAAGGAAGGTCAATCAAATCCACCACCATCCCCAACTAATGGCATACCACAAACATCAGCATTACCTGACCTCTTAGCTAACGCCCATGATGTAACTTCAGCAGATAAGTGAGTACAAGCCAAGGTATTGAACAGTTCAATTCATGAACTTGAACAGATAAAGAATCATTGTTTTTGATACTTGCCATGGTCTGGGAATGAATGTCACTGCCTGTGATATTTATTGAACATGGAAAACTTGCATGGCTGCAACTCATAAAATTATAGTTAATAAAAGCAAAAATTAATTATTTCATCTTCTATTTCTGTGTTTAAACAATGTTTCAAATTGTTTTTCAGAGCTCTGAATATGGAAATAGTGGTAAAATGTCTCACAACTCTTCAACATTTATTCTCTTGGTTGCCATTGTCGTCGCATGTACCCCCATCTTTAGTTACCACTGTATTCTATTGGGGCAGTATAGCAACTCAGTCACAGGTATATTATCCATACTAATATTATTAATGTAAATGGCAATAGTCTCGCCACCTATTACATTGGGACCTAAACATAAACTGGCGAAATGTGGCTGCTAGCACCTCTGCCTACCCCTTCAGGGATATAGGCGTGAGTTTATGTATGTTATGTATGTAATATTATTAATGCGAAAGTAACACTGTCTGCCCAAATCACTGATTTTGATGAACATGTACAAACATAGCCATGTTTGATCCCAAAAACCGACATTCACTCAGGCGGTGCCGCCTTTTCAATCAATCTAATGATATATTAGTAGTAGTAGATATATTATTTAAAAAAACATTTATAATTAATAACAGACATTTCATAGTTGAAAATATATAAATACATACATACTTACATATACACACACCTTTAAACCCTCAAAGGCTACCCTTATTATGTGGTACCGAAAATTATAGTTGGCGGAATGTGGGTTACACCTTTGCCTTGAAAATATATGTCCTGACCATTTTATGTGATTTGTTTTATATTGTTTGGCGACAGATTTACTATTTTACTATTATCTAGGAAATTCAATGAATTGGGTATTTTCCTGTAGTTAAAATAAATGATTTAACTGAACTTATTAAAATTAAGAATAGTAAAAGAGCGGTAAAAGTTGTGTCGAACCGACATAACTTTTACCTTATTTTATCGGTTTTATTCATTTTTAATCATTCACCCAACCTACAATAGTAAATTATGTAATTATTGAATATTATGACGTCACAATAATTTATTTCATACGAGCTTCCTTAAAACTTACCATTTGATGTTTAGTAAGTAAAAAGTAACAAATTTCACTAATCAGTCAAATACCCAATTTAAATGGTATTTTATTATTTTAATACACACCAATGGGTATCTTTTAAAATAACCAACCATCTAACAATAAAATCACCCTGTATAATGATACCGGGTGATTTTATAGTTTTTCGGATACAGTTTCTATAGTAAAATTATTTTTATAACTTAAACATATATCTTGAACCTCAAATGTGCTCTATACGCGTAGTACTCGTTTATTGGGTGTCTTTTGAGGATAGCACGGAGTGCAAAGGGAAGAGACGAGCTCAAATTTAACGCGCATAGCTACGTGCAAACCAGGATTTCGTTTATCTCGCGACTTAGGTCCAAGATATGTGTCCCGAGGTATATCTGAGACGACTATAAAATCAGGGTGTATTTTGGGTCCTTGTGACGGCTCATCGATCATTCTAATACTGTGGTGTGATGGTGTAATTGTGTGATGGTGTAATTGTGTGATGGTGCGGGTGGTGTGCAGAGCGTGGAGGCGGCGCTGTGCGGGCTGGGAGGCGTGTGCGAGCTGCTGTACCGGCGGTACGCGCCACCGTCGTCGGCCGCCACCGCCCTGCGCCTGCAGCACTGCGCGCTGCGTCTGCTGCGCCACCTCACGCACAACCACGCGCACATACTGCAGGCCAACCACGAGTGAGTACACAACACAACACAACACACACGCACATACACAAACACAACACACAAACATGTAGCATTCAAATGCCCAGAATGCTCGATACTACGATTCAATGGTAATATCAAGCTTTCAGCTTTTTGTTACCCTTCATGTCCATGACACCTCAGATAAAATGCAATAGAGTCCCCTTCGCAGGTACGGTCACGTTTAACAAAAACCGCCAGGCTGCGTGAGTCAAATGCCTGGGAATATCGTCCCCGCCGGGTCCAGGTAGAAGGGGTAGGCCCAAGTTATCCTGGCTTAACGTCGTGGAGGGTGACATGCGTGCCACCATTGGCATTCTCACTACCATGTAAGGCCAAGGTCCTTCAAAGTGGAGGAGGAAGTGGCGGAAGACGGCCCCTGAGCTCCGAATTCTCCTTGTTCTCGGATGCAATCAGGAAAACCCGTCTCTATGAGGATGATGAGTTTTCTGTTGGATGTTTTCGCCGACAGAAAGTGTCTGATAAAGTTATTACCAGATACATACATTTGTTAAATGAACTTATTTGCCCAACTACAAACAGTCTCAGGTGCGGAGTCCCACTCCTCTGCTTTAGGTACAATAAACATATTGCCTTAGCATTTAGTGCGATTAGGATTTCCACCATGTAGCTATGGTAGTATGCTTAAATTATAATATATTGTCTTGCCCATTTCAGTTACCTAAACAAATTAGCAGAGTTCCTAAAATTGTTTATATCACTGCATTTCAAGAGACTGGAAGCGGAGCCCGAGTTTGATGCCATTGAGTTTTTGTCATATCTATTCCAATATACATTCCAGGTTAGTTAACATGAATATAGATATTTATACTGTCATGGTCATTAACATTAACTTAATTAACACAGCATAACATTAATTAAGTACATATTATAGTTTGACCGTAACCGCTGTACCACGCCATAGGTATGTGCGTGGCGAGACGGGGAGAGTATCGACCATCGATCGTCAGAGTTGGTCAGTCCGCTGCCAACGCTCACTGCGGTATCTCGCTCCCGCTCGAGTACTCTTGACTCTTTCTTTCTCTTTCTTTACCTCGTCCCCCGCCATGCCGCGCGCACTTAGGGCGCCGTACAGGAGTTGGTCTACACCTCACTACTCGACATACACTTGCAATATAAACAAAATAAAACAGCACATGGTAAATATCTGATTTACTTGTTCCCTTTTTGCGACTTAATATAATTATTTCATTACTTTATTGTTTCAGGTGCCCACATGTGCTATTTTTGTAAATTGTTTAGATGTATGGATTGAATTTATAGACATTTTGAAACCAGAAGATACACCAAAGTATGTATAATAGCTTTATTTATTCATTCATTATTAGCAATATAAGCTTGCAGTTTGCTTATAATTTATTTTCGAATATAATACGTATTTATTGATAATTATATTCATACTTTGGTCCAATTTAGGTATTGGGAAGCTCTACAAGCGCTCGTAAACGGAATACTAAACAAAATACAGTTTCAACATAATAAAGCGCAGTTACAGCATCTTGACAATGACGTTAGTGATGATGATGTAAGTACAGATTGTTCTACTAAGTAACATTGAAACTATCGCGTTCCATGATATTCAATAATGTGAATGGAAATTAACGCGATCGTGGTATAGTTATTGCTACATATATTTTGGACTTAAAATGTGTTCTATACACGCTGTACACGTTTATTGGGTATGTTTTGTGGTTAGCACGAGGTGCTTTGGCGATGGATGAGCTCAAACTCACCAATCATATTATTACAAAACAATCCGCGCGCGCCAGGGCCTCGTTTGTCTTGAGATTTAGGTCCAAGATACGTGTCCCAAGGTATACATACATACACCTTGTCTTCGAGCCGGTCTTGACTTACTTTTTACTGGGTTTCGAAGGCCACTCGGTTAAAAGCCTTGGATGCAACTGGGAACAACGCTAGTATGATAATGATAATGATCAAAGGGCCGTTGCTATTGTTATTCCGTAGCAAATACCATCGTTATATTAAGTTATTAACCGCGGTAGCCCATAGAGACATGGGTAATGGACTGCTGAGGCGAGGTCTTAGGTTCGATCCCAGGTTTTACCATGTCACACACCAATGACTTTTCGATACTTTTCGAAGTTATGTGTGTATTTATCGCAGATTTATAAGTGCCCGGTTAATGGCAATAGCCTCGCCTAACATTGGGACCTAAACATAAACTGGCGAAATGTGGGTGCTAGCGCCTCTGCCTACCCCTTCGGGAATATAGGCGTGAGTTTATGTTATGTTGTATTTTAGATTGTTTTGGTAGTACTTACAAGTTTAATAATTTTCTAGGGCGAGACTGAATGGCAAACATTCCTGAAACATTGCATAGAGTGTATAGCTCAAGTTGCGGATTTGGCGCCGATTGATGTTTTCACGGCAGTGGTGAGTATTGCCATATGTATTAGTTTGGATTCATTTTTAAAAACGACACTGTTGACGTGCTTCTGTTAAAAAAATTATTAAATCAATTATGTAATATTGTTGTTATTTGAATGAATATTACATATTATAAGATACCAATGATACTGCCTGAAGTTTACGCGAACATTACTCATTGAAATAAAACTACAGTCACCCAGCGACCATGGCTGCTGAAAAGTAGCCGAAACGTCGGGTTAAATGTATATATTAACATTTAACGCTATAGAATTCGTTAAAAAGTAGTTTTATTTGAATTTATTCATTTATTCAATTATTCATTATAACCTGAGGCGGTGCGCACTGTGCGTTATGAAATAAACTTCATACCCCGTACGCTCAAGCTGTGGAATGAACTCCCTGCTACGGTTTTCCCAAACGCCTACAATATGGGGTTCTTCAAGACGGGCATTAGGTTTTTTTTTTTTATACTAGCACCTTCGACCCGAGTTCGAAGTCTTTTCGTCCCTGCTGTTTATTGGACTCGTATATTATTTGATGTAATTGTTAAGTTAGCTATTAAGTTTCCACGCTTTCATTCTTATTCTCTTCATTCTATTCCTCTCTTTTATTCCATCACGCTTTTATTCTACCTTTTTCATACTATGAGATTGAGGGCTTCAATGTTTTTCTATTTATTTATTTTCTTTATGTTTTGTTTCTTTTTGTTTTTATTAGTTGTCTTTTATTTACATTTTATATTTCTTTTTATTTGCTTTTGTTTTTGTTTTTTACTTTTATATGTATCTCTAGACCAGGTGTGCTGTTTTCCTTTTTACATTTATTTTCTTATTACGCCGGTATTTGTTTACAAATACCGGCGTAATAAGACTTACGTGCTATTCCGCTTGTTCACCAACCGAACTATCCTGTCCCAGTACTCGAGGAAGTATTCCCTGTACTCCTTGGTCATAAATTTGGGCAAGTTGGTAATGCTTACAGTTAATTTTGTTCTTTGCTCAAGGCAGAATCTCTTCCTCGAGTGAATGGGACAGTCCACGAGGAGGTGGACGACCGTCTCGTCAACGCCCGGCTCGCAGGCGCACGATGGGTCTCCCTTACACTTGAAGCGGTTCAAGTATTCGGAGAACCCACCGTGCCCTGTAAGGAGCTGGGTCGTGGTGCCGGCGATCCCCATCTTCCGAACGATCCTGTATGCCTCCAGGGCGCAAGGGTAGAATAGCCTGGTGACGGAAGCCGTGTGGCCCAGCCTATACCTTTCGTTCCATTCGTGGAGCGAGGCCTGACGCAGACCCCGCTTCACGAACGAGACGGGGCACAGACTGTAATGCGGCGCGATTTTCGAGCGCAGAGCCGCCTCTTTGGCGAGCTGGTCTGCTCGCTCGTTTCCCCTCCAACCCTGCGTGGGCCAAGGTCAAGACCCAGAACAAGGATATTTGCTTGCCCTGGGTCAATCCCCGCTTGATGGAAGCCCTGGCCTCAATGGCCAGTGGGTGGAGGGCGTGACGGTTGGTGACCGTCATGAGTGCGGCTCTGCTGTCGCTAAACACGCCGAATGTGGCCGCGCCTCGCTTGAGGGCCTCACTGGCCGCTTTGCATATGGCCAGGAGCTCTGCTTGGTAGACGGTGCAGTACGGGGAGAGAGCAAGTTTGAGGGCCTTGGTTTCGGCCCCGTTATCCCAAATGGATAACACGGCGCCGACGCGGCCCTCAATCTTGCTCCCATCCGTAAAGATTTGTACTTGCGTACATTGTTGTACGCGTCGGAAATGTTCCTCGTCTACCAGACTTACGAACTCCAGGTTCATATGCTCCGCGGGGTGAGGTGCTTCGACAGCTGGGGCCATCCGCTCGACCTCCCGGTCTCTCAACCATGACTGGGGTACTCCTCTCTTGGCCTCGTACAATGAGGCCACCTCTCGAACTCTGAGGTCCAGAGGGAGCATCCCAGCCAGGATCAACCCCGAGTGTAGGGAGATCGTGCGGTAGCCCTTGCAGAGCTTCTGAGCGAATCCGTGCTGCACCACATTCAGCTGCTTCCGTACACCAAGCTTGTCCACCGCGGGACACCAGCTACTGGCGGCATACAGCACCGTCGGTTCCACAGCGGCGTTGTAAATGGTCCGGATCACCTCGGGATGCAATCCCCAACTGATCCAGGCCATCCGGGCCAACTTGTGGTAGATGCCGATCGCCTTCCTGCAAACGTTAGTGACGTGTGTGTTAAAAGTGAGCTAGTGGTCAATGGTGAGCCCCAGGATTTTGATTTCCTTGGACAGTCCAATGTCTATCCCGCCCATGCTGAGGCGTGGGACATCGTACTTAAGCCTCCGCGTGATTACCATTAGAAGGCATTAGAAGGTTTCTTCAGGGTCGGGAGCACGAGTAACGCCACTCGTGTTGCATACGTCCATAGGCCACAGTCACCAATTCCCATCAAGTGGGCCATGTGCTTGTCTGCCACCTAAGTGGTATATCATTATGGTGGTCGAGAATTACGAGCAATGTATTATTATGAGCAGTATGACCTAATATTGTAATCGATATCTACTAAACATAACTGTAAGTCCCAATACTAACCATAATAACATAATATATAACATAATAAACATAATAACCATAATACATACATACATAAAACACGCGTTTATCCCCGGAGGGTTAGGCAGAGGTGAATTAACACCCATATTTCACCATTAACTGTATTTGGTCCTACGTAATAGGTGGTGAGCCTATTGCCGTATATCGGACACTATAGTTGACTCGAGCCCCGCATCTGATACTGAGTCTGGGCCGTATATATCTGTCTGATGTTATACAGCCCTATCCCTTAGCCGCCTTGTACGACACCGCATGGGAAGAGATGGGGTGGCCCAAATTCTACTCTGCCGGGAACCACGCGGCGACCCAATTTAATGAATAAATAAATAAAAAAAATCAAATAAAAGTACTTTTTAACGGATTGTTAATTATGTTGTGTCAGTTGGAGCGATGGCAATGTCTCGTGGGTGTACACGCGCGGGCGGCGGGCCGCAGCGGCGAGGGCGAGCGGCTGCTGGCCGCCCTGCTGGACCTCGCCACGCTCACGCGGGTTCTGGGCAGGCTGGCGCCTTCTTTATTAGGTGGTCAGTATGCTGAAAGACTTAGAAGTTACACAGTGTTGAGCGTAAAATCTGAACGTGTTAAATGTAAAAAATATTGGCTAGTTTGACTTACTACGAATATACGACAGCCTCTGTGGCGTGGCGATGGTGAACGTGGCCGCTACTTAGGAGGCGCGAGCTCGATCCCCGCTCAGTGCAGATATTTGTATGCATGAATATGAATATTTGCATTGATCTGGTTGTGCCTAGACGTTAAGTCATCGGTAGAGCATGTTAAGTCGTCGGTCCCGGTTGTCATACGAACATGTATGACAGTCGCTATATCGGGTAAATAGGTGAAATGGCCCACGCAGAAAGAAGAGTTGATCAGCCGTCTGGACGACGTCGCCACTGACAATAGTAGTAGTAAGAGTACTATTCGGATATCTATTGCGAAATTATATGTGAACTCTCAGAACGATTTACCCGGTTTAAATCCGTCACATAATGTTGGTTATTTTCGTTAATTGATTCGAGTCGTTTTAGTAAAATTAATCGAGTCACTCGTGTGTTCATCATTCTCTGAGTCTTTTGCCAACTCGGTTGGGGTCGGCTTTGTAGTCTTAAGATACGGTTGAACTTCGATATTTTACATGAGACTAGTCAGACTGCTTAGAACTCCAACTACCCGTAACGACTGCCATAGCTGTTCGTATGTTAAATACGGAAAAACTGATTTCTCCTATTTTGTTTGTTGGTGCAGATACAGAGAGTAGCCGTCGGTCGCGCGGCTGCTCGCTGGGCGCCACGCTCATCGAGCGCTGCGGCGCGTCGCTGGCGGGCGCCGCGCTCACGCGCCCGCACCGCGCGCAGCCGCTCGCGCACCACGCGCACGCGCACGTGCAGGTGTACGTACCGCACACGCGCTCTACATTCTTACGTTTAAACATGTCGTCATTTCAACGTTGAGATCCTGTTTGACTCTCACCTCGGAGCCCGGGGCACAGATTCGATATTAGTTACTGTATAACAGATACATCACTTCCATACAAAAACGAGATTAATCACAGAACGGTAATAGGTGCAAACAGTAATATACCTTCTGCCCGTGGTTCGGGAGTCGGGAGTCAAGATAATGTTGGCAGTAACGTATTTGTCGCACGAATTTGAGCGAGTTATGAGGCGCTACCCGGAATCCGATTTACAGCTTTTCCTCTTCAACTTCGCACGGTCTTGAGCATCCGTAGTAGTGAGCCCATTAGTATACTTTTGGCTCCAAGACGTGATGGCATCCCGTCTTCTACAAGGTGCTTTAGCGGTGGACGAGCTCAAAATGCTTAATGAAATCCTGATATTTTGTATTAACCAAAGTTTACAAATATTATATAGAAAAACTATTGTACATTGTAATCATGAAAATCTGTATATTTCGCTAGGCATGCGGAGATGTTCGCTTGTATGGGCGCATGGTGTTGTTACGCGAATGAATGTGGCGTCCCTGTTCAAACAATGGAGGGTATTTTCTCTTCTGCAGTGCCATTCCTTCTGCCACATGAAGTACCGGTGAGTTTGGACCATTTTTCTGTTGTTTGTATTTAAGATTCACATTCACTCAACTGACTAAGCAATATGCAGATAACCTTCACTCTAGATGGTATAACTTTAATCTGCGGACAATTCGCACAATGTTTATTTTATTTTATTTTATTTTATTTTATTTTATTTTATTTTATTTTATTTTATTTTATTCTTTCAGAAAAACTTACAGCTAAAATACAGATTATAAACAATTGTAACATAAAATGGCCAATTACAAGTTTTTGCAATTATAGCTGTTATTATAAAATGTACAAGACGGTAGATAGCATTGCAATAGTAATAGTATCACATTATACTGTTACTTCGCATTACACTGTATCAAAAAATTTCCTGCTCAACTTGACTTTAAGTTGATTAGTGCTGGTGAAAAATAAATCTAAATCGTACTCATGGCATAATGAATTGTACGCTCGACACACCCTGATTAGGTAGGAATTTTGTCTGTAGGTGCAGGTTGTTAGTGGCACATATAGTAGCCTTGGTTTCCTCAGACGCACAGATGATACACATAATCCAATCTTACTTAGCAATTCAGAACAATCAATAGAGTGATTTACTAGTTTAAACAGAAGAGTCAAATCAGCAATATTTCTTCGTTCGTATAATGGGAGAATGTGGAACCGCCTACATCTGCTCAAATAATTAGGTAAATAGGTACAGGATCTGAATTGGATGTAACGCAAGAATTTTCTTTGGATTGCTTCCAGTCTATTAATATAAATATCATAAACAGGATTCCATACCTGCGAGCAATATTCAAGGTGACTGCGAACAAAAGCACAATAAAGTATTTTAATTGTTTTGATATTCCTGAAGTCGACTGAGATTCTACGAATAAATCCCAAAGATTTGGCGGCCTTTTTGACAATAATGTCAATGTGGTCATTGAATGATAATTTTGAGTCAAAAACTACACCCAAATCCCTAATGACATTTACTCTTGTTAGAGGGGTATTGGCCAAGGTATAGCTGAAATAAATAGGGCTCGGCTTTCGCGTGAAGGTACACAGGTAACATTTAGAAATATTCAGGTCCAATTTGTTGATTTGACAGTAATTATAAAAATGGTTAAGGTCAGTTTGTAAATTATATGCATCTTCTAACTTTCGGATTTGGGACATAATCTTCATGTCATCTGCAAATAAAATAATTTTAGAGTAGCTGAAACATGAAGATATGTCGTTAACAAAAATATTAAATAATAAAGGTCCCAGTAAGGAACCCTGAGGAATTCCCGAGGGAATACTCCTGGCACGAGAGGAATAAAGTTATAAGAATGTATATGTTATAAGAACTACTGTTTGACACCTGTTCTCAACATAAGAGGAAAACCACCTGTATAGATTATTGTTTATGTACGTGTTGTACTATATGGTGCATGTCATAGTTGTAATATAGATATGTCATAGTTGATACGTAGATATTATTTTCGTAGAAAGTTTTAAATTACTATTTATTTGCAGGAACCACCTCTTCTTTGTCACGCGGCGGCGCATTTGCTGCTGAGTTTGGCGATGAACGTAAAGTTCAACACGGACCCCGTGACGCTTACGGGAGATCTGTATGAGCATGCTCAAAGATCACTGCTGTACTTAGAATCGAAGGTGAGGCTGACAGACTACATAATTGAAAGAAAGAAAGAAAGAAAGAAAGAAAGAAATTTTTTATTTTGCATCTCACAGTGTTATTAAAATACTTATGAACTATATTTACATCTAACCTTAATCTAGTATATCTCACACTGTGTGAACCCAAAATAGGGCCCCATCTCAGCATTAAATGCTACGCACACTGAGAGTATGCGCAGCGCTGGTTTTCAGATGGGGCCGCTAGGCAGCGCTGACGCCACGCTCATTTATTTTAAAAATCCCGCGCAAACATTCCAGCCGCTTCGACGCTGTCATTGGTCACTGCACTGCAGCTTGGCTTGGGTTGCGTAAGACATTATTTATATGTTACAATATTTGATTTACATCACATTGTGATGTAACAATTATAATCAAAAGTTGCAATTACATATCCCCTCATTTGCAACGAGTAAGCCAGTTAGTGCAATGCAACGTATTTGCCCGTAAGTGCCGTGCATGTAATTGGAAACTCCTGTTATGATATTATAAATACTATTGTCCATCGAGGAGTCTTGTCATGTGAAGAAATTGGACAGAAAGAGCATGAAAATAAATTTAACAATGGGGAAGTTGTATAAAAAAAGTCTGAGAAGTATAGCTGAGCTAAACGAGGAACTGTATGCTTCAAAATCTTAAAGACTACTGTATTGATTGAGCTAAAATTTTTGAAGATTCTTCGGAGATTATAAAATGGTTCCTAGCTATTTTTAAATTTACTCGTATTTATATTTATTTTTTCGAGTCGAATTTCTTTACGAATGTATTCCCGGGCGAAGCCGGCCATCCAGGCCACTAGTTATAAAATGTGCACGTAAGCAGTGTGCATGATGTGGTTGTGCGCAGACGGCGGGCGTGGTGCGCGAGGCGTTGCTGGCGCAGGCGCTGCGCGCGGGAGCGTGCGCGGGAGGGGGCGCGGTGGTGCTGGCGGGAGCGGGCGCGTCGCGCGCCCTCCTCGGCGCTTGGGGCGCGGCGCTGCCCGCGCAGGGGCCCGCGCTGGCGCTGCCGCCGCTCACGCAGCTGCTGCGGGCTTTCCAGTCCACCTCCACGCATTTCAAGAAGGTACCCTACACTGGTCTCCCTGGCGCGGACCACTCTTCTTTGCAATTGTTTGCCCACATAGCATATACAGAGAGGAGGCGTTGTGACTCGATCCGACATTGAAAGAACATAAAGTAACTGAGGAGCTGAGGGAGTGGTGATAATACGTGGTCCGTAACATCCACGTGGTGCACCCTTAGCAACGGAGACGGCAGTGCCTCTATTCCGCTGGGGACGCTCGGGAGCTTTTTCAGGTGTCCCTTAGACCAGCAGAGGGCACAGAGGCGGACTGGTTCTGAGGCATGAGGTGACGAGTGCGGCCGCCTACCACTATAACCACATTCGAACCAATCGAAGTTATTTACACAAAGTATCGCTATCTAACATTGTCTAGAATTATATTCGGAGATACTGAGGGAGCAGGAAGCATGACAATACACTTAGGCTAGAGCCCAGCCTACTGGTATGACTTCAAGTTAGAAGCCCGAGACTTACTTACTTACAGACTTAAACCGCCTCGTCTCTGTGTTTGTTCTGCGGGTTTGCCCAAGTTACTACAGCAATTAGTTCTTCAAAAAGGTTGGCTTTTGATTCGGCACGTGGTAGAGTAAATGACTGGTTGAAATTGGTTTGCTTCAGTTTAGTTTGCGGGAGAAACTATGATTCTTTATCTCCCAAAGTTCGATCCGGTTGAACTGTTAATCACGGACCGGATAATAATGCAATTCGGTGAAAATCGTAAAGCTCATCATACACACTAGTCGACCGATACCGAGTTGGTAAATTTAATAATATGTTATACTGAATTGGTTAATACATGTTAATATTGATTAACAAACCGATTAATTATCGGCTGATAAAAAAAATGTAGTTTGCGGGGGCTTTTAACGATATTTTCCGACGTATTGTTTCATTAGGTCATTGCGGAAGGAGTACAAAACGCGGCGGAGACAGCACTTCGCATGCTGTGTGAACCAGCGTTCGCGGCCGCCGAGCCTGAGATAACAGACTTCTTTCTGGCGCTATTCACGGCGCTCCTTCCGCAACTAGGCAATTTCGCCTACACCGCTATCGACGTGTTTCTAGAAGTCGCGCAGAGGTTTGTTTATTTTATGAAACATTATTGAAAGATGACTTCATTATCAACAAGAGCCAACTGGTGTAGGGTACTAATTACTACCAATAATACCATTATGACATGCAAGCAGATGCAGATACATTTTGTCCTTCGAGCCGGATCCGAGATAACATCCTGGATTTATGGTATAATTAAACGTTCCCAAGTACTTCAAGCGTATCATTTTATCCTCGAAACTTACAAGTTATGCTAAAAGTAGACAAGTGCTCCTCCATTTTGGACCTTCGAGCCGGATTGGAACCGGACTCCGCAACTTTCAGCCGTTCTCATTACGTATGGTGTGGCGTGTGCGCAGGGGCGGCGGCGACAGCGGACTGGAGCGGCTGGTGGAGTGCGTCCGGCTCGGCGTGGAGGCGGGCGGCGGCGCCGTGCTGGTGCGCGCCGTGCTGGAGCTGCTGCAGCGCCACGTGCTGCCGCGCGCCTCGCTGCACGAGCCCGGCCTGGCGCGCGCCGCGCACCGCCTGCTGGCCAGGTACCTGACGCTCCTTCATAGACCAAGTAGTGCTGGTGCGCGCCGTGCTGCAGCTGCTGCAGCGCCACGTGCTGCCGCGCGCCTCGCTGCACGAGCCCGGCCTGGCGCGCGCCGCGCACCGCCTGCTGGCCAGGTACCTGACGCTCCTTCATAGACCAAGTAGTGCTGGTGCGCGCCGTGCTGCAGCTGCTGCAGCGCCACGTGCTGCCGCGCGCCTCGCTGCACGAGCCCGGCCTGGCGCGCGCCGCGCACCGCCTGCTGGCCAGGTACCTGACGCTCCTTCATAGACCAAGTAGTGCTGGTGCGCGCCGTGCTGCAGCTGCTGCAGCGCCACGTGCTGCCGCGCGCCTCGCTGCACGAGCCCGGCCTGGCGCGCGCCGCGCACCGCCTGCTGGCCAGGTACCTGACGCTCCTTCATAGACCAAGTAGTGCTGGTGCGCGCCGTGCTGCAGCTGCTGCAGCGCCACGTGCTGCCGCGCGCCTCGCTGCACGAGCCCGGCCTGGCGCGCGCCGCGCACCGCCTGCTGGCCAGGTACCTGACGCTCCTTCATAGACCAAGTAGTGCTGGTGCGCGCCGTGCTGCAGCTGCTGCAGCGCCACGTGCTGCCGCGCGCCTCGCTGCACGAGCCCGGCCTGGCGCGCGCCGCGCACCGCCTGCTGGCCAGGTACCTGACGCTCCTTCATAGACCAAGTAGTGCTGGTGCGCGCCGTGCTGCAGCTGCTGCAGCGCCACGTGCTGCCGCGCGCCTCGCTGCACGAGCCCGGCCTGGCGCGCGCCGCGCACCGCCTGCTGGCCAGGTACCTGACGCTCCTTCATAGACCAAGTAGTGCTGGTGCGCGCCGTGCTGCAGCTGCTGCAGCGCCACGTGCTGCCGCGCGCCTCGCTGCACGAGCCCGGCCTGGCGCGCGCCGCGCACCGCCTGCTGGCCAGGTACCTGACGCTCCTTCATAGACCAAGTAGTGCTGGTGCGCGCCGTGCTGCAGCTGCTGCAGCGCCACGTGCTGCCGCGCGCCTCGCTGCACGAGCCCGGCCTGGCGCGCGCCGCGCACCGCCTGCTGGCCAGGTACCTGACGCTCCTTCATAGACCAAGTAGTGCTGGTGCGCGCCGTGCTGCAGCTGCTGCAGCGCCACGTGCTGCCGCGCGCCTCGCTGCACGAGCCCGGCCTGGTGCGCGCCGCGCACCGCCTGCTGGCCAGGTACCTGACGCTCCTTCATAGACCAAGTAGTGCTGGTGCGCGCCGTGCTGCAGCTGCTGCAGCGCCACGTGCTGCCGCGCGCCTCGCTGCACGAGCCCGGCCTGGCGCGCGCCCCGCACCGCCTGCTGGCCAGGTACCTGACGCTCCTTCATAGACCAAGTAGTGCTGGTGCGCGCCGTGCTGCAGCTGCTGCAGCGCCACGTGCTGCCGCGCGCCTCGCTGCACGAGCCCGGCCTGGCGCGCGCCGCGCACCGCCTGCTGGCCAGGTACCTGACGCTCCTTCATAGACCAAGTAGTGCTGGTGCGCGCCGTGCTGCAGCTGCTGCAGCGCCACGTGCTGCCGCGCGCCTCGCTGCACGAGCCCGGCCTGGCGCGCGCCGCGCACCGCCTGCTGGCCAGGTACCTGACGCTCCTTCATAGACCAAGTAGTGCTGGTGCGCGCCGTGCTGCAGCTGCTGCAGCGCCACGTGCTGCCGCGCGCCTCGCTGCACGAGCCCGGCCTGGCGCGCGCCGCGCACCGCCTGCTGGCCAGGTACCTGACGCTCCTTCATAGACCAAGTAGTGCTGGTGCGCGCCGTGCTGCAGCTGCTGCAGCGCCACGTGCTGCCGCGCGCCTCGCTGCACGAGCCCGGCCTGGCGCGCGCCGCGCACCGCCTGCTGGCCAGGTACCTGACGCTCCTTCATAGACCAAGTAGTGCTGGTGCGCGCCGTGCTGCAGCTGCTGCAGCGCCACGTGCTGCCGCGCGCCTCGCTGCACGAGCCCGGCCTGGCGCGCGCCGCGCACCGCCTGCTGGCCAGGTACCTGACGCTCCTTCATAGACCAAGTAGTGCTGGTGCGCGCCGTGCTGCAGCTGCTGCAGCGCCACGTGCTGCCGCGCGCCTCGCTGCACGAGCCCGGCCTGGTGCGCGCCGCGCACCGCCTGCTGGCCAGGTACCTGACGCTCCTTCATAGACCAAGTAGTGCTGGTGCGCGCCGTGCTGCAGCTGCTGCAGCGCCACGTGCTGCCGCGCGCCTCGCTGCACGAGCCCGGCCTGGCGCGCGCCCCGCACCGCCTGCTGGCCAGGTACCTGACGCTCCTTCATAGACCAAGTAGTGCTGGTGCGCGCCGTGCTGCAGCTGCTGCAGCGCCACGTGCTGCCGCGCGCCTCGCTGCACGAGCCCGGCCTGGCGCGCGCCGCGCACCGCCTGCTGGCCAGGTACCTGACGCTCCTTCATAGACCAAGAAGTGCTGAGAAGGGAGGCGGTGGAGCGGGTCCGGGAGAGAGCCGGTCAGTCGAACCTTCACGCGGAGACACTTCGCCGGAAATCACTCCTCCATGAGCGCAACTCTGGAGCGTCGCCTTTTTGGAGTAAAATGGAGACACCGTGATTCCCACAACCGAGGACCGCAGATGGTTCATGGTCAGCCGGAGTGTGAGGGCATTGCCTTATTGCTCCTACCCCATTAAATAAAATTTAATAGAAAGCATAAGAAATGAATGATTAGGATCACGCCACTAACACTATAGTCCTGTGCTCGTTGTCGTGCAGCGTGCTGATCGACCGCTGGCGCTACTTCTTCCCCAACAAGTGCGAGGAGGCGGAGGGCGCGCGGCGCGCCGACGAGCTGCGCGCGGCGCTGTCGGCGCTGGGCCGCGCGC
The DNA here is from genome assembly GCA_963662185.1 of Eilema griseolum. Taxonomy (NCBI): domain Eukaryota; kingdom Metazoa; phylum Arthropoda; class Insecta; order Lepidoptera; family Erebidae; genus Eilema; species Eilema griseolum. The sequence continues at coordinate 16,370,797 of OY759241.1, forward strand.
TGCTGCAGCCCGACATCGAGCTGCTCAAGTTCACTATAGAAACACTGGACGTGCTCAACTCACGGTGGAAGTTGTATCATAAGGTAACAATATTAATGGAGACTTGCTCTCACTTACCTCTCGTTTACACCCACAAACACGTAAAATACAATATAGGTATTTAAACTATCATGGTCACTCACATTAGTATTAAAGTTATCGGGATATTTACCATGTTGTATTGTTCTGAGTTCCTCCGTTCCTCCGTGATCATGTTGCTTGCAACAGCACCGAAATACCGGAAACTCAGAACAATACTGCTGTAATGTGTAATGTATTTTACGTTACCATGTTGTATGTAACGTAAAATACTAGTTTTGTATAAAATTTGTGGACTACTTATCAAAATACCCAACTCTTTGCATGTTATCGTTTTGTGTGTAGCTATTGAGTTGTTAGGCAAAGGAAAGGCGGTAAATTGCAACCATCATCACCCTCCCCCCTCTGATACGAAACGTCTCCTAAAACTAGACAGAACAAGTCTAAGAACAATAATGGGAACTATAACGGGCCACTGCTCCACAATCACCTATACACCATTGGTATCACGGACAGTCCCCTTTGCAGGGGATGTTTTGCTGCCGAGGAAACGGCCGCCCACCAAATACTGGAATGCGAAGCAGTAGCCTATCAACGATCACAAATCCTCGGTACAGTGAGGTCGCTCCGTGAAGCCTGTGAAGCCCCAGTAAGCTTCTGCGCTTCTGGGCGGAGCTAGGCTGGCTACTCTAGCCAGTACTCTGCACGCACAATGACCCAAAAGGGAGGCTAAGTGCGGTCAAGGGAGTCCCTTTCCATTCCATTCCAATTCCTCCCCCCTCTGTATCCACGCCTAGTTTGTATAGAAAACTATGATATTGTTATAGGTAATGTTTCGCAATGAGTTTCTGGGCGAATTCCTGTCAGTGTTGCTGGCGGGATTGGCAGAAGGTGGATGGCGCGCGTTGGTCCGCGACGAAGTAACCTCTGCAGTGCACGCAATGGCCATGGTCGACTTCCCAACATTCCGCACATCGTTCCTTCCACACTTCTTGGGTACTCTCCAGGGGCTATCGCCTGAGCATCAACATCATTTAGCACAGTTTCCACCTGATACGGTTAGTATAAAAAACTATTCACACTTTTGATATCACATTTGGTATAGGCAGCATAGAATGTCACCAAATAACTTGGCAAATGTACGACTGAAGCAATGCATTTAATTAAGTTAATATTTTATAATCACATATAATGAGTGATTATAAACTACTTCTTCTTTTTGTCAATGAAGAAATTTAAATACCAGATCAGAAATGCCAGGTCTGGCAAATAATGGTTTGGTATTTAAATTGTATTGCTCCAAAAGTTGGCCACAGCAACAGCTCTGTTGCTCTACAAAGGTCGTCGGTAGTGCAGGTAAAGGGGCTAGTCTACTTATGACCTGTATATAACTCCTTTAGATTAAGTAATTATTGCTTATTGTTATATGTACTGAAAAAAGCTGATCAGAAAAATTATATGTACCCTTACAATATTATACGATATCATCGGCTTATGAGGTATCCAAGGCCTGCAAGCCGGCTAAAGTACAACTTCTGGTGTAAGTTGCCTACCACGCAATGGCGTTTTACACTCAGATGTCACTATATAGCCAGTCATATTTCTGCTTTTAACGTAATGCCAAAGGTTCCCTGACTTCGGCCTTACAATAGCACAGAAACCTCAAATTTACGAATCTTACATAGTTATAAAATATATGTATCGTTTATTGCAGGATTTGCCAACATTCACTCAAAACATCCAGCGCCTGATGAACGACGTGAACTGTTATCGGGCGTACAACACGCTCGCGCCGGTGCACATGGCCACCTAGCGCCAGGCCTCATCACTCATCAGTCGCTGTGATATTAACACGTACATTGTGATATAATAATTATAGATATTTCGTAAATCGACTATATTTTTATGGTTGTTTGATGTGGGATAGACCGTTTTGTCGCTGAGAATAACTGAGCAAATATAGTGGTGTGTATATATTTAGTCCATAGATTGTGATTATTTAATGTTTATATTCTTGTTTTCTAATTTTTTCTGAACTTTAATATCAAAAGTGCTAATTGCTTTCATTCAATCATATGCAGAAATACCGTTTATTTTTACCTTCTCTTACCAAAATGCTGAGTGAAGTGAACTGAAGTGGTCTAGAATCGACTTACAAGCGATTCAGATACTACTGGGCCAGCGAGCGATTGAAAGGTACGTCTCGTGCCTTATAGAAAATCTACTCTCGTTTGAAACCATAAAACAACTTACCACCTCCACCAGTAAAAAAATATTCTCATGAAATAATAAAAGGATTCTTAACTCTTTTCATTTTTCGATTCGAATCTCTTTTTCTCATGCATTCACGCAAAATGTGAGGTTTTACGTAACAGCAAAATGTAAACCATAAATAAATGAATAAATAAATCAATCATTCTTCTGCTACTTTTCAGTGCAATAAACTTTTTCTTAACTGAACTTTTGAAATTCGTATTCATATTAGGGAAAGGTTGTAAAGTAACTAATGTTTTGTGATTAGTCAGCTTAAGCTTATTGCAGATTAGTAAGACATTCTATTGTCACCCATATAAAACTTGAGTATACAAAAAACAATTAAAGTTTCTAGATATCAAAACCATTACATTTGCTTGTCCACAGAAAAAGTGAAAAAATTTGCCGAAATCATTCTAGGTTTATGGTAGGTACATTAAATTAGTACATCATTGAGATTCAACTCGTTCGCAACCAATTTTGACGATGTTTTCGTTAATAAATTGTTTTCAGAAGTACCTTTCCGGGTATTATCGTGTTGAGGGAAATGTTTTACAGGTACAGTCGCATTCGAAAGTAGCTTAACAAACAATGACCGATCACCTTAGCTCTAAACCTTTCATAAATAAACAACAGAAATGCACATTTGTAGCATTGTATTTGTATTTCATTTATAGTTTTAACCTGAGAAATAGTATCGTATTTAATTATTTTCTTTAGAAAAATATGACTATATTTTTGATACTAATTTCAATCAAGTAACAGTAGGGCCCAAGAATCTCAAAGGTCGTCTTTGATTGTCAATAGCCACTTCTGAGGGCGACTGTACACTATAATTAAAATCTCACTTGGTGGAAAATAATGGATTTGTATTTCATGTTGGAGTTAATAATATTCTTATTATTAGTGTTGACAATGAAAATTATGCTTAGGGTGTATATTATGTACTTACGACGTTACTAAAATCAAATGATTTAATTTTTTATTGCATATAAGTGTATTGATTTTTTATAATATTAATAAATGTGATTACTTTCATGTTTGAACATGAAAAATAATTATTTAGTGTTGGTATTCTTGACATGCCTGTCTATTTTCAGTATGAGAGAAATAAATAGGCGCTGTTACCTTACAAAATAAAGGTCCTATTTTTCATTCAAAATTAGGTCCTATATTTTTATCATTAGTTATCACTATTTTTAATAGCATTAAGACAAATCAAGTTCGTGACTGAATTTGGAATATAAGACTGTGCATTATCATTTGATATTATTAAGTGTACCATCGTTTTATATTTACTAAATCGTGTAAGAGATTTAGTTCTTGAGAAATAAAACATTTACCTGCATTTACATACGGTTTTTGCGAATAGTTTAAACTAGTCATTGGAAGAATTTTATGTGTAAAAGTGTTATATGATATGGCTATAAACAAGCACTGTCTGCAGTGCTATTTGTTTACAAAATGCGTATAGGTAGGTGCCTTATTCTTTTCTTATTACTGTAAGACTTATTACTATTGCTTACAATACCAAACCCGACATATAGGAAGAAATCTAAATTCTGTGAGAAAATGAAACCCGAAATAATCCATACCAAATCAAAAGCAGGTATTGTACCTTTCTGTGAGTTGATATATCAGCTAGGTGATATAGTATTATAATCATCTTGATAAATTCATCGTCGAAAATTGCTACATTTTTTCGTAAAGATCTAATCAATTTCATAAATACAGATTTTGTAAACAAGATGGTGAATTTTTTTAAATTAATATCATTGAACATGCATGCAACATTTTGTTTTTTACTAATCTTACACACACATAAACATTCAGAACACATTTCAGAAACAAAATGTGAATCTTTATCGTATCACGATAAAGATTCGCATTTTGTTCCTGAAATGTGTTGTTTAATTACGGGCATGTTTAGAAAGTGTACCTACTTGTTAAATTTGGTCTGGAAATATATTAAATAGAATAAAATTGTAACACACCATTTATGTTAATCTTGGGGTGCAATAGGTTAGAGATCAATTATGTTCTTTTGAAGAGGAACTCTTTTTAGTTTTAATTGTCTGTATGCTTATAGTAACAGGAAATAAATGAATACAAGCTGTTTCAAGAATTGTTTTATTAAACCACATTTATTTACATTAAATAGGTGTTATATAGTAGCTAGCTGACCTATCCTCCCTATATGGAGGTTATACCTTCATGCAAGTGCTAGCTCTAAATTAACAAAGCTTTTCCGAAATTAAATGAATAGCATGGCAGTGCATAAAGTAAAAACAAACATTGATATTACTACTTCCAATGGTGACACTTACTGGACAGGTGATCAGTGAATTCCGTATCAGTCGAATATACTACTGCCACTCCACAGATGTTCTCAACATGTTTATATCTTTAACCCATAACTCTATTTTGATTGTAAATATTGTGACAATAATTTCTTATATACTTCCATTACAATTTTTTTGTGGCTTGCACATAGCTCTAAGTCAGGAGTGATGTCTACCCAGCGCACCCCTGCTGCGTCACTACCGGCATGAAGCTCCAATTCCCCAACAATGGTACCACTCTTGTCATGGAAGTTGTATGCAATAGTTTCCATCCAGGCATTATCAGTGTTGCGATGATCATCAATATATCCTTGATATACAATGTCACCTTCACTAAATAATGTATCAAATTTAGCGAGCCAAGCCTTCTTTTCAACTGTAAGCAGAAATTTTGGATGTATAACCAACCAGCAATTATGTAAGTAATAAATTGTGAATTTAGTAGGAGCAAAAGATGTATGCTTGCATCCTGTATATTAACATGAGTCCTCCTTTTCTCACATGGGTCAAATTCGTGGCTAAGCCACTAAATTTGTTAGGAGACCAACATTGGTAGGCTTGGTCAAACTCATGATTAGACATACCACTGTCATTTATTATTTGAAAGGAATAAATGAACAAAGAAATAGAAGTCGTTTGGTAGCGCGAAGTTACGAAAATGACTCTGAAGAGATGTTGCTGATTTAGTTAAGAATAAAGAGATAGCAAGAGTTTAAATTACTTTTATAGAGGTTGTTTTTTTATTTATTTTGATTATCGACTATAGAAAGAATAGTTTTAGATATTTTAATTTTGGACACATTTTTTCTTAATTGTGTACAGGTACTCACAGAAATAAGGTAACAAATAATTTTTATTATAATTATCTATGTGAAATAGCTATTTCATTGTTCATTATTCTAGAGGACTGTTCTGTTCCTATTGCGTGGTTCATTAATACATTTTTAGTAACTTATTAAAAAAAAGTTTTATTATTTTTTACAACTCTGATGACATTCACGCATTTCTATAAAATTTGAGTAATTCTTGGGGCAACTTTGCCCATGTATCAATATTTACCTATTTAAACGAAGATGGCTGCTTCAAAAATTAATAAATCGCTTTTTTAGCGACAGGACTATTAGTTACTTCAAGTTGCGTGCACTCTGGGCCACACATTCTATGTAAACTAAAGGCTAGGTAAAGTTGCTAAAAATGTGTCAATTTTACCCCGCTCATACTTTTGATTATCTTATGTAGAATTCAATAATTTTACCAAAAAAGACTGTACTTTTTTACCAAATAGATCAAGCAAAACTTTCATAGTTAGCTTCATGTTGGAGAAAATTGTATAAAAGTAAAAAAATATGGTAAAGTTGCCACAGATATAACTTTCATGCAAGTGCTAGCTCTAAATTAAAAAAGCTTTTTCGAAATTAAATTAATAACATGGCAGTGCATAAAGTAAAAACAAACATTGATATTACTACTTCCAATGGTGACACCATTACTGGACGGGTGATCAGTGAACTCCGTATCAGTCGAATATACTACTGCCACGCCACAGATGCTCTCAACATGTTTATATCTTTAACCCATAACTCTATTTTGATTGTAAATATTGCGTCAATAATTTCTTATATACTTCCATTACAATTGTTTTGTGGCTTGCATATAGCACTAAGTCAGGAGTTATGTCTACCCAGCGCACCCCTACTGCGTCACTACCGGCATGAAGCTTCAATTCCCCAACAATGGTACCACTCTTGTCATGGAAGTTGTATGCAATAGTTTCCATCCAGGCATTATCAGTGTTGCGATGATCATCAATATACCCTTGATATACAATGTCACCTTCACTAAATAATGCATCAAATTTAGCCAGCCAAGCCTTCTTTTCAGCTGTAAGTAGAAATTTTGTGTGTATAAGCAACCAGCAAGTTTGTGTGAAAAAAAATTGTGAATTTAGAAGGACCAAAAGATGTATGCTCAGATTGCAGCAAGTACAAACATGTGGTATCTGCCAAATGGGAAAGACTTGATTTGGTTTTAAGTTTCATCAAAATTGTGCTCGTGACTCCTTTGAGCATTTTTCGCTATTCCTTATTGTTTCATATTTATCCACCCAATCCGTTATGAAAAATTCATCTTGTATATTAACATGAGTATGGGGCCTTCTCTCAAATTAGTAGACCAACTTACACAACAGGTAGGCTAGGTCAAACTCATGATTAGACATACCACTGTCATTTATGCTATTTAAAAAAACTTTAGCTAACAATATCATATTGCTAGCTAAAGTTTTTCTAAATAAGTAAATTCTTCATATACAACAATCCATTGTTAGGTATTTATTTTAAGAGTGTTTGCTGTGATGATTTTGATTTAAATTAGTACAGGGTGCAAGACCTACCTTCACTCATAAAATCAGAGTTGGTGGCTTCTTCTCTGAACTCTCTAATAGCAGTTGCAGACACTTTTTCACCAGGGTCTACCATTCCACCTGGTAATGCCCATTCCCCTGTATCACCTCGCTTTATTGCTACAAACTGCAAAATAGGTCTAAAATTAGTGTATTAATGTAATCCTATCCATTTGTGATAAATTTATACAAAAGTATTTGTGGACAATGAAACTTACTTATTATTTTTATCAAGTACAACTTCACCATTATCAAGTCTTTTCCAGCAAGTTACAATAGGATCAGCTGCGTGATTTGGTCCCCATCTTCCAAGAACACCCCTACCAGTTACACCTGTTCTACCAATGGGGTTGAGAGGATATCCATTTTTTACTATATATGTACTTGTGTAACTGATTCTGCTTATGTTGCCATCAATTTGGTTAAACTTTGGTTTGAAGTTAGGATCCCCTTTAAAAACATAAGTTCACATTCAGTTTTTAAATAGTACCAGTATTTAGTTAATGTATTGTTTATGTTTAGCCTATGTGTTACTTACCTATGTCAGGATCTGCCCAAGGCTTTCCATTTATATAAGGGGAAGTATAATTGATTGGTTTGTATTCAGAAAATTCAATGTCCCAACCCACCTTCTCATCAGGAATTGTAAATCTTTCAATATTAGAGCGAGGGTACAGTCCTCCGCGACATTTGAAATGCGTTGAGAACAACATTGTTAAGCTAGATCGAGCCATAACAATGTTACAAAATAAAAATGTTATTGTTTTTATTATGTTCATTAGTTCAGAACACCAATGTTTCTGACCAATTTCTAACTACGTTCAAGTTCACAGATAGGTACATATTTAATTATTATTTAAAGAAGAAAAGCTCTACTGCAATAAGCTCACAGTAAGTAGGTATATAATAATTATCCAGTAATTCGTGTTAGTTACTGGTACTAAGCCTGGTAAAAGCGTATTTATTTTAATTCGGTAAGATATGTATTTATCTAAGTATCGTAAAAAATCTCACATGTCATTTCCAAGTCATTTCAATCATGTTTTGGACTTGGACCATAGATTAGTTTGACATGTAATAATCTATGACTTGGACCAAAGAGTATATAAAAGCACTTCGACCTTGGACACATTTGCCATTATGACAATGACAGGTGACTATTAACATTTTTCATTTAATGCCCATGAATACAGGCCTTTGAAGCATTTAAAACAAACTTTGAAAAGCTCCAATGGCTAGGAAGTTTTAAAAAGAACTATTTATGATTTGTAGAAATGATTTTAAATTCGGCATGGTCTAAATATGCTCATAGGTTTTTTTTTTGTTTTGGCTACATATTGCGGTTGTTCCACTAGACTGAAGTCTCCTGTAACCTAAAAAAGATCCCTATATATAATCGAGGAGACGGCTACGGGGTCCGCATAGCCTGTAGCTGGCGGCGGTGAACTCAGCCGTCGGGGGTCGCAGGTAGAGACGGAGCTGTCTGTCTCCCTAGCAGAAATAGGCCGAAGCGGCGGCGCGCCTTTCCATACCCGGGGACTTCGACTCACAGACGGCGTTCGTTTTAGTCGGTTCCAGTCCGACAAAGCCACCCTCCGTCGGCTTCGCTGGAGGGATGAGGGGGACATTAAAAAAAAGTACAATTAATCATTCACGGACATTATGGAAAAATATAGAAAGAAAAAAAAGAAAAACTTTCTTAAAAAACTGTATTTAAAAATAAGTTCATTATTTTACATTTAGGTTTTTTTTAAATGGTCTTATTTTCTTCTCCTTGTTGTTTTTTTAGCAGTTGTTGGTTTCTTAAATACTGCATCTTCATCTTTTTTCTGAAACTCCTCATCTGAAGAAATTACATGACGCTTGTGAATAATTGAAATACGAGGAATATTTTTTAAACATCTGTACAATAGATCACATATAGAATCCCATTATGGTTAGATTAATTAAAAAGTAGCATTAGTCTAGTTGCCAAGGTTCAAGGATTTGAGATCAAGAAGTCACGGGATACCCTCGGCTATTACCCACTACTTCAAACACAAGGGGTTCTACACCTGGTACAGTATAACAAAATCTCTGAGATTAATATCTCACCTGACTCATCCGAAAAGTTAGCTGCAGCTTTATTGTTTCTGGTTGGGGCTTTCCGAGAAGATTTTCTTACAGTTGGCGGCGGGGAATTAGAGTTAACCAGTGGCTCATCGTTCTGCTAAACAAAATAATTATTAGGCTATATGATATTTCTACTTTGCAGGATTTTATTTGCGTTCCTGTTTGTACACAGTTGCATCGGAGGCTATCATATCAGAGCCCAGGGTCTACTTAATTAAATTTTTTTTTTAATGCCAATCGATTCTATTTTATGTGGGGATCAAAAAACTCTATGAGACCATTTTAGCTTTCAGTACTAGGAAAGACAGAAATCGCCAAAAACGTTTCCCATACATTTCGGCAACAGAAACAAATTTCTACGATGGTCTAACTTTTTGTTATGGCCAGGAAGTGGGTAGAATTGACTGTAAAGTAAATAAAAAGAATTTTTACCCTCAAATTTCTAATTTGATTCGAAAATCTGTGTGTTATACTTAGTTTCAGCTGAGAAACTTCGTATGAGTTATTAATTAAGGATTTTCGCTAAAATGTCTTCTAATCGTAAAAAAATTTACTTATTAGAAGCGTATTTTGTCAATAATCGAAATGCGGGAGCTGCATTAGTGTGGTACCGCAATAAGTATCCGTTGCGGCATGTGCCAACAAGAAAGGTTATTACAAATCTTTTGAAAAACCTGGAATTGCAGGGTTCTTTCAAAAGAAAGCGGCAGCCTCGTGTGGACATGGACACGGAGATTGCGGTTCTGACTTATGTCGAAGCATATCCAGAGGTATCGTCCAGGCAAGTCGCCCTTGAAGTAGGTGTATCCCACTCCCTTGTGATAAAGATATGGAAGAAATACGGCTACAAGTGCTATCGATATGGGCGCATAGTTCAAGTGTTACATCCGGGTGATGATGTTCGAAGGCTTACTTTTTGCAGATGGCTAAGAGGAAAAATAAGCAGAGATCATGAATTTTTAAATTACATACTGTGGTCAGACGAAACGAATTTTTCCAATAACGGTATGTACAACAGAAAAAATCACCACTATTGGTCCAAAGAAAATCCACTAAGAGTTACGGCAAGTCATAATCAGGTTCGCTTCTCATTCAACTGTTGGTGTGGTATAATGTCCAATCGAGTCATAATGGTGGAATTTTATGAAGGGAAACTGAATTCTGCCATGTATAATGAAGTCATTTTACACCATCTTGAAAACGAGATGGACGAATGGCCCCTGTCGGAATTGCGAAAAGTTCATTTTCAACAAGATGGTGCTCCGCCACATAACAGTCACCTTTCACGTTCCAATTTGAGCCGCCTATTCGGTACACAGTGGATAGGTACACATGGTCCAACACAGTGGCCACCTCGTAGCCCCGATCTAACACCACTTGATTTTTTTTATGGGGCTTCGTGAAAAACGAGGTGTATAAGACGACGTACGCCAGTGTTCAAGAGCTCAAGGTTGCATTAATGACCATTTTACGTAATATTCATCCCAGAAATTATTAGCCGCCATTCGTTCAGTGCAAAAAAGGATAGACTTATGTATTCGTGAAAATGGAAATCATTTTGAGCAATTTATTTCATAAACCAATTTCTTAAATGTTTAAATGATTTTTTTTATTTAAAAAAGTTCAAAATTTTACCTGACCTATGAGTTTCGAGCTGATTTATCATATTTCCGTACGAAATGTATGGGAAACGTTTTTGGCGATTTCTGTCTTTTCTAGTACTGAAAGCTAAAATGGTCCCATAGAGTTTTTTGATCCCCACATGTAATAGAATCGATTGGCATAACAAAAAAATATTTGAACTTTTTGCATTTTTTTTGCTAAGTTTTTTACAAAATCTGTGAATGCAGTTCAAAATGTCCCAAAAAGTTAGGGAAGGTCTTTTAAGAACGTTTTGCTGTAACTGCAACGGTTAAGGTACTTGCCCTTACTGCCCCGTTTCAAAAATACACTCTGTATATGAAAACCAAACTCCACTGTGCGGTTACGTCATTAAAAGCGGAGTTATAATAAATGTATTGTACTGTACCTCATCGGGACTGGAGGAGGAGCGGCGGCGGTTGCGGCGCGGCGCGGGGCGGCGGCGGGGCGTGGCGGCGGCGGGGGCGGGGGCGGCGGGCGCGGCGGCCTCGTCCGTCGGCTCGCCGGCGTCGCGCACCGCGAAGCACTCCTCTATCTTATCACCCAGCTCGTTTACGAGCGTCTGTTCAATAAACGTTTGAATACTGAATTATGCCAAAGTAAAAAAATGCTATATTTGTAACATAACATAAACTCACGCTTAAGCGTTCAAGCGTCCCTTTGTACACTAATAAGGGTTGGTTGAATATACTCGCTTAAATATTACTTTAAAAAGATATTTTATTGGTTTATCTCAAGTATCGATACCTTTAGAAACAAATTTGTATGGCATAACATAACATAAACTCACGCCTATATCCCCGAAGGGGTAGGCAGAGGTGCTAGCACCCACATTTCGCCAGTTTATATTTAGGTTCCAATGTAATAGGCGGCAAACCTATTGCCATTAACCGGGCACTTATAAAACCTGCGATAAATACACACATAACTTCGAAAAGCATCGAAAAGTCATTGGTGTGTCCCATGGTAAGACCTGGGATCGAACCCGAAACCTCGTCTCAACAGTCCATTACCCATACCACTAGGCTATATTTGTTATGGATAAAAAAATTATGTACTATAAATATCTAAATTACCATATGCCAAAATATTTTATGATTATTTTCTTTATGCAAATGGATAGTGAACCGAGAAACGAACACAAAAATTAAATAAGCATATTCTGTGATAAATGATTATATCGAACATACCTTTATTTCTGCTCTAGCCATCTTCGATGTGTTGTTCATGAGAGTAGTGAACGACTCCATAACTCCTGGGCAGTGTAACTTATCTTTATAGCAGTCCATGTTCTCCATCAGTTTTCGTAGCGACCTCTCGTTGTAGGTGAATAAGGACAGACAATAAGCAAGGTCTCGCCACTGGCGCTCATCGTTAGACAGTTTGAATCTTTGGCATAGTTTCTCAATTAAAGCTTCCATTTGACGATCTTTTTGAATGAGAGATGTTATGTACCTGAAAAGAAAAATAAGAATTATGGGTGCATAGAGCATAATACAAAAAAAAGTTGAATATGTAATGAATACTTAGATACGATTATGACAATTAAATAAAATGGTTATTCCCAAGAGTTTAGGGTGAGGGTAGGGTAGGTATGTTGGACTACCAATATCACGAGTTTTTAATCTGTTAAATTCTTATAGTGCCCTTAATAGATGATGAGGCTTTTAATTATAATAACACAATTATTTAAGATTAGCTCACTCACTTCATAATAACCCTGTAGATATTTTCAGGTACATTAAGTTCAGGGTCACTAAGCCTTGATATAATATCAGGCATCACATTGTACAGCGCGTTGCCTTTCTGCGAGAGCTGCTTGAAGAACAACCGCGTCATAGCGGCCACCTTGACGTCCTTGTCGGCACAGCACAGAGCCATGTCTGCGATTTGACCTTTCACTCGCACCATTTCGTGAAGAACCAAAAATGATAGCATTTTCACTGCACATTGACGGACTTCCAACTCTTCATCACTTAATCTGAAAATAAAATTGAGGTATTTAGATTGTAATCTGTTAAGCAGTAGTTCATGTATTTCAAAGTTCTTTTCAAGATATGACTACTATATATTTATTATAGAGAACTGCCAAAGGTTATGTGTTAGTACGCTTACATATCAAAACCCCGAAGTTCAAAATACCGAAAGTACGAAACCCCGAAGTAAAATTGTTATAAAAATTAATAACTAAAAAAAATAACTATATAATTCAATTTTCGGGATTTTGATATTCGGTATTTTGATACGTAACCGTTATAATAACACACATGCACCTTTTTCGATTTCTTCGTCCGAACGTTAATCACGGTTGGATCAAAAGTCTACACTTTGAAGCCCAGCTCTTCAACTACCTTCCACAATTTGATTCATTATGATTAACGGATGCAATGGTCGCCTGAACCTTAGCCCCGAGAGTGAAGTCAATCAGAATGTGAACCAGCATGCAGGTGAACTAGGCTTGGACAAATAAATAAATGGGGTCTCCTGATTCCTGAGGCTACCCTTCCAAAGGTTCTACTCTGTACTATACTAGAATACTTACATCTGATATATATGTTGAGTCCAGGGTTGCGTCAGATTAGGGAAACGTAATGTAAGGTCTGCGAAAGCGATTGTCAGGTTGGTCCTTAGGGGCACATTCTTGGACTTTGTGAGTACAGTCACCATCAGTTGCAGACTTTCTTCACATACCGCGTTTGACACCAACATGAATCTGCAAGTGCAGAGTTGATACAGTTTACATAAATACAAATCGTTTACCCCGAATGGTCGACCGCGCATTAAACTTTATCGATTTCTTTTTTATCCGAGCGTTAGTGGGGGGAGGGGGAAGACGAAATTATATTTATGTAAGCCTACTGCTTACATGACCATTATCTAGATCCCCCCTTATTTACTTTTTCACATATAATATAGCATGCATTACTCATTCATTACCCTAAAAACAAACATGACAAGAAATATGCTTATAATAAGTACCAATGTTTACGTAAGCATGATAAACCCTCCGTAAGAGAATTGCTTACTTTTGCTGATAAGAGAGAGGGATAAATTTGTTTACGTAATACTTGAACGGCCCCTTTGGGTATGGAACCCTAAAAAGAAAATTGCAACCTCAAATGTAAGTTTTCAATGGACTAAATTAGGTGAGTGTGGTCCTGTGTGAGTAGTGTGGTCCTGTGTGAGTAGTGTGGTCCTGTGTGAGTAGTGTGGTCCTGTGTGAGTAGTGTGGTCCTGTGTGAGTAGTGTGGTCCTGTGTGAGTAGTGTGGTCCTGTGTGAGTAGTGTGGTCCTGTGTGAGTAGTGTGGTCCTGTGTGAGTAGTGTGGTCCTGTGTGAGTAGTGTGGTCCTGTGTGAGTAGTGTGGTCCTGTGTGAGTAGTGTAGTCCCGTGTGAGTACTGTGGTTCTGTGTAAGTAGTGTGAGTAGTGTGGTCCTGTATAAGTTGTGTGAGTAGTGTGGTTCTGTGTGAGTAGTGTGGTCCTGTGTGAGTAGTGTGGTCCTGTATAAGTTGTGTGAGTAGTGTGGTCCTGTGTGAGTAGTGTGGTCCTGTGTGAGTAGTGTGGTTCTGTGTGAGTAGTGTGGTCCTGTGTGAGTAGTGTGGTTCTGTGTGAGTAGTGTGGTCCCGTGTGAGTAGTGTGGTTCTGTGTAAGTAGTGTGAGTAGTGTGGTTCTGTGTGAGTAGTGTGGTCCTGTGTGAGTAGTGTTGTTCTGTGTAAGTAGTGTGAGTAGTGTGGTCCTGTGTGAGTAGTGTGGTCCTTTGTGAGTAGTGTGGTCCTGTGTAAGTAGTGTGAGTAGTGTGGTCCTGTGTAAGTAGTGTGAGTAGTGTGGTTCTGTGTGAGTAGTGTGGTCCTGTGTGAGTAGTGTGGTCCTGTATAAGTTGTGTGAGTAGTGTGGTCCTGTGTGAGTAGTGTGGTCCTGTGTGAGTAGTGTGGTTCTGTGTGAGTAGTGTGGTCCTGTGTGAGTAGTGTGGTTCTGTGTGAGTAGTGTGGTCCCGTGTGAGTAGTGTGGTTCTGTGTAAGTAGTGTGAGTAGTGTGGTTCTGTGTGAGTAGTGTGGTCCTGTGTGAGTAGTGTTGTTCTGTGTAAGTAGTGTGAGTAGTGTGGTCCTGTGTGAGTAGTGTGGTCCTTTGTGAGTAGTGTGGTCCTGTGTAAGTAGTGTAAGTAGTGTGGTCCTGTGTAAGTAGTGTGAGTAGTGTGGTTCTGTGTGAGTAGTGTGGTCCTGTGTGAGTAGTGTGGTCCTGTATAAGTTGTGTGAGTAGTGTGGTCCTGTGTGAGTAGTGTGGTTCTGTGTGAGTAGTGTGGTCCTGTGTGAGTGGTGTGGTCCTGTGCGAGTAGTGCGAGGCGTGCGCCCCCGCGGTACCTCGTGAGGCTGAGCGCGGCGGCGGCCTGCAGCGCAGGCGAGACGCGCGCGGGGTTCGCCAGCAGCCAGCGCAGCAGCGGCAGGTAGCGCGCCAGCGCCGCGCCCCCGCACACGATGTCGCGCTCGCACACCGCGCGCACGTACTCTGCGTCGGCGTCGTCCGCCACCGCGCCCTCCAGGCCGGTCTCCTCTTCCGTCATCGTCGTGTTCACCTGCCGACAACCAACTGAATGTGTCGACGATTGCACGCACAATGACCCAAAAAGGAGGCTGTGTGCGGACAAAAGTCCTTTTCCATTCTAGTACGCGTGTCTTGGGTGTGTTGACGACTCAGTGCGACCCAGGATATACTGCCTATAGAATCGAGAGCCCTTAAAGCTTGGTAGTAACTTGTCCACTTACTCCTTTTCATTTGGTCCGTACGTCTATTTAATAATTAGCAGCAACAGCCGTCTAAACTAGGACACGAAGGTATTTCCGCCCAATTCAACAGTCCGACTTGGGAAGTACCTCAGCCCTACAGAATACCGCGGTCATAATAACCTCGTGTTGTGTTCCCGGCGTTGAGTAAGGTAGCCAGAGCTCATTAGAGATTTTTTGTGCCGCCTGTGGGAAGACCAAAGGCTTGTCCTGCTTTTTCTTATACGCTGACGGCCCAGAAACTCTCTGTTCTTACAGGATCAGCAGCGCGAGTGTGGCTCCCCTACTGTTGCGCACGTCCATAGGCCACGGTAACCACTTTCCATCAGGTGAATCGTGTGCTTGTCTGCCATCTAAGTGGTATAAAAAAAATCTCCCGACCCACGGGATAGCCTGCGCCTGAGCCTCGTTCGTCAATCAGCTAGTGTACTGGCAAGTAGGCGAGGATTGGACCCGAAAGTATTGATGGAGCTTCATACAAAATACACTGCACCGTTAGTACCTATAGCGGCGCGAATATGACCGTTACGCGTGTCAACTATAGAATATAAAATACACGCGAAATGAAATGGTGATTACACACAGGACTTCACTACCTCCATCGGGTTTTTCTGTTAAGAAATTCTCGGTGGCAGCACGAAGTCTCGAAATATTACTCAATGGATGAATATACATAAATAGATGAGATCTCTTGTTCGTCTTGCTACCAGTTTCTCTAGTACAACATTCGACATAGTAATAATAGGTAAATCTCACCGAAGGCCCTTTATTGGAAGCAACACTGGCAGATCTCTGAGCTCTCGAGGAAGCACTCGCGTTGCTCATGTTCATGAGCGTCTGCCGCCGCAAGTCATCAACTCGTCCGCGACGCCCGGGGGTCGCAAAAGCACCTGCCTTCTTCTTACGCTTCTCTTCAGCCTTACGTTCTTCACGGACCTATAATATTTAAAACATTTGTTAGTTCTATATCTAGGCTGTTATTATAAATGACTACTTAACGCTGGTTACAACAGTACCTGATTCCGCCTCCTTAGTTCGCTGTATACGTTTACATCAAGATAAATAAGTTGTTGTAAAGCAACTTGTCCCAAAATTAACACAAAGCGCGTCAGTAGTACCGTTGGCAGACTGACATGTTCCTGATTGTCCACGTCCTTGACCATCGTTTCTTCCACACGTTTGTACATTTCGGCCAAAAGCTTAGCACAGACTATTTCAGGAGTATCACAGATTGCGTATATTAGGTCTATGGCATTAGCACCGAAGGAACTGAATTTATCGAATTTAGAATATGTGTCCATTATGCTGTCGAATATAGAGTTTATAATCGCGTGTTCAGCTGGGTATCTCTGGCTCTTTTTAGATAACGGTAGTAGTAGCTGAACACTGAGATTTCTAGTGTTGTAGTCGGCGGTGAGTCCATGCGTTTGTATGACGTCGATGTTGGCGAGCGCTACGGAGGGCTTCGCTTTAGCGATCATGAGGAGGAATGACAATGCCGCGTAGCTGTCCATATCTGTAGTTCCGTCTATTTTCTTTAAAAACATTTCCCAGAAGACCTGCAAATAAACAAATGGATTAATGTTTCATTACAGAAAATTATTAGTTGTGAGAATTCAGAAGTCAACTTTACGGTAAGCCGATTCCACCTGCTGATTGATGGTCGACGCTTCACAGGCTTTACTCAAGGCGATAGACCAAGTAAGTCACGCCCATTTAAATTGTGATAAACCATATGGTTTAACTATTTAGGAAAGAGGGATGATGATGCCAACTAACGGCGGTAAGACCGACTACTGCTATTCATGATTGTGTATATATCACTTCTTAATCCCATCAAAGTCTAAGTTACCTGTATAATCGCAGGCGTGATGTCGCCCTTCTCCACCCACTTGTCGACAAGGTGTTCGAGTGCTAATGCGCTGCCGCGGTCGATGTGAGTCATCAGATTGACCAGTTTCTTAGAGATGGCGAACGCACGCGCTCGTTCCGCCTTATTGTCACACTCTAGGTACATATCCCGGTAGGCGCGCTCAACAGCTTCGCGTTTGTCCTTGGGAAGAAAGATATTATAATTATAAGACGAGATGAAGGCGAAAAGTTCCTCTTCCCCTTGGGCTCCACCAAGATCTATAGGGCCAAATCAACCTCAAGGTTGCACGCCTGTGTACCTGCTCAATAACGGGTGAGATTTTGAAGACAGGCTTTCCTCTTGAGGTTGCGAGATCAGTCGGAAGTCGCTCCCATAAAAGCCAAACTAATAGTAGGAGGATGGAGAATGCAATAGGAGAGAAGTATTATTAATTATAACCTGAAAATATGCACGCCGTATGTGTGCAGAATGTGAGGCAACGTAATTTTGTAATATCTCTTGTACCATATTCTAGCAAATAAACTATTTTGATTTGATTTGAAATTTTGGATGCAACTGGGAATACAGCTAAACTGATGATGTAGATAATGCCATGTTTTTCATGCAAACAAGGAGTAAAATGGACATTCTACGATAAAGTTGTACAGTTGCGAGTTGCGATCAAGTTGGAAACAGTGGTTTACGCCCTCAAGCTAGTTGGTTTCTGTACTATATAATTTTCCTTACAAACATGCCTCTAATTTATTATAATTCTCACCTGATCTGGTGACCAAACAAGCATTAGCATATTAGCCACGCCTGTCTTAGCCGACTCTATATTGAAGTGGTGCGCTGACGTGAAGAAATCAATAGCTTCACTGACATCGCCTGCTTGTTTCGACATAAGTAACGCATTTACTAAAGGCACTGCTTCAGATACCATGCGACTGAAGTACACAGACTCTTGGAGGAATGCGACTATATTTTCTTTTTCTTCAACACGTTTATATATTGCTAACTCTTGTTCACACTGTTGAGTGAGAGAGATAGATTCTCTTCTGTCTGGTATGATGAACATATTGCGAAGAAGTGCTACAAAGTAATCGATCTGAAATAATGATTTGTATTTTTGTAAATCCATATATGATCTGAAAGTCGAGCGGAGATGCATGCAAAAGCTAGTAATGATATAATATAGGTTTTCTACGAAAGATCAACTAATTTCGTTAGATTTTTAAACTGTCGCGGTGCGGATTTATAATTATATAACGCTTCGGGACTATTCGCGATTAAATCTTGGATCTTACTATTTTCTTTTTCATTAGAGTTATTAAGTTCTAAGTACCTGATCACTTTTTTCCATATCACATCTGAGGAGCTTAGCATCTGGATACTGTCGCTCTGTGTGTTTCACAATCAGATAAGCTTTATAATAATTCTTCTCGCGTAAATGTTTACGTATTGCATCATACAAATTATCTAACGAAGCCTGAGACAAGTCGGGTTCGTCCTGCGTAAGGACATCCATACTTTTTTTGATAGCACTGATGACGTCAGGCTCGATTTTTTCCCATTTCTTAACTAACCCTGCATCTGGCCCAGGATTGAGCTTCTTTCGCAAATCTTCTAATATTTTCTCTTCAGTCTGCAATTGTTCTTCAAGTAATTCCAGTTTGAGTTGAGCTGAGAATGGATTGCATTCTAAAAATATCTGAAATCAAGAATATGTATATCCTGCATTTCGTGTTACAGTGTCTATGTAAAAATATAATGAAAACGTAACAATAGTCTCTGAATCATACAAATGTTTACAAAATTTGATTGGCTCATAGTGAAATTAGCACAATGTATGGTAATAACGTGTTCCTTACTTTGAGTAGTTGTATGGCGGCTTTCCGTACAAGTGCCGCCTTGTCTTTGAGCCGTCCTATAGCTCGTTCCAGCACAGTGCGCTGTCTAGTCACCGGCACGCAGTTATCTCGCTGGAGACGACACCAGAATTGAAGTACCTGACGAAATTCAATCATAAATTTTTATTATTAACCTCGGTAGCCTAGTGGAATGGGTAATGGATTCGATCCAAAGTTTACCATGGCACACACCAATGACTTTTCGATGCTTTTCGAAGTTATGTGTGTATTTATCGCAGGTTTATAAGTGCCCGGTTAATGGCAATAGGCTCGCCACCTATATTCCTACATTGAGACCTAAACATAAACTGGCGAAATGTGGGTGCTAGCACCTATGCCTAGCGATTCGGGGATAAAGACGTGAGTTTATGTGTGTATGTATATTTACTAGTAAATTTTTATTTGTTGTAAAAATCGATTACCCTTTACTTAGCATATGCTCTGAAATGAAATGCTTATAATGACGTGTATCCGCGTAGCTTATCGAGAGAATCCTGGTCACTACACTGCCGATGTGATACGATTCCTAACACAAGTAATTTAAATTAGCTACTATACTATTACTTTTAAATAAAAATCTAAATAGTGTTTCGGTGTACAAGACGTACCTTGTGGCGCACGTAAGCCGACAAGTCGTGCATATGGTCGTGCAGGTCGTCGAGGAAGTCGTCCCGCTGCGCGCGCTGCTCGTCCGTCAGGCCCTCGCCGCGCAGCTCCACGCTCAGCACCTCGCACATCATGCCCAGCACGCTGATGCGGAGCGTGTACGACTGCCACACATAACATCGCTATTAGGGTCTATATTCACTGAAAGTGCAGCAGCCCTCAGAGACGGCGGCAGTCAACGTTTGTTACTAGAAATGATTGCAAGCACGTTTGCGCGGCTATGAACTTTGTCACCCGCAGATAAGATATTTTGAATCATATCTGCTAATTATTGTAATATTTAAAACAGTCGCTGTCGGCTGTAGTTCTTTTAGTAGGGATTGACTTAGGCTGCGGTCGAGAACTCAGCGGCGAGCGGCACAGCAGTCCAAGCGTCAAGGCAAACCAATGAGAGCGAAAGAGAGCTCAGCAGCGGGCGGTCTCTTTCTCTCTCATAGGTTTGCCTTGACGCTTGGACTGCTGTGCCGCTCGCCGCTGAGTTCGCGGCCGTGGCCCTACACTGAACACTAAAAGATGATGTACATGGGAACAAAATAACAGAAAGCGATTATGCGAAAAACGAAGTAGCGATGCGCGCAATGCAAGAACGCGAGAATTGGGTATTTTTCTGTAGTAAAAATAAACTATTTAACTGAGCTCATTAATTTAAGAATGGTAAAAAAGCGGTAAAATTAATAAAAATGATAAAACAAGCACAGACACAACGTCTGTGCTTGTTTTAGCATATTTGACACACAAATATTATTATATATTATATTATTTTATTTATTTATTTATTTATACTTTATGCACGATGTACATTGGCGGACTTAATGCCGTAGGCATTCTCTGCCAGTCTACCATAGGGTGATGCAGAGCTAGTACGAGGTAGGCGCATATTGACAAGAGATGCGTTTGGTTCTAAAAGGACTATAGAGTAATTATATATAGGTTCTTAAACATAAACAGTACTTATACCTACTTATCATACTTAAAATAAATCAGAATAGTTATACATATACATAAAAGATATACACATTATAACATAAATATAATACATAAATATAGATATCCATATCAATATGAGTAGAAATATCATTATCGTTGAGACGATGATTCTGCCAATTCCGTAGTGATCAATTGTCGTACCCTAGACTTAAACACATTGCGGCTCGTGCTCTTCCTGATCTCTAGAGGAAGTGCGTTCCATAGGCGAACAGTCTCCACGAAGAAAGAGGAGCCTAAAAAGTTTGTTCTATGAGAAGGAAATGCGAGGATCCGGTTGTCAGTAGATCGAAGATTTCTATCATTGTTGGAACATAAAAGCTGAAAGTATGAAGTTAAGTAAGTGGGGATAGTGGGAGAGTTGAGGATATTGTAAAGAGTAGTAAGTGCACGCAACTTACGGCGAGGACGGATGGTTAACCAATTAAGCTGCGAACGGAATGTAGACACGTGGTCGTATTTACGAAGGTTGAAGATGAATCGAATGCAGTTATTAAGAAGACGGTCTAATTTATCGAGAAGGTCTGCATTCAGGTCAAAATAGCACACATCACCATAGTCTATCAGAGGAAAAATTAAACTTTGGGCCAACATAACTTTGGTCCTTGTTGGTAGAAAGTTCTTCAGGCGGTATAAAAATCTGAGCCTACCCGTAATTTTCTGGCTCATGTGCGTTACCTGCACACGCCAGTCCATGTTGGAATCAAGGTAGAGTCCTAGGTCCTTAACTGAAGAACTGAAAGGAATTGTTGTTCCGTTGTAGGTAATTGGTGGCAATTTTGTAATATTGACTCCATTCATCAACCTGCCGCTGCCGACTATAATGGACTGGCATTTAGATGGGTTTACGGTTAAACCAAATTTAGTGGACCAGTTTCCCAAAGCTTCCAGATCCCCATTCACGTCGCGAATGGCTCGTGAAACGTCATCAGCAGGTGCTTGAGCATATAACTGCAAGTCGTCTGCATACAGATGATACGCACATCGAAGATTATGAGTAGCAACATTAATAAAAATAGAGAATAATAAGGGAGAGAGAATACCGCCTTGAGGGACACCAGTGTCGAGATTGCACCAGCTCGATGTAGATTCATCAATGCGTACACACTGCTGGCGCCCCTGAAGATAATTTGAGAAAAATTCCAGTGCATCCGATGAGATCTTAAGATGGGAAAGTATAGCTAACAAAATATCGTGATTTACTGTATTAAAGGCATTGGAAAAGTCCACCAAGACAAGCACTGTTACCTTAGTAGCATCCATGCCAGTCCTAATATCTCCCGTTACTTTTAGAAGAGCAGTAGTAGTGCTATGACCAGGTCTGAAACCCGACTGTAGCGGGCTTAACAGGCTGTTCTGATAAATAAACGAAGATAGTTGTTTTTGTACACAGGCCTCGAGCACCTTAGACATAAAAGGGAGAATAGAAATGGGGCGGAAGTGATTGGGAAGAGTAGCATTGGATACTTTAGGTAAAGGGATCACGTAGGCTTTACGCCAAAGGGAGGGGAACATTCTAAAGTGGAGACAAAAGTTAATTATATGAGAGATAGCAGGAAGTAGGTGGTCGATTATTGTTTCTATCATACGACGACTAATTTTATCATAGCCAACTGCATTAGATCTAATCGATAGCGTTATCTTTTTGATATCATCGGCTGCAACTGGAGAGAACTTGAAAGTGTCTATATCAGGGCTAATAAGGCCAGCGACGTAATTTAAGGTTTGACATTTGGTTTGGTAATCAATAGGAGTAGTAGAGGAGAAATGTTGATTCAGATCATCCAAACCACCTGCCAACTGATATTCCGCATGTTGTTTGCCAATACCCAAAGCACCAAGAAACCTCCATATATTAGTAGGTGATGACGACTTAATATTATCGTGAATATGTCGGCGTTTAGCGTTACGTATCATCTGGTTGCAGCGATTCCTTGCTGCCTTAAAGCGGTTCCAGTTCTCATCAATGCGGTTTTTCCGGAATTTCTGAAAGGCCCGATCCCTACGCCCCATTGCCACTCGAACCTCCGGCGTCATCCAAGGTGCTGGTGGACGTTTCAGTTTTACTCCACGGACAGGAGCATGAACATCATAGAGATTAAGCACAACATCGTTGAACACTGTAACTTTCTCGTCGACAGTGGTTGCAGCCTCTAATGCATCCCAGTTTAACAATGAAGCATCCCGGTGTAACTTATCCATGTCCATGCGTCCAAAACTACGCATAAGAACTACCTTAGGCCGAGGTTTGGGAGGTTTTATGTTATAGGAGATGTAAATAAGGTCATGGCGAGAAAAGCCTGGTGCTGGCATTTGGCCATGCCTATAAACATGAGCAGTGGATGAGGTTAATATAAGGTCAAGCCAGGTGTCCTCGACCAGGGTGTTGTGATGAGTAGCTTGTAAAGGCAAAATATGGAGGCTAGCTGAATCGACAATGTGACGAAGTTTACGTGCCTCTAATGACTGAGAGTTTAATAGATTCGTGTTAATATCACCCATGATGATGTGATGCATATAAGGTGACCCTAAAGAGTCCAGAACTGTTTCCAGACTGGAGAAGTAGTTGATAGAAGGAGGGCAGTAAACAACCCCAAGAACCAGTTTGGTTCCACTGACATTAACTTCGAGAAATAGAAATTCAGCATCAGCACTGTAGTCTGGACATGAGGAGGCTAGAATTTTATAGGCTAGATAACTACGGAGGTAGATGGCAACACCGCCACCTCCTTTATTAATACGGTCATTACGTATAAGAATGAAACCAGGAAGAGAGTACGAAGTGGATGGTAATTCAGGTTTGAGCATACTCTCAGAGATCAGGATGGCATGGACGTTAGGGTTGGTAAAAGCTACCACCAGCTCACTATAGTGACTAGGTACGCTCTGTGCATTTATATGACACACATTTAAAAGGTTCTTAGATTTATTTTCAAAAGTCCTACGCAGGCGGTCACTCAGAGTTTCAGGTATGGAGCTGTAGCTGGTATCACTGTCTAAATCAGACAAATCGTTAGCAGAATTATAAGACTCATCATCTGTGGATAACATGAATACAATATAAAATAAGTATGAAGAATAATAAATATTAATAAATAAATATAATAATTATGTATGCTATATCTCTACGAAAAACTATGCAGCGTTGTATCTCTGCACCACCCGCCAGCTAACAACACATATACAAACAAACAATAACAAAAAACAAGTAACAAGGAATGTCGCTCGTATAACAAAAATTCTAAATGTGCAATAAATTTAAGACGTGCTCTGGAACGCAACCCGTCGAAATACCACTATCTGTCACAATACTCACATTTTGACAGCGGGTTGTCAACGTGCAGAATTTGTTTTGATAATTTAAAAATAAGAGAGGTATATTAAAATAAAAACACGGAAGGTAGTATGAAGAGTACAGTAATACAAAGTGAGGTATTAGTTAACAAATGAGTTAAAAATAACTAAGTTGCATACCTGAGTGTTAATTCGACGGATTACGTTACGAAATGAACAAGAATTGATGAATGTTACACTTTGCGTGAGACGTTCTTGTTTCCGTTGGATGAAGCAACACCGGGAGGCCTAGGATACACCTTGGCCAGAGACTGCAACTCTTCAACGGTAGTGATCTTATGCCTCTTGCTATCTGTTGTTTTGATCACAATAACGCCGTCCTGCGTCCAGCAAGCCCGATTACCAAAGTGCAGCTTTGCCCTAGTGAACACTGCCTGTCTGGCCCGAGTTAGGAATTCTCTAATGGAGATGGGCGAGGCTTTGAAAGCGGTTTTGGCTCTCCATACGGCTGACCTTGTCATTAAACTGGAAAAGCGCACCAGGACTGGCCGATGATGTTCCCCACTAACTGCTCCAAGCCTGTGACACGTCGTAATTGATGAAGGTGTGCAGTCTTTGAGGCCCAGCCTTCCTTGGATGATATCTAGGATGACTCCCCGGCAGTCTTCGCTTGCAGACTCCTCAATCCCCAGAAATAGGATGGCTTTACGCCGGTGCCTTGTCTCCATGGTATCAATGGCCCTAGAGCATTCGGAGATTTGCTTGCGAAGTAATCCCAGCATACTGAACATCAGCTCCCTGAAGGTCCTGAACTCCTCAGCCACCTTTGCCACCGTATCTTTCGCCGTATTTCCACATTGCAGCTGTGCCTCCAACTCTTCCATTCTCTTGGTGAAGCACTCCTCCAAGGATTTCTGTGCTGCCTCAATGTTGCTCAGTTGAGACATAGTGTAGTGAATGCTGGCAGGTGGTGTAATTGAAGAACTTTTACATTAACCTTTGCTAACGTGAGTAGATGTTATTTAGGCAATTTACAACTTGTTTTATTGAAAATTTATTAAGTATCTACAGTATATCCAATTAAAATTTTATTTTAACTTTGCTCTTATATGTTAACTGTTTTACACCTACCGCCAAAAAATTAATAATAGTAAATAATAGTTTCCTTTTAAATTACCGTTTTGACATTTACTAAGTAACTAATTTGACTAGACAGTGAAATACCCAATTGACTAATGCTTGATATTGATCTTGGATAAGTGGTGTAAAAAAAACACAAACCTCATCACACTCGAGATATGGTTGAAGAGTGGCGATCGCATTGCTCATTTCCTTCGGTAGTTCTTTGGTGAGCTCTAATAGAAAAGCGCCGCAGTTACGAGTCGCGCCCTGCTCGGTGGCCACACCGACATTCTCTTCTTCTGAAGTCGCTAAAGCTTCAGCTATTTCGCGAACCTACAAATGATAAATAATTACATAATGTTGATCAATTTAATTACTTAGATCCCATGATTTATTGTTAACTTTTAAGATACTGAATGCTTTAAACATTTCATTCAATTAATTTAAAATGCCTGATTGAGTTTAATTTGGTCTACAATCATGTTTTGATAACTTAAATAAATTCTTACCATTTGGGGTCCAAAAGTGCCTATGCCAAATTCTTTAGTTAACTGCACAACTCCAGCACATATAGGTGATACTGCATGTTCTACCATTTGGAGAACCTGTAAATATAATGTGATATGAACAGTATTTTATAAAATACTCTGTCTAGGTAAAGTATCAAAACATGTAAGAATTATAATAATGATATACATTCTTTTTTAATATTAAAAACTGGCAACCTGTCCTGAAATTACATGGACAGATTTCTTAAATAAAATAGATATGATTTACCTGCACCAATTTGATAAGACATGAAGTGCCATGGTTATATTTTTTGATAAGAATACCAAGGACTTGAAAGACAGTTTCTCTAATGGATTTGTTTTTAATTACTTGTTCTTCTAGTGCCTTATAACAGGGCTCTGATACCATTCTGAAAACAGATTCAAAGAAATTAAAACAATTTTAGATGAAGTGGCAGATGTAGAAACACTTGTCTATATAGATGTGGTCTTATGAATGTAATTAAAGTAAATCACAAAATTAGTTAAGTAATTATTGACTCTCTGTCTTGACTTGACTTGACTTGACCTCCGTGGCATAGCGGTAGAGCATTCGACTGCTATGCAGGGGGCGCGGGTTCGATTCCCGCTCAGTGCAAATATTTGTATGCATGAATATGTATATTTGCATTGGTCTGGGTGTTTCTATGATAAAGAGATAAAGTATCTAAGTATGTTTATCCGCATTCTAGATCCCATAACACAAGCTAGTTAAGCTATGCTTACCATGGGTCTAGATAGCGTTATGTAGAATGTCTTGAAATATTTATTATTTATTTATTTATTATTATTTATTATATTAGTAATTATCTTGAGCAATAGAGTGGTTAACGCATGGAATAGGCTCCCTGAAAATATTGTGACAGCAGAAAACAATAACCAATTCAAAAATAGACTGGACAAACACATAAATCAACAAAAACATTGAGTAGTGAACAATGAGATACAGGCTGATATCAGTTGCTTCAACTGCTGGCCTGTTCCCCAATAATAAAACACGCACCCACTCACACAGCAGCTTAATAACGAATAGGTAAGCGCACTAATAGGTAAGCAATTGACTTAGGCCCGTGTTTTCCTAAAAATCCCGGCAGTAGCCAAGTTTCTAAAAGGAATAAAAACAAAATAATAATAATAATTATCTAATTAGTAATATATTTTTATTTAACCTACGTAACAAAATTATCTTCTGCCAAGGGTGGATCCCAGAGCTTAGGTAATGGCTGCTGCAATAGTAAGTGTAATGTCACCAGTGCTACTTGTTTATCAGATTCGGTCCAGCCACAAAATTCATCATTATCTGATGCTTTCTTGCCTTTTTTGCCCAGGGTGAGCTTAGTTGAATTCTGTAAAAAAATATATTTAAGTCAGCTTCCATAAGACATGAGTAGACACTTAATAAATATTGTGATCCTTTGTCAATATAGGGATAGATTGAATTTGTGTGGAGTTTCCAAATAGGAAAGAACTGTATGTCCCTTACTTTTTTAATATTGGACAAATAGGTCTCTCTTGTTAAATGTTAAGGGCTTAACAAACTGTATAGTGCGGTGGGTACTCAAAACCATACTGCCGGTAATATTATTCCTGAGAAAATTTTTGGTCATGTCATATATGCAGAGTACCTATGCATAGATGTCTAATATAAGAATTATCCATTATACTGGAACAGACTCAGTACTCACATCAGCAGCCAGTTTAGTATCTTTTGTCTTCATTATTTGTGTAAACAAATACATTATCATTTTTAATATATTCAGATTTTTTGTGCGCAGATCAGTTTCAATCTCATTATCTTGAAGCAAATTTTCAAAATGATTGCATAAGTTTTTAGCTGCTCTCACAATGTGATCAAACCCTAAAAAAGTCAATATAAAAATTATTATTAAATTAATTACCTTCAATATTAGTAAACAAATTAGGTTTTATGTTTTTTTTTACCTTTATTGATAACGTTCCATTCCAATTTGTTACCATGTACTATGATGGAGAAGTACGTATCAAAATGTTCCAAGATGTATTCCACACCTTCTGAGTTATAAGCCCGTGCAGCATCTGAAGTAATGCATGATGGTAACTATAAGTCAACATTTCAGATTAAAGTCTCATGGAAGTATAAAACACTCAATACCTTGTAGTTTTGAAAGTAACACCCGCGGTTGTACAATATCTTCGACATGGTACTGTCCCGCATGAGATTCTAATAATTCGTCTTTTTTCAATGGTATAGTAAATTCAAAATGACTCATGGTGAATCGTAAAAAAATATTTGAAAGATAGCTTTTAATTCATTTAAATGAAAATCAACATACACACACTATCGGTATTGAGATCGCGGCAATAACACAACAAACGTTTATTTTTGAAATTAAACGTAATTTCAATTTTGACGTTTATTCATGTGGAATGCTTTTTTAAATTTGTTCTTGTCATGGCTATTAGCCTTTGCGACAATTAAGCATATTACGATAAATACGCCTATCACAGCGATTTTTTTTATTGCTGTTCTAACAACTTTCAACTTTAGTAGTAAGAAGGGCAATTCAATTACCGTTATTACTGAGTACTAACCATATTGATATGCCTGAACACATATAACATTACAATTACTTACAAGTCATTAGTATTACAAAGTACACAGAGCAAAGAAACATCTAATATATAAAATTCTCGAATCGCGGTGTTTGTGGTTAAACTCCTCCGAAACGGTTTGATCGATTCTCATGAAATTTTGTGAGCATATTGGGTAGGTCTGAGAATCGGACAACATCTATTTTTCATCCCCCTAAATGATAAGGGTTGTCCACCCTTAACATTATATGGCAAAACAACGTTTGCCGGGTCAGCTAGTAAGTATATAAGTAAGTATTACTTAATATTTATTTTGTTATATCCTATATATTGTATAACCTATGATTCAATTCAATTCTTATAGCTGTGGTTAGCTATCCTTTTCAATTATGGCAATATTTTTGACACGTTGCTTACATGTCATTTGACGTTTGACTTTCGCTCGCCAGCGCAGAGGACAGCTGAAGCGGTGGCATAATTTTGCCTATCTATCTGCCACTTCAGTTTATTTTTTTACATATTCTCCGTGTTATCTCATAGTGTATTGCTAAGTAATTGAATAACTTGTATAAATATGTCGAGCAAAGGAAACAAAGCTTTCACGAAGGAGGAGGAATTATTGCTTCAAGACTTTAGCAGAAATGTTTCCACAAAGTCTTCAGCCCTATTTTATGGGAATGCCTTCATCGTATCAGCTATTCCCATATGTAAGTAATTGGACATATATCTAGGGTCACTATTTAACAAAAAATAAATATTGTTTCTTACATTTTTCATTCAGTACTTTCGAAAGTTGTCATCGATTGTTATTTTCTTAAAGGGTTGTTCTGGAGGGTGCACGCCCTGGAAGTGAGCCCGTCTCTTGCATGGTTTGCTCTGGTGACGACGGCAAGTACCTGGCTCCTGGCGCTTGCTTACCGTAACACCAAATTCCAATTGAAGCACCGTGTTGCAGTCCGCAGACAGGATGCTGTTGCTCGTGAAATGGCCCGTGAACTTGCCGACGATAGGAAGATGAGCCGCAAGGAGAAGGATGAAAGGTACAACCATCTTTTATGTGACATCAAGTTATAGTCAATCCATATTGTTTGATTATTTCTGTTCAATATGTTGTCAGAATCTATTAGTATTTCTATTAGATTCCTATTGGGATCTAGGAAAGTATCATCACATCATCAATATTTTTTTTATACCATTTAGGTGGCAGACAAGCACATAGACCACCTGATGAAAAGTGGTCACCGTGACCTATGAATGCATGCAAAACCAAGAAGGTCACACTCACGCTGCCAACCCTGCAAGCATTGAGAGTTTCTGTGCCGTCAGTGTAAAAGACAAAACAGGACAACCTTTTGGTCTTTCCACTGACAGCACAAAATCTCTCCAGTGAGTTTTGGCTACTCTACTACCTAGTGATTCGAATTGTCACTATGCAATAATATTGTTTTTGAACCACTGCAGTGTGGAATAATCATTAATAAGTTTTCAAACATTATCTTGAAATTTATAGGTTAAGAACTATAGTGCCTTTACTTTTGCTATTGTAAACAATTTTGTTAATACAAGATTTTCAAGTTAATTAATGTTGTTTATACCAAGTAATAGGACCTATTTTTTTATAAAACAAAATTGTTTCACTTCAAAATTACTTTGTATTCCAAATTTAATTTAATCTTCCAGGATCCTATGGAAGAAGAATGAAGTTGCTGACTATGAGGCTACCACATACTCTATCTTCTACAACAATGCTTTGTTCCTGACAGTTGTCATCCTCAGCAGTTTCTACTTGCTGCGCTCTTTCACACCAACAGTGTATCCTTTTAAATCTTATTTATAGATATGATATCTCTTATCTTTTTAATTGATTAATTACCAGAGCTTCAACATGTAAGCTAGAAGCCAAGAGGTTGGTGAAGCTACAATTATAAGTGTTAGAATGGTTGCGGAAATGAATAGTCAAGTCAAAGTAGGCAAAGCTCTGATATAAGCTTTCCTCTCAGATTTGTGAGGTTATACTGTACATACTTTACGTCTTATACACCAACTCAAAAGTGCAAGTTGAAAGCCTCTGAGGCAATAGTAACAATGCTAAGATAATGATGAGAATGATGTAGAAAATTCTGATTATTACAATCATATTAAAAAATAAGTAATATTATTTTTGATATTTGGGGAATTGAGACTGAATTTTGAACATCTTTTCAATAGGAGAATTTAACCTAAGTACAAATAAAACAATTTTTTCACAATGCACACGGAAGTTATCTAAATTAAAATATAAAAAAAAACAGAATAAACCTAAACAATCCTGCAGGTTCAGGTGTCAAAGAATTCCTCCCCATCGATGTAAACCAGAAGGGTGGCCAGAAGGCTCAAAGGCTGGCGGCATTGCCACATTGAATGGCCATACCAATCCTTTGCGAAAGGAATAAACCAGTTCTCTAGTCATGGGTAGCATCAATTAAATTAGATTAGTCAATTAATTTAGAAATTTCTTCAGTTACAAATTGTCTTAAAGAATCATATTCAAATAATAGGATACTTGCTTTCATTCAATGTAATTAGAAATCAATCTATTCTTTATTTTCCTTGTTTATTAATTTCTAATTCATTTAGATATTCATATCAAAACAGTGTTACTGTTGATAATTTATTAGTTTTATCATAAGGGATATCTTGGGATGCTTTGCTGATCAATGAGTTGTGTTGTAGTGTGCCATTAACTCACCTTTCCTCAAGAAGATAGGATGATTATATACTGATGTATTGTAATACATTATCTGAGAATATTGTATAGAAAAAGGTAATTATGGAAATTATGTCCGTAGATTGCATTTCAAATCCACAAATGAATTAGTGATATCAGTACTGAAATGACTAACAAACTAAAATTGAAAATCCACTAAATTTTATCTTGGTGACATGAATATGTCTTGCTTTATATTTGAAATCAAATATTCCTTGACTAAAGCACAGTAACTACATTGTCTCCCTCACAGCTGCCTCAGGGATCCTGGCTCTGCTCTCCACTGGTACTAAGTGAACATAGGTACAAGTGACTGGTGTGGCCGCTTCCATAATTCAACAATAATATTCTTGTCTACAAAAACTGACAGTGGCGACTCAGTGAGTGCTTGGTGATGCTTGTTACAAAATTTCAGTATAGATGCCTCTCTGTTTTAAAAAGACATTTGTACTGAAATTTCAAATATTTATGTGTTTCCATGGAATAAATATAGATTAATTTTATAATTTAATTTTAATAAAATAACTGAAAACAGTCTTTAGATTTATTTACAAATTTGCATAGGAAAACTTATTGATACTTAATTAATCGTAAGTTATCTATTACCTAGTCTAACAGCTGTTCTTCATGTTCTTCAGGGTGGGTTAAGTAGTTTTAAATCACAAACAGCATTTGTTTTCACTCACTGTTCAGTGTTCATTTGTTCAATATATAAACCGTTTTAACTTATTACACAAAACTACTGCTGTATAGAGCACACAATTATGATACGTAATAATAGGTACACTTCACTCAATTGAAAGAAAATTGATCAAAAATGTTTGTTATTGATCAACTATTTAATCTATTGATCAACAAATTATGCAGTCGATCAACAATATTTTATGTGATTGATCAACAATTTGACTAGATTATTTAGCCTTAGATGTTGGTGTAACTAATTTTGTCCTTTATTCTGTAGACCGTCACGAGTCTCACGACATTGGAATAATTTACTTGCTGAGTTATTTAATTCTGTGTGCGTGTTGCTATATGCAGCAGCAGGCAATGTTCATCTCAATTTAGCTGTCGTTACTCGCGGTCCGGTGTACGACGTGGGAAGTTAGTAGACGTTGCGCTGCAAAAGCCAGTGTTCTTGTTCGGAACTGTGGTTTGTCAGGGGCTCAGTACATCATGCCGACGTGCAACGGCTCCGTTCGCTGGAAGTACACGTTGGGGTTGCTGCTGAAGGTGGGCTCTACGCTCGTGTACACGTTGCCCTCCTCCGGACGCACCATCACGCCTGTAAAGATACTCGTACATTAGTATTTCTGGTTCAACATTTGCCTTGGTACTAAAATGTGTTCAAAAATGTAACTGCCTTATTTACCTACTAAATTATGACTGTCCTATTGCATGAAAAAGATTGTCTACGTCTATATACATTGAAGAAATGGACAGAGGAGATAATAATTTCGCCAACTATACTTTTGGCTTGATGAGTTTTGCCATGTGGGTATTAGGCAGTATTCCAAGCTGCTGCTGAAAACGTGGGAATCGAACCAACGTCCTCATGATCAGGCGCAAAACTTATGCCACGACACGAATAAGGCAGGCCAAACGTATTAAGATATACCTAGTTACAGAGGAAAACAACGCAATCGGAGAACCGTTATAATACAATTTGTTAAATTAAACAAAATCATTTTTGGTCCACCTTTGAATATTTCAGAGTGTAGGAGTTAATCTTTTAGTAAGTTATTGAGTAAGAACAGAGTGCATTTTAATAAGCCGAGTGTAAAGACGAATAGTTACCTGGTGGCAAAAGATAAGGATAAGGTGGGTAATTGTAGTGGTAGTTTAGCATTAGAGGGTGCATTGTGTAGTGCGGCGGAGAGTACAGGACGCGTGAGTGCGGGTGCGGCGAGTTCGCGAACAGGGCTCCGTAATCTGCGAAAATAATGTGGCAGTCTGCGGTCAATCTGTGTGCAGAAGCGCTAGTTCTTACTAGTAGCGCACGTTAGATACTTAACTAACCGGCTGGCTGAGCGGGCGGCTCCTTGCGGTCGAGCACGGGAAATGGGCCCGGCGCGGCCGCCGTCGCTGACACCATACCGTACTTCACCGGTTTGAAGTGGAAGAATGAGGGTGAGTAGCCAGAACCGCCGCCGCCGAACGAGCTGAGGCCCTCATCGCGATCCGCGTCCCAGCGGCCTTCGCGGCCGAGTGCAGCTAGTCGTCGACCCTTCGGTGCGAACATAAGAGCGAACACCACCGCGCATGTGGCGAGCAAGCCGGCCGCCACGCACGCGTCACGGTGACGCTCGGGCGCGCCCAGCGCCGCCGCCACCCAGCACACCCACACCGCTGCCGTCGCGCCGCTTGCGCCTGCGATATGTGTCGCTTCACGGTAGTTATCGCGTATACCGCGAGACCGCAGTGCGACCCCGCACACTATGGCGATCAGGAAGGCTGCGTAACATAGTGATAGCAGGAAATCTGACATGTTTACGTCGCATCGTTCCCCGCCACTCGCAACCTTTGGAGGTGAGCCACCGAGCCACTGAGCACCGATCGCCACTTGTATCATAACAGCAAAAAATAATAACAGTCCTTGGTACGCCGCTGGTAAATAGACACCACCGTTCAAACTCAGTAAGAATACACATTTGACCAACAATGAAGCAAATACGATGACATACGAAACACCTGTCCCAAAACGGACAGCACCACACGTAAACGCAGTCGGTGTAGTCGCGAACAACGCGGCTGTAGCAGCGCATGTGAATAGTCCAAATAATAATGTTTGACCCAATAGTAGGTGACGATGGCTCGGCGCTTTACGGTTGGCACCCCATATCACAAATGCTTCAAATGCTCCTAAAGTCAGCATACTCACGCAAGCGAGCGCTAATATGGGCACCGCCCAGGATTCTAACCTAAGAGCTCCTGCCTTTGCTGAGCTCGTTGCGATTATGATAGTTCGGTTCGGTCTCGGCGTTGGTATAATCGTGGTAGACTTAGATGGAGGTGATGTTGATGAACTACGCTCAGGAATGACGAAATACTCCGTGCTCATCTCTAGTCGATGTGCTTCTGTGCGGACGGGGCGACGCGGTGTCTGTGCGGGTTTTGAGAGCTTTTCCTCTTCTTCTATTGAAAGGTTTTGCTCCTCATATTCTTGCTCGTACGCATCGTCTTCATATTCATTGTCGGCTATGTGCTGTGCAGAGGGCGCATTTCGTGGCCCATAAGCGGCTGGCACGCGTGGTGCAAGGCGGTCACCGAAACGCGGCGCCTGGGCACTTGCGAGCGCCGTGAGCGCCGCTGTGAGGAGCAACGCACGAACGGGTCCTCTCGCCATCAGGCCGCCGGGGCCGTCAGCTGCCGAAGTCTCGTTGTAGACTCATTCGCGGTTGTCGTCTGATCCCTGCAAAAGAAAAACGCGACGTTAGTCAAGCGGCGATATATCCGTCTGGACATTAGTTGCAACGTCTCGGCTCTGCGATCGCCAAACAAAGAATCTCCCGACCAAACCGGTTTGACAGTCGCCTGGCACGTCCTAGGAGCTCTAACTTAACCGATTTGATGTTCTTTGTCGTTTTATTTTAGGTCGTTAAGATTGAAAGAGCCGAGTAAAAGCTTACATTTTGAATGCCCGCTTCACTACTTGCATATGTAGGGAACGTGACCACGAATGTCTTTACTCAAAGTAGGTAAGTACTTATAGCTCTGGCAGATTATGTGTTTTCTTTTGACGTCGGGCAGCGAGAGTGTTTGCGACTGAAACTCAGACTTAAATACTTTTCAACGCTCGCAGTACTCGCCCGCACCCCTGCCTGTTCTCTATTCTGCTCATTGCTAATTAGAGGTACACGTGAAAAACCTCCGAGCAGTCCTCTAGGGTAGCTCTACATTTACTTTACCTATTATAATACAGGAAACCTGCAAATATTCCATACCAAAGTTGACACAAGTACTTATGATCAGAATACAATAACGGTAGTATCAGATAATGTGCACCCAGTGTACCCTTAGGAAATAAATCCACGGTGACCGCATTTGTCTTTGAGATAGCTTCGATATAAAATATGCATCATTCCCTAGAAGGTAACCTCTAATTCAGTTGAGAGATTACGCCGACAGCTTCACGGAACCGAATCGTGACTTTAAACTTATTATCGGAATCAAAGTACATAGAACATAACGTATTGTAGGCAGATTTGGTGCGAAAGTAACGGTGTGTAGAGGTAACGACGCGGGCGCAGTTGCCCATCCGACAATCGTACAAGCAAACGATCTCTGCAGCCGGCAACGGGACCGAGTAGTGTTATCTTAGATCACTACCAAATCTTCACGCGAACCGTATCCAGCGATGGGTTCATATTTTGTTTTATTTACTCGAATTTGTATTTTTAATCATGAAGATGGATAGATTTTTTAAACATGGAGATAGATAGATATTTTAGTAGGTATCGATATTATAAGTAATTAACTTATCTCTATGATCAATATTGAGCATATCAACATAGAGTGTGTGTAACGTGCGGTCATCAACCGCAGTGCGGTCCGTGTGAATATCAGTCATCGCGACCTTTGGTCCTATTCAAGGTTCTATAATTGCTGAGAGCAACATACGTAGATTTTAGGTTGACTAAGACCTTTCTAATAAAACACCGCAATAAAAATCATTCGGGTTTTGTTTGCGTCTATCGCGCACTAACACTCCTGAATTTCACAATATATTTATTTTGATGTTCATAATCGTTAATTAAACGTAAGACAAGTTTTTTTTTTTTAAATATCTCTTATATCACAGAAACAACTAATTTTCAATATCAATAGTGTTTTCGACAGACCCCGACGTATAGGTGATCCCTTTCAGTATGTATGTACCTAATCTGATTAGGTACATACATACTGAAAGGGATCACCTATACATCGGTAGCTTAGGTACCTAATTAGAATTTTACAAGAGTCTACATCCCAGTGGCGACTTTTTCCTCAGAACCAATGAATGTACCTAGTTATTATGTAAAGTAGACTTTATCTGTATATCAATCAGTTGTTAAAAAACAATTTACTTATGTTTTTTGCTACTCGTTGTTTATGTACATATTAATCAGCTCTTTATCATACGTAAATGTAAATATGTATAGGTGCAACAAATTAATTCTGTTCTATATTATATCTAAACAACTACTTAACAAAAATTCTATAGATAGAACGTCTTTGTATGTGAGTATTGTTTGAAAGGGGGATGACCACTTTCTATAGACACTTTGGCCATGTGGTGCCCACAGCAAATAGTGTATGCAAATGGTAGTATACCATACCACCATTAAAATACAATTGTAATATTTTAAATAAAACTTCGAGTTTATAAAATAAATCAAGTTTTTATTTCACAGAAAAACACATATACAATCGATTTTAACAGCTGCTGAACATGATTTTAAAACTCAAACTACATACTCAACTACATATTGTTGTATTGATGGTACCAAATATGATATTTAAGTTCTCTTTATGACTATTTCCATGCTATAGCATAGAAAATGAGAATAAAAAGAGAAATATAAAGAAAAAAAAGAAAAAAAAAAAGAAAAAAAAAAGAGAAAAAAGAAAATAAAAATTAATATATTAATTATTCATAGATAATTAAAATATCATCTAAACATCCTGCAGGGGAGATATATTAACTTCATGCTGTGCCCACCCTAAATACCATTTAAAAGTCTTGGACAGCTTCCCACTGTTCGACGACCAACAATGCAGTTGCAATGTTACTGTTGGATAGCAGTATGACCAGTCTCATTACCACTTACTAATATGTAAACAAAATATATTTTAATGCTTACATGCAATTCTTGCTCTAATTAATAAGCAGTTAGGACCAAAGCGTAAACCTTCCATAATGCATCTTCAATTTGTTCAGCGCTGAATATTCTTATTGGAGTACCTTGCTCCAAGATTAAGTCCCAGTTATTGGTACGTATATGACTGGCAAATCCTACAATTTGGTGGTATGTAATAATTACAGTTGCAAAACAAATCTACTCACAGCGCAGTTGGAACAGAGAGCCGATTAGGTTCATGACAACTGGGTACAAAACATTGATTTTGTATTATTGCTGCTCTTGAATAATTAGGTAGCAAAATACCATTAGTGGTAACACCATCTGCAGGTCTTTCTTGTAGAGGAATATGGGAATATTCTGATTGCACCGGCACACTTACTGAGATCTCTCAGTATAATCTGATGTTGCTTGGTCAGTCCTTCGCCAGCAATCGAGACTAAGGTGAGCCGTTGGTGGGAGCTATAACAATAAGCAAAGGTTAAGTTGTGGTTTAATATGCTTTTGGCAAATTAGAATATAGTTGTAACATCAGTATGAAGTGTGTGGGTGTATGAGGCCAGCCAGTCTAAGCCAGTAGGATTGATGGTTGAGACTCTAGTGTGGGCTTTCATCTTAAGGTTGGGGCATTTGCAGACATAAAAACCATTTAATTTAAACCAAAAGGAGGTGAAAAACCACCATAGAAATTGTAATATAGTGTTACCTCAAGTGGACGGATTTGATGGGTTACAGCATCTCTTATCCGGTTAACGTGTGGAGTCTCAGACTGGAGAGAGTGCTGATCTGTCACAGCTGATGCATACATGCCCATGACCAATTATAGGTATATCATGACTGATTGGATGACGTATATGATTCCATGCGGCGGTCAACTGGCTGTCGCTTGATACCTGTATCTGAAATAAAAAAGAAATATGTCATTAGTTACCAATTGAGATCACATTTCTTTTAGACTGAGGCTCAAATACAATAAAACATGAACATAAACGCCTACCTGTTGCCGCTGTCGCTGTAAGAGATGTCGAACTTCTGCTATTTCCAAAACATGTCTACGAAGCCGGTTAATGTTTAAACCACAATTAATGCACCGTAAATGCCCTCTTGGCACTGTAGCTCCAGAAGATTGTGAAGAACTGGAGCCTGGGTTATTATTAGAGTATGCAGATGCGAGTTCACGTTCAAAGCAGATTATGTCGTGCCGAAATACTCCAACCAAATTAGCCGTTAATTAAAGCCGTATCGTCGTGGTCCATTTATGATGCTTATTCGTTAATAAAAGATTTTCAAAAGCGAAACGCTTAGCGTATTCAAAGGAAAGAGAATAATATTATAAATACGAAGTTTGAAAATCTTCTGACAGTTTATTTTCTAACTTACATGTCGGTGTTGCAACATAAATGAAATAAAACATTTGGCAAATCGATATCACACACATAATTAATCGATTCATGAATAATATTTTGCATTTTTATTGTGTACAACTTTTTGCAGTTATATTTTTTTTTTTATTTCTTATTTTATTTATTGATTTTTTAATTGATAGTGCAAAATCCAAATCATTATGCAAAAAATGAATTGTTCACACCCAATGTACTTTTCTAACTTTTTACTGCCTCACGGGATATTGCAACTGATAAAATAAAATAATCGATGTCATCTACTTTTCCCAGTTAATCAAATGATTAAAAATGGTACTCAATACTAAAATCATTTTCATTTTCCTATTTTGTTTATCGATTTATAATCAATAATGCTAAATAAAAATATATTATAATAATATCGATATGTAGTTTATCACCGATTTTAGAATCGGGTAACATTACGTCCATGCCATTATGCTTTGCAAAAAGTAAACAGGAAATCATGACGGTACTTTACTATTTTAGAACACTGCTCCTAAGTTATACTGATATACGAATATCTTGATACGTAATTAAAAATAACGGCGGTTTTTTTGCTATATAGCATATTTTTGGGCACTCGGTAATTTAGTATGGCCATAATTGGACATCCCCCTTTGACAGTGGTAGATAAGTACTTAGGTATATTGAGATTGTGTTCTATTAATTAATGTATGTACATAAAAATATTAAAATGATTACCAGTAGAATTTGGGAATTCTCCATAATTTCAAAGTTTCGGGACACCCTACAATCAAAGTCCCGGACGCTCTGGGCTTCTTTTTTTATTCATTTATTGGAATAAAACAGAATATCTGATTTTCAAAAACATAAAAAGTGATCAAGACATAGGTAATATAACATACTTAGAAAATTCATCAGCCATCTTAATCTTGAAAATTAATTCAATTTTAATGTTTTTGAATGGAGGACTGGGATAACGTGTTACGCAATTTGCGTATATATACATACATATAAGCACGCCTTAATCCCTGGAGGGTTAGGCAGAAGTGAATTAACACCCACTATTCACTAATCATTAAATTCGGTCCCACGTAATAGGGTGTGAGTCTATTACCATCTTCCGGGCACTATTGTTGACAAAAGCCATTCATTTGAGGCTGAGTCTGGGTTGTATATATGTCTGATGCTAAACAGCCCTATCCCTTAGTCGCCTTGTACGAAACGTGGCTAGGCTATCTCGAGCTATACCTATGGGTGTCTTGAAAGCATGGCAAAGTGCCTGCTTGACGGTAATAGTGCGACCCCTATTACGTTTGAGCCCAAAAATCACTGTTGTTGAAATGTTTACAGGATGTGTGTAAAGACTCCTAACCATTCTGTGAAGTAACAGAGTTATATCGCCTCCTTGTTAATACTCTTACACATTAATAAGTGAGTGATATAAATTAGACACCATAGCTGTTTATGGTGACAGCGAAAGGAAAGTCAAAGTTTTCCTTTGAGAGTGCGTTAAGTATAAACAATGAGACTTAGGGAAACAGAGCGTTCGTGTGCGGTAGCGCGTTGTAAAAGTAACAGCACGAATACTCGAAGAGAAACTCGCCTGAACTGATTGTGAGACACCACACACCACCGCGCCACCAGCGGCTGTGCCGACGTCACATTCCTCCGTCATGGACAATTATTTAACTAAACTTCACTTGCTCATTCACTACTATTATTTAATGTCAATATTCACATAAGCTGGTTCTGTTACGTTTTGAACCAGTTTCTGCTATGTCGGTCACGCATGAGAGGAATTTCACAAAACTATAAGGAGTCTACGGAATGACTTTTAATTCGTGTGATTCTTTTAACTACGTTATCTACTAGTGATGTAATAGAGCTCCTGACCATTGTTTTGTTACGTTATTTATGTAGGTCAAACTTTTACCACAAACATTTTTCAAAGAAAACTGTGTCGTTTTACAATGTCTCAGCATTTTCTAAGTTCCTACACACGACCAAGGAAATAAGTATACACCTTTATATATTCAGTTGATAGAATTTAACGAATTCAAAATCCCTCTTCATTCCATTCATCAACCAGACGCAATCGTTTTCCGTTACAAATTTACCTATTTTTAACGTGGGGTGGTTATGTCGAGCTCGAACCGACTAAAACCGCACGGCCGTCTTGGGCCATCTGTTGCCGAGGGTGAGGTAGCCTTCTGGCATATCCTTCGCGCACCCCGACTGACCGTTACAAATTTACCTTTTTTTAACGTGGGGTGGTTATGTCGCGCTCGAACCGACTAAAACCGCACGACCGTCTTGGGCCATCTGTTGACGAGGGTGAGGTAGCCTTCTGGCATATCCCTCGCGCACCCCGACTGACCGTTACAAATTTACCTTTTTTTAACGTGGGGTGGTTATGTCGCGCTCGAACCGACTAAAACCGCACGACCGTCTTGGGCCATCTGTTGGCGAGGGTGAGGTAGCCTCTGACATATCCCTCGCGCACCACGACTGACCGTTACAAATTTAAACATAAAAATTCAACTACCTACTTTATAGCTGTAAGGTAAGGTAGCAGACGTAGGTCATACTATAAGAATTATATTAGGTATATTATCTGCGGCCATACCTACATAACATAAGTCATTGAATCATGAAATATTTGTACAGAAAATCAATCCGTGGTAATAGTTACTTGTGGAATAGAAAAAAAACTACTTAAATTACAGCGAAATAACTGTGTATTTCAATTAACTGTTTGATTATACTTTATAAGAGTTTTTTCTATAAGGCCGTCTTTCTTTTATATCGTGATTCGTGACAAACAATACACTTTCTGTTTTATGCCATTATTCCGTTCAATTACAAAATAATATCGTCACTTGTTCGTTAAACTTAAATTAACTTCTAGGTATTTGACTTTTGCACAGATTACCACATGAATATATAATTGCTGCCTCAATAATATCCAGGGCTGGGTAAAATACATACTTTGCTTTAATTTTAATACAATTAAAAAAATACTATAGGTATTGCAAGTAATTAAAATACAAAATATTTTTAAGTAAGGTATTTGAAATGTAAAATACAAAATACAGTATTTTAAATTACAAAATACTTCTTCTGTATACTGCGTCTGTGGGTCTTTTTGTTTCTTTTTCTTTAAAGAATATTAGCAATTGAAATTACTAATATTCACTCTAACTCACTCCTAGCACCAACAATGTAACTTAGTCTCCAACTAAGCTACATTGTTGGTGCTACAACAATGTAGCTTAGTCTCCAACTAAGCTACATTGTTGGTGCTAGGAGTGAGTGAGTTTGTGCTAGGAGTGGGCTCACGTTGGTAGTACAATGACCAAGATTCGTACCCAGGACCTCGAGATAGTACAGCCGACTCAGTAACCACTAAGCTACCGACGCCTTTAAGATACTAAGTGTTCGGAGGCCTCCATTTCACAGTAGCAGCCCACGCACTCGCGCGAGGCGATCGAGGCAGCGAACGGTAGAACTCCTACTCCTAAAGCCACCACTAGAGATTACAGAATGACCTCGGCCCCCCATTAGCGCGGGCGAGTAACGGATAGAGCCACCTCTCACCCTAGCAGGAGTAGGCCGTGGTGGCGGCGCGCATGGTGCGCCTCCCCATGCCCAAGGAGGGCCATATTGAGAGAGACGGCTCTGGGTCGGCCGGGTTGTGAGTGATATGTCAGCCAACCTCACCTCCGTCAAACAGCAACGATCCCAGCAACTATCGAACAACCCAGATGATATCAAAGTACAATTTTAGAAGAGTGTTAAAACTTAATTGGGTGACATTAAATGGAAGCTATATAGCTTAGTGGCTAAGGAGTTGACCTTACGATCGAGTGGCCTTGAGTTCGAATCCTGGATATTAAATAACACTACAGACGTGAACCCATGAGGACAGAAAAAATATTGGTAATTGTACTTGCTAATATTTAAAAAATAAATGT
This sequence comes from Eilema griseolum, assembly GCA_963662185.1. NCBI lineage: Eukaryota > Metazoa > Arthropoda > Insecta > Lepidoptera > Erebidae > Eilema > Eilema griseolum. The sequence goes on from OY759241.1 coordinate 16,413,272, forward strand.
GTACAGGTTATGACACAATACAATTACCTTATGATGCTTTTATTTTTAAGTCATTGTACATAAAGGTATGCCATGTTACTTAGTTACTCCATGTTACCCGAGAGGCAGGAAAGGTCGAGATCAAACGCAGTCTCGTCTATTACGGGCAGTTTGATCCTGATGCCACTTGTTTATTATTCTCTCAAAGTGATTGATCCATTGAGCCTTTAAATATTTTATTTATTTAAGTATTTAATATAAGGCTATATATAAGCTATATAAACCTAACCCCCGGAATAAAGGCGTGATTATATGCATGTATGTATGTATGTAACAACAGGCATTTACTATCTGACTGTGATAAAATCAGCTAACAATCTCTTAGTTGACTCTTGTCAAACTGATTTTTAAGGTACCGAACCCTGAAAGGAGACGGAACTCTTATAAAATCATTTCATTGTTCGTCTGTCTGTCTGCCAAGACGATTTTCTCAGGAATCAAGTTGAAGTTCATACTACATACTGAAATCTCTAACGTTTTTAAACTGTGCAAAAATCAATCAATCCCGAGATCAAATTTTGTACGGAACCCTCGTAGCGCGAGTCCAACTCGCACTTGATCGATTGTTCGTAAATGACAATATATTTAAACTACGGTTCCATAATACGGAATATTATACCTACTACGAAGATATTAATGCCACAGGTAGGTAGATAAATTAGCGAAATCCTATGTGATCATAAACAGAAATATTGGTTAAGACGGTGAAAATATACTCGTTCTAGACTTCCTCGTACTAAACGATACGATATTGTACTTAACTGCTTCACTAAAGCTGCGGGCAATGAAATTCTAAATCGATATCCAGCCACAAAATAGCCTTAACCATAAATCAAAGTGTTTACGAGTTCGTCGCGACACTTTGCTCGTAATCCTCGGGATAAGCCATGAGGTGCATAATAGGAAAAATAATACCATACTATTAATGTTGTACAGCTATAAATTATTCTAATTTAGAACATCTATACCTTATAACTATTGAAAGATGGATTACGATTATTGTGCTTATAATTTATGTCGAGGTATCATAATAATTCAAAATTGGCGCTCGTTTTAAAGTCATGGGATGTTTAGAAAGACTTATATAGCTAATTGAGCCTATTATAGAGGGTAACTATTTCCATTAATTAAATAATATAACAACGCATCACCATAATAGTTTTAAATCACTTTCATACGCAACATGTAAGAATTTACGCACATACATATAATCACGCCTTTATCTCTGGAGGGTTAGGCAGAGGTGAATTAACACCCACATTTCACCAATAATTGTATTCGGTCGTACGTTATAGGGGGTGAGCTTATTGCCGTATTTCGGGCACTATTGTTGACTTGAGCCATGCATCTGAGGCCGAGTCTCGGCTGTATATATCTGTGTGATGTTAAACAGCTCTATCACTTAGTCGCCTTGTACGACACCACATGGGAAGAGATGGGGTGGCCCTAATTCTACTCTCCCGGGAACCATGCATTCTATTTATCGTACGTTATAGGGGGTGAGCTTATTGCCGTATTCCGGGCACTATTGTTGACTCGAGGCAGGCATCTGAGGCTGAGTCTCGGCTGTATATATTTGTCTGATGTTAAACAGCCCTATCACTTAGTCGCCTTGTACGACACCGCATGGGAAGAGATGGGGTGGCCCTAATTCTACTCTGCCGGAAACCACAATTTATACATTTAATTAAGTACCTACTAGTCCCGATTTACTAATTTATCAACGCGAAATGTTTCACTTCAAAAGGTTCCCATGGTTCCCGAGGGCAGCAGCCCCAATGTGATAGTGGTAATTGATAGATTTATGCAAAATACCTACCATCTCCGGGTGGAATCGGCATCGATTCACAAAAAGGTGACCTTCGGCTTAGGTCGCAGCAAACCTGTCTGACAACAATTTGTTTATCTCCATCGATCGATCGTGCCTACCGATTACCAAAGCCAGCAACTTAAGATAGATTCAATTGTTTGGTTATTTGGTAGAAAAATGACTTATTCTCGATTCCCCCTGAAAACTATTGACGGAGCGACCAAAGCGAATCGTACAAGGGCGATTTAGCTTTTGTCCGTATGTCTGTTTGTTTGTCAGTTTCGGTTTAGAGGGCGCATTTCTTACCTGATTTTCAACAAACTTGGCACATGTTCTTTGATTAAAAACACTTTTGTCGAGAGTTTTTTTGATAACAGGAAAATTAGGGGTGAAAAGGTGGGCAGTTTGCTCTCGCATTATTTTGAATTTTGGCTCAAGTTCTTGATTCCTCACAGGTCGTTGTGAAAAAAAAAACATGTTTCGTGAAGGTGAACTACGCTATGAAAAAAAAACAAATGATAAAAAAGGGGGAAGTTTGCTGTACTTAGCGTTTTTTTAAGAATGGGTCGTCATTATTTTTTGGCGAAAACTCTAGGGCTGCTTAAAATAAGAAGACACGTATCTTTTTAATATCAGAAAAGGGTAGGTACTAGAAATATGTGGTAAAAGTTACTCGCGAGATCTACAGTTCACAGAACTACTGCTATTTATGTAAATACACAAAAAGAAATAGCTGTGCAGTATTACACGTTTATTCTATAGTGGCCCTACATCTCATAATATACAATGCAGGGTTCATTTTTAAGGCAGTTTGGAAGAGTCGGACAGTTAGCCAAAAAAATGCTGAAATATCAAAATTTTTTTTCGGGCTAATCAATCCTATTTCATTTGGGGATCAAAAGACTATGAGACCATTTATTGTATGAGTACTAGAAACGATACACGTAGCTAAATATGTTTCCCATACAGGTTTGTAAGCAAACACATAAAATCTACCTAAATTTTATTTATCGCCCAAAGCAGTAGGTATCGTCAATGTATTACTAATGTAAAACTCGCCGAGATCTTTAGTATGTTTATTATTTTTGTTGAGCCACCGATATTTCGGTGCTGTTATAACCGCCATATCCCGACGAGTTTTACACTAGTACCTAATGTGAATGATCATGACAATCTCAAACCATACATACATCGTCAATGTAAGAACCTAACCAAAAGACTTTAAGACCAAGTATAGTTTGAGCTACTTTTCCGATCTAACCAATATTGCAATATTTTTAGAATGGAGACTTCATGAAAATTCTGTTTATTTTATTAATTATTATTCCATTTACTTATTTTATTTCAAAACAAAACGTCACATGTTGTATTTTACTAAAGTCAGGGTTATAAATGTTAGTATAATATTACGTTTCAGTACTTCGCCGCGTGGTCGTCGTGATCCGTGACCAAGCGCTTGCCTTTGAATGCTAATTCTCAGAAAACTCTTTAATAAAATGCATACATCTCTATTGCTTGCCGACGAGTCAGACTAAAATATTTTCGGACGCTTGTCACAAATGACACTTTTAAAATGATTTTCATCAAAATATTCAAGCCTTTTGGGAACATCATTAAAGTTTCTGCAAGTAGCATATTAGGCTCGCCTCCTATCACAGTACGAGATCCTATTAAGAAATATAGAAGATATTATATATAGGGATTTTTGAATTTCATAATGTATTTTAGATCTCGAAAAAGTACATTTACAAATTTATATAAAACTATGCTAACTATACAATATATACAAAAATGGAGTTGAGAAAAAGAGGGAGACTGCAATTTTAGGCATTGAAAAATTCCTCCCCATCGATCTCTAATGGTACCGTGCCCAAGAGGCTGGCGGCATTACCACGCTGAATGGCGATGCCAATTATTTGAGCGAGGTAAAGGCCAGCCTTATGGTCACGGGAAGCGTCGATTAGTCGCTTCGCCATTTCTTTGAATAGCGCGCGCGCGCTTGGACCCACGGACCCAACGTTTCGACTCCAAAGGGCTCAAAAATATAATTACCAGTTAAATTGGTATATTTGCGCCGTTTGAGAGTCTCCGCTGATGCAGCAGCAGCGCATGCGCAGTCCATCGTACTTGGAAGATGGGAAGGCGCCAGGGTGTCGACGCAAGTTGCATCCCACACCAAAGGCCTACCCATCTTCCAAGGCATCAACGACATACCGTCCGGTCTCTTACCATCGTCGCGTGCGAAGCCAACAGGTTCAAGTATAGCTGGCATGCCGGCGGTGACAAGAGCTCGACGGATAATGTCGTTAATATTTGCATGTCGGGACATGCGGCCTGCGCTCCTGCTGCAAGACAAGGCTATCGACAGCTTCTCCACAGAGACACCGATGCGGAGAAACACACGGTAAATGAGTTGAAATGAGTTTGTATTTTTTGTTTGACTCGTATAAAATTTTTTCATGATCACTTATCATGAAATATTAATTATTAAAAAATGGAGGTGTATTCTCGTAAGTTTTCGCAATTATTATTTATTGAAATTAAACTATTTTATAGAAATTTCAATTCGCACATTTTACACAATAATATTCGTAGATTAAAATATGACAACACAAGGTCGTTTACTTCGACTTCATCGCAACAATATTCGTTGAAACACATGATTTTGAAAAAATAAAAAATATTCTATTAGAATCTAGTGACAAAATAATTACATATTGGATCCTTTACACTAAGGTTGCTTTTAACCAACTTTCTAATTAACTAATTAATTATAATTATTCCTTATTCTATTGAACAGAACTGAGTTTTACAGCAAAATGTGATAATGCAGTTTAAATGAAAATAAAGGCGTTTATAATTGAATGAAATTTTAAAGCATTTAATATGCAAATCGAGTAAAATTCGAATCCTTATTGAAACGCGTTTGTACTCATTGGAGAAATCCAGTTTTAGTAAATCACGAGTAGGGGACGTCGAGATTTCATTCAACTCGATCAAAATCAATAAATTTTTATTTTTATGTACTTTTAAGTTTATTGCATCCATCAACATTATCTTAATTACCATTTACAGAATTTTAATCTAATCTGTTCAAATGCCAAATAATGTATTAGGACAGCACTGTACAATAAAATTAATTTTAATGATTATAAGGATATCAGAAACAGTCTTATAGAGACAACAGGTGACTCCTGAACCGGAGCGTGTTTAGAGCAAAGGCTGGCCATCGCGATGGGCACTTTTGCGCCGGGAAATGTCAAGGGCTTGTTATTAGATTAATTTTATTGACTGAATTGTATTATGTACAGTGACTTAATGTACTTATACGTTTATATTTTAATGAAATCAATCGCGATTTTATTTGTGTTATTTTTGTATCTATATCATGTTGAAGGAGACCGGTGCCTAAACTAGACTCACCGTCTTTATGTCAGTCCCCCAGACAAGACAAATGGCAATCTAACGGTCAGTGTATTGTTAAATAGAATGATGGATATATAGGATTGACACGACTATCATAAACGTCAAAATACGTGCCAATACCATACAATCACACACACACACAACATATACAAATTGTCATGGGAAGGGGATCTATATTTCGTGCGGCCAACTTATTAAATAAATACAAAAACACTTATTAAATCTATATTATTCCATGTCTAGCTTTAGTTACTCCAAGGGGAATATATCTTGGTAATTTATTTATTAAATCCAATGGAACAGTCCACGGGCAAAAAATGAAAAAATCCAGTTGGTACAACCAGTTGGACATTGCAGTGGAACCGTGGGAATACCCGATTAAGTTCGGTCTACACACACATGTGTAATTATTAGAAATCTCAAGAGGAGAACATGTGTAATATTAGTTTAATTAAGTCTTGATATCACTATCACGTACTTTATCAAGCTGGGCTTACTGGATATATAATAAAAGCAGTTTTTTTTACTCCATCAAGGTACATAATGTAGCTTTCAACGACGGGATGCAGACGTCTTTGAAGATATATCATGTTTTTCAATCAATTATGAACCTTTTTCTTTATAATTTTAATTAATACCTTATTTCACCGCCTACAAAAAAAGAGTGTAATGTTTTCATGCTAGTACCTATAAGAGTTATTTTATTGCATCATAACTTTTAAATGTTCTACAGTACAGGTGTACAACTAGTAGGAATTATATTATATTTTCTGTGGTACAACTGTTGATTAGCGGACGAAGCTCGAAGCTTTCCTTTTAGGGATTGAGAGGTCAGCGACAAACTCCTCCTAATACCAACATAAGTAATATCATGAGATTATGAACTTTTTAATATGCCTTTCAGAGGGTCCAACGGTAGTCGCTCTTGTAAAAGTATAATCGATTATTAATATGGAGTAAAAAAATATTAATTTTTAAAAAGGTGATTATGTTTTTGAGCCGTTTGGGGTTGAAACGTTAGGGACGTGGGGTCCAAGTGCTCGGTCTCTATATAAAGACTTGGCAAAGCAGCTGATCGACGCTACGCGTGACCAGAAGGCTGGTTATTATCTTGCACAGAGGATAAGCATTGCCATTCAACGTGGCAATGCTGCCAGCCTTCTGGGTACGTTACCGGTCGGTGATGATGCAGAGGAATTTCATGACGCATTATGTATGTAATTTTTATGTTTATTTTATTTTAGTGTATTTTAGTAGCTATCTAATAATAGTTTTAGTTTTAATTTTCAATTGAATTGTATTGATTTGTATATGTAAAGTAGATTTATTTTTAAAATTTTTCATGTTTATAAATGATTGTAACATCATTTATTGGTTCCGATAGTTCATACGAGTATCAGTGGATGGTTCCTAGAGTCACCCCATGAAGAACGTAGAGAAAAATTTGGTTGGCTTCAGGCATGGATCGGTCGTTCAGTGGTCAGAGCATTTCCCCTGTAAGGGAAAGATCGTGGGTTCGGGTCTCGCCTGAGCTGATTCGCTTTTTTCTATCTTAATCGTTTTAAATAGTAAATTAATAAGAAAGTTAGAAATAACCAAATTATGAAAAGAGAAGTAGGAGAGCAAGCTCTAAAGTGCAAGTTTTTTTTATACCACCTAGGTGGTAGACAAGCACACGGCTCACCTGATGAAAAGTGGTTACCATGGCCTATGGACGTGTGTAACACCATAGGAGCCGCGCTGCCGACCCTGTAAGCACAGAGTTTCTGTGCCGTCACTATAGAAGACTAAGCAGGACAAGCCTTTAGTCTTCCCACTGACAGAACGAATTCTCCAGTAAGTTTTGAATGTAAACAGGTTTGGAGCTCTGATCAACAAGAGACTGCTGAATGCCTAAGAGATCTGGACCTATGGGGTAGCGTAAGAGGCCTTCTTTCTTCTTTTAAGTTTAGGCTTTTGTTATCGAAAGATTGAAATTTCAAATAAAATATGTTCAAGTCCTTAGATCATATCTTTTAAAATATTGTGCAGATTTTATTAATGCAATGTAATTTTGGCTACCCGTGCTTTTCATTTTATTATGTATATTGCTTGTCCAGACACAGCCTCAGATGTATGATTCGAGCCAACAATGGTGCCCGGTATACAACAATAGGCTCACCCCCTATTACGTGGGACCTAACCTAACCCTTTGTGGATAAAGGCGTGATTATATGAATGTATGTATATTGATTGCAACTATACTAAATTGTTTGAATGACTTAGCAGGGAATTTATTTTATGTTTAAAATTTACTAAAAATTAATCAACAGTTAAACATTCACATATTCAATATTGCTATTCCTCTTTATTCATCGAAAACAGTTGCAAAATACATTTTTAAAATTTTAATAATAAAAATTCTCTAAGCTATTGATTGCTATTATTAGATATTATATATGTCATTATTACCATCTCATGTTTTATCGAGTTTTCTATATTTCAGCTCCGGTATAACAACAATCTCGTTAAATATTCAGTTTAATAAGTAATTATAAATAACAGCAATTTAATGTCCTATGTCAATCTAAAACCATATGAAATTATTATTATTGGATCCACCTCCGAAGATTAAAAAAGAGGTTTCTTGTTTTTTGCCTTTATATAAGTTAAGTAGGTATGGCTGCTTTTGTCAAGACGTTCGTAATATATACAGGATGGTGCACATTATGTAAATGAAAGTAAAGCTGTCCAGCGAGCAACTGCGGACAACGCATACCCGCCGCCGCCTGCGATGGGCGACGCGCCGGGATAAGGCCGACGTTGCATACATAAAGATGCTTTTTCCTCTTCACATTACTATGTGACTTGTGTTTTTTCTTTTAAAAAATAGGTATAAAAACGTTTAATTTAGCATACACCTGATTGTAAGTCTACAAAAAACGAAGAAAACATTGCACGAAGGCATTGTGGTCCAATAAGATGCTATAAAAATGTACCCAGTAGAACAAGTTTTTAATAAGAATTATGTTTTTGAAAGTATCTAAATAACGAACCATATCATATATATTTATGAAAAGAAATTTTGCGCATTACGCGCGCGTTGAAGTCTTTTGCAAGAACACTTTTTGAATCGAATTTTATCACCGCTGGCCATTAGCATAACATTCATTTATATAAAAAATTAGTAACATGAATATGTACTTCAAGAAGACATAAGATCAAAGTTAATAGGTTAGAACGATTCTTGCAAGATCTCTATCACGAATGTATTTACGAGTAACTTCGATTATTATAGTTAGGTGCGTTAGATAACACCAGTCACATAACAGCTGTAAAGTCTAAGTTAACGGTCAAAATAGTTTGAATTAAGAATCGTTTCAGCAAAAGAAGTTCGTCGATCTTAGCAAGGTGAACAACAGGTTCAGTATAGATCGTCTCAACTCTTTTAGTCGTGGAGCCGATGCGCCGGCGACGGTCAAAGCCCTTGCCGTCCCTTAGAGGATACTCACGAAAATATTTCTTCTGAGCGATTATTTCTTTGTAGATCTGCTATGAAGAACACAACTGCCTGACACACACGTCAACTATATTAGGTTGCTTTTTCATAGTCACTTGCGCGGGAAAGACACGGGGCCTCCATGCGTGCGAGTAGCATGGAGTCTCAGGACAAACTAAGCGAATTTCTGGGTGTTCGTGATGCGTGACGGGTGCACGTGCTCGATGCGCAGACGCATCTTTACCGGCCGCTACTAGTACGATATAGCGTATCGGCGACACACTGTCAATTAGCAGATGTTGAATTTTCCTTACGTTGTATTATTAGTATTTGGAATATTGTAAATGTTATTTAGACTATGTAAGCCCACATTTACAGATAGATTGCCTAAAAAATATTACCTACAGCAATATATCGCCATAATAAGTCTATAGCAGACGCGTAGACATAAAAAAATAAAGAAAAACTATTTTTTTCTTTTAAATACCCTAGAGTTAAATATCTCTCAGTAAAAAAATATTTTTATGTAAGTATATAAGTTTGTATATCTCCTAAAGAGGAGGCATAGATGTATTTTGATTTTCATAACAGTAATTATCATCTCACGTAACTTAGTGCGAGTCTGTTGCTGGGCCCCTTTTTCCAGACTCTAAGCTGCTACAAAGACTTTCTAATAAAATTGAACAGGGGAATTGAACCAACAACCTTGCGCACATTAGTCGCTTTCATTATCGCTGTACCGGCAGGGCAACGCCAATTTATCACTTTTTCACTGATAGTGGTACTTTTTTAATGAACGAATACCAATCGTAGCTATCAAAGATCACACACGTACGTGGATGAAAGGAAAATCGCTGTTTGTTAACCAAAACTGAAACTGTACGTACATACATATAATCACGCCTTTATCCCCGGAGGGTTAGACAGAGGTGAATTAACACTTACATTTCACCATCATTGTATTCGGTCCCATATAATAGGGGGAGAGCCTATTACCATTTTCCGGGCACTATTGTTGCCTCAAGCCATGCATCTGTGGCTGAGTCTGGACTGTATATCTGTCTGATGTTAAACTGCCCTATTCCTTAGTACGACACCGCATGGGAAGAGATGGGGTGGTCCAAATTCTACTGTGCTGGAAACCACGCGGCTGGCGGCAGCATTTATAAGATATCGATAGAATGAAATATATATTTTATTTTTTGGAAGAACTGTTTCTCAATCCCCGATATTACTAACTCCACCCTTAAAATTCCTTTTCAATAGCGTTCATCCCAGTAGCATCTGAAGTTTTCAGTTCGGAGTCTGGAGTCCGCTTTCCCAGTCTAACTGCGGATTTGGCTGAGCTTCAATAATTTCTGTGAAGCGACTGCCATATGACCTCCACAACCCAAATGCGATATCGAATCATTGCTGTTAGACCAGTTGTTGAACTGTTTAGGGAACCAACTAGCCGTAACACTTCCATAGTTCGTATGGCAACTAGGACCGATGGCTTAACGTGCTCTCTGAGGCACGACCAGACCAATGTAAATACTCATATTCATGCATAGAAATATTTACACTGATCAGGAATCGAACATTTTGCGTAGCGGCCGCGTTCACTACAGCAGAGGCTATAAAATCTATACGATATTTTGACAAAATATTGTATAGATTTTTTTTAAACATAATTACATTGAAATAATCATATTATTTGGATATTTCAAGTTTTGGCACCGTTATCAAATTGAAAATATATCACCATTTTCAATTAATAGCAAAAGCAAAAAAAGAAAAAAGTCGTTGATAAAAAGATACTAATTAAATAGACACGACTTTTCAACGACTTTTTTTCTTTACTTACGTGCTGAAATTATCCGCATCCCCTGCTAAAAATTCATTGTGAAGTATATGAAATGCTGCGGTTGTTTCTAGTACCAAGAGTGTGTTATGCATTTACGTCGTCAATACTGAATGCTGAATGTCATCATCAGAACGATTTGGTAGTGTCCAAAGTTTATATATACTTCGTAGCCCAAGGTAAGTACGTTTATTGTTTTTAATTTGTAAGTCAGATTTTCTGAGAACGACTGCCGTTTTGGTTCGTCCATTACTGTATCTTTCAGCTTATATTTATTCTTATCTAATGCTTCTTAAATGTTGACTTATCTTTTTAGTACAAAGGGGAATAAACCGTTGCATCACACCGACGTAAATGCAGAAACGCTAATGGTTCAATTTGTGCACAGTAACTGCGCAGTTTTATGCAAAATTGTGTAAGTGACTCGTCCACACGTCCACTAACAAAACGTCAATCGGCGAGTGATTATGTTTTATTCATAGTGACTGTTATAATACAAATTCACGAAAGTCCATTATTATATTCCGAGTTTCGCTGAGTATTTTCCAGATGAGATGTTCGCGTAATATGTTTAATACGGACATATTTATTTGGCAAATAAATTAATAAAATCAATCTAGAATAGTTAAATATTATCTTAACCAAAATTTATAAAAAAATAATATTAATAATCTAATACAATTTTAATAATCTAATTCAATTTTAATAATTTAATTCATTTAAAATGTATATATAAATATATTTAATAATTTATAATAATAATTTCAAATATATCATTTAATTACTTATTTATTTTATTTTGCGAAATACAATGATAGATTAAAATATTTTAACGATTTTATAAATATTAAATACAATTACAATACAATGTTTAATTGTACGTACGAGAATGAGTTAACAGACCTAAAGCGACATCCATTCATTTGTGCCGGTCATTAGAATGGAAAATGTGTGTCATATGTGGCGTACCGACAATGCTGGGGAAATAGAGACATCTACATACGAGTAATGTGACTTTCTTTGGCGTGTTTCAAGGTAGTTTGAAAGTAAATTGTACCGACTGCGTAGGTTATACTTTAGTGCAAGCAAAATTATTTTCTGCAACAAATGTTGTTTTATAGTGCTATTCGTATCAAACAATATAAATATAAGCACATTTGACGATATATTTTGACGACCTCCGTGGCGTAGCGGTTAAGCATTCGACTGCTATGCAGGGGGCGCGGGTTCGATTCCTACTCAGTGCTAAAATTTATATGCATGAATATGTATATATTGGGTGTTTCTATTTCTAGGTATAATATGTATGTATTTACAAAAAAAGTATCTAAGTATGTTTATCCACATTCCAGATACACAAGCTAGTTAAGCTATGCTTACCATGGGTCTAGATAGCTTTGTGTAGAATATCGTGGAATATTTATTTATTATTACATGGGCACAATTCTTAATGTATCGTTAACAGCAGTCAAATATTGAATATAGTTATAGTTATATTATTTAAGAAATGTTTCAGTTTCATTAGATTGATATTCCAGTAATTATTAGTAACACACGTCAACAAAAATTTTACACAACCGCTGTGGCGTAGCAGTAGAGCGTTTGACTGCTACGCAGGGAGCACGGATTTGTTCCCGCTCAGTGCAAATATTTTTAAAATCTTGCTGGGGAGCATCCCTCGACCACCTTCCGAGTGCCAGGTCATTGGTCTTTTGGCATATGTAGCCATCTCATCGCAGCTTCTACACTAACTTGCTTATTCTACGTTGCAATTTAAACGCGGTTGAGACCGCGCAGTGTAACTTGTACGTATAAAACGTTTAGAAGACAGTGCTTTAATGATAGTGAATCAACATCCGTAACATAGTTTAAAAGTGTGTACTAAATGAATACACAGGCAAACGACTTTATATACCGTTTAGAGACACCTTTTTGAAGGAGATAAGGCATAACGGGGTTTCCCGTTTGAATTTGTAAGCACCCAACTGGTGAGGTACTGAGTGCAGTAGCAGTGACTATATTCATATTGGTAGGGCTCTCAGAGCTTCTCCGGGAAATCATTATTAAATACCTTCTTTTGATTTGGCTGAGTTTGGGGATATACCAAAATATTAGGTAGATACTTCTGCTAATTGGCAAGGCTCTGGTGCAGGTTGTCGTCTCGGGACGTGGTTCAGGCGGGAACTTTAAACTCTTCAAGGAACCACCGAAACACACTTTACAGGATATTCTACAATTTACTGACTCAAAGTAAGTAAGCTGTAATGTGGGTTCTAGAATTCTTAGATACATTACCTTTTGTAAATCCTTATACCTACCTATAGAAACATCCAGACCAATGTAGAGGGACATATTCACACACAAATATTTGCAATGTGCGGGCATCGAGCCCACTACCGCCTACATAGCAGCTGAACACTAGCGAATCGCCACGCCACCTATAAATATTGATCTGGCATGAGGTTTGTTAGGATAGAAATCTCCTTCGTGTCCTCAAAGTTTTAGATTGCAGTCTAACTAAGAACATGTCGTAGTCGCGTGGTTTCCGGCAGAGTAGAATTTGGACCACCCCATCTCTTCCCGTGCGGTGTCGTACAAGGCGACTAAGGGATAGGGCTATTTAACATCAGACAGATACATATATACAGCCCAGACTCAGCCTCAGATGCATGCCTTGAGGCAACAATGGTGCCCGGAAAACGGTAATAGGCTCATCCCCTAATACATAGGACCGATGGATATTACGTGGGTATTAATTCACCTCTGCCTAACCCTCTGGGGATAAAGGCGAGATTATATGTATGTACGTATGTCGTATCATGTTACGTGTGTCGTCGTTCATTCGTGGCAATCGACTTTCCCGTTCCACTCCACCGAACTCTTTGATGTTACGAATCGTTTTGATAAATGTTTATCACACAATCTCGGTAGGTATTTTTCGATGCCTAAAGTTGCAGTCTCCCTCTTTTTCTCCATTTCATTATTGTATATATTGTATGGTTAGCATAGTTTTGTATAAATTTAAATTAAGTTATTTATTAGTTCAATTGTGTATATATTTGTATTAAAGAATATCTAGGTAGGTATGAATAGATATTGTAAAAAATATCTATATGATGAATATTGAACCTAGGCGTCTTTTGGATGGATGACCGTTTAGTCGTATTTTAACGGCCTCGTCGGTGGCCCCGAGGGCGATTCGGTCCCGGTTGTCTATACAGAGGCCCGTATGATGAGGGATCTGAACAACTCTGTCAGAGGTGTCCATTAACCACAACCCAGGCTGCGAGGTCAACGGAAGTTGCTGTCAATGTAATCGAAAAAGCAAAACCACGTAGTGAGTAGGGTAGCCAGAGCTTACTAGAGGATTTTTGTGCTGTCAGTGGAAAGACCAAAAGCTTGTCTTGGTTTGTCTTTTACACTGACGGCACAGAAACTCTCAATGCGTGCAGGGTTGACGGTGACCACTTTCCATCAGGTAAAGTATTTGTTAACTAAGTGGTATAAAAAAACCAGACCCTGGACTTGAAGGTGAAGGTCTCGAACGCGACCGAAACTAACGTAGGATAATGATGATAAATAAATTGTTTGGTTTCAATCACACACACTCTTCCAATTCGCTTATATTGCAAGTAAGTGAGTACTTAGCGGCGTGAATTGTTTCCTTGTTCTGTCAGTTTGTTTCCCAGCGTCTGGATTCCGCTAGAACACTTCTCTAGCGAAATTACGGGTATTAATGATCTAATAACATGTGTCTCTCAGGAAGTAGACTCGTTCGTAGAGAGCACTTAGCATACTTACAACTTGTTTCGAGTCGACATTACAAACTAAATATGAATAGTCATGTCGGTCAAACTTGCTCCTCACTCAGATGTAACTATTACATAAGACTTTTCATACGATGGTTGAGTTATAATGTCAGTAGACCAATTCTAGTAATTGAGGTCATATTGCCTGCCATTACCTGTGTCAGCGGCGCAGTTGTGGTGACTTCTGAGTTAAATTTCCGGGTCGGGCAATGTGTTTTCGGGTTTTCATGTTCTGAAATATTTGAGAAAATCCAATACCACTGAAGTGTAGATTCAAATTTGGAAAAAGTACCAGGAATAGTCTATAGTACCTAGCTATGTACATAAGCATTCTTATACCTTTTTCCCACTGTGGTAGCCCGAGATTATTACTTACCAAAATCTAAAATTGAATCTAAAACACTTTTTACGAAACAGGTACATATTTATACGAAATAGAATCATTCCACTGATTTCATGAAGTGATTTCCAAAACTTCCTAATCTTGCGTTGGTTCAGGTTAAAAGAATTCGCAAATTAAAGTACAGTAATTGATGTTTAACTAACGTAGAAAAGGTATCTACGCTGTAATACAACTACTAGGTACAATAAATCCATTTCTATTAATAGGTATCTTTATTATAATAGCATAAGAAAATTAGCTCATACCATTGTCCATACACTCTTTTCTTTTAGCGTTATTATTTAAAACACAGGCATTGCTTTAACAGTATCTAGTTCGTAATATACACCCAAAGTCAATCATGTTGTGTTAGTAGTTAAACACATAACTCACTGTTCTCTTACACAAACACAAAGTGCATTTTGTAGTTTATAGTGGTTAAACGCGGTCTAAAGCAATTTCATTGCGGATCTCACTGCGGGCTACCAAGACCTCGTTAATTTTATTTGTTCGAAAAATAATGAGCGTGTTTATACCATATTTACATAAATTGCATATTATAAATAACTGTGTTGGAAAAAATGTTCCATAACTGACATTCAAACATTTCTAATGTTAACAATAAATTTGCTGACATTTTTTAAGCAATAAACCTCATAATAGGCATTAATTTCACATAGACGATACGTAAATATTAAAAATAAATTATTACATCGTTACTTTATGAGGGAATAGATACATCCGTCCATCATGCAAGCTTAATAACAATTTATTCAGTTTTAATTTTCAACAATAATATCACTTTGGATATATAAACAAATCGACTTATGTAAGTAGGTATTATTATTTATTTATATTAAATAATAAAAACAATACATCTATAGCAGCATTTTCTATACCTCTACTTACATTACCTAATATATAAAGATAACTAATGTTTGAATAAAAACTAGGTAAGTTAACATTAAATTATTTTTCACTTTTCACAGTTACTTTGTTGTTAAAAACGTTATCGTAATAAATCATAAAACCGTTATTTTGGAACACTTTCGCGAATGTAGTTTCATGCTAAGTTTGGGAAGAACTCAAGGACGTGGCTTGATAAATCGTTATAAATTAAAACAAGACTTTAATTTATATTAATATATTCTCAACGCCGCGTGCCGCGTGGTTCCCGGCAGAGTAGAATTAGGGCCACCCCAACTCTTCCCATGCGGTGTCGTACAAGGCGACTAAGGGATAGGGCTGTTTAACATCAGACAGATATATACACACATCAACAAAGTCTAGGGAACAAGGACATTTCTAGTTTTTATTTAAAAACCCTTTCTTGTAATAGTGAGTGTTTTATATCAATAGAAGGGTATTTTTATACTGTTTTTAATTTTAATTTTAATAAAAACATTTTCATACCAAATTTTTTTTTTTTTTAAGTAAGAATTGAATAGTGCCAATATTGAGTATTACAACCTTCTATGATTAGGCACAAAAATAACGAGGTAGTAAGAAATACAGTAATTAACCGTACTTTAAACGTTTTTAATAATCTGTAGGACCTCCTAAAGCATTAGCAACAGCTCGACAACGGCGTGGCATACTTAGTATGAGATTGTCAATCATCGTCTGTGGAATATGGCTCCATACACTGCGAAGGTGTAAAAAAAGTTGTTCTTCAGTGTTCAGATTTTCCAAAGAATTACTAAAAGCTCTTCTCCCAAGCAAATCCCAGGCATGCTCTATGGGATTGAGGTCGGCAGACTGAGCAGGCCATTCCAACGTCGTCATATTGTGCTCGCTTAACGCATTGACCACTACCCTCGCGGTGTGTGACCGTGCATTATCTTGCATGAACATAAAATCTTGACCGAACTGCTGTCGATGAGGGATTACCATGGGGTGTATAACCTCCTGAATGTATTGGTTTGCATTCAAATTGCCCCGTATCCAAACGAGGTCGGTCCTTCCACCAAGGCGAATTCCAGCCCATACCATGATTGTTCCACCTTGGTAAGGATGAACTTCTTGCGGATTCTGGAGACGACTCCGACGTACAGGAACTCGCCATATACGCACTCTTCTCGAATCAGGATGAAAACCGAAGCAAGATTCGTCGGAAAACAGAACCCGTGCCCATTGATGGTCGGTCCACTGTAAATGTGCGTTAGCCCACAATAAGCGACGACCTCGATTTCCACGTCGAAGAGCTGGAACCCTAAGCGGTCTGCGAGCATAAAGATTGGCTTCGTGTAGTCTTGTTCTGACAGTTTGATCGCTAATAACCACTTGATGCTGAGACTGGAGGCCTGCGACCAATTGACGAGCAGTAATCGTGGGTTGCCGCCTTGCGGAATTTTGCAAGAAACGATCTTGTCGCGGGGTAGTAACCCTATTTCGTCCCCTGTGACGTTCGGCAACATCCCCTGTAGACCTGTAGCGTGCCCATAATCTGCAAATTACGCTTGGTTGGGTGTTGACAGCATCCGCTACGTCGCGTTGAGTTCGTCCAGCTTGCAGCATACCAACAGCCCTTAACATCTCTTCGCGACTTAAATGACGACGTGACATGATGACTACAGTCACAAAAATGCACAAACCAACACCACAAACAACAAGCAACAAATGTAAAAGACGTATTATTGATAATAAACGTTATTTACAATCAAAAAAAATAATTTTTATTTTGCCTCAGAGAAACTGCACAATCAAACACTTTTAAAAGTTTTCCCTCCATATTCGAAAATCATTACTTATTTAAATTTATTTTTAAATTTCGAACAACTCTGTAATCTACTTTATTCTATTTTTATTTATTTGCTGTCAGTTATTTGCAAAACAAGATTTACACGAAAAAAAATAATTGGTGTCATCTTGTTCCCTAGACTTTGTTGAGGTGTTTACATCCCAGATTCAGCCTCAGATGCATGGCTCGAGTCAACAATAGTGCCCGGAATGCGGCAATAGGCTCACCCCCTATTACGAATACAATTATTGGTGAAATGTGGGTGTTAATTCACCTCTGCCTAACCCTCCAGGGACTAAGGCGTGATTATATGTATGTATTTATGTATGTACATTCTCAACGTGGGGAGTGAATATAAAATTAATTCGCAATTTAGTTTTCATAATAAACTTTGACATGTGCACATTTGGACCATGGTAGTAGTATAAGTTTTTTTTTAGTAGGTACATCCCCATTTTCATTTTAACACAGGGTCAAATCTATTTTTCCGATTGAATAGTAAGATTTTGGAGTGGAGCTAGATTAGTTTACTCACAGAGATATCCTTGAGCTAACCCTTACCGCCATGCTACGTCTAGGCATTTGGCTACAGTGAATGTGTAGAGAGCTCATTTTAGTTGCTATACTCTACACCTAATCGATTCCTAATTTCATTACCTAGGTAATTCTGTAATCAATTGCTAATTGATGCGTTACTGCGGTAAATAGGCGGCGCATGACGACGGCTATTTTAATATGCTATAAAGCATTGCTGTTGTTCCGGTATTCGTACAACATTCTCATGGTCAATCGTGCAGACAGAATATTGTTAGTGCATCTAAGTATCAATTTATAGATTTCATTGAAGATAACTTATAGAAAACGAGCATCTCTAACGGCACTCAAACTTAAGTACAACACGAAGCAGTCTAGTCTAATATAACAGTTATTTACATTATCTATGGTGTGATTATTTATACACTATTTTTTTATTCAGCCTTACTTTGAAACCATTTCATTGAAAATATAGCAATAGAACTGCGTGATTTAATAAGCTATGGGTTACGAAAAACCAAAGATGTTCATTAGTCTGCTTGCAAATTATCAAAAGTTTTAAGTCGGTTCCGATAAAATAGGATTAGACCTTTTCTGAATTAAGGATGAATATTACCGGGACTCTCTCGATTGTGTAATTTGCGTAATTTTGCATTGTTGGTTTATTGAGAGATTACCATCCGGCGGGTGGTAGTTTCTCTTCTGAGTTTTATGTTTTTTGCAGAAAGTTTAAGTTTTGAATAAATAGACTGTCTGTTTTGAATTTATTCATTGAATTTGAAGCCATAAGTATTTTATTTCTGTTTGCAGAAGGGAGGTTTATGCCAGAAGGGGAAAAGTTAGGTGTAAATGGTAAACAATTATGGTAATTTTAGTATTTAGGTATAGATGAGAACTCAAAATACAAGGACGAATTCTTATCTATTTTTGGTTCTTAATGCTGTTGCGTATGAAATTTAATAATACTATTTTATTATCTGTTTTAGCAATTGACATCTGAATCACATTTTGTCCTACATTCATACAGTCATAATTGGAAGATTTGTTAATTAGAAACATTTATATTAATTTTAAAGTGAGTAGGCAAGGTATGTCATGATAATTTTTGTGATAGAAGCCCAACGTACTGAAAGCCAGGATCGTTTAAAACTGCCAGGTTGGTACTGTAATTGATGACGAGTATGAAAGTTAAAATATATACTCATTATTATTTAATTTACTAGCAGTTGTGGCAGATCCCGACCATTTAAGTAGCTTAAGTGTGTTTCATGTTATATACAGCTTTAATGGTTAGCAAGTGATGTACAAGTCATGTTTCTAATTATAATACACTATTACATTTTCATAAAACAGTATCGTTTACGTCCCTTAACATCTAAGTGACGTCACACTTACGATCTAAAACAGTGTCAGCAGAAGAAAGCATTGTCATTTTTTTGCGAATTTATAGCTCTCATCATTGCTCTCATTATCTACTTGAGTTCGCATTCATTTGATAGATAATGTTTACGCTGCAATGTAACATTATTCTTTAAGTAACTATACATTAATACCATTCCATCGCTTTCCGTTCCTAAATATACAAAACAGTCCCAGTCTTATCCGTAACCTTGTTTCCTTCCTTTAAGGCTCTTTCCGTATTTAAAGCTCAAACTTAGAAGTGGGTTTAGACTCTGTTAGTATGTAGACGATCCTCATCATCGCTGTGTTCCTCCTCGAGGAGCAGGCTGTCGGGTGGCCCCCGCGGGGGAGCCCGTGGGTTGCCGCAAGCACGACGAGACCCACCTCTGACAGAGCTGAACATCCTTGAGAATTGCGCGAATTTCTTGCGAGACACTGTGAAACGATTGTTGCATTAGGAATGTTACTTAAGTAATACACACATATCGAAATATCATGGGCTGGTAATTATAATATAGCTTTAGTAAAATTTAACCTGCACTCTAGACCCCGCACTAGACTACAACCTAATGGCTCCATACCAGGTTTTCCTGTCCTGTATGTGATACCCATAGGACAAGCCTGCCCTTTTTGGTGTGCACACCAAAAAGCAATGAAATGAGTAATGTCACTTTTCTCACTCTTCTTTTCCTTGAGTGGGCGCTTCTGGGTTGAAGTGATTTACGTTTTCGGCCTTTTAGTTTACTCTGTTTTTCGTGCATGCTATTTACATAGGGCATATCCGAGAAACCGTGACGAGACGGATGGGGTCACCGTCCCAAGCACTGACCTCTGCCTGACCCGGGTCATCTTCCGTAATTCTAAACTGTTTTATTACTTACTATTATTATAATTAACCATCTCACGTTATTATTCCATTTGTTCTAAATTACATTACTTAGATCATTATTCTCTGGACTTCTGGATTTATTGTTGAATGAAATTTTAAATAATTGGATGATTTCGAGCGAAGGTTCTGTGGCTCAGTGGTCAGAGCGTACCCCTGTAAGGGAAAGATCGCGGGTTTGAACCCCACCTGAACTGATTCAATTTTTTCTATATCATATTCGACTTCTGGATTTAATTTAATATGAAGATATTCACCGTATTGTTATGCAATATGATAGACCTGCATGCCAATGTGGTGAAAAAGCATTTTTATAAGAGTTAGATCTTTTTAATATATTTTAAGTGGGAAGACTTCTTTATCATATTCAAGTTTATTTGTGTCAGTTATTAGCTTGGAACATTGACACACTGAACGTTTTATAGGTCAGGGATTATAGATCGAGGATGCCAGGGTGGCAGTGGGCCAGGACTCATAACCTATTAACCCGTAAAGTGCATAGTCAATAAAAATATAGTGATTCAAACTACACGAGTAACATACCTAATGATATCTAAGCTAGTGCCAGTGTACTTCTGTGAAGAGTTTCTGAACTGTTGTTATATAAATAAACAAAAAAATAAATATTTCACAACATTCTACACAACGCTATCTAGACCCATACTAAGCATAGTTTAACCAGCTTGTGTTATGGACTGTGGATAAACATACTTAGATACTGTTTTTTGTAAATACATACATATAAGTAAGTATATACATGTCTTTGTTCTATAAATGCTGCCAAAACCTAATAAATGTAGTAGGTCATGTCATACTACACTCGAGAGCAATGAATCCGGGTCACTTAAAGAATGTTAAAAATCTCGGAAACTAAAAATGATAGGTTAATGCAATAAATTGTATTTAATAGACAATGTAATACTCCTTAAATGAAAGTAAAAAAAATATGAGTCACCATACATTTTATTAACACAAAATTACATAAAGAAAAAAACTGCTGATCTCTCCTTAAAACAAAAATAGGAAACATGAAATTTTTGAACTTTATTACGATTTTCTTGAATTTTAATACTTCGTATTGCCTCCTCGTGCTTCCATTACTGCGTTTACGCGGTTTGGCATGCTGTACACCAAGTTCCTTATACGATTTTGGGGAATATTCTCCCATTCCTCTGTGAGAGCAATTTTGAGCTCACGAAGCGTGATTGGGGGAGGGTTTCGTTGTTTTACGCATCTGCCTAGCTCGTCCCAAGCATGCTCGATCGGGTTGATATCCGGGCTGCGCGCTGGCCACTCCATACGAGTAATGTTCATCTCTTGAAGGTAGTCATTCACAATCCTACCTGTATGAGGTCTGGCATTGTCATGCATAAATATAGCATCCTCACCTAAATTGACCATAAATGGACCAACGTGATCATTGAGGATTTCTTCCACATATCTTACGCTAGTTAAAGAGCCGTTTTCTATGATCACCAGCTCTGTGCGACTTTCAGAAGAAATTCCGGCCCACACAAGTACAGACCCACCACCGTAGGCTACTTTTTCTTCGATGCATGCTTGCTTGAATCTTTCCCCTGGTCTTCGATACACTCTGTGTCTTCCATCGTGCTTGTAGAGCATAAATTTTGATTCGTCGGAGAACATAACTTTTGACCAATCTTCAATACTCCAATTTACGTGGCTCTGGGCATAACTTAGTCTCGAAATACGATGCCCACGCTCCAGTTTAGGGCCGTTTGCAGGTCTAAGGGGTTTTAAGTTAGATTCAGCAAGCCGACGTCTTACTGTCCATGCACTTGGGTTACTTCCTCCGAGGCGTCGAAACTGATTGGTGAGTTCAGTTCCTGTGAGAAAGCGATTTCGAAGCATGGTGTTCACCAAGTATCGGTCTTCTCGTGCTGTGGTACACCTGGTTCTGCCCGTTCCTGGTCTGCGTAGGTTAGAACCAGTTTCTTCGTAACGTCGGAGAACTCTTTGTACTGTTGACAGCGACACACCGACAGTCCTGGCTGTATCGCGCTGACTCCGGCCGGTTTCCAGCATTGTAAGTATTCTGGTGCATTCTTCAGGCGTAAGCGACATAATTTCAGCTTGATTAATGAATATAGAGCACTATCAACATGGTTTATGTACCCACATAAATGACAGATTACAAACAAAAGCAACACCAAATGCTGTAATTTCGTAGTTCCATCTTCGAAAGTGGCCCTTTTTCAAATTTGATTTTTTTATGATATAACTTTACAATAACTAAGAAGTTTTAATACCTTCATTTAAGGAGTATTACATTGTCTATTAAATACAATTTATTGCATTAACCTAGCATTTTTAGTTTCCGAGATTTTTAGGATTCTTTAAGTGACCCGGATTCATTGCTCTCGAGTGTATTATCAATTTCTCTTTTCCGCTGCCGTTGGTTAAGATTGTATGACAAGGGAGCAAAATAGTATTATCACGACGAGGTGTGTGACAATCATTTAAAACTCATGAAAAATCTAGCTAAAAACATAGGCAAAGGGATAACTACTTATATATTTATAACATCCATATTACTATAATTGGTAATAATCGTTATAAATAAATAAAATTTCACACTTATTAAAAATCAGTACCATTAACAAAAATCTTAAGATACTGAGTGGTCCCTTTCTCTATATATCTACAATACATATACTCTGACCATCTGAATCTACTATCTAATAACTACCGATCTACTTCAAAATTTCGTAAATGGATGAGATAGATAGATAGATAGATAATACTTATATTACTACTATACTGCTATTGGTGTACAATAGACTTATAACAGAGACAAGTACCTAGGTAGCATGTATATATCTACAATTGAAGCTCATCTACTCTTATTAAAGTACATTGGTAAACATAAAAATAAGCTTCATGCGGTAAATTCAGTGTGATCTCAGTGTGATGCACGGTTCCGAAATGCTGGGTTCTAAATATTTTTGTTTGAAATAATTTCTGCTTGTTACACAAATAATTCACTTCATTCTAAAATATTTTATGTTATAATGTGTAATATTTATAACATTACATTAGATTATAGCACAGAAATAGAAACTGACTTCCACTACTTACATATACTTATTACTTTGTTAACTAAAAGTATGAATTAAAATTAATACATTTTTGCTCTTCTAAATTCTAAAATAAATGAGTCAATGTACAATGTACATTGAGTCGTCAACCACGTGAAACACAATTTCTGTGCAATATAAATAATATTATAATAATAGGAAACTTGGGAAAAAAAGATGAATGTAATCGCTGAATGAAGTCGTTCCCAACTTATGGCGTGACCTAGGTAAACAGGGATTCATTTTTAATGTAACTATGGCAATTTATGCTTCAAAAATCACAATAATTAGATATGATAGACCCTAATCACATCACAAAATGTACTCTACATGGGTAGAGCGCGTTTTTTGATTGACTGTTGAGGATAGCACGGAATGCAACGATCTCGTATGAGCAAATCATCAAATCCACCAATCAAATTATATTAAAGCAATCCGTACGCGCCAGGATACTATGATCAGGGCCTCGTGTTTCTCGCGACTTCTGGGGGTCAAGATACAGGGCGGTTACTATACCTAGTGCTTATCATATTTCAACAGAGTCTGTGGCGTGGCGGTAGTGAACGCGACTGCTACGCAGGAGGCGCGGGTTCGATCCCCGCTCAGTGCAAATATTTGTATGCATGAATATGGGTATTTACATTGGTCTGGGTGTTTCTATGTATAACATGTATATATTTACAAAAAAAAAAGTATTTAAGTATGTTTATCCGTATTCTAGATTCCATAACACAAGCTAGTTAAGTTATGCTTACCATGGGTCTAGATAGCGTTGTATAGAATGCTGTAGAATATTTTCGTTTTTCGTATTTTCAATGTACAAACTTGACAGAGCCACACTCGTGCTGTGCAATATCGTCACGATCATCTCATCGAGCAACGTGATGTGACAGCCAGTAATAAAGTAGGCTTGTCTCACTTTCCTTATTTATGTAGCAGAGACGGTTGAATTCAAATTAGTCGAGTATAGTGCGGACTCGTATGCATACAGGTGCATGTATAATTGCGCATGCGTTTCTGCTCTACATCTTCCTATTTTTATTATCTTACTATCACCTATAGTATTGCCATATTCATGGATATAATTTTAGCACTGAGTAGGAATCAAACTCGTGACTATCAATGGGAATAACGACATAGTCACCAACACTCTACTACCACGTAAGTAAATTGATTGAATTTTGTTCAAATTGAATGTAGTTTGGTATATATAAGTACCAGAAGTACATGGCTATTAATTGATCGATTCTGCAGCGGTCTGAACAAATCATCTTAGCCTCTTAGGGCGGTGTACCAGCTTATAATGGTCCGTGCGTGGCGAACAAGTACTATCAGGCATCTATTTAATTATGTTAACGATAGCGTGCGATCTACAATGCGATGTTTGATGCTTATTTAATTGTTAATACTGTTGATTGATAGCGTGAGGCGAAACTGGTTAGGTGAAAAATAATAGTGGTAAAGCACAAAGTGTTTGATTCAATATGTTTATTTAATTGTCATTTCTGAATGAGTACGGAGAAAGAATGCAAGTGTCACTACCCCATCTTACACGAAGGGTGTTGTAAGAGGCGACAAATGGAAAAATTTATAGTCGATATCACTGCGAGAGAAGGAAAACTCGAATTAAAACCTATATAACCCGTCTGGCCAGGGTGGAATCAGTAGGCCGAAGCATGGGGTGCGGGTTGGGTAACCTCCACGTTGGCTTACCTGTTTCTTTTCCCTCTGGACCGCGGTCCTGGGGAACGGAAGCGGGGAGGCTGGTGCACCCTGGACGACAGTTAGTAGACTCTGACTCCAAGGAGAAGGAGCTCTGCTAGCCGTCGACCAATAACCCGACAAGCCCTTTTTTAGGGCTAGCTGACCCTGAGGGGGTCGTGGTATGGCGGACCTGCAAGGCCCGCGGGAAGGGATTCGTAGAATCCCTTCCATCCCAAACAGCCCTTTTTAGGGCTAGCGTGTCGCTCCCGGTATCCCTCTGCTTTCAGAGGGGACATGGGGGCGACACAAGGATCCATGGGATCCAGGGACGGGCCGGCCTACACCTACTGCTCGCGCAGAGGCTGGCAGGCATTCGTGCCACCGTCGGTGTTGGGAGAGTTGGCTGCTCTCCCGCGTCGCGTAACCTCCAGGATATCGACAACGACCTGAGTGCTAGCCACACTTGGGAAGCCGATATTCTGAAGGCCGCGGGGCTTGCCTTAACTGGCCGGCCCGCGACAAGGAAAAGTCTGAAAAACCCGACAGCAATGTCGATTAAAACCTGTGGACACCTGGGGAAATCCACAGTATTTACCCCGCTTCTCGGAATGAGCGTCACCCGGGAAGTGTATCTTAGATCGTCTCTACTCGTGGGATATGGATATGGATACTGAAACTTTAAAACCAAAACAATCAACACCAAGCGAAACAGTGTGCGCGGAGGTCGCGCAGCACCACGACGCGGAGGTCGCGTCCCAAGCAGGGACGGTGTCGGAGGACTTCGACACCGCCACTGAGAGGAGCAGGACGAACAGCCCGGTGGGTCTGCAGACCCGGAAATCTGCACCACGGCGAAAACGAAACCGGAAGAAGAAGATGATTCCGGCACCAAAAACTGACTCGGATCTCGAGCTCACCCTGACTGACTCGTCGTCGGCGAGCAGTCATGATGGAGACGAGACGATGCGCCCCCCCCCACCCAAACAGTTTGCGGTGAGCCGCCGAAAACTGCAGGGCGGGAGCACTAAAGTCGCCCCCTCACGGGCCTCAGCCGGGGAAGATGTGAGGGCGCCGCCGAGTCCCTCCGTCTCGGCGGCGCAGGCGCTTCGTACCGACGGCTCCACGTCCAGGGACGTGATGGAGGCCCTGGAGAGACTGGCTGGGGCTCGCTCTGGACCTCTAACGCCGGAGGAGGACCGGGTCCGGCTGGCTGCGACGCGCCTCGTTGAGCAGTTTGAGCTGCTCAAGGCGGAGCTGGCCGAGTCCCGGAACGAGCGAGCTCAACTTGGCAGGAGGCAAGTTGAGCTTGCTTGTTGAGCGTGGAGCGTACAGCGGCTGAGCACCGCAAGGAGATGGACAGGATGGCGGCCGAAGTGGCGAACCTCCGTCAGGTCGTCGCCGGGCTGCCCGCGGAGCGCGTGACGCGGTCGGCGCGGCGGCGACTAGCGGTGCAGCCGGAGCGGCCGGTGCCGTCGGCGCCGCAGCTGTCACCGGTGCGGTCGAGGTCACCGGTGCGGTCGGAGGCACCGGTACGGCCGGAGACACCGGTGCGGTCAAGGCCGCCGGTGCGACCGGTGCGGCCGGAGACACCGGTGCGGCCGGAGACACCGGTGCGGCCGGTGTCACTGGCGCAACCCGCTCGGCTGGAGTCGCCGGTGCTGCAGCCGGCTAGGCCCGCGGACCCACTGGCGGCATGCATGGCGGCAATGGCCGCCATGGAAAAGCGGCA
Source organism: Eilema griseolum (assembly GCA_963662185.1). Lineage (NCBI taxonomy): Eukaryota > Metazoa > Arthropoda > Insecta > Lepidoptera > Erebidae > Eilema > Eilema griseolum. The sequence goes on from OY759241.1 coordinate 16,440,151, forward strand.
GGAGGCGGCGCTGGCTGAGCAGCGGAGGTGGCAGGTGACGCAGGAGGAGCGCACCCGGAGGTTCATGGAGGCGGTCATGGACTCCAGCCGCCGCCCGCCCTTGGCGCCGCCGATGGGGTATGCCGGAGCGGTTAGAAGAGGTCCCACCAGTCCGGCGGTCGCAGGGGCCCTGCAGGAGTCGGCCCGCAGCCCGTCCGCTGCGCCTGCCGCTCCTGCCACTCCGGTCACTCGAGCCACTGTCGCTCTCGACGTGGGAGCTGGGAGCTCCCAGGGTACCCGGGCCAAGGGCAAGGGGAAGGGGAAAGGCAAGGGGAAGAAGTCCCCGGCCCTAGCCTCAGCCCCAGCGCCGGCCCGGACCCCGGTGGGGATTGCCTCCACAAGTTCCCCGCCGGAGGGAGGCTGGGAGGTGGCCGGAGCCTCCAAGAAGCGGCGCAAGGCCAAGAGGAAGGCAGCCAAAAATGCCAAGAAGGCTGAGGCTGCTGCGAGGGGAGTGCCGGGGAGGCTGCGCGTCCCCCGCTCAACCGCCGTCGTGCTAACGATGACGGCGGAGGCAGCGGAGAGGGGCGTGCAGTACGCCCAGATTGTCACGCAGGCGAGAGCCTGCGTTGACATGAGGGCTCTCGACATGTCGGGCCCCATCCGGGTGAAACCCACTCGGACGGGTGCTCGGCTACTGGAGATCCCCGGCGCTTCAAGCGGTCCCCAGGCCGATGCCCTAGCGGCTAGGCTTCGGGACACGCTAGACGCAGCCGACGTCCGGGTGTCCAGGCCCAACAAATGCGCAGAAATGCGCATTTCGGACCTGGACGACTCCATCACGGTGGAGCAAATCCGCCTCACCGTGGCGGAGGCCGGGGGCTGCCCCCTAGAGGCGGTGAAGGTCGGAGCAATCCGCTTCGGCCGCCGTGGACTGGGGGCGGCAGTTGTCGGCTGCCCCATCGCAGCAGCCAAAAAGGCTGCCGACCGGGGGTTCCTCGCCGTTGGAGGCGTGGTGCGGGTGCAGGTCCGGCTCCTGCAGGCTCGACCGACCAGGTGCTTTAGGTGCCTGTCGGTCGGCCACGTGGGGGTGCAGTGCACGGCGGCGGTGACGGTCGGTGACCGCTGCTTCCGCTGTGGCCAACCCGGCCATACGGCCGGTGGATGCGAAGCTCCGCTGCACTGTTTCAGGTGTGCAGCGGGGGGCAAACCGGCCGACCATAGAGTTGGCAGCAAGGCCTGCACCGGGGGGGAGCCGAAGCCGCAAGGCGGGAGCTCCACCCAAAGTTCGCGGTGGGATGCGGAGATGGTTCCATAATGGATCCTCAGCTCCGCATCCTGCAGGCGAACGTGGGCCACGGTGCCGATGCTCAGGGTCTTCTGCTCCAGAGCATGGCACAGTGGTCCATACACGTCGCCGCTGTCGCCGATCCGTACACTCACCGGCCCCTTGGGCCTGCCTGGGTGGTCGACCTGGACGGGTCGGCGGCACTGGTGTACAACGCCGCTATGGGTGCCCCCCCCCCTGTTGTCGTGGCAAGGGAGCATGGCATCATAGCGGCGCGTGTGGGGGAGATTGCGGTCGTGGCCGTCTATTTCACGCCGAGCCTACACCGACGCATAGGGGAGTACCGGCAGTCGCTGGAGCGACTGACCGACGTCGTCAACGCCTGCCATCCTCATCCGGTTCTTGTGCTCGGGGACTTCAACGCCTGGTCAGTGACCTGGGGGTCCCGGCACACGAACCCACGAGGTAGAGCTCTGGAGAGCTGGGCCGCTAATCACGGTCTAGTTCTCCAGAATCGCGGGGCCGAAGCCACGTTCGTGACCGCGGAGCGCAGTTCGATTATCGACCTATCGTTCGCAGGCGCTTCGCTGTCGCACCGTGTGCGGGACTGGCGTGTTGTTGTGGGGGTGGAGACACTGGCGGATCACCGATACGTTCGGTTTGATGTCTCCCCCCCCGCGGGTGATGAGCCGGTCATACCGGCCCCACGCGAGCCACACTGGGTGCTTGGGAGACTGAATCGGGAGGTCCTCCTGGAGGCCGCCATCGTACAGGCCTGGGCCATTGCGCCGGACAGGCCTGTCGATATCGACGATGAGGCGGTGTGGTTCCGGGAGGCCATGACTCGTGTCTGCGATGCGGGTATGCCTAGGGCACCACCCTATAGTCCGAGGCGTCGGGTCTACTGGTGGTCTGCGGAGATCGCGAGGCTACGGCAAGCCTGCGTGATCGCGCACCGCCGGTGGACCAGACTCCGTAGGAGGCGTAGCCGAACCGCAGATACGGAGCCCCGAGTGGCGGAGCTTCATGTGGGATACAGGGAGGCCAGAGATGCCCTCCGAGCGGAGATTAAGCGGGCGAAAGCCGCGGCTTATAAGGAGCTCATGGAGACGCTGGAGCGGGACCCATGGGGGCGGCCTTACCTTATGGTAAGAGGAAAGCTGCGCCCCCGGGCCCCGCCGTTGACCCGGGTTCTCCAGCCAGCTCTGCTCGGTGGAGTGGTCGAGTCCCTGTTCCCGGCGCGAGCGGAACACGTTCCGCCGCAGATGACTCCGCCACCTCGGTCGCCTGTGGCGCCCAGTGTGGTAGTTGACGACGAAGTCCCCGAGATCACTTGGGTAGAACTGGAGCTGGCGGTGCGAAGGCTTAGAGCCAAGAAGAGCACCGCCCCGGGACCCGACGGCATTCCAGGCCGCGCGTGGGTCCTAGCTCTGGGAGAAGACGGTCTCGATCCCCGGCTGAGAGGGTTCCTCAGCACATGCCTGGAGCGGGGCCAGTTTCCGAAGATGTGGAAGACGGGGAAACTGGTCCTCATCCGAAAGGAGGGTCGCCCGGCGGACGAACCGTCCGGCTACCGGCCCATTGTGTTGCTCGACGAGGTGGGCAAGCTCTTCGAAAGAGTTATTGCGAAGCGCCTCGTCGAGCACCTCTCTGGTAGGGGGCCGGACCTGGCGGATGCCCAATATGGCTTCCGCCGGTGGCGGTCCACCGTGGATGCCATCATGCGCGTGAGGACTTTGGCGGAGGAGGCAGTTGCCCGGGGTGAGGTGACGTTGGCGGTGTCCTTGGACATCTCCAACGCGTTCAACACCTTGCCCTGGAGTTGCATCAGGGAGGCACTCGTGTACCACGGTGTGCCTCTCTACCTCCGCCGCATAGTCGGGGCGTACCTGACGGAGAGAGCCGTCATCTACCCAAGTGCGACCGGCGTCGGTCGGCGTGAGATGTCGTTCGGTGTTCCACAGGGATCGGTTCTCGGGCCGCTACTGTGGAACATTGGATACGACTGGGTGCTTCGCGGTGAGCTTGCGGACGGCGCCGCCGTCACGTGCTATGCGGACGACACGCTAGTGACGGCGAGCGGGGCTACACACCGCGAAGCGATCCTGAGGGCCACGACCGCGGTTGCTCAAGTCGTGGAACGGATCCGGCGGCTGGGCCTTGAGGTGGCTTTGCATAAATCCGAGGCCATGTTCTTTCATGGACCGCGGCGCACGCCACCACCTGGTTCCAGTCTCACAGTGGGAGGCACTCTCATCGGCATCAAGCCCCAGATGAAATATCTGGGGCTCGTGCTCGACGGCCGGTGGGACTTCGGGAAGCACTTCCGAAGTCTGGGCCCCAAATTGGCGGGCACAGCCAACGCTCTGGCGCGGCTACTGCCCAACCTGAGGGGCCCGGAGGACTCCTGCAGGAGACTCTACGCGGGTGTCGTGCGGTCCATGGCCCTGTACGGGTGTCCCGTGTGGGCGGACACCCTGAGTGATCGGCACATGCTTCTGCTGCAACGTCCGCAGCGGAAGTTGGCGTGCCGCATCATAAGGGGGTACCGCACGATATCATTCAACGCGGCGAGTCTCCTCGCCGGATCGCCACCATGGATCCTGGAAGCGAGATGCCTTTCGGCGCTATACCGGTTCCGAAGGGCGTCGCGGGAGCGGGGTCACGATCCCGAGCCCGAAGAAATTCGGGCCGTGAGATCCCGGCTCCACAGGGAAATGGTGGCGGAATGGGAGATACGACTTGGGCAACCAGGCGCAGGGCACGCCGTAGTAACGGCGGTAAGACCCATCATGGGGGAGTGGCTAGAGAGGCCACACGGCAGCCTCTCGTACCGTCTGACGCAGATGATCACCGAGCACGGATGCTTCGGGAAGTATCTGCGTCGGATGCACAAAGAGCCAACGTCCGAGTGCCATCACTGCGACGCGAGCGAGGACTCAGGTCCGCACACGCTCACCGAGTGTCCGGCGTGGGAGACGCCGAGGCGGGAGCTTGTGGCGGCCCTGGGAGTGAGGGTTCTCACGCTCTCCACCTTGCTCGCGGCGATGGTTCGCTGCGCGGATGCGTGGGCGGCCGGCGCCTTCTTCTGCGAGCAAGTAATGCTCGTGAAGGAGGAGGTGGGGCGGGAGCGGCAGCGGGAGCGACGCAGGATCGCAAGGATCGCGTACGAAGGCAACTCGGGCGTCGGAGGTCGATGAACGACCTCCGCCCCCCATGAGCGCCGGCCTGGGGGTGACAGGTGAAGCCGCCTGTCACCCTGGCAGAAGCAGGCCGCGGCGGTGGCGCGCGTGGCGCGCCTCCCCGTTTCCGGGGACGAGTTGGGGACTCTGTAGTCCCCACACCCGAGAAGAGGGCCAGATCGTGAGAGATGGCCCTGGGTCGGCCGGGGTGCGAGGGATATGCCTGTCAACCTCACCTTCGGCAAACAAAACGACCCACAGGCGGCGTGCGTTTTAGTCGGTTCGAGTCCGACATAACCTCCTCCACCGGCTCCGGTTGGGAGGTATCCGTGGGGATTTTGCGCACGTAAAAAAAAAAAAAAAAAGTAGGCCGAAGCATCCCAACATTGAGAGAGGCCTATGTCCAGCAGTGGATTGCGATAGGCTTATTGATTGATTATTCTAAGTGAGATTTATATATGAATTAATGAAGTACCTACAGTTAGTTATTGTGTAAAACTGAGGGGTATTCGTGTCTAAACAACTACTGTTTTTTTTCTCACGTAGAATGTGATTGGATTGCAGTTCAATTGTAATAAACTATTTGAAGATTGATTGCATCGTAAAATCAACACAAATACTTCTAAACACGAACGCACACATATACAAACGTGCACGCACACACCCGCACTATCCTAACACTGACATGTACAGATTTGCACATGCGTACATTTTTATTCCTATTGCCTAATTTCTTTTTTTTAACTTTCTCTGGTAAATAATATTATACTTTAATTTAATTTTTACCGCATTGACATGTATTCACTACTCTGCAAAACTGGTGTTACTTTCCGTAACTGAATACTGAGCGGTTTTTTCCTAGGACTAGATATACGTAGGTAGGTACAGTTAAATTTTATTGTGTTTAAGTTATGTTATGTTATGTTATTTATTTTTTCACGCTATACCTCTTGTAAGATCTTCCTATTTAAATAATTATATTCTTAATAAAAAAGATGTCAGTAGGATGTCTGTTACATGTAGACGAGAGTAGAATAGGTTACCTACCTTACCTGAGTAGGGACTTTTTTAATTTATATTTTTTCTTGTTTCTTGCAGCTGCGCACTACTATCAATTCAAGTGTATAATGAAATAAATGTATCTTTCTTAGTTCTGGAAAGTAAAAGAAACACTAATCGTCTGTCTAGACTAGATATTGATATAATCTATTAAGGTAGAAAAAAATTAAACGGTCCAGGCGGAATTCGATCCTGCGATCGCTGTAAGGGAAAAATCGCGGGTTCGAATCTTGCCTGAACCTTTTATTTTTTTTCTATCTCAATCGATTTTGAATAGTTACCATACTAAATTCTTAAAATTTCATTCAATAGATTTTGATAGTCGATTTTTGCACGATTGCCTAGGTAACTAAATAAAGAGAAGAGGGCCAGATCGTGAGAGATGGCCCTGAGTCGGCGGGGTGCGAGGGATATGCCTGTCAACCTCACCTTCGGCAACCAAAGCGACCCACAGGCGACGTGCGTTTTAGTCGGTTCGAGTCTGACATAACCTCCTCCACTGGCTCCGGTGGGGAGGTATCCGTGGGGCATTTTGCGCACGTGAAAAAAAAAAGGTAACAAAATAACAAACTTTTGAGTTTCCCTCCTAAACGGTAAACAAGAAGTTATGCGATCGAATTCCATTTTTACTTAAATAATTGACAACCTACCGACGAACTACCGCGGTAGCCCAGTGGTATGTGTAATGGACTGCTGAGACGAGATCTCGGGTTCGATCTCAGGTTTCACCATGGCACACACCAAAGATTTTTCGATGCTTTTCGAAGTCATGTGTGTATTTATCGTAGGTTTATAAGTGCCCGATTAATGACAATAGGCTCGCCACCTTTTACATTGGGACCTAAACATAAACTGTCGAAATGTGGGTGCAAGGTTACCTACCCCTTCGTGGATATAGGCGTGAGTTTATGTTATGTTATGTTACCGACGAACTCCTAGACGGTTTATATCAGTAGGTGGTCGGTTATTCATTGGTAAGCTTTTAAGAGCATCTAATAGTTACAGGAATCCTAATTTCCATAATTACGAGCTCAAAGTAGGTATAATGAACATTGTCAATGATGCTGCTATACCTATCTACTACCTACCTATAGAAGTTGTTATCCTCTGCTATAGTTTTAAGGGAAATGCGTCATTAGAGATGAACCGTTCGTTATTGGCAATTATGATCCCTAAACATTATACTTATCTAAGCACAGGAAAGTGGAGGATAATGTAACTGGTACTCGTAAAGTACTTAATGTAGTATGGAGTGCCCAAGTATGTATTAGACTATTAGAGTCGTAATCTTAAGTACCTTTGCAATGGAAATAATGCATACCGTTAAACAATTTCCATTATACTATGTTGCAGAAGACAAACTGTAATGGAATTTCTCGTACAGTTTTGTGGTCATCTAATTAAGGGTTGGACTACATCAATAATTATTACGATCCTCTGGGAGCTCGTAATTTGTGGCGGCATAACAATTCATTAAGGATTATTAGAATTAGAATTATTGTTATTAATTTAAAAAAAAACACTAGAAGGTAGGACACGGTGGTTCTTCCGCCTAATTGAGCAGTCCGACTGGGGAAATACCTCCGCCCTACAGAATACCGCTGCCATAATAACTTCGTGTTCCCAGCGGTGAGTAGGGTAGCCAGAGCTCAGTGGAGAATTTGTGCTGTCAGTGGGAAGACTAAAGGCTTGTCATGCTTTGTCTTCTACACTGACGGCACAGAAAGTCTGTGTTTACAGGGTCGGCAGCACGAGTGTGGCTCCTTTGGCACACGTCCATAGGCCACGGTAACCACTTTCCATCCAGTGGGCCGTGAGCTTGTCTGCCACCTAAGTGGTATAAGAAAAAACTACTTACATTTACCCATATTCTTCAATCTCTCCTTAAAGGCCGCTTCATCGTCATGGCACTTAGTCTTTTGTCCCTGTTCACTGTCCAATGCCGCCATGAACTCCTGGTTCCAACGCAGTTCAGCCATAAACTCTTCATTTTGCAGGTACGTTGCTATACGGTCATCATCCATCTCTAAACTGAGGTCAATTCTTGCGTCAGTACCAGGCGGTATTCGCAGGAACATTGGGGGAAGTGGTCCCAGCATTCGAGGTACCCATTTTCTTCTTAGAGCTAAAGGAATTGATTCGTCGTCGGCATCACTGTAAATATTTTTTTTATTTAATATTCTAAAGCGTTGATTAAAGGAAGCTGCTGCACTATAGAGCATAGATATGACGTGTTTTTTTTAAAGTCGGACGAAGGACAAGGAGGTAGGACACGGCGGTATATCCGCCCGATTGAGCAGTCCGACTGGGGAAGTACCTCCGCCCTACAGAATACCGCGGTTATAATAACTTCGTGTTGTGTTCCCAGCGGTGAGTAGGGTAGCCAGAGCTCACTGGAGAATTTGTGGCGTCAGTGGGAAGACTAAAGGCTTGTCCTGATTTGTCTTCTACTGACGGCACAGAAACTCTGTACTTACAGGGTTGGCAGCGCGACTGTGACTCCTCTGGTGTTACAGACGTCCATAGGCCACGGTAACTACTTTCCATCAGGTGGGTCGTGTGCTTGTCTGCCAACTAAGTGGTATATAAAAAAAAAATTGGTACAGCCACGACTAAGATTTTTATTTTTATTTTTTTTTTATTTCATGGACAATTTACATTGTGTTTGAAAAAATTTAACTTATATATTTATTACACACAGTTGGTAAAATGTAGTTACGTTTTATACCTACGGGCTCCAACTACCAGTAATGACTGCCATAGATGTTTGTATGGCAACCGGGACACGGCTTAACGTTCTCTCCGAGGCACGACCCGCACGACCAGACCGATGCAAATACCTATATTTATGCAGCATACAAATATTTGCACTAAGCGGGGATCGAACCCGCATCTCCTACGTAGCGGCCGCGTACATTACCGCCACGCCACGGAGGCTGTCATTGCTGATTATCCAAGCCTTTGTTAGATGTTAAGTTTTTATAAATGATCATAAAGTATTTTTTAAACTTTCGCGGTGTGAATTCATCGGGACTTCTCGCGAATTATATCTTGAAACTTACTGATTATGATACTTGACCAGTCAAGTCGTGACCACGTGTGCTGCAACGCATCCGAAACGTCGGCAGAAATAGTAAGTTCCAAGATAGAAGAAGAAAGAATTGTGTAATATTAAGAAAAATCACTCCAGAGCATCTAATCTACTTGAACTAGTGCCGGATTCACCTTGTGAATCACTTAATATGGTTAATCGATACTTTACCTCGATTGGTAGAGAACTAGCTACAGACATCTTAAAAAGAAATGGTACTACTGAACTGCGCTTAGCAGAAAAAAATACTCCGTCAAGCAATATTAGTTCTATGTTTCTAGATCCAACAGATCACATTGAAATTAATAAAATTATCATGAGCCTAAAGAATAGCAGTGCCCCAGGTATGGATAACATTCCAAATATTGTACTAAAAAACTCTCGGACGATTTTATGCACCATGATTGCTCATCTGTGTAATCTTAGCCTTACTACTGGGATTTTCCCAGCAATTTTCAAAGAAGCAGCTGTCGTGCCTGTGTTTAAGAGTGGTGACGCAGAGACAATTGCTAACTACAGGCCCATATCACTACTGAGTGCAATTAGTAAAATAATGGAAAAAGTAGTTAACACTCGTCTAATTAAATCCCCGAAAGCAAAAACATTCTAGCAAGTACCCAATACGGTTTCCGCTCGGGTAGAAATACTGAGGATGCGGTAGCTAGGCTCTCGGATATCGTTACAAAGGCAGTAGACAAGGGTGAAAAATGTGTTGCCATATTTTTGGACCTACAGAAGGCATTCGGTACCGTTTCAATACCAATTTTATTGCGCACTCTGGAATACATGGGCATAAGAGGTATGGTTCTGGAGTGACTCCGAGACTATTTGGATGGAAGAAGTCAGGTGGTTAAAGTAGAAAACACTTATAGCACTAGCTTTCTGGTTACGTACGGAATTCCGCAGGGTAGTACCCTCGGTCCAACGCTATTTTTAGCTTACGTTAATAGCCTCTGTAAACTTCAAATAGATAACGCGGAATTACTGGCTTTTGCAGATGATACCGTATTGATTTGCCGTGGGAAAACATGGCCACAGGTCCAAGTATCTGCTGAAATGGGTTTCAAACGAGTTAACCTTTGGCTTGATGAGCATTTACTAACTATTAACGTAACTAAAACAATATATATTTGTTTTAGAATAACGGAAGCAACAAGTTCAATGTCAAATTTTTCTAATACAGCTCATACTTCCCAATGCAAACTCGAAAATAGTGGCTACTGTGACTGCATTCCCATTGTCCAGACCGATACCCATAAATACCTGGGAATTATCATAGATTGCCATTTAAATTGGAAACCGCATATATCGTCACTTAGCAAAAGAGTACGTAAATTACTTCCAATTTTTAAAAACCTACGCGAAGCTGCGGACTGCAATCTCATAACCAGCATATACTATGCCCTTTGCCAATGCGTTCTGTCTTACTGCTGCCCTATTTGGGGTGGAGCTGCTCCAACTCATCTGCTTGAGCTGGAAAGAGCCCAACGCGCAGTCATCAAAGTCATGTTCCATAAGACCAGGAAATATCCCACTCAAAAACTTTATGAAGAATCGCGTTTCCTCACAGTTCGCCAATTATACATCTACTGTACAGTCCTACGTCACCATAAATCTATCGATCCATCTAAGATCTCACTGAGTAAAAGAAGAATTCGAACACCTGTTCCCTCCTATAACACAATGTTCGCTCGACGTCAACTGTATTACATGGGTCCTTTCATTTATCGGTTCGTTAATGATTCGAACCAAATCTACAAAATTCCCAAGTTTCGGTTAAAATCTATACTTAAAAAATATCTAATGGCCCATGATTACCTTAGCACTGAAAAAATTCTACGAGTATAAAGCAAAAACCACTGGGAACTTGAATCCTTACATATCCAGATGCACATTCGCATACTTACACATACGGTATACATGCAGCCGCAAACGCCTAACCCTCACTCAGACGCAACACACACTCACACATAGGTACTCAACTCACACCCAAAGCCAAACAAGACATATACGTACACATCCACGAACATATGTATACATAACACACACACACACACACACCCCCCCACACACACACAAACACACACACACACACACACACACACACACACACACACACACGTATTTTCACACATCCTTATTTATAAATTATATTAGATTTTGGCCAGGGATGGAGGGTTGGTAGCCTGAGACACAGGATTCTCCTAGTTCAGGTACCAGCCCGCCATAATTCTGATTGATCCTTGTACTAATTTATTAATTACGTTCTACTGTATTTTATTTGAGATTTCTTATGTAAACGGTTTGGTGAGAAATAAACATTATTATTATATTATTATTATTAAAGATATAATTCGCGAGAAGTCCCGATATCTTGTATATTTATGAATGATAATAACGTTTTATTAAATAAAAGATATGCCGATGGACCATTACAGTAGAGAATACGCAGGCATGTAGGGCATGTAATGACTAGGTATTAACTATTCACTAGCTACTATTTCCTATCCCGAACAACACGTGCAGGACTAAGGTTTCACCCTCATTATGCAATCGATACTATCGGGAACCAATCGGTTGGGTAATTCCTTTCTTTGTCTTATAATAAAGAGAATTAGGTAGGTACTTTATTCACACACATAGCCTTCCTAAAATCTCGGATTATTCAAGCGGGCGTGAAAAAGCATCTGTCGAGGCGAGGCTGTAAAGTACACCAAGCTTAGGAATAGCATCTGTAACGGTGATCACTATTTTTTAGGCTTTATCTCTGCTTACCGTCAGGTGGGGTAAAGGCAAATTGACGGATTCAGCATAGAAAAAACAGTAGGTAAAATAATGTGGAATTGTGTGTATGGGCCATGTGTATCAATGGTCGTGAACAGACGCTCGTTTTGACTGTTGTGAGTGTTGTGGTCACTGTTTGTACCTACTTGACATCTTGGTCTTACAAATTAATGATGGATGATTGAGCACCTGCTGTACTGATACAGTACCTACAATTGATAAACACAGACATTGCAGGCGGTGATTGAAAAAGAGTCGCTGTGAGTTTTTATTGCCAGACTCTTCTTCTGGCGGGTAAGGACTATAGGTAGGTATTACATTGAAGTTCTATCTACTCAATTAAGTAATCTAGTTATTTTATATAATTAAAGATGCAGTAAAACTTGACGGTCATTAGTAGGTAGATATCGCATCAAGTAGATATCTATGACCTAAACCAAACCTTTTAAATATTTCTGTTATTAGTTATGTGGATTGTATGACCTATATATGTTTTTATTTCAATTTATAGGTAGGTAATAATACAATAAAATATTGTAGATACCTACTTAATACACGGTACGTCACATCCGCTAAAGCTAAAGCTATGACCTATGTGTGTACCTACCTGCCTACTCAAAATTTTTGCTAGTCATGCTAACCTGTTGCCTCAATTATTGTCAGTAGACCTTCGGTGTAAGTGACAACAACGCTTCATTAGCGGAACTAAATTACCTTATTATGTCAACACAATAAGCTCCCGTATCGTGTTTGTGTAGGTACCTACCTACCTAATAATAATATTTGTTTTTGCATTGTTCAACATAATTAATGTGTAGTTAGACACTGCTGTAATCTTTTACTCACACAAGTGCTGTAGTATCATTATCATCACCTTCTGCTGGTCTGCAGCCCGAACGCCGGTCTTTACGGCGGGACGGTGTACTGCCCTCCACGCGCTCCATTTCTAGTCGTAATCGTTCATTCTGGTTGTCTGTGCTCATCGCTAAAAGTTGATCAATCGTCGCATCTACCGCGCCCTGGTTAGCGCGTAGTACAGCTTCAATAACATCATCGTCCATGTCCGGGAACATTGTCTTGAAATCGGTCATCGCTTGTGTAAATTCGAGTTGCATAGTGGACGCCATCGCGCCTCTGGCCCGATACACGCGACACGCCAGAGACGTCACAATAGTACGATAATAAGCGGGCGCGCGCCCCTTACCGGCGAAACAGCTGATATGTGACGCAAAATTGCCGCAGTGCCGACGAGGAGCGACGCCGTGTGGGCGATGGCCATCCTCGTTGCGCACTACACACCGGCGCCTGGTCTATCTTCAGGCGGTTAATTGATAATACAAATGTTGCAAAATAATTTAACCGGCGCTTTGCACCGGTGCTATCATGATGTGCAATTTTCACTTTCGTGGTTTCAGATGCACAAAGCGCATGCGCTAAATGAAGCGGGGGACCGAGTCGTCGATATAAATAGAGAATGCACAAACCGGCGCGCGTCCCGACCCCGACACGGCGCGGCGCCACGGCTGCCAATGTCCGTCCACAGCCCGAGGAGTTACTGAACACCAGCCGCCCGGCGAACCAAGCGCGCATGTGCAATGTATTGTTAGTAAATCATGATTGTCCCTAAACGTGACCTTTAGAGCTGCGATAATAACGTGGGCCTTCTCTCGTCATTGTTGCGAATTTAAGCTGTTTTATAGGTAGGTAGAAAATAAACTAATAGGTTGCTTTGATACCTAACGCCTAATACATGGCTCAACACAAATATAAGTAACTAGGTACTTAATTTTTGACATACATACACATATAATCACGTCTTTATCCTTGGAGGGTCAGGCAAAGGTGAATTAACAGCAACATTTCATTAATCATTAAATTCGGTCCCACGTAATGAGCGGATGAGCCTATTGCAGTCTTCCGGGCACTATTTTAGACTCAAGCCATGCATCTGAGGCTGAGTCTGGGTTGTATATATCTGTCTCATCTTAAACAGCCCTTAGTCGCTTTGTACAACACCACGTAGGAAGAGATAGGGCAGTTCAAATTCTACTCTGTCGGGAACCACGCGGACAATTTCCATAAAATGTAGATATACATAGTTAAAAATATCTATTTAACTATGTTTATTAATGTATCCTTGACTTGAAGTAAGTAGTTTTATATTTCTTAGACGATTAGCATATAGGTAGGTACCTATGTATTAGGTTTCCGTCTTGGTCGGAGAACGGTCGTCGGCGGCAGTGGCTCCCCTTCCTTGGTAGAGAGGTGCTGCCCAGGATGCACTTCTTAGAGGTTCCCGATCAAGCACCTTCAAACCCAAGTACCTACCTAGTCGGCGGTGGCGCGCCTCCCCGTTTCCGGGGACGAGTTGGGGACTCTGTAGTCCCCACACCCGAGAAGAGGGCCAGATCGTGAGAGATGGCCCTGGGTCGGCCGGGGTGCGAGGGATATGCCTGTCAACCTCATCTTCGGCAACCAAAGCGACCCACAGGCGGAGTGCGTTTTAGTCGGTTCGAGTCCGACATAACCTCCTCTACCGGCTCCGGTGGGGAGGTATCCGTGGGGATTTTGCGCACGTAAAAAAAAAAAAAGTACCTACCTAGTCGCCCGCTATCCTACCCATATGGGTTATCATGTATTTTACAAAAAACTATCTTAAACGTATCGAGAGAACGGCAGTGTTGGGCACATTTTAATTGCAGTTCAATTTACAATTAACCCGACTGCTCTCTAAAAGATCGAAACATATCGATCGATACATGTATGAAAATATCTTACATGTACGAAAAAACCTTAATATTTTCAAAAAACTATCTGATGTACACAATTTTAATACGAGAAATAAAGATAAACTAGTTGTACCAAAACTTAGGCTTCACAAGGTTGGTGATTCATTTGTAGGCAGCTGCATAAAAATATTTAATAAAATTCCTCAGGACTTGATTAATATGGCAATAAATAAATTTAAAATAGAAGTGAAAAAAACTTTAATGAGTAAAGGTTACTATAAAGTGGATGAGTACCTTAATGATGTTAATGCGTGGTCAACATAAGTCTCTTGCTTGCTCACACAAAATAAATTGTAAACAAAACAAATTTATAAAAAAAAAATAAACTAGTTCTAACGTAGTTCGCTGAGTTTCTTGCTGGTATCTTCTCAGTAGAACTAATCTACCGAACCAGCGAAAGAATCAGGCGGTACCCATTAATTTTTATTTCGGCTTATGATTGGCAATAGGGTACAGCCTGCTATCAAGCTTGGTTCGATCTTTTAGACAGCAGTAGGTAGGGTTTACCTACTTTTTTCGATCTTTTAGACAGTAAGTCGGTATTTTTATTATTAATATTTTTTATTATAATTAAAATTTGCCCAATACTGGAGAACGGAGCATTGCGATTGGCCGCCTGCTTACTGTGAACCTGCGTATGTGTGAAGCCTGCCAATCGCAATGCTGGCCCTCGATCACCACTGTCATACCAAAGATACTGTAAGAAATGGAATTAAATTTTTGATTTTATTTCTATAAGTAATAAATTGCCGCGGTAGCCTAGTGGTATGGGTAATGGACTGCTGAGACGAGGTCTCGGGTTCGATTCCAGGTTTTGCTATGGCACACACCAATGACTTTTCGAAGTTGTGTGTATTTATCGTAGGTTTATAAGTGCCCGGTTAATGCCAATAGGTTCACCACCTATAACATTGGGACCTAAACATAAACTGGCGAAATGTGGGTGCTTAGCACCTCTGTCTACCCCTTCGGGGATATAGGCGTGAGTTTATGTTATGAATTTCATTACAATTTTACATTCACTCAGCAAAAAGCCTTTTAATTTTGAACTTGAAAAGCATTGTTTTAGTCTAAAATTAAATGGATTTTTTAGCAGTGTTTGTGGAACAACAGTGGTTTTGCTTTAGCAGAAACGAAGCAAATGTTTTCTCGATACGTTTACGATAGTTTTTCGTGCTATAGGGGTACTTGGTACATCATTATAGTAAGAAGGGAGATAGCTGAGTCTTCATTTTTGTGAGCGAGTTGCAGAGAAACAATGGGTAAGTAGTCGCCTTGAATACTCAAGCAGTGTGTGAAAATGCATTTGAACATTTTACATTAATTGTGGAACGCTTTTTGCGAAGCCTTGGTTCAAATTTTTTTTCATCAAGTTTGACTGATCTTATCTCTTGACTGTGATGATAATAAGTTTTCCGGATGGTAGATATACTTATTGATATAAATAACAGATACCCAAGTATCAGTGACGGGTAACAAACACGAAAAGAATATAATATACTTTATGTACGATGATTTATTTCGAGAATATTTTAAATTAACATAATTTTGTATTTCATAAACACAAATAAATATATTGTTAAGGTATACAATTTTGATTGATACTTACATAAAAGAAACAAAAAAAAAACAAATAATATAAACAATACTCTGTTAACGAACTGAGCGAAGAGTTCAACTAGTTGACACTAATAGCATTGATAGTATTTGGATTAGAGTGGCTATTCCAATGTACTAATATAGGTGTAATTGAACAAATATGTGCCTCAAAACCAAGTAGTTACATACATTTATTTCTTTATTTCATTACATACACAAAAGCGACGTATCTACATAAAAACACGGACGACAATTCACTTACGATTTAGGCCAATATTGGACTACTTACGGTGTCTTACCAAAAGCCAAAAAGAAATTTGCATATTCCTATTACACAACATCAAACTTCTATCTAAATACTACATTTAGAATTTGTTTTGTACCTAAGTTATGTTAAAATTACCTATGTGGCAGCTCTAAATAGCCTCAATCAAATATGACATCAATAGGATAATTTTTTTTTAATTTTCTTATAATAGGTACCTCAAATTTTTTTAGGTCCGTATTCTAGAACGACACTCACGTCCTGAATCTCGCTTTATGTGAGGACAGACTGTATAGACAGACTGAAAGATTTGACAGATTGTCTATAAAATTTGCTGTCAGATTAATCGAGATTGATAATTGAGTGGCATTCTAGAATACGTGACTTAGTCAAACAAGTAGAATTTATGTAAGTATTGTCCGTTCATTATAGGATGATCCACGAGACAGCTATCACTGAGTAAGAACAAGTGATGGGACATTATTGATATTTATTTATGGATTATTAATTACATACCGTTTTGAAAACAATAAAACCATAAATATTTTTTAAGTATAATTGGCACTCAACCTATATAGGTATCATGATATCATTATCCACCTACTCGGAATGATCATTGCTGGTGCAATCTTGCAAATTAATTCTTGATCGCACATTGCATCAAACGAGGCAGGTACTATCAAATAACATGAGATCGATACGCCACTTGTGTTTTTTTTAATATTTATGAGTTGGTGATTAAGATCTTAGAGCATAATCTTTCATATCATTGTATTACTCCGGTAAATGGGTGAATATCCCGGTTAAACGCACTATTTAAGAAAAAGGCAACGTCAAAAGTGCCATAAGACCGTGACGTCAAAAGTTGAAATATACATAAATAATTAAAAATAAAACATAAAATAATTATTAAGTAACAGATACTCGATTGTGTCAACACAGTCTGAATACTAGATTCTCCATTTAATAATCAAGTGACTAAATCCCTATAATTTTGCGTTTGTGACATAACCTTCTATGAGCGTACTTATTTGGATTTACGTAAATTGAAATGTTTAGAAAACTTATATTTGGTATCATATTTTATCCATTAATCAGTTAATAATGCATAATATTTATGTAAGTGTCGATATTGTATTATTGTTAGTGAAAAAGCGAGATGGAAAATAGTGTCGTTTTACAAGGTGTCAATTTAACGTCGTTTCAAAGTTGAAGCGTCGGATTTGCTTTGAACTGTCACGCGTATAATTCTATAATGAACAGATAATAGTGCCTTATTTAATTTTGTCTCTCACTTCAAATACAACAGTAGCATTTATTTTGATTAATAATAAAACATTTTGCAATACTTATTCCGTGGTAATCAACGAATTCAACCTCTGGATTGAAATTATTCCCCAATTAAGTTACTTATAGGCTATAAATGACAGTAAAATTACTTTAGAATATATTTTTCAAGGACATCAAGTTCAACAATGGTATTAAACCATGGTCATTAATTAAAAATAAATATATTAAATGTGATAGAAGCCTCACCTTCTATACTCAATCGGCTAGGTACTTAATTCAACGTGAACAATCTTGATGTGTTTTTAATGTTTTATTTAAAAACCAGGTTATTAATATTTTTCTGTTTATTAAATATCGAAATTGAACCACTAGTTAGTCGGTTACACTAGTTTTTATTGTTTATACAAAAAGTTGCTAGAATTGAATTGTTTAACTTAAGTTAAGCACCTAACCGAATGGATTATAGTATCATCTATTCATGAATTGGCTAGTATCATGGTTTTGATATAGATTATAAAGGAATGTCAAACGTGTTACCTAAGGTGTTCTTGTGGTGTTAGCTAACTTTCACACTTGTGAGTCCTTCAGTGTCCCATCAGTTATATAAACCAATCATTCTTATTTAAAACTGAACTAGCCTTTAGGTAAAACAGCTGCTTTGCTTTTACAGTATTGTTACTGTAAAAGCAAAGCAGCTGTTTTACCTAAAGGCTAAAATACAGTTGTCTGTATTTTGTTGTTGTATAAAATATGCTTGCTTTTATGTAAAATACTATACTTGCTTTAATAGACAAGTCACTGATTATCACAATATTAATAATTCTAAGTACAGTTATATATACGTGCACAAGAATTTGATTACTAGAAAGGGAATATAATTCATATGTTCTCATGAAGTACAAAAATAAAATTTCATTGATAACATAATGGCACTTCACATGTACGACACGTCTACCGTAGCTTTGCATAATTGTGGTGATAGCGAATGGGGCGACTCCCTCAACCACAATTTTTAATAGTACAAGAATGAAAGTTATTATCGCTAAAGATTAAATAATAATAGATTTAGACATAAATAGTCAATAATTCCCATATTGTTGGGACTACGTATATACCAAATATTATTGCTACACAGCACTCTTTAGAAATCGCACCGCAAATGGCAAAAGGGACAGTATTTCGGACTGTTCATAGAGA
Organism: Eilema griseolum; assembly: GCA_963662185.1. NCBI lineage: Eukaryota > Metazoa > Arthropoda > Insecta > Lepidoptera > Erebidae > Eilema > Eilema griseolum. Next base: position 16,458,671 of record OY759241.1, read on the forward strand.
TTCTATTATTATTTTGAAGATAGGGAACAACCAGCACATCTGATGTTACGCGTTTATTGCTTGCAATACCAAGATGTCGTTTGTGCGTTACAGGGATAAGGGAAGAGAACAAGTTAACATCAGTAGTTATGTGAGAGCGTCGAGACTTCTCGAGTCGATCCGGTATAATCGTACTTCGCAAAGCTTAACTTTACAGTAGATTAGTGGGTGGTTGATAAGTAAAAATTACGTTCACATTCTCAATGAACAACCCTAAATAAAGCCCTAACCGAAGTGATACAAAATAAAAAAATATTTTTAAATATTTCTCTACGAAAAGCAACGAGGAGTTTTAACTTTATGTGGTACATGGTGTATAATATGTTCAAGTTTCACAGCCCTCAATTATAAGATTTTTTAAGAGTTCATAAAATACTTCCTGGACACGTGTGTCTTGCGTGCAAACAGAGGGTTGTGTGACAAAACGATTTACTCACAGAGTAGGAAATCGTGAATGCCCAGTCTATCCTCGTTGCTCTCTGTTAGAATAGGTGTTTAATAGATATTCAAAGGTGTGCCTGCGAGCCATGGTGCGGCAACACCACGACGGTGTTAGTGGGCTGCAGCGCTGGGACCCCCTCGGCCTGCGGTCTCTCCTGCTGTCGACAATAACACGCATTTAGTGAAACGTAACATTGATTCAATGAAGTAGGTAGCATCTATACGTAAAGAGCACCCTTTATAAAGACTTACAGATTTCAAGGCAATGCCTCCTATTACACAAGAAAAGGTAAATATGGCGACCGGAAGTATGATCTGCTTATAGTTATTGGCATATATCTCAAACCTAAGTCAAGAGAGAAACGACGCCTTAGCGCGTGGGTTGGTTTGAAATAATTTTAATGGTGGATTTGAGCTCCTCTGCCGCCGTGCTACTGGGCATATAGAGCACATTTTGTGACGTCACTGGGGTCAAGATATATGCCGCTAACTATATCACGGATATGCCTATCATTCTTAGGGCATTCTGAATACCTAATGCGTATGGTGGGTGGGTGGGTAGGTAGGTATGTAGGTGTCGATTACCACAGAGGAGTGCGCGGAGTGCGCGGAGTGCGCGGAGTCGGCGGTGGCCAGCAGCGTGGCGGCGCGGTAGGAGGGCGGCGGCGTCTGCTTGACGGCCTCCTCGTAGTCGGGCAGCACGCCGCCGTAGTCGGGCGCGGCGGCGAAGGGCGCCAGCTGCGCCGGCGTCACCACGTCGTCGCTCGAGATCACGAACGGCGTCTGCAGCGCGTGCGCCCGCATGGTCAGGTACTTGTAGCACCGCCACACCACGCTGATGCAGTAACCCTTACCAAACGATATATATACATTACTAGCTGTTGTCCGCAATTCTGCCAGCGTGACATGGGCATACCCGGGGAGCAAGTGGGACGCTTGCTGCTTTCAGTTAAGTATTTTAAAGCACACGACAACCCCAGATTCGATTTGACTTTTACCCCTACCTTAAAAAAAGCTTGGTCCCATGCTACGTGAAAAATTTTTATAGCGGATTTTTTACGAAACGAATACTAGCGAAATTAGTATCCCGCTTGTTTTTATTTCCTTAGTTAACGCCTAGTGAAGCTAACTTACTTGTGTTTGGAGTGGGTTCCTGTTGGTAGTGTAATGGATAGTAAGTAAGTAAGTAAGTAAGTAAGTAAGTAAGTAAGTAAGTAAGTAAATTCATTTATTGCACGAAACATGGTCAGGTATATAGATGTTAACATATAATAATGTACAGCATGTCTCACAGAAATTTCCGCATGCAACATTGTTTATCTAATCAAACTGTAATATTGTAATAATAGGATTTGAACCCTGTAACTTCGTCCACCTATTCTTCCAAAAAGTATTACAAAACTTTAAAAAAAGTTGTATAAAATCGGTAACAGTTTTTACAAGTCATGGCGTGACCAAAAAAAATGCTATTTTCCTTCTTCTACAAGTCGAATTCGATAAAACGTAATAGCATCATGTAAGACGTAGCGATATATTCTTAAATGTAAACAGCGCTGTAACAGTAGTTACAGATGTAAGGCGTAAATATTTAGGTAGTAGAAAAACTGCAGTTTTTCTCAGTGATCTCAGTGCTGGCTTGACCAAAGTCAACTAACACCAAATATAAAAGACCACAAGGTATTCTTCCTGTCTTTATTTGCCATTCTCCCTTTTGTTTTTCCCCTATTACAGACAGAAGCGTTCATAGGATAAAAAATCCTCTTACTATTTTGGAGGGCATCCTTATCTCCTAAAATTCACTCAAATTATGAGTGGGGTTAAGGGTATTACAGGTGTCTTACTGATAGCATGCCACCCTTATTGTCACATAATGAGTAGGAGAATGTTTCTTTATCACCTGAATATTCATATTGGCAGTTGTTTAATCAAAGCGAAACAATACTTTGTTTATTCAACATGTAAGCAAACTCAGTTTTGTTACGAATGCTGACGCTAGCTGGTGATATAAAACCACGAAGTCGGAACTAATCAAATAGTCTAGGAACTGAATAGGAGCGTTGCGAGTGATTTGAAAATAGACTACTGTGCATAGTGAGTCATGAGTAAGGGCACGACTCAGGAGACACAAAAAAAATTATACAAGTTTTCACCTGCACGAAATTGTATAGATAAGAAAAGCAATTAAGACAATATTTAAAATAATTCTAAGTAAAAAAAAAACAATGAGTTTCTAAACGTTTCCATCGCCAATTTTTTTCATCGTCGAGATATTCCAAAAAGTGATGCTCGAAATTTGAATTACTTTTACTCTCGCTAGCGTGAGTAAAAGTGATGAGTGATGATTTACGCAGCAAAGGAAAATGAAAAGTTATTTATTTACCTTTATCAATACAGCTACTAAGAAGGCAGATAGTACGACGAGAGCTAGTGCGGGGGCAGGCAGCTGTAACAGCTGAGCGCGCCAGGGCACGCGCCGCGTCTCGGCTACTAGGCGGTGGATCGAGCGCAAGTAGCAGAGGTAGCCCGTAGCGGTTAGCCTGAAAAAAAAACAACAAGAATGAAATATGATGGTCACCTGAAAATACTTATGGTGCTGTATCCAATATAAATGAAAGTATAAGTGGAAGGTGTAAGAAGTCTGCCTACCCCACTGGAAAAGACGCGTGACTGTATGTATGTGGCGCATGGTTACAAATTAATATTAGGGATACCGATCAGGATAATGTTTGGCTCTGTATTCAAAACATAAATAATACTATAACTTAATTATGTTTAATAATATGACATTGAAATAATAAAATTGAAAGCAATAAAAACGCTCAATAATGGAGCTGTGGATGAATACAAACATAAAACAAGTTTTTTTGGTTACCAGTGTTGAAGTAAATGTATGTAAAACTAATGATAACAATACATTGTAATGAAAAATTTACATATTTATGTATGAAAATTAATAAAAATAAGATTGAGGCTTTCTAAATATTACCTAATAGTAATCTTTTAAGTGGTAAAATTTTAAAGTGAATGTGTTGGTTCGTTCAATTTATTATTCCATACCGTAAATAGTTCTATTAAAAAAAACTCAGAGCAGAGTCTCACAAGTACATTAATCATTAGCTGAAACCCGCACCGCTTCGCCCGCATTACAAACATTCAGACATCTGCACGAACTTTCACATTTATACTATCAGTAGGATGCATGGACAGAAAATTGCATTTAATAAGTATCTTTTTTTGTCTTTTTGAACGTGCGAAAAATCCCCACGGATAACTCCACCACGGGAACCGGTGTGAGAGGTTATGTCGGACTCGAACCGACTAAAACGCAAGACGCCTGTGGGTCATTTTTGGTTGCCGAAGGTGAGGTCAACAGGCATATCCCTCGCACCCCGGCCGACACAGGGCCATCTTTCTCGATCTGGCCCTCTCCTCGGGTGTGGGGACCACAGAGTCCCCAACTCGTCCCCGGAAACGGGGAGGCGGGCCAGTGCTTCTGCCAGGGTGACAGGCGGCTTCACCCGTCACCCTTGTGTTCCTAAACGAGCTGTACAAATAATAATGAAAGTGACTGTTATTGTAAGTCTGGTCTGTACTCTGAACTAAATAACAAACCGAAGCGAGAGTAAGTGATTAGGCTTAAACATTTACTTTCGCTTCGAGTAATTATTATTGTTATCAACAGTAAACACCATTATTTGAAGATTTCAATTTGTTAAAGTATAAGAAAGAACTGGCGAAGAACTGAACCACTTTAAATATGTCTGTATAAACTCGCGTGTTAAGAGCTCGTTCACGTTACGGTTGAATAATTCTAATAATTTATTTGGGAGAGTAGCTGGATATGAGACGGCCTTTGTTTTTATGGACAAGCTACGAAGTGAGGGTACGTGCTTAGGTCTAAGCACTTGTATGGTTACATCTCCTCACTAAAAACAGAAACTATCACCATACTCTCTCGCAGGTCTGCTGGAAGAGATTTCTAATAGAAATAAACCGAGCCTCTGCATTATTATTACCCACCTATGTATCTCTATATTTGTTCTTGTGTAGTACATAAATTTAAATAAATAAATAAAACAGACTCATAACGAATTCCCAGTTGCGTCCAAACTTGGAATGCTCATTGGAACCCGAAGACCGCTTATTGTATACCTCGGGACACGTGTCTTGAACCTAAATCGTGAGACAAACGATGGCGCGCGTGGATTGTTTTGTAATTATCTATGGTTAGAAAAAATTGAGCTCGTCCACCGCCGTAGAACCTCGTGCAATGCTCAAAAGACACCCAAGGAACGTGTACTGCGCGTATGGAGGACATTTTAGGTTTAAGATATATGTAATTAGCAATATCTTATTGGTATATCGACTTTTCTGTGAACGCCATCAGACTTCCTAATTCTAAAGAAAAACTTGCGGCAGAGCATCGTCAGTTGTTTAGCAGGTGCACCAGCGTGCACGTAAGGTTGACTTGGGTCTCTACGAGTGATGGTTGGGTCCTGAACATCCATTTTTATCATCCTCAAATATATTTATTTGCATACTGCTGTGTTCATTTGCACAGGTGACCCTTTACCGTCGGACAGGATGTCTGCACAGGTGTATATAGGTAAGTAGTACAAAATATGTTATCGAAGCTATGCAAGTTATTGCAACAACATATAAATGATGTTGTTGTGCTCCGGCTCCGATAGTGTGACCGCAGATAAGATTGATTGATTGATAACGGAACCTATAAACGGTTATGAGCATTGGTTTGAAATGTGTAGTACATTAATATGTAGAGGTTATTATTTATGTAACACATTTCTGTTAAAATAGTCCACTAGACATGACCTTTTAAGGTTAAATTGTAGGATCGGTGTGGTACGTTTTTCGGTGTAGGTAACTACGCGGGACAAAAAGCTAGCGAGCGCCTCAAATTCTGTCGAGCGTTCTTTAGTACTGTTTTTATCTGGAAGAGGCATAGAAGATGCTTCCGGATAATGTTCTGCTGTGGAGTGTCCCACGTTTGAAGTCACTTGATTTATAATCGGGACCAACAGTGGAAAGAAATAGTGGAGGTTCTTCAAGGCTGCGAGTAAGAAATCCAATAAAAATAGTGGCCAAGACTTGTTAGGAGGCAGGTAGCTACTTGGCTCTGCGTGCATACTGACTCTCCCAGTTAGGTCAGATATCAGGAACACTGTGTTGTATTAGGATTTAATTTACGATTCTGAAATAACCGCTTACTAATGCCCTCGGCGAAATAGTAATTAGAGGTACTTACACAAGTCAATATAGGTTGGTGCAAATGGAGGCTTTAAAAATGGTAGTAAGTGAGCAGAGATTGGTTTGCTTAAGAATTTACGTAGAAGTACTTGGAGCGCCGTTGACAACTCCTTTATGTTCAAATATATGCTATGTATAACGTAAATAGTTAAAATATAAGTGATTCGAATACATACATGGTTTAGGAACAAATTTGCCGAAAGCCAAAATAATAAAAAGATTCGTTTGTGTTTTCGCGTACCTAACTGGCAATCTGCGCCTAACCATAATGTGAATTTTCTTAAAATACCCGCGTTTGTATAGGTACCTAAGCATGCATATTTAGGTAGTTCAGTTTTGCGCTAGTTCTTTCTCATATGTAAACTAGCTTCTATATCAATTATAATAGTTTAGAACTTACACAGTGATAGCAAAGTCAAAGATCTGGAGGCAGAAGAAAGGCAGCAGGTGAGCGGGTTTGCCAAGAGCAGCTCCATAGATCAGCATGAATGTGATAGCCAGAGTACACACTGTAACTAGTGCACCGACATCCACGTCATCTAGTACACAGAATTAAGCTTGTAATTTTATTCTGTTAAGAATTAAGTGAGTCAGTATCTGAAAGTTATTTGCGGATATCGAATGCGATACCCGTATCAATATCAATTTGCTTATTGTAGTCCACTGCTGGATATAGGCCTCTTCTAATGTTGGGAGGCTTTGGCCAACTGTTTCTACACTGGCCAGACAGGTTGGTAGGTACAGGGTTTTATTTCGAGTTTTCCTTATATCGTAGTGATATCGTTTTGCGTATTTTTCCGTTAGTCGCCTCTTCGCATGAGATGGGGTAGTGATACTTGTACTCTTTCTCTCGTTACCATATAGTATATATGTATATACTCAACTAAGGTCACAGGTCAAGGTCAAGCTAACTGAATGGAGTATAGTTTAAATTATATTATTCAGTAAGTAGACATATAATGAATACAAGTGTCAAGAAACTTACGATATATTAGACTGTGATCTCGAGATTGTCCAAGGTGTTGCGGAGCATATGAACTTGGCGGGTGCTCTATTTTAGAGAGTGCAGTGGGCATGGCCTCATGGCCAGCGCCGCTCCAGTCTGCTACAGGAGCGGAGTCTCTTTCAAGTTCATCTAACAGTCTTGGGTCGCGCACTATAGCTGCTAGGAAACCTAGCGCTATGAGGTGCAGCATCTACGAGAGAGAAATCGGTATTTCTTAATGTGACCTTGATAAATACCTAAATAGTATACTAAATCAGGCTATCCTATTACGACACTGGAAAAATAGCTACACATTCAACTCATAACTTCTTATGGTTGGGGCTGTGTCATCGTAAGCGTTATGGATCGGCCGACTCAGTGATGACGTCACACCGTAATTAATAAACATGTGGATATATTTTAGGTGACGCCACAATTCTGTACAATATTGAGAAAAACGTTTTTAATCTATTTTATTAGATTCTTACTAGGGTTAAAGCTGTCTGTTTGTCTCCAGGTTGTAATCTCATGAATCATGGTAGTTAGACAGTCTAAGGTTTCACCGATGATGTATTTCTGTTGCAGTTGTAACAACAAATGCTTAAAACAGAACAAAATAAGTAATTACGGGGACTTCCAATAGCGGCACGCAAATCCTTCGTGCGTGAATCAGAGTCGCACTCGTCCTGTTTTTTTTTTTCAATTATAAAAACTACATACTAATACATAATATAATGGTATCTCAATTTGAACAATGATACTGCATGTAATTGCTATAAATACAACTTTTATGTTGTTGATAAGTATGAAATCAATACATAAGGAAGCAAAAGCTATTGGTCACTGTTCATTAAACTGATGGTGTTATTTTGTATGTGAGAAAGGTACCATAGGTATTAATATAAAAAAGTGTTCTGGTACTTACAAGATGCCATGTTCCCAGTAGAATGGTCCCAGTGCGGACATGAAGGCAGAAACAACAGCGCCACTCGCTGTTACGCTCACTTCCCAATTTAGGACGTAAACTTATCATAGTTACCTGTAGGACAGAGATATATAGAGATACTGTAACAAAAGATCCAAGGTGTTCCAAGTACATTTATCTCCCCCTCATCATCTCAAAAAAAGTACTAATGTATATGCTGTATTGTGAAAGATACATAGGTACACAGAATCAGAAGGTCTTTAACACAAAAATCAGACATGTTCAACCGTATTGACATGCAATATTTTATAAAGTTCATTACAAATTAATTACCAACTACATTACATTTAGTTACATAAATTACATTTATCCATATTAATCATATCATATAGGTACTATTTAAATTTTACTATTTAAATGATGCATCTTGTATCATTTGAACATTTACAAAAGGATCATATTATTTTTTCATGAAAAGCTTTATCCTTTAAAATAAAATTGTAGTCTTAGTTTTTATGTTAATTCAATTCAGTAATGTACAGAAAAAATGTTTCTGTAATGAAGTGTGTGTATATATGTAATCACTTCCATAAAAGCCAAACAAAATAAAAGAGGAATCAGGAGATCAGATAAAATGTTAAATCTAATAAGAAACCAATTGTATACAATTATTACAACAAAATTACCATCATCCAAATCTTATAAGAAAATGGCTCTATAGCAATATAGCTTAAAATGCAATACTTGTGCTGGTAACTAGGGTCACCGGACCTTGTAGGAATAGCAATATAGGAGTAATACCTCTGGGACCGCCAGTGTTCCTCGGCCTGTTAAACAGCTGCATGATGCTAAATATTATGCAAGTTACAATAAATATCACTAAATTTGTAGCAGTTTATTTAGTATGCAACGAAGGTATATCGTACTGACTATTGTACATTTTAAAACTATGTTGAAATCACTTTCAAAATAAAAGAACATTAAATAAATAAACAAAAAAAGGTGCCATACATAAAAATAGTTTACATTTTTTAGATGATATTGATTTAATACAGGTTAAGAAATATAAAGCATGGCATAACAATTTATAAAAGATGACTAAAGCAACTTTATTTTCACCGTAAACATAAAACATATTGCAGCAAATCTGCACAAAAATAACAATTTATCGCGTGTTTACTTACCTACGTAACAATTGACTGGCCTTATTACATTATGCTGTTATAAGTAAATCATCAAAAATATTACGTTACTTACCTTTATTCAACTCGACACAATATTTTTCATTAGTTTTCTAGAGTTAATTCCAGAAATGCAATTTTTAAGAATTTCTCCCGTCTTCACGATGTAGTTTATTTTTTAATTTAATTTATTTCTTACGAAGTAAAGCACAGATTAAAGCAAAAAGTTGAACCACAGATTAATTTTTACCGGATATAAGTGTTCCGTGATTTTTACTTACTAATTTAATTTATACTCGGATTTTGCTTTGTTCGGTTTGTTTAGGTACTTTACAAGCTTAAGGTACCTAAGTAAGGTACTTAGTTACAAGTTAGCTAAACCATAAGTTAAAATAAAGCGAGTAAGTACTTGTAGCTACAGTATAACATAATAAATACGAGCACTTATATACTAGAGTGCATAAGTGCTCGTATTTTATGGACGCTTATAATATAAACACAGAACAGAAAAAACTACTTCTCTGTTCAGTGCTTATAAATTATTCACGGATCGTACTATATGTCATAGAACTTGTATAATATAAAAGCGTCAAAAATAATAAAAATAAAATAATTAACATTTTAGTGACATTTCGGATCGCCTACTCAAAATTAATAAACACTCGGCTTTCACTATTCTTCGGTATTGCCTATTCGTTCCAAAATTCACCCATGCCCTACGATCAACGCCATTTTTTAAACATATAACAATTTTGAAAAAAATGGACGAAATTATAGAAAATACCCTCACCAAAATTTTTAATGTGACCTTGGATGACCGTAGTAAAACAAGCGACTCTACCGATTCGCTTGGGTGGGCTCGGTGTTCGCAAAATTTCAGATGTCAGCTTACCAGCGTTCCTGTCTTCAGTCCACAGTACCGAAGAATTAACTAGGAAAATCCTTGCACCTACACTAGTTAATTCTGAAGTATTGTGTAAGACTGATGCAGTGAACGCTTGGAAAATTGCATGTCCAAACACCGATCTCCCAAGGAACCTCTTCTCACAGCGTCAGTGGGACGGGCCGCTCTGCAGCTTAGTTGGAAAAAAATTACTAAATACATGTTCCAATGCTGCTGAGCGTGCCCGTTTACTGGCGGTTGGAGTGTGGGAATCGGGTCTTTGGCTACAAGCTCTTCCGTCATCTAACGTAGGGACTATGTTAGATGACACTACCTTCCGCATCACAATTTGTCTCCGTTTAGGTGCGCCGTGTGTTTCTTCGCATCAATGCCGTTGTGGAGAAGCCGTTGACAGACTCGGACATCATGGTCTGTCGTGCTGCAGGAGCGCTGGGCGAATTCCACGGCACGCCAGCCTCAATGACATAATCCGCCGTGCTCTTGTCACCGCCGGTGTACCAGCTGTACTAGAACCAAACGGTTTGGCGCGTGACAATGGCAAGAGACCGGATGGCATGTCGTTAATGCCATGGAAGATGGGTAGGACACTGGTGTGGGACGCCACATGCGTTGATACCATGACTCCTACCCATATAACTAGCACGGCTGGCTGTGCTGGTGCTGCTGCTGCTTCTGCAGAGGCTTTCAAGAGGCGCAAATACTCCAATCTCATCGGAGATTATGAATTTGTGCCGTTTGGAATCGTGACTTTGGGGTCATGGGGTCCGAGCGCTCGCAACCTCATCCGTGAGATTGCGAAGCGTATGGTCGACGCTTCTCGTGACCAGAAGGCTGGCCTCTTTTTAGGTCATCGAATAAGCATTGCCATTCAACGTGGCATTGCTGCCAGTCTTCTGGGAACGCTACCACAAGAGGCATGCGATGTGGAGGAATTCTACGACGCATTTTAATTGTTCTTAGCTATAAGTTGTATAATAGTTATTTTATTTTTATTGTACTTAATATTTATAAATTATTTCTGTATAGATTACTTAGTTGTAGTATTAGAGTACTAGTAGTGTAGTATAATAGTTTATTATAATAATAAAAAATTACCCTAATTAGTATGTCAAGTAATGTAAAAATAAACCATTGGAAGCTTAAAGCGTCTAATTCATTTTGACTTGGCATTATGGTCTTTTCCGCTGTGACAATGTCAAATATATCAAAATTTGACATTGTCACAACTGTCATTTTGTTCCAGCTTATTGTCAAATCACTTGTTTTGTTATACGTGTGAGGTAAATTGACTTTATTTTGAGTTCTGGCCTGTAATATTTTGTGTTATCAAATTGTTTTAAAATTACAGTTATAATGGAAAAAATTCCTGATCAAATTGGTTACTTGGTTCTGACAGAGGACGGAGCGGTCCTTGAGTCTGGTGGTGAACTAGAAAACGACGAACGTGTTGCAACAATCATTACCGATCTCATCACTTTATCGAACAAGTGAGTATATTTTTATTGGATGTTACTTATCACTTCTTAGTCATACCACCAATCAGTGAAACAGACGTGGTCTAGTTTGGTTGCTATATATTATACCATTTTTATCTGTTATTTTGTTTTTTTTTTCAGGGTAGATCCTGTAGCTTTTGGCCCTAATGAACCATTCAAGAAAATATCTATAACATATGATGACCACTGGTTCGCTATTTGTCTATCTAACAAGAAGATATATGTTGTGAAACGCAGTATACAAACTCCGACCTACGAAGGCAATACTATTAATGTTTGAAGTAGAAAACTACATAGAACATCATGGGACGTAATTTGTTAATGAGTAGCCTGGAGAATGCATCATTTAACATTATATTTCAGATTCTATTTAGATGTGTTACATTTGTGATTAATGCTTGGGTTATTAGGAATGTTGGACATGAAGTTCTAGGTATTATGAATGTAAGGCTGTTACTTTTAGAAAGTACAATTTTATTCCTTAGCCGTGAACCATTTAATAGAGCCTGCTTAGGCCAGAAAGATGAAAACTCTTGGAGAGAATTGATTAACCAAATCTGGCTCTCAGTACCTGTTAGCTGTGTTTTGTCAATTGTTTTTGTATATATTTGGTTGAATATATTACCACTTGGTCATCCTGAACATGCATTTCAGTATGAATTTGGTTGCTGGAGTGTGGCTTTGTCATGTATATTAGAATTATGTTCTGCTAACATGGCTTTAGTGGCACAACTCTATTGTTTTATCAAATTGAAAGTGGCACTTGACACTCTACATATCTTCATAAGGACCGTCTTATTCCTGTCTATTGTTGTCTATGACAGATCTCTTGCACTTATTGCATTCTCTGTGGCACAAGTAGGTAGTATAGGAGCTATAGTATTGAGTTATTACATATTTTTCTACTGGTATATTAAAAACAAACCACTCTATGCTAAAGGTGCACTCAAAAGTAAAATATTTCCAGAATCAATTCTAAAGAGATTGTATGATAACATGGAAGATTTTCAATTTACATCCATTAAGGATTTCTTACCAAAATATCTAGGATCAGTTAGATCTACATTTAACAAGCAACTAAGTACACTTACTATTAGTTTTGCCAAGCAGGGGGTGGTTAAACAACTTTTAACAGAAGGTGAAAAATATGTGATGTCTATCAGCCCAGTCATGACCTTCAGGGAGCAGGCTACTTATGATGTTGTCAATAACCTGGGTAGCTTGGCAGCCAGGTTCATATTCAGACCTATTGAAGACAGCAGCTACTTCTATTTTACGCAAATGGTGAACAGAGAGTTACCTCTTAGTAAACAAGACCAAACTAAAATTCAGGAATCATGTACAGTACTGTCTCAAGTGTGTAAAACAGTCAGCTCCATTGGGTTAATAGTTTTAGTGTTTGGACAAAGTTATGCAAGAACCTTGCTACTGTTGTATGGAGGAGAGTCATTTGTTGCAAGTGGGTTGCCAGTACAATTGTTGAGAAGTCACTGTCTTGCTATAGTTTTGTTAGCCATCAATGGAGTCACTGAATGTTATGCATTTGCAACAATGACCAGTGCCCAGTTAAACAGTTACAATTATCTAATGGTACTATTTTCAATAAGTTTTCTTATTTTATCATATGCTTTAACTTACATATTTGGACCAGTAGGATTTATTATATCCAATTGTGTTAATATGTTTGCTCGGATTTTGCATAGTGTACATTTTATTAATAATAAATACAAAGGAACTGATTATAAGCCTTTGGAGGGGTTGTATGTTGGTAAAATATTTTTGTTGACATTATTTGTTGCTGGTTGCCTTTGTAAACTTTCAGAAAATAAATTATCTCGAGATTCAGTATTTCTTCATATCACTGTTGGGGCTTTATTGTTGTTTTGTGTTCTCCTGTCGTGGGGATATGAGAATAGGGACCTTGTAATTAAAATGTATAGAAAAGTGTGGAACAGAGAAGAGAAGGTGTCTCTTGATTAGCATACAATTATTGTTAAGCTTCTGTAAGTATCACTAGTGTTAACAAGCATCCAAATAAATAATTATAGACATGTTATATAACATAATACTTCTTTTATTTCTGTATAATAAATGTAACAATATAACAATTATTGAATGTATTATCGACATAACCCATTTTGATAGTCATTGAAATGAGATTTCATAAGATTATCATAATATTTTCATTATTTACATTGGATAGAAAAATATACCTTTCATTTGGGCTTCACATATCCGTCTGACTTCATCTGTAAAAAAAAACATACATTTATGATATGGCTACTTCTTTGGAATTGCATTTTGTACCTATATCGGTTCAAGTTCAAATGCATGTAAATCCGCCTGGCTTAACATTATATAGTACCTTTGGTAATTCGATTTCATATTATAATACAATTACAAAAGGTTATTGTAGGTGTAATTGTGTATCAATATCTTGAAATGAAACCATTATCAAGTAGTGGGTATACACTTTAAAATGACCAGTGGCGGGTGTACTTACCTGCTATTTCTTTAAGATTGGCGTTTTTTTCTTGTATTATTACATAAAATTCTCTTTCGTTGGAAAACTTCCCTGTGATCCAGTATTCGTCCGGTGTTTTGATTATTATCTCTCCATAGTTCCCCAGGCTGTTAAATAATATATTATGTATTAAAAACCAATATATAATCCCAGAAACCTTTTGCTCTATTAGTAGGCGACGATATTATAAATAATAGACATCCCTATTATGCGACACAATGACCAATCGTCCGCCAAAAGTCCCCTGTACCACCACCCGGCATTGTGTACTGGGGCCTTTACATAGCACCATCTAGACAGTTCTATAATGAGGGTGAACATACACACTGCTGATTTGCACTGGGCGGGCAACGAACCCAAGACTTATGATGTAGCCTGCAATTGAACGTTCTATTGCCACGCCAGGCAGGTCGTTGGTAAGTTCAATAAAATAAGTAGTGTCTAATTCCTTTTACAGAAGAAACGCGACAAAACCTAATGTTCTGCAGAGTCAAACATCTTCATACCAATATAATACTATCTAAATTATTAATCTCACCTTTTCTTGTCTGAGTGAATACTAGATATTATACTTAAAACTTCTGGTTTTATAGCAGTAGAAGGATGTAACTTGTTCATTGGTGACTGAAACAATACAATTTTTAATTTATTTTTAAACTACATAAAAATTGTAATGACTAATGAGTAAAGTGCGAACCCCGGGCAATGGACTCAATCGGATGTGACGTGAGCCACGACACTAAGGGATGGAGCGAGAAAAATCAGTCTATCTCGCTCAAAGAAAATTTTAAACAATGCGAACCACGACATTTAAAATTTAGTCACATTAACACTATCGTTCATGTGCAAGATCTATATAATTATGTTGTAAACCCAAAACGAACCGATTTACAATAATGTTAACGGGAATTAACGCAATCATGGTACAGGTACATGCACACTTTTGGTTTGCCTGACATTTCGACCAGGTTACACCAGTCGTGGTCAAATGCAACGTTAACATTATTTACGCGATAGTTAAAAATTATTATTACAAACCGATTGTTTCATACATTTTTTCGAGAGCTTTCGAGGTGTGACTATATTAATATTATAAGCCTGGAAGTTTGTAATGGATGTTTGATACTCTTCTCAAACAAAATAGCTGAAAGGATCTGAATGAAATTATGAAATAGAAATAGATTACAGTTTGAAATAGCGTATAGTCTTTTAGTCTGAAAATAAGTTATTGTGAATTGCGGGAACGGCACTGAAACAGGAATAACAATTTAAGAAATAAATAAATACTCACAGTAGTTTTAAAAGCTAAGTTTAATCTATTGAAGTAAACGAACTTGTGCTCGGAAGTAGCTATTTGCGCTGTTTGTAGTGCATGTATGGTGCATTGCTCACTGATGGTGGACGCGATGCCCGACAACTGGGGTCCAATAAATGCGTCTAATAATTTGAACATCTCAAAGTCAAGTTCAGCATCCACTGAAAAGAAACAATCCGTATATATTTATTTAAATTAAATTTTTAAAGTTCAAGTAGCTATGTTGGTTAGAGTATTCCCACTGTGGCCGGCGCCTCCTTCTGCGAGCAAGTAATGCTCGTAAAGGAGGAGGCGGGGCGGGAGCGGCAGCGGGAGCGACGAAGGATCGCAAGACAAGCTGCCCGCGTACGAAGGCAACTCGGGCGTCGGAGGTCGATGAACGACCTCCGCCCCCCATGAGCGCCGGCCTGGGGGTGACAGGTGGAGCCGCCTGTCACCCTGGCAGAAGCAGGCCGCGGCGGTGGCGCGCGTGGCGCGCCTCCCCGTTTCCGGGGACGAGTTGGGGACTCTGTAGTCCCCACACCTGAGAAGAGGGCCAGATCGTGAGAGATGGCCCTGGGTCGGCCGGGGTGCGAGGGATATGCCTGTCAACCTCACCTTCGGCAACCAAAGCGACCCACAGGCGGCGTGCGTTTTAGTCGGTTCGAGTCCGACATAACCTCCTCCACCGGCTCCGGTGGGGAGGTATCCGTGGGGATTTTGCGCACGTAAAAAAAAAAAAAAAAAAGAGTATTCCCACTATTAGGGAGTGGTCGTGGGTTTTCTAGCCCCGTCTTGGATGTTCACATTTTCATATACAGAATAAAATAGTAATTTTAATTACCATCAACAGTGAAAGAAACAGTGGCGCTCATAGTTCTGTAAATAACTAAATAATACTGTTTTAACTCTGTATCATCTTCCCGCATTAAGTAAACTTTGATTAGTTTCTGTAAGTCTTCTTTACTCCGTATTCCCTCTGCTGGTTGTATGAAGCGCCCGTGTCTTTGCGCAGCAGTCACGGCGCCTCCTTGGATTTCTTTCTCAACTTGCCTTGGTAACAACGTTTGGACCAAATATTGGTATAACGTCAACATGTCATCCGTAGATAAACCATTCCTACAATAAAATAAAACGTGTGAGGGATTTGCAACTAATGGATACCGTGGAGGTAATATGTGTTTAATATTTAACAAGGGAATTTGTTTATGGAAACTTAAAATGTGTCAGTAAAATGTGTCTCACAAACCGGTGGGCGCAGGCCATCGAGAGTCGGGGTGAGGCACTAGCGGTCAGCCTCGATATAGCGAAGGCCTTCGATCGGGTCTGGCACAAAGGTCTTCTTGCGAAGTTGCCACATTATGGACTCCCCGAGGGACTGTGCGAATGGATCTCCAGCTTTTTGTCCAACAGAAGCATCCAAGCCGTCGTCGACGGCAGCTGCTCGGACCGCATGAACATATACGCTGGTGTCCCACAAGGCTCCGTGTTGTCTCCGACGCTGTTTCTGCTGCATATCAATGACATGCTGTCTGATGGCTCCATTCATTGTTATGCGGACGACAGTACCGGAGACACGTGTTACACGGGCCGTGCAAATATCCCTCAGTCCGAGGTTGAGAAGAGTCGCGAACAAATTGTGTCTGAAATTGAGACTACTCTCTCTGGAGTATCCGATTGGGGACGACTAAACCTAGTCCAATTCAACCCCACTAAGACACAAGTATGTGTATTCACCGCTACGAAAACCCCATTCATTGTAGCGCCGCAATTCCTGGGCACACCGCTTACCATCTCCTCGAGTATAGGGATCCTTGGTGTCGATATCTCCAGCGACGTCCAATACCGAAGTCATTTGCAGGACAAGGTTAAGTTGGCATCAAGAAAGCTCGGAGTGCTCAACAGGGCGAAGCAGTACTTCACTGCGGGGCAGCAACTCCTTCTTTATAAAGCACAGGTCCGGCCTCACATGGAGTACTGCTGTCAACTTTTTGCTGGAGCACCTGCATACCAGCTTGAGCCCTTCGACTCAGTGCAAAGACAATCCCATACTCACAGGTAGTGTGGAACCTCTTAGCCTTAGGAGGGATTTTGCCTCACTGTGTGTGTACTACCGCCTATACAATTGTTTCTGCTCAGATGAATTGTTTGACATGATGCCCGTAGCTACATTCTATCATCGCACCTCTCGCCATAGGCAGGGAATTCAACCTTACATATTGCGACCTGAGACGGTGCGCACTGTGCGGTATGAAAGAAACTTCATCCCACGCACACTCACAGCTGTGGAATGACCTCCCTGCTGCGGTTTTCCCAAGCGCCTACAATATGGGGTCCTTCAAGAGGGGCATCAGAAAAGGTTTCTTCATGGTCGGCAGCGCGAGTGTGACACCCCTGGTGTTGCATACGTCCATAGGCCACGGTAACCGCTTCCCATCAGGTGGGCCGTGTGCTTGTCTGCCAACTAAGTGCTATAAAAAAATATATATATATAATGATAAGATGCGATTTGATGCGCTACTGTATACCATTGCTTGGCCATTATGTAAATGGCGGTGGCTTGTCGTGGCCTATCATGGGCCATTGTGTACTAGACGCTTATATTTTTTATGTACTTACCATATAAGTTGTTCATTGTAAATAAAAGAAATACATTTGAAGTGAGGATAGTTAACTTCCAACAGATCAATGAAGCAGAGCACTTTGAAGAATGAGTTCTTATCTAGTGGCAAGTAGCTAATTCCCTGGATCACATCTGATATGTCGTTTGTGATACTCTTTGAAACAATGAACTGGAAGTATAAAAGAAACATTGTTTATTTGATACAACATGGGCTCCACCAAGAGCTTGTGCAGTTGGCTTGGGCCTGAAGCTATCCTGGTATTGCCATCTGCTGGTGTTCGCTGATCAGCGGATTAACGGACAAGTCAGGCAAAGTACAGGCTTTCCTCTCAGATTTTAGACGTTAGCAGATCCCAGAAAAGCCATAAGCCGTATTAGAAGGCGGAATTCTATTATGTTGAGCTATAAAAAGCCAATTACATGGTTGAGACCCTCATAAAATACAAACGAGTTCAAACAACCAACACAAGTGGAAGCTTCTCTATAATATAAACAACATCATACTTACAGGACTGAAAAACTGGTCACATACTGTGTAAATTTCTTCTGAAGAGAAATTCTTGAGAGGCCCTCTGAACATTTTAAACATTTTGTATGCTGATAATAGTAGGTCACACATCACAGAGGGATCTACCTGAAATACATATGAATAGCAGCTATAAGACATGATAACACTATATTGGTGCAAAAAAAAAAAGTAATTGAAATTATTGACTAATTTATGTAATATTGTGGCAAAATTCAGTCATAACAAATCAAATGTAGGAAGAGAATACACGACATTTTACTTACAATATCTCCCTGACTTTCACCAATAGCAGCTAAAGCCTTGGTTGTGTAGGGTATTCGGACAACCTGTCAAAAAGGAGGGTATCTATAAGATAACACAAAATGGTATTCATATTTGTATCATACTCTTTTAACTAAAACTGACATACAGCTTTAAATCACTAAAATAGGATATAGGTTTTTCCAAGCAACTACAATAATGAGGTTCTTCAAGGTCATTAGAAGGTTCTTACAGGGTAGTCATTCTTGGTTGGCAGACAAACAGTGTGCGGACCTCCTGATGGAAAGTGGTTACCGTGGCCTATGGACGTGTGCAACACCAAGGGAGTCACACTCATGCTGCCAACCTTGTAAGCACAAGAGTTTCTGTGCCGTCAGTGTATAAGACAAAGCAGAACAAACTTTTGGTATTCCCACTCACAGCATAAAAACTCTTCTGTGAGCTCTGGCTACCCTACACACCGCCTGGAACACAACACGAGGTTATTATGGCCGCGGTATTCCGTAGGGCGGAGGTACTTTCCCAGTCGGACTACTCAATTGGACGGAAATATCGTCGTGTTCTACCTACATATACCTGCATATCATCAGATATAATAGAAGTTGTGAAATTAGCAAAGTAATAAAATAATCAATTAGTAGTCACTAAGTCGTCCTTAGGGAGATAATAAATGCAAGATGAGTTATAGGCGTCCAAATGCAAAATGATATTGTAGATACTTACTAATACCATCCAATATCCTTTTTCTGGTTGATAGAATATATATCTTTTTGTCTGTGTTTGTAAAGCTTCGCAAGGCTCTGAAGAGAATGTCCTGAAACAAGAATGTTAGATTATAGATATATTTTATATTTTTAAGAAGACTAGAAACCCAACCCTGTGGAAACACATGTCATCTCTATAATATCTGAGTCACAAAAATAAATATCAGTGAAACAACGCTAACATTCACGTCCTTGGGAGCAGCTCCACATGTTGTCAGAACAACCGGCCTCGCTCTTTCCTTTTCAGTGTGTTTGCGTGCCCAGTATGGTACCACTCCGCACATGCGAAGGAGTTTGATGCCGCCCTAAATGACACTTGCAGCAATATTGGGTTGCCTTAAGCCTACTCCCCTGAATAGACTATATCCACTCGCAGGTATCGCTCCACCAAGCGTACGGCGGCACGTTGCTTGCGGGGTTGAGAAGAGAATACAGGAGACTGATGCACGGCACCCACTCTTTTAACATGTCATGCCCCGCTCCCGGCTTAAGAGCAGAAGGAGCTTCCTTCGATGTACTATTTCTGTGGACGGTCACCTCGAGAGCGTTCGGTACCAGAAGTGGCGCACAGAAAATACCCCTCCTTTAGACAACATTCAGCCTGCTGAGAGCCTATCACTTGGGCATGATCTTAAATGGTCCACCTGGAAGTCCCTTCTCGGGGGTTGGTGGCTGTGATTGTGGTGCACTTCTGCAGTCGATGGACCACCTCCTGTCGTGCCCACTGTACCACTACACCTGCACAATTGCTTACCTGAACGAAGCGACAGAAGGTGCGATCAATGTCGCCGAATTTTGGGCTGGACGCTAAGAAGAAGTGAAACATACTCTCAGTATATGTAAATATATCATCTACTGCTATAAATGATGTATCACTGTGCTTATTATTATAATAATAAGTAATGTTTAAAATGCTGGTGTATGACACTGGTAAATGTCTTTACCAAATCTCGAGTCATCAATGTTCGGGTAAGCATTATTCATTGTTCAAATAGCCAGTAGTTTATTGTACACAATACCTTAGTTGAATTAGATTTCCATTATTCATCATATTCACAATTCCTTACATTTTAGAGTAAATAACATTAAAACCTATTTAAACAACAGTTAATTGTACAGAGACTAAGGTACTAGTGATTAAGAATTTATTTATTTATACTTTATGCACGATGTACATTGGCGGACTTAATGCCGTAGGCATTCTCTGCCAGTCTACCATAGGGTGGTGCAGAGCTAGTACGAGGTAGGCGCATATTAACAAGAGATGTGTTTGGTTCTATAAGGACTATAGATTAATTATATATAGGTTCTTAAACA
Source organism: Eilema griseolum (assembly GCA_963662185.1). Taxonomy (NCBI): domain Eukaryota; kingdom Metazoa; phylum Arthropoda; class Insecta; order Lepidoptera; family Erebidae; genus Eilema; species Eilema griseolum. The sequence goes on from OY759241.1 coordinate 16,479,222, forward strand.
TAAACAATACTTATACACACATCAACAGAGTCTAGGGAACAAGGACATTTCTAGTTTTTATTTAAAAACCCTTTCTTGTAATAGTGAGTGTTTTATATCAATAGAAGGGTATTTTTATACCGTTTTTAATTTTAATAAAAACATTTTCATACCAAATTTTTTTTTTTTTTAAGAAAGAATTGAATAGTGCCAATATTGAGTATTACAACCTTCTATGATTAGGCACAAAAATAACGAGGTAGTAAGAAATACAGTAATTAACCGTACTTTAAACGTTTTTAATAATCTGTAGGACCTCCTAAAGCATTAGCAACAGCTCGACAACGGCGTGGCATACTTAGTATGAGATTGTCAATCATCGTCTGTGGAATATGGCTCCATACACTGCGAAGGTGTAAAAAAAGTTGTTCTTCAGTGTTCAGATTTTCCAAAGAATCACTGAAAGCTCTTCTCCCAAGCAAATCCCAGGCATGCTCTATGGGATTGAGGTCGGCAGACTGAGCAGGCCATTCCAACGTCGTCATATTGTGCTCGCTTAACGCATTGACCACTACCCTCGCGGTGTGTGACCGTGCATTATCTTGCATGAACATAAAATCTTGACCGAACTGCTGTCGATGAGGGATTACCATGGGGTGTATAACCTCCTGAATGTATTGGTTTGCATTCAAATTGCCCCGTATCCAAACGAGGTCGGTCCTTCCACCAAGGCGAATTCCAGCCCATACCATGATTGTTCCACCTTGGTAAGGATGAACTTCTTGCGGATTCTGGAGACGACTCCGACGTCCAGGAACTCACCATATACGCACTCTTCTCGAATCAGGATGAAAACCGAAGCAAGATTCGTCGGAAAACAGAACCCGTGCCCATTGATGGTCGGTCCACTGTAAATGTGCGTTAGCCCACAATAAGCGACGACCTCGATTTCCACGTCGAAGAGCTGGAACCCTAAGCGGTCTGCGAGCATAAAGATTGGCTTCGTGTAGTCTTCTTCTGACAGTTTGATCGCTAATAACCACTTGATGCTGAGACTGGAGGCCTGCGACCAACTGACGAGCAGTAATCGTGGGTTGCCGCCTTGCGGAATTTTGCAAGAAACGATCTTGTCGCGGGGTAGTAACCCTATTTCGTCCCCTGTGACGTTCGGTAACATCCCCTGTAGACCTGTAGCGTGCCCATAATCTGCAAATTACGCTTGGTTGGGTGTTGACAGCATCCACTACGTCGCGTTGAGTTCGTCCAGCTTGCAGCATACCAACAGCCCTTAACATCTCTTCGCGACTTAAATGACGACGTGACATGATGAATACAGTCACAAAAATGCACAAACCATACGTAAAAGACGTATTATTGATAATAAACGTTATTTACAATCAAAAAAAATAATTTTTATTTTGCCTCGGAGAAACTGCACAATCAAACACTTTTAAAAGTTTTCCCTCCATATTCGAAAATCATTACTTATTTAAATTTATTTTTAAATTTCGAACAACTCTGTAATCTACTTTATTCTATTTTTATTTATTTGCTGCCAGTTATTTGCAAAACAAGATTTACACGAAAAAAAATAATTGGGGTCATCTTGTTCCCTAGACTTTGTTGAGGTGTTTACCTACTTATCATATTTAAAATAAATCAGAATAGTAATACATATACATAAAATATATACACATAAATATAATACATATATTTATGTACCCATATCAATATGAGTAGAAATATCATTATAATTGTATCTAAACTTTTATTATACTACTTAGGTGGCAGACAAGCACATGGCCCACCTGGTGGAAAGTGGTTACTGTGGCCTATGGACATGTGTAACACCAGAGGAGTCATACTCGCTCTGCCAACCCTTTAAGCATAGTTTCTGTGCTGTCAGTGTAGAAGACAAAGCAGTGACACTCTCCAGCATGCTCTGGCTACCCTACTCACCACTGGGAACACAACAGGAAGTTATTCTGTCGGGCGGAAGTACTTCCCCAGTCGAACTGCTCAATTGGACGGAAATACCGCCGTGTCCTACCTCCTACCACCAAAATAGTATGTTGATCATTGAAATGTTCATCATAGTATTTTCTGTGTTAATTATGTGACAGTATTATATTGGCCTGTCTTAGATATAAAAAAAAAAGAAATAAAAATGCCTAATCCCTCATGCACACCAAGTTATAAAACATGTATTTGACAAGTTTTATGACTTTGTTTTAATTAGACATGTTACCCTTCGTTTACACCTAGGTATAAAACATGTATTTAACAAGTTGCAATATGTCACAGGCTAATGTGAACGCAAATGTGTTTTATACTTGTTTACAACTTGTTGGCTATACATACTATGTGAACGAAAAAGTATCTGAGATACATGTATAAAACAAGTATTGTGTTTAGTCTTCTACAAGTCTTTAACAAGTTTTATATAAACAAGTTTACAACTTGTTTTGTGGTGTAAACAAGGGGTTATAAAACATGTTGCATACATGACTTGTATGATAAGTTGTAAACAAGTCTTGCAGAACTATATACAGGTTATCTACAAACATGTTGCACATGTAGTTGTAAAATGTGTCCAGTAGTTTTTGCGTGTATCGCAGGTAAACAAACAAACAGACAAGAATTCTAAAATATTCGTGTGTTCTGTATTGTTAATATAACATAACAAGTAGGTATTTCTTTAATACTTATCTCCGATATAAAGAGACCACTTTACAAGTATATATGATTAATTAGGTCCAATGGTGGATACAGCTCTCTCCCAATGTGCGCTATTTCTCCGGATCCTCTGCCTTCTGCATCCAGCATATTATATTATAGCATATATTATACAATATGCTAAACAACAGGCATGGATACAGTTTAAACAGTCTCAATACAGAATTTGCAATAAAATAAACAATACTAGTCTAAAACACATCAGATAAAGTGCAACATGTCACAGACTTCCGTGTCAACGTAAATGTGTTTTAAACTTGTCCTAATACACGTTGGCGACACAGTGTGCACGAAAGAGTGTTTGAGGCAAGTCTCAATACATGTTTTAAGACAAATTTGTCATTTGACAAGTTGTGTCTTCAACAAGTCTATAACTTGATTTTTGGTGAAAAGGAGGGGTTTTATAGTGCTGTAAGTTTGTGACAAAATTATACTCACGACATGAATTTAACAACAGCTTCGCATAACCCAACTTGCATTTTCTGTGCATCTGGACTTATTTGACTTGGATGGTAGAATAATATCCTTTTCAGCTCCTATAATTTTAGTTTTATTTAAATTAATGTAGATGTAAGTCTTCTATCATATAATAAAGATTTCTATAAAGATCTACACGGTATTTTTTATTAATAAGTTGTAATAAGTTATCAATTAGTTGCAAATATCAAAATATACTTACTTCACCTTCTCGAGGGCCAAAACTAGAGTTAAATATAAAGAATGAATTAATCTTAGTTTTAACATCAATCATTGTTGAATCTTACAATGATCTTTAAACAAATGTATTGTTAAAACAGTGATGTTGAGCCTACAAAATAAAGTTTTCTATAACAACAATAACAGGAGAAATTGCTGTCAAGTGTCAAGTCCATTACAATTGTCAAAAGCATAGTGTCAGACTGTCAAAGTCATTACAAGCATCACAGATTATGTTATTTGAATGCACTGTGAGAAAAGTATAGTCCAGCGAAGTAAAGTAATTTTATAGCCCATGGTGTTTAGAGAGCCCTTTTATTGTAATACGTTCGATCCAGTGGACACCGTGGTTGGACCACGGTGTCCACTGGATCGATCACTGTACAAGAATTAGCATAGATAATAATTAAAACGAAATAGAGATAGACACATAGAGGCACCTACATAATTTTGGTTGCTATAGCAATAATAACGATCTATTTTGAATACTTACTTAATTTTTTAAATAAATAATTTGTATATTTAATTGCTATAACATTTACAGCAAAAATGTCGATCCGAAATCCTAGACTGCCGATGCTGCCGGGATATGGTACTAATCCATTGGTAAGTAGGTATTTACTTATAGGTTTGAAACAAGACAATGGGCTTTAAGGTTGATATATAACTAGTTAGCTATCTATTAAGATGCTTAGGAGTAAGGATTGTCAGGCTGTAGACTCCTGGCAAAGTATTCCACTATGTCATACTAGGTCAGTATGATTGAAAACTTTGGTGGATTCAATCCAGTAAGTATATATTATATTCAGTTAGGTACTCTTCGTATCAGAAATACCAACCTAATTACCTACTGAATCACGTTTTGGGTGCGTTGGTAACGTCGATAAAGGTGTAACACGCAGATATTGCGATACTCACAGAGCGGACAATTTTCGATGTAGCTACATAGCGAATTCCATACTTACTTTGGGTCTAAAATATAACGAAGTGTAGCGAAGGCTGAAATTTTTTAAAAGGAAAGCTGTTAGATAATACCTTTCCCCGATAATAATAAGGCGTCCGAATAGGTTTCATCCCATTGGGAAGCCGGATAGAAACGGGTTATAGGGACAACAATGTCGGGAGCCAATGTCCAGCAGTGGACTGCGATAGCCTAATTGGGTATTTGACTTAATTACCTTCTAAACGTCAAAACGGATAATTAGTCATGAAGCTATATATTTATATTTATCTATAGCATAGGTAGAGTATGTGCACGGAATAAGTCCCTTGTCCGAGGCGTGGTATTCGCAAGTATTTTCTGGCGTTGAAACTTGTATGAAATAATTTATTGTGACGTCATGATATTTAATCGTCAAATAATTTACTACTTAAAGGTTGGGTGGATGATTAAAAATGAATAAAAACGGACGTAACTTTTGCAGCTCTTTATACCATTTTAAATTTAATAAGCTCAGTTAAATAGATTATTTTAACAACAGGAAAATACCCAATTCATTGAAAGGGATACCTCATCACAGTTGTGTAGTATATCCTAGAAACAAAAAATATCCCAATCTCGACTGTATTCATAGTTTGTACTTTTAATGTTTGGGTTGGCCTGAATTTTACGGGGACGACTAAGATCTGACTAGACCCTTGAGCTAAATCTGCGCAGTAGTAGGTAAGTCTCGTCCGTCAATCAGCGATTATCTCGGTACAAGCTTGCAGATAAGGTTGACTTGGTCTCTGAAAACCGTATCAAACCGAATTTAATGAAAAAGTTTCGATTCGTTTCGTTTATTTTCATAATAGTAGCTACTTAGGTCTACATTTGGATTTAAACAAGGAACGCTCGTAGATCATCATCAGATACCCTAACTTCACCATAATATCGTTTATTTTGCTACAGTACTGTCATCCTAAGGTTTAATGCCGCCCATTTTACATTCAACTGTAAATAAATGATATACATACTAGTCTCTGATGTAAATTTAATGATGTACCATATCTAATCTAGCTTTCTGCCCTATTCCCATAGTAGAACGTTCTTTGAACTGCTTCTATTCAACTGCTGCAGTCTGTCACTCTTTGCTGTTGTATTGTTTCTACCTAGTTTCTACCAAGTTTCTACCAATAAAATTATCTCTCCTTTTTATATTACAGATCGGCAAGACGAGCTTCGGCATACGTCCCGTTTTCACGGGCATCGGCAAAGTTAATATGTTAGTGGATAAAGCCGAGAGTGTGAACAGAGTACCATCCTTGTACTGTCGAAAACAAGCTCCGGATCTACCTACCTGGCTCATGTTTGATAAGAACGTAATAATATCTTATTAAGTTGGTTGAAAAAGTTAAAATATTGATAAGTTATTGAAAATAATTAAGGCAGCAACCGCGTGACACCCACGACCACAGATAACAAAATACTACCACGACCTACCCTACGCTCAAATCCTATACCTAGCCATCCGAAAATGGTTTGCTATAGCAGTAAACTGATCAGTTTTTAAACAATGAATATAATATTATAATCTATAAAATATTATAAAACTGAAGAGTTTGTTTGTTTGAACGCGCTAATCTCTGGAACTACTGGTCCAATTTGAATGATTCTTTCAGTGTTGGGTAGTCCATTTATCGAGGAAGGTTTTAGGCTATATATCATTACGCTACTACTTAAGGGAGCGGAGCATTGATAATAAATGTTAACATATTCAGCAATTTTTCATACATATTTTGAAGACTAAAACATACGGGCTCAAAGGGATATGAAGCTTCAAAATATACCCCGGGCAAAGCTGGGGTGGGTCAGCTAGTATATATAATATAATATTTGCTATAAATACATTTTTCTATCACGATTTATTTTTATTATCTTTACATTTAGTTTAGTTTCAGCAGCCACGGTCAATACCTAATACCAAATAAATCGCGATAGAGTCCGGGTACCATGGTTCCTAACTAGCAAATAGAGTGTAATGTGTTTCTTAATAACATCTTTTGTTCGTGTGTATTTAGATTCTACATTTTCAAGCGTACTTCCAACAAACTTTACATGAAATGCGGTCGTCGGCGTCAGTTTTACGTAAAGTTGAAATCTATTTCTTCCTCGAAGATGGTACCTTAAAAGTGGTGGAACCAAAGACAGAAAATAGTGGAACGTCACAAGGTATTTGACGAAGACACAAACACACAATAATTTATTTAGAAATACGTACCTAGTACTAATAAGTATGTAGTATTAGGAGGTAGGACACAGTGGTATTTCCGCCCAATTGAGCAGTACGACTGGGGAAGGACCTCCGCCCTACAGAATACCGCGGCTATAATAACTTCGTGTTGTGTTCCCAGCGGTGAGTAGGGAAGCCAGAGCTCACTGGAGAATTTGTGCTGTCAGTGGGGAGACTAAAGGCTTGTCCTGCTTTGTCTTCTACACTGACGGCACAGAAACTCTGTATTTACAGGGTTGGCAGCGCGACTGTGACTCCACTGGTCGTGAGCAAATGTTTGTATATCTTCTTCTTCATTTCTCTGCAATTTCCTCTACAACTAAGTGGCAATTTTGTTTTCATGTAAAGCTAGCACTTTCGAGCCCGTGGTTTCATTCTCTTACCTATCTGTGTATATCTGTTTTTTTATGAGTAAAATAAAAATGTTTCTTTCTTTCTTGCTTTCTTTGTTTCTTTCTTTCTTTCTTTCTTTCTTTCTTTCTTTCTTTCTTTCTTTCTTTCTTTCCTTCCTTCTTTCTTTACCTCTTTTCCGTTATTTATTTTCAATTTGACGTTTACTGGAGCGCATTTATTTAGGTACCTATTACAAGTAGATACACATCGTCTCAGCTTGCCTGCAACTCGGAGCCTTTAGTTTACTTAGTCCATTAAGTTCTTTACATGTGGCTTTGAGACTTTAATGGGAGCGAATGACATCTGACCCCTAACCCAGAAATATAATTTGAATCTCTGAGTTTCATTCATCAACCTTGCGGGTGTCTTGGGTATCTTGATAGGACTCCAAAGATAAAGGCAACACTTACATGTAGTATTTTATTTCAGGAACTATGATAAGCCGTCAAAGAATTCGCATGCCCTACAGCTACGACTTGTACTATGACATACTTGATTTGAACATTGGACGGGAGGTCACTTTCTACGGAAAAGTATTCAAGGTGAGGGACTTTGGGTAAAGGACAATAATTTCATGTATGGTGATGATATTAACGAGTTTTTATAATAATTCCAGATCGTGAATTGTGATAACTTCACAAGAATCTTCTTGAACCGATTAGGTATCAATGTACCAGATCCTATTCCTTGGCCGGATGCTCCTGAAGTAAGTTCCATTCTGATACAATTTCAAACAATATTTGATGACGTCACCGGCATTGTAAATGTGCTAGTAAAGCTACTTATATCATAAGCAAGGGTCATGCACAACAATTTATATTGGTACTGCATATAAGCATATAGGCCATAGTTCTGGCTCTCGATTCTACCATTGTCATACCACAGAAACTACAAAAATGGCATTAAGTTTTAGACTTTATTTCAATACGAGTACATTCCAAAATTAAATGAAAAGACTTTCATTACACTGTTTCGTTCACTCTGGACAAAGCCTTTTAATTTTGGACTTTAAAATCATGGCTTTAAAGTCTAAAATGAAATGGTTTTTATAGCAGTGTACGTGGTATGACAGTGGTTTTGCTATTGCATAATTGAGGCCCTGTTAACAGCTATTACTTAGAAAACATGGACCTCTAATACTTGGTATGTTTATTTATTTCAATCCAAATCTCTAACATACGAAAGCATATCCCGGATTCTATCATTAGTGAAATCCACCAATGATAGAATCTGGCACTAAGACTGCGTAGTATGTTGTAGACGAATACCTACTCTTAAGTGTGATAACTGAATTTTGATGAAAGGGGAATTCATTGGTAAATTCATCTTTCATTTAAGGTTGATTTTACCAGCGAAAATTTTACGATACAGTGAAAGTTTGTTCAACCACTTCACCGGTGATAAGGTTAGCAATACAGACTATTGAGACATTCAGACGTTTCTTTTATTACACTATGCCAAATCTGAATAACTACTAACTAATTTAGTATACACATTCATGTATGACGGTACAGTATGAATTTTTTTTTTTTCAGAGATCAGTGACTACCAGTAAGCCACCAAAGCATCGACCTTTTAGACAATTTCTGGATTTTGATAGACAAGTGTTGAGGTAAGTATTTAACAGACACAATGTAAGGTATAGCGACTGATTACCGACAAAAAAAAGAAACCTCACAATTGTTTTTTTTTTTCAGGTTTTATGGCTACTGGGATGACCGTGATTCACAATTTGGTATAATGCATAATGTTGAGATTCATTACTTCTTAGCTGACGACACTATAGAGATCAAAGAGGTGCTACCAAAAAATGCTGGTAGGGAAGGTGGGACTATGCTTGTTAAGAAAATGCGTCTACCTAGAGTGAGTTTTTACACACTTATTTGAATTATTGATATGTTAAATAAATAAATAAATATTCCACGACATTCTACACAACGCTATCTAGACCCATGGTAAGCATAGCTTAACTAGCTTGTGTTATGGGATCTATAATGCGGATAAACATACTTATAATCAGCTCGGCGAACCTTGATCCCTATCAAAGAGTATATAAGAGTAAGAGGGCGCACTTCAAACAAAAAATCCGAGCTCGGCTCGGCAATTTTTTTTTAATATTTCACGACGCCGGGGTACGAGGAGGGAGAAGAGTTCTCCCTCTACACCGGGGTAGCTATACGCCTTTTTAGCCGTCTCTAGCCAAATAGGCTTAAAGAACTGCATAGTTCCTTAATAATCGATTAATTCCGATTTAAAAAAATCGGTTTCATACAATTGGAATCGATTATTCGCTGGAAATATTTAGGAAACTGAAATAAAATTTCTGAACGAATATTCATTAATTTCTTTATTAGGCCTACTATAATAAATATATATATACTATTCACGTTATTACATATTCTAAGAATAATCATAGTTAGAAGGCATTTTTAGTTTCTTTAACGTGAAAAATGTAATTTATTTGCTGTAAAAATACAATTATATGCTCTATTCACAACAGCTGATGATTTAATGTGTAATAACCGGTTAGGAATACAAACCTATCGGAGCTGATATAGCTAGGTCAAACACTCACATAAAGAAATAAAGAATCAACATCTGAGAGCAAAAAAAAGTCAATATCTCAAAAAACTTAATAAGAGTCAATGTATCGCCATAAACAGTCTATTTCTCACAAAACACAAAGAGTCAATTTCTCACACAACACAAGGAGTCAATTTCTCACAAAACAGGATAAACTAGCAGTATTCAACACTATAGAGGAGTAGTCACTCAATTCAACGTAAGCAGTAGATATTTAAAACAGAAATCTTCAATTTTAACAATATTTTCACCAACACGAAAACAAAACAAATATACAAATATGGCGTCTAGGAGCTAAATGACAGCGTTACAAACTCGCCAATCGCCACTCGGCGTCCAGAAAAATGAACCAATCAGTAGAAATGTCAAATACGTCAATTAACCAATCAGAGGAAAGGAAGTTTGCCTGTTGAAAGATATCGATTTTTTTCTTTAGGCAAGTATACTTTTTCTGTAACCAATCAGAGAAAACTACTACTTTCCTCTGATTGGTTACAGAAAAAGCTGATTGGTTGGAATTTCACGACGCCAAGTTCTGAGTCCAAGTAGGGAAGTGTCCCATGCCTGATCCCTATGACAGTTCATACTAGTGACGGGTCGTGTCGATATATCGCAACTTTTTATAGGCAAAGGCGTGACTTGCATTCAGCCACATCGATAAACATGTTTTTAAAATATAATCTACATTACTATAATTATAATGCTTGTTATATTTACAAGTATCCGTGTATTTGTATATGGGGTTGCCAATATTCCGATGCAGAGGTAACATGGTCGGACTGTATAATTTTAATGTGAATTAAAATTTTAGTTATAGCAACACTATCTGATCTGTCACTACGCTAGTACTGTCAGTTCGCTACGCCAGTACGAGTGCTAACGCCTTGTATGCGCCACGTGTTTTCTTGTGTCAACGGAATCCTTTGTTTGTTACTATTGTTGTTTTCTGTTTTTGTTATTGTTGCTGTTTTGTGTTTGTTGGTGTTTCAAAATGCCGAAAAGACTGAGAAAAACTGTACTCAACAGTGAAACGCGGGAGTTTGTTGTACGCTTGCGTGACTATTTTGCTCGCGAACTACAAAATGGCGGACCTTTGTTGCCACTTGACAACGTACGCGACCGTGTTGCTGATGCTTTGGGAATTGGCAAAGCTACCGTTTCCCGAATTACAAAGGAGAAGTTCGGCGAATCGTCGATGGAGGAGAACAAATTATCAACTCCAAAGAAGAAAAAACATAATAGGGCACGACCCGTAACTAACCCCGATGATTTCGACATGGCAGCGATACGAAACCATATTTACGGCTATTATTTTCGAGGTGAACTGCCGACTTGCACAAAATTATTAGCGTCGCTGAAATCGGCTGATTTATTTAAAGGTGGATTCACTTCTCTCAGACAAGTTATAAAAAAATGTGGATTTCGTTATGGGAAGTGTGACAAAAGAAAAGTGATAATGGAGCGGAAGGACATTGGATTGATGAGGTGTGATTTTCTACGACAAATAAAAAACATCGAGAACTGGGACAAGGTGGTTTATCTGGACGAAACGTGGCTCAACGCCAATCACTCAGTCTCCAAAACATGGACAGACGACACAGAGAAATCCTGTACCAAAGCACCAGAAGGCAAGGGCCAGCGTTTGATTATCTGCCACGCTGGCACAGCCAAAGGTTTTGTACCTAACTGCTTGTGGGCCTTCAAATCCGTGAAAACAAGTGATTATCACGAAGAGATGAATTTTGAGAATTTCAAGAAATGGTTCACAAAACTATTAGACAATTTAAACGAGCCCCACTACATTTTAATGGACAACGCCCCATACCACTCTGTGCAAATTAATAAAGCGCCTACCGCGAACAACAATAAAGGCGAAATAATAGAGTGGCTGCAAAACAATGGTGTGGCAGCTAATACTCAAATGCTGAAAAAGGAATTAGTTAGATTGTTGAACCTTCATAAACAGCAAACAAAGAAGAAATATTTCTTGGATGAGATGGCAAAATCAAAAGGGCACACCGTGATTCGGCTACCGCCCTACCACTGCCAATATAATGCAATCGAAATGATATGGGCGCAGATCAAAGGTGGGTTGATTTGTATTTATTTTAACATGTTTTTATTTAGGTCACTGGTGACTGTCTAGTCGGCTAGTACTATTTAAAGCTATTTTATTTCACTAGCAAATTGCATTTTTATTTTTATCCATGTGCTTATATCAATTACACACTTTTAACGTACAAAATTATGTACTTATAATGTACTTACCCCGATCTCGCTCTTTGACTTTGCATCATTTTCAATCTAAACCATTATTGTTTCAGGTTGTGCAGCCAGGCTTAACACCACTCCACCATTCACAGCTAATAAAATGCTTACGTTGCTACAAGAGGCATGTAGTCAAGTGACTCCGGACAATTGGAGGAAAGTGGTTGAAAAGACGAAAAAGCTATGCTTAGATGATTGGAATCGAGACGTGCGATACGACAATATAGTAGACCAGCCGTTTATCATAAACATAGGAGAAAGCAGCTGCAGTTCGGATTCCGAGTCTGAGACGCAATCGGTGACACCATTGTCAGATTCAGATTAATGTATATTAAAAAATCATAAATAAACCGCTTTTGTTTTATTTGAGTAGGTATATACAATAAATTTGTTAAATCTCCTTTATTTTATTATCGCAAACAACTTAAATGATTATAAATCTGACACTAAGAGCGTAGGTGCTCTATTGATGTATTTTGTACACTCGTTTCCATTTTCGATATTTGTTTATCGATACTTTTCCGCACTAGTCGATATCTTCCAAACGGAGTAACTTTTGCAGGACGTCAACGTAAAGTCTGATTGAGATAATTTCTTGTAAGTGTTAATAATTATTATAATTCCAACGGGATATTATTGTAATTGCATATATCTGCCTAAAATTAATAAATATCATTTTTAGACACCGCCAATTCGATTATAATATAACGGTGACGCTACTACAAGGTTGTGTCGTGGGAATAACTGTCAGTGTCATAGGGATCAAGGTTCGCCGAGCTGATTATAGATACTTTTTTTTTTGTAAATACATACATATATTACATAGAAACACCCAGACCAATGCAAATATACATATTCATGCATACAAATATTTGCACTGAGCGGGAATCGAACTCGCACCCCCTGAATGCTCTACCGCTACGCCACGGAGGTCGTCAAAACACATAGGACACGCCAACTTGACTTCACCTCGCCTGATGGTAGGCTAAAGGCAAAGTCTCAAGAAAGAGGGTCACCGTTACAGACACTGTTACAATGGTGGCACTCAGCTTGGCGGCCTCATCAGATGCTTTTTCACGCCCCGCTTAAAGGCCCCGGGGTAATTGATAAATGTGATTTTCTGTATGATACCTACCTACCTGCCCAGATGAATGGCTCCAAATTGGACCGAGATTATCTTCCTTCTCCCTTATCATTGCTTAGTTAAAAGAGATTATAATCTCCAACTGGTGTTGGTACGAAATAAATAAGTAAAAGAAACAGAGTTGAAAGACTTCATGCAACAGGTACACCTAATGATAAAATAAATTATACTTTGAATTCTAATAGCCCAAATTATTTGTAGAAAATACCATCCAAAATAGAAATGACGGGTGGACCAAAGGTATCGTCGTATAGTCCTGCAGATATTACCATTGGTGCAATGCTCAACGTGTTCGGACGCAAAATCGTAATCACCGACTGTGATCCTTTTACCAAGGAGTATTATCGCGTTACGTATGGATTTGGTAAGTCCAAACTATCATTTATAATATTATCAAGGTTACTGTAATTTTGGTGATTATAAAGCTATTAAAATTAAAAAAAAGTCATCACACGGATCTTTAGACAAAAATGTTTTTTTTTTTATTGACGGATTTCAAGAAGTTTTGTCTGTAACGTTGTAGCTGTTTCACAAATATTAATATAGAAAACATTAATGGTTTTTAGTCATTTTTCTTCCATACTCAGTAGGCATAGTTGAGATTATAGGTATACGTTAGTCCATAGCTACGTATGGAAGAAGAATCGCTATCCGATCAAGATTTACTTTAGTTTTGTAAGACGTTGTCTCTATCGCACAGTGCATCCATAGTTTGAGATATTTTTAGAGTAATTAAAACCGCAGTCATAGTTAAATAATTTGTTCATACAGTTTTATTTACCCTATATATATGTAAATGTATCAAACTATCAGTCTGTTGTGCAATCTTGTATCTACAAAACCGAAGTAAGCCGATTTTAGCCGAATTATCATATTTTTCGATGTGCTAAACCAACAGCAGGTTCGGGTTGGTACCAAAGTCGTGACATTATCATGAAATTCTTCTGTGTCGAAGGCTTTTAAATTCAGTTCGTTCGTTTAGATACGTTCACACCGATCCCAGCTCCTGAAGATAAAAGCTCGGAATGCATCGGTGCCACCATGGGCGAACGGCAGCTACCGCCGTGGAACGGATACGGCTCTTACGATGACTCCGCCCAGAATTGTCGCACAGTTGAACCTAAGGCGCCTCATTCGGACTTTATGAAATTTTTACATAAAGATCGGTAAAACATCTTCATAAATTATTCTTTTGTATATAGGTCTCGTATATGACTTCACCTAATGGTAAGCTAATGGAAGTCATATAGGAATGAGGATCACCATTGTAGACATCAATAATGATGCAATAGCTACCATAGACAGGTGTGGTGGTAGTGAACACAGGAGGCGCGAGTTCGATCCCTGCTCAGTGCAAATGTTTGTATGCATGAATATTGATATTTGCATTGGTCTAGTAGCCATACCTACATCTATGGCAGTTGTCACATGTAGTTGGAGCCCTATAAAGTCCAACAACTGGTCTAGCTGCGATGTTTTGATATCGACTTTGGGTTGTGGAGGCAGTCCCTTTACGGAAAATATCGAAGTATAAACAAATCTGCATTTACAGCACACACATTACATTTAGACTGGTAAAGCGGAGCCCAGGCGGCAAGGTGAAAGCTTTGGATGCTACTGGGATTAACACTTAAATGAAGAAGAAGTGGCCATAGATAGAGTTTTGGCCCACTCCATGCATGCCGAGTCGGGGCTAATCGGCAATACATTATATATATTGCCGAATTTAAAATGGCTCTAGTCGTTAGTTTTTTGAATGAAACCTAAGGAAAGTGTTGGGAACCACACGACAATAATATCTGATATATAACACTAACACTTTTCTGAATTCCCATTTATCTGAGGTCAGATTGCGTAGACAATCTACTAAATCTGCCAATCTGTCTATAAAATCTGTCCTCAGATAGATCGACGTTCAGGACTGAGTGTCGTTGAAGAGAATATGGGCGTTAAAAACAACTGGGACGACCACTTAGATGATGATTATTGTAACTAACACAATTATTATTTTAATTTTTTCAGGGTCGGATTTGACTCTCATGTACTGCGTTTCGCTGCTCGACTGATCAATGATAATCCGGAAGATGCTAAACGTTACTTCATCATCAAATATTTTTTAAGTGATGATACGATTGGCGTTTTCGAACTTGGCGAACGTAATTCCGGTTATTTGGTAAGTTAAACCGATATGATATAACATGAAAGGGTTGAAATGATAGTGAAGTGTATACGGACAGAAGCTGATGGCGGGCTTTTATTTCTGCTCGACCTTTGATTTTCACACTTTACCATGGCAAAATATTTTTACTGTAAGGTACAGTTATGCTCAAAATTGCAAAACTATCAAAGAGTACCTTGTATCCTATGGTAAACCCTTTCGCACTTCCTCTTCACTTCTTCTTCGAACCCCTCTTCACTGTTCCAGCTATTATGATGGATCACTAACCTAACCTTACTGTTCGTGCAGTAAGGTTATTGAATATCGCTGCCTCACTTGCTCGCTGTTCAAAATCAAAGTAAAAGAACTGTGCCTCTCTCAAACTAGATATATGTGTGTTTTTTTTTTTTTTTTTTTTATACCACGTAGTTGGCAGACAAGCACACGGCCCACCTGATGGAAAGTGGTTACCGTGACCTATGGACGTCTGTAACACCAGTGGAGTCACAGTCGCGCTGCCAACCCTGTAAGTACAGAGTTTCTGTGCCGTCAGTAGAAGACAAAGCAGGACAATTTTTATAATTTGTATTATTTATTTCATATTTGTGTAATTGATTATATATAAATCAGTATGTATGTAATATATCTACTGTATGTTTTGTATATGTGTGGTATATATGTTCTTAGTATTTCTGTATTTTATATATTTTCTCTGCTATTGTACCTACACTTATTTTTTTACCTTTTTGTTGCGCTTTTCTTCCCCCAAAAGTTTGCTGGGCGAAAACTCAATTCTGACTTAAGCTTGCCTTTGTATACAAAAATGTATTTGTGATTGTCTGTTAATATATTATTTTCCTGTGTACAATAAAGAATTAACCTTTGAATTGTGAATTGGAGGATCAGCTTTTGTCTGTGCAATACGTACCTATAATTTTCAAATATATTTATACAGGGTGGCAAATTTTACCGCCGTACAAAAATGTACCTACCCGACGTAAATTTCTTTGTACCTAAAGAACCTCCAGCGTACACCGACACAGATATGTGGGTAGGAAACGAGCTGTCCATCAACAAACATCGATTCAGACTCGTGGCTGCGGACGAGTATGCACTTAGATATATGGAGCTCCATTGTGAACAGGTGAGTTTCAAGTTTGGACTAGTTCTTAAAAACCAAAGTAGTTAGCTTGTAGACTACTTTTCACATTAATAGCTCAAGTTTTTCTTCAATTTTATTAAAATAATCTTTAAAACATGGCAGAATGTGCCGATGTTTTCATTTTTATGGAAATAATACTAAATAAATAGGATAATAACTACTTACTTGAATATCAATTACTTCTTTTAGACTTTTTTATTCTTCATAGATACTTGTGCGTTAGTTGATTATTATACTATTTATTAAGCAAATATATCATTTTTTTCACTTTTATTGTTGATTGTATAATTTATCTTGTATAACTTTAATAACATTTTATCCATTGAAATATATTTTAACGGATTATATTAGGTATTTATGAGGGAGATTCTGGCATCGTTGCCCCGTGACCATGGTTGTTGAAAAGCACTTGGGTTCAGTGTAAATAACACATACCTATAATACCTACTAAAGAATAAATCGCAATAGAATCCATTTAAATAATTTTATTTCAACGTGTAAGATTCTTGTAAACTTCCAACCATATTATATCTGATTTCTCTGCTCATAGTATCATAAGGCAAATGTAGCGCTGATAATGGACAAGATACGACGTATACTCGCTTCTCAAGAAAACGGTTACAAGAATTTTGTGGCAAGATATATGCCAAGTGTTCATCCCGAAAAAAAAGAACTCATGCCCGTTAGGTGTTTCAAGTAAGTTCTCTTTTAGTCTTAGAATATACAAGAGCTTTTATAATTCTGTATGTATAGCAGGCCAGTGAATGATATGAGACGCATGATGAAATAATGTAATCACTATTAATTCTAAGCGAAATTTTAATTTATTCACATAATGTACATGATAATCATCCAAATTAAAATATAAGAACAATACAGAATTATACAAACCTGCAGATTTAGGCATCAAAGAATACCTCCGCAACGATGTCAACCGGGAGGGTGGCCAGAATATTATTTGATGTCAATATGGATTTGACTTTTCGATGTTTTTCGAAGTTATGTGTGTATTTATCGCAGGTTTATAAGTGCCCGATTAATGACAATAGGCTCACCACCTATCACATTGGGACCTAAACATAAACTGGCGAAATGTGGGTGCTAGCACCTCTGCCTACCCCTTCGGGGATATAGGCGTGAGTTTATATATATATATTAATATAATTATATATATATTAATCTGGATTGGGTCAAATGTAGTGGGTTTGGGATATTAGAGCTCAAACCATATTTTCAGATAGGTGTGGTTTTTGTGACGCAGTGTACGATAAAATCTTTCATTATATATTGAAATTTGGAGACTTGAATGTTTAAGGAAGAAGCCACGGCACTGTTCAGTGTATATAAAATTATTTCATTTATATTTTAATGTTTCAGGCAAGCATTAAAAGAAATAATGTGCGAAAAAATGACGGAACACGAATTCATTACTTTGATAAGGTTCTTTAGAGGTGACGCGGGAAAAGAAAAAAGTCCACGAAGAGAGATGATTAGGTTGGTGCAAGATTATTAGACATTTTTTAAATATTTTAGGGAGAAATTAAAACATATCTGTAATATTTTTTAATTTGGACATTAATGAAATTACTTGGAACGACAACTATACCTATTTCTGCTTTTCCCTTTCTTGAATATGGTCATATTCCAAAAGTACTATCAGTGCTCATATTTTTAAATTCCGTTGTTGTTGGAAGCACACAAGTCACATGGAGTCTCCATTCCATTCTCTTGCCTTATCTGCCTCCTGATTACCACAGCAAACCAGTTAAATACTTGTTATCGCATCATTTACATTTAGCAACATTGTTGTTTTGTAGGTCTCTGGTGTTCACAAATTTGACCCGAGGTTTATGGGATGACCGTGAACGTCTCCTCGAGGGTCTAATTCACGCAGACGATACGGGTTCCAATGTTCTACCCGTTGAACGCTTGCGTCAATTGCTACGTGCCCACAGGCTGCCTCTCAGCGTAGATCTTATGAGTTGCATGCTAGATGTGTAAGTTTTTCACTTTGTATACACGTTGACTATTAAAATCATTTCACCTTTGAACCTCGTAAATTACAAAACATTATTACTTAGCCCCATATACCTATTTATATATTAGATATTTATTATTGCTAAATGTTAAGAAAATTGCTCAGTCGTTAAGGATATTTTAACTATACTTCTCACATTTTAAACTTTTTCACATTTTCACATTCACGTAAGCTCCTGGCAAAAGTTTTCGCTCAGTGTCACTATAATATATACAATATTGCAAAGTGAACGAGAGGAAAATATTACAGTGAAGTTATCAAATCCTAATAAGCATATAAGACAATACAAACTTAATGACATATTTCTTTCTATATTAGACTGGCTAAGGACGACAACTGCAATATTTATTACCAAGATCTCATGAAGTTTTTGGACTTCCAAACGAGGCCGGTGTACAATCTTACTGAAGCCGATTATGAGAAGATGATACGTCACGCACCGCCACTGAAAGATAAAGAGGTATGTTAAGAGATTTTTAGCCTAGATAACGCTTATTTAAGGTAACTAGAAAGGACCACCTTATATTAAATTGTGAGCATGGCCATTAAAACTTGCGGTGCACTAGATGGAAGGGAACAGGAAAGGTAGAGGCGGAGGTGGGGCGTCTGATATTTTGACAAACTGAATGGAAAGGAGCAAATATATATTTAATGTGAGTTGGGCTACACCGATTGTTCGGCCAAATTGTGTGGTGAATTTTTAAAGCAAATTCCCGAAAAATTGGGCTCAAATGATAAGCAAGCATTATGGCAATACTGTACCTAGACAAAATATACTAAATTGTCATTGATCAATTAAAGTAATATAATTTTTAAGACTTTCTTATTCATAACAGGTCTATTAATTCCATTACTGGTTTTAATTTATTTTTAATTTTACATGTCTTATTAGGTACTCTGATTTCAGACCTAAAGACTGTTAGATACATTATTGTATCGACGACTTATTAAATATTAAATAGCCAAATCTATTTCATATTTATTTCTCTTAAATATGGTACTTTATTTTACTTTCGTAGTGCAAGCTGTGGGCAGAAGCAGAGTTAGAAATACAAAGTGGTTATGTCAATTGGAACGCATTCCTCTGCCAGCTGAATCTCGAGCATCTAGTCAAAGAACAGAAGTGAAATTATTAGCAGCATTTTTGTAACAATATTTTTGGAAGAAATCCAATGTAGGATGATTTTTTACCTCATACCTAGATATAAGTTATTTGAGAATTCTGTATGTCTAAATCTACAATCTACTTTATAATGTTCTGTCAACCAGTGTTTGGAACTACTAACAGAAATACGTAATAGTTTCTACTGAAAATATCATGGAGCAGTTGAAAGAACGTTAGAATATAAATGGACATAGCTCTACTTATATTTTTATAAATAATGTAGGTAGGTATGTTAACGATACATGAACTAATTGCCTAAATATTAATAACAATGAAATCATGTTTTGTACGTACATTTTGTACTCAATCACATTAAGAAGGATGATGTTAAATAGTCTAGTTTTCTATTCAAATAGTCTTGTAAACTTTTATATTCGTCATTGTGTATGAATTGTATTTTTGGTGTGTGTTATTTGAGAGTGTAATACATATTTTAATCATAAATCTCTTTTTTATTTATTTTTATTACATCAATCAATTTTACTTGAATTAGAAACAAAAAGACAAAATATCTGTTTTGAATTTCTATATTTTTATCGATCACAATAAATACAATTTTAAAACATCCATTCACAAGATTCTCACTATATTTTAGGTAAAATTAAAATAATATTAAAGGTTCAATACATATTCACTGTTGCAAAATACATCTTCACAACATTGAATATGTGCCGTAAGGTAGGTATGTAGTTAGGACTAAGTGACGTAGATTACAAATTGTGATATTTTTTATCAAAATGGCTACTTTCAATACATTCATACGCTCCTAGCAGAAAATTTTACAAATAAATAACTTAAAACTAAGAATACAACTAAATGACTTCGTTCTAGTAATAGAATACCGAATAATTTCACTAATTCGTTGTCATTCAATTTAATTTGATATGTCTATTATATTAAAATATTTTAACTTCGGCGTTCATTTTCGTTGGCTTTTCCTTGAAGTTTATATCGTTTGTAGTCTTGTAAAATTAAAAAAAAAACACTTCACAAGGGCCCACTCATCTGTTATTTGCAAGAAGTTACATTTTAAGTGTAACAACTAATAAATAACCTTAAAAATAACACCTAGAGTTTGTATGTTATACTCGGTCAATAAAAGAAATAAAATAAAAGAGAAGGACACGCGTACAGGTATCCAAATACTGATAAAAAGAGGCTTTGAGTATAGCTATAAGCCTGTAAATTTTTTAACTCACAAAAAATATATTATTAGAAACACCTTATTCAACTACCAGATGAAGATAGGTCATTTTTAGACCAGGGCTTGTCCTAGGGAATTTATTATTTTAAAATTGTCAATACTTAGTTTTTGTTCTAAAAATTGTTTCATAATTTTTGGTTGTTTATTAAGATATTTGTTCTATTACACTTGCATTTTGTATCGTTACATGGCACAAAGAGTTTTTTTTTTGTGTCGATGTAGTCATATTTATATTTTACATTAGTTCACAAGAGGTATACAAAACTAAATACTAGGCGTTTTAAATTATGACACTGGACTGATTTATTTCTTACACACAATTTGGACACTTACCTATAATTTACATATTTACAATTTATTTATTTATTTCCACTGGCAAACTTGTTTTTTTTTTAACGTTTATATTTCAGACAAGTTTGTGAAACGGTTGTGTTAAATATTTGTTAATTGGCTGAAAATATACCCATGGCTTATAAGTTCGTATCTCTAGTTCTAGTTATTTTGTTTTGCTGTCAATCGTAACAACTCATACATAATCTGTTTCAAAGGAGGTTACACATAAAAATTTCTCACACATAATTTTATTATTATTTCGGATTTTTATGTAAAAATGTAGGGTCTCAGGTTGTTTGAGATCAGCAATTTATTAAGTTAGGCAATGCCAATAACAAAATTTATGTTTCAGTGTAGTGTATGTATGTGTAATTGGTACTAATGCTACAATAACGCTAATCTAATCACCACATGTCTTTGACCCGCTCGGCTGCCGGTACTTGTGGGCGAAACCTGTAACAGTCACAAATAGTTTGATATTAAATTTAATAGATTTTTAAGAAGCTTATATTATTTAATCGTTAATGTGCAAGTATATACGAAAGTAATTTAATTATTAGGTAGAGTTTAAGATGTCGTTATTTATTTCTACTTATAAAAGTATTAGGTATTATTCGCCAATACAAATGAAAATCAACAAAGTTTGTATATTTTGTTAAACAAACGTATATTTTAGTGATTTTGAGTGATTTTGAGGTAGCTACAAAAAGCAATACTAATTATATGAACAGATATTATATTTACCTACCTATGCGGAGGGATAGAAGGGGGAAGCGAAACTGTGACACCGCCCGTTGCCAGCGGCGACATCTTGATGCCGGAACTGTTACCGTTTATACTTGATCCTAGACTTGAAGCTGAGTCCGCTCTGAAAGTACCATTAAACATCATTAATCATTGCTAATAGTGACATATATAGTTACATTTAATTTTAACTAGTCCTGAATAAATAATGATAAATCACAAAATAGATAAATAAGTTAGTTAATATTCACATATTGGATCACTCATGGACTAATATTGGACTACGATGCACAGGTGGCTGGTCGCTTTGCAGTTAGCCAGGTCCGGTTCACTGCTTGTCCAATTTTATGTAACTAAACTAAAAAAGCAGTAATTTACCTGTCGATCTGTCTCCTAAAGAGAGGATACCTCCACGGTGAATTGGGTTTCCTCTGCTCGTGCTGATAGGCGGGGTTATCCCGCCCCCTCTCACTGACCACCGACACCGACACGTGTCCGTCTGTGTCACGCGTTTTTGATGACAGTCTCCTGGACAGAACGGTGTAACCTTTTTAGAACGTGTTATCTTGAGATGTTACCAGTAATAAATAACACCGCATTTTTTGTTGGGAGCGTTCCTCCATGTTTTTTTACTGATATAATTTAACAAACAAAATAAGGTCCGGTGATTCATAGGTAAATAATGCGTTTTAGCAACAATGTGGATAACATAAGGGTGGGTTTTACCTATACTTTAGACTTATAAATAATATTTAAAAGGAAGAACACTTCTATTATCTAAGTAAGCGGAAGATGTAGGTAAAAATAAACTTACAGCGAACAATAAAGATAACTTAAAAAATGCAAAACAATCACAAATTAGTTACCTAAGTATCCTCGTAGGTAACGAGGCTTGTAATTGCGGCCTCGCTCGCTGCCGGCTGTCGACAATGAGCACGTGTCGGTCGTACGGAGTGTCATAGTCTACCTCCAGCACAGTAGAGAACCTATGCGGCCAGATAAGGTCCAGGATTGCGATCACTAGACCCACTACCACGCATATACAGCCTGAAAGTAAACAGATAACGATAGTTCAAGGTAAGTCAAGTTAATAACAATATCATCAACATCATAACGTTAAATCGATTAAGATATAGAAAAATTGAACCGGTTCAGGCGGGATTCGAACCCGCGATATTTCTTTAACAGGGGGAACGCTCAGACCACTAAGCCACAGAACCTTCGCTCGAAACCATCCAAATTTTTCTATACATATCTGTTCACAACGTTAATTCTGGTAGCATTTGGAGCTTGCGCTTTGGAGCTCCTCTATTAACCTTTCTCTAGATTTGCCATATTTTAACTTTTACATGAGGAATTTCTGTCTGACCTCCGCATTCCCCTCAGGTTGAGGCACCAGACTCCCTAACGAACGTTCATTTCCGTTAAAAAATAGTTTTTTTTAAAGAATATTAAAACTGAAATTACTAACATTCCCTCAAACTCTTCTTGCGAAGCTAAATTGCTTGTGTTAGGAGTAGGTTCACAACGTTAGTGTAATGGCCAGGATATGAACCCGGGACCTCTCGTTCGTAAGACCGACTCGTGAACTATTTAGCATGTGGGCCAGAAATAGTGTTTCTTAACAAAATATTCGACCTCTTTCAACAGAAATTCAATTTTCTGTTGAAAAAGGTCAAGTGGGACAAATTTTTATTTACATTTTTATTACACTTCCAGCTGATACAGTAGACCGGGTCAAAAGTAGTACCATTCCAGACCAAACTGAATGATTTAATTTGCGAATAATATTTGGAACTGTCAAACTGTTTAGCCACAACGCGTGTGACATCAAATGTAGGTACGAGTGGAGGGAAAAAAGATAATTATAATATTGCAATAGCAAAGGAAAGGAAGGTATATACTGCTCGCGAGACGCGAATGTATGGCTCAGCGTAGCGGTTCAGCAGTTACCACGGCCGGCCGCTACAGTCGTTGCATATCAGTTACAGATCATGTAGTTTGAAGGACATATAGGTATTTATATACATTCAAAGTCAGTAGGTACATACATACTTGTATACCCTCCAAGGTGTATTGACAGAGATGAATCTATTCTTTTACTTAATCATGCTACAACGACAACGGCTCGATTACGCATCCAGAATACAAACGGGACTATTACGTACTCGTAGGCAATTTTTTATCTCAGATTTTTAATCTTTTGTGCTCAAATGGTACTAAAAGCAAAACCTTGTCTTGTTTGTTGTCAGACTTGAAACGTAAAATACGTATTGCGTAATTCTTTGTAAACTAAGTTGTCTAGATTTTAAACACTCGCTCGACAGCCAAAGTTTATAAGTACCTACTCAGTGGTTGTTATACCTGAAATTAAAACAAGCCAGAAGCACCATCCCAAAGAGAAGAACAGCATAGCTCCATCCAGCCTTACGACTAGAGGCGCGTGAGGTAGTGATGCCCAGTAGCCTCCGGCAGCCGCGCACAACGTCACGCCTAGTGTGGCCATGGCGTACGCACCGTACCGTGGCACCACAACCAAGAGCAGGTTCATCAGCAACCATAGCGCCAGCGCCGTCCTGTAACGGTCAAGCAATTAATGATTAAAGGTTAATTCCAATCCAAATAAAACGGCGTTATCCAAATAACATTATATTACATTCTATACAGCGCTATCTGAACTTTTTTGTAAATGCCTACATACTATCAGGCCAATTGAAATACGCATATTCCCGCATAGTGAAAATGTAAATCAATGTCCCGCATACAAATAGTTTCAATGAGTTAGAATTTTACCGACGAATTCTGGATTAGCAGCCGTATGCGCTGCCGCTATACCACAAAGTTATCACATCCTCTTTTTTTAAAGTTTTAGTACAATTTTTTGTATCTAGCAGAAACTGAAATCGTGGCATACGATTACTGCAGCGCTACTCTTATAGTAGCCGGAATTTTCAGTTCTTCTCTGTATCTATCATACTGGTGCTTGTTTCTCTTTCGTGAACAAATATTACCTGAAATATTCATACCATAATAACGTTGATGTGGTATATCCAGCAGCACGGTATTTAGCACCCCAGTCGAATCCCTCATGCTGTACAGCGAAATGTTCTGCCACTGAGAGCACAGGAAACGGCAAGCCACGCGTCAGCGCCTCTCGGTACCATTCCTGAATGGCCCCCGCTTCTTCCCATCGGAACTGTTCGTTGTAGTCCACCCCTGGGTCTCCGACACTCGTATTGCCCCAAGATAGGGCTGGAATCAGATTATATATTTACACGATTTAAAAGTTTTAATTTAAAGGATTGGCTACAAGTTTTCAACCGTCGTCACAAATTGTAAGTTAAATAATAAAAATATTCTAGTTACTAGGTGCACTACGCTAGACCCGAAATAAGCATAGCTACATTAAGTATGAACAATTTGCGAATTACGTACATAATACAGACATCCAGAGTATGCAAATATTAATTTACGCACTGAGTTAGAATCGAGCCTTAGAACTTCTGCTACATAATACAAATAGTAAATAAATACTTTAGAAAAATATTTTAGTACCTGGCTTTAGGAACTTTAGGAACATTGAAAATACGAACACATATTATTACACTCAGCCTCCAAGCATGATTTATGGTAAAGCTTGTTGATCACATCAACTGTTGCCATAGCTGCAGCAACGAAAGGTAAACTGTAATATTAAACTTTTCATTTTAATTTCATGTATAATATCCCATATTTAAAGACGATTTATTTACTTTTTTTTAACAAAATACTTCCGGTTGAACAGATTTAAGTCATATCCGGAATGAATCATTTTAAGAATAGGTCATTTCGGGAATGAATTCATTTCGAAATTAATAATTTTCCGAAAATAGTCCTTTCAGGAATAAGTCATATCTGGACTTAGTAGCCATTGCCGGGGCGGGAGCGGCAGCGGGAGCGACGAAGGATCGCAAGACAAGCTGCCCGCGTACGAAGGCAACTCGGGCGTCGGAGGTCGATGAACGACCTCCGCCCCCCATGAGCGCCGGCCTGGGGGTGACAGGTGAAGCCGCCTGTCACCCTGGCAGAAGCAGGCCGCGGCGGTGGCGCGCGTGGCGCGCCTCCCCGTTTCCGGGGACGAGTTGGGGACTCTGTAGTCCCCACACCCGAGAAGAGGGCCAGATCGTGAGAGATGGCCCTGGGTCGGCCGGGGTGCGAGGGATATGCCTGTCAACCTCACCTTCGGCAACCAAAACGACCCACAGGCGGCGTGCGTTTTAGTCGGTTCGAGTCCGACATAACCTCCTCCACCGGCTCCGGTGGGGAGGTATCCGTGGGGATTTTGCGCACGTAAAAAAAAAAAAAAAAAAGTAGCCATTGCCGGGCAAAGTTGTTTACATAATAACTTTTAAACTATCGTGTTCCATAATATACAATAATGTAAACGGTAATTAACGCGATCATGGTATAGGTACCTTTGGTTATCCTGTCGTTTTGACCAGGTTACACCAGCCGTGGTCACAGGCTGACCTATACCGTGATCGCGTTAATTCCCGTTAACATTAAAAGTTGTTTACGTTCTATAATCTTACTTCAATAAGTATAGACTATTTTTTAACGTTCTCCTTCGATGAGGACCTTACCAGTAAGCGTGACGTTGACGTGGCCTAGGCCGACGTGCACTGCCAACCAGCAGTCGAGCCGCTCGGTCGAGAAGGCGCGGTAAGC
Organism: Eilema griseolum; assembly: GCA_963662185.1. Taxonomy (NCBI): domain Eukaryota; kingdom Metazoa; phylum Arthropoda; class Insecta; order Lepidoptera; family Erebidae; genus Eilema; species Eilema griseolum. The sequence goes on from OY759241.1 coordinate 16,505,744, forward strand.
AGCGCGGGCCACGCGCGCCCCCGCCACGTGCCATGACGACCCGTGCTTACAAACTGGAAACAAACAAAAATAACATCACAAAACCTTGAAGTCACGTCAATAAGTGCTATTTTAAGACTCGGCGAAGACTCGTTAATCTGATGCAGGAATCAAGTGAACTTTACGTTTGACATTGACCTTTACAGTTGATAATGTTGTAGGTAGTTCCATTTTTTAGTGAAATTGAAATTCTTTCATTCTTATCACGGTGACTATGTTTTTACACAACTGAAGAGAAAACGGTCATTAAAAATGGTCATTAAAGTGGTTACTATGATGTCTACTGGCTGGCTTATGTGCATCTTCTTGAGGTCAACTCAAAGAATCTTTGGTCCCAAAGAAACGTGTGTTCAATTGATTAAAAGCAGACTGCCGTATCACAGTAATGATATTTTTGCTTTAAATACAATACGGTCTTGATTTTTACCGTTATTAAATTATCGCAAGGCCTATCTCTATGTGCATTGAATTAACAATGAATCAGCGTCTACAACAAACGAGATCTAGAACATTGACTGGCAATACTGACGTTGCCTGCCCGCTCGTCCGCGTTACGTTCGGAATAGGTTAACATAGATACCTATTGTTACATTTGCTCAGTATTTCATTGGTACATTTTGAATGATTCATTTTTAGGGTGACTAACTCCCCAACACAGAGCTGAAAATTCGAAGCTAGAACTACGATATTAGGGCATGAATTTCCCCAGTGAAAATAATTACGTTCTAGTTCAAACAAACTGAACTATCGCGGTATGAGTCTTACAGAAAAAAGTTTAAATAGTACAGTTTAATTTTTGGGGTTGTTTGTGGTCACGCTAAGACTTTCGGGGTAAAGTTAACTATACTTATATATGCAAGCTGTTACTTCTGTACGGACGACGTTCGGCGCAGGCTTTCCTCTCAGGGTTGGGAGGTTAGACGGCAGTTGCTCCTATAAAAGTTGTAGGTATGATCCTAACACCGAGGATGAGAAAGAGTTAGCGGACCCAGCCTCCGAAGTGAAAGCCTCGGATGTAACCGGGTACAACCGTAAGAAAGTCATGAGTTTAATTTGATCTCGGTTCCTATCATTATAGAATAGAAGTATACGTATGTAATATACGTATATAAACAACATATATAAAGCAAATAATATTCAAATGTATTTGCGAAATATTTTGGAGGTAACATAAATTCGTAGGATATCCGATATGCAAAATAATTATTCAAAATAGGTATAATTATAAAATAATATGATAACAAACTTACGTAATATTAAAATATACGTAACATACGTAATATTAAATGAATAGAGTTACATTGTTAAGGTTAAGTGAATATCTTAATGATATAATTTACAATTCGCTGTCACCGTCGCTAATGACGACTCTAGTTAATTAAGCAGTTGGTATTGTTGAGTTGTTGAGTTATATCATGTGGGTGTGACAAACTAGAGGGGTGACGTATCAAAATAACGAATCACAAAGTTAGAAGGCTAAGGCGGTTTAGTAGTTAATTAGCCTTCGTGGTTATTTATTTTATTACCATCTAAACAAAAACACCCAAAAATCCATGATTTTCCGTTCGAAAATCTGGGATTTTGAACTATGGGTTTTTGTACTTAGAGATTTCGTACTTTCGGTATTTTGAACATTCAGTCAAACAAACATTCCGGATTTTGTAATAATTCGGTATTTCGTACACCGTTATTATGATATTCGGTGTTATGAACTTTGGGATTTTGATATGTAACCATTAGAGGAGTTATTATTATAAGAGTAATATTCGCTGCGGTGTTAAAACGAATTAGTCATCTAACCTGAAGATTCGAACATGCAGCGTTAAATGTTTTCCAATGTATACTTTGAATACTTTTGCTTAAACGATTCACTCAACACAGATAATGTAAAAACAGTTTTTCGTACATTTCTCACGAGGGATGTGCAGTTAATCATACTTAAGCGTTGTTAAGTGTACTCATGTTTAGTTTCGTGCGTGAGGTCAATCGGTCTGATATCGAAAGAAAAGTCTTTTGATATAATTTGCAGCTGTGTAAACGAAATGCTAAGGTCCTGGATGAAGTTCTGACAACTTTTAGTAATGTTGGCAGATCAATTTAAAATCTCTTCAGTTCAGGGTGGTGGTATTTTGTGTTTCCGCACTTGCCTATTCATAGTAATGTAATTTCAATAACATGTTTGTGACACGTTGAGGATACTAATATTGGCGGTCAAATCGGGTTGAGATCTCAGGGATATCCTGGCAACAGCATACCACATTGCATAATAACACAGGCAGATGTGACGAAACGTCATGCGTTTTATATCGTTTCGAGTCTATCTTACTCTTAATCAGTGAGGTGAATCTCGAGGGGTATAAAAAAATGGGTTCAGGCCATAAAATAACTTATATCATGAAAAGAAATCTGGATAGGGGTGGGGTATAGATAATATGGTCAAATACCATGTATACGCCAATATTGAAGTTTTGTGGACAAGTAGTGGTGCCAGAATTGCGTTTGACACACGAATATTGCGGTCAATGGCAGAAGGCAAGATGTTGATTTCACCATTTGGGCGGTCACCCGAAAACAATGGCGAATTCATTACGAAAAAATTTACAAAATCATTACAGTTTTATCTGTTGGTGCCAATGAGATCTAGACTTAGCGAAATGATTTTGGGCTAGAAACTATGCTGACTGATGGGCGAGAGTAAACATTGCCATTTTATTTATTTATTTTTACATGTGGACACGCCACTAAGGTAAGGCAAAGGTGGTTGTATTGGTTGCCGGTGAAATGGAGTCGCCTCAACTCTTTCCGTGTGGTCGTAAAAGGTCTGTTCTCTTTCCGACAGTAAACATACAACCCATGACAAAGTGCCCGCTTGACGGCATTAGGCTCACTCTATAGGACCGAAAATCATAATTGACGAAATATGGTTCCGACTGGGGAAGTACCTCGCACCCTACAGAATACCGCGGTCATAAAAACCTCGTGTTGTGTTGTCGGCGGTGAGTAGGTTAGCCGGAGCTCACTGGAGAGTTTTTGTGTTGTTAGTGGGAAGACTAAAGACTTTTCCCACTTTCCTTTACAATGATGGTACAGAAACTCTCTGTTTTTACAGGGACGATAGCACGAGTGTGTCTCGCCTGGTATTATATACGTCTATAGGCCACGGTAACCACTTTTCATTAGGTGGGCCACGTGCTTGTCTGCCACCTAAGTTGTATATAAATAGGTGTTTATCTGCACCATCGGGGTTTTACAGGCGTATGTAAGGTAAAGGTGGAGTCTCAAGGCAAAAGATCGCCATTGAGTATAGATGCCAACAATATTTTATAGAATACGCACCGAGGCGTAAAAGTACGACACATCGCGTAGCACGGTTAATTTTTCCTATAGTCTTGACTAATGATTAACTCAAGTGATTAAAGGGATGTCATAATCTCAATTCAATAGTGCAAAGAACCACTAAAATGTTAAAAGCGTAGTAACACTAGGTATATGTGCATTAAAGCTAGCAATATTGGAGTCAATACCTTTTGGCAAATATCTTTGTCACGAATAGGGCCTCTTCCGGACAGTTTCGTTTAATTAATGGTTGTTGTATTAAGTATTATAATAGAACTTACGATATTCATAATGTCATTCCAATTCCTGATATCAAGTACTATTTTGTAGTATTTATAGACTTGCTTGCATCAATAATTTTTAAATGAATAGGTTTCAATCTCAATCAATTCATAGTTGCGTTTCTTAATATTAACGAAATAATTATAGTACCGGACGTTTTGTTCGTTTTGTTTATGCAATTGGTGTTTTTGAACTAGCTTCTAATAAGATCTTAATAAAGAGTAGGTATTTCACGGTAAATGAAAGTAATTAACTTATTATAGCGCCGGTTTCATTAGTTATAATTACTCTTGATACCAATCAAGGTTACGTCGTCGTAGCAATTTGTGAATTTAAAGGGGCTACTTGCTGATGTAGAATGTTTACTAAGTTTAACGTGATAAATGTATGGCAGGTGGAATTTTAGTCGAGAAGTACTATTTTGGTCGAGACGACCGCCCTATACGCACGTTCGGTTTTCTAAGGAAAGATGGGGACACTGAAATACCTCACCCGAAGGGGCTTTGGACGGCCATGGGTTAGCTCCGTGCTTTTACCTCCGCTGGCTTCGGGGTATCCGTACGGATTTTTACCCCTGACGCAAAAACGACGGGTTATTATTAGTTTGACGTGTCTGTGTGTGTGTGTCGGTCTGTGGCATCATAGCTCATGAACGGATGAACCGATTTGCATTTAATTTTTTTGTTTGAAAGGCATATTAGTTGGAAGTGTTCTTTGCTGTGTTTGAAAAAATCGGTACAAGATGGTCGCCGCCACAAAATAACAGAGTTCATATTTTTTCACAACTCCCTCAATATGGGTATCAATTGAAAGGGTTTAACTAGTGATCCAAGATGGCCGCCACCACAAAATGGCGAATTAAATTTTTTCACAACTCCCTTAATATGGGTATCAAATCAAAAAATTTACAAACCCCAGTCACAAAAAACAAACACTAAAATGTTGAAAATAAATTATGTATGTCCTTTAACTTTGATAAACCTAGTAATATTTTTATTCAGTTAGAGGGCACAATTTATTTTCAACTTTTTGGTGATTGTTTTTTGTGACGAGGGTTTTTACCCTATGGAAATCTATTCCCACCTGTCACTCCACAGCAAGCCTGCGCAACGGCACGCCAAAACCGTAGCTCAGAAAAAAGCGCAGGGTCAACCGAGGGAAATGTTATTTTATTTTTGAATTTTAGGGAAACAGCGAAAAATAAAATATAAATAATAAATTGCATATTTCGATTGCTGCAAATAAATATTAAATAATCACAGGGTGTAACCGCCCGTAGATAGTGAAAGCCGAAACCAAGTGATTTACTTACCGAGTATGACGGTGCCGACGAAGAGGCTGAGTGTGACTATCGTGAACGTGGAGAACCTCTGTAACAAACAATAGCCAGGTTAATGTTGCGATTACCTAGATTACAACAGGTGTCAGGCAGCAATGAATCTACATTTTTTAAACCTAAACATTTATATACAAGACCATACTCAAAATAAAAAAATAATGTTTAGGAAAGGTACCTACAACAAGCTGTATATATAACGAACACTTCAGGCTTTTTACCCGTCTGCCAGGACTAGCATGTACAATTTTTTTGTGTTGGATTTTTCAATAATGACAGTTAGCTAGAAATGATTTAATTCAACAACATTAATTAAAAATACAAGATGTCGGATAAAATAATCTATCTACTTTCATACTGAAATGTAAACATTATAAAAATAAAAACCCCGACTGCTGCTACAAAGATCGAAACATTTTTATAGCAGGTGGGTACCACCTTGTCAGTATACCATTTTGTCATAATATACCATTTTAAAATTCTCGTAATCAGCCCTTTAATTTGATACTCATTTATTTTTACTTTTTCCTCTTTAAATTAAAGCGTATTACAGCGTTTTTTTGCGTCACCTATCTAAGAACACTTGGATTGAAGAAATTCATCCCGTAGTTTGGAACATATGGGTAATATACAATATTACCAACATACATATAAGATACGTTGTGTATCGACTAGTGGTGGCATTTATTTTTTCAGCGGACTTTTTTAATATTGATACTACTTCATTATACTGTGTCAAACACATGTATAATTATCGATATTTTCATTGTAAGTTATATTGGAGCTGAGATATGCAGGGTGGAAGATTTCGACCTTAATTAAGTATTCTGGTTGCGCCGATAGTAAAATTTGTATTTTTTCGCTCAAATAGTAGTAATTCAAATCATCTCTCAATTGATTGACACTGAACACACGCTCCCTGTACCCATCTCCCTCCCGCACTGCCTTTAAAGTGAGATAGCAATAGTTTTCGCCCCGCTCAATTGTTGAAATGGCCGCATCTTGACCTCCGTTTTTTGAACTAGTAGCAGCAACGGCGGCGGCGCGCGCGACTCTTAGAAATTAATAATGTTTTGTTGGATTTTAACCGCTTTCTTAGACCTTTACTGATCGGAATGTGCCTCTCGTGTCCCTCAAGTGACTTAGTGATGTGGGCAGCAACTCCTGAGCCAAGAAGACCGGTGCACCGGCTCCGACAGCACGTGGCATCATAAAGGTTAGTGCATCCTCTCCTAATTTCTTGGGTTGCATTCACTGCCTAGACCACCTCCGCGGCAACCCGATCGTCTATCTTGTTTGTTGTGTAAAGTGTCATATGAAACATTTAGCTTCACCCCCATGCAAAATACAGTCCACTAGCTCAGGTGGCATGAGAATCGCGCCACCACATTCTAAATACTGGAGATAGTGAATTTCAGTCAAAGGAAGCATTCCCTTAAAAGAGACAAATCTGCATTTAAAGGTCAACACCTACTCATACTCGTATTTTAAGAACCTTTATTACACAATAGTTTTATAAACTACTTTAAATTAACTATATGCTTTAAACTAATTTGAGTGGGTAAATAATAAGCGCACTAAGAATGTTAACATAAATGTTAATCAAATGTCAACGAAATGTCACTAAAATGTTAAAATTATACAATAATAATAACGAAACTACCCGCGCCCACAACTTCAACTGCGTGGAGTACTTTTTGTAAAATTACAGTAGCCTAAATTGCACCTTATAATATCAGCAGTCTATATTAAAAATCGAAAAATCGAATGTACAGAAGATAGTGTGTGGATTTAGTCGGATCGCTCTGGTACCCGGCGGGTTTCACATAAAACCAAAACGATCAGGTATACTTTCCTTGTAATTTTTTAAAATCATTTATTATATAGGGAATACAACCTCTTTCCTGATTCCGGGGAAGACAGCGAGGAAGGCGACGTATAGAGTGAGTGCGGCGATGAGTAGCGCAAGCGCAGGCACGTCAGCAGCTACCGCTGTGCGATTGTGGTACGCGTAGAGAGTCGGCCCGCCTTCCTCGCGAAACGCGTCGAACCACCCCTTCATCGCTCACCCAGCCTGAAACAAATTACATAAATGATAAATAAATGTATCTTCTTATCGTATTGGCACCGATATTTTATTCAGACACAGAGCAGGGCTTCTATGCAAAGTGACATTCTATTAAGCAAACTAGTAGAATGATTAATTAATGTCCGTCTGACTTAAATTAAATTATAGGTCATTTCAATCAGACATTCAGGCTAAACTGTGGTAATCTTAGGTTGCATCGGAGATTTTCATCTTGGGCATACCTACAATCACTCTTTTACCTCTTTTTGAATGCTTATACGGCTTTCATGAGAACGTTTGGTCCTGACTTGAGGGTCTACGTGGAGTAAACTCGGCCGAAATGACCTATCTCATAGTACGTACCAGAAAATACTACGACTTTAGTTCGTGTTTCGTACCGATCCGAAGTTTTGGTACATCCACGGCACACGGCCAAGAAAATAAGTATAGGTGTATATACTACTTCAAATGTAAATGTGTATTTTATAGCCTTATTGCCTAGACCGTGTGTACTTTTTATGGAAGTCCTCCTATAAGTCTGATCTCAAGTAAATGCGTATATATTTTCTCGGTTCCATAAATTATACAAGTTAACAGTATTACCTTATAAGTAGTAACTAGAAGGCTAATGTCAGTATGTAGCGATTAATTGCATGTCATTATCATTAACCTGGTGTTTAATGGGCGTACATATTTAACATAATTTATAGACAACTTAAGCGTAACGATCGTTCAAATACATATTCAATTCTGAAGTAAAGCAAGTGTAGCATATTTGCACCTATACGATTGTGCATGACGTTCTGACGAGTCATTACGCTCGAATATACCTATTCATCAAATTGTAATTGTTTGTGATGAATTATGATGACGAGTGTTTGATTAAATGCGTCATACTTGTATAGGACATGGAGTACTGCTATCACCTTTTTGCTGGAGCGCCTGCATACCAGCTTGACCTCTTCGACTCAGTGCAAAGACGGGCGTCGAGGCTAGTTGACAATCCCATACTCGTAGGTAGTGTGGAACCTCTTAGTCTTAGGAAGGACTTTGCCTCGCTGTGTGTATTCTACCGCCCATACAATGGTTTGTGCTCAGATAAATTGTTTGACATGATGCCCACGGCTACATTCTATCATCGCACCTCTCGCCTTAGGCAGGGAATTCATCCTCACACGTTGTGACCTGAGACGGTGCGCACTGTGCGGTATAAAAGAAACTTCATCCCACGCACACTCAAGCTGTGGAATGACCTCCCTGCTGCGGTTTTCCCAAGCACCTACAATATGGGGTTCTTCAAGAGGGGCATCAGAAGGTTTCTTCATGTTCGGCAGCGCGAGTGTAACACCCCTGGTGTTGCATACGTAAATAGGCCACGGTAACCACTTCCCATCAGGTGGGCCGTGTGCTTGTCTGCCACCTAAGTGGTATAAAAAAAAGGTAAGCCAAATTTTAAGCAAAGTCCTGTCCAGTCTTTTTTGCGTGATTGAGTTACTTACACAAAAAAGGCTAACTTACAATCAAACTTTCAAGCTATCAAATATTTATTATTAGTATATGACGATAAGCTTTTCACTGATTCAATAAAAATATGTTGATTTTTTATCTGTCCGTTAAACATTCTCCTAAGTATAATATTTCATCCAATTGCGATGAAACTTTAGTAAGTTGCTGTTCACATGGCCATGAAGGTTCCTAACATAAAAAATTAAAAACAAAAATCAAATAGGAGGCATTGCAACGTATGGCAGTAAGTTAGTTAGTATAATAATATAATAAAACTAAATAAAACATAATTGGTTTACGATGTTATAAAAATGAAATTTGGTTCATAATTATCTTACGGAATCAAATACATCATTAGCATCGTATTGTTATTTATGTATTTGTGTTAGAGCGCGATCGCATTTTCAATGCGAAGTAGCATTGAAATCATTTATAATGTACCAATTTGTTTAGCAATTATATAGCTATCTTTAAATCAAGCCAGGCTCCTGAATAAAACTTAATGTTAAACAGCATAAATAAATCAAATTTCGTTACTTCTTTTCTTCTTAAACGTGAAGGTAGTAAAATCTTGATTATCGTTAAATAGGTCATTAATATCGGTTTTGAGTAGGCATATACTGCGTTCAGTACATCTACAAAACTTCATCAGGCGAACGATGAGGTGAGTAAGTCAGAATCGACCAAAATCAGATGCTACTGTAAAATGTTTCGATAAATTTGCCTGTATTGGCAATACATACGATATTCCTAAGACCTCAACATATTGTTCTAACAACACACACAACAACGTGGTGATGAATGACCTAAGAAACAATTTGGGCCCATACTCTGGACCTTTAGTGAAAAGACGTGTGTGATGAACTAGACAGTCAAATACCCAATTATGGTATTAAAGTTGTTTTTTATATTTTGTGGTGACAGCCGGTACGTGTGGACGCATTGCGTAACCGCAGCCACTTAGTCTTCAGGAAACGGATGTGGTTGCGTTTTATGGTGCACTCAGTGGAGCCAGTAATTAAATTTTCAAGCACTTGTGATCCTAAGCCGATTGTGTACCTTGCACAACGGAGACCACTTGGTGTGAAATTCGAAGTATAATTTAAGAAAACGTAAATGCTTGCAATTTAGTTGCAAGGACTGCGGTTGTATGCCTTGTACGTAGTAGATAAGAGTAACTGATGTAGTTTCGAAATTCTTTTAGACCAAACAGTTTTTAAAGCGTCTATTCTTTCGAGAGATGCAATGACAAGTCGAGATTAGATGCCTTAGAAAGCGCACCGGGCAGTGGAAATTCCGGAACGAGACCATAACCTGCAGGCCATTGTTCAAGCTAACTGCACCCTAGTAGCATTAGACCCAAAGCAATAGGTACTATTCCTTATTCTATGCCCAAAGTGGTGGCATATCGTATTTAACAGTCTCGGGTGTGCGCCTATGCCAATCTGAGTTCAGCGGGTTCCTCTTTAGACTTGCGTGATATTTGACTCTGCAGCATTTGTTTCGTAGCAGTTTCTATTGGCTACACTACAGTGTCTTGTAAGACCAAATCAATTAACAGGTTTCCAGAACTGCCCATTATTCACTGTCTTTGAACCTTGACGCAAATCAATAGACAGGATGTTGAATAAGTATTACCTACATAATAACATAAGATAAATATATTATACAATCTAACATAATTAACGGCATAATCAATAAAAAATAATGGCCTTTAACTAGCAATTGGTATTACCTTCAGTAAGTCAAAGTTGTCGGAAGTGTATTGACCAGCTGTGCAAGTGGGTGCTTTGCCGGAAGATTGTTTTAAGAATACTAACCGAGGTTACTTTTTCTAAAGCACTAATGACACAGTGAGCGGATGGGATCGTTCCCGCAGTGGTTGTACTTGAAGATAAGGTCTTTCGTACATTTGATATGTATGATAGATAAGACTCCTGCATGAGTAAACTAGCGAAAGGCATTTGATTTCTTGCCCACACTCACATTTTATGTTCAGATTAACAATGTAGATGACCAAAGATATATTTATGTAATTTAACTCTACTATGTTTATTATTTTAAATTGTATGTTATTTTAAAAAGTCAAACAGTCAATTGTGCATTGTCCTGTAAATCGTGAGAATTTTTGTAGATCAGATTTGGTCGAGTACTCCGACAAAATCACGGTCATAGCCTTTTTTCTCAATGATCTTATAACATACTTTGTTATTCAAAATTTGAACTTTATGTCTTAATAATTATACTAAGTATCGGGACTTCTCGCGAATTATATTTTGGAACTTACTATTTCTGCCGACGTTTCGGATGCGTTGCAGCACCCGTGGTCACGACTTGACTAGTCTTCGAGCGTCGAGATGTATGCGGGGAACATTTTTTGAGCGCCTACCCACCATTACACTTATTATGAATGGTTAGGCTGGCGACACACCACACTCACTATGTCAGTTTTTAACGGCACTGTGTTTTTTGGTTTTAGTATCTTAATCACTGGATTCCACGTTCCGGATAGCTTGAATCCATCTTCCCTATTGAAATTTTTATATTTTTTTATTTCAATGGCTTCACGCACAATCCGTGAATAGTAGTGGCGATCAGTGGAGAGGACTTTGGGTTGATGAAGCTCAATCCAGTGATTGGTACCCGACTCAAGATGTTCTGCTACTGCCGATTTGTTGAACTGACGGTTTTTCACAGCTGCGATATGTTCTCTGACTCTCTCTGCAATGGTTCGCTTGGTCTGGCCTATGTAGGAACTACCGCAGCTGCAATCCACTTTATAAACACCCGGTGTTTGTAGAGGTATGACGTCCTTCGATGTTCGCACATATTTCGCTACTTTGGCGAACGGTTCAAAAATCGTCTTGATGGAAAACTTCCGTAAGCAAGATCCGATTTTGTCCGTTACACCTTTCACATACGGCATGTATGCCGGTTGGCGGTCAACACCCAGCAACATCTTCCTCGGTGCACGTCGCGGCTTTCTAGCACTCGTACCATACCCGTTCACCTCAAGAACCTCCTGAACATGATCTAACTCCTGCTGTAGGTGCTCAGGGTCACACAGGTCATTAGCTCGCTTGATGAGCGTCGAACTTACGGATTTTAAGTGAAGTGGGTGATGATGCGAGGAGGCGTGCAGGTATCTATCTGTGTGAGTGGGTTTACGATACACAGTGTGGGCCAAGGAGCCATCAGTTCTCACCATCAACTTTATGTCTAAAAAAGGCTCGCCTTCCGAAAAGCAATGTTACCGTCGAAGAGCGAGAGGCTTTGGTTGCGTTGCGGAATGATGAAGATGTACTGGTACTTAAAGCTGACAAGGGGAATGCCACCGTAGTAATGGAAACAACTGATTACGAAGCAAAAATACAAGACCTACTTGAAGACACACAGACGTATAAGAGTGTTAAATATGATCCCACTTCAAGAGTAACACGTAAAATACGTAATTTGATCAAGGAGCACGAAGAGGACTTCACAAAGGATGAGTTCGAAAAATTACACCGACCTAAGATCACACAACCACCAAAATTGTACGGCTTGCCCAAAGTGCATAAACCCAATGTGCCACTGCGACCAATCGTAAGTCAAATTGACTCGCCAACCTACGACCTAGCGAAACACATTGCTAAAGCACTGCAGCCATTAGTGGGAAAAACACCATCTTTTGTGAAAGATTCTCGCCATTTTGTGGACATAATCAAAGACGTTAGATTGGAACCAGATGAGCTTCTGGTAAGTTTTGACGTTGAGTCGTTATTTACCAATGTTCCATTACAAGACTGTCTGCAGATTATTGGAACTAAATTGAAGGATAATGGTCTACCGGATAGTTATGCGACACTGCTGCAGAGTTGCCTCGAAGGGAACTACTTCCTTTACCATAGTCAAAATTACCTCCAGATAAACGGCGTCGCCATGGGCAGCCCTTTGGCACCATTCGTGGCTAATATCTGGATGGAACATATTGAGGAAATGGTGTTTCAGAACGCCCACGCCCAAATTAGGCTATGGAAAAGGTACGTAGATGATATATTTTGTATATTCAAGGGCAACAGGGAGCAGGTGGTTCGCTTTACTGAGTATCTCAACTCATTACATGTGAAGACACAGTTTACGTATGAGATTGAGAACAAAAGAACATTACCTTTTTTAGACATAAAGTTGATGGTGAGAACTGATGGCTCCTTGGCCCACACTGTGTATCGTAAACCCACTCACACAGATAGATACCTGCACGCCTCCTCGCATCATCACCCACTTCACTTAAAATCCGTAAGTTCGACGCTCATCAAGCGAGCTAATGACCTGTGTGACCCTGAGCACCTACAGCAGGAGTTAGATCATGTTCAGGAGGTTCTTGAGGTGAACGGGTATGGTACGAGTGCTAGAAAGCCGCGACGTGCACCGAGGAAGATGTTGCTGGGTGTTGACCGCCAACCGGCATACATGCCGTATGTGAAAGGTGTAACGGACAAAATCGGATCTTGCTTACGGAAGTTTTCCATCAAGACGATTTTTGAACCGTTCGCCAAAGTAGCGAAATATGTGCGAACATCGAAGGACGTCATACCTCTACAAACACCGGGTGTTTATAAAGTGGATTGCAGCTGCAGTAGTTCCTACATAGGCCAGACCAAGCGAACCATTGCAGAGAGAGTCAGAGAACATATCGCAGCTGTGAAAAACCGTCAGTTCAACAAATCGGCAGTAGCAGAACATCTTGAGTCGGGTACCAATCACTGGATTGAGCTTCATCAACCCAAAGTCCTCTCCACTGATCGCCACTACTATTCACGGATTGTGCGTGAAGCCATTGAAATAAAAAAAATATAAAAATTTCAATAGGGAAGATGGATTCAAGCTATCCGGAACGTGGAATCCAGTGATTAAGATACTAAAACCAAAAAACACAGTGCCGTTAAAAACTGACATAGTGAGTGTGGTGTGTCGCCAGCCTAACCATTCATAATAAGTGTAATGGTGGGTAGGCGCTCAAAAAATGTTCCCCGCATACATCTCGACGCTCGAAGACTAGTCAAGTCGTGACCACGGGTGCTGCAACGCATCCGAAACGTCGGCAGAAATAGTAAGTTCCAAAATATAATTCGCGAGAAGTCCCGATACTTAGTATAATTATGAATTTATGTCTTAATGACTATAAAGATCAAGTGATTGTTAAATAAATATTGTAGACGCGCTAGCCTAGTGGTATGGGTAATGGACTGTTGAGACGAGATCTTTGGGTTCGATCTCAAGTTTTACCATGGCACGCACCAATGACTTTTTGATGCTTTTCGAAGTTATGTGTATATTTATCGCAGGTTTATAAGTTCCCGGTTAATGGCAATAGACTCGCCACCTATTACATTGGGACCTAAACATAAACTGGCGAATTGTGGGGTGCTAGCACCTCTGCCTACCCCTTCGGGGATATAGGCGTGAGTTTATGTTAGTTATAGACACGGTTTTTCTTAAAAGCATTCGTATTTTAGTTAATAGTCTGTTACATTAAAGTGTTGTCACCACGCTAGAGCACTTTTATTCATCCCGTCCGCTACGTGTTGGTAGCTTTATAATTAAGAAAATATTTAACCTTTATAAAGGAAAACTGGTTGACATTAACAGGCTGTTTGCTTACGGCACCAATTTATTTTTAAGTAATGTGAAATGTATTAAACACATTGATTATAACGGTTTTGATTACTAAATGTAAAGTAGATAATAATTATGTAGTTACAAGTGTTGATGAATGAAGTTTTAATGCCTATTGGAGGTAGTGCAATGGTCGGGATGCAAACCCACGAGCTTGGAATTATAAGACTGACGCCTTCACCATGTAAATTAATTATTATGAAAGGGAAATTAACTATCGTATTAAAACAAAGTAATTTAATTTAATCTTAAACACAATAAGTGAAGTTATCTATGTTAAGGTAAACTAAAATGTAATCAATCGTTAGAAACAAAGTCACGAAAAATCTAAATGGCCTTACGTGATTCTACTAATGTTATATTTATTTTGTGTTCTTGATCAGCCTAAAGCCTAACAAAATACATCAGCTGTACTTGGCATGCATACCTCTTTTACTAGTAAGATAAAATTGGTTTTAAATTGATTGCTTCATCAAGCGATTTTTTACTTCATAAACATTAGCATTAGATATGCAGCCAAAGATTTCACATTAATTAATTTCACTGTTAAAAATTAGTTAATAAATTCTAGAATCTAAAATCTATTCCTGTAAGGTATGTGATATAATATTTATTTATTTTATTTTTTTTTATTTATTTATTTATTTATTCTTTTTGCAAATGTAGGTCGAAAGTTGGTACATGTTTGTTAAAAAGGTATCACTACATTTGGCCTTGCGGCATGCAAATTAGAGCCATACAAATAATTAGTGGACATGCATTTATACTACACTTCATTACAGTTCATTCGAGATACGTACATTATGTCAATAGTAACTAAATATCACATAATCAAAATAAAATCAAATGCGTATGTCAACTGTAATAAGATTTCATATAATCAAAATAGAATAAAATAGGTATGTCAGTAATAGGAAATAATACATTATGAAAATAAAATCAAATTAGAAAATGTCAATTACATTAATTATTAATTAAATAATGATAGTAACAAATGATATCCGTGTTCAATTTAGTAAACTCAATTAATTTAATTTCAGTGAAACACCAATTTTATCTATTTCAATGACTTGTCATTTATGTACTCTTCAACAGAATAATAACATTTCTCCAGCAAAAGGTTCTTAAGGCTACGTTTAAATTCATTTATGTTTGTGATATGCAAAATAGAAATTGGTAGTCGGTTGTAAAGTTGTAAATATACAAACAATTTGTATTATATAACTTTTCATACAAGACATGTATGCAAGATGTTTTATACAATGAATATATGTCAAGATGGTGGCGTGTCCTATATAAAAAAAAATGTCATAAAATTTGTCTAAAATATGTTTTAAATGAGAGGCGTAAACGAGGCGTAAACGAGGCGTCCTCCGTCTTCCGTATCCAGTCTGTATAAATGTTATCCAACAAGCATGAATACTGTTTAAAATATGTTTGTGACAAATTACAAGAGAGAAATTGCAATAAAATAAACCAGACTTGTATAAAACACGACTGTATTTGTAGATGAGAACTCTATCAGTGTATCAGATAAACGGCGCGGCGGTGGCGCACCTGGCGCGCCTCCCTGTTTTCCGGGGACGAGTTGGGGACTCTGTAGTTCCCACCCACCCGAGGAGAGGGCCAGATCGTGAGAGATGGCCCTGGGTCGGCCGGGTTGCGAGGGATATGCCTGTCAACCTCACCTTCGGCAACCAAAACGACCCACAGGTGGCGTGCGTTTTAGTCGGTTCGAGTCCGACATAACCTCGGTTCGGGGGGGGGGGGGGGGGTAGGCATCCGTGGGGATTTTGCGCACGTAAAAGATAAAGCTTAACGTGTCACGGACTTTGGTGTAAACGCAAATGTGTGTTGTAAACTTGTCTAAATACAAGTTGGCGATACAGTGTGAACGAAAAAGTGTTTTAGACAAGTCAAATAGTTATAAGACAAATAGTTGTCTTTATACAAGTTATCTTTTCAACATGCAAGGCATATCCTTACTGGATCAAAACCCCAAAATAAATAAAGATTAAAAAAAAAAAATACATGCAAGGTACAACTTGTTGCTTGGAGAAAAAGAGGGGGGAGAAATAGCGCACAATGGGAGAGGCCTGTGTCCACTAATGGACTGCAATAGGCTAATCGATGATATATACTTGTATAGTGACCTTCTCTCTGCATTGGAGATGTTTAAAAAATACCTATTTGGTATGTTATATTAACAATACTGAACACAAAAATATTATGGAATTCTTGTCTGTTTCTGTTCGCGATAGACGCAAAAAATACTAATTAATTAAATGGGAATTAATTAATAACAACAATAGACCTATTCATTATTTGCAGTGGAACTCCTTATTATCTTTTTTGAGATACAAGTAATCAAATTAAAATAATAAAAAAGGACTTCATAGTGAGTTTAATTAATTTTCACGTTGTTTTGACTATATTTCCTTTCATTTACAACAGGTCTCATGCTGTTATTAATTAATTCCCTAATATTTTTATCTGCACCAGTCTATAATCCCAGTCGTATCTATAGCTTTCACCTGGAGTCTTAGACTGGACCCGGACCCCACCGCTTTACCAGTCTAACTGCGGATTTGGCTGAACTTTGATATTTTCCATGAAAGAACGGCTATACACGACATCCACAACCCAAAGGAGATATCGAAACATTGCTAAACCAGTTGTTGGAATTTTTAGGGCTCCAATTACCCGTTACGTAATGTTCGCATGGCAATCGGGATCGACGGCTTAACGTGCTCTCCGAGGCACGACCAGTTCAATGCAAATACCAATATTCATGCATAGAAGTATTTGAAGTGTGTGGGAATCAAACCCGCGCCTCTTGCTTAGCGGCCGCTTTCACTATCGCCACGCCACAGAGGCAATATAATGATATGATGTGTTTTTATTCTG
The DNA here is from genome assembly GCA_963662185.1 of Eilema griseolum. Taxonomy (NCBI): domain Eukaryota; kingdom Metazoa; phylum Arthropoda; class Insecta; order Lepidoptera; family Erebidae; genus Eilema; species Eilema griseolum. Next base: position 16,522,876 of record OY759241.1, read on the forward strand.
TTTGTCTTGAATTCTAGGTACATGTTTGTCGCGAGGGATATGCCTGTCAACCTCACCTTCGGCAACCAAAGCGACCCGCAGGCGGCGTGCGTTTTAGTCGGTTCGAGTCCGACATAACCTCCCCCACCAGCTGCGGTGGGGAGGTATCCGTGGGGATTTTGCGCACGTAAAAAAAAAAGGTACATGTTTGTAGACCACTGTTAAAATTATTTATGTAATGGTTACGGACGATTTGTGAATAGTTTGAACCTACCGGATGGTAAAGGATTTTGCCGATCGAAATTCATTAATAGTTAGTGTATTTTTAAATCTGAAATTGCCACTGCCTTTACTATTGGAAAAGCCAGTAGGTGAACGGATTATGAATCGAATACCGTGTACCCATAATTTATGTAGGTACCTATATAATTTTAGGTATTTAAACTATCATGGTCACTCACATCAGTATCCTCTCTCCACTCCACTTCACCACTTCCTCCGTGATCATGGTGCTTGCAACAACACCGAAATATCGGAAACTCAAAACAATGCAACATAGTAAATATCCCAATTATTTTGATACCTATATCATTATTTCATAAAATTTTAAATGTTTAAGTTGCAAGTTGAAAAATATATTTGTAACACATGAAATATATCTACTGCGTTCTGTTGTATAAAGGGCTTTGAAACGTTCGTTTTGAAGGAAGTATATACAAAGAATGAAGGTCTGAACATTGACCTCAGTCACTGTACTCTTTTGTGGAAACATTAACAACAACATCCTTTATGTGAATCTCAGTAGCACGGCTTCTCAGCTCGGTTTGGATGACCGCGAACACAATATTGCCCGAAGGTTTTAATTTTATTATCTATGGTTACTCACGTCCAACAAGGACAGATATGAATATGCTATTGTTTCGGAACGTTGCCATGTATTATGGTAATGCATTTGGTAATCTTTTCTGTGAAAAGATACATTGTCTGGATTCTAGTATAATGGCAGAATTCAGGTATGGAAAATTGAGTGTATTGCACTCGTATTTTGAGAAATCATTTATTTGCTCGATTATTCTGGAAATGTAATAAAGAGTGCTCGTGTCACAAATCCTTAAAATAGTGATATTTTGAAATAAGGAGGCAACAAAAGCACCTGACTCTTCATGTAGGTATACAGGGTGTATTTTTGAAACGGGGCAGTAAGGGCAAGTACCTTAACCGTTGCAGTTACAGCAAAACGTTCTTAAAAGACCTTCCCTAACTTTTTGGGACATTTTGAACTGCATTCACAGATTTTGTAAAAAACTTACAGTTAGCAAAAAGTTCAATTTTTTTTTATGCCAATCGATTCTATTTCATGTGGGGATCAAAAAACTCTATGGGACCATTTTAGCTTTCAGTACTAGAAAAGACAGAAATCGCCAAAAACGTTTCCCATACATTTCGTACGGAAATATGATAAATCAACTCGAAACTCATAGGTCAGGTAAAATTTTGAACTTTTTTAAATAAAAAAAATAATTTAAATATTTAAGAAATTGGTTTATGAAATAAATTGCTCAAAATGATTTCCATTTTCACGAATACATAAGTCTATCCTTTTTTGCACTGAACGAATGGCGACTAATAATGTTTTGGGATGAATATTACGTAAAATGGTCATTAATGCATCCTTGAGCTCTTGAACACTGGCGTACGTCGTCTTATACACCTCGTTTTTCACGAAGCCCCATAAAAAAAAATCAAGTGGTGTTAGATCGGGGCTACGAGGTGGCCACTGTGTTGGACCATGTGTACCTATCCACTGTGTACCGAATAGGCGGCTCAAATTGGAACGTGAAAGGTGACTGTTAAGTGGCGGAGCACCATCTTGTTGAAAATGAACTTTTCGCAATTCCGACAGGGGCCATTCGTCCATCTCGTTTTCAAGATGGTGTAAAATGACTTCATTATACATGGCAGAATTCAGTTTCCCTTCATAAAATTCCACCATTATGACTCGATTGGACATTATACCACACCAACAGTTGAATGAGAAGCGAACCTGATTATGACTTGCCGTAACTCTTAGTGGATTTTCTTTGGACCAATAGTGGTGATTTTTTCTGTTGTACATACCGTTATTGGAAAAATTCGTTTCGTCTGACCACAGTATGTAATTTAAAAATTCATGATCTCTGCTTATTTTTCCTCTTAGCCATCTGCAAAAAGTAAGCCTTCGAACATCATCACCCGGATGTAACACTTGAACTATGCGCCCATATCGATAGCACTTGTAGCCGTATTTCTTCCATATCTTTATCACAAGGGAGTGGGATACACCTACTTCAAGGGCGACTTGCCTGGACGATACCTCTGGATATGCTTCGACATAAGTCAGAACCGCAATCTCCGTGTCCATGTCCACACGAGGCTGCCGCTTTCTTTTGAAAGAACCCTGCAATTCCAGGTTTTTCAAAAGATTTGTAATAACCTTTCTTGTTGGCACATGCCGCAACGGATACTTATTGCGGTACCACACTAATGCAGCTCCCGCATTTCGATTATTGACAAAATACGCTTCTAATAAGTCAATTTTTTCACGATTAGAAGACATTTTAGCGAAAATCCTTAATTAATAACTCATACGTAGTTTCTCAGCTGAAACTAAGTATAACACACAGATTTTCGAATCAAATTCGAAATTTGAGGGTAAAAATTCTTTTTATTTACTTTACAGTCAATTCTACCCACTTCCTGGCCATAACAAAAAGTTAGACCATCGTAGAAATTTGTTTCTGTTGCCGAAATGTATGGGAAACGTTTTTGGCGATTTCTGTCTTTCCTAGTACTGAAAGCTAAAATGGTCTCATAGAGTTTTTTGATCCCCACATGAAATAGAATCGATTGGCATAAAAAAAATAATTTTGGACTTTTTGCATTTTTTTTGCCAACTGTAAGTTTTTTACAAAATCTGTGAATGCAGTTCAAAATATGTCAAAAAGTTAGGGAAGGTCTTCTAAGAACGTTTTGCTGTAACTGCAACGGTTAAGGTACTTGCCCTTATTGCCCCGTTTCAAAAATACACCCTGTATAAATCCATTTTATAAGTTTATCAGGTGTTCAAGAATAGAACTACATATTGTAAAAGTTTTTTAGCACCACAATCAAGGAGGTAGGACACGGCAGTATTTCCGCCCAATTGAGCAGTCCGACTGGAGAAGTACCTCCGCCCTACAGAATACCGCGGCTATAATAACTTCGTGTTGTGTTCCCAGCGGTGAGTAGGGTAGCCAGAGTTCACTGGAGAATCTGTGCTGTCAGTGGAAGACTATAGGCTTGTCCTGCTTTGTCTTCTACTGACGGCACAGAAACTCTGTACTTACAGGGTTGGCAGCGCGACTGTGCCTTCTCTGGTGTTACAAACGTCCATAGGCCACGGTAACTACTTTCTATCAGGTGGGCCGTGCGCTTGTCTGCCACCTAAGTGGCATAAAAAGAAACAATTATGGAAATAATCTCCTATTTAGTGGTGTTTTCAGAAGAATTGATAGAAATGATGCTCATACGGCTACGTTCTATCATCGCACCACTCGTCACAGGCAGGAAATTCTCCCTGACACGTTGCAACCGAAAGCGAAGCACACAGTCAAGTATGACAGGGGCTTCATTCCCAACACACTTTGGATCGATCTTTCTGCTGTGTTTTTTCTAAGCGACTACAATATAGGATATTCTTCAAGAATGGTATTAGACGATAGCCTAGTGGTATGGGTAATGGATTGCTGAGAGGAGGTCTCGGGTTCGATCCCAGGTTTTACCATGACACACACCAATGAATTTTCGATGCTTTTCGAAGTTATGTGTGTACTTATCGTAGGTTTATAAGTGCCCGGTTAATGGCAATAGGCTCGCCACCTATTACATTAGGACCTAAACATAAACTGGCGAAATGTGGGTGCTAGCACTTCTGCCTACCTCTTTGGGGATATAGGCGTGAGTTTATGTTATGTTTTTTTTTATCTAGGACACGCCAACTTGACTTCACCTCGCCTGATGGTAAGCTAAAGGCAAAGTCTATGTTATGATATATTAGACGGTTCTTACAGTGTCGGCAGCACGAGTATGATACCCTCGATGTTGCATTCATCTATAGGCCATGGTAACCACTTTCTATCAGGCAATCCGTACGCTAGTGTAACTCCAAGAAAAAAGGTATGAGTATCTTCTTTTCCAACCGTGCACCAATTTTGATTGTAGCTGAATTTACCAATTTAGACTTTGGGACAGATCTTCTACACCTTCTTTACATAATTTGGTAAGATCTGTTATTATAGGAGCGAATGCCGCATAACCCTCCAACCCGAGAGGAAAACCTGCCACCATCCCTCGTCCGCATCAAGTGTAATCACTTATAGGTGAGGTTGGGTTCCATATTTTACCTGGTTATGACGCGACAACAGAACCGACATAGATAGGAGACTTACTTGTAGAATACTCATATTACGAGTGTAATATGAGTATTCTAGTAAAGCAAAATTCAAGGGTGATTGTAAATTAAGGTTTATGTATATTTCTTGTAAAGGTTACCCCTTATTATAGTTTAACGACCAGATTATACCGTTTTATGACGCTTGAACACTTGCAGTGCATAAACATAATTTTGTACGAGATACTTCATTTAATGCTTATTATACTTGTTACTATTATTCTACAAAGTGGTAATTGCATCTTAGCTGACATACTTCATTCTTTGAATGCCAAAGGAATTTTGCTTCACTTTACTGTTCCATAATTTTCTCCAAATCCAGAATTATTTTATATTGTTTCTTAAGATACAGGGTTCTCCCTAGTTTAAGAGGCTCATTGCTTATAAAATGTATGTTATTTTTATTGTCAGCATGTTAATATTTTTGCAATAAACGTGTATTATTATTATTAAAAAAATAATGTAATTCAGGGTTAACCCTGAAAGAAAAGCCTGCGTCAGAGCCTCGTATATTATTTAGCAGTTCGCACGGATTTACAAGTGTGATTTTCTTGAGCCCTGAAAATCTAGATGGCCCCTATAAGCCCAATTTTAGGGGCTCTAAAGCCCTTTATGTATCATAATATCTTAGCTGGCATTGTCAAAGTAGTTTCAAATATAGTGGCATTCAGGAGCGTAGCCAGGTTTTGGTTTGTGAGGGAGAGGGAAATAAGAGCGGAGGGTCTTATTTAAGAAAACTGTGCATGAAATACCTATATTGTATTTCTAGAGGTAGGGGCGGTTGTATTACCAGATGTTGTATTACTCTTTGCTGTAATAGTAAGTATCATAAGCGATGAGTGCCGAAAAAATGTCAAATTGCTATGTTACTAATTACAAATTGACTAAGATGATCAATTCCAAATAAGGACTGTATATAAAAAAATCAGAATATTTATCTAAACAAGCTTTTAGCATTAAGTCAGATTCAATTTAATTATTTCACTTTCCACTGGAAGTGACATCTACGTGAAGTACTGATCCCGTTCCCGCTGCCCACAGAAGCTTGAGGTCGTTGTGAAGTGAATACATACATACATACATACATATATAGGCAGGTTAGGCAGATGTAAATTAACACCCACATTTCCCCAATCATTAAATTCGGTCCCACGTAATAGGGGGTGAGCCTAATGCCGTCATTCGGGCACTATTGTTGACTCAAGCCATGCATCTGAGGCTGAGTCTGGGCTGTATATATCTGTCGCATCGTCAACAGCCCTATACCTTAGTCGCATCGTACGACACCGCATGGGATGAGATGGGGTGATCCAAATTCTACTCTGCCGGGAACCACGCGGCTTCGTCGCGAAGTGAATGCGTCTTTACATTTTAATAGCGGGGACCACAATCCAGAAAACATTTTGGTATTTTTTACTGGGATACGAATCAATTGTACCTACATTGAGTCATACAATAAGACGGTTAATTTAACAAACATTTAGTATATGGTTTTACCCACAGTTATGTTCGCAGAATACGAACCGTCAAATCTACCGTTGCACATAACATGTAGCTTCATAACTTTTTGGTGCTTTCGTCAAGAAGCCTCCGAAGCCAATATTTAGTAGTAGTCGTAGAATAATTAAATAAATGTTGGCAAAATGATTAGTTAGATAGCCAAATGATCAAATAATGTTATGCCGATTGTAGACAGCGACGAGGAGTTTGGGGGCATGAAACATTTACGCTTTGTACGCGGATTCACGTAAAAAAACACAGGACCGTATATACGACCCAGCTAAACTATGACTTCTTGGACATGCTTGTACAAACAAATATTACAGTTTTAGTACCTAGTAAAAATAGAAAGACATGACAAAGTCGACAATAGGTGTGAGATGTGACATTTTACAGTTACGGTTTAGATTTATCTTTATTTAACAGATGGATGAATGTCGTTGAGTGATGTACAATGAGTTTACTTTTTACTCGACTGTGTGGGCAGCTAATCTCCAATGTTGGTATACCGTGTCATAATAACTGTACTCTGTCTAAAGTTATGTTATTTTACGAGTGTTTGCTTTTAGCCATCACTGTAAGTTTGTTGTCGTTAAATCTCGTTTATACAAATAAATAAAATTGATGTGTCTGTTTATACTATTGAAATAACAGCGTTTTTGTCGATATGAATGTGTATTGTCACAAAAACAAACAAAATTTTATTTGTATGTCTGTTTAACTTTGCTTATCTCTGAAACGAAGCTTGTTGCTTAACTAAAACGATTAAAGTGATATCATTGGAATGTTCACTGGTAGATTAATGATAGTAGCAGTAACATTATTAAAAAAAAGTCGCAGTTACGTTAAAATAAACAAATTTATAACAAACTGTTTTAATTTGTTAATTATTCAGTTTATGTATTATGTTAATATACACGACGATAAGTTAATTAGTTATGGAAGTGTGTAATGCATGTCTACATTGTTTGCTTAGGTATATTGCATGCCGCGAGGCCAAATGTATTGATACTTTTGTAATTAAAATGTACCAACTCTCTATCTACATTAGCAAAATAAATTAGAAGTCTACATAACTTATCATACCGTTGGAAGTTCACGCGAATGGTAGACAATGAAATAAAAGTTTTGACTTTTAATAGATTTTGTCTTGATTTATTTCATATTAATTTATTATTTACACACGTTAGACACGTAGAACACGTTATTTTTTTTATTTGAATACCTACATTAAAATCTACATAAAGTCTCAAACACACAGGCGCGTTATTATCGGTCGATAATACCGCACCTGTGTGTAAAAAGGGAGGCTAAGTGCGGACAAGGGAGTCCCTTTTCATTCCATTCCATTCCAATATAGCATATCTATTTTAATACATTATATATTAGGACACACGCAATTGTTTGAAGGAATAGGGATTTGTACGCGCAATAATGCGTGTGGTATTATCGACGGATAATCAGGCATTTGTGTTTGAAGCTTAATTCACTTGCTAACTAACATCATTTATCGGAAATGATCTCACGTAACTCATTACGCTGGTAGTCTCATGCCATCTCCAGACTAATTACGATGAGATAACCAAAGATAGCGTGAGACTTATTTCTAGAAATAACCCTTGTTGTTAAGCTTCGAGATTACTTCCGCGACATAACATTACTCTACAAAGTCTAAATGTTAAGATAAGTTAGATTATGATTATAGTAATTTACCAAATGTGGTAATAGCGTGTAACGTTAAATAATTACGAACATTATTTTAAAGTTAACGTGTGGTTATACGTAACTGATATCAACCCATAATAATACAGGTTTTAGCTGACTTCAAAAAGGAGGTTTTCAATTCGTTCGGTATATATATTTTTTTGTATGTATGTTACTCTGTGATTTATGATCTAATTTACGTGATTCTTTTTTATATACGGATAAACATACTTAAATACTTTTTTTTTGTAAATACATACATATTATACATAGAAATGCCTGATTATCCGTCGATAATACCGCACGCATTATTGCGCGTACAAAACCCTATTCCTTCAAACAATTGCGTGTGTCCTAATATATAATGTATTAAAATAGATATGCGGTATTGGAATGGAATGGAATGGAAAGGGACTCCCTTGTCCGCACTTAGCCTCCCTTTTTGTAAACATTTGTGTGTTTGGACATTATATTTTTAGCCGACTTCTTCCCTATGTTCTTCTATATTTCCGTCGTTCATGAACCGATTTATAGGGCCACCTGATGGGAAGTGGTTACCGTGGCCTATGGACGTATGCAACACCAGGGGTGTTACACTCGCGCTGCCGACCATGAAGAAACCTTCTGATGCCCCTCTTGAAGAAGCCCATATATATATTCTTTTTGCATTAGGTTTATATAACTTGGACTTCGGAGATACACCAGAGAACTCCTCGAAATCAAATAGGATATGGGAAATGATTGCTTCTAGCTAGTTCTATGACGATCCCGTGGGAACACGGTGGGCGACATTACGACGGACAAGGGCGTGCTAGAATTACCCAGTCTTGAACTATGGATACAGATAACATTTCTTAATGATGTATAGCGTTTAAGTTATTGAGAGCATGATTTTTTTTAAATCATTAAATCGAAAATTATGGTCGGCATACTGGACTGTCGACTAAAAAGGGGGACAAAATTGAAACAATTTAAAAAAGATCAACGTTCAACGCATTAAAATATATTACCGTTAATAAAATCGACTTCAAAAAATAAAAACTTATAAACTAACATAATGAAGATAGAGAAAAATTACTGATTTACAGATTTACTGATTTGTTATAAGTCAGTGCCTACTTTGTTTGTTGTGCCTGAACTATTGTGATCAATTGAAATAATATGACCTCTCGGGTTAAGCACCGGCTTCTAACAGATCAATAAATCTGTAAATTCAGTAATTTTTCTCTTACCTTTATTATCTTGTTTTATAGTTTTTAGTTTTTGAACGCTTTTTTAAACATAGTTTGTAGCGCAACGCAGCAAGTGCAGCGTAGGCCATAGTCATCTTGTGCGACATTCACGAGAAGAGATGAATGGCCCTTCGCTGGAAATAATGTGGACATAGTGGGTAGCGGCAGTTATTATGATTATGACGTAAAATACATTTTATAGTAATATGCAAGTAATAACTTTAATTTAAAAGGGCTAGCTTATTGAACATCTTTTATAGCTTAAATTAAGCTGGAATCGCGTGCCATTAATTTTTTGGACATACGTCATCCATCTTATGTTGAATCATCACATTTTATTTGTTTGCAGTTTTTTTGACGCTAATGTATTGTTATTTTTTACCCCACTTTAACGAGCATAATAAATTGCATTAGCGTTTTAAACATAATGTTGAAAGCTGAGATAAAAAATAACTGACGAACAAATAATAGCACGTTTGTATAGATAAATATCTAAACATTACTTGTCCGCCCACTCGATAAAAACGCACCGCTATGGAGCTGATTCTGATGGCTTAACAGCTTTGATTGAAACTTATAATGATATCACGGTTCGAGACTGATAGACAGACAATACCTACGTACCGTACGTACGAACCGTACCTACTATTCATTTTGAGATACACTAGGGAAATATCCTTGTATACTGAGGATCTCTACAATCTCTACAAGCTCTATGTATCTGTAAACAAATTGACTACGAAGTCGGATCTGTTATCTACCACATAAATGAATGCCCATTTATTTTTTATACCACTTAGGTTACCGCAGCCTAAGGAGTTTCTGTGCCGTCAGTGTTGAAGACAAAACAAGGCAATTAAGTCTGCCCACTGACAGAACAAACTCTCCAGTGAGCTCTGGCTACCCTACTCACCGCTGGGAACACAACACGAAGTTATTATGGCCGCGGTATTCTGTAGAACAGAGGTAATCCCCCAGTCGGACTACTCATATCCTACCTTCGAAAATTGTTTGGTTTTTGGTATTGGTTAGTTGGTTTTTGGTTGGCATTTGGTAAAAACGGAACGCAGCGGCTGATTCTGATGAACTAACAAATACAGCTAGTAGATCACGGTTCATAACTAAATAAAATATGGGTTAATTTAAATGCACTAGGAAAATATCATTGTATTGTACTCTCTAGTTTAGGTAATGAAATATCATTACCTAAACTAGAGAGTTATAATTTTTCATTGTAAGTAAATTGTAAGACGAAAGTAAATTTTTATCTATTTATTATATGGCGTGATTAAAATCGAGCTTTGATTTAAATCTTTATCGTGGAATTATTTAATAAGCATCATGAAGCAATGCAATTCAAGCAATACAGTCACAGTCATATGTCAGTGAGAATATCAAAATTGGTTTATTAATTCCCACTGTAATAAAACTAAAACGAATACACATCGGAACATCAGAATTAACACCATTGTATTACTTCGAGCGATTTATTAAGCTCTTATTGCCTTCAAAACCTTGCCCTGTAACTCCCGGAAGCGAGACCTGGGTCATTGTGCTTCGAGCAAGGTCAGTATCTAACCTTCGATGCCCCAGTGATAGCAAGGGCGATCTCAGTTTATGTGAAGGTAGTTTTTAGGCTAAATTAGTAGCCATAAATACAAATAACATAATATGATATTATGAACACGAGATTGCCGGCAGTGAGCGATTGTTATTTCAGTGGGGCTAGGTCACTTGGTTAAATAACAACTGTTTTTTACGTAGTAATAGTGAATTTATAATTAGTAGCTATGCATAAATGAATAATGAATTTACAAGTGATTCCGTTATTAATAATATCCAGTCAGAGGTAAATCAGACTAGAATGAGGAAAGTTCCGCACCTATTTTAAAAATATAATATTACGTTTCTTGTGGGAATTTTAGTCTCAAATTTTGCTTATAGCCAAGGAAAATTTGAGACTTGAGAGCTTAGCGGGAATTCCTACTAGTAATTTCGGCTAAAAATCGTAATAAGGCACGTCTTGCTGCGAATAAACGAGAATTGCAAATACCCGTTTTAAACAGTGCAATAGTAAAAATTATATGTGTGAAAATAAAATTACAAATTTTATAAGTATTTTTATAAGATTTTTAATTATCAAATGTTGCTTTTTTCCTTTCTGTGTCAATGTGAATTGAACTGGAATACCTGTGCTTAGACTACTAAAAAGGAGCATTACACCATTAAATTATGTAGATAAGAAGTCTCTAAATATTTTTATTATTGTCATGCTTCTTTAAGTCCTACAGGTGGGTCAATGAACTCGTCACCTTTTCTAATAAATGTCGTTACTCGGTTACTCTTTGTACACATATGAATGCTTTTCTGAGATGCTCAGTTGTTCAGGGTATTGTCCCTGTAAGGGCCTAGCAGGTTAAGGTCCCGTCCTGGGACAAAAAATATCTGTGCGCTAAAAATCGTATCTTTTTTGCGTTATTGGGTAACAAACAACCAACACACTTACATACTTTCACAGTTTTAATTTCAATTGGATTACTTAGAGTGGATCGTCAGTTAAATAAAATGTGTTTCAACGAGCATCGTAAATAACATCACGTAGTGTTACGTGTTAAAATGGACTTTAGTTCTTCCTACAGGAAAACGCCTCCACCATCCATATCAGATGTTCCAAGTGTGGTCATGGACCTGTCATGGCCGTTCGAATTCGAGGGCACCTAGCCTCAAACACTGACAGTACTCAACCTTGTTCCTTAATAGTTTATGATAATGTAACAAATTCAAATCACGTATTACGTATTATATAAATATAATACTTCTTACGTGAGTAAGTACACCTGTATTTGTTGTATATTAAGTAGGCTATATGATTTAATAAATGAATATTATGATATGTGTATATCTCTACATACATAAAACGAATCATCGAAATGTATGTCTGCATGAACTTCGATTTTTTTTGTGTTCGCTTCGTTATTGTCAGGACAAGGTTTTTAAGACAGATTTTTTTGGTAAGTTCACGGTTAGGTGCTATAATTGCACTAGGGCGATGTCAGGCGGAGCAGCTGCTAAATTAACGTCAATTTCAAGATTTTATGTATTTGAATACTTATAATGGATTATGTTAAATTAACAATTTTGGACGGATAGACGCAAAAATTACAAAACAGTTTTATTAATACAAAGGTCTTGACCAAAATTAAAATCTGCTGTATGTTTGATCGCAATTCGTGGAGTTAAACTGGAGATATTGACCAACCGATAACGCGATTGACACCACGGGCACCAGTTAGTAGGAAATAATAATATTTTTTATACCACTTAGGTGGCAGACAAGCACACGGCCTACCTGATGCGAAGTGGTTACCGTGGCCTATGGACTCGTGCAACACCAGGAGCGTCACACTCGCGCTGCCGACCCTGAAGAAACCTCCTAATGCCCTTTTTGAAGAACCCCATATTGTAGGCGCATGGGAAGACCGCAGCAGGGAACGCAGCATGGGAAGAACACTCTACGATAAAAAGTCGCGGGCACAGTTAGTTTTTTAATAAAACAAAACATTCACAGCATTCAGTCTTCATTTAGCCTTTGATGAAGCATGGTAATTACGAATTGAAATGGTTATAATTTAAAAGGCTTACTATAGTGAGCATTATACTATAGTGATTAAGTATAACAGTTTGCCTTGAGTTTGCAAAATCCATATTCTATTACAGCAATGAAGGGCTGCCTATCTGTCAAACAAACTGTTGTGTATTAGCCATTCAGATGTATTGTGTACTCAACGCTCCAATCGCTATAAGTCTCCTAAACTTTAGTTACCTAAGGTGCCCTTCAATTTGATGGGTTAAAAGCAAATCGCACCTGGAAAGCGGTGTAATATGGATTGATGGACGAGACTTTGGAGCAAACCCTCTTGGGGTTGGTCATAAAAGTGACGAGGCTAAATAAAAAGGTAGAGATCGGATCCGAGGTATGGAGAAGTATCACTGTTTTAAGAGGGGTCCCATCCTAAGACTGGCATATTATTTCTCATATTTGTTTGTGTGTGATTGAACAGACATTACAGAATTTAAATAAGTAAACGGCTGAACAGCAAAAGCGGTTCACTTTAACTAAACAAGAGACCTTTCCTCAATAATATAAAATTATAATTTTTGTTCGTTCAACTTATATATGAATAGAATTAAGGATTCTGAGAATAACTACTGCATTTTGTTGTGGAACATTGGAAATATAAATGAACCTACCCGACAGCTTTATAAAATCTATAAAATATATCCAAAAGCTCGGTAGAAAAACTAACCTTTGTTAGACGGCACATGTGTGTGTTATACAGGAATGCCTTGGCAAACCTCAGCATAAGTTTGTTACTGGCTAGTCTGGTAGTTAAAAAGAGAAAAAATATCGAAAATGAATTTTCTTTGCAAGAAGTTTATTGGTGAACAATCTCTTAAGATTGATAGTTGTATATTCAGACGAAATATTTTCTTACTAAGATATACATAATTGTTTCAGTAACTTAGTTGATCACCTTAATTGTAAAATCTCACATGTGCGTTTGTGTTACGAAGTTACGAGGTGTCAACCTTGTCATGGCACAAGATTGCATAGTGTAACCATTCTTTACCAATATTTCTTTGAAAACTAGTTAATCGGCAGGAATTACACAATTTGTCAGGGCAAAGGGACCGTTTCCAAATACTTAACGTGTTTCGGTAAGGTAGTCAGTTTTTAAGAATGTCACAGTTGACTCTGTTAACATTTGAATGTTTGTTTTATGCATATTTAATTATAGTTTATATTGAATAATTAAAAAGTAGTTTTTCAAATTTATTAATAAACTAGCTGTTGCCCGCGTTTTTTTTCATGCAGAAGTTCCCTCGGATACCACCCCCGTCGGCCAGCAGGAGTGGTTATGTCGGACTCAGACCGACTAAAACCGCATGATTGTCGCATTGTGGTTTGTCTCGACCTAGTCTCTACTCGACCATTGTACATTAAACTGTATGCATGCTAACTACAAGTTTTTCTGTAATCTATTGGTGTACAATAAAGAATTATCTATCTGTCTATCTATCTATCCTAGATTTGATAATATAATGAACCCATGTATAAATTCATTTGAAAAACAAAACCTTTACCCGAATAGTATTTAGCAACATGTTCTTAAAGCCAAGCCTCTATCGCATATCTACGAAAGAACTCAACCATCGCCCGCCTCCTTTATGCTTTAAAGTGAGCATTGTGCTGTGGGGGATTCGAAAGGTTGTTGATCATTATCATTCCCATTTAACATTTCCTATTAAGTAAAACACGTTGGCTAAAGTGAAGACTGTTACGTGCCTGTCTACCGTTCACAAGCAAAAGGGATTCAATGACCTATAGAAACCTTTAACACGACCGCATTATAGTAAGTATTTATTTTATTGGTCTAATATCTCTGAGAACTTAGCTTGTTTTTAGACTGGAAACAGCAAGATTGGAGCAAGATTCAAATTCTAGCAGTACCCAATTGAATTTAATAGAAAATGTGTCATGACATATCTAGAGTAGATTTCAAACTAATTGAGAAGCAATATTTGCGCTGTGCCCTTAGGAGTGGCGCAATTAAATTCCATGATGTAATCTATACTAATATTATAAAGAGAAAAGATTTGTATTTTTGTATGTAACGAATAAACTCAAAAAGTACTGAACCGATTTTAATAATTCTTTTTTCATTAGAAAGCTACATTCTTCGCATAATTCATTCAACATAAGCTACTTTTTATCCCGATATTTCCATCGGATCAGGATTTACGCGGGTGAAACCGCGGCACGGTGCTAGTAATATATAAAGTACCTACAAGTCCTACAACTAGTGATGCTGGTCGATAATTCAACAGTGCGGATATCAATTTATCCACTTGAGCAGCCTCAAGAGCAGCATTTGTAGGTGTATAACCGTATTTAGATACTAGAGATAGGTATAATGCCAAATGCCATTCGACTCACAGTTTAGCATGGTCGATGTCAATCAAAACATTTTATACAATTATTGTTATTTGTTTGTCATACCACAACAGTAATGCAAACATAGTACATAGTACATATTATACCTTGCTAATAGAAAATATGTCTTTTAGCTTACCTTTTTATAAATCGTCTTAAAATACTCGATGAATAACAGTGATAAAGATTAATGGTAGGTTGAATCCCTATCACAGTTCAAAACGATTTAATAAACGTAGTCACATGTTATTGTAGAACAGACTATTTTCAATTCAAAGCAAAGCCGCGGCCGAAACCTAGTTGCAATTAAAGATCATTGTTAATATGAACATCCTCAAGCTGACTATAAAGATATTTATAAATACAATTAGGTACAATTTATTACCGTTGGTCTCCGATAGTCGTCCTTGCGGAAAAAATATGTAGACGGAATAAACAGTTGTTATATTATTGTGGCTCACCTTTGAACCTTAACTTGAAGGTTCAAGTGTTTATTAAGGCTATAGTTACGCTTAACAGAAGTAATACACTTCATTGAAACGAGCAATGACAAAGTATCAATCAGTTAATCAGAATATTTAAATATTTCCGACCCATTCGGCACTTGTTTCTATACGAATAAGTTATGGGGGCACTGAGGGAAGTAACTATTTATTGATCTAGAAGCCTGCAACTTAATGATAGTACTACAGTTCTTGCGATACCGATATTGAAGGTACCTAATCAAGTACTGTACAGTACCACTTAGTTAATTATATAAATAGATAAATATGTAGAAATTAAGAAGATTACTAGGATAGTAATGTGGCGGAAACCTAGTATAATAAATAAGTTCAGTTTCTTATTTTGGTTTATTTTTATATGTTTAGAACGAGCAACTAATGAACCTGCCTGATACCTAAAATGTTTACCGTTAATATAAATTATAACATTGGTTAAAGATGCACTCACACTTCATGCATTGGACCTTTTACCTGCACTTCTCTTACATGTAATATTATATAGAAAAAGCAAAAGGAGTAAGACCTCAGGCGTAATCCTAGACCAGAATTGCATCGATGCGTGCGATTTTCCTTTGTTTATGTTGTACGCTTTTTTCTGGATAATTCGTGCATTACATGGATTAATGAATTAGGACCACAGCATAGCGCTTTATTTCAAATATGTATTATTGACAAATAGGTATACGAGTATAAGTTATAACACATCCGGACATACCTTAAAATGTATAAAGTTATAATGCAAAATGCAAATGAGGCTGGTTGAATGATTCAACCTCTTATTTCAATGAATCTTTCACCGAAATGTGGATCGACTTGTCGTGTCTTTGATCGTGTATATCGATGGCCTATATTGGACGATAACGCGTGAGTATTGGCACGCTTGCCGCAGTGACGTGCATGATTGTACATCTTCACTACATTGTGTAATTGCTAAGAATTTAGTTTAGTCATACACAAGGTTATTTTTTACCATACCGGCTAAACCTTTGTTTGGAATCTACTACTCATCAGCTAATCAGTTTTTTGCCAGGTCCAAACGATATTTGGGGTTGGCGGAAAATTCTTAAAAGTTGACGACAGCTGGGCGTTTTTTCATGGGCTGTATGTTTACTGTCGAATACAGGAACTTCTCTGTCTCTAAGTCATTTGCTACGGTAGGTACTCGCAGAGTAGAAGAGGTTATAAATTCATATTTGATATCAAATTATCTTCTTTTTTTTATACCACTTAGTTGGCAGACAAGCACACGGCCCACCTGATGGAAAGTGACCTATGGACGTCCGTAACACCAGAGGAGTCACAGTTGCGCTGCAAACCCTGTAAGTACAGAGTTTCTGTGCCGTCAGTAGAAGACAAAGCAGGACAAGCCTTTAGCCTTCCCACTGACAGCACTAATTCTCCAGTGAGCTCTGGCTGGCTACCCTACTTGCCGCTGGGAACACAACACGAAGTTATTATAGCCGCGGTATTCGTCCTCCTCCGTTATGTTTATTTGTTTATTTATTATGCTATACAAATATTTGGTTTCGATAGGTAGATACTAAAATGTTATCCAAGAAAGCATTAGACATTTTCAATGTACTATCTAAATATTACTTGTTCGCCTCAACTGAACTTTTGTAGTTTCATTCATATAATTACATTGTTTGAAAATATTATTACATATAAGATGTTGCTAAGCAAATATAGGTATGCAAAAGTTACGTCACTTACATCTGAAATATTTGTCAACTAATATTACAATGATCCAAAATTATTACGCAAAAGTTTAAAACAAATACCAGCAAGGCTCACTTGCTATCAAATACTTTTTTTATTCTGGTTTATTAACGTTAATCATAAAAGAAGACTAAATGATTGTGATTTGAGCACCTGAGCCTTCAGGTTTCTGTATTATGGTAGAAATCACCCGGTCGCTAACACTCTTTAACTTTAACTAAACACTTTAACTTTAATCAAACCGCAAAGAAATTGTGTCCGTCCACAGTATTAACGATATAATTTAAAATAAAGAGATAATTAATTATTACTGAGAATTGTATAGTGTTGTCGAACTTTATTATCGTAGGACCCCTTGGCAGAGCGATTTATATAATTCAAAATCATTATTGAATTCTTACTTGATCGTCGGAAAGCAACAACTGTTGCTGGATTTTCAATTAGATGCCACTAAAATTACCTGTAAAAGAAAAAGAACACCATGTTTAAGAAGCATTTTACAAAATACAAGAGATTCTGTTATAACAACATGCTTATTGAAGAAAAAATAAACCATTTTTATAAACCGTTTACTAGATTCTTGTTAATGAATTAGCGAGTCTTCACACAAGTGAATGTTTAATTTCAATTTGTAAACAATATGCTGGAATGAATTGAAAGTTTGTAAACAGGGAATACATTGGGTACACATTTTCAGTGAATGACTAACTAGAACATAATAGTTATTTATCTTGTTCCGTAGAAGGTAGCCATAACTGTAAAATTATATTCAGATTCAGCTAAAATCTAAATTAAAATTTGTAAATTTTTTATATGAGGAATAAATGGTAGATATTTATTTTAAATAAAGATAGGTGGTATATAGCTATGTATGTATATATTGTGTTCAGTTTTATGATGTGCTGGTACTCTCAACACTATTGCATTATGATTTTAACTTAGAAAATTCTTGTTGATTTGTCCTTGTCTTGTATATAACCTAAAGTATTAAGTATAATGTACGATTTTTCAGTTGCGTTCAAGTTTAGACCTTACATAGACCCCATGATTCCCTTATTATTTTTTATATACTTTATCAACGGGTGATCTTCTAGCATATGTTATCCATCTTTGGTGTGCGGTTATGGACAAGTTTTGACATCGCCAAAGCTTGCGAGAGAGCCTCGCATAAATTGCTTATTTTCAAGATAGAAAGAAGTTTGCCTTCTTGACTAGTTGCTAGCTTCCTATACCCGGGGACAAGATTGGGACTCCGTGGTCCCTACACCCGAAGAGGGCCGTCTCATAAGAGATAGTCTAGGGTCGGCCGGGGAGCGAGAGATGTGTCTCAGATAATCTCACCTCCGGTAACCTGCTGCCCACACAGTTGGCGTGCGTTTTAGACGGTTTAAGTCCGACATAACCTAGGGGTATCTGTGGGAATTTTGTGCACTGTAAAAAAATAAAAAATTGCTTCCTGTGGGAGCGCCGTATTCGCGTACTGTGTGATGGACGTACTTTGGCGTTCCTGCAGGTAAATGCTGGC
Source organism: Eilema griseolum (assembly GCA_963662185.1). Classification (NCBI taxonomy): domain Eukaryota; kingdom Metazoa; phylum Arthropoda; class Insecta; order Lepidoptera; family Erebidae; genus Eilema; species Eilema griseolum. The sequence goes on from OY759241.1 coordinate 16,541,501, forward strand.
GTGCCGCAGGGGTCTACCTTATCACCCACTCCCTTTCTTCTGCATAATAACGAGATGCCGTCCACCGGCAGCATACATTGTTATGCAGACGATAGCACATCACATTGAGATATTGCAGAAAAAAGGCAGCTTCTTATCACTGAGCTTAACCGGATCCTGAAGCACATTTACTAATGGGACTCTGAGAACCAGGTGGAGTTCAATGTCAAGAAGACGCATGAGTTCACAGCAAAGGTATCTTCTTTCCTTCTCCTTTCCACTCTTCAGAGCACGCCACTGCCACTGCAGAACAATCTCAATATCCTAGATATGAATGTTTGCTGCAATCTAAATAACAAAAGTTACATCGAGAGTATCATCAAAACAGCATCAGAGTCTGGAAGAGAGTGAGTTTGTTTTCGGTGAAGACATTGATTCTGTCATTGTTATCTTTTCAACCTCTCTATTTAGATTGGATTCTAGTCTTGAGCACTCATTTTTTCCAATCTAAGTCGATATGAATAATTAGTATACAAATTGCTTTATAATTTCTTTAAATTTAGACTTTAGTCTGTAAAGTCTTCTTTTATTATAATTTTATCTGCATCCGGAGCAGCGGTGTCTCCTTATAAGACACAAATTCTCCGGCGTGGAATACTGCTCGCATTTCTGGGATGGCTACGCAAGGTACTTACTAGATGCTCTCTACATATTTCAGCAACGGACGGTCTGCATTATTGGGAATCCCGAGGTCGCGAACACCCTAAAGACTTTGCAGATGCATAGAGATGTTACATCCTTGGTAGTATTTTCCGTCTGTACCATGGTGAATGTTTTGAGGAGCTCTGCCAATTAGTTCTACCCTCTCCGTTTCTACATAGGACATGTGCAATGTTTAAATGTCACCCGCATACGATGCAGAATATCTGATCAAGAACAAAGTGGTTCGGAGACTCATACCTTTATCGTTTATTAAGATCTAGAATTCATAATCAGCTCACGTGTTTCCTTCTTCCTACAGTCTCAAGTCCCTTAAGCGGGTCGTGAAAAAGCATATGATGAGGCCGTATAGCTGAGTGCCACCATTGTAACATGGTTCTTTTCTGAGATTTTGCCTTCAGCTCACCATCAGTTAAGGCGAAGTCTAATTGACCTGTACTATTTAAAAAATAAGACTTTTCCGAGTGCAACTATGCCGTTAGATACACGTCGTATCTAATTCATCAGAAGTTAACTCCTTCGAAATACTTTGTACAGCTTTTTAACACTAGAACAAGAATATTTATTTATGGACGCCTTTCTTCGATACGACTCATATTTGATTCCTCGGTGGTTTATTTTAGAACAAATTTTTAGATAAGGCCGGCCGGCGGCGGCGGCTGCAGTGAGAGTGAAGCACAAAAGCACGACTTTTTGCTCCAAAGTAGATCAATCAACGGTTGTTGTCGGTCAGTACGTGAGCAGCCGACGGGTTACATAACGCGACGTGTGGCCCACGGAGCCAATTGCTCGGAACTTGACCTTGCTACTTGATTCATTTACAGGTTAACTCTTGGAATACACCTAGTATAATGTTGTTGATCTGTATTATAAGAGTTCGATTAGTTTTAGAACTTAGAAGTGACATACGTATTAGTATTAAAGTTATCAGGTTATTTACGATGTTCTGAGTTTCCGATATGTCGGTGCTGTTGCAAGCACCTTGATCACGGAGGAACTGGAGTGTGTGGTGGTGAACAGTGAAAAAGATTTTTAGGAGTAAGTATTATATATATTTCGAGTTCTTTTACTACGCGTATCTGCACTACCACTGGTTTCACTCTCTTACAAACTCGAACCCGATCTTGATCACGTTCACGACACACTATGCTTACTGTATCCTCGTGATTTTGTTTTGGCTTATTCCCGATTGTTATTGCAGAGACGGGTCAATATCGGCAATTGAGACCCATTCTCACGATTGAAATTTTTCTACTTTTTGATTTCAATCGCTTCCCCCTTACCAATCTTGATATATAGTGGCGTTCGGTCGAGAGCATCTGAGGGTAATGTAACTCAATCCAGTGGTCAGTACCGATCAGTACTCCAGTAAATGTTGAGCGATTGCAGATTTATACGGTCTGTTATTTTTTACTGCCCTGATATGTTCCGTGATTCGACAGGTAACCGTTCTTTTGGTTTGTCCTATTTAAGAACTGCCACTCCTACAGTCAATCTACCGGCCTGTATAGTAGTGAGCCATCTTTGAGTGAGCGCAGGAATTGTGACAGCATGCATGAGCAGCAGGTTTTTTAAAAGAGTGAAGATAGTTTTGACAGAAACCTTTAGGATGTTAGCGACCTTATCTATCATTCCTTTAATGTAAGGTAAAAAGGCTGGCTGTTTTCTACCTTAGGTTCACCACCGGGGTTTATTTGTGATGAGTCTGGGTGGTCTAATACTCACATTAATACTAATGTAAGTGACCATGATAGTTTAAATACAGACTTACGTATGTAAGTCTTGTACCTACTGCAGTTCGCATCCTCCTTCTCCACCTTTTTGTTTGGCTTATACAGATTTTATGGTAGTGACTGCCGTGTGATCTCCTTACCCTCAGAGTAACGAGGACACCAGAGCCTTGTCCGTCAGGCAATAGGTGTACCGGCTAGCAGGTGAGGTTGATTTGATCGACAGAGGACGTATCTATTTTACCGTCTTATATCTGTTTGTTATTGTTTTTTTATAAATATATTGAGCAAGTAGGCAGTAGAAGTAAACTCGCACTTTTCAATTTATCTAAAAGTGTTAAAATACATATTCAAATTTAAACCACTGAAATATTTTAACTCTTTGTTGATTGACTAAGATTGACAAAGTAGGAGTATTACATCTTTATATCTATATTGTCCTACTTTTGCGAAATAATGGTAGTCCTAAAAGGACAATCTTCTTCATCCTTGTGTTTATTCCGGTGGCATCTGAAGCTTTCACCTCTGAAGCCGGGATTCGCAATGATATTACTTTTCAGGTTTCATTTAATACTGAGATTCATTAAATATGAGCAAAATAAAATAAAAACAATAAATGCAAGAGCATGACCTGTTATTCATTCTTTGAAAAATTAGGGAATGCAAGATTCATACGTAATGGAACACATACGAAGACCAAGCCTTTAATGGATTGAAAGTGCGATCATCAAATAAACTAATCCGTAATGTTGATGTTTGCCTACCTTGAGCAGCGTGTGTACATTGGCGGAATCTGGCATTTGTTCGCCACTAGTCTAAATTTTAAGTATAACATACAAATGGGGCTATGCTCAATACGAAGAGTCGGGCATTCAGCTCGAATATGACTACTTAGCCAACCACGTAAACGTGACGTAGCTGCGACTAATTGCCACATATTTGCAACTTCTGGTGACCTCCATTACCTTCCAAGCTTCTAATGCCAATGCATAATATATATTTTGCACGTCCGTAAGTGAACGCAAGTATTGTATTATTTATTTTGCATGCAAAAGCATTGCTTGGAGTATATCTTTTACGATCTTAGATAATATGTAAATTTTAGTGATCTGGCCTAAAAACACATTCAAGGTACTTGTCTGTTTAATAAGTGAAGATAAATAGTACATATATTTTCTGTTCATATATTTTCTGATTAATGAAGTGTACGGACGTAAATGGTCCATCTACTTAATTTTTCAAGTGGCGATAGCAGACACTAGTCGCGATCATCGAACAGTGGTACAGGTTTACATTGAGTGTTGGTCGACACAACCTTCTCAAATGACAGCGGCGTATGAAAACAACGGACAGTTGGTATTCAAGCCAAGGTCCTGTAATAAGATATGTTAGTTGATAGCTACGTTAAGATATTTAAAACAATTTGGTCAGTTTAAATGCACAGACCATGATAAGTTTACCCGTAAATGTTGTTTGCAACGGATTTTAACCGTTAGCAACATTTCATCAAGAGGCGAGCCATGTACTTCATCGTCACCATCGTTACATTGTTTGCGGTTGTATCTAAAGGATTCACTAATTATTTTATTTCTTTTGATTAGTCTTATCTTGAATTACATGGCAACGATTACTACCTGAACTGCCGAATCCTAGAAGACAACCTGCACCGGTGTCTTGTTCGTTAATCAACAGGTGTACAAACCCAGCTAGCAGGTGAGGTGAGGTTAGTTTGGGTCCTGTACCCCGTCATGAGCATATTTATACTAAAAGTTATCATTCTAAAAATATCAGAATAAACGGGATATTTACCATGTTTCATTGTTTTGAGTTTCCGATATTTCGGGGCTGTTGCAAGCACCATGATCACGGAGGAACTGGAGTAGTGGCGGTGAACAAAGAAAAAGTTTTTTCCTAGGAGTAATTATATCGATCTACCCTCTTTCGAGTTCTTTTACTACGCGTATCTGCTATCTGCACTACTATTGGTTTCACTCTCACTACAAACTCGAACCCGATCTCGATCACGTTCACGACATGCGATGCTCACTGTATCCACTCGCGTTTTTTTTTTAGCTTGTTCCCGGTTGTTTTTGCAATCATAGGTGCTCAAAACAATGAAACATGGTAAATATCCTGTTTATTCTGATACTGATATGAGTGACCATGATAGTTTATATACCTATATTCTAAAAATATTTAAAATGCTTAATATTTTTAGAATCGATAAAGTCTTCTTTTCGCTTTCATATGCGATAAGCAAATAAACTGCAGTCTTAAATTTACTTTTGTTAACGCTTCGTAAATGATTAACACTTTGATTGCTATAAACCTATTGAAAGACTGGCTAAAATGTCTTTGTAATTGTATTATACATTTAGATGGCTAACAATGGATATAGTACATGTAGGCAACGTTTTCAGTCACTGCTGTTTTAACATACTTGTGTGAGCTTGATTTATATGTATGTGTGAATTAATGAATTCTCTCAATTAAATTTACACCCAATTCAAGACGTGTGGGTTGTTAAGTATTTTGTACCTATGTATAAATAAAGAGCCGACGACAACTAAAAATTATGACATACTCGTAAAAGATACGATGCGCTTATCGAATAAAGAATATTATGTTTCGATTTTTTTTGAACTGGCTATTTACATTTTTTGAGGTTATTAACACTACAATTTTAGTTTCAATGTAAACGAATTTTGCAGGTTTTAGATCTTTATTTTTTGACCGACTCATATTTATGTAACCGTCGAAAAAAGGATAGGTGTAACGTAGTGTATAAGTTATGAATGTGACAGTCAAGACAATGGATTATGGAGTACAGTCAGCGGCTAAAGTAGCTTAACACATTTCAGATTACAGATCCCTTGAACTCTGAAATGTTTAATTAAATAGTGTAAAACCGTTTGAGTTTGCAAAACTAGTTATTGACACATCACTGATCAAAATATTGATCCCCATTGCAATCAAAGTTTCCGATTTCCTGCACTTTCCTCTTCTGATTCCTGATACGACTTATTTTGGTTTTAACCGGAGCGACTACACCCAACCATCGAGTCGTCGGTTCACCAAAACTCGAGAGTGCCAGAGCCTCATCTGTTAATTGGCATATAAACCGATTTGTACAGGTGAGATTGGTTTGGCCTTGGAAGTTCTTGAAAGAAACCCATATATGTAGTTATTTATCACTGTATTTGAATGAATCGTTCGTGAATTTGTCACTACAAATTTCAGACGTTTTTTCGTTGACTGTATATCTTCAGTACATTTAATTGATTATAACATGGCGTGTCTTACCGAGATGCCTGAGCTCACGCTGTGAGTCTACCATTGTGTTAATCGTATACCTATGATTGTTGAGGAACTGTAGGCAGTTACTCATCATAATGAATGGTAAAGGCTGGAGTTTAATGACGGGATTAATATCAGTATTTTGTATGGCATCTTATTATTTATTGCCTCGTATTTTGTTGCGGATATGATAATGAGACATGGGCATGGCTGCAAAATCACATTGACCTTAATTGTAATGGATACATCGGTACACACAGGCTTGTTTGTAGGATTTTGGTGTATCTAGGCGATTATTACTTCACAACTAGTGCCAGTAGGACGTCAAGGTTGCAAAGTTTAAGATTTTATATTAAAAATACTTTAAAATAATGATTTGGGCCCTGAATACCGTGATGGAGCCCCATAGACCTCAAAATTGCATTCAAACTTAAAAGTACAAAGAGAAATAGGGCTGTGCTCTATCCGACAGCGTATATGAAATATAATTTTTGTTTATTGGTTGTCTAGTTGTAAAAAAATGTGTCTCGGTTAGGTGAGGTGGGGAATAATTATCGAATTTGAAACGGGATACTATGTGTGTTTGAATAGCGATTGTATAATTTAGTAGTACATATTTCGGGAGACTATTCCGTATAGCCATTCGGTATAATAAATACTTCATGCAAAATTTCATGAAAACTTTATTGGTTTATTAAAGTGTTTATTAAGTGGTTTATTTATATAATATTGGTGTATTACCTTATACACACATATATTCACGCCTTTATCCCCGGAGGGTTAGGCAGAGGTGAATTATCACCCACATTTCAGCAATAATTGTATTCGGTCTCACGTAATAGGGGGTGAGCCTATTACCGTATTTCGGGCACTACTGTTGACTCGAGGCATGCATATGAGGCTGAGTCTGGGCTGTATATATCTGACCGATGTTAAACAGCCCTATCCCTTAGTCGCCTTGTACGACACCGGGAAGAAGGGAGGGAAGACCGGAGGGAAGAGATGGGGTGGTCCAAATTCTACTCTGCCGGGAACCATTACTTTATCACTACGAAAAATACCTTTGACACTACCGGTGGTGTCATGGGGAAAGAATATTTCCTTTGACACTACCGTCTGTCATTGGGTAGTGCCACGGGGGAGGTACTTATTTTTGAAAGTTCAAAGAAAAAAGTAAAAAAGGAATAATTTAAAGATGTACGGTAGTCATTAATTTGCTCCACCCTATTACGTGGCATCAAAGCCCATTCTGGGATACACACGCATTTTAGAAGGTTGAATATTATATGAATCTTTTTTATAGTCATATACATATATATAAACACATATAAAACAATTACAAACCACGATAGCCTAGTGGTATGGGTAATGGACTGCTGAGACGAGGTCTCGGGTTCGATCCCAGGTTTTAACATGGCACACACCAATGTCTTTTCGATGCGTTTCGAAGTTACGTGTGTATTTATCGCAGGTTTATAAGTGCCCGGTTAATGGCAATAAGCTCGCCACCTGTTATATTGGGACTTAAACAAACTGGCGAACGGTGGGTGCTAGCAACTCTGCCTACCTCTTCGGGGATATAGGCGTGAGTTTATGTATGTTTTATGTATAAAAGAATTATCAGCGGATCTCGTCAGTAAAAATAAGAACCGAGATCAATTCATACCAAATTTAGTTGCATTTAGTACGTCTTACTCAATGAGTGTCATTGAGTTTTTTTTTTTTTTTTATATAGGACACGTCAATTGGACTTCGCCTTGCCTGATGGTAAGCTGAAGGCAAAGTCCCAGAAAAGAGGGTCACCATTACTTACACATACCGTGTGACAATGGTGACACTCAGCTTGACGGCCTCATCATATGCTTTTTTACGCCCCGCTTAAAGGACCCGGGACTGTAGGTTAAATGCAAGGACTTAGTGTAGTCGAACTCGAACAATTATTCTTAGTGAGGAAGTTGAATGTTAGTATTATTATCACGTAGTAGTTACCTGTGGTGACGGAGAAATAATACAAGTATCACCACCCCATCTCATCCGAAGGGTGTCGTAAGAGGCGACTAATGGAAACATATGCAAACCATATCACTGCGAGAGAAGGAAAACTTGAAATAAAACCCTGTACCAACCCGTCTGGCCAGCGTGGAAACAGTAGGCCAAAGCCTCCCAACATTGGGAGAGGCCTAGTCCAGCAGTGGACTGCGATGGGCTAGTTGATAGTACTATTATCCATTCTGTGGTATCACTTATTGATGGTGATCTTCAGGAACCCAAACTTGGACACCCTGTGTGTGATCTCCCCTTCACGATAATGGCGACAAATAGGTAAGTTTGCAAAGGGATCGTTACCGTCAAAGTTAAGTCTAGAAATATTCGATACAACAATGATTAAATGGCTAAAAATTAAATAGATATATGTGTTCTTTCGTTAAATTATGTCACTGAACTCTTAAACGTTTAAACTGCTTCGAGTGAAAGTTAATAGTTTAACTAAACAATCCCGTTTAGTTATACAGTTTAACTCAGAGGTTAATTGAGTGTAACAGGGTGGCAGTTCTTCAGTATTTTCTTGAAATACTTTATTTTTAGCCCCTGACGCAAAAATATTCGGGTGTTATTAGTTTGAGGTGTCTATGTATGTAAGTGTGTGTTTGTGTGTATTTTTATATTTTTTTTATTTATTTAATAATAAAAGGTATTTTTTACATTTATGTGTGAGTGTTGAACGGCTGAACCGATTTGGATTTAGTTTTTTTGTTCAAAAGGTATATTAGTCGGGAGTCGGCTATGTTTAAAAAAAAATGGTACAAGATGGGCGACGCTATAAAACATTTTTTACACTTTTTTATACCACTTAGGTGGCAGACTAGCACACAGCCCACCTGATGGCAAGTGGTCACCGTGGCCTATAGATATGGGTGATAAATTTCAAATCCAAGATGGCCGCCACCACAAAATTGCGAAATACATTTTTTTCACAACTTCCTCAATATGGGCAATACATCTCTTGACTAGTAGAAGATCAATTAAAAAGTGTAAAATAAAAATTAAATTCCTTAATGATAAATTGGATCGTTCCAATAATATGACGGAGTGCTTTACCAGTTCACCCCTTACCAAGTCCTCCCGGCATGGCAACGCTTAATGATAAAAATATTACTAGGTTTATTAAAATTAAAGGGTACAATTAATTTTCGACTTTTAGAAGGTTGTTTTTTGTGACGGGGGTTTTATAATTACTGAACGGTACAATGGTGTCAGGTATACATATAATATAATTTATAATCATTTTATGTCCAACCAGATCATTTAACTACAAGGTACGATGATAATCAGGGGTTTTCAAATATTTCATTCCTTGCTACATTACTTGATCATTATTGCGCTTTCAAGCGATTGTTTAACATCGCTAATCGTGCCTATAAATTAAATATTAATCGAGTTATATTAATGCATTCGATAATTCGAGGTTGATCGTATTTGTAGATAAATTTGTCGGGTCTTGTAAATCTAAACAATAAAGGATTGCAACACAGCCGCAGTTGCACTCAATTAACGTGGGAAATAAATATTTATCTCATCCGTTAATCTCGAGTCTCGAGCGGCATGTCCAATGAAACTGCGAGCAACAATGCGTATGAGCAACTAATTCTTTTGTGTTCTTTAATTTTATGAAGGAATTAAACCTGCGTTCCAATTATATTATATTTCATGTAACGTTATGTTTTGCAAGTATTGTTACTTTCTTAGGGAACCGGAACCATGTGATCAAAATATGAAGCAAAGACACCAAGTTACGGCCGATGATGTTTCAAGAAAACACAAACTATTATCTTGATATACCTTTGGTGCTTTGTACTGCACATGATAGAATAATGATGGTGTTGTAGAAAATTGTAAATAATAAGATTAGTTGTTTACGTTGTGAAGAATTTTTATGAAGTAATTGTCACAGTAACAGCTGATTGTTCTATGTACGAATATTTTAAAATTGACATTGATATAAAAAACCAAAACTACAACAGATGGAGACTTGGTTAAATAGAAACCTCTGTTACCCACGCTGTGGTGTCGGAAACAAAACGAATATAATCACATGGAGTCTCCTACATCAGAGCAATTGTCGATGATTGTAACGAAAATACGTAGGATACTTTTTATTCGGAAAATACTGGAAAATACTATATTTTAGAGATAAAGAGTTTCTATTAGTTTATATTGTTATTTATTGTTTAATAAATCATTTAACATAGAATCATACCAACAGCGTTTTTTTGTGCGCTTAATATGGTAAATAGTTATAGGGATCGTATTCGTTTTAGAGTCGACATCGCGAGTGTAGCTCCCCTGGTGTTGCACACGTACGTAGGCCATGGTAACCAATACCCATCAGGTGGGCCTGTATGCTTGTCTGTCACCTACGTGGGGTTACAAAAAGATTACCTATGGGATTTGATGTATTTGACAGTCTTTAACGCATGTCAGAAACGTCAAATCCCATACATTCGTCATTCTATTCTAAAATGCGCTAGTCATTAAATTGCCACTTGTCTAGCTGGGTCGGCCGGGGTGCGAGGGCTATGCCTGTCAACCTCACCTTCGGCAACCAAAACGACTCACAGGCGGCGTGCGTTTTAGTCGGTTCGAGTCCGACATAACCTCTTCCACCGGCTCCAGGGGGGAGGGGACCGGGGGGATTTTGCGCATGTAAAAAAAAAGGGGCAGTATAGCCTATTATTTATGTGTAACTCGAGGAGTATCCTCAGTTACTCACTCTCAGCAATAATCTGTATCCAAATGACAATTGTGTGGGTATTCCAATTATAAGTATTGGACATCTCGGTATGGATTTCCTATCAAGGTATTCGGGGTCCAAGTCAATCTCATGTGCTAGTCGGGGTACCTGTTGGTTGATGAATTAGGCTCTGGTACCGACTTTCCTCTCGGCATAGGATAATACAAGTCAAATCGAGAACAAGAGTAGGAGATCGGATCCCGGACGCTAAAGTGCGAATTGATTCCAGACAAAAATTAGAATTAGAAAACCTATTACGACGCAAATACCTCTTCTTAGGGCAAGAGTATCGTTGCGTACTAGGTAATTATAAGTGTATGTAGTAATTAAAAATGTATGTAAAGCTCTAATTACGTAGTTAGATGCACGTGTATAGAATTATTTTTTAAGTAAATGTGTATGTAAGATATTAATGTTTATATGCAACAATGTTGTAAGATACTTTTCCTCTTCCTACATAGTTAAGTTTCTCGGTGCGCGCAGATGCTGCCTCAAATGACGTGTGCCTCGAGGCCGCTATAAGGTCGTTTCGTACTAAACTATAACGCTATGCATTATTTTTACGACTCACTATTGTTGTAATTTTTTTGCCAAATATGTGTATTACACAGTTTTATGACATAAGTAAAATTGCTGTTATTTCATATCTTTCGATTTTTTTTGTAAATGTTATTGGTCTTGAAAGAAGAACCATTGCAAAAATTGAAAATGCAAAGTAATTTTTCCTATACGATATATTACAGTGTGGGAGGTAGGAAGAGGTGGACGCCCGCGAGCGGAGGTGACACGGACGTCGGATGTCGTAAAATGACCTCCGTTCCCCATGAGCGCGGGCCTAGGGGTGACGGGTGGGACCGCTTTTCACGCGCGATGCGCGCCTCCCCGTATCCGGGGATGAGATGGGTACTCCGTGGTCCCCACACCCGAAGAGTGCCGTCTCCTAAAAGACGGTCCTAGGCCGGCCGGGGTGCGAGGGATATGTCTCAGATAATCTCACCTTCGGCAACCTGCGGCCCACACAATATGCGTGCGTTTTAGTCGGTTCAGGTCCGACAGAACCTCTCCCACCGCGGATACCCTCACCACCCCGGTAGTGAGGGTATCCCTCCGCAGATACCCTCACCACCCCGGTAGTGAGGGTATCCCTCCGCAGATACCCTCACCACCCCTGTAGTGAGGGTATCCGTGGGGATTTTGTGCACATTAAAAAAAAGGTAGAGGTGGGCGAAGGGAAAAGGAAATATAGTCAATGATTAGTGTTGTATGCTTTTCTCAGTACGACTGAGCTGCCACGTTGGGGGATTTACGAAACTTTCAAAGAAAAACGAAAATAGTTCATTACTCATCAAGATCATTGTTGTAATTATTAAGTCTTCGTATGTAATTTCTTCGCATGGCTCCCAGCAGAGAAGAATGTGGGCCATCCCATCTCTTCCCATGAGGTGTCGTACAAGGCGACTAAGGGATAGGGCTGTTTAACATCAGACAGATATATACCGCCCAGACTCAGCCTCGGATGCATGGCTCGAGATAACAATAGTGCCCGGAATACTGCAATGGCTCACCCCCTAATACGTGAGACCGAATACAATCATTGGTGCAAGTCGAAACTCGTAGGACAAATGCGGAATAAACTGAAAAACATCTTGAAATAGTTACGGGCTAGTTGCCATTTACTTTTTGGCAAGTGTTCCAGGAAGAGATAAAAAGCTGTGTGATATTGACTCATTTACTTAGTATGTACGTGTTAGCATATATCACTAGCGCTATATAGTAATATCGTTTCTATATGCTAAGTGACTAACAATTTGCAAAATACGTTAACGTAAATGGTAAAAAGATGGCACCTATGCTAATTAAAAATTTCCACTCATAACATAACATAAACTCACGCCTATATACCCGAAGGGGTAGGCAGAGGTGCTAGCACCCACATTTCGCCAGTTTATGTTTAGGTCCCAATGTAATAGAATGTAATAGGGCACTTATAAACCTGTGATAAATACACACATAATTTCATCACATCAAAAAGTCATTGGTGTGTGCCATGGTAAAACCTGGATCGAACCCGAGATCTCGTCTCAGGAGTCCATTACCCATACCACTAGACTATCGCGGTTTCCACTCATATATTTTTTATACACTCACGCCCAATGTCGCTACGTTTCCACGATAGGTAGCGGCTAATTAATACATATTTTATTTCGATTTATTAATAGTGAGGCTGGCGGCTATATTGTAGTCAACCGGACAATTTATCCGTAATTGTAAAGTTGCATTTACGCTAGTCAAACCGAACACGAGCTAATTTCGGCTTGTACCTACTTCACACCGAGCATGAATTCGTGTATTGTGGACCGACGAGCCTCAAACGAGTACACCACGAGTATTTAGCTCGTGATTAACGCTGGTTCACTGATTGTCGATTTATTGACGGAAATAAGGAAAGGATACCGCGGAAAACTACATGTCAATATAGCGATTATTGTATGTTCATTGTCGTTCACACTTCTTGCCACGAACGAGTTTGAGCTTGGCTGGTCTAGACTCAGCCTAATAAATTCAAAAGATAACTCTTATTCTAATAACACAACACAGACACATTAAGTGGTCCATCGTTAGTCAACTTAAATTATGTTTTTTAAGAGCACGTCTTTTGATTAAACACACAAAGCCGGGTTCAACGTTTCTTGGTAACGACCAATTATTATGATCATTAGGCTGAGTTTATGGTTATTTCGTAAAACCTTTTTTGGTCGTGATTTGATGGATCACGTTTATCGTCTTCGTGATCTGAATACAAAAGTAAGTTAGTATTAGTATTAATACTTGGTATAGACGGGTACTTGTCCAGAACAACAATTGAATAGCTCCAGTCTAGGATAATTCGAATAAATCGAGAAAACGAGTTTTTATAAAATAAAGTAAAGTAAAATGAAAAAAAAAAAATTACATGACATAACATAAACTCACGCCTATATCCCTGAAAGGGTAGGTAGAGGTACTAGCACTCACATTTCGACAGTTTATGTTTAGGTCCCAATGTAATTGGTGGCGAGCCTATTGCCATTAACCGGGCATTTATAAACCTGCGATAAATACACACATAACTTCGAAAAGCATCGAAAAGTCATAAAACCTGGGATCGAACTCGAGACCTCGTCTCAGCAGTCCATTACCCATACAACTGGGCTATCGCGGTCTTAAAAAATAAATTAAATTAAATAAAGTTATTTCGGAACAAGTCCATAGAAAGTTAGTACAGACATTTTTCACTTATATACTATTGTTAGTAAGGTACATATATTTCGAAAGCTATGTTTTTTTTCGGTGTGGACCACCATCCACCTTTTAAATAGGGGGAAGTCCCACCAGTTTTATAACGCAATTAATGATTAATAAATTATTAATGAAATATTTTCGTACCTACCTAGGACGGACCGCTAGTATCTATTTTTATATCATTATTGACCACAGTGCTATAGCGAGTGTTAAGAACAAAGTTCAGTCATAAGTAAACTATTGAATACGGAACCACATCTTAATGTGAAGTGGATTTGAGTCATCAGGTTTTTGTTTGCTGTTTTAATATAATGATGATTAAATGATGGATGATATCATTTTGTATGTGTTGGGTATATTCAATTACTCTGTGGGTATTAAATCTTACGGCGAAAATGGAACATGGATTCTTAATTTTGTTTCATCGCCGAACTCGATGACCTTTTCTACCAGTGACCGTAACCTCCAAAGCAATATTTAAATTACAAATTTGTGCATGCAGTACTAATATTTAGAATCAAAGGTAAATCAAATTTACGATGAGATAGAATTCCCTTCCATACAAATCTGATGGTGTCGAAATGACCAGAAAATTGAAGACTTAGTAAGTTTATATATTGCTGCCATCTGGTTAAACTAGCTATTGAATACCGCGCAGCTCGACACAGATAGATTAGGTTAGAAGGGTAGGTTACTTTAGGTATTGCGCGATGTGCTGTTCGGATGCCGGCTATTTCGTTTACCGGCTATTTTGACCAAATGGTTGTCACATATTCCTATAATATACATATAATTATGTCTATGTCCTTACTACGTCATTTTGAGATAAAATCATAAAAATATTACATTTGAAAGGATTTTGGTTGAGTCATTTAATTACAAACCAGTTTTGAACTGATACATGATGTTCGTAACATGTTTATTTAAACATCAATTTACCGTGTCCATCTAATTGTAGTCTCAATATCCATAAGTTTATCTAATATTATGAAGTTTTTTCAAGTGAAGTATTCCTTATTATATCCACGATGGTTTTGCCGTAGCGTAAACCTAAGTGTAAGTGTACCCGATATGTTAGGAAGACTGTGAACTCGAATAAAAAATACAACCGAATATTAAATATAGGTAGTAGGTAGGCATACATATAATCACGCCTTTATCACCGGAGGGTTAGGCAGAGGTGCATTAACACCCACATTTCACTAATAATTGTATTTGATCCTGTTGCTGTATTCTGGACACTATGGTTGACTCGAGCCATGCATCTGAGGCTGAGTCCAGGCTATATATATCTGTCTGATGTTACACAGCCCTATCCCTTTGTCGCTTTGTACGACGCCGCATAGGAAGTAGTAAGGTTAAGAGTAAAGCAACGTAAAGGCTACTGGGGAATGATGTGGATGTGATTAGAAGTGGTGATCAGGAGCGGTAACCGAGTAGGTTAACATGTTGCGGGTTAATAAAGCCGGCCAGGTCAGTTTTAAGATGAGTGATCGTTCTTAACACATTCAGAATCCTCCGTGCCATGAAGAACATGTTAAGTCATTGTTTTTGGTGGTCATACAAATATTTATTCCATTCTTATGGGACGTTTGTGCCCAAAGAAGTTCGATAACTAGGATTTAACTATGTCTTTAACTTTGATAGCCCCAGTGCATTGTGGCGTTATCGAAGTTCGGCCGTTTCTTAGTAAGTCTGAAAGTCGACTCAACTAGTTTGGAAAAACACATATTATGTTTGTTTAGAACATGCTAAACTTACTTTTTAAATCACATAGGAGAAGTTATACAAGCTCGTTTGAAAAGGTGATACGGCTTATATCGTGGGTGTAAAATTAAGTGATGACGAACCTTTTATTACCCTCACTTTCATATTTTGTCCTTATATGCCACTGACCTCAAAACATTTAGTGAGAAAGAAAAGAAGTTAAATCAAAAGAACATGATATATTTCAATACAGAGATGATAATAATTACAATTAAAATCTTGGCATTTGAATATATTTCTTGCTAGACTTTATATTATTATGTGTATACATATTAATTAGTTGCACAAGAACAAAACAAACAAAATAACATAATAATGTTGAGCTGTGTCTGTGATGTATGTGCGTAGTTATTTGTTACTCTTTCAACCATGAATGTCAGAATGGATCTGGATGAAATTTGGCACATTCTATAGGTCAAGGGAGTGGAATCAGTGTTTCATGCGGGAGTATTGCAGCAATGAAAATAGCTGCGATACTGCGATCAAATCAAAACTGAACTAGGTTATCACATTTAATACAATGAATTTCAAATAACCCTTACTGTCAGTGGTGAAATCTACCCTAAAGGGTCACTTACAATAACAATAGTAATTAAACTGCGTAATCATATTTGATACGATCAAATACGAACTACGCGATGGTAAGCTGCGCCATATAATTCTATGTGTAATTAGTATTAGGTTACTGTTCGTGTAATTCGAAGGGACAGTAACAGTACTGTTGAAACTCCATAGTCTTCGTACAGTTGACGCAATTTCGAACAATAGTTGGGATGGGAATGAGTTATGAAGGTAGATGAAGGATTGTGATGGATGAACATGGCTTACTTAGTTGTGATGTTTGAACAGTGAGCAGATAACCACTTAACGCTTTGTTATTTACTAATTCAAATGGCTGTGACAGAGTACTATATTACATAATTATAGAAGTAACTTTTAAGAGAAGGATTCACGAGAGTAGTTAGTGTAATGAATTTTATGAAAACAAGAATATTATTTCCAACATATCTATTTAAATATATAAGGAAATGGTAATAATGTATTGTAATTAAAGGGTGTCAAGGCGCCTCTAACATCTTAGGAGCCTAAGTCAACCGAATCTGCATCCCAATTGAATCCGAGGCTTTCATCTCAGAGCCCAAGGTCTACTCCAGAAATTTTCTCCAGTACTTTTAACGGCCTTGGACTTCCATGGCAGTGAGACTATTGGACATCTTCTACTATGCCAAGCCAACGTATTTTGAGGCTATCTCTCTTACTGGGGTTTGGCGGTGGCATCATAGTCAAATATTTGCCACTGATACCATGTCCTTGTGACTACCATAATAACATCAAAAGTAATGTTCAAGTAAATTCACTCCATCTGATGGTCAGCTATATGAAGTCTACAGAGTGAAGGCTACCATTACCGATGCCAACAATATTAAAATGGTTATTTCCAATTTAATTTATGTAATGTTTTAAATCTATTTATAGATTTACTGTTACGGCTATCATACATAATTTCATACCTCATTCATGCGCTTTATTTAGCCGGAAGCGTAGCCGGAATTCATTTTATTATTATCTATCCGTTCATGAACAACAAACAATTTATGAATAAATATATTGATTGATTTAATTAAAACATAGTCACGTTTTTTGCCCATTGGGTTACGTAGAGACAACATATTTCCACTTGCGATAATCCTGGTATACGGTTTTCCCTTCTTCTATGTTCATAATTGTTTTCATACATGCACACCATTTTTGTCTTGGCCTTTGGTTTAGTCGTCTTCGATTTGATTGACATCGTAATCTTAGATCAGCCTTTACCGAGTTGCACGTTCAACACTCGCCTTATAAATATATTTCATTTATCTGCTTTTCCTCTATTTATGATATTGTGACTTCGTAAAGTTTATTGCGGCCTGTGATTCGATAATAAATTGTAATTTATTATCGAATCACAGACCGCAATAAACTTTATAAATTGCCAAATTGGTGAGTTGCAATATTTGCTAGACAAGTAATGTTATTTAGCTGTGACTTACTATAACATGGTCAAACTTCCTGATGCGGGAGGCCAGAATTTCTAACGGGAAATGTAGTTACAATCTTCCCCAATTCAACCTTCATACTTTGATTTTATGAAAATATTCGTATACCGTCGAGCAAAATCATGGTACATTTTTAACCGAATAAAGTTAATCTCACAACGTTTTCCATGATGTCATCCGTGTGTGGGTTGTGGCAATACACCTAAATTGCCCATAGCCAGATAATTGTGAACGCGGCAATTTTCGCCAACTTGATTTTTGGGTGCGGTTAAAATGCCTAGCTCGCTTATAATAATAGATCGTTACAAAATCGAAACAAAACACTCTGGAATTACATTGCACTTTCATGTTTTACCAACAGAGCCCATTTATTATGACGATAAATTATCGAACGCTGTGCAATAAGCCATTTTCGTGGTCGACATGCCTAGTTCGCTGGAATATTTACATCCGCGTTGATCAAGTCGGAATTTGAACGTTGGCGGATTTTGTGATTGTTTGAAAATGGTATAATATGGATACTGTATCCAGTTTAAAGTCAACAGAGAGCTTATATGTCCGAGCTATATATTTATTAGTAATAGTACATATACATGCAATGTAATGAACTGTTCCTTTCAAGATTCTGAAGTCTGTAATAACCCATATGGGGTTCTTTTCTTATCCTTTGAGGAAATGGTATCAGAATAGTGCGAGTGGAACCGCGGTCAACAGCTACTTTAAGATATACACTATGTCATATAATTTCAGTGGTATTTTACTAAAAAAACTCTATAGATGAAACTAAAACCTGCGATTAACCATTCTAAGCTACTTAATATCCGCATCCGTGATGCGCCTTATATAATGTTACTACAGCAAGGCTAATGAGATGAGACGGAACGGATAATGATTTACGAAAGATTTATTATATTTTTAATGCAGTGCTGGTCTATTTTTTGCACAAAGAATTGGTATTAATATCTAACGCGGTAGTGCTAATTCCTTGTTCAACAAATAAGCTGTATATTTGTATTAAGAATTTATAATGCCATTTTTTGTGGTAGTGCTGCCAGCCTTTTGGGTAGGTACGTTACCAGTCGACAGTGAAGCGGAAGAATTTTTTGACAAATAAATATTTTATTTTGACTTTAACTACACATGCTTAGACCTTCTCTCTCTTTTAAGCTCCGTACTTAATAGTAATTATTTAATTAATTAAGCTAACTAAATGTCAGCTCATTATCACAGTTTTTTTCAAAATGTACAATTTTTATGGAGCCCTAACAAATTCTACAACAAATCGAGTTGCAAAAATTAAATATCACCAATGGGTAATGGGGTTAAGTAGCAGTCCTTTTATGTAAAATATAGACCCAAATTGACAAGGGTTCTCACGCTCTCCACCTTGCTCGCGGCGATGGTTCGCTGCGCGGATGCGTGGGCGGCCGGCGCCTCCTTCTGCGAGCAAGTAATGCTCGTGAAGGAGGAGGCGGGGCGGGAGCGGCAGCGGGAGCGACGAAGGATCGCAAGACAAGCTGCCCGCGTACGAAGGCAACTCGGGCGTCGGAGGTCGATGAACGACCTCCGCCCCCCATGAGCGCCGGCCTGGGGGTGACAGGTGGAGCCGCCTGTCACCCTGGCAGAAGCAGGCCGCGGCGGTGGCGCGGGTGGCGCGCCTCCACGTTTCCGGGGACGTGTTGGGGACTCTGTAGTCCCCACACCCGAGAAGAGGGCCAGATCGTGAGAGATGGCCCTGGGTCAGCCGGGGTGCGAGGGATATGCCTGTCAACCTCACCTTCGGCAACCAAAGCGACCCACAGGCGGCGTGCGTTTTAGTCGGTTCGAGTCCG
The DNA here is from genome assembly GCA_963662185.1 of Eilema griseolum. Lineage (NCBI taxonomy): Eukaryota > Metazoa > Arthropoda > Insecta > Lepidoptera > Erebidae > Eilema > Eilema griseolum. Next base: position 16,560,939 of record OY759241.1, read on the forward strand.
ACATAACCTCCTCCACCGGCTCCGGTGGGGAGGTATCCGTGGGGATTTTGCGCACGTAAAAAGAAAAAAAGACCCAAATTGACATGGGAAAAGATTTGGAGGATACAAATTATATGTGATGCATAAAGTTACATCATTTTGTTCATGGAAATTAACGCGATCATCAGTGATACTAACATTGTACTAACTGTTACTCTATAGTATGGATATCTATGAGCTGCCTGTATCAAAGATTTATTATTATGTAAACACGGTATGATTGCGTTAATTCCAGTAAACATGATTGTATAGCGTGGAAGGCTAAGGGTTAAGTTATTACCGAATTAAGCTGGTTTAGGTTTAACCACAAAATAGATAATAATAGGTTCTAACATAGAAGTTGTAAGGTATCTACACTGATGAAGATTAACAAAGAATACTACTATACTTATTCGTTCAATCTGTTTCTATTTTTCGACTTTTTTTTTAAGTATGCAGTCTTTTTTTCGACTAAACATTAAAGTGAGTTTTTGATTTTTCATTAATTTAAGTTTAATCGATAAAATTTGTGACTTGAATGTCAAATATTTTATCGATTTACAACTTAAACACTGTAATGTTTCACCAAAAACTTAAAAATATGACATATAAAAAATTAAAAAAATTAGGTTTAGGAAAACAGAAAAAAGTAAAGCATTATAGTAGTTTCATAGTAAGTATTTCGATTATAGTTTAAAAGGAACAAAGCATGTATTTATTTACATACTTACCTTCTTGTGTCTATGTATATTAAGTATTATTTAAAAATGTAGGCGTCTTACCTAACAATTTATTTTCTATTCCTTTTATAACTTAATTTTTGCACAAAATAAACAATAGTTGTGCAAAGGCGGACGTAATGATAGACAGTTTTTGCCAGTCAACCTTTGGGTATGCAGAGATGAGTCGAGGAAGGTGCTCGACGGATTACGATTAGAGCTTGGTCTAGAATAGTACATCTAATAAACTTCATGATAAAAATTAAAATACCTATTGCATAAAAGGTAGGAGGAATCGTACTTTTATGTTACAGGAGGTAGGACACGACGGTATTCCCGTCCCAATTGAGCAGTCCAACTGGGGAAGTATTTCTGCCCTGCAGAATAAGACTGCTGGCTATAATAACTTCGTGATGAGTTCCCGGCGGTGAGTAAGGTATTTAGAGCTCACTGGAGAGTTTTTGTGCTCTCAGTGGGAAGACCAAAGGTTTGTACTGCTTTGTCTTCTACACTGACGGCACAGAAACTCTCCTTTCTTACAGGGTCGGCAGCACGAGCGTGACTCTCCTGGTATCACACACGTTCATAGGCCACGGAAACCACTTTCGACCAAGTGCTTGTCTTCCACTTAAGTTGTTTAAAAAAAATGTTCCAAGTGCTAAAGCTCACGACACTTAGTGATGCTTAGCGTCAGCCTGGTTAGTGCACTATTATATATTTCGGCATAACTAAATATATTAAATTGTCATTATCTAGTGTGTAACCATTTATATATCCTTCGCATTTAACGGGTAAGAAAAGTCAAGTTATAAAATATCTAAGGTTTAGTAGCGAAAAGGTTAAAGACTTTAATTGTAATTATTTATGTTGCATTGTATTGCAACTTGTAAAAATGTTAGTATCTATAGTGAAGTCAATTTTATAGTCAGAACTTTAATTATATTGTAACTTGTAAACATATCATGCACAGTGATGTAAAATTCATAGTCAGTTTATTTTGTTTGGTTTAGCAAAATATCGTCGTTGTAAATAAATAATCCAATCAAAATAGAAGAAATAAAATGGTCAGCTTGCATAAATTCGCATAGTGCTGAAAAATTTATTCAGAGGGTCAATGTGCCCCTAGACTTGCTAGATCGACATGGCCAATTACCCATGACTATTCAGTAGCTCAGGAAATGTTTACGGTACGTTTCATCGATCGATGTACAGAATTACATCGATCGAGTACGACCATACCGGTCTGGAGACACCTTTAGAAGTTTCATTCTTTTTCATGAATATTCTTATCTTTACAAAGGTGACTTCGAACACAGAAAAGAAGGTTACGAAAGAAGATTCCTCTGTTTGTATTAGTAATTACTTTTATCAGTAGTGTGAGCTTGGCAAAAGCTAATTTAAAAAATGAACTGATTAAGGTATCATGCTATTATTGATGGTAACAGCAAAATATCACTTATAGTGGAAATTTATGGTAGAGGTTCGGTACTCGTATATTCTTATAATAAGAATTAATAATTAATATGTAAGATTGTTTGTTAATTTGGAATCAAGTTTTTTTTTTAATTTGTTAAAATGGGTGATGATAGTTTCAGATATGTACCTACTCGCGAAAGTAGCTATAATACTTATTTACTAACCTTAGTACTATCCTATAGTTATAGTTGAATGCCGTATTCGAGCATTTTCTTAAATGTAATTAATGTAATAAGTTTCTCTTTTAAGTGAACAATGTAAGTCCTTTTGAGAAATAAAAAAAATCTTTAAACCGAATTTCGGTATACGACATGTTTACAAACATGCATTGTCTAGTTACTCAGGAAAATAATAAATTGAATGGAAATATTACAATGATTAATCACGGTGCCGCTAGAATAACCTTAAGGCGTTTTGATTTTGAAATACAAATACTTAACTGAGTTACATAACATGTTTTTATAACATATTAAACATTGTGTAAGTGGCGTGTAATTATTTTAGTATCTATAGGTTTCAGTAAATGTTTTTCTTATACGTACTAATTACTAAATTCACAAGCATTGCCATTAATTAAGCTTAATTATATTAGGAGTGGGTTCACGTCGGTATTACTATGACTGAGGTTCAAACCTGCGATCTCTTGTTATCAAATCCGATGCTAAAGACATTACAGTGCCGTCTGAGGTTCAAAATAGATTAGAGCGACGCTTTGAGTGGCTAAAATCTATCGCGATATTTATAATGTATTGTGTCTCACGACTGTAATTGGGTAACTGCCTCAATTATTGGATTTACCCTGTCTATCTATAATGGCGCGCCTGTGTTTGAAGATGGAACTCATACACGTTTTGAAATAAAAAGTACTGCACATCCTGTGTTGAAGTTGTGGTGTTTGTTGTATGAACAGCGTGCTATGTTTTCTCAAACAACATAAGCACGTACCTTATTTAGTCCACGAGTCTACGAGTATATCAGTGAGTTCAAATGATACACTGACATAACAGCAGATTTATCTACAATTCTGATGCCAGTTTATCGTTTGAACTTCCTTTGTATACGTATCATCATCATCATTCTCTGACCCTTTTGCCAACTCAGTAGGGGTCGGATTTCTAGTTCAACTAAGATGCGGCTGAAGTTCGATATTTTTCGTGAAGCCATCTGACCTCCACAGTCAATTGGCGAAATCTAAGATCTGTTAGTTAGACTAGTTGGACTCCAACTATCGGAAGCGACTGCCATAGATATTCGTAGTGAGGCATGACCAGGCCAATGCAAATCTCCATATTCATGCATACAAATATTTTCACTGAACATTTTATAAGTATAAAGTTTGTAAAGAGTCTTTCGGTATCCCATTTCATGGTTTGATTCTCGAGAGTACAAGAAATGTATTTATATCATCTTTTGAAACACCCAATTCCAATATATTTACCGTCATTTATTAACTTTATATTTTAAGTAACGAGATCATTTTAATAAATAGCTTCTAATCAACGTTAATTTTTATATCTTCCGCCTACATTAACTTAATATTACTGCAATATCAAAATAATTTATTTAGGTAATAATTAGTTTATAGACGTCAATTACAAATTGCACAATGTCATATTAATATTAAATAAATAATACGATGTCAAGACTAATCGAATATCCCACTCTTGATCGCTCCCAGTGCAAAGGTGCCCGTCCCACTTGCCGCCTTTCCACGCTGGATTGCGACGGCCAGCCTCTGTACCAAGAACGATCTGGAGGAAGAGTCACCAGTGACTTATTAGAGCTACTGTCCAATCGCCCTTAAAAGGCTTTTGGCCTCTTTGTCCCAGGTCCTCAAGGTCTCCACCGTAATTGGCACGATTTATTACCTCGTTTTTCATACTAAAATTTAACAAAGATATTAAAATGGATCAAATATTTGTTTTTCTAGAGCACGGTGATGATGATTTATTCTTTGAAATAAACTAGGAAAGTATTTGCCAAGTTACAAGGAAATAATCTTAAAGTAATAGCATAGTAATAGCACATTTGATGTTATTAATGTGGGGAAATACAGTTTCAAATAAGAGAGGTAAACAAACTAATAATAAAGTTTGAACGTTATTTAAGTTTCTAGGAAATATCG